>JAPDNY010000011.1:58390906-59660906 GCA_029375565.1 Gekko gecko | reverse complement strand
ATTATCTGGTTATTGGCTCTCTGCTCCTGGAGCCTTCTATAAACTTGTTCTGGAATTCACTGATAACATTTGAGAACATGTAGCCCTCTTCCAAAACACTACTGTATATATGTTTTTCTTCTGTTGTTGTCATGTACAGTCAAATTATGTTCTTTTCATCATCTCACTTTCCAACAGGATGATGCCTTTTAAAAGAATAAATTATTATTTCCCTACTCTTCTTAAATTCATTGCTGAATCAGACTGAAAGATAAGAATGATGTCACACAGCTATTTAAAAAAGATGGGGAAGGTTGTGCAGAATAACTAGAGCAACTGCTGTGGGGTATGGATTTTTTTTTCAAGAAGTGAAATTTGAATTGTTTCAGCTATTTCAGATGAAATGCCAGAATTTTGCCTTAACAAAGATTCTGTTCTGTTCAGATCTGTGTGGAATATTAAAATCCAGCACAAAAGTAGCCTATTTCACAACTATTTTCATCGTAGTTGTCAACTTTTTCAACTGACTCTTATAGTAGCTTATCTGTAGACACGAACAGTTGAATAACTTTTTTCCCACCATAGAGAACAATAGAGGGAATAGGGGCAACCTGTTTGGGGGCCCATAGAATTGGACCCCCTGGTCCAATGTTCTTGAAACTTGGTGGGTATCTTGGGGAGAGGCTCCATCAGCTACCCTGTGAGTTTGGAGCCTCTCCCTCCAACCCCCTCACCTCCAGCCCCCAGAATATATCCTATGTTTTCACCATTGACTTCAATGGCCCATAGGATATAATGGAGCTGAAATTGACATTCGGCTGTCTGAAAGATTCCCCCGGACGCTGGCTGGGGGCGGGGCTTGGCTCCTGAGCTCCCGGAGCTGTGCTCCGGTGCGCTCCCCCCAAAAAAGACCCCTGCCTAAATCTTATTCTGTGTGAATCTGCCTGTTAGTGGATACTCTGCATCTTTCTATGCTGATTAAGGTAATAAATAAGACCTTCTCGGAATGTCCTCTGAGTACTGCCTAGATGTTTTGCCAAGCTGTCTCTATTATGGTTTATAATTCTCAGTGCTGAGATCAACTTGTCTTCTCTCTGTCACTGCATGGGCAAGACAGCAAGTTTCAGCCAACGAAGACAGCAAAAACATAACAGCCAGCACTTGAGTGGGGTTATACCTATTATTTATATTTATTATTTAGAAAATTTATATGCCACAAGTCCAGAGACCTGCTTGATCTTACTGAAGCTAGTCCAGAGAAAAACTGAGCTTTGCCAGGTACCTAGCTATCAAATCATTAATCAAGCATTGTACTTAGGCACAAAAGGATCTGGCTCTTGGTTCAGATTGATCTAATCTGGGATGTTCAAATTACCTGCCAAACCCCTAGCTTAGTCAAATATCTCTTTTAACACATAGCTCTTCCCACCTGGAAACCTTCACTCTCTTTCCTTATTTGCAAATATTCCCACAATGTTCCCTCTAAGCTGTGGAGTCTTGTGAGCAAAAATTATACTTTGTGAGCTCCTGGCATTAAAGTTGTGAGTGAGTGATTCAACTATTGCATAAATTAGTTTGCTCTGGAGCCATCCGTCCTGAGCTAAGACAAAAATGTGTGAGCTGGAGGCCAAAAAACTGTGAGCTAGCTCACACTAACTCAGTTTAGAGGTAACACTGATTCCCAGGACCATGATCTTCCTTCCTTCTCCCCTTCAGATAATTAAGAAAAATACCTAGTCACTCACTTTGTTCTGTCTCTTCTTTCCAAACCAGGAAAGAAAAAAAATGGGTTTCCCCCCCTCAACTGTCCTGCCCTAAAATTGGGAGCCAAAATCTGTCCCCAAAGTGTCACCATCCTGTTTTTATTATGTACCCTGAGGTGTAGTGCTTTGCTGTACTCAGTTCTTCACCTATGTGAAGCTTTGTCCTATCCAGGATTACCTCATCTTGTAAGTGGCAAAACCCTGGTTCAAGACTGCTTTTCTCCTTTGGATTTACCTTTGGATTGCTGGATGCCCCAAAACCTGGGTACATTACTTTGGGGAATGGGTCACGGCTGAATCTGCATGAATAGATAATTATATACTCTGCTTTATCTTTCACTGTATCTCTTTTGTCTCTAGCTTCTCCCCCTTCTTGAGTGAAGAGCATTGCACAGTGCATGAGGATGCTTGGAATACTTGTATCTTAATATGGGAATTCTGCTATCAGGTATTGTCAGTATGTGAAACTTGTGCCTGATTTCCCTCCATCTGTATTCTAAGTATTCTTTCCAGATGTGTAAAGTACCTTCAGTGCTTTGTTAATTGTGTCAGTTTTAATGGTTATTCTTTGACGTGTTTATGCTGCAGCAGTTTCATTGTTGATCCCTACATTAGATACCAATTTTCTGGAACAAAGGTGAGTCTGTAGATGTTTTAGATATATAAACAGTCAGTGGTTCCCTTATAGTAGTTTGTGCAGGTCAGATCTCAGGGGCATTCCTGAAGTGGGTGTAGAACCTAAACCATCAACTATTTTAGGTAATTCATTCTGCTTAGTTCTGCTTTTTGTCATTTGTTCTGTTTAAAGTATTTTAGTGTGGATTTGAGCCAAACAGGAAAGTGGGGCACATTTACACTGCCACACATCTAGGGTACATGAGCCTCTATGATCATACCCAGTAGCAGATTCTGTTCATAATCCTAAACATAATTCATTTCTCTGTGTGTTGAGTCCCCCCCCCCTACTGTATGGCTTATCTGCTGCTATTTTTCTTCTGTCTGGGCTTTAATTGTAATTGTATTTGTTATTGTTCAATTATGGTGTAAGATTTTTTAGAAAGGAAATTACGTTTTGTAAATGTGTGATAGAAATAAATAAAAATAATCTTAACCTCCTCAATATGCACGCATTAAGCAATCAGCTAATACAGGCACCCTTCTCTTGCAGATAAATATATGCCACTAATCTCACTTCTAGTATCCCACCGTAAAGGAGTTTCTACTGTATTTTTCAATCATAAGCCTTCCCAGTACCTACTTCAATAACATTATTTAGGGACTACCGCATTTTTAAGAAAAGAAGAATTACTTCAGGGTTTAGGTGGTCTTCTTGACCAATTCCCCTTCCTCCCACTACCTTCAATTGTGGCTTTCCTTCTGACATTGCAAATGCATTGCCAGTAAACTACGTGGTTGTTTACATGAACATATTGTAAACAGGCAGCATTGGAAAGCACAAGCTGCCTTATAAATTAATGGCATTGTGAGGGTGCTGCCTGCTGGGGTGAAAATAAATTGTAAGAAAATATAGGGAGACAGGTAATGGGCACTAGCTCTGCTGCACAACACTTTTCAAATAGCTGTTGACTGTGTGCCAATAGATATGGCAATAACTGTCAACAGGATTTACAGTACTTTCACATTTACACAGTGAGAGTGGAGAGGCTCAAAGAGTTCTATAGTTTTATTTAAAGTTGAGTGCCAACTGTTTCTGTACCAGCTATTTCCAAGTAACTGGGTCACAAACACCCTGGCTGTCATTCATGTGTGTTACTTAAGCACTTTTTTTTTTTTTGGCCTTGATTATCAGAAGTCCTTGAAGCATGTTTCTAGAATCTTTACAGCAATGTTTAGACATATGCTTACTTAACAAAACTCAAAGCAAGGTTATCTCACCATCTGTTGTGTAGCCCACCAGTGCTGGGATGCCCTAAATTGAACCTTAGAAGCTGTGAATTGCAAGAAAGCTGCTTCAGTCTCTCTGCAGTCCACTGACAGCTAGAATAGGTAAACAAGGCCTATTTGCAGACCTAGGAACCTGATTAAGCAATCACCTGAGCCAGTACCGACAATGAACTGATCCACAGTTAACATTTTTAAAAATTTTGATCCTAGTCAAGATCATTTTGCTCTGCATCAGTACAAAACCAAGATCTCTGTTCTGTTCATTGCCTGAGACTCAGCAAGTCTCTTTTAGGAACCTGAAAGGATTTTTGCATGTGCAGCTAGGTTCTTTTATCCAAATAACATACCTCAGTTAACCATATCCTTGGAGTCTGGTGTTCAAAAAGCAATTTTTAAAATGCATATACAGATTTGTATGCGTGCCTCTCTGAATCTCAGCCTTTCAAATACAACATTAGAAATTTTAATTCTCAAATAATTCAGTGTTAATGTTGCCAGCTCCTGCTTGGTAAATTAATGGAGATTTGGGGGTAGTGCCTGAGGAGGACAGAGTCTGGAAAGAGGAGAAAGCTCAACAGATGTGATATCACAGAGTCCACCCTCTAAGGTTGCCATTTCCTCCAGAGGAACTGATCTCTGTAGTCTCAAGACCAGTTGTAATTTTGGGGAAATGCCATGCTCCATCTGGAGGCTGGCAACCATCAGGAGGCTGGCAACCATCTGGAGGCTGGCAACCGTGTTCTATGTCATAACTGGGTGTTGCTTGTTGTGATTTGGAGGTGTAAGGTCCTTTGAAGTACATCAGAGAGTTCCTGGGATCCTGACAGCCACAAGGGGTGGGAAAGCAGGGACAAATTTCCACAGAGATAATCATTTACCTACCAGCTACAGAGGGCAAGATGGATGGCTGTTATAAAACATGATCTGGGTATTGAGATGTGTGGAATGTGCACTACAGGTTGATTGGGATAGGCTTCCCACCAGTGAAGGCAGGAATGGTTAAAAAGATTGGTAATATCTGTGAGCCTTTGTTCAGTTGCTGGAGGTTGGATTCCCCCCCCCTCCCCGCATTTAGCAGGTGGAGAGTCAGGATGTGCATTGTTTCCACAGACATCTGGGAGGGGGAATGCCAGAGGTAAACCTTCTGTATCGTTAAGTTTAGTATTAAAGTTTTTCTATAATAGAACCAACAAGACTTGAGGAAAACTTTTTATGAATGTCTGAACTTAACCTTTGACAGTGTTTTCCCTGTTATTTCTAACTAACTAAAGTTCTCCCAAGGTTGGTTTGAACTGCTTTGGTTTTATGTTTTTGTTTGTGTGTCAGGGTTACTCTCACCCTACATAAAGTATTACAAAGGAGTGTGTGAAAGCTGTTTTGAGTCTAGCCTCAGAATAGCTTCCCATTTCAAAATCCCATATTTTCTCAAACATGCCTTTAGAATACCACTGTTGGCTCTGGCTAGGGTTCATAACTGAACTGGGGGGAAAGTACACTTTCACTTAGCAAACGCACATGGGAAAAGCAGATCTCTCCTCTGGAAATGAATGGATTCTGCTAAAACAAAAGATAATAGGAAAGACTTTTAAAAAAGAAGGAAGTACTTGCAACAGCTTGAAAGAAAGGTTGACATTGTGACCACTGAATTTAGAAGCGCTGAATTCAGAAACTAGATTCCTTTAATGGTGCATGTATCAGATCTCGTTTGGCCTGGGCCACATGTTTGATTTCTGTAGGGACATGGGGGTCTTTTTAACATATGTTCCATCATTATAGGAATCTGACTGAACTACCTAGTTTATGGCAAGTTTTGATAATGTGAGCTGCTAGATAATTGACAAAAATGTTGCTAGATAATTGAAAAAGAAAGAATCCATTTAACTAGCACGAACAGCATGAGGAATGGCATTGTTATATAGCTGTCAAGAAAAAAAAGAAGATATAAAATGCTGGAACTCACTTTTGTTAGAGTGATAAGGAGTCAAACAAGTTTATGCATCTCCTCTTCATTAGAAAACTATTTTGTGAAGACTGCAAGAAACTGGGAAATGCCACCTACTTTTTGTTGTTGTAACTGATTTGCATAAAGGTCACATTACAAGATGTTAAGCTTTACTGCCTAAAATCCTTATGATGGGAAACAGAATTTCAAAAAGAATAGTCTATATTTTGTACTGTGGCATTATTGAACTGATTGGTATTTCCAGATTTAATAGGCTTAATAAATAGATTAACCAACGAAGGAAGCAACCATAAGCAGGTCTACTGAGGAGTAAGTCACAATATATTCAATAGGACTTACTCCCAGGAAGGTCATTTTAGGATTGTAGACTGTCTCAGAATAGTTTGGCAGAAGTTAATTTTTTATCAGTGAGGTTCAAAGCTAAACACATTTATTTTTGTGTTCTGATTTGTTCCATCCTACTGTTGGAGGCCCAGAGCTCCCCTGTGGCACACAATACCTTTTATCAGCTTCATCTGATATAACAGATATGGTCATTTCTAGGAAAACATGATCTGGCCATGGTAATCCATATGATTATGTCCTTGTTAAAATACTGAAATCTGATTACATTCTGGTTAGAATACTGAAATGTGCTTTACATGGGGCTGCCAGAAACTTCAAGTCATTCAAAATGCAGCACCCAAACTATTGTCAGCAGCAGGATGAAGGCTACCAGTACCCCATTAGGCCAAAAATGGCTGTCAGTCCTCTCTAGGAATTGCCAGAAATTCCTAGAGAGGCATAATGTCACTTCCATATTTTCCTGGAAGAGACATCATGATGCTGCTGATGGCTGCCCCCCAAGTCCCTCCCTCCAGTCTCCCACTGGTTGCCAGGGACTGTATCAGCCCAGTGCTGCAAGACCTGCATGGGATGTCCATTTGTTTCCTGGCACAATTCAAAGTTCTGGTTCTAGCCTTTAAAGCCCTCCTCCCATATTGTCCACCCTGCCAATTAAGATCTGCCTTACAATTTCTGCTCTCTGTGTCCTGCCCTCAGAGATGAGGTGGATAGTAACCAGAGGCAAGACTTTTTTAGTAGTGGCACCTTGTTTATGGAATGCCCTTCCCCTTGAGGCTTGTCTGGCACTTATACTTTTGTTCTTTTAGGCACCAGGCTAAAATGTTTCTGTTCTCCCAGGCTCTTTAT
Organism: Gekko gecko; assembly: GCA_029375565.1. NCBI lineage: Eukaryota > Metazoa > Chordata > Lepidosauria > Squamata > Gekkonidae > Gekko > Gekko gecko. The sequence continues at coordinate 59,654,105 of JAPDNY010000011.1, read as the reverse complement.
TAAGGCACTGATTTTTAAAACACTAATTTAGTTCAGAAAATATTATCTTAAACTGTCAGTGGTTTTTAAAGAAATTGTTTATGTTTTTATGTTGGCCTGAGTTTTTAATGTTGGTGTGATGGACCGTACATGGTTAACACTGTAACCTGGTCTGAAAACCTTGAGTGACAGGGGATTCAAATGGAATTCTTCAGCTGAGATGGTCTGTTACAGAGTGACAATTAGGGGCGGCAGTTAAGAACTGACAATTGACTGGGAAGGAGGGCTGAGGGAGTGAGAGGATCAAAAAGGATCCCCATTCAAGCCTGAGGAAAATAGCTCCTTAAAAAGCTACCCTACCCAGTCAGAAGGAGAGAATCAAGAAGGAGCCTGAATTAGGTAAGTGGGAAGCTTAACCCATCCCTAACAAGTCTGGGGAAAATAGCTCCTAAAAACAGGGGGTGATCCCTAGCTTGTGGATAAGGAAGGAAATTGGAACTTGTATGACTGTTCCTGCCTTCACCAACTTCATGTCTGTTAGACCATGAAGCTTATGCTAGTTATATGAGAAAAACTGCCAAGAAATCTCTCTCCTCAAATTTTAAAGACCTGTCTGAATAACAGAAACAGTTACTTGTTTGTAACAAATTATCTGACATTTATTTGAACACAAATTTATCACATTCCTGTTCTCAGTTCACCTCATAAGCCCTCCACCTGATTCCAACCTGACCATTTTCCCCCAAAGTTAAATAAACAGCTTATTTTTGAACTACCACCAGCCTCTTGTGTGCCATTTCCAAAAAGGACATAAGAGGGATTTCAGTTTCTCCCCTTGGTTTCCTAGGCTGGGTCAGCATCTAAAAATATACATTCAAATGAATGAGTGGGACAGCCAGAGACAAATGAAGAAAAAAGAGAAAAGGGGCTGCTCAGCGAAAAACAAGATAAAGGGAAATGCTGTGAGGGAGGGGGACATTTCCATAGCCAGATTTTAATTAATATCTTCTAATATTTTATTTTTATTACTTTTTATTTTATAAGCAATCTCAGGCAAATTACTGGGGAGGAAGCCCAAACATTTTCTAAACAAACATGGAATTAAAATAAAAAGTATTAAAGCTGACTTTTTCTTCTAATAATGTATGAAAACTTTTGTTTATTAAATTGTAAGTTATCTCATGCTTAAGCTCCTATATTACTATTGCGTCCATCTACAAATTTATTTAATTTACCAATGATCAATCAACTAGAAATTCAATGTTTGATTGTCAGTTGTAGTTTTAATGCAGAAAAAGTACTTCTGAGCATCTTGCCTCCCTTCTTCCACCCCACCTGAACCCTTTTAGTATTTCTTCAGAACACTGACCACCATATTTCCTAATAATTTCAGCTATATAGAGAATAGCGCTTTCGTATGGAAAGTTAAATGAGGTGAATGGGTTTCCACAGTACGCGGCTCACCTGTAACTGTGCAAAACATTATTTTTTTTAGAGCTCCTTAATTGGGCAGCCTCTGAGACCACAGGTAAGCATTGACATATTTCCATGTCTTAATATGAGTCTTTGCAGATAAAGGGCTTCATGGGTTAGCAAGCAAGGACCTCTCTCAGGTAACGAATAAAGGTTAGTGTTACCTTCTAAAATCAGAGATTTTACTATAACATGATGAACAATTTTCTTTAGCTGAGGTTATGAAAGTGGTCCTATGAGTATTAAATATTATCTCCCATACCCGTCAGAAGAGCAATCTGAAGATCTTGTGATGATTTAATGATTATTAAGAGCAAACCAACCTACAAACAGTGGAATCTTGAGTCAGAAGAATGCATCATGGCAGAACACTGCAATGGTTTCCTTAATACCAAAACAGATGAAGCTAGGCTTATATTCTAAAATGTTTGGATGTGTGCTATTCTGAGATATTTGCTTTCAGGAGAGAAAATGTATGTTCAAACTACTGTCACCATGTTTAAAACATAAGGATACTACAGAAGAAATTTAAGAAGAGAGTTCAGTACATTTTCACAGTGCTGTGATCATTTTTATATATAAATGCCTTTAGCACACAGGGAAACTGAAGCTTGGTAGGTTATCTTGCTCCTCCTCAATGGCTGGCTACTGCCACCACCTTTGCCTCCTCATCTTACTCTACTGACAAAATAAAGCACTCAAAAGCCAAATTCCCAAGATAAGAAGATATTACCTGACTTCCAGTTTTTGGCAGCTTGCACTTGGATGTGTCCCATCGACCTCTGATGGAGACATGCCAAGCAGAGGTGATCAAGAGGGGTCATGGCTGGTTCCAGACCCCCCAGGGTCTCTGTAGGAGACCCCCAGCCTGGGGAGCTGGGATAAGCCTCTCCCAAGGCAACGGCTGAGGGATCAAGGCTTGCCTGTCCCTGAGAGGTCCTGATGCCAAGGAGCCAGTATGGCACTCAGAGCCGACCTCTAGATGAGAGGACAAGAAAATAAATGAAATTAACCCCAGAAGCAATCGAACTCATCTAAACAGTGAGTCAATCAAACCTCTGTATAAGCAGAGAAGTCTCAGTCTGCCAGATCGATTAGAGAAGGGGAAGTGGGCGGGGAAGGGTTGGAGAGCCACCCCCCCTTGAAATGGAGTGGTTCTTAAGCAGTATAGAAAAGAGAGAAAAAACAGAACTAACCACACGAGACTTCCTTTAAACTTGAAAGCTACATTTTAAGCCAAGAAATGTTGAATTCAGATAAACTTTACTTTAAAAATAAAACTTTTATTCTCTGTAAACAAATGGCTGGGAGAGTGAGGAGAATGGCGGCGGAAAAGAAACTCCCCCCCAGAAGTATTGTACCAATGACTCCCACCTAGGTACAGGAAGCGGCTGCAGACTTTCCAATATGCTTGACGCAGCATTGCTCCCTCTGCTGGAGTGGATGTCAACTATCAATACCAAACTGGATTCCGTGCAAAAAGAACTTGCCCAAATGGAAAAAGGAGCCAACAAGACAGACAAAAGGATCGAGAACGTTGAAACAAGGACCATAGACATTAAGCAAAAATTGGAAGTAGTTAAAAAAGAAAGAAATACGGATAAAAACCAACTACTGCAACTTCAACTTGAAAAATCTATGCATGTTCTACACTTCCAAGGGGTCCCTGAACAGCAGGGAGACAATTTAAAAACAACGTTAAGTGAAGCAGTTGCTTCAATCTTGGACTTAAAACAAGAGGATCTCCAGAGCAACATCGACTTGGCATACCATTCATACCCTGACTTTATAAGCAAAAACAAACTACCTGGCGAAATCTATGTCAAATTCTCTAAGAGAGCAATGAGAGACAACGTTTTAAAAGCTACAATGGGAAAAACACTAAAAGTCAATGAGGAAGAAATTAAAATTTTAAAAGACATTCCATTTGAGTTCCAGAAACGAAGACGTCAATATAAAGACTTAACTATTTTCCTGCAAAACAAACTAATAACCTACAGATGGAGCTTCCCAGAAGGACTTGTGTTCAAATATAATGACAAGAAAATTTAAATTGACTCTATCCAAAAGGCCAAAAACTTTTTGAAATGACAACTAGGCACAAATAAAGACTATGATCCAAATTTGGAGGAAGAAGAGGAACCCAGTGAGGAAGAATCAGATAATACCTCAAGTGACTCTAGCAGTTTGACTCCAGTGTCTGAGAAAGGAGCAGCAGCACCCAAAACATCAAAAGTGACTAAGAAGAAACCCAAGAAATAAACGATTTATTCTGGATTACAAAATATTTGACTTTAGCGTAGCTAAATCCTATTTGACAGAAGCTTGAACTCTCTGTTTTTTATATCTTTTAGTATATCATGTTATTGCAAGAGTGATTTATGTATCTGTAACTGAACATATAGTTCTTGTCTTAAGTTAGTGGTAGTGTTTCCCCTGTACCCTTACCTTTAGATTGTAGGATTTAGCTTATAAAATCAATAAAAATTTATTTTTAAAAAAGATATTACACTACATGCATTACTTGGTTGTGGAGCACTGTTGTGATGGACTGTCAAGAGTTAATGCTTAACAGCGCCTGAGATCCTTTGAGTGACAAGCTGGTCAAATGGAATTGAACAGGAGAAACATTTACTTATTGGCAACAAATTATCTGTAGTTAGTGCGATTACAAAATTACCTCAGTTTTATTAATGGTTCACCTCATACATTCTACCCCAGATTCCACCTTTTTCTCCTCAAAGTTAAATAAAACATTTTGTTTATTTTGAACTTTCAAAAGCCTCTTATGTGCCATTTCAGAAGTTGAATATAAGAAGGTGATTTTGTCTTTTCTCTCAGTTTCCTGGGCTGGGCCAGCATCTCTCTCTATCTATATAAAGTGACTGGGTGGGACAGCCATAGATAAACAAATGAGATGAAAATAGATATAATGGCTGCTCAGCAAGAAAGAAAAAAGGGGAAAACCCTGTGAGGAAGAGGGTGAGATCGCCATAACTACAGGAGGAGGAAGGAGAAGAGGAGGCCAAAGGAGGAGGAGGAAGAAGAAGAAGATGATGTAGGAATATTGGTGAGAGACCAAAGAGGAGAGAAAGAAAATGCCTCACAGCCCAGCGCATGAGATGGAAGCAGTGCCATTTTCTCTTATTTCAGCACTTCATTTCCAAAAATACAACAGAACGAAGAAGGGACAGTGATTAGACTAGTCAGCTAGTCATCAGGAACCACATAATATATCTGTATTAGATCTGTTACACACACACACATACACATCTTCTCAGAGTTTCCCACTGCCCTATGTATATATCATCACATTCCAAGAACAACAAAAAGGCTTCCCTAATTACCTACAACAGTACTGAGTGAACTATCCCAATGTACTAGGACAAGATTTTTCAACATTTGATATATAAAGAAACAAAACAGAAGGATATAGGAAAGGACAGCTACATTACATGCTGTCAGAGGAAAAAGGATACTGAAACATTTACCAGTTAACAAAGTAACTGAAAAAGTGGCTTTACATGTCCTTGAAGCAGAGTATGTGCAACAGAAGTTATTTTCTGTGTATGTATTATATTGTATAGATCTTGACATTCTGTATACTGTACTTTTTAAAAATTATTTGTGTCAGTCATGGGTTATATCTAACTTTAAAAAATAGAAGAAAAATCACTTGATTAAAACATGTGGATTACAGATTAAAGACCCACGTGGATTACAGATTAAAGAAGCAAAACTGTCTGAGAATTTTCAGACATGAAAGTCTCACTGTCATCCAATGATCCCATAAAAATGTTCTTGGCAATCCCATTTTTGATTATTAAAGAGTCTAATTCCTTGTCTTTCTATTTTAGTTTTTTTTCCTCTAGGATTCCAGCAGTTCCTTTTGCTTCAAGGAATATGTTCTCAGCAGTAAATTTTGGGATCTCCAAATATCTGCTTGATTCAGCCATCCATATCACAGCAATGTGGAGAAGAAGAATTGAGAATTTTTAAAGATCAAAAACAACAGTAAGGGGATCTGCTAATCAAATACTTTGAGTCTTTTTTAAACATTCATTTAAGCTTCTGATAGACTCTGGGCCCATAACCTATTAAGTTAAATGTAAAAACCAATTGCCTTGGAAGCACAGAAGCCTTTTCACAGTATCCCTGATTTTTCACCTTTCCTAGTTAAGGGGGCAATGCTGTTCAAACAAATTACAAAGATTATCTGACTCCAATGGTAACAACAGAAAGAAATTTTACTTACAAAATAGAAGCACATCTTACATGACATATTCATGTAGGCACATTTAACTTACTGTGGACAGATTAAGTTCAAACCTTGCTACAGCTCCAAGGCCAGGTAAGAAATAGAAGACGAGAGGACTTATATAAGATAGAAGGCAATCAATGGCCAAAGATGTTTCAACATCTAACTGATGAGAGGGTGGGGCCAACTGCCAAATGTGCCTGAGTAAGAGAATTTTCTTAACCCTTTCCCTCCCAGATCCTCTTGCATGCAGTTACAATATCCAACAGAAGAAAGGGCAGTGAAAGAAAGACAGCTGAAAAAAGATTCCAGACAAGAAAGTGGCAAAGGAAATTGTACATTGTATAGATACAAACACTGTACTTATTTCTCAATAAATAACTAAACTGAACCAGTCTCTTCTAGGGATGGGCATGAACCAGCTCATGAACCTAAATCCGTGATGAGCTGGGCTTGGTTTGTGGTTTGCAAACTGTGATTCATGAACCAAGATTCATGCCAACCTGCTTCCATGAACCTGCCACGACCCTCCCAAGTGGCTTTGGAAGGTATGTGCAGTTTGTGTGGGCAGACATGCTGGTCTCTTTAAATGCCTTCTCCAAGCTGTGCCGCTGCAGCAGCATGACTTGGCAAATGAACTCAGAAGGCATTTAAATGCTTTTTGAGTTCACTTGCAAGGCTTGCTACTGCAGCTAACCCTTTAAATGGCTTTTGCTAGCCATGCAGCATGCAAGTGATGTCCAAGCGGTGAGGTCACCTGGAACTGGTGACCTGGAAACCTCACTGCATCATGAACTGGTTGGTTAAATGGGAAGGTTCATGGAGGTTTGTGGTCTGTGGGACCTCACAAACCACAAACCTTCATAAACCTCCATTTTCCCAGTTTGTGCCCATCCCTAGTTTCTACGCCTAAGAGCTCAGTGGTATCTATTGAACATGGGATAGAACTAACGCCCAAAACATACTTTTGTTTAAAGGGGTAGAAAACCCTCAAGTAGTGGCAGTTCCCATAGATAGACTATTTGTCAAATATGGTGGGATATGATTTGACTGAAAAGATCACTTGTAGGAGTAAGGTAAGGGTGGTATATTGAAGAAACTTTCACAGTGGTGTTGCAAAGTAAACCAAGAGTTTTTAGTTCCACCCCCCAGACCTTTAGTCATAGACAGAATAAAAAGAGACATGGCTGCAAAAATTGCTTATATGAATAAAGTAGAACTTACTGGACTGTGTCAAGACTAGGGTTTGTTATATGAGGTCCTTCATGTTCACGGTCTGAGACCTTAGTCCTATGGTGAGATCCTAACAGCTGGAACCTAAGTGCATATGGGTGCTGAGGGAGCAGAACTGATAGACAAAGGAAGAACTTCATGAAAACGTAAGACAGCACAATTTGGAGAAGCAGCAGAAGAGGCAAGAGACCTAAAGTTACACAGGACCACACTCCTCATGGTCAGATAACATTATAGACATCATGAGAGGCAAGAATGGAATAATATGGCCTAAAGTCTATGGCCAGCTGTCACTGCAGAACTGTTCAGAAATATATTGGTGCAACATGTCGTCCATTTTGGATGGAGACTCATTCTGGCTTCCTATGTGTGCAACAGGTCAATAATAGTGCTATTGGATCCATCAAGCACACACCCCTCACCCAATCATGTCCCCCCTGCCCAGCATCTTACATTTCTATGGAGAAAAGTAAAGCACTACACTTCTGAACAACGTATCAGTGAGGGCAAAACCTGCCTTTCACCATTACAGAGCTGAGATTATCATTTGAGATAATACCTGTGTATTAAGGAGGATATTCACCCATATTCCTGCCCAAAGCACATGGGTGGTTTTCTCTTTTTGAAACATGGACATTTATGAAAAATGTCGCCTTGCTTTCTTCTACTTTGGTCTCTCTTCTCTCTCTCTTATTGGTCTATCTATCTTTCACATAAACAGGTTTATTTTTTGTGGGGGGTGGGGCTTTATGATGGTAAGGTCTGTCTGTTAGATACTGAAAGTACATTGTAAAATCCTATGTTGCTTGCTGAATTTGTTTTGGCATACAGAGACACTAATGCACATGTGGAGACAATGTTCTCAGTAATGGATGACATCTGGTTTGAAGACAAAAGTGGAATGTCAGTACTTATAGTAAAGATTATGGTACTGCTTAGAGCCAATCTCTCTGGCAACTGCTGTGAGGTCTTTGAACGACGTTTTCAAAACATGCAGCTTTCAAAACTGAAGAATTCTAATAACTTATAAAGCTATAAAGAAAGTGTTGGTTTAGGTTCATGTACTAGACATTTGACTTAAATGCTTCTTCAACATCACAGACATTAGCGTATTAAAATTGTTCTTTGTAAGAATTTGATTTGTAGTTGTGTATACACGTATGTGAAGGAGATTTATTTTTCACATACACAGAAAAATGAAGTCCTCTGCTTTGGACTGGAGCTCTTTTTTTAAAATGAATAGACTCATGGATTGGATAACACCCCCCCCCCGAGATTGTCATTGTAAACTAGATGGCACCACTTTGGAAACTGCTGCCCATCACAACTGATTCACCTTAATTCATAATAAGGACTGCCTTAGAGAGATGATCATAGGGTGAACTTCATTTATCAGAATTTCCCAGGACTTGAATTCTAGGACTTGTCAAAAGAAATAGAAATCAGTGTTGATTTTTCACTCTCTATTTTACTCAAAATAATGGAAACTAAGGTAGATGGTGTATGTAAAGTACTGGGTTCTGGACGTCGTAGTTAGTGAATCAGCTCATAGTTTATTTATTCCAGACACAAAAAACAGTAGGTCAGCAGGACCTGAGGCCTGCTTAAATCCCTATTGCAAACCACGCTCCCCACACAACCACACCCGTGATAGGCTTATTTACAGTGCCCCCAATTCCCCATAGGTTACTGCTTGGATCCTGGCTGACCAATAGGTCCGTCCTAGGATCCGTGCTGGCTATTGGCTCAGGAAGTGAAGCTTTGCCCATTCGCATGACCAGTGCGAAGGCGTGTGTGGTCCTCAGTTGGTACACAACAGTGTAGAAATGTGAACATGTGTTATGGGATATATATGGAAATCTGAAAAAAAAAGAAATTCTGTTTAGTGGAAGGGCATAATTTGAATTCACCAATTGTTTCAGTCTCCTCCTCTGCCTCCTGGACCTTGCTGCATTTGTAATATGTGAAAACAGATGCAGGTATTTTCACCAGTTGTGTAGATGTTAGGCCCCTGGCCAACCTGAAGCAGGCATTGTAATTCTGTGGAATGTCACATGCTTTACATGCAGACGGTCCTAGTTTCAGTCCCTGTCATTTCCTGTTAATGGGTCTCCAGATATTTCCCCCTTCTGTATAATTCTTAATTATATACAGCAAGTCTCTCAGTCTGGAACTAGGTACTGAGTAACAAACATGAGATTCTCAGTCCACAGAACTGAAACCATGGTGGGGATAATGGGTACACCCCCTACCTGTAGTACTGATTCACTTCATTTAAGAAGTTTTTAAAACAAACCTTTTGAAGAAGAATAGGAAGAATGGAAAATGATAGAAAAATAGAAAACGTGTTTAAAAAGACTCCCCTCTTTCTACCCACTGGGATCACCTAGTTCTGCCCACTCTGGGTCATTGGATCCCCCCCGCCAAGAATACTGTCATGCTTATCTCATCCATTTGGTAAGGTGCTTAAAGAGAGTAAGAAAATCATGTTTAAAAATATGATCATTAATAATAGGTTTCACAGAGTAAAATAAATAATTTCAATATATAAAGTGGAGAAAAACTAATTTATATTGAATTTGCTTGTGTCTTACAATCACAGGTCATAGAATGTAGACTCTTCGGCATGGTGACAGGGTCCCAGAAGTTTCATTTTGTTAATCAGGAAATCACTAATTTTTCTTTCATGTACTTGAAGCACACACAGGAAAGATCTTGTCTCAGTATTTGTTTCTGATGTGCAAACTGGAAAGGGTGGGTAGGAGTTTTCAGGACAGTAGTGTTGAATGAGAGGGAGGATTCTTAACTATTCCCTCACCCAGCACTTTTTATCTTCAATTCCTCCTGCAGCACGTTCCCACACTTGACTGGAAAACTCAGTTGCAGAGTTCAGAAGAACAACAGTCAGAAGGTTGCAGAGTGAAAAGGTTGGGCAAAGTAAAGGATAAGCATCCTCACATAGCACATCTCCTCTACCTTATATTCTAATAGTGAAGTTGGCCAAACCCAAATATACATAAATGTGGAGATTGGCACTTTGAACAGGCAAGACAGATATTTCTACAAACCTGAACAATGCACCAGGTTTGCAGAAAAATCTGAAAGCTTAACAAACAAAACAAAACATGAGTGGGGTTAAAAAGCCCAAACTGATCAAAGAAGCAGCTGTAGGTTTAACAAATGGAATGAGCCACAGCATTCCAGGCTGGGTTTCAGTGAGTAAAACAGTCCTTTCCAGGGCTGTTTTGGCTTGTAAGGGATGTCTCATTTGGGCCAGGCCTAGCTAGGGTTTCCAGCTCCAGGTTGGGAAATTCCTGGAGATTTTGGGATGGAGCCCGAAGAGGGCAGGGTTTGGGGAACGTCTAATTCTGTCCTTAGAATCTGAATGCAGCAATGGTACAACCACTCGCTATCTGAAGCACAGAATCACAGAGTTGAGTGAGGCCATACATTCAGTCTAATCCAACCCCCTGCTCAATGCAGGATCAGCCTAGAGCATCCCTGACAAGTGTTTGTCCATCCACTGCTTACAGACGGCCAGTGAGGGGGGAGCTCACCACCTCCCTAGGAAGTTGATTCCACTGTTGAACAACTCTTACTGTAAAAAAGGTTTTCCTAATACCCAGCTAGTACCTTCCTACCCTTAATCTAAACCCATTATTGCAAGTCCTATCCTCTGCTGCCAACAGCTCCCTGCCCTCCTCTAAGTGACAGCCCTTCAAAATCTGGTCCCACAGTCTTTCAGTTTCTGTATAAATTCCACACACTAACTGATTGCACCACTGGAGAGCCTCTAGTCTTTCAGTTTCTGAAATTGCTTTGCCTACCTCTTTTGTTGAATATTTCCCACTGTCTTCTATGCCCATGCTCTTCATTGCCCCTCCATGCTTGTCCCCTGCCTCTATTATACATGGTGTTGTGCTTGTTGCACCCCCCCCCCCACAGCTACACTGCCTGCCCTAACACTATTTTTAGCCCCTTATCCCTTTACAGCCAGTTATACATATTTCCTTCTAGGATCTTGTGCATTTTTTCTACAGCTCTTCTTAGTTCCACTTTTCCCTGCTTCCTCCACCTACTCTTCATTTGGGTCTGGTTACTTAGGTCAACAGCTCATCCTACCTTTGTGCTTCATGTTTGGCAGTATTTTCCAAGTTAATTTCTACTTTTCATTTTCTATGCCTCCTTATATAGCTCTTCATAACCCTAGAACCCATCTGATGCTTTAAAGAGCAACTGCCAATTCAACAATAAACAGACTTTAGTAATCCCTGTAATCCTAATCCCAGTCAGTTCACCTCACCTATGGAAGACGATGAGCTATTTATTAACACTGAAGTATTGACATTTTAATTCCCTTAACAATTAGAAGGACCAGGGACATTCCATAACATTATGGCATCTCCATTAATCACAGCCTGAATGTTCAGCACACAGAATCTCTCTGTCATTACAATATAGATAATAGAAAGACCCAAGTAGTGGCCAGCATTTGTCCAATCAGCACAGTTGCAATGAGATTACAGGAAGATTACAAGAAGAACTGCAAAATCAAACTGAGTTCCATTTACACCGCTGCACGACGGAGTGAGCTCCTGTCTCTAGTTCCAGCTCCTGCCAACCTAGCAGTTAGAAAGCAAGAAATTGCAAGTAGATAAATAGGTACTACTTTGGTGGGAAGGTAACAGTGTTCCGTGCGCCTTAGTGTTTAGTCATGCTGGCCACATGACCACGGAAACATCTTCGGACAGTGCTGGCTCTTCGGCTTTGAAACGGAGATGAACACCGCAACCCTAGAGTCGGATTCAACTGGCTTTCGAGAAAGGGAACCTTTACCTTTACCTGTGCCTGTAAATGAGAACCTAATTTGAACATTAATTTCAAAGCCTATTTAGAATAATTAAAACATTAGGAGGAACAGAAATATAAATAAGAAAGTTTAGATGGTCTAATAATTTCTGATAAAATATAGGTTTTGTTAGACCTAGTCATTATTGCTTCACTCTGAAAATAAAAACAATTTTCAAGCATATGTAGTTAGTACAAGTAGATAACGGAACACAGAGATTAACACTCAGTTATGTATTTGCCTTGGTTTCTTAACTTTGCAGAACAGACATCTGAACAATCCTTGTCATATTGTAAAACACTGCAAACCAGGTATATACAAACATCTCTATTAAAACAATAGCTTTTCATATAAGGTAAAAAAGTACAAAATGCTTTAATCTAAAATGAGAACAGAAATCCATTTCTGAAGCTGTCAAAGAATTACAGAATCTGAGCCCAGACAGGAAGCATGCTGTTTAGATAGCTGATAGACTTAAACTTTTCACCTGACCCAGTTAGAACTCTTCTATAAATCCCCCAACTTTAAAAATCACAGCTAGACTGCTCTCATACATTAAGCAGTCATCTATTATTTGCAAAGCACACATTTAAACTGGAAGTCTGAACACTTGGCACTCACCTTGGTATGCAAATTTCAGTTCCTTAGCATCTGTTACAGTGGTTCTTTTATCAGACCTGTTCTTTTCAATGCGACGATGACTTCGTCTTTTCTTGGTGTCACCCCAAAGATTTGATCCTCCATGCATGCTTGGAATGTTCAAAACAGCAATCCCTTCAAGGGAAATGTTGTTTAAGTCCAGCTGGATTCCATCACACTTATTGGCAAAAAGGAGAGAAATACCAAAGAAGAAATCAGCGAGAGAATAAATGGGTATCAGAATATTATTATTTAGATTTTTATCCCGCCCTCCCGGCCAAAGCCAGCTCAGTGCAGCTTACAAAACAGCTAAAATACCAGCAATACATATACATACAAAAATAATTAATATAAGTACAAAGTTAAAAATAGTTTGTTTAGATATTTATACCCTGTTTTTCTCCTCATTGGGTCCCAATATGACTTACTACAGTGTTCCTCTTTCCTCCATTTTATCCTAACAACAGTTTGTGGAGTAGGTTAAACTGAGAGTGACTGCCCCAGTGTTATCCACCTGAAAGAATACCTGTACATATAAGGGATGCTTCTTTTCCCAATGTTTTACCACTTCTATTCAACATAATATCAAGATGATTTGTGCAATCAATGTGAAATTTGGTTTGGAGAATCAACCGGGAGACTGGTTCGAATTGTTCTAAAAATCAAATTAAAATTGCTGAATTTTAGAAGTTTGTGAGCAAATGTCTTCATTCTGAAAGAACACAACTAATTTTTGTGTATCTAAAACATACTTTTGGTTTCTCCTTTTACTAACCTACATTCTGTCAAGAAAAGCCTAGAAAAACATGATTTTGCCACTTCACAAGGCACTCCCTCACCATCACCTCTGCTGAATCCTTCGCCATGGCATGCCTGGAATCCCCGCCGTTGCTGACCTCCCAGTTCAACACTGACAACCCAGTAGCTCTGGGCTGTGGCTTCTCCTCCCCCCCAGCCCCTTCCACCCACTGTTCCCTCAGGTCACGTCTGCTGACCTGTAGCCTCCACACTTCTTTGCAGAGCTAGTGCTTCCATTGCATACGCTCTGCATTCTAGAGAGCAATGCTGCCTTTTATCTGGGGGTCACACATACAGGCTGGGTTATACTCCCTTTCATTGCAGAGAGGATGCAACCTGTTGGTAATGGCCACCTGCAACCTCTCTGCCTAGGCCCTGACCCATGGGAGAACAGGTGTCCACTTGGGGCCCAGATGCAGTGCAGAGGCCAGAATCTGATTCAGCCCCTGAATCAGGGAGATGACTTGCCCCAGGCTGGTTGTATGGGTGCAGAGCACATCAGCACTGTCCTGGAAGGGCTTGAGGAAATGACCATTTGGGAGAGGGCCAGCCAGTCTTTGGAGCTGATGCTTAGCTCCTCTTCCCCATGCAGGATGGTCATGGAGGAGATGACATCCTGCACTGAGCTCTTCTGCTCCACCAAATGTGCAATCATGGAATAGGTGGAGTTCCGGTGGGCAGGTTAGTCCAGGATGAGCTGGTGCTCAGCCTCAACCCCCTCCCCCTGCCTCTTGCACAGCAGATGTGCAGACTTTTTTTTTTTTTTAATGTGCCCCAAAAGGCATTTTTTATTTTTCTCACACCACAATACACATAGCACATACATAACAACAAAGACAACAACATAAAACATTCATGGGGGTATACAAATCCATTATTATCTATATTTTCTACCTTGCCTCTATTATCTCTTATATGAGTATCTCTATTCTCTATCTAAATTGCCATCACTTAAAATATATTTAATCCACCACCAATAATCCGACCTATACCCACTTCACCCTTCCTGTCTTTCCGAGCTATACCATTCGTAGAAGAGATGCCATGTATTCTGAAAAACAGCATCTTCATAGCCTTTCAAAGTCAAAGTCAGTTTATCAATTTCTGCTGCTTCTAGTAGTTTCGCTGTATATTCTTGTTCCGAAGGCCTCAAGGTTGTGCGCCAGTATTTTGCATATAGAATCCTGGCCGCTGTTGTTAGATATATTATCAAATAACGATCGTCTCTACTTGTCTCTTTTGGCAATATACTCAATAATAGGGTCTCCAGTTTAAAGGGTACAGCTTGCCCTAAAATTTTCTGCATCATTCTGTGAACCCATATCGAGTACTTTTACATAGTATCACATGTCCACCACATGGTAAAATGTACCTGTCTTATTTCCACACTTCCAACACTTAGAACATTTCTCGTCATATTTTGCAATTCTATCAGGGGTAATATACCATCTATAAAACATTTTATACATATTTTCTCTATATGACACAGATCTAGTTATTTTAACATTTTTATTCCATATTTGATCCCACTGTTCCAACTCTGTATTATTTCCCAAATTCTGTGCCCATTGAACCATATTATTTTTCACTATTTCATCAGCTGTAAAATCTTTCAGCAACAACATATACATTTTTTTGATAAATTTCTGCTTTGGGGCATACACTATTTTTTCTATTGCTGTTAGGTTTTTATCAAAGCCTACCTTCTTGTCTTTCACAAATCTCGATCTGATTTGAGCTCTCTGCCACCACGAAATATCCGTCTCAAGTTCGAGTTCCCCTTTCAAGTTTATAATATCCATATATCTCTTTGGAGGGTTCTCACAATAGTCTCTTGGAAGTGTCATCGCCTCTAATGGAACTACCAGTTTTGAAGTTTTATTAAACCATCTCTTACGAATCACCTCCCATACTTTTATTAATGCATCGCATAACCAATGTTGTTTAAAATATTTATGTACTGACGCTTTCCCGTACCATAAAAAAGCATGCCATCCAATTAAGAGGTCATGCCCTTCCAAGCTTAATGTTCTCCTATCCTCTAACAGAACTCATTCCTTGATTCATGCTAGTGCATCAGCAATATAATATAGAGTCCAATTAGGAAGGCCTAACCCTCCTCTTTCTTTCGAGTCTTGCAGGGCTTTCAGCCTGATTCTAGACCTTTTCCCTTGCCATATAAATTTGGTTGTTATTTGGTCTAATTCTTTAAGAATTCCATACTTTTTCAATACCGGAATCGTCTGAAAAAGAAAGATCCATCTTGGCAGGATATTCATCTTAATCAAGGCAATTCGCCCCATCAAAGAAATTTTTAAAGTTTTCCATTTGTCTAAATCTTGTTTTGTTGTTCTCAATAGTTCCTTATAATTACTTTCTTGTAAGGAGCTACATTGATTTGTCAAGTTTATCCCTAAATATTTGGTCTTATCACGAAGTTGATATCCAGAAACATTTTGAAGAAGTTCTTTTTGTGCAGTTGTCATGTTCTTAGTCATTATTTTAGTCTTATCCATATTGACTCTTAGTCCTGCCACCTGTCCATAATCTTTTAAGATTTTATTCAACGCTGGAACTGAGTACAGGGGGTTCTCCAATATGAAGACAAGGTCATCTGCGAATGCCAAAAGTTTAAATTCTTCCCCTTGTATCTTCAGTCCCTTCACCTTTGTGTTTCTCCTTATCTCTTCTGTCAGTATTTCCAATGCAAAGATATATAGCAATGGAGATAAGGGACAGCCCTGTCTTGTAGCTTTTTGTATCTGGAACTGTTCTGTCCTTTCGCCATTAATCATAACTGATGCCCTCTGATTTGAATATATCGCTTGTATCATCTGAGTAAACTCTTTTCCGGCTTCAGCTTTTTTCAACGCTTCTAATATAAAGGCCCAACTCACATTATCAAATGCTTTTTCTGCATCCAAGAAGATCAATGCCATTTCCTTTTCTGGGTGGGCCTCATAATACTCAAGTACATTCAGGATACACCTTAGATGATTTTTTATCTGTCTTCCCGGTAGGAATCCAGCCTGGTCTTTGTGTATCATTTTTACCAGAATATGTTTCAGTCTATCAGCGAAGCAAAAATCTTATAATCTACATTTAAAAGAGAAATTGGTCTATAATTCTTAATTTCTTTTCCATCTGTATTTGGTTTATGTATTAAAGAAATTATAGCTTCTCTCCAAGTATCTGGAACCTCTTCCCCCTCCCATGACTTTTTTACACATTTCTTGCAGCTGTGGGAGGAGCGTTTCTTCAAATATCACATAAAATTCCACTGGAAGACCATCCATACCTGGTGCCTTTCCCTTATTTTGTCTTATCAAAGCTTTCACCATCTCCATCATCGAGATTGGTTGGTTCAATGTCTTTCTATGCTCTTTTGAAGATTATGTTGTTCCAGGTATTGGGTTATTTGCTCCGTCCTGCTATCGTTCCTTCTATACAGTTCTTTGTAGAAGTCTACCACGATACTCTTTAAATTCTGCATTCTACTTTTTTCTTCCCCCGACTTTTTTCTTAAGGTTTTTATAAAGGCCTTCTCTGCTTGTTTTCTCACTTGATAGGCTAGCCATCTAGTAGGTTTATTTGCATTTTCAAAAAAGTTTTGTTTAGCAAAGGTCACTTTTTTTGCAATTTCCAACGACAGTAAACAGTTCATTTTATGCATAAGTAACTTAATCACATTCCTAGTTCCTTTCTCTTCTCCTTTCTTCATTTTTTTCCCCTCTTGGTTCTGAATCTCGTTCTTCAAGTTGAAATATTCTTCATTTCTTTTTCAATTTGCTCTTGCCATTTCCTTTATTAAGTGACCTCTAGCAAAAGCTTTGAACGCATCCCATATGACCCTTCTTGACATATCCGGTTTAATATTCTCTTTAAAGAAGAAAGTAAATTCTTCCTTCAAACGTGCCACCAATTTACTATCTTTAAATGTTGAAAGGTTTAAAGTCCATCTAGCTCTAACATGTGTACCCTGTAATGCAGACATTACAGGGTTATGATCTGCATAAGTACTTGCCTCGATTTCCGATTCCATTAAGTCTTTAACCATCGTGGAAGACATCCAGCACAAATCCAATCTTGACCATGAATCATGTCCTGCAGAATAAAATGTATATTGTTGTTTTCTGGGATTCCTTAATCTCCAAACATCTATTAATTGCCATTCTTCTATTATCTGACACAGTGAATCAGGGAATTCATTTCCTTTTGTTTTCTTTCCAATAGTATTTGCTTTTCTGTCTTGTCTATTATCAAAAAGTGCATGGAAGTCTCCAATAATACATAATTCCTGGAATTCCTGTTTTGCAATAACTCTTTGAAGTTGTTGGTAATATTTTTCCTGATTTTGGTTTGGGGCATAGATGTTAACTATTAATGTCTGTTTAGCTTGTCTCCATATAGCCACCATCAGGGTTCTTCCATCTTTAGAAGCAAAGACCAATTCTGGTTGTAGGTGGTCCTTAACATATATGGCTACTCCTCTTTTCTTCTTTTCTTCATCCGAAGCTATAAAAATTTTTCCCAGTCCTTTGACATTCAAATACTTTATGTCTCTTCTTCTTATATGTGTCTCTTGTAAACATGTTATATCTGCATTATATTTTCTGAGTTGGTGGAAGACTTTCCTTCTTTTCTGTGGTCCATTTAAGCCGTTAACGTTTATCGATATTGTCCTCAATTTCCTTCTATCCATCGGGATTTTGTTTCTGTTGTTGTTCCTTTTTATCCTTTGCCTCGTATCGATTGGAGATCTCTTAAATCTGAATCTTCTCTGACTCTGTGGCCTAGGAGGTCTTGGAGGTGTCAATGGTGCCGTTGCTCCCTGGAGTTCAGATTCCGTTTCTTTTTCCACTAGCAGATGTGCAGACTTGATGATACATGGGAAGTAGGCAGCCAGGCACCAGCAGGTCTCCAACAAGGCCCACATCTCAAGTGATCCAGGTGGCTCTGAAAGTGCTTCTCAGCCCCAGAGCATCCTTCACCACTAGGTGAAGCACGTGAGCCGGGCATACAATGCCCTTGAGGAATGCATCCTTCACCCCTGCCAGCAAGTTGGTGCTGGTGTCCATGACAATGTAGACATGGATGACATTGCCACTACCCATTCTTTCAGGCTACTCTGTATCATAGCAGCGATATTTTGCAATGTGTGGTCTGCATCCATCCCCTGAGCATGGAGCAGAACCATTTTGTAGCCCAGTGGCAGGACTGTCCCCTCCTGGGGCCTGGGCCATGCTCTAACAGTCTGGACAGACAGGGCCTCTGGTTGCCACCATTGGGCAGTGAAGGAGATGTAGCTATGCTGCTGGCTGCTCCAGAGGCCTACTGTGAAATGCATGGTTTTACCTTGCATTTTATAGAGCTCACCCTTGACCATTGCCACTGCAGAATGGTGCATGGCGGGCAAGATTGATCAGCTCATGGTCCTCTATGAGGAAGTATCAGGAAGCCAGGCATTGCAGCAGCTGGCAAAAGGCTATGTCTTCCATGAGGGAGAAGGGTCAGCCATCCACAGCAACCATCTCACCAATGAGGTAAGTGACTGCTTCCTGGGACCTCCATGTAGCCCTTTTGGATGGCACTGTTGGTGTCCCTGTGGGATGACCTTTTGGAGGGTGGGCTGCTTTGATGTCCCACCCATGACATCCTGAGTGTGGGGAGCCTTTCTTGGAGAGGCCTCCTGCTTTCCCTCTGCTTCTGCCTGCTGAGAGGGACTGGGCCTCTTCTTCCTCCCCCCACTGGCTGCCATTCTCTCCCCTGGTGGCAACATACTGGGGTGCACACTTTACAGGTGCCTGTGGAGGATGGAGAAAGACAAGTGTTGGGGGTTTGCACCCCTCTGGATGTGGGTATGGCATACCTGGCACTCTGCCACACAGGAGTCACTGGGGAAGGTGTGGAAATGTTTCCAAAGTGTGGGCTGGAAATGATGCCCCAGGTCTGGAGAAGTTGGGAGGAAGGGACAGTTGCTTTCTGGCACTGGACTGGGAGGCACCATGAAGGGGTGTACTGGAGGCAGGAGCAGCAACAGGGAGTTGTATGGAAGGGGAGGATACTTCCCTGCCTCTGAATCACTGCTGCCAGAGACTTTTCCAAAGAGTGTTAGCAACTGCTGGTCTTTGGGCAGTGCTAACAACTTTTTATTCTCTGTGGAGAACCCCAGGAACTGATCAGGGGAAGGAGGCTCTGGGACCTCTGGTGATGCTTTGCTAGGGGCAGGTTCCTGTGGGCTGGCAGGATGGGTTTGGTGCCTGAGGATGGGGGCCTCTGGTACACAGGGTCCTCCACCCCACGACAAGCACCCTTTGCACCCACTTTCATTCTCATGGCACAGAGGGGTTGGTTCACAATCAGAAGGGGTGAGAGGGTATTAAATGTGGGCCCTCAGTATGAGCAGACAGACAGGTGACTCAGAACCCTGAGTCCACCTAACACCCCCAAACCCCAGCAGGGGAGAGGAGTTCTCAATCAAAATGTGTGTCCTCAGCTGAGGAACCCAGTACCTAAGCCCCTCTGCTTGGCACGAGCAGAGAGACAGGATGGCTCAGAGCCCTGAGTCCTTGAGTCCAGTAACACCAAAATGCCAGCAGGGGAGAGGCGTTCCCAATCACAAGGGAATGTGCTCTGCTACTTTGCTTTTAACAAGTTCCCTGCCTTACTGTGGGCACCTTCAATCCTCTTTCAATGCACTTTGCAACTGGAGTTTATTGTCTGAAATGGCAAAAACCACTTGCAAACAGTCACTGAAGTGGATTGAAATTGCATTATTTAGCATGTGTGAAAGCATCCTGTGTAACTGTGAACAGCTGAGAGAAGAGAGGCTATGGAGTGGAGCTGAGCAAATGTGTAGCATTCTGATCCCACAGAGCAGAATGGGAACTCTATTATTGTAAGCAAGCAGTGCCTGTTAAGCTTTGTAGGGCTCCTATTGGTGTTTCCAAGGCTGGGGAATTCCACACCCTTGTTTCCTTGAAGTTTTGAAAGTGAGTGAAGACAACCTGTCTGGAAATGTAAAAATTCATGAACTGCCACGGACCACAAGGGAAAGCACCAAAGTTCATAAAATGTTTGTGCCAGGTGCCCTTCCATGAACATTGCTTTGTGAACCACAAATTGCCCAAATTTTTTGATAAACTTTACTTCATGAGCTGGTTTGTGCCCATCCCTACACATGGAACTCAAAGATTTTTCTTGATAAACCAAATAAAACTTCTAGAATCAATCCTACCTTCAGTTTAGGGGACAAGCTACAGTACAATTTAATTCATGCTCAAAAAACACGGAAATCATAGGTTAAGGCTGCTGCTTGAACTTATGTTACACTTATGAGCAGTATAAAGAACTCCACTCATTGTATTTTAGCCCCAGTGGTCTTTCTCCTACAGGATGGGGCACAACTCTATATAGGGACTCAGGGCTGTATAAACATTTCATAAGAATTTTTCAGAATTGTCAACACAAATGCAAGCATGCTAAGCTGTAAACAAATGCAAAGCAACAGTTTTGCCACTGTGATTTACTACAGTAATTGTACTACACACGTGGTATAGAAGTTAACATGGTAGCATTAATTTAAAATCTCCATAACTGGAGCGCAAATTAAATCATCAATGCTATAATTTTTCTCTTAATTAATCATTCTATAACTTTCATATATAATGCAATCAGGATAGCAGAAAGACCACATTTTGGATACTTTTGCTGGCTTCCTCTCCCTTCTTCCTTGATTTGCAGGACATTTATGTAATTGAATGTGGAACAACTTTAGAGCCCCCCAAAACCTCATGTCTATGTAGTGACCAAGTTTGAACATACTCACATTGTCATTGTAGTACTTAGTGAACTAATATAGATAGTACAGATGCCATCTTAAAAATCAGCAATAATTGCCACTCTAGTGTTCGGGGTCAGAGGGTTCATTCTCAGGTCTCACTCCACTAAAAAGGCCATTGTGTTCTTAACCTGTACTCTGCTATGAGCTTTTGGAAAAACCATACAGAATAGTGCAATTAAAGAACAAATAACTACATTCAAAATGAATCACCTGGCATGTTGAATGCATATAAATGCACCATATGTATGATAAAATCTCTATTTGATTTGGGCCTGTTTGAACTATGCACATGCACTATCCTTTGTCATAGGAAATTCTATGTGGTTAAAATTATTCTGTGCCACAAGAAGAGCCACTTGCACAACCATTTCACATGCAGCATTTTAATACACACTGCTTTGTCATGCAGTGGCTTCCTGCTCAACTTGGGATTTAAAATTTGGTTTACATAGGTAGGCAGGGCAACATTTAACTACCTTTCATAAAAATTGGTCTGAGCTGATATATGACAGCTAAGTTCTCAGTTCTACAAATAATCAACTCCTGCAGTGTGCAATACTTGACTGATTCTTGGTTGAACTATTCTTACTCTGTATACTTTCCCATGTCACAGGGACTGTTATGTTCACCCTGCTCTTATATAAAACACCTCCTATCTGAACATTCATAGTCACCCTAACATCCTAATTCCTAAGCCATGTTCCCACATTCAACTGGAAATCCTTATCAGGTAAAAATTGTGATGATGCTCCATAGAAACCACTGTGCAGCAGGCACATTATTTCTCATATGTCTTACAATTTTATTTTCCACTACATGGGTATGATCAAGGTCTCTGAATGTGGAGGCCAAAGTATAGAGAGTCTGTAAACAAAGGACTGGAAGCTAGCAATCCAGTAGTATATGCGAAGTAGTATGGGAAGAGATGGTGCTGAGTCATGACATAGGCCGTGGTCACACGGCAAGGTAATTGTGCTTTGTTCCCGCTTTGTTTAAATCGGGAACATTTTTCTTTGCATTGGGCTGACTAGATGCAGCCGGCCCCTCTCTTCCAGCACCCACTCGCCTGCTGCTGCGCCGTCCCTCCAGGCAACCCTGCTGGCCATGGGGAGACTTGGGCGGCTGCTGCTCCTGCTGCCACTGGGGGGAGGCCGCTGCTGCCGCCGCTGCCATTGCCCCACAAAAAAAGGCTCCGCTGTCTCCACCATCCTCCTTGCTGGCCCCGTCCAGGCTGCCGGAGCCCCCGCCTCTCGTTCCGCCTCCAGGGCCATCTTTATGATTTTGGGGTTTTTTAAGCTTCTGGTTTGAGTGCTTGACTAAACATGCGCTTAATAAATCCATTATAAAATGTTAAATGGATTTATGAAGTGCATGTTTGCTCAAGCGCTCAAACCGGAAGCTTAAAAAAAAAAAATGCACAAAGAGCGGTCAGACGGCCCTAATCACAATCATTGCAAAAGATGGCCTGTCCAGATGGGTGAAATCGCACATTCAAACTGCAAGTGCCAGGAAAACACTTGATTTTCCAGGGGTCAGGAAAACCCGGCAGCATTGCGAGAGTGAGCCTGCTTCGGGGCGGGAGGCGGATCGGCGTGTGTGAACGTGAAACTGACATGTGTGAGGAAACAGCAGCAAACCCCGATCAAAACGTCAGTGTGACCGCACCCATAGACCCATCCCTTTGGCACATTCAGCGACTCAGCTCTGAGTGCAGAGTTACACCTGATCCTGGCATAAGCAGTTTGTGCAGGGGAGCCTGCAAAGCCCAAGGTAAGGAGCAGAGGGCATAGGAACCAGAAGGCACTGTCTCTGTGCAGGAAACAAGGAAAGAGGAGGGGGGAAGGGAAACAATAAGCAAATCAGCCTGTTCCCCTCACCAGCTCTTTCCCCCCAACTCCCATAGAGCCTCCACACCCTGCTACCTCATGTAAAAGGCTGTCAAGGCTAACACAATCCTTTGGAAAACATTTTAACAGGTTCTAATTTTAGTAATTTTTGTTACTGTAGAAACAAGCTCTCAAGTGCAGTCTGAAATGTATGATTCCTGGAAAACAAATTTACAAGTCAGTAAGAAATAATGAAAATGGGTTCAAAGCCACAGCAAATCACTGAACTACTGAATTCTCTATCCCCCCCTCCCAAGTGTAATATGAATTTGCAAATGTTGCCATATGGTTATCAAGATGCAGAGATCATGTTAACATATTGTAGGGCATGGAGTTGTCACAATAACCACATTCCACCCCCCACCCGCCTCTCAGTGCAACCTTGGAATTTATTCGAACAGTAAGAAGAAAATCTACCATGGCCATACAGGCTCACCTCCTCTGTACAGGTTAGAAGCCACTAGCTGAACCCCAAATCTAAAAAAAAAAAACAACTGAATCATAATAATACATTATCTTCCTTCCATCATTTAACTTGTTGGCAAATAAAAGGCCATATGCCATATGATTGTTTATTACATGTTGGTGGCTTGGATCTAATTTTACAATGATATAAATATAATTTTGGCCACACTACTGAGATGTTGCTTTATTGTACTGTATTTACTGGCTGCCAACAATTGTGGAGATTTTAGCTTAATCTTTGTTATTAACTTTTGTTTTAAACTGATCAGTTTTGGTTCTTGATGAAACTCATGCAACATCATTGCTCCACTTTGTATGACTGTTACTCATCATGTTATACTTAATAATGCTTTATTCATTTCATGGAATTTTGTGATTTATTACTTTTACAAGTCACTTCCAGTGTGGCATGAGTAAAATATGATCAAACAGAGAGCTAAAATTTAATAATTAATACCATGGGAAAACAAAAAAGTCCAATTACTGCTTTTTTGTTACTGGTTTGGATTCCACTGGTTTTTCCATCAGTAAAAAAAAGATGAGAGGTCCCCTTTACCCACCAGAAAGACTATGCTGTGGATTATGAGACCAGCATGGGTGAAAGACAAGTGGAAGAGAGGCTGTAGTAAGGAGAGGAATTAGGTGAGACTGAGTGAAAAAGCTGGCTGGATTCAACTCATTGGCCCATTCTGCATTTGCTCTATTGTTTTACCAAACCCACACTGGAACAGAAAAAGATGTGGCTCAAAACCACATTCAAATACCCTGGGCCAACACTGTACTGACTGCAGAGTCACCCCTGAACAGCCATAAAACGGCCATAAATCTATGCAGACAGTACCATAAAACCAAGAGATCAAAGGAAGTGAAACCAGCATGCAGTGTGGAGGCTACCATAAAATCTGACAATCAGAGAAAGTGAAACTGGCACACAATGCAGAGGGGAATTTCTGTTCCAATGTGGGTTTGGTAAACCAGCGGAGAGAATGCTAGATGCAGAATGGGCCATTGTCTTTCATCTTATCAGTCTTACATTACTTCATGCAAGTGGATAGTTGGGATGAACTCTAAGGATGATACAGATTGTACAACATGTGAATAGCATAGGGCTAGGGGCTAGAGTATCTGCTTGGCATATAGAAGGTCCCAGATTCAATCCTGGCATTTCCAGTCAAAGGATCTGGCAGTAGGTGATGTGAAAGACCTCTGCCTGAGACAATGGAGAGTTGCTGCCAGTCTGAGTAGACAATACTGACCTCGATGGACCAAGAGTCTGATTCAGTATAAGGCAGCTTCATATACGTTCATGCACTCACTCCATTTTACAGTTGAAAACAAGAATATTCCAATGCATGAGTATTCATGGGAGGAGTTCTGTGCATAGGAGGATTCCAATAGCTGAGCAGCATGGCCTGGCAGGGCCTATGCAACCAAAGCTCAAGACATACCAAAAGCAGAAAGCAGGAACTAAAATGGCATCTTAGCCAATGACCCCATATGGCAGAAGCAGTGAGGCAAGTTAAATACAGATCTGCGTGCACACTGATTGCACTTTTGTCATTTGCAGGCCTGTAGCCAGGATTTTTAAAATAGGGGGGGCTTTTAAAATGTTTGGTGGCACTGCTTTGGGGGGCAAGTACCTGCGGCTTGGAGTGCAGGTGCATGTGTGACCTTCCCCCGCTTCTTCCTAAAGCATTTAAAGGAACCTTTTAAATGCTTTGAGGGAGAAGCAGGGTGTGCACCTGCACTCCTGGCCACAAATTCATGGCTTGGAGTGCAGGCACGCGTGGCCCCCTGTTTCTTCCCAAAGTTGGGGGGCTTGGGAGAAAGTCTAGGGGCTAGGCCCCGGGAGGCCCCACCATAGCTATAGGCCTGGTCACTTAGCATACATTGTTCCTATTCTTACAGTGGAGGAACACTGAGGCATACCAGTAAGTGCCTAGCCCAGGCTGAGGCACAGAATTCTTGAGCAGAAATAACAGGTAAGTAATAATGAAGCACCTGTGATGATATTTATGCTTTCCCCTAAATTTACCAACCTCCAGGTGAGGCCTGGCGTTCTCTTAGAATTACAACTAATCCCTGAAATACAGAGATCAGTTTCCCTGCCCAGCTTTGGAGAGTAGACTCTGTGGCATCACATCTCTGCATCTGCAGCAACAACAACAACCTGCCCCACAGCAGCTGCCTCCTCCAGCTGCCCCAGCCAATCAACAGGTACCAGTGCCAGCCCTGGTTCCGGCCTCGGTCGTGCCGGTGCTGGGACCTAGAGTGCCAGAGATCCTGCCAAAGGGATTGCTAGATGCCAAGTTTGATGGCAATCCCAAGAAACTCGCCTTTTTCATGGTGCAGGTGGAGAAGTTCATCCAGGCGTGGGGCCCCCCGTACCCAACCTAAACCAGATGAGTCGACTACATTGCGGTGCAACTCAGAGGTGTGGCTGCAGACTGGTATGTGAGCCTACACAACGCATGGGGCCCTGAGCTACAAGAAGTGGTTGTGTTTATGTGGGCTCTATGGGCCAAGTATGAGGCTAGAGAATGAGTGCGTGAAAAACCACCTGCATACCCTGAAGCAAGGCCAGCGCATGGTCCGCAAGTACACAGAAGAGTTTGAGAGGTACGCCTCCAAAATCCATGGCTGACCTGATGGGGTATTGGCAGAACAGTACTGAGTGGGACTACACCCCAAGATTTGTAAAACCATCCTACGCAGTGTGCGGCCCATTTAGTTCACTGCATGGATACAGGAAGCTGCAGATGCCGAAGCCCGTCTTCAGATGATCAAGATAGATGGCCTGCCCCAGCACCGCACATGATGACCGGGGCGAAACCAAAGCCCCTGAAACCAAAAGACGGTACTCAGGAGATGCACATGAAGCAGGGCCTTTGCCTCTGTTGTGGAGAAGCTGGGCATTTCACCACAGAATGTTCCAGAGCCGTGGGAGCACCAGCTCCGTCTAAAGACCAAGGGAAGAAGAAACTGAACACCCCATTTAAGAAAGGAACCACAAAGCCGAAAGTGCAACAAGCCTTACAATTTGGAATTGTGGACGAATGTTCCAGCTCAACCATCAGTGAAGAAGATGAACTGGCGGGGAAAGGCCGGGACCTGCTGTAAGCGGAGCAGAGCAGCAAGTCCAACCACCTCCAGCGCCATGCACGGTGAACAATTATCCCCCCTCTTCTTCGTTACAGTGACTGTGATGAACCCGGACTTGGGCACCCATGTGTTGGTACGAGCCCTAATTGACTCGGGGTGTGTGAGAGACCTGATTAACCCATCCCTTGTAACAGGGTTGGGGGCCCCACTAGTAAAACTGTCTGACCCCATAGTTTTCACACAGATGGACGGTTCCTCTATGAAAGAGCCCTGTAAATACCAGACTGGGGCTCTGTGGATGGGACCTGGGGAGCATTGGGAGTACTGCCCCTTTTTCATTACTCCTACAGCACGGTTCCCACTAGTACTGGGGAGTCCCTGGTTACATTACTATGACCCGTATATTTTATGGGACGAAGGGAGGGTGTGTTTCATCTCCCCAAAGTGCCATGGTCATGGATGGGATCCCAACTGGGGGGCAGCTCCTCCTGATGAGCTGGTGTGGGCTTGCCTGGCAATGGAGGAACTACAGACCATTCCCCCCCCCCTTACAGGGATTTAACCAGGGTGTTTGAGGAGGACAAATTGCCTCCTCACTGTAACACAGATTGTGCCATTGAACTGTTACCAGGACATAAACTGCCCAAAGGTAAACTTTATGCTATGAGCCCAATGGAGAAGGAGGAGCTAAGGCAGGTCATTGACAAAAACCTAGCCTGAAGGTTTATCTGCTCTGCCTCCTTGCCATTTGCCGCTGCAGTCTTATTCAGAAAAAAGAAGGATGGGGACCTCTGCCTCTGTATGGATTACCGGGGTCTCAATGCAGTATCGTTCACTAATGCTTACCCCTTCTCTCTCATCAAAGACTTGCTTGCAGAGGCAGCGAAAGGGAAGATCTTTTCTAAACTGGATTTGAGAGATGCGTACTTTCCAGTGCGAATCAGGGAGGGGAATAAGTACATGACTGCATTTAATACCCCCTGGGGCAGTTCGAGTACATGGTCATGCCATTTGATCTCCAGGGGGCACTAGGGGTATTCATGAATCTAATCAATGAAGTGTTGCACAAGCACCTTTTCAAGAGGGCCCTTGTTTATTTAGATGATGTCTTGCTGTACTCCCCCGATGAACAATCTCACATTCACATGGTGCGAGAAGTCCTCCAGACTTTATACAAACATAAACTCTTTGATAAGCTGTCGAAATGTAAATTTCATAAAACAGAAATTGACTTCTTGGGCTACCACATTTCACAGAAGGGGCTGGAAATGGACCCCGCAAAGGTACAGGAAGTCCTGGGGTGGGAAGCCCCCCACACCAGAAGGCAACTCCAATCATTCCTTGGTTTCTCAAATTTTTATAGAAATTTCATCACAAATTTTGCCCAGGTTAGCCTTCCCCTCACTGATTTATTGAAAACTAAGGGGATGGGACCAAATAGCACAAAACTGAGTGCTAGATTAGTGTGGACCGATGAATGCCAGTTGGCTTTTAATAAACTAAAAGAACTGTTTACATCTGAGTCCGTGTTAGCCCACCCTGATGAAAATAAAAAAAAATTATTGTCCAAGTGGATGCTTCAGACGTCGTCATGGGCAGGGCTATTTTGCAAGAAGGGGTTGATGGTAGATTGCATCCCCTTGCATATGTCTTGAAAAAGTTCAATTCGACAGAGCACAACTGGGTGATTTGGGATAAGGAAGTTGATGCCATCCGGCTTGCCCTATCCAGATGGAGACATTGGTTAGAAGGGGCACGGGTTCCTTTTGAGGTATAGACTGATCACAAAAACCTTGAGGTCCTCTGCACCCCCAGGAACCTTAATGCTAAGGAGTTGTGGTGGGTTAATTTTTTCTCCAAGTTCCAATTTACTTTGCACCATTTCCCAGGGAAATCAAATTCCATGGCTGACACACTCTCGCGCCTCCCTCAGCATGACAGCCAAAGAGAGGGAGTGGTTGACTCTATGTTCACTCCCACCCAGTTGGGAGGGGCAGTTGCGATCCGCAGTATGACAAAGGCAGGAGGGGACACCAGAGGGCGGGATTGGTCTGCGGAATTCATGTCAGCCTTCTCTGACTCTGACGTGCTGAGATTGAGGCTGATGGTAGCCTGGAGCAACGGCACGATGGCTGTTGGTATAAAGACCATTGTTTGTTTGTACCCGGAACTTTGTGGATTAAGGTGATGGAGGCAGCTCATGGGTCGAAACCTGTAGGGCATCAGGGCTATCTCAAGACTCTGCATCTACTGCAACAACAGTTTTGGTGGGCAGCAGTGTTCCCTCTAAGCTGAGTTAGTGTGAGCTCACACATTTTTGTCTTAGCTCAGGAAGGACGGCTCCAGAGCAAACTAATTTATGCAGTAGCCAAATCACTTGCTCACAACTTTAACACCAGTAGTTATGAGAAAAGACATTCCTCTGTTTGTACAATCCTGCCCCACTTGCCTCATGTGCAAACCCCGTCCAGGCAAGCCCCCAGGACTGTTACAAAACTTCCAACCCCCTCTAGACCCTGGGAAGCGATTTCCATGGACTTTATTACTGACTTGCCCCCAAGTGGAGGGAAAACTGTAATTTGGGTGGTGCTAGATATGTTTTCCAAACAAGCACATTTCTTCCCCCTCAAACAACTCCCCACTGCAAAATGCCTGGGTAAACTTTTCATGCATAATATCGTAAAGATTCATTCACTCCCCAGGAAGGTGGTCTCCAATAGAGGCTCCCAATTTGTTGCTAAATTTTGGGGGGAGCTGATGAGCTCCTTGGGCATCGAAGGAGCCCTGAGCAGTGCTTACCACCCGGAGACAGACTGCCAAACCAAGCGAGTTAAACAGACTCTGGAGCGATTCCTGCGTTGTTTTACTAATTTCCAACAAGACAATTGGAGGAAGCTTCTCACTTATGCCGAGTACTCTTACAACAGTGAGGTTCATTCCTCCACGGGTGTCTCCCTATTCCAGGCAGTTCACGGTTATGAGGGATCCCTTCTCCCCTGGATACCTTCTAAAGACTCTCAAAGTGGGACTATTGAGGAGTGGTGGAGGGGAATCAAGGATGCATGGCCGCTTATTCAATGAACATTGGCCAAAGCCTAGGAGGCTTACAAACTGCAGGCTGATTGAAAATGCCTCCCAACATGGGAGGTACAAGTGGGGGAGACGATGTATGTTTCTACTAAAAACTTACGTGGTCTACAACCCAGCCACAAAGTGGGCTGGAAATTCATGGGTTCTTTTCCTGTTGTTCAAAAGATCAATGATGTTACTGTTGAACTTGATTTGCCTAAGTCCTTGAAGCATGTGCATCCCACATTTCACTCCTCAGGAAAGACCCCGGACTCAATGTCTGGTGTCTGACCAAGGCTCGACCCCCCCCCCGATGCTGAATGGACAACCATAAGAACAGAAGAGAAGCCAATGTTGGATCAGGCCAACGGCCCATCCAGTCCAACACTCTGTCACACAGTGGCCAAATATACCAGGTGCCATCAGAGGTCCAGCAGTGGGGCCAGGACACTAGAAACCCTCCCACTGTTGACCCCCCCCAAGCACCAAGAATACAGAGCATCACTTGCCCCAGAGTCCCTATCTATACCTTGTGGCTAAAAGTCACTGATGGACCTCTGCTCCATGTTTATCCAATTCCCTCTTGAAGCCATCCATGCTTGTAGCCGCCACCACCTCCTGTGGCAGTGAATTCCACATGTTAGTCACTCTTTGGGTGAAGTAGTACTTCCTTTTATCTGTTCTAACTTGACCGCTCAGCAATTTCATTGAGTGCCCATGAGTTCTTGTATTGTGAGAAAGGGAGAAAAATACCTCTTTCTCTACCTGCTCTATCCCATTCATAATCCTATAAACCTCAATCATGTCACCCCTCAGCCATTGTTTCTCCAAGCTAAAGAGCCCCATAGGGAAAGTTCTCCAACCCTTTTATCATTCTAGTTGCCCTTTTCTGCACTTTCCCCAAAGCTATAATATCCTTTTTAAGGTGTGGTGACCAGAACTGTACACAGTATTCCAAATGAGGTTGCATCATTGATTTATGTAGGGGCATTATGATATTGGCTGATCTGTTTTCAATACCCTTCCTAATAATCCCCAGCATAGCATTGGCCTTTTTTATTGCAGTCACCCATTGTCTAGACATTTTCAGTGAGTTATCTACTATGACTCCAAGATCTCTCTCTTGGTCAGTCTCTGCCAGTTTGGACCCCATCAACGTGGATTTATAGTTAGGAATTTTTACTCCAGTGTGTATCACCTGAACCCCATTTGCCACGTTGATGCCCACTTGCCCATCCTTGACAGATCTCTTTGGAGTGCCTCACAATCCTTCCTAGTTTTTACCACCTTGAACATCTTCGTATCATCTGCAAATTTAGCCACTTCACTGCTTACTCCCAACTCCAAATCATTAATGAACAAGTTAAAAAGCAACGGACTGATTACTGATCCCTGTGATACCCCACTGCTTACCACCTTCCACTGAGAAAATTGCCCATTTATACTCACTCTCTGTTTCCTATTAATTAGCCAATTTTTGATCCACAAAAGGATTTGTCCTTTTATCCCATGATTTTTGAGTTGCTTAGGAGCCTTTGATGAGGAACTTTATCAAAAGGTTTCTGGAAGTCAAGGTAAACTATATCTATTGGGTCCCCCTTGTCCACATGTTTGTTTACCCCCTCAAAGAACACTAACAGGTTACTGAGACAAGATCTTCCCTTACAGAACCCATGCTGAGTCTACTTCAATAGTTTTTGTTCACTTTGAACTGCACTTTGAACTGTCACAGATTCTGGACTCCTGCTTGAAACACAATCGCTTGTATTATTTGATTGAATGGGTAGATTTTGGTCCTGAGCATAGGGAATGGGTAGAAGCCTCGGATGTCAACACCCCCAAAATGCTCAGCGCCTTTCATTCTCGCTTCCCAGATAAGCCAGGGGGGCCTTGGGGGGATGGGATGTTGGGTAGTCCTGCCATGGTGTTTCGTTCTGCCATTGGGAAGTGCTCTGAGTGCAGCTGCTATGCTTGCTTTGCCTGTCTTATTGGCCATTCAGCCTTGAATGCTCATTCCTCTAGGCACAGAGTCTCTGCTATCTCCCTTGCACTTCTGAACTGTTAAACACTTCCCCACGTTTAACAATGATTGCTTATTGGCCTCCAGGTGTCAGGGGGTACTGTATGAACCCACTATAACTGTCTTGGCCATTTTGTATGCCTCATTCATGACTCTAACGTTCATAGTAACTTCATCTCGACTGATCAATAAACCTGAATCTTTTTAAGAACCTGGTGTTGATGCTGCGTTATTGAAGTGCCTGACACAGGGTTTAGGGTCCACAATCCAAACAACAGGAGCTACACCAGATATTGATTGGAGCTACGTGGGCTGTAACATTGCTTGATTATGGCAATGGGTGCTAGCTGCCATCCCACCAAACTTGGCTGAGGGTTTGGAGGGTGTGGTTGGATGGCTCTGACAGAGCCGACTGAAACTGAACCCATCAAAGACAGAGGTCCTGTGGCTGGGTGGGAGTGATCCAAGGCTTGGATGCTAACTCCCAGGTCTTGATGGTGTGCCACTAATACTGGCACCAGTGGCCAAGAGTCTGGGTGTGCTTCTGGACACCTTCTTATCTATGGAAGCCCAAATTGCGAAGGTTGCTAGGCTAGCATTTTTCCAACTTCACCAAGTTAGGCAACTAGTCCCTTATCTCTGTCGCTCTGACCTAGCCATGGTGATCTATGCAACTGTCACCTCAAGGCTAGACTATTGTAACTTGCTCTACATAGGGCTACCCTTGAAGCTGACCCAGGTCCAGGCAAGGGTTCCCCCACTTCTAGGGACTTCAATCCACCCTAGCCAGCTGGTTGGTGGGAGAAGCCTTGCCCCCAAGCCTCACCCCCAAGAATGACCACCCGCCTGGCCACCCTTCTTCTGCCCGATTTAAAGGGCTTCAACTGATCAGCAGGAATCATGTTTACCCCAGCCCCGCACACCACGGCCACCCCCCCCTTGCAAAAAGACCCTTTAAAGGGTCTTTTTGTGAGCCAAGTGTGCAACCTGTGACCACTCCTCTCCCTCCCTCCTGTTAGATTTAAAGGGTCCTCCAGCTGGTCAGTGGGGCACATGGTCCCTGCCAATCGGCTGGAGCCCTTTATATTTGGCAGTTGGGGAGGGAGAGGGGTGGCCAGATGGGCGGTTGCTCTTGGGAGTGGGGCTTGGGGTGTGTGGCTTGGGGCATCCCCACCCATCCCCAGAATGGCCCCAAATCCCCCTGCTGGAGAGACGAGGGGACCTGGCAACCCTAGGCCCAAGAGATTTCTGGCTATCCTTGCCTGGTGGAACGCTCTACCTGGAGACATCAGCGCCCTGCAGGACCTTGTACAGTTCTGCAAGGCATGCAAAACCGAGATGTTCCACCAGGCCTATGGTTGAGGACAGCAATGGTTTTCCCATCTCATCCCCTTGGAGGAAGCAAACACATGCAGAATGCCATCTAGGACTGAAGGTTAATGGTTTCACCAGTTTACTGGAAACCATGATCAATGGTTGGGTTTTAATCTAATTACTTTATACTTTGGAATGTTTTTAACTGAACTGTATTTTAAATGCAATGTACACTGCCCAGAGCCCTCCAGGGAAGGGTGGTTTAGAGATTCAATTAATAAGAATAATATTGATGATGATAATGATATGACCTACATATAGGGGAAAGAGTCAGAATTCTAACACCCACCAAACTCCTCAAGGTGTCCCTCCTTGTTTCTTTGGGTAGTGGAAGGGTCAGATCCCAACAGCTAGGAATCAGTTTTGTTATTCCTCCCCTTCTCCCCATATCCTTGCTGAAATGTAAGGAGTTTCTGGGGGCAGTTATTGGAAATTTCTTTCCACATCCCAGTGGTGAGCAGTTGCAGCAGGGTTCAGCTGAGAAGCCATATAACATACCTCTGTCAGCCCAAATATTGCCATGGGCTGTATGTTGTATACCCCATACCTTCCAAACAGATTAAAGCACCAGCACCCCTCTATTTAGGAGCTGCGGTGGCTCAAGTGGTTAAGATGCTGAACTGCAGGCTGTGTGGAAGGTCAGTAGTTCAGTAGTTCAAGACCCGGTTGCCGCAAGACAGAGTGAGCTCCTGTCTCTAGTTCCAGCTCCTGCCAACCTAGCAGTTCGAAAGCAAGAAATTGCAAGTAGATAAATAGGTACCACTTCGGTGGGAAGGTAACAGCGTTCCGTGTGCCTTGGTGTTTAGTCATGCTGGCCACATGACCACGGAAACGTCTTCGGACAGCGCTGGCTCTTTGGCTTTGAAACGGAGATGAGCACCGCAACCCTAGAGTCGGATTCGACTGGCTTTCGAGCAAGGGAACCTTTACCTTTACCTACCCCTCTATTTAGAAATAAAGTTCTGACCCCACCAATAAACTAGGATCAAATAATATATGCATTTTCTTAACTACAATCCAGTCCAGCATAGTAGATGAAGGCTTATCCCTGGAAATTTCCCTTGCAGCCTTTGTCTTTTTCAGTCTGAGTGGGCTAGAGAAGGAAGTGACCTATAGTAAACAGCACTCAGACAGAGTTTCTTTGTAATGCATACTCTAAATGTGCCCTTCTTCTTTAGCAAACATAGATAGTTACAGATTGTATTTTTTTTTAAAAAAAGCATTATGAAAACAGTGTAGGAAAAGGAATGGGATCTCTTGCTTAACTCTAGGCCCATGGGACATCCATAAATTGCCTACACACAGATGTTTCCTAGGTTTTACATATGTTAGTAGCCACATAACCTGTGCCTACATATTTTGGAATTTGTATACATATAGCTTATGCAAATGCAACAATCCAGTACGTGGACATTACAATGGGGCTGAGGGTGAGATTACTCTACCTGGTAGTGGTATCAGTAGTTTCAATCAACATCCTTTCTATGCATGTGCCATATCACCCTTAGGGTCCACCTATACATTATAGTTTCTTTGGTGTAGTGGTTAAGAGCGGTGGACTCTAATCTGGAGAACTGGGTTTGATTCTCCACTCCTCCACATGCAGCTGCTGGGTGACCTTGGATCAGTCAAAGTTCTCAGAGCTGTTCTCTCAAAAGCAATTCTCTCAGAGCTCTCAGCTCCACCTACCTCACATGGTGCCTGCTGCGGGGAGATGAAGGGAAGGAGATTGTAAGCCGCTCTGAGACTTCAAGTGAAAGGCAGGGTATAAATCCAACTTTTCTCCTCCTCCTCCTCCATATCACCTTTAGGGTCCATCACACTTGGATACACGCCAGCTCTTTTCTATTTGTGACTACAGCACACAGGGAGAAGCTGGCTGTAGCCTCTCCCCACTCCACAGTTTTTACATCCTCAACCTGCCCCATTGAGTTTCTGTGAAACTTACATGTAGCCATATAAGTAACATAATTTTTACAATGGAGTCAACCGCAACTCCATGAGGCAGTTTGAGGATGTAGAGATAGTAGTAGGGGAGGCTAAAGATGCTTCTTCCTGCCTGCTTTGGTTGGAAACAGAAAAAAGCTGATGTACATGTGGAAGGCACAAATAGTCCCATCACATATGTGATGCAAAGACCTGTTGTTCCCCAACACACGTGAGAACTTTGTACTGTGTAGATGAAGCCTTAAGAGTTTTCCCCATCCAGTCCAACTTCTTCTAATTTTGATAACTCCTTATTGATCTAACCATGCTCCTACTACTTCAATGCCTTCCTAAGATCTACATCTTCAACAAATCCATTCTAATCTATAACACATGCCTCTTTATGCTACCAGTTTCTCTTCTAAACATCCTCTGCTTGTGTGTCATTGCATTGGCCCTGCTTGTTGTAGATTTCAGGTCCTCTGGTTAGTCATTTCTATGCTCTGCACAGTGCCTGGTTTTTAAAAATTATTTGAAATCAGGAAAGAAGATAAAAATAATCACAACTATTCAGTCTCTATTCCATATTTGCTTTTAAGAACTAAAGTTTAAATCTGCATGTAGTCTTCATGGAAGTGAGCATAAAAAGCTCTAGTAATATATCTTGAAATTACTTGGTAGCTTGGAATAACCAAACATTTTTTTTACTGAAACTCTTTCAGTGAGGGTGAGAAGCATCTTTAATTTCTGTACTGAGTCAAACCTTCCTCAGTCTTATATTTTACATATGCATTATACATTAAGATGATTCCTTTTTCTAAAAAATTCCATTCATTTATACTCACTCACTGCTATACATTCTCGATAAACAGATATTAATTTCATAATTAAAAGTAATCTTGTGTAAATACCCTGCAGGCCTCAATGAATCAAACACATACTGTGTGTCAGGCCTCCCACTGTCTTCAAGTGGAATGTACTGGCTGGATAATTAGATAGTACATATTTTTTAACCTTATTTGCATGCATATTATATCTTTTGCACACAGACAAGCAGCAGTAACAACAAAAGTCAGATTACCACAGGGAATTCCCACAAAGAAGTCTTCATTCCTTATAATTTGCAGCCTAAATTAAAATAATTTGATCTTTGACAAGGATGAAATGTCAAGCAGAAGGGGGTCCTCTACAAGCCACAGCCTGTGGCTTCTGAAATCAGCCTAATTTATGTCAGTCACTTCTTAATACATATTTAAGTATTACACGAAAAAGATGATAAATATGCAATCTGACACCTTTGGTATTTCCCTGCTGTTAATTTATAAAGGTCTCGTGTCCCCCAAACTGACTAAAATTATTTAAATAAAGGGAGAATTGTGATATAAGATGATGCAGAGAGCATTTTCACTCAATACTGAACACAGCAGGCAGTATACTAAGACAATTATTTCACTAGGCCTCAGAATCCTGCTGTGATGAGTTACTTTCAGAATTAGTAAAGGAGAATTTCTTTTGTTCAGAAACAG
Organism: Gekko gecko; assembly: GCA_029375565.1. Taxonomy (NCBI): domain Eukaryota; kingdom Metazoa; phylum Chordata; class Lepidosauria; order Squamata; family Gekkonidae; genus Gekko; species Gekko gecko. The sequence continues at coordinate 59,617,665 of JAPDNY010000011.1, read as the reverse complement.
AGGAGTTTTTAAGTATGGGTCCATTTCCATTATGCCAACATAGCTTTCAGTTAAAATAACAAAACACAAATCTATTTTGTTTGCATTCCTGCTGTTTCTCAAGAAATGATGGCATTGTTCCATACTACTAAGCAGTGCATTTGAAAGTGGCATAGCATAACTATATCTGTTAATTTAAATACAGAGATACATATTTTTCCTGAAGCAAAGATGAAGAAAAGGAAAGATATATGATCGTAACAACTGAACAAGTGACTGCACATCTAATTAAATTTCTTCTCACAGTAGAATTGTCCCTCAATTTGTTGACTGAGATAAACTTCCATACTTTAGGTAACTAATCCAATGCCAACGGTCAAGTAATTTTTCCATAACTCCTTGACCACAGTCAAAATGTAGATATTACTTCTAAACACTCTTCTACTATTTTAGGTAAGTATTCAAATAAGACTTTATAAGGGTTTTGGAATATGATAACCTGTCACTCATTTTATATAGTGAAATCAAGGACCAATACTACAAAATGTTTGGAAGGCTCTAGAATATACGAACTGTGATTCTGGAACAAATTTTCCCTTGGGCAAATGGAAAAGCACTTCTGCTTATGAAACAGAGGGAAGGAATTTCTACTGATTTACACTTCACATGGCAGACCTCAATACGTTCTTTCATGTCATTCCAAAGATTCCTCCAACCTTCAAAAATAGCTTTTAAGAGATAATGCAACAGGGAATTGCTGCAACACAAGAAAAGTAATTTCTGTAGTTCTTTGGATCCAACCCTATATCTCTAGTATTTATCCTTTTTTAAAAAACTGCCCCAAAAGGCAGACTTTTATTTATTTTTATAACAAACTACAACTAAACAGAATAATACAATACAACACAACACAACACAATACAGTATCACAACAACACTAAAAACATAACACAAAAAACTAAACCACACACACAAAACACAAATGGGGGTTATTTAGTTCCATTTGTATATCATATCCTGATAAATTACATTAAAATATACATTAAAACACAGACTGCATAAACAATAACATAGTTTGTAACAGCTTTCTACATTTCACATACCATGGAGCATTAGTCTAGCACTAAGATGAGGCATAACAACTACAAGTTAGTCTCTAATGTATTTGTTCTAATCAGAGTATCTATTTGCTTCATACCCTACTGATGTCACATACATTATGGTTAAGGAGACTTTAGAATTGCCAAGCAGTTAAACATCCAAAGACTGTCTTATCTCTCAAGAAACTGTGAGGCCATAAAAATATGACCTGAGCACCTCCGATCTTAAAGTACTGAAACAGCAGAATCCTAATATTCCTTATAGTGCTAGTGATTTTTTGCTTCTTATGCCATTCTTATACATTCTTATACCATCTTCCATTCACTGACTCTCAATTCTTATTTTTCCATATCACTGGAATACTTTTGGGATTTGATCATCTTGTTATAACAGAATGCAGTTAAAGGAGACAGCCAGGACTGTGATTTGCCTTAAATATCTTCCATACTTTTTTTTTAAACTCTGTGTATGGCTGGACATGATTAAGGCCAAATCTTTCTCTCTGCCACATCCACCAGGTATATAGATAATCCTTATTCTAATAGCCAAAATGTGCGGATACCTATTCCCACCAACAGGGGGCTCACTGTCCCCCAACAGCTTTTCCTGCATAGTCAGCAGACTTCCTGGGTTTGTAAAAGAATCCAAAAAGTGAAGAAATCCCTTCAGGAATGGTTGAATTCCCCAAAAAACCTTTTGAAATGGCCTCTGCAGAGACCTAACTCCAGGCATCAACGGTGAGAGATTAGAACATTGGGGGGGGGGTGAGGCTTCTAACTGGCTCTGTCAGTAAAAGGGTGGGGGAAGAGCCCTTTCCAGGCCTCTTTCGGCCTTGGAGGGAGGGAGGGAGCCTTGGGGTCAGGCCTCACAAGAGTTGCCAGGGCCAGGCTGGGGGATTTCTAGAGATTTTGTGGTGGACTCTAAGGAGGGCTGGGTTTGGGAAGGAGAGGCCTCAGCTGGGTATAATGCTACAGAGTCCACCCTCCAAAGCAGCCATTTTCTGCAGGGAGACAGACCTCTGCTGTCTAGAGTCCAGTTGTAATTCTGGGGGTCTCCAGGGCCCATTTGGAGGTTGGCCACTCTAGGCCTGGCAGCAGTCTAGGGTTGCCAGGTCCCCCTGATTTGCATGACTCACCTAGCCTCAGCTGCTTGCTACCATTCATCAGCAGCCACCCTATGAAAGCCAGTGAGGTGCAGCAGTTAGAGCTTCAAAGTAGGGTCTGCAAGACCCAGGTTCAGATCCCCATCTTGCAGTGGAAGGTGACTGTGTGATTTTGGACCAGTCACATATTTCAGCCTAACCAACCTCACAGGGTTGTTGTGCAGATAAAAAGGAGGAGGGAATAATGAAAGCTGCTTTGGCCCTCACTGTGGAGAAAGACTGTAATTTTCCTAGGTAGAGGTTGGTGGGTGGAGATGGAAAACAGGAGACAGAGAGGCAGATAAAGGTAGGTTGGCTGTTGGTTGGGAAGGAAGTAGGGTTGCCAACTCCAGGTTGGGAAATCTCTGGACATTTGAGGGGTGAAGCCTGGAGAGGGTGGGATTTGAGGAGGGGAGGAACTTTGGACTGGTGTAATGCCATAGACTCCACCCTTCAGCCATTTCCTCCACGAGAACCACCATTGCTAGCCTCTGGGTGAGGACTGGAGATCACCCAGAATTACAACTGTTGTCCAGGAGACAGAAATCAGTTCCCCTGGATAAAATGGCTGCCTTGGAGGGTTGAGTCTATGGCATCATACCTTGCTGAGGCTGCTTGCCTCCCCAAGCCTCACTGTCCTAAGGCTCCAGCCCCAAATCTCCAGGAATTTCCCAACCTGGAGCTGGCAGCCCTAAGGTGAATTGATCTCTGTAGCTGTAGCTGTAGGGTTGTGATTCCCAGAGTGCTGCCACTGCTGCTGTGGGGGGAAAGGAAGCAGGTGGGTGGCTGAGAGCACTGCCACCACTGCTACTGCTGCTCTGCGGAGTGGGGGAGGAAGCAGGCAGGAGGCTGGGAGAGTGATGGGGGCAGAAAGAAAGAATGATGGGGTGGGGGGGCAGAAAGAGAGAGAAAGAGTGATGAAGTGGGGAGGCAGAAAAACAAAGAGAAAGATGACAGATCAGAAAGAGAGAGGAAGTCACATGCATGGAGCAGAAATAGAGTAAGAAAAGGGGGGCAGAGGGGAGAAATGGTGTGAGAGAGGTAGGGGATAAGCAGAGGAAGCAAAGGTGTGACGAATGAGATAACCATCCCGCAAGTTTCTTGCGGGTCTCCACTTGTGTGTTCTAATGGTGCAGAGTAGGGACGGCAAAAACTGGGAAAACCTGGTTCAGAGAGTTTGGAAACACAGGGCAGCCCCCTGGGTCCTAGAGACCCCAAAATTGTAGGGCATCTCCATCTGTCTCTTCTCTAACTGCCCACCAAGTTTGGTGAAGATTGGATTTTTTGGGGGGAGGGGGTTTCTGAATTATGGACCCTCAAACAAGGTGCCCCAGGAAAATGCTTTTTGGGGAGTTCTGCAGTATAGAGAATGGACCCTGTGCAAACTAGAGTTATCAAAATTGTGGCACACCTCTCTACATGCCCTACAAGATATGTGCAGATTGGACTTGGAGGTCCAAGTTACTCAAACAAGGTGCTCCCAGGAAAGTGCTTTTTGTGGAGATGTCAGGCACAAGTTCAGGAGTGTATAGAATGGGCCTTTTGTCAGCTAGAGGCATCAAACTTGCGGCATACCTCCCTGGGATGCTCCCTATATGGGGGGGTCTGAGTTAAAGCCCATTTTGGGGAAAATGTTGTCAAGAGTGGGTTCTGGGCCACAGAAGAGACAAGATGGACCCTATGTGACCTATGACAGGGGAGGCCTCAAACCTGCAGTGGACCATTCCAGGAGGGACATCTCACTCCCCTCAGAAGCATTTAGGAGAGAACTGTTGCTGGCACTGTTGCAGATGGACATGTCTCTGGCTGGGCTCATGCTCTCATTAATGACCAGATGAATGCAGGGCCAACCCCCTCCATCTTGGCCTAGGAGCCAGTTGCATAGTAGGTGGCTGCATCTCTCCATGGTTGTGGGTGGCTGCATCTCCCTGGGCCCAGCTTCCCACCATGGTCAAAGTGACTGCATTTTAGTTCCTATTTCCAGAACACCCCAGAAAGATTTGGCGATGCCCCATAACCACCTTGCCAACAGGTGGACTGAAAGGCCATGGTGGCTCCGGACAGGAGTCCGCCTGCTATGTTGACAATGAAAGCTGGCCAGCCAGCAACATCCATTGATGACACGCTGCCATGAAAACCCCAGGCTATCACAGAATAGAACACCACAGCACCCCACACCTGTGGTTGCCATGGCTCATGCCACCATAACAGGTTGTCCACATGCACTGCATGCTCTTGACAATGGCCCGATAAGTGCCCAGCCTGTGAAAGGTGCAGGTTGTTAGTGGCCTCCTTACACAAACAGAAGTGGCTGAAAGTTGGAGCCAAGAGGCAGAAAAGAGACAGGGGAGGGGGAGGAAATGAAAAGACCACGTAAATTTCAGGACAAGTTCCTGGTGAAGATCTTGGCCATGTGATCATGGGAATCACCTTGACAGGGGTGTAGTGACAACAGTCAGACCCTGTGCCCTAGTGCACTGCAACAACAACAAACAACCAAAGCCCAGGGACAGGGAAAGGATGGATGATGGGCCCTGCAACTAGTCACCCTGTGAGCAGTGTGAGTGAAAGGGGATGGATCTGAGAGAACTGTGTGGCTGGTGGGGAAGCAGCCATGAGAAGGAAGACCAGTTGCCTGGGAACTAGGACTCAGTCAGTTTGCCTTGAGGAGTTGGCCTTGGCTTTGCACTGGACTCTTCCTGCTGTTGGTGTGACTAGAAGGGGATGGCTGGTGTTGAAGGAACAGTCCCACTCTCTTCCCAAGCACAAGTTTTCTCTGGTCGCAGCCCACCCCTCCATGAAATTCAGGGTTGACTGGAATTGGGAACCCCAGAACTAGAATTGGGAACCCTGTTTGTGTAATTGGTGTTGTCATATTCCACAATCACCTTAGCAGTGGTGTGAGTTGGAAGGGATGGATATGTGGGCTGCATAGCCTGGATGGAAAATGGCGCCAAGAGAAGGAAGACACTTCCCTCTGGAAATTGGACTTATCCTCTGTGCTCACCTAGCCTATAGAACAAGTGTGAAGGGTGGCTAAAAGCCCTGGCAAATGTGACGTGACATGCCCTGGGAGGGTCATCTGTGCCCTCTGTTCAGTCACCTTGTCAGCATGGAGATGGAGCCATAGAATGTGGAGAGACCATACATAGGGTTCCATTTAGAGAAGACATTAAACAAGTTAGCAGTGCCTCTCTGTGATGTGCTGGGTCTAAAACAAGTCCATCACAGACAACCACCCCACAGTGTCCCTCAACTACTGATGGCTCGAGTCAGGTCAGGTGCTGATAAGGCTGATAAGACATGGGCAGCTGTGCACTACAAATCAGCTATTGGGATGAGTTATAGGACAACTTGAAGCTCAACCCACCCAGTATTATGACAGACATCCAAACCCAACTGCTACTGGACTATGGCCACCTTTGAAAAAACAGATTGTGAGAATGGAGGGGGTGGCTCCAGCTCAAACCTGCTACCAACAACCAGCATGGCTCTGGAATGGAGCCTGTGATCAGACTGAATAAGAGGATGTGTTCTTCATGTTGACTTACAGCAAATACCTCGGGGCAGGACCCATATGAATCATCCCTTGCAAACACCATGCCAGTGGGATGAGTAAGATGGTAGGGCTCTTGAACTAAGGAAAGCCTCCCTCCAAGTCCCCTGCATCCTGTGTCATGTCCCCCACCCAGGCTCTGGTTACCAGCTGGCGTAAGAGGGATGGACATGGCCATCAGTGATCACAGTGAGACCCAGGATTCAGAGTTAGGAAGGAACTGAACTGTGCCAGCAGGCTGTAGTCACCTTGCCTTGCAGGGCAAAAAAAAAAGGGGGGGGATCATGCACACAGACAAGGAGGAGAGATGACTGGATAAAAGTTTAACATGACCAACTGGCTGGGGTCACCACTGGTAGTGCTCACTCAATATTGGATCCCCTCCCACACCCCAGAAGGAAGCATGGCCTGCAATCACACCTTGAGATTGCGGAGGCTGCCAACTAAGCAGTGACCTAAGTCACATCCAAATACCCTGGATATGGGATGGGTTCCCCTGTAGTCACCTTCCCAGTGAAGTGGGAACAAATGAGAATGTTGTGGAGTTAAGGACCAGGTGACAAAAGGAAGGGCATGGTGAGGTGGCTTGAGCTGACCCCCTGAGACCACACAGCTGGGGTTGGACATGCCCCGTAATCACCTTCCCAACAGGGCAAATGAATTGGGTTATCCCTGAAGAAAAGGAATTCCCCCATATTCTGAATCCCCAGAAAAGACATCTAGCCTGCTTCGAAACAAGGCCCTTGCCCTCACCTGGTCTGGCAAGCAGCACCTACATAGCAGAGTGAGAGACAGGACAGCCGCAGCCATTGTGCCAGTGGGGAGCATGAAAGGGGTTGGCCAGGGCCCAGGAAATGAAGGAAAGGCCCTCTCAGATGAGAAAGGGAACCACCAATCATGAAGCAAGTACCATGCATTGATGTGCTGCCTTGAAAACCCCAAGCCATTGCAGGTGAGGATGCCACAGTGCCCCACACCTGTGGATGTCATGGCTCATGCCATTAAAAAAGGTTTCTTACACCCACCGCATATGCTTGCCAGCAGACCAATAGTGTGGGCATGGTAACCGCCCAGCTTGCGAATGGTGGGAGTGGCTGGTGGCCAGAAGTCACGAGGGGAGGTGGCTTTGAGTAGAGGCCCAAAGGGAGTAGAGAGACAAAGAGGTAAAGAAAGGGAAAGAGAAAGAAAAGCCCCTGGGGAAAGAGTCTGGCAATGTGGCAGAGCCAATCACCTTGATAGTGGGGCCAGTTGGACCCTTTTCCATAGAGTGCCCCCATGCAAGCAAACACCCAAATCCCAGGAATGGGGAGAGAGAAGGATGCATGGTGCACTCTGCAACCAGTCACCCTGCCAGTGGTGGGGACAGAAGAGGATGAATGTAAGAGGAGCTGTGGCCTGGGTAGGGGAAAGCAGCCATGAAAAGGACAAGTTGCCTTGGGAACTTGGACTCTGTCAGCCTACTGTGCCTGGTGCCTGCCCTGCCCCTGGAATCACCCTGGCTTTGGTGTGGTCAAAAGGGGATAGCTCCAGATCCCTGAAGAAAAAAGATGCATCATGGACCTTTGATAGGCAAAGTCACAATACATCAGCATCCTGGTACACAAGCCCACCAACCATAGGTTGACCCAAACTAACTGCTACTCACATTCCATGCCCAGGAAGGATCTGCCAAATTTTCAGGCTCAGGTAGTGGGGCAATTGACACAGGCTATGTGCTGTGCTCTGGGATCCGTGGAAGTCCCCCAAGTCACCAGGAAATGTGGTCAGATGGGTGATTTCCTCCACATATGGTGGTCTTGCCCAATCATTGAATCTTTTTGGAAACAGGTTCATCAAAATATACTTTTAATTACAGATGTAAAGTTAAATTTTCTCCTTGAAGTCTTTTTATTGGAATACCAAACCCCTCCAGTAGGAAATAAAGAGCATAACAAATTAATCTCTGTTTTACTTTCTACAGCAAGAAATATTGTAGCTGCTCATTGGAAAAATCCTTTACCTCCCCATATCAATACTTGGTTAAGTTGAATTTGGTCCTATTTTGTTATGGCAAAGATTACTGTTCGCACTATGCATCAATACTCTGAGAAAGCTTACAATAATTTTGATACAACTTGGTTTCCACTAATGCAATTTCTGTCTAAACAGGATATCATTCCGAATAATCCGATATACAAAGATATGATCTTTTTCTAGTTCTTTCTTGGTTTCCCAACTTTCTTTTCTTTGTTGAAGGCTGAATGTTTTGATGGTTTAACTGTACTCAGATGAGCTAGCACATTGTTTGGGGGTTTGTTGTATGGAACTGACATGTATAGATTTAAATATATATTAAAAAATGTGACACCAATGAATCAGAACTGTGGCCTGGGAAGCAAGACAAGTTGCCATGGGAAGGAATCACCCTGGGAACAAGAGGACTCCATTGGCCTGCTGTGCCTGCTTGGCAAACCTGGAATCACCCTGCCAGTGCTGTTGGAGAAAGAGAATAGCTCTACATCAATTTTTCCTGGGTAGACTTGGCCACAGAATTCTCAACCCATGGCCACTCCACTAAGTTATGTCCAGATTGGAATAAGGGGGTCTGATTTATGGCCCTTCAAAGAAGATGCCCCCAGGAAAAAATGTCAGGTACAGGTTCAAAAGTGTACAGAATGCAAGCTACACACACCAAAGAGTATAAATGGGAAACTTTCTCAGTAGAGGGTGGTAAGCCTTAACCACAGGGATCAGTACTCGGCCCGATGCTTTTTAACTTGTTTATTAATGATTTGGATTTGGGAGTAAGCAGTGAAGTGGCTAAATTTGAAGATGACATGAAGTTGTTCAAGGTGGTGACAACCAGGGAGGATTGTGAGGGATCTGTCGAGGATGGGTGAGTGGGCGTCAACGTGGCAAATGGGGTTCAATGTGGCCAAGTGCAAAGTGATGCACATTGGAGCCAAAAATCCTAAATATAAATACACATTGATGGGGTCTGAACTGGCAGAGACTGACCAAGAGAGAGATCTTGGAGTCGTAATAGATAACTCAATGAAAAGGTCTAGACAGTGTGTAACTGCTATGCTGGGGATTATTAGGAAGGGAATTGAAAACAAATCAGCCAGTATCATAATGCCCCTGTATAAATCAATGGTGCAACCTCATTTGGAATACTGTGTACAGTTCTGGTCACCACACCTCAAAAAAGGATACTATAGCACTGGAAAAAGTGCAGAGAAGGGCAACTAGAATGATAAAAAGGTTGGAATACTTTCCCTATGAAGAAAGGTTAAAATGCTTGGGGCTCTTTAGTTTGTAGAAACGACGGCTGAGGGGTGACATGATCGAGGTTTATAAGATTATGCATGGGATAGAGCAGGTTGAGAAAGAAGTACTTTTCTCCCTTTCTCACAATACAAGAACTCATAGGTACTCAATGAAATTGCTGAGCAGTTGAGTTAGAACAGATAAAAGGAAGTACTTCTTCACCCAAAGAGTGATTAACACATGGAATTCACTGCCACAGGAGGTGGTGGCAGCTACAAGCATAGACAGTTTCAAGAGGGAATTAGATAAACATATGAAGCAGAAGTCCATCAGTGGCTATTAGCCACAAGATATAGACAGGAACTCTCAGACTGGGGCAGGTGATGCACTCTATTCTTGGTGCTGGAGAGGCAGCAGTGGGAGGGCTTCTAGTGTCCTGGCCCCACTGCTGGACCTCCTGGTGGCACCTGGATTGGCACCTGGTATTTTTGGCCACTGTGTGACAGAGTGTTGGACTAGATGGGCCATTGGCCTGATTCAACACTGGCTTCTCTTATGTTCTTATGTAATACACGGGGAACCTCACCCTGTCTCCTCCTCTTCTACAATCTTTCTAAATTGGGGGTGGATTACATTTCTGGGGTCCCAATTACGGACCTCTCCAAAAAGTTTCCACAGTGCTCTCTCTGGAAAAGACAGCTGCACTTACAGGACTCTATGGAATGGCTCAGGAACAAGTAATGGAAAAAAGTCTGGAAATGAGATGCTTAATAAATAAAGTTAACCATTTATCAGAAAGAATAACAAATAATTGATATATCAAAATCCAAAAGGTAAGTATGGCATACAACAAGTCAATACAAATCAGTATAACATAAGTCCATGTGTTGATTTTTTTCTCCAACCTCTTGCACAAATAATTCCTTCTTATCTTAAGGATACTAAAGATTTCATAACTGGAATTGAAAATATGGCAGTTCCCTCTAATGCAATTTTGGTTACTTTAGATGTAGTATCATTATATACTAATATTCCCCATGGAGAAGCCTGCCAATGTATTAAAAATGCTTGAGACCAGAGATCTTTGGCTTCACCTCCTACACATTTTTTAATGAATTAGGTTGATATAATTTTTGACAAGAGTTTCTTCAGGTTTGAGGATAATTTCTACTTACAAATTAGAGTAGCAGCTATAGGGAGTGTGGCTAACCTTTTTATGGCAAAGTTTAAATCCAGCTGGCTTTCCAACTCTTTAACCTGTTTTTGAAAACGTTTTTTTCTTGAAAAGATTTAGTGACAATTTGTTCCTTGTTTTTAAGGATATTAACAAATTCCTTGTAGATTGGCTTAACCCTAGATATCCCACCATAAAATTTACCTCACATCAAAGTTCCACTGAAATCAATTTTTTTGATACTACAGTCTTTATTACCCATTCTAGCATTTTGGCATTGAAGAGCTATACTAAGCAATCAGATAAAAACCCTTTTTTACACTTTCGTTCTCACAATGCAAGACATTTAAGGTATAACCTTCCTTATGACAATACCTTCGTGCTAAGCGCAACTGTACATTATCCACACATTATGAAAGGGAATGTAATAAACTTAATGGACAATTTTTAGCATGAGGTTACCCTACTTATGTTATTGAAAATGCCTCCTTAAGAGCTCAAACTAGAACATGCAGAAGCTTTTTTGAACCTTCATCTTACAAACCTCAATATAAGAACATTTCGTGTGCCTTTGAGTACACTCCGTTTGCCAAATGGATTAAAAAGATCATCTTAAGACACTGGCATATTATTAATGACATCCCTGGCTGTACAGAAAAACTGCTTATTGTCTTTAGAAAGACTAGGAGCCTTCGAGACATTCTTCTGCGGGCTGATGTAACTCCTCCTGTTAGATCATCACTGGTAGCTGCCGGCCACGATCGTTGTGGGAGGTGCTCCGTATGTCCAAAAAACATGGGAGACTGATAGATTAGTTTTCCCTGCACTTAATTTTGAGGTTGTATTGAAACATTTTTCTAACCGTGCTTCTAAAAAGGTAATTTATCACATCAAATGCCCTAGTGAAAAATATTACATTGGTATGTCTACACGTACCATTCGAACCTGGATTATTGAACATGAATCACGGATCTGTCAACAACATTTCGATTCGCCTTTGGTGCCTCATTTTTTTGAAAAGGGTCATGACTACAACAATCTTTCATATGTAGTACTGGAAACCTTCAGTACCAATAGATATTGGTATTGAAGGTTTCCGGTACTACATATGACATCAACTGTATAGCTGCGGCTACATTACTACATACGCATCAGGCTGGACACACGCTTGATCTGATCTTCACTGTGGGGATGACAGTGGACCGGATCACTGCAATAGCAGTGCCATGGTTGGACTACTATGCCCTGAAGGCCTGTCTGAATGTTCCGCCCTGACCCTATTTAGGCGGCGAGCAGATTTTGGCTTGCCTGTGGAGCAGATGGGTCCTGTACAGCTTCAGATGGCTCTGTGGGATCCAATGCCCCCTGGCGGCTCGTTGGATGAGCTTATGGAGGACTGGTGTAGCCAACTCTCCACAGCCATCGATGAGATCGTTCCCCGGCATCCTCTGCGCACTCACTCTAGACTGGCCCCCTGGTATACCCAGGAATTGCTGCGTATGAAGTGAGAGCTTAGATGGCTAGAGAGATGGTGGCGCGTGCCCGCGATAAGACATCAAGAACATCCTATAGGATGTTTATGAGATCCTATGAGATGGCAGTCAAGGCTGTAAAGAGAGAGTTCTACACAGCTACAATTGTGTCTATGAGCTCACGCCCAGCCCAATTCTTTAGAACGATTCGGTCTCTGACAGCGCTCCCCACCACAGTTGAAACAGTGAGCGAACTTGAGGCCCCTTGTGCGCCTTCGATTCTGGGTTTAGAGTGCTTCGACCTGCTCAGTCTGGAGGAAGTTGACAGATTGCTTGTATCTGTGTGTCCAACCACATGCTGCCTTCATCCGTGCCCCTCCTGGCTCATTAAAGCAAGCCACAAGGGGGTTCGAGGTGCCATCATCTCAAACCACCTGTTGCTGCTCCCTCTTTGAGTACACCCCTCTGTGGCCCCTTCCAGCCCAGAGCCAGAAAGTGTCTGTGTCTCCTGGATGGGTGCAAACCCCCAACACTTGTCCTCCTCTGTCTGCAAGCACCTATAGAGGGTGTAACTAACCATGTTGTTGCTGGAGGAAAGAGTGGTGACTAGCGGAAGGAAGAAGAGGCCCACTCCTTCTTAGCAGGGAGAAGCAGAGAGGGAGCAGGAGACTCTTCCAAGAAAGTCTCCCTGCACTTTGGGTATCATGGATGGGACATCAAGGTGGGCCACCCTCCAAGAGGCCAAAAGGGCTACATGGAGGGCCCAGGAAGCAGTCACTCACCTTGTGATTGGCGAGATGATTGCTGTGGATGGCCTTTCTCCCTCATGGAGGACGTAGCTTTCACCAGTGGTGCAGTGGTGATAGCCAAGGCTCAGCTCCCCAGACTGCATGTACATCACAGCAGACCTCTGGATCAGCCAGCAAGACTGTCGGGGCATGGGCCAGACTCCAGGAGAAGATAGTTCTGCCACTGGTCTACAAAGTGGTTCTGCTTCATATGTAGGGGATGAATGCAGACCACATGGTGCAAAATGCCCACCGCCATGATACAGAGTAGCCTGAGAGAGTCGGTGGGTGGTGTCAACATCATCTGTGGCTACATGGTCATGGACGCTTGGCTGCCCACTTATTGTGCAGCATCAAGACTGCCTGTCTGCTACATGAGAGGCAGGGGGAGAGATGAAGAACTCTATCTAAACCATGGTTGTGCTTTTGGTGGAGCAGAAGAGTGTGGTGCAGGATGTCATCCCCTCCATGACCATCTTGCAAGAGAAAGAGAAGCTCAGCATCAGCTCTAACAAGAGGCTGATCCTCTCCCAAATGGTGTGTGTCCTCAAGCCCTTCCAGGACACCATCGATGTGCTGTGTACCCAGGCCATCCTGGAGCAAATAATCCCACTGATTTGAGAGCTGGACTAGGCACTGGGCTCCACACTGGAGCTGGCTGTTCTCCCACAGGTCAGGCCTTGGCAGAAAGGTGTGCATTGCCACCAGGTTGCATCCTCTCCACAATAAAGGGGAGTGCAAGCTGGCCTGTATCTGTGACCTCTGGATAAAAGGCAGCATTGCTCTCCTGAATACAGAATTCTTGCAATAGAAGCTTGAGCTCTGCAAAGAAGTGCAAAGACCAGGGGTCATTTGGGGCTGGAGTGCCTGAGTACCACACTGGCGGCCCTGCCCCACGCTCCGAGGAAGGCACGAGATGGCATTTAAATGCCTCCCTGCTCTCTCCCCGACCCTTCCTGACTCACATGCTGAGGCAGGCAAGCCAGGAGTGGGCGGGGGGGGGGCCTCCGGCAGCCCTGTCCAGCAGCCCTGCCCCTTCACTCCAAGGAAGGCATGGGGAGGCATTTAAATGCCTCCCTGCTCTCTCCTCGATCCTCCCTGGCTCACGTGCTGAGGCAGGCGAACCAGGAGAGTGTGGGGGGCTCTAGAAGCCTTCCTCATCTCGTCCACCCAAGTGGGTGTGACGAGGAAGGCATGAGGAGGCATTTAAATGCCTCCCTGCTCTCTCCTCGACCCTTCCCAGCTCGCGTGCCAAGGCAGGCAAGCCAGGAGAGGGTGGAGGGGCTCCAGAAACAGGCTGGCTGGGGAAGCAGAAAAGGGGGGAGGCATCTTCAAAAGTCTCGCCTTCCCTTCCCCAGCCAGCCTGCCAAGGCGGGCAGGGGGTGGGGAAAGCGAAGAGTGAAGGAGTTGAAAATTTAAACTCCTTCTCTCTGGAGTCATGCCACCATTCTTTCCATTGTATTCTATGGCCCCATAGAATATAATGGAATGATGACTCTAGAGAGAAAGGGTTTAAACTTTAAACCCCTTCTCTCTTCGCTTCCCCCCTCCAGCCTGCCTTGGCAGGCTGGCTGGAGAAGGGAGGGGGAGGCTTTTGAAGATGCCTCCCCTCCTTTTATGTCCCCTTCTGACATCACTTCCGATGATGTCAGGGGGCGTGGCATATGCTAATAGGCTATTATGCTAATAGCCTATTAGTCATACTAATGAGCTCCTGCAGCTCTTTTTCTACTAAATGACCCCTGGCAAAGATTACAAGCCAATAGACATGGTCACAGGAAGCCTAGCACCTCTGCCTCAAAAGCCCAACCAGGGAGAAACTCTACTGCTGTTTGTCAGTAGTGAACTGGGAGGTGAGCAGCAGTGGGGATGCCAGGAGTGCAGTGATGGAGGATTTGGCAAAGGTGATGGTGTGGGAGTATCTTGCCAAGTCCCCTGAGCCCACCAACACTGATCCCCTGGAATATTGGTCACACAAGGCTGTCATCTGGACAGATCTCTCTTGTGACGCCATGAGCCCTGAGTCCAACTAACACCCAAACCCCAGCAAGGGAGAGGTGTTCACAATCAGGAAGAAATTAGTGTGCTCCACTTTTAACAAGTTCCCTGCCTCTCTGTCTAACTGCCAATAGACAAGAGGCTGCAGAGCTGATATACAGCATTCTGATCCCATAGAGAGGAATGGGAACACTGTTATTGGCAACCAGCAGTGCCTGTTAAGCTTTGGAGGGCTTCTATTGGTGTTTCCAAGGCTGGAGAATTCTGATCCCTTGTTGCTTTGAAGTTTTGTAAACAGTTTAATTGAGCTGAGACAGTCTGTCTGGAAATTTATCCATTCATGAAATGCCACAAACACCATGAACATTTGTGGAAGGTTCATGCAGGTCGCCCTTCCACAACTATCGCTTCATGAACCACGAACTGGCCAAATTTTGTGAAGTACTTCAGTTTGTGAGCCAGTTTGTTCCCATCCCATCAGGTGCATGGATCTGACAAAGAGAGCTGTGTTTCTCGAATGCTTATGCTACAATAAAGTTTGTTAGTCTTAAAGGTGCTATTGGGCTTTTTACTATTTTGCAGCAACAGACTAACAGCTAACTTCTGGGGTAATCAAGGTTTTCTTATAACTTCTTATTTTTAATTACAGTATTTTATATAGTATGATGTGAACATTTAGCACAATTATCATGCACACAAAGAAACCATCCAGAAATATTTTTATGATCAATCAGCAGAGGCTTCACAAATTTAGCTTTCTGTTTTCTTTGTATCTCCTTCTGGTTCTTTTCTAACTATCCTGTGTGCTTAAATGGCAAAATGATCCCTTGCACAGAGACAAAAGTCACTAAATGAAGACAAATGATTACCCCAAAATGCATTCTTTAACCTTTAATTCAGGAAGATAAGTACAGGTTTTGTGAATTGAGCTTAAAGGTTAAAAAATGTAGATCTTAGAAATTAAGTTTTTTAAAAAAATTACATGCCAGAGCAATTTTCTCTCACTTGATTTTTTCTCCATTTAAAAATATTAACTAGACACAATAGGCTGGATCCAATGACTCCTTTCTACTAAGTGAGGAGCCTAGCTCCAATGGAGAAATGCTCCTTACTTAGCAGAAGAGAGTTGTAGGATCCAAACAATTCCAGTTTTTGCTGTTGATGTTTAATGGTAAGGGGTTCAATTTTGTTTTTCTGCTGCTATATTAAGTGTGCCTATGTGTATCTGAGTGGTTTTTGAAGTGGTTTGCTATAATACTTGATGGTTGGAAGGAACCTTGTAAAGGGTGAAAAGAAGAAGAAGAAGAAGAAGAGATTGGATTTATACCACACCCTTCATTTGGAGTCTCAGAGTGGCTTACAAACTCCTTTCCCTTCCCCTTCCCACAACAGACACCCTGTGAGGTAGGTGGGGCTGAAAGAACTCTAACACAAACTGCTCTTTCAGGAACAGCTGTGCCAGAGATTGCGACTGACCCAAGGACACATCAGCAGGTGCAAGTGGAGGAGTGGGGAATCAAACCCGGTTCTCCCAGATTAGAGTCCGCACACTTAACCACTACACCAAACTAGCTCTGCAGAAAATACCTGCAGAAAATAAAATCAATATACTTTACAAACTATTCTCTTCTACCAAAACTATTCACATTACTAAACTTCTGATTTTTAGGCTTACACCCAAAGAATACAATAAGGATTACATTATTTGAACTGGAAAATTATATTCATTTCACAACCAAGTCGAGCCCCTTGATCTCAACATCCCTCTTACATTTCAATACTATGTTTGCATGAAAAACATACAGTAATTTATTTCTTACTTCTATTTCTATAGATTCATGCAGCTTCTTGCAGGTGGCTGAGAAAGTTTCAGAAGTGCCAAATTCGAAATACCAAAATTTGTTCTTCATTCTGAAATGTGAATAAAAGAATCATCAGTATCTGGCCTTAAAAAGAAAAAAAGTTAGCATCCTGACTTCCATCATAACGGAAGGTAATGTCTGACATCCATTTTGAAATAAATGGTCTCATAATTTTGAAAACTTAAATGTGGCTGTCAAGTGGTAAAACATCTCCTAAGGCTATAACAGGAAAATTCTGGAATGGAGATATATTAGGTAACTCTGAGAGGATTCGGGGGGGGGGGGGGCTACTGCCACAACTAGGGAACATCTTGAAAACTTACTGTTACCTACTTTGTGCCTTGTGCTTGCTAATTTGATTTCTGATACTGTTCAAAATCTTGTTCCAGGGCACGCTATCATAATGAAGTAGAGAAAGGACAATGAAACCTTACCGTAAGCTATTGCAATAGCTTATTGTTCATTATGACAGGTATTTTTTTAAAAAAAGAAAACATTAGTATTCCATATCTTCAAATAATTAGCTGTAGGGCAACTGGATATGGACAGGTTCCACTAAAAATCAGTAATAATGAAGCAGCAGACTGAAACTTGGAATTTTAAAATGAGGTGGGTAGCAGGGTTCCCTCCAAGCTGAGTTGGTGTGAGCTGGCTCACAGTTTTTTAGCCTCCAGCTCACACATTTTTGTCTTAGCTCAGGAAGGAGGGCTCCAGAGCAAACTAATTTATGCAGCAGCCAAATCGCTCACGCACAACTTTAATGCCAGTAGCTCACAGAGTAGAATTTTTGTTCACAAGATTCCACTGCTGAGAGGGAGCACTGGTGGGTAGCTGTGTTGGTCTGAAGCAGCAGAACAAAGTTTGAGTGCAGGGGCACCTTTAAGACCAACAGAGTTTTTTCCAAGGTATAAGCATTCATGTGCACACACAAGCTTATATCTTGAATAAAACTTTGTTGGTTTTAAAGGTGCCCCTGCACTCAAACTTTGGAATTTTAAAGTTAACAGATTCTACTGCAAAACTTGATGGAAACTGCATCAAACATTTGGCACTTTAGACAAAAACATTATCCTAGTTATTCTGCTGCCACAGGATACAGTGAATCTGCTTAGTGAAAATATTTAGCATTCTTTTTTGTCAATAGTATAACTTCACATTAAGAAGCCTGTGACTGTGTAGTTGTGTATCAATGATCTCCTTGTTCTGTCCAATTTTAAAATGCAGTTTGGGTTTGGTCGGAAAGCTGTTGGACAGAGATACACAACCCTTTGTACATGCAGAGCTGTGATAGTGAGTCAACTGATACTCAGGTCTGCTGACAACAAAACGCCTTGGGATGCTCATAAACTGCACCAAACATCACAACTTACCTGCAGAGTTTGGGCTGTTTTCAGACATTGAGATTTTAATGGGTGCTTATTACAATTTTGTGAAAACATACACTATCTTAATCCAGTATACTATTTCAGACTTGTTTCAATAGTGCAAAATGAGCCCTCTTCCCCCACCTTGTGGTCCTTGAGTAAGTGACCTAAATCCTATTCTCCAGTTAGAGGAAACAACACCAGCTGTCCAGCTTTGTCTCAATTTAAAATTTATCCAACTGAATTCAGGATATTTTAAAGAGATCCTTGGAATCTTCGAGTCAATGGAAATTACATCCAATTAATAATGGTAAAAGATGCCAAGCAGCCTTCAGGAACAATCTTTATTTCACAAAATAAGTACTCTATTAGCATGTATCATTATAATCTTTATGGCAAGGGCTCTTATAGGCCTTTCAATACTGAACAGAACATTAGCTAGCAAGCTTTTCTGTCCATGACCTTAGCCATAAACATGAAAAAACAAAGTTCACAATACAGATCTACTGTAAGTGACAAACATTTTAGGAATGATTACTGTGACTTTTTTTAAAAAAAAACAGGCTCTTTATCTGCCACCTAAATAATTATTTGTATGAATGTAAATTTAAACACACACACACACACACAAAGCCTTAGCTTACTACAAAATTACATCTGCAGGTGCACAAATACTCAGTAAAACAAAAGTGCAGTGATATCACCCTTAATAAAACCTGGGAAGACGTACATAATTTTAAAAAACAAACAAACCACACTTAAATGGCTCTTAAATGTATCAGCCAATAAGAAAGTTTGTTCATTTACTACTGCTGGTTTCTAGGAAACTACTGTACTACAAATATGGGCCATGTAATCACTACTTTGATTTAAGAAATTGAAAGACTGCCCATGGGTTCTAATACTGAAAATTTCCCCTGCTTATAGAGACATGATTCTTGCTAAAATCCCCAGTTCAATAGAGTTTGTCCTAATTTTCTGTCTTTTTAAATATCACATGAACTGAATGTTTCTTTTCTAGGCAATAAAGCCTTTATAGACCATAAGGTATGACAGCATCTGAGAACCAGATGCATGAGAAATAATCCTATGGGAGAAAATAGGATGTAGAGCAGGAATCCATTTCATGGCCTCACCAACCATTCTCTTCTTTAAAATAACTTTTCATTTACTTCCTGTAAGTGTGCATGATCCAGCC
This sequence comes from Gekko gecko, assembly GCA_029375565.1. Lineage (NCBI taxonomy): Eukaryota > Metazoa > Chordata > Lepidosauria > Squamata > Gekkonidae > Gekko > Gekko gecko. The sequence continues at coordinate 59,598,783 of JAPDNY010000011.1, read as the reverse complement.
AAAGTCTGATACTTTTCAGTTTCATTTATTCTGACGTGAGAGATGGAGGCATGTGCTTTACTGTTCAGTTGAAATAAATGGGACTAAAATGTGCCCAGTTTCCTCCTATAAAATGTTGGAATGGTTTTATTAAAAGGGAAAAAAATGTGAGCATTTCTAGAAAGCCTTTTTCTTCAGAACAGGAAAAATTTATATGGCAGAAGAATAAATGCCTTTTAAAGTAATTATGCACCACAAACAAGTGACTCCTTATGAGTCACTTTAGCATAACTGGGTGGAAACACTGTTTATTGTCCCAATAAAGCTAGGAGCCATAGGCAAAGATGCAAGTATTTCCTCCAAGTCCAAGTCTGAAGTAGCACATGCTTCATAGTGGAACAGGAAATTACGCATGGAAGTAGAAATTGCATTCACCAGTTCCCAATCTGATCAAACAGCCAAGATGCGCTCTCTCTCTCTGGCTCTGGTCACACTGCAACTGACATGCGCTTTGTTCCCGGTTTATTTAAATCGGGAACATTTTTATTCACATTGGGCTGTCTACATGCAGCCAGCTCCTCTTTCCCAGCACCCGCTTGCCTGCTGCTGTGCCGTCCTTCCAGGCGATCCTGCTGGCCACGGAGAGGCTTGGGCGGCTGCTGCTCCTGCCGACACTTTGGGGGGGGGGTGCTGCCACCGCCGCCATTGACCCATGAAAATAGGCTCCGCCGTCTCCGCCATCCTCCTTGCTGGCCCCATCCAAGCTGTCGTAGCCCCACCTCTCGTTCCCGCCTCCAGGACCGTCTTTGTGCGTTTTTTTTTTTTTTAAAGCTTCTGGTTTGAGCGCTTGACTAAACATGCGCTTAATAAATCCATTATTAAACTTTAAATGGATTTATTAAGAGCATGTTTGCTCAAGCGCTCAAACCGGAAGCTTTTTTTAAAAAAAGAGAACCCCAAGAACGTTCAGACGGCCCTAACCACAATCCTTGCGAGAGAGGGGCTGTCCACATAGGCGAAATCGCGCAATCAAAGCGGAAGTGCCAGGAAAACACTAGTTTTTCCAGGGGTCAGGAAAACCCGGAAGCATTGCGCGAGTGAGCCTGCTTCGCGGCGGGAGGCGGATTGGCGCGTGTGAACATGAAACTGACATGCGCAAGTAAACAGCAGCGAATCCCGATCAAAACGGCAGTGTGACCGGACCCCTACTCTCTCTCTCTCTCTCTGTGTGTGTGTGTGTGTGTGTGTGTGTGTAGCCCTTCAGGGGAAGCTATAACTCTGCTGAGGGGGAACATGAGATAAATTAAGTACCTCCTGTTTCCCCTTAACCCCAATTCTGAAACAACTGGTCAAAACAATTCTAATTCATTAAAAGTCTATGTTTGCTCTTGCATGTTGTATCAGAGCCAATGTGCACACATGCATGCATTTAACATACTAATAAATTAATCTTGCATTCATAAGTCTCTGTTTCTCTATGTTAATTGCGGTCCTTCCTCTCCTAAGTGCAGGTCTGAAGAGACAATGGAATTCCCACAGCCCTCCTAGCAGAACAGAAACTGAGAGATCCTGCTGGCAAGAAGCTAGGAGCAATTGGATTCTAGCCGGGTTGAGTTTGTTTTCTTCTCCTTGCAGGTACTTAGCCTGGACAGTGACAACAGTGACAAAAGTGCAAGCTCATAGGGAAGGAAACTGGCTTGCAGCTTGAAGCAAGTAGTAGGCAGCTAACAGCAATCCTATCCTACTCCAGTCTAAGACCAATAAAATCAATAGGTTTGGACTGGAGTAATTCAGCACAGGATTTCACTGTTAGTGGACCAGCCCATGTATGTTTTTGTTTCCTTTGTCATATTTGTTTAAACATTTTTGTTATTTAAAATTTTCTATAAGCTGCTCTATATCCCTTCCAGGAAAAAATCAGCACAGAAATGCCCAAATAAATAACATGGCTGTGATGGAACACTATTCTGTACAATGAGATCAGTGTTTACTACATTTTTTTTTTAACTGTCTGGTACAAAAATACAATTTTGTGAATTTTTACATGTGTACACCAAACTTCATCTTTCATAGTGACTGGGTATTACTATAATCATTTGGATATATACTTCTAATAAAAGAAGCCACGTTGGATCAGGCACATGGCCCATCCAGTTCAACACTCTATGTCACATAGTGGCCAAAACCCAGGTGCCATCAGGAGGTCCACCAGTGGGGCCCATACTCTAGAAGCCCTCCCACTGTTGCCCTCCAAACTCCAAGAATACGGCCCCAGACGTAGTGTTCCATCTATTTGTTGTAGTTAATAGCCTCTGATGGACCTCTGCTCCGTATGTTTATCCGATCCCCTCTCATTCCCATTTCTAGGAGGGATTTCCCTTTAAAGGCTTCTAATAATCAGGGTAATATGACCAAAGTCTGTGCCAAAATTTCAAATTCTCTCTGTGGCCTGGAAGTACCTCAATTAATTTTGAGGTTGCAATGGAACTGCAAGACAAAGTAGGTTTTAAAATGCTGCTTGGGATAGAAAGTCAGGAAGGTTATGAGTTAATCTTCCCTGGAGAGAAAAACTTCAATGATTGGCTGCTCTACCAGCATCAGAGGTATTCTAAATTCCTTGTTTTGAACAAGCTATATACAAACCTGCCATTTTAAGATCTTGTAGTAATTGAGGTATCTTGAACTAGATGTGTACCAAAATTTCAGGTCTCTAGCTAATGGGGAAGGATCTCATAATATTAGTATCATTAACAGACAGTAAGGCCCAAGTGTCTTAATGCAAACTTCTGCCATATAATGCTGCTTTATGTATGTCGGGAGCCAAAAAGGATAGATTTTTTTAATATATTACTTTTTCAGTGTAAGCAGAATTTCCTTTCCACATCATAATTTTTATCTAACAACAGAATTATTAGACTATCACCTAAAAGCAATGTGTTTTTATGTGAACATGTGAATGTGGGATACCCAGTTATTCACACAAAAATCCCCCAGAAGTCAATAGTGCTTAGCATGGATATACAATGGCAGAATGGTATCCGTTTTTATTTATTTATAATATTTCTATGCTGCCTCCTGAGGTCTGCTCACAGAGGCTTACTATTAAAACCCACAATATTAAAATCCCAGTTATTCAAACACAAACCATTGGATATAAGCAAATATCCATTAAAAAAGCAGACCATTAAAAAGCTGTTAAGATAAAACCCATAATTAGAAGCCTGGGTAAAAAAAGATGTCTTTTGATCTGGCATGTAAGAGAAGGTAATATAGGAAGCAGGCAAAATTCAAGGGGGAAAACATTCCAAAAGTGAGGTGCCACCACAGAAAGGGCCCTCTCTCCAGTTGCCACATACCTCACCTTTAAAGGTGGGGGCACTGAAAGCAGGACTTGAGAGGCAGATTGTAACTGACAGGCTGGTTAGCAATGTTCCCTCTAAGCTGTGAAGTCTTGTGAGCAAAAATTCTACTTTGTGAGCTACGAGCATTAAAGTTGTGAGCAAGCAATTTGGCTACCGCATAAATTAATTTACTCTGGAGCCATCCTTCCTGAACTGGAGGCTAAAAAACTGTGAGCTAGCTCACACTAACTCAGCTTAGAGGTAACACTGCTGGTTAGTATGGGAGGAGATTGGCCTTCAAGTATCCTGCCCCAAGCTGCTTGAGCCTTAAGGGTAAAAACCAGTGATTTGAATTGTGCCTGGAAACAGATGGGTAACCACCAGTGCATATTCTTCAGCACAGGGATGATATGATCACTGTAAACAACCCCTGACAGTAGCCTGCCCACAACATTTTGGACACACTGAAGTTTCCGTACCATGTTCAAAGGCAGCCCAATACAGAGTGCAATGTAATAATCCAATTGGGATGTGATCAGAGTATGGATCACTGTGGCCAGATCATGATCTTTGAACAAGGCAAAGCTGATAAAAGGTTTTACATGACACAGAGGAGACCTGAGCCTCCAGCTGTAGGCCAGAATCCACTAGCACTCTAAGCTACAAACCTGCTCCTGCATGCGGAGTGCAACCCCCTCCAGGACAGGCTGGTTTTGCAATCCCTGAGCAGCTTTTCCATTGACTAACAGCACCAGAGCCAGTGTGGTATAGTGGTCAAGAGTGTTGGACTGGTATCTAGGAGACCCTGATTTGAATCCCCACTCATACCATGAAAGCTTGCTGGGTGACTGTGGGCTAGTCACACTCTCTCAGCCTAACCTACCCTCAAGGTGGTTATGAGGATAAAATGGAGGAGAGAAGAACAATGTAAGCTGCTTTGGGTCCCCACTGGGGACAAAGATGGGGTATAAATCACTTTTTCTCCAGACACCTTTTCAGAACTTCCACAGACCCACCTGGCTTTGCAGTTAAAGTGAAACAGAACTGTGTATCATGCACATACTGGTGCACCTCATGGCAAATCCTCAGATGACCTTTTCCAGCAGTTTCATGTACGTGTTAAATAGCAGGGGGACAAGATGGAACCTTGCAGGAGCCCATAGCATAAATGCCACAGGGCCAACAGCACCTTCTGGAATCAGGTGGTCAAGTATGAGCAGAACCACTGAAGCATGATGCTCCCTCCCAGCCTAGCCAGGCTTTCCAGATGGATAGCAAGGTCAGTTGTATCAAAAGCTGCTGAGATAGAGCCAACCAAGGTTGGCTCTATCTCACAGATAAGCTTGAATCCATATTGAAATAGTTCTACATAATCTGCCTCCTTCAAGACTGCCCAAAGTTGTGTAGTTGCCACCCACTTAGAGCACCTTGTCTAAGAATGAAATATTAGCCACTCAGTGTAGTTGTTTAGGTCATTTGGGTCCAGGGATGCCTTCTGCAGTAAGGGTCTCACAACCACCTCTTTTCAAATGGCCAGAACTATACCCTCCTGCAGAAAGGCTTTTATTACCTCCTGGATCCAGTCAGCCAGCTAAGCCTGGCTTGATAATATTAGCTATGAGGGGGAAAGGGTGAGATTGAACATGTTGGTCTGCACACTTTGAAGCACCTTGTCTACTTCATCAGGCCTAACCAACTGAAAGTCACTGATACAACTAAGATGAGAACTGGAAGGTAGCTAATGTCACTCCCATCTTTAAAAAGGGTTCTAGAGGAGATCAGGGAAATTACAGGCCAATCAGTCTGACGTCAATACTGGGTAAGTTGGTGGAAACTGTTGTTAAGGAAAGAATTAGTAGACACACTTATGAGGTGTGAGATGGCCCAGCTCATCTAGTGTTTGGGATAGCTTGATTAATGATTTCTTGACTTGTAGCCAGTAATTAGGATATAAAACATTTAGTTTTAATTATGCATCTCATCTGAGATTCTGGCAAGCTTTGCTGAGTGTGTGCTTGAGGCCCAGTGGATGGGAGCTTAGCCTGCTAATTCTGTAAGCTTGATGCTTTATTAAAATCCCCTTGTAAGCAAACCTGAATCTTGCATGTTGTTTTCTTGGGATTTCTGCAAACTCCAGTGCTTCTGGCCAGGGCTCCAAACACCTGCTAGCCAACCTTCTCCTTGCAACTCTGCCTGCCCACCTCTCCCTCTTTGCCAAGCTGCTTTCCTTTGTTGCTTGGCCTACTCCCACCCCTTGCAGTGAATGGTTCCCCTCCAAAGAAAGGAAGCGCAATGAAGGCAGCAGCAGCAGCTCCAAATAAGATGTGTTGTGTATGCAAGCATAGGCTCTCCTTGGTTTGGGGAGGTTTTTGCCATCCTCCTTCCACTCTCACTGACAGAAGTGGTGGTTCTAATTTAGTCAGCCTCACTGATGGCAGCAAATTAATGGAATGCATGAGCATTCCAATAAAAGAGAGGTGGCTACGTAACATAATATATTCACAACAACATTGTGAGCATTGGTGAAACTAGACTAGCAATGCAATCCTGAATAGAGTTATATCATTCTAAATCTATTCAGTTCAGTGGGCTTAGAAGACTGTAGCTCAGTTTAGAATAGGACAGGGAGAGAGCAATCCTAAACAGAATAACTAAGAATCCTACTCAGATCTTTCCAAAGTGGTTTAGTCATAGGAAAAGATTCTTAAAATTGCACTGTATATTTCATTCAAATCATCCATAGGCGTTTCTGTAAAAAATGATTGCATGGGACTAGGATCCACCAATCACTTTGAAAAACAAAACAAAACTACTAATGTAATTTTTTAGACAGCTGCAATGCTTATTATCAAGTTTTTTTAACACAAAGATTTTGGCATGTTGGGACAGGTGCTATTTAACTCTTGACTTACTCTGCTTCTCAACTCAAAACGGACTGCTTGTATTCACATTCAGGGCAACTAAACTCCAATAGAATGGTGGTTTTTGGCAGGAGAATGAAGTGGGGGGGAATTAAATACCTCTTCTTCCCCTGTACTGAATCCACTTTGAAATGGTAGCCCTGCAATCTATGGAAGAAAAAAAATCATTTCTTTCAGAGGGAAGGCTCATGGAACTACACATCTTATATTCTAATAATGAAGTCTGCCAAAACTGGGGATACTTAAATCCAGTGACTGGAACTGTAAATAGGCAATACAGATCTTTCCACAACCTGAAAAGGGCCCCAGGTTTGCAGGGGGGGAAATGTGAAATCTAAAAATTAAAAAAAAGCATTGGGGGGTTTAATACCCGAAAATAATAAGCACCTGTAGCTTTAAGTAAGGGATTTCCTCAGTGGTTGTTGCTAGGCAACCACAGTATTCCAGGCTGGGTTTCTGTGAGTAAAAAGGCAGGTGGAGGAGTCAGAGTCTTTTAGCCTTTGAGGGAGGACTCACTGGAGCCAGGCCTGCTAGGATTGCTGACTTCAAGTTGGAAAATGCCTGGAGATTTGGGGGTGGAATCTGGGAAGGGTGACATTTGGAGAAGGGAATGCCCTCAGTCCGATTTAATGCCATAGAGTTCATCCTCTAAAGCAGCCATTTTCTCCAGGGATACTGATCTCTGTAGTGTGGAGATCGGTTGTAATTCTGAGAAATCTTGCGGCTTCACCTAAAAGCTGGCAAGCCCTGATCTGGAAGCAACCACTGAGTTACTTGATACCACCCAACTTACATGACTCAGCTAAGTCTGGCTGCTTGCTACTGTTCAGCCACAGCCACCCTATGAAAGCCAATGTGGTGTAGTGGTTAGAGATTTAGAGGAGGGTCTGGGAGACCCAGGTGTGAATCCCTATCTCACAGTGGAAGTTCACTGGGTGATTTGGGGCCAGCCACATACTTTCAGCCTAACCTATTTCACTGGGTTGTTGGGAGGATAAAAAGGAGGAGAGGGGAATAATGTAAGATGCTTTAGTTTCCATTGTGGAGAAAGTGAGGTGTAAATGAAGTAAATAAATAACAAATGTATCTTGAAAATGTAAGGTAGACAAAAGGTAGATTGGTGAATGGCTGAGGAGAGAATGAGGCAGGGAAAGGGGAGAGAATATCAGGGTTGCCAGGAGGAGAGAAAGAAGAAATTGCACAGAAAGGGGGATTAAAGTGAGGTGCCCCCCACAAGTCGTTGAGGGTTCCCTACCTTGCAACTGGACCTGGTCCAGTGGGTGGCACCACATGACTGGGCCATAGTTTTCCTAGGTGGGGGGGAAGAGGGAAAGCTGAAGACAGAGAGGCATAAAAATGTAGGTTGGCTGTTGGGTGGGAAAGAGAAGGAAGCAGAAAGGGGGAGAGGCTTTGGGGGCTTTCAGGAACATGAAAGAGGAAATAATGGGGAGGGGGAAATGAGAGGTCTCACACAAGTCCTTGTGGGTTCCCACTTGTAATATATAAATCTAAACAAAAAAGAATACTGTTGCTGAAAACAAATTTTTTTAGACAAGTTGGAGAATTCAGTGTTAATTTTTTTTACACAATGCTGCTCATTGAAAAACAGTCTGCCTTTTCTCATTGCTCATAAATCTATTACCCAGGTAATTTTGTACCTAGGTAAAATGATTTCATTGTAGCACATAATATATATTAATAAGATTGTATGACTTTTTTAATGTTCTCCTTTTCTTTTCACTCCTGTCTTGACAATTATATAATCCTTGCTCTGTTTTATAATGAATCATATGAAAAGGTAAGGAAATAGTCAGTGGCAATGCATATCCAGGAGAATTTTATATGTCAGTAGAAAGATTTATAATAGGTTCATCTTTGCCATTTTAAAATTTCCAATAACTAACCCTAAGAATGGCGAGTCAGTGTTAATCTTCTTTCTGTATACAGGTTAAAACTCCTCTTTCTGTATGGCCTGGAGAACAATATACCTTAAAATCTGTCTCCTTTCCCTATATTTATTTAGGACATTTATACCCCTCTATTTTCCATATATAGTCAGCTCCCACGGCAGGTAATACCCCCCAATTATTATTAAATTAATTAAACCAGTAATTAAAACATAACAAAGCTATATAATTAAACTATTTATTATTAAAAGTTACACACTGTACATTATAACAATTCTCTATGCTGAGTCAATTGTCTGCTGTCTTAGAGGTGTCCATGAGGTGGGGTCAAAGAATTACGGCATGCAAACAGCCTTTGTGCCCAAAATGGGATGAGTTAAGGACTAACAGAAATCCTGGATGAATAAACAACTTTGTTAAAAACAATCATAACAGGACTGGCAAACTGATGGCAAGGTTAGCTGCTGGGCAGCAAACCAAAAGGAGGCTGACACAAGACAGAGGCCAACATAAGATGTTGAATGCTGCCAAATGACACTACTTATTTTTGGCTTCCATGGATGCACAGAGCACCATATTGACTTCTAGCTCCATCATCTGCTGGAGAGATGAAAGCACACTTTTTATTGACTTAAGAATTCCAAGGCTTTCAGAATCTTACTTAGATGTTCTCTTCTATGTCACTGTCAATCTGTCTAGATTGGTCAAGGTTCTTGTCCTCTGGAAATTTTCCCAGTAGCATTTCTCTCAATAGCATTGTGTGTGTGTGTGTGTAAAGTGACATCCAATCACTAATAGAGGTGGTATGCCATTGCCTGTCTCTGCATAGCAACCCTGGACTTCCTCGGTGCTCTCCCATCCAAATATTAAACAAGGCTGTCCCTGCTTAGCTTCCGAGATCCGACGAGGTTGGGCTAGCCTGAGCCATGCAGGTCATTAGTACTAATTAATGCTGGTTTCCCGTGCATAAGCTTCCCCATTTCTATTTTGTATGTTCACAAAGAGTTATACCTCTTTGAATAAAGAACTGAGCAGAGACTTTCACTATTAAAATACATGATTGGCCCATTTTAACCTTTACGGGGGTGCAGTATTGAAAATAGGTTGTGTTACATTGTTGAAAGCAAAGATGATTTCTGCAGCATACACCTTAGAATGCACCTGTGGTATGCTGAAGAAACAAATACTGCTTTGTTAACCCTCCTCCAACAGTTACATTCTGGTATCAGGATTATATAGATGTGATATTCTCAAGTGGCATAAATTAACAAGAGGTTAACCTCAAGCACCTGGTATAAAACCAGCACCTGGTATAAAACCAGCAATTACACAGCAGTGTGATATCTGAATGATAATAATTTACAAGAGACTTCCCGCATAACTGAACAGACTTTCTGATCTGTGATGCTTTATCTTCAAAAGCAAATGCCACAGTTTATAATCACAGTAAGATGCTTATTAGTGTATTGGAGGGGGGAACTGCTATCCTCATGGTGGGGGGAATGCTAAACATTTTAAAAAGTGAAGCTAAAAGCCAGTCATTTTTGTCTTTTGCATTTGATTGTCTCTTAATACTTACTATCAACCTTCTTATGCTCAATGATCTCATATTTTTACCTGATTATGACAGTTTTGCTTACTTCCTAAACTCTAAGGTTAGGAAAGCAGCTGCTGAAATACTAGAGGAAGATTGGCAGGTTAGTAGTTTGTTTTGTTTTGTTTTTAAATCTGGGGTTAATACAAGTTGTGTATAAATGATAGGGCAATGGAGAAGGTGCTCAAATTGACAGCATTAATTGTATGGTCAATATTGACACCTGCCAGCTACAGACAGACAATATGAAATTATGACAGATATTTCACACATTGCCTAGTTAATATGCACAGGTTCCATTGCAAGTGTTGTACATTGCCATTAGAAGAGGAAGAAGAAGAGATTGGATTTATACCCCATCCTTCACTACCCAAGGGAGTCTTAGAGCGGCTTACAAACTCCTTTCCCTTCCCCTCCCCACAACAGACACCCTGTGAGGTAGGTGGGGCTGAGAGAGCTCTGACAGAAACTGCTCTTTTTCAAGAACAGCTATGCCAGAAGTATGACTTGCCCAAAGTCATCCAGCAGGTGCAAGTGGAGGAGTGGGGAATCAAACCCAGATTAGAGTCCACGCAGTTAACCACTATACCAAACTGGCTCCATTACAAGATGCATAGTCCTCACAGAGGACAGGTAGCTGACCAGTGAACACATCACTCAGTTTGTTCTGACCACTTGTAATATGCTCCCAGATTTCTTAAGAAATTCTGCATGTTGGCTCAACAATTTGTGAAATCTCTGTTCATGCTGTCCTTTTTCACACAATCTCCATTGCTGTATGTGAATCAACGCAGTTACCAGTGTTTATGTACATTTTCAATTACTTTCACTTCCCCCCCCACACACTATAACATATACAATGAATCCTGTAAACAGTTTTGGATTTATCAGGTCTACTCCATTTCACAGAATCAATGACATGCAGTATGAAAATCTATGTAATTCTGTGACTTATAATACAGAACCTTATTAACTTTATAGCAAGGTCATAGAACTTCACACTTCATTTTTAAATTATGTCAGAGGAATAAAACAATTTTCCTTGCCTTTACTTCTAATATCCTGCTATGCTAACGCAGACCTGACACAGACTTTTACTTAAATTAATGAAGCTATTATTATAATTCTCCATAGGGCTATCATCAGGCTTCTATGAAGAAAATCTTGGCTACTGGTTCCAACCACATAATTCTTACTATATTTTAGAATCCAAGATGTGAAAAGCATTTTTATGAATTGCCTCTCAGTAAAGCAGGTCCACATGGAAGTCATTAATCTGCTTCTGTACCAAGAAGTAACTCTTATTTAAAAACTAAAGATAATTAGTAGGTGATATTCAGAAGAATTCTGAAATAACTTTTAAGGAAGCATATTTCTGGTTGCAATTACAAAATCACAAATAAATATTATAGGTTAATTTTAATTTAATTTAATTTAATTTAATTTAATTTTAATACTTACATTAACTATCATTGGAGAGAGAGCTACATGGCAACAACACTGCTTTTATATCCCAAACTCCTGCAAAGCTTGGTAAAATAGACACCATGTGGGATGCTCCTTGTATACATCCACTTGTCACATAGATCAGGATATTTTATCCTTGCCATCACAAGATAAAAAAAATGCAGTCATGTGGGGAAAACGCCTAGTTCCTCACAGTGAGTAACTCTGCAGAAATGACAGAATTCTTAAACCTAGCCCCCCCCATGCAGGTAAAAGCACTGTATAAATATTTCAATATAAACATTTTTCTTAAAATGTTACAAGTCCACCAGTTCTTATGCAGTTTGGGAATCCTGTGACCCAACAAGAGCCTTTAGTCTTCTTGAATAGCAGTTCTCCATCGGCATACTATGAATGACAAACTGCTCTGGAGTCTAAAGCAGTTTGTTACATTTCATGGATTAGTTGCTCAAGGAAAACAGGGCAAAAATTGCGAGTGTGTATACACACGAGAGCTCACATCTTGAATAAAACTTTGGCTGTGATCACACACACTCAATAATCCACTTTCAATGCACTTTCCAACTGGATTCTTACTGTGTGAACTGGCAAAATTCAGTTTGAAAGTGCACTGAAAGTGGATTGAAAATGGATTATTTAGCGTGTGTGATCACAGCCTTTGTTGGTCGTAAAGGTGCCATTGGACTCTAACTTTGTTTTATGCCTTGTGTTATCTTAAGAAGCCCTTTAGGCCCCCCCTCCAATGGTGTTAAAATTTTACCAATACCCATTTTCCGGGTATATTCGTGTATCCAGATTGGTATTTGTGATTCTTAGGAATGCTAGTGTCTGGGTCTCATATACTTCTAGATATATTTAAGAATATCCAGGGCTGGTATTTTATGGATCTCAGGTCTGTATTTCCCCCCCTTTAACATATTTCCTGGGCAAGGTGAGGTAATGGGGAGTGGCACATCTCAGCCCAGGGAACAGCTCCTGGCAAGTGCAGGTCTTTCAGACAATAAAGTAACACCATCATCCTGATGCTAATTTGCAACCCTAAAATCATATTTTATCCACTGAAATTTCTGAAGCACTGAGAGAGGATGCATCCTTTGTGCAACCCACTTGTTCTTCCACTGTCCCCTTCCCACTGTCCACCCTTTACACTTACCTGTGTTAGTGTAAATGGAAGCATGGGAGCTCTGCTTGCTGCAGCAGATGGCAGATGATGGCCAGTGAAGGATCTAATGTATGAATATGGCAGAGCAGGAGGTGGAGTAGTTACAACCTATGTCTCTTGCTTCAGACCTTCTAACTCAGTATGCAGACAATTGCACGTGAAGCCATGAGTCTTCACTCAGAATCCTCTTATCTATTCAGCCCTTCTGGTCTGACAACAGTACTGGATGGATCAGCTTCAATTTTCTAGCTTCTTTTCCTCGTTTCCAACTGTTATATTCCAGTATTTAGCTTCCCCTGCATAGTTCCTTTCTTCCACTTTTTATTAGCTGAATTTGGGCTGCAATCATACGCACAATTATACCCGACATAGGTGAGAATGCTGGGTGGATTTAAAGGGCACAATCAGACAACAACATCTGGGAAGCGCCCCGCAGCCATTGGCAACCCGTTCTGCTCTGTTGTAGAAGTGACGCTAAAAGACACTGGGGGAAATCTGGTAGTTAACGGGTTGCGATGGGCCATGGACAGACTTTCCCAAGTCTGATCACTCCAGTGCACTCTCATAGAATCATAGAATGTTAGAGTTTGAAGGGACCTTGCAGGTCATCTAGTCCAACCCCCTGCACTCTGCAGGAGCATAGCCGAAAGATAGCCCTACAACATACCTAAAAGATGGTTGTCCAGCCTCTGCTTGAAAATGTCCAGTGAAGGAGCATCCACCACCTCCCGAGGCAGTCTGATCCACTGCTCAACCACTCTTACAGTTAGGAAATTTCTCCTGATATTTAGCCGGTATCAACTCCTAATTTCCACCCATTAGATCTAGCCTTGCAATGCGGAGCAAGAGAGAATAGATCTGCTCCATCTTCTACATGACAGCCCTTCAAATATTTGAAAGTTGCAATCATGCCCCCTCTAAGCCTTCTCTTTCCCAGGCTAAACATACCCAACTCTTTCAGCCTTTCCTCATAAGACTTGGATTCCAACCCTCTCACCATCCTGGTTGCCCTCTTCTGGACATGCTTGAGCTTGTCAACATCTTTCCTAAAATGTGGTGCCCAAAACTGGACACAGTACTCCAGATGAGGCCTGACCATAGCAGAATAGAGAGGAACTACCACCTCCCGTGATCTGGTCACAATCCTTCTGTTAATGCATCCTAAGATTGCATTAGCTTTCTTCGCAGTCACATCGCACTGCAGGCTCATGTTGAGCTTGTGATCAACCAGAACACCTAGATCCCTTTCACATGAGCTGCTGTCAAGCCACGTGCCTCCCATTCTATATCTGTGCCTTTGATTTTTTGTACCTAAGTGTAGGACTTTGCACTTATCTCTATTGAAATTCATTTTATTTGCCTCAGATCACTGCTCCAGCCTATCTAGATCATTTTGAATCCTGACTGTCTCCTTCAGAATTAGCAATCCCACCCAGCTTTGTGTCATCTGCAGACCTGATAAGCATCCCCTCTATGTCTTCCTCTAGGTCATTTATAAAAACATTGAACAACACCGGGCCCAGGACCGAGCCCTGTGGCACTCCACTCGAGACTTCCCTCCATATAGACGCAGAGCCATTTACGAGCACTCGTTGGGTATGATTTTTCAATCAACCATGAATCCATCCAACCTACATTTAACCAGCTTATCCTCAAGGATATCATGAGAAACTTTGTCAAATGCTTTGCTGAAATCTAGATACACTATGTCCACAGCATTGCCAGAGTCAACCATTTTAGTAACTCTGTCAAAAAAGGAGATAAGGTTGGTCTGACATGACTTATTTTTGATAAACCCATGCTGGCTACTACCAATTAACTCATTCTGTTCAAGGTGCTCACAGACAGAGCGTTTAACAATCTGCTCTAGAATTTTTCCAGGTTGTATTGATGTCAGTCTGACAGACCTGTAATTTCCCAGATCTGTCTTTTTTCCCTTCTTGAAGATTGGGACAACATTTGCTCTTCTCCAGTCTTCCGGCACAACACCAGTACTCCAGGAAATCTCAAAGATTAGAGCTGGGATGGTCTGATCAGGCCATCCTGACTCCGTGCCATTTCCCCTCCCCTTCTCAGTATGTGCATCATCGCAAACGCCATAAGGAGCCCTTGGTGTAGAGGTGATTCATCGATCCCTTGGTTAAGCACATGGGGGGGAAATGACACACAAAAAAAGACTCACCCACAGTTGCATCTGATCAAGCACTGCACCCGCAGCTTCAAAGGGAGGTGTCATTGTGCAACTGTGGGTCAAATTCCTCTGGAGGAAACAGCCTCGCTTCCCCCCACTTTTTTTCTGGCATGTGTGACTGCAACCTTGAATATCTTTGATATTTTGATCCCCAACCCCCAGCCCCTTTTTTGCTTTTGCTTTTGTGTTGACTGAATGTGGTTCTTTCTTTTCATGCCCTTTTCCATTTCCTCATACCAAATTTCCCCCACGAAAATGTATACACTTATCAAAATGATCTGTGTAGCATTTTATGCAAGAAAGTGGATGAAAAAACTGAGATGTTAAAAATCTTTAGCTGAACACTTCAGTTTCTGCCTGTTTTAGTAACACAGTTGGTTTTTAAATGAAGCACAGTGAGAGAAGGTGACAAGGCTTAGGAACACTGAGGATAGAATTCTCAGGAAAGTGACATAAGCAACAGAAAAATTAGTAGATAAATATTAAGTATGTCCTTTAAATCAATGCTAGAATCTTCAGTCTGTAAACCCTGATATTCTCTCTTGTTTTTAATGTTCTTAGATGGGATGGCTGTTCTACTGGAAATACTTCCAGGTCAGAGAGGTTAGTTAAAATGTATTGCCATAGGTTGGTTAAACTTTTTTGTCATGATTACATATTTATGGATTCTGAATCTTGTATGGAAATATGTAGTTGTTTTTTCCAACTTGTTGGGTGAGGCATTAGAATGCTTGCTTTCAATAATATATTATTACAGGTGATGCAGGGTGTAACTCTGTTTAGGATTGCACTGTCAGGCTTCTCCTTCACTTTTGAAATCCCCATTTGACTGCAATCTTTGGCAAGGATAGTACAGCTTCCCTCAACTCCATGCTAGGTCTATATACTATTAGCAATGTGTGGCCCTCATCTGTGAATACCTCAGTCCATGGATTGGGGCCACACAGATGCCAAACAGATTTTTCAGCAAACTTGGGGGACTCCCCAGGTTTGTAGAAAAATTTGAAATCAAAATTAAAATATATGGGGCGGGGTTAAATCCCCCAATACATTTGCAGGCACAGAGGATGCCAGCAGCTGCACTGGGCTCGGCCATGGTGGTGGAAGATCCTGGCAGCCACACTAGTCCTGGCTGTGGGGGATGCCTGCTAAAATGTACTGGAAGCAGCAGCTCAGCATAGTGATTCAATCAGATCTTTATTAGGCTACATCAGAATAAGCATGCAGAGGCTGGCTGCAAGCCGCCTTTTATTCCTGAACTCCCCACACCCAAACCACATCCAGCACACACCCCAAACACCATGATAGGTTCTATTTACAAGTCCATAGTCCAGATTGGGCTACTTTAGGATCCGGGCTAGCCCATTGGTGCGCTCTTTGGATCCACAGTCTCTATTGTTCTCTCGAACAAAGCTCTGGCCCTTTTCGGACCACATGGTCAGCCACGTGGCAGTAGCCATCTTTTCTCAGTACATTACACCAGCAGCCATGTTGAAGACACCAGCACCTATGTTGGGCCTGACCATGGAGGATGTCAGCAACTATACCAGGCTCGGTAGTGGAAGACCCCAGGCACATTAGTAGCCATACTGGGCTTGGCACTGGGGGAGAATATTAGATTCCCCCTGTGAGTCTCCCCCCATTGAGCCATGTGGGGAATCAGCAGTGATGCCCTTACAAGTATCACAGGTCCCCAATTGTATTTTAATATTAGTAAAACTCATTTACATCCCTAAATGTAGTTTCAAGAGGGTAGCAGTGTTGGTCTGTAGTGGAAGGGTTAGATTTGAGTCCAGCAGCACCTCAGAGACCAACAAGATTTTCTAGGTATAAACTTTCTGATGAAGGGAGATTTGACTCTTGAAAGATTATACCTCCAAAATCCTGTTCGTCTGTGAGGTGCTACTAGACTCGAGTTTAGCATCCCTAAAAGTGTATTCCCCTAAGAATGGGGCAAGGAAAGAGATTTATGACCTATTAATCTAGTTTTGTAGTGGCCAACTCCCCAACCCTTTATATATATATATATATATTGCATTTCTGTACTACACATGCAGTGTTTCATTCTATAATCCAACTGTCTTTTTGTCTAGTATATTTATAGATGTTTTCCATAAAAATTCTGGTGCACCCTCAAATACTATAAACAAATCACTTACTATTATTTATTTATTTATCTATCATATTTGTATCCCGTCCTATCCACAACTGTATTACATATAGTTTTCTTTTTTTAAAAAACAAAAAACAGAAGGGTACAGCTTTCTCAAATACCTATACATACCTTGTGAAACTTCTCCACAACTCTGAAACTTTGCAGTGTGATTACCTTCTTGAAAAGGTGTCTGACAAAATACCATAGCTAGTTAGGCACATTGCTTGTTTCACACTGATTTGCAACAAAAGAATTTCTCAATACGTATTTCCCTTTAACATACTCTCAGGGAAACTGTGAAGTGGGAGATATTTACGAGTTGCTTTCAGCTTAAAAATAAATCACCCCTAATTCCTCTAAGCGAAATCAATCAAAAGTCTGTAAAAAAATGGCCTGGTTGTTTGGTCGATTCTGGCAGAAAAGTAAACAGCACTTCAGCTTTTCTCTACCATTAAGGCCTAAATGGCCTAGAAAGTAAATCAATACCTCCAGTCAGCCTTCTGGCTATTGTTTAGCCAGTAGATATGGATTTTCACTGGCTTACTACACTCCTTTGGGACTAACCTATAATCCTCAGAGAGTAATAATAAGTTTGTTATCTAGTTCAGCTCTTTGTTGTACATTTAAATGGGCCACATCCATCAGCTGCACTTGTTGAAGTTAAGAGATGATGACATCCCATTCAAACTATTTCATAATGAAAACAGTTGCAATATATTGCGCAGGGGGGAGTGTTATAAAAGTCCTGTTTGATGATGGATTATTGAAATGGGCAAAAGTGGAAAAAATGTCAGGGTTTAAATCCTAATTTCTATATAGGATTATTTCTACATTAATTAGCCAGATCTTAGTGCTGTTTATTTCAGTCACACATACATTACACAAATTGTTCATTATTCATATCAATCTGCTTCAAAGATTTCCGGTTAAATAGTACTGTGAAGCAGACAGCTGTCAGGACCAATCAGTGCTTTTTTAGTTTAGCAACCAGATGTTTGCTGGGCCTAAATGATTTCCCCTCCCCCAAACATAAGGCAAAGCAGAAAACACTCATATGGTAAGATGGTCTGTGCTCTTAGACAGAGACAGTTATAGGCCATGACACTGAGTACCCCCTTTCATTGTGCATATACATTTTCTGTGATAAACAAAAAGCAATTCACAGTACCATTTCACAAACTCACAGAGTGCTTTTACTGTCAATAGTTTTAATTTATTCTAAAAGTTAAGAACACTCTATGTCTAGCAACTAGGATTGGCCAGTCAGACAGCTGGAACCACTGGCTACTGCTATGACCTGAGGGAGGTGGTACAGTTTAAACACTGGGAAGCAGTATGTATGTGGAGAGTGACTCCTCATTGTGAAAGCACATAGATACTGATTGTATGGTTGCCTCTGGTACAGACTGCTGCCGTCAGCAAAGTAGGCTGTTTGAATCAGTGACTGCCTGCTTCAATAGTGCTGATAACAAAGGTAGTAGTAGCCAGAGTCGGCAGAAGGGAGCTGGGGACATGGGGTAGTGGTATCAGTGTAACATCACTTCCAGGAATACCCAGATTCTGGTGGGTAGCCATATTAGTCTGAAGCAGCAGAACAAAGTTTGAGTCCAGTGGCACCTTTAAGACCAACAAAGTTTTATTCAAGGTATAAGCTTCCGTGTGCTCACACACTTCTTCAGATACAGTGAAACAGGGCCTCCTCAACCATTACATATAGGTAGACATCATGCCTGTCTAAGAATCACTGGAAACACTATGGTAAACACATAGAGTTTTCAGCGATTCCTTGAGTGGACTGGCTTTGTGAACAGTGGGCTTTTTTGCACACTTTTTCTCCTTTCAGCTGAAAAGTGGCAGCCCTAGGCATAAATTAATGTCATGGCAGCATGGAAATAATTTAAAATAGGCCTTCTGATTGGAGGGAGTGGCACTTCTCTCATACTTTTCTATATTTCAGACAATGGCCACATATATTGCAAATGTGTGCTCCTGTGAAGCTTTAATGGTTCCTCTTGAGCTAAAAACTCTGAATAATGGTCTCAGTGATGTTTATAAGTTTGGTTACTTGAAGATCTAACATGGTCCTAACTAACAGATTAACAAATCAATGACTGAGTAGCTATTTAGAATCATATGTGGCTTTCATTGTGACTTCATGCTGGAAAGAAACTACTGTAAGGAAAGCATATCAAAATGCCAATTGGAGCAGTTTTGTGAACCATATTGTATTTATATCAATCAGTTTTGTTATATATGTAAGCAACTTAAACAAACACATGATGCTAAATGCAAATGAATAAACAGCAAGTCACTGACTTCAAAAATTCTCATGTGTCTGTTACTTGTCATTATTTAAAATGTACAATGTTCCAACGTAACTGTTAACTGCCTTATTCAGAGTCAGACCCTTGGTCTTTCAAGGTCAGTATTGTTTCCTCTGACCAGTAACCAATGCTCCCTCTAAGCTGTGTAGTCTTGTGAGCAAAAATTCTGCTTTGAGAGCTACTGGCATTAAAGTTGTGAGCGAGTGATTTGGCTGTTGCATAAATTGGTTCACTCTGGAGCCATCCTTCCTGAGCTAAGACAAAAATGTGTGAGCTGGAGGCTGAAAAACTGTGAGCTAGCTCATACTAACTCAACTTAGAGGGAACACTGCCATTAACAGATCTCCAGGGTCTCAAGTAAAGATCTTTCACATCACCTACTACCTGATCCTTTTTTTAACTGGAGATTGAACCTCAGACTTTCTGCATGCCAAGCAGATAGATGCTCTACCACTGAGCCACAGCCCCTCCCCGTAAATATTTTTATTTTGTTATTTCAGTGAAATGCTCAGAAAAGTCATACTATATTTTACTTCAGGGTTACCCTGAGAGCCATATTTGAAAAATGTCATATTGAAAGGAAGTCTTTTTTACATGTGCAAATGTCTGTTCTGAACAAAACATAGCAATTATACTTTCAAATCCTTTATCAGTACAGAACTGTTACTACTACTAGAGTGCAGTAGGGTATAATCTTACATATATATATGCATGTGAAGACATCAAGTTAAATCCTAAACAGAATTATACCTTTCTAAGATCACTGATATCAGTGGGTTTAGAATGGTGTAACTCTGTTTTAAGATTTATTGTAAATTATACACTTGCACACTGTTTTTAAAAAAATCTCACCATCTTAGGTGATGATGTATGTAACTATACCAGACAATTTAGAATCCATGGTGAACAGTTTCCCCATTCAGACATCCAGTGCAGTAAAATCCACATATGTTCCTCTTGTGCATAGTCATGTAACTGGAGAGAGTCAATCCACACACTCAGAACAGTGCATACATGGAATGTCTTTCTCCATCAAAATTAACAAAGATATTCTGTGAGTGGGCATAATTGTGGCTGAGGAGTTAAGTGTACACCTGGCCATGATTAGACAGCTGGATCAGGGGCTGTATGTTCTGGTTGTGGTAACATAGGTCCTGAACATAACCATCACCTCTTTTGATCTTTGTAAGCAGTTAGGCAAGTCTGTTGGCATTCAGCCTATTAAAGCTTAAAGCTTGTTGCTTTTGTCACCATTCTCAATTCCAATTTCATACCCAATGCAATATTCTCAGTTTCCTTAATATTTAAAGAGTACAGTCTAGATTTCCCCCTAAACAGTGTTATCCATTTTCACAGCTAGTTTTCAGAATTAAAAGAAAACAAGATAAATGGAAAATTCCTGGGTTTCATGAATGTTTATTCTAATTAAGTTTAGGGTCTTGGTCTTAAACTCCTTAATCCTATTAAATCTAGATCAGTAGATGAAATTGGCATCAGAATCTATCTCACAAAGCCCAACAATTTATTTCCTCTTGATAACAGTCTTGATGAATATTCCTACAGGATAACCTTGAGACCAAAAGAGAATAGATTAAAGATGCACTAAGAAAATCCATACAAATAGCTGAGTGAATCCATCAGTGTTAAACTGAGCAGGATCAGCCACTTATGGAAAGCAGAATAACCAGAAGGTAGTAGTGACCTTCAACCTCTACCAGAAATGTAACAGGAAAAAGTAACGACAGGGGAAACATCCAATATTACAGCAAATAGACTGCTAATCAACACATTATTGATTCCTCATTTTTGTCAAGGTTATTTAGTGTCTTAAAAAATGATCTCACACTAAACCTTTAGAGAAAATCAGACTAAAATGCTATTAATTATGGAAGACAGTCAATAAAAAGCTGATTCTCTTAAACACAAAGGCAAATCTCAGTTCTTGATTTATGGTGATAATTATACTGACAAAACCTATGTAGTTCTCAACAACCCCTCACTGAAGGTAGGCTAATAACACAGATAGGAAAACACACAGGGCAATCCTAAACAGAGTTACACTCTTCTAAGTCCATTAAAGTCAAGGAACTTAGAACACTGTATTTAGGACTGCACTGATTCGATGCTAATTTTAGGAAAATGTTATTTTGATAATGGTAGAAAAGAAGGTAAAATGCCCGTCTAAGATAACCTCTATTTTTACTCCAAGTGTCTTTTATTCAAGAAAGCCAATAGCCACAATCCAAAACAGAGGTATGCATTTGTACCCACTGGATTGTAGACTGTCTCTCTATCACACTGATCTTCACTAGATGAGTTGGAACAATCTAAATTGGGTTGCACCAGTAGTATCATCCTAATTTTCTTTTTATTGTTTAACAGTTTTCTTTTCTAAGAGGAGAAAAGTGTGGTACAGTAACAGAAAATGAAAATAACAAAGTTAAAAAATTTTGGTGTAGTGGTTAAGTGCGAGAACTCTAATCTAGGGGAACCGGGTTTGATTCCCCACTCCTCCACTTGCAGCAAGCCATAGTTCTGTCAGAGCTATTCTTGAAAAAGCAGTTTCTCTCAGAGCTCTCTAAGCCCCATCTACCTCACAGGGTGTCTGTTGTGGGGAGGGGAAGGGAAAGGAGCTTATAAGCTGCTCTGAGACTCCGAGTGAAGGGCGGGGTATAAATCCAATCTCCTCTTCCTCCTCCTCCTCATCAGTCAATATATTTGCAAGTTGGAGGCTTCAAACCTTAGTTTCTGTCAATTAAAGGCAGGGACAGGAGGGAGATGAAAGCAAGTTTGGAACAGACGGGAAACAAGGTGTGATCTGTGGTCAGTCTTTTAGATCCCAGACTGATACTTGTGATGCTCTATTTTCTGCCCATCTCCTGCTGCTGTTACACCTATTTCCAGAATCATCCTGTGTTCCCAACCACTGGAATCAAGCATGTGGCCAGTGGCATACCCAGAGCAGGGTGGAGGGGCATCCACCCAGGTGAAGGGGGATTTGTTAAAAAAAAAACAACGAACTCAGCTTGCAAACTTTTTGGATAGTATCTCTTTAAGAAGAGCCAAGAGCTGCCGGAAACAGGAAGACATGTTGTCAAATGCAAATTCCTCCTCTCCTCTCCCTGTTGGCTTCCTGGGAGGAAGATGAGAGAGGCAGCTGCTTCCCAATAATTCACAGCTGTGCAGAGAATAAACCTAGCTATTTCATTTTTATTTGCCTTGTATCTAAGGAATCAATGTGATTCCTCCTTCTGTGTTGCCCTCACACCAGTGCTGTACTTGGCTGAGAGTAACTAGGTTAAGAACTTTGAGCAAGTTTCACAACAGAGGAAGGATTTAAACCCAGGTCTCCCCAGTCTGCTGCTCTAACCACTAGGCCACAATGCCTCTAAATCCTATAACTGCAATTGTAGTGAAGCTCACTTGTTATATATAGAAACCCCAGCCCCAGAAGTTAAAAGCTTGGGCGCTCAGCACTGTCTAAATGTGGGGGCAAAAAGAGAATGGAGGAGGGAGTTCCTCAGCTCCACAGTATTTAAATGCCTCTCTATGGAAAGATTTAGCATTGTTCTCTACAAGTCAAATTGCAGTGTGGTATAGTGGTTAAAGTGCCAGACTAGGATGTGGTGGTGATGGAAAGTGCCATCAAGTGGTAGCCGACATATGGCAACACCTTATTAGGGCTGCCAAGTCCCCCGGGGGGTGGGGTTTTCCCCACCCAAAGGGCCCCCAACCTGCTGGTCTGGATCCAGCAGGTAGGGGAAATCCCCACCTCCAAAGTGCACAGATTGGGCTGATGTGCTTAGGGTGATGATGTTGCCTGGAAGTGACGTCATTGTGCTGGGCATGTCGCCGGGCGACGCTCTAGCAATCACCCTAAAAAAGTATATTGTACATGTTTTACTCAAGAAAAGTATTTCATTGTTCGTCTGTTTTAAAGTTAAAAGTTATAAATAAAATGTTTTTAAAAAAACCCTCTATGGTCACCCAGCGATGTGCCCAACGCAATGATGTCACTTCCGGGCGATGTCATCATGGTGTGCATGTGTGCGCAAATGTCCCGGGCAGGGACCAACTCTCCCCTGCTTTGCCAGGTAAGACACTTGGCAACGCTACGCCCTATGGAGTTCTCAAGGCAAGAGACATTCAGAGGTGGTTTGCCTGGGCCATCCAGGCCTGGAAAAGATCTAGGACCCAGATCTAAATCCTCACTCTGCCCTGGAAGCTTGCTGGGTGACCTTGGGTGACACTTTTGGCTTAACCTACCTCAGAGGGTTGTTGCAGGGATAAAATTGAGGGGGAAATGTATAAATGTAAATGAAATAAATAAATGAACAACTCTTCAACAGAAAAGTGGTCTCCAGCCTTTTTGAGCCTGTGGGCACCTCTGAAATTCTGACACAGCGTGTCAGGCCCAGCCACAAAATGGCTGCCATAGGAGGCAGAACCAGCCACACAGGGGAAGCCTAAGTACAGGGGTAATTTTAAAAAGTTTCCTTAGGAAATATGAGTGAGAGAGAAAACGGGGTTGCACTTACCTGTAACCATTGTTCATCAAGTGGCATTCTGTGAAGACACACACGGCACTGCATGATTGCAGGCCAGCTGTGGAGAAGAGCTTCCAAGCTTTTCTGAAGAAGCTTCTAGGTTCTGGAGTGCTCCCCCTCCCCTCTGTCTATAGAGATCCCTTTTCCCGCCCAAAGGGTCACATGACAGAGCAGGGTGAGCACTCCTTCCCAGAGTTCTGTTTGCTGCCATGAGGAGTTCCATGTACATTCAGCAGGCCACAGTAGGGAAATGAGGGAGGGATGTGTGTCTGCACAGAAGACCACTCGATGAACAACAGTTACGGGTAAGTGCAACCCCGTTTTCATCGTTGTGGCTTCAGTGCAGTCCCACATGGCAGAACAGCAAGCTCACCTATCCTAGGAGGAGGGTGTGAGCTGATCAACAGAAAATCATTTGTAACACAGCCTTTCCCACAACAACTTCACTTCTGGAGTCCACATCCATCGAAGAAGGACATTGGATTTATACCCCACCCTTAACTACCCAAAGGAGTCTCAGAGCGGCTTATAATCTCCTCTTCCCCACAACAGACACCCTGTGAGGTAGGTAGGGCTGAGAGAGCTTTTTCAAGAACTGCTTTCAAGAGAACAACTCTGAGAAAACTTGTGACTGCCCCAAGGTCATGCCAGCAGCTGCATGTGGAGGAGTGGGGAATCAAATCCGGTTCTCCCCAGTTAGAGTCTGCGCTCCTAACCACTACACCAAACTGGCCCATTGAGCAGTGCTTGATGAACATAGAGTGGTTAGACCAAATCGCTGCTGTTGCGAGCCCCAAAAGGAGCACTGCATACTCATAGATAGTACCTGAACAGCTGAACTTCAAATACTTCCTACTGTCCTTGTGTAGGAAGAGGTCGCCGAGTTGAACCACCTCACCGACCAACCGCTGCAGGTACTTCGCCTCCCCAACCCCAACCTCTCCTCCACCCCGAAGATCCAAGTAACCGTGCGGATCGAGGGGTCCCCTTGCTGCATGGAGGTGGACTCGGGATCGGCGGCGTCCATCATTTCCATGGACACTTTAAAAGACTTTGCCCGTCAGGGGACCCCTCTACGTCCATCGCCACTAAGCTTGGTGGACTTTCAAAAGAACCCTGTCCCCATCCGGGGAGTCGGCACTTTCCGAGTGCAATACCGAGACTTTGAGGGGAACTTGGACTTGGTGGTGGTGGAGGGAAATCTCGTGAGTCTCCTGGGGCGGGCATGGTTTGAGGCCCTAGGCATCACAATTGGGGGAGTGAATAAGTGCGGGATGCGCGACTGGGGGCGGTGTGCAAGGAATTTCCCGAAGTCTTTGACGGGAAACTGGGGTGTTATAAAGGGCCCCCAGTGTCGGCTCCACTTAGACCCCACAGTGACGCCCATCCGACGGCGCTTCCGCACCGTGCCCCTGGCCCTCCGCCCTAAAATAGAGGCCGAACTGGACCGGCTAGTGGCCCAGGGAGTCCTAGAGCCTGTCCCGAACACTCGATGGGAGACCCCGATTGTGACACCCGTTAAGCCAAACGGGGAAATCCGCATCTGCGCGGACTATAAGTGCACCATTAACCAGGCACTTCAGGCGCACGCATACCCCGTACCCGTGGTCAGCCATGTCTTAGCCACACTGGCGGGGGCGCGCATATTTGGGAAGCTGGATCTCGCGCAGGCGTACCAGCAACTCCCGGTAGATGAGGCCACGGCCGAGGCTCAAACTATAGTGACACACCGGGGGCCTTCCGGGTGAAGCGGCTGCAGTTCGGGGTCAGTGTGGCCCCAGGGATATTCCAAAATCTAATGGACGATTTGTTGAAAGGGATCCCTGGGGTGACGCCGTTCTTCGACGACGTCCTCATCGCCGCGACCACCCCGGAAAGCTTCGCCGCCCGCCTCCGAACGGTACTGGAACGCTTCCAAGCCGCGGGGCTGAAAGTGAAGCGGGAAAAGTGCCTCCTCGGGGTGCCGGAGGTGGAGTTCTTGGGATACCGGGTAGACGCAACAGGCCTGCATCCGGCGAGGGACAAGGTGAAGGCCATCGTGGAGGCCCCCGCCCCGAAGTCCAAGGCCGAGCTCCAGGCGTTCTTAGGCCTCCTGAACTTTTACCACGCCTTTCTTCCCCACAAGGCCGCCGTGGCCGAACCCCTGCACAGGCTGCTGGATAAGGCGACACCTTGGGCATGGGGAGCGAGGGAGGCGGCGGCGTTTCGGGGGTTAAAGTACTCTTGATTTCCAACGCGGTGCTCGCCCACTTTGATGAAAGGCTCCCGGTAATCCTTGCGTGCGACGCATCACCGTATGGGGTCGGGGCAGTCTTGGCCCACAAGCTACCAGATGGGAGGGAAGTCCCGGTGGCTTACTACTCCCGCACGCTGTCCCCCGCGGAGCGGAACTATGCTCAAATCGACCGGGAGGGCTTGGCACTGGTGGCGGGGGTAAAAAAGTTTCACAACTTTGTGTACGGGCGGCCCTTCACGCTAGTAACCGACCATAAGCCGCTCTTGGGACTGTTTGCGGCGGACAAACAAACGCCGCAGGTACTGTCGCCCCGGGTGTTGCGCTGGTCCTTGTTTTTGGCGGGCTACCAGTACCAGTTGGAGCATCGGCCGGGCAAGGCGCTGGGTCATGCCGATGCCTTGAGCCGCCTGCCGCTGCCGCATACAGGGGAAGATCCGGCCCCGGCTCCCGCAGTGTTGTTAATGGAGGAGCTGCCAAACCCCCCCCTTCAGGCTGCAGACGTGGCCGCCCGCACGTCCCGAGATCCCATTCTCTCCCGGGTCCTAAACTGGGTGGTGAGGGGATGGCCAGCGGAACAGACAGGGCCAGAGTTCACGGCATACAAAGCCAGGCGGGAAGAGCTATCCGCCTTAAAAGGGTGCTTGTTATGGGGGGACAGGGTGGTCATTCCGGGGCCCATGAGACAAGGGGTTCTAGAAACGCTACATGAGGCCCACCCCGGCATTGTACGAATGAAAGCTCTGGCACGGAGCTACGTGTGGTGGCCCGGGATGGACGCCGAAATCGAAACCTGGGTCCGAGGGTGCACACGGTGTCAGGAAGTCCGCCCCAATCCCCCGAGAGCGCCAACCCAAAGCTGGGAGTCTACCCACAAACCGTGGTCACGCCTACACATAGACTTTGCGGGGCCGTTTCCAGGGGCTCCAGTTCATGGTAACGGTAGACTCCTACTCGAAATGGGTGGAAATAAGCCCAGTGTCTACCACCTCTGCCAAAGCGGCAATACGGGCCCTGCGGAAAATATTCGCGACGCACGGGTTACCAGACACAATCGTGTCGGACAACGGGGCAGCGTTCACATCTGCTGAGTTTCAAGCGTTCCTCGAAAGGAACCTCATCAGGCACATACAATCAGCGCCCTTCCACCCGGCAACCAATGGACAGGCGGAGAGGACGGTACGCACCGCCAAAGAGGCCCTGAGCCGCATAACGGAGGGGGACTGGGAGTTCCGGCTGGCCCGCTTCCTTCTCACATACCGCACCACCCCTAACCCCATCTCCGGGCATTGCCCCGCAGAACTATTAATGGGCCGCCGCCCTACCACCTTATTAGACAGACTTCACCCGGACCGAGCCCCAGAGAGAAAGCTGGTCGAGAACAGGGAGGCGCCCCGAAGCTTCCTACCGGGAGACCCTGTCTACTTCCGGAACTACGGGGCGGGGCCGCAGTGGGTGGCCGGGCGCATCCTAAAACCCACCGGGCCAGTGTCATACGAAGTCCTAACAGATGGGGACCGGGTCCTCCGTAAACACGTCGACCAGCTCCGGAGGCGGCAAGACCCCGACACAGAGATCCAGTTACCGGGAAATGCCGCCGCCGCCCCATCATCCGATCGACCGCAAGCACCGTCAGCGGAGCCAGCGCCAGAAAGTCCACGGAATCCGGAGGGGCCCCGGTGACAGCTGAACCGCCGCCGCCGCTGCCGCCACCGTTACAGCCGCCACCGTCACCGCCTCGGCTACTACCAGAGGTCCAAGCTCCTTGTGCTGGCGGACCACCCGATAGGGGCCCCGCCAGTCCGGTACCGGCCCCCGACGTTCGCTAAGAGAACGGAGGGCACCAGCATACTTAAAGACTACGTCACCTGATAGGAGACGAACTATGGGGGGAGGGGTGTTGTGTCCTGGGATCAGAAGGCAGAGCTGGCGAAATACAGCCAAGCTTCGCTCTCTGAGAACAATAGGGACTAGGTTCCTGAGCTCGCCAGTAGTGAACCAATGGCAGCATTGGCGGGCGATTCAAACCCGCCAATAGGAATATAGGGCCGTCCCCCTAACTGTATATAGTTGGCCTCCGGCCGTTACTGTGTGTTCTTGTCTTATGTGAAGTACGAATAAACGCGTCTTCTCTTATGTCGTCGTCCGAGTCATGAGGCCCGAAACCCAGTACTTTACAATACCAAAGTACACATCCTTTAAATCTAGCTTGGCAAACCATACACTGGGGGCTAGATCACCTCTTGTATGGATAACGTCCTGAACTTTAGGACATTTCAATGCTTATTCAGGGAACTTACAGCCAGGGGTCTTTTGGGGGGGGAGTGCACCGGAGCACAGCTCCGGGAGCTCAGGAGCCAGGCCCCGCCCCCAGCCAGCGTCCCATGGAGTCTTTCAGGCAGCCGAATGTTAATTTCAGCTCCATTATATCCTCTGGGCCATTGAAGTCAATGGTGAAAACATAGGATATATTCTGGGGGCTGGAGGGGAGGGGGTTTGAGGGAGAGGCTCCAAACTCACAGGGTAGCTGATGGCGCCTCTCCCCGAGATACCCACCAAGTTTCAAGGACATTGGATTAGGGGGTCCAACTCTATGGGCCCCCAAACAGGTTGCCCCTATTCCTTCCATATGCTAATGAGCTCCAGCAGCTGTTTTTCTATGAAAATACCCCTGCTTACAGCTAAAATGGGTCTCTTGCTTCTGCCTTTTGTGTCAATGGTGAAGTATCTAGAAAAAAAGGCCCTCAACTGTTCCTCAGGAGCAAGTTTTGTAATCCTTTAGATAATAGAGAGGAGACCTCTTGTATTAGAAAAGGGGAAGGGTTGCAGGACTGGGCTGGAGAGTATTCAAGCTGAGGCAGTGATTTAAAATCCAAAAAATAACTTCTCTTTATTATAGATAAGACCCAACCGTCAAGAGTAACTTGGTATCACTCATAAAAGAACTTGGATAACCTATTCAAAACTCCCCTGGTCAGAATTGAGTCAGGTGAGTGGGGCACTTCTAGTATGTTGGTCTCTAGGGGATGCTTCCCCATTTTTGAGTGCAAGAATGCCTGAAGCCTTGCTGGAGGAGTGGAGGGCTCTGGTATCTGTAATCCTGTCCCTGATAGGACCTTGATTGAGCATATCTTTGCACATGCCTTGGGAAATACCTTTGTTTAAAAGGTGTTGAAGAAGTATGGGTTATGCCTAAGGATTTAGCTGTTAACTTATTTTTCCTAATCTGATCCAAAATTGTGTCCATTTGGTCCTGAATAGGTCTCGACCATCAAATCAGAGATCCTCTATTTTGGCTCTCATATCAAGCGAATGGGCTGAGGAGCATAACCATGAATATCTCCATATGATAATGCCAGAGGCCACTGACCTGCTATTACAACCTGCTCCATGTTTTGCAGCACTGAGCTGCTGTTTCCCCCCCTAATTTTTGTCCTTCTGTTAGCCCCGACGCCATTATGGGGCTTTGCTATGGACTGCTTGCTGTTGCCACATGGTCTGTGTACTTGCTAGACTGTAAAATGGATGCCAAGGGAGAAGCCCATAGAGAAAGGGAAAAGTTGTCTTTTTACTCTGAGGGACTCCATTGCATACCTGCCGCATGTCACATACATGGATTAAAGGCCATACAGCAGACAAAGGACTTTTCCCTCTGCCAGTCGTTTGCATGATGGGATTAAGTGCCTGCCCCACCTGAGCCATATACATGAACAATAGAAGAGCCATCAGCTACCTGAAGAGATCATCTGCCTGCCAGCCAGCTTCCTCTGTCCAGCCCCCAGGTATCCAACCTACAGCATAGCCAATAAGTATTTGACCCAATCAAGCATTCAAATTGTTAACGACCCTTCCTGATACTAATCAGGGACAATCAGGGAAGTCTCCTACCTTTTGTTTACCTGGCCAGCAAGTCCTATAATCCATTTAATTGGCTACCCAACACCTGGCTTCTATTGTTTAATCCAGACCCTGCCTCTAATGACATCACACATCCCTGGGACTCATCAGTGGTCCAGGAAATCTTTCGTTCTCACCTGAGACCAGCCCCCTGGGCCACCCATTGGTTTGCATTGTCTTACAGTGGGTATATCCCAGCAGACGCATGGCCTTAGAGTGTGTGTCTCTGCCATGAGCCAAAATGGCAGTCCACCCCTGAACCCTCTGGGTTTAGGCCACAATCCTTCTTCATGGACTTCTGCACATCTGACAGGTAGTATCACCTCTCCATAAGCCATCAATCCCCTCTGCTTTCTTAGTTCTATTTTATGTGTGTGAATGTTTGAATACTGTTTGTGTGTTTGTGAATGGATAAATAAGGATTATATTCAGTAAAATAATATTTTATTAATTATACCTGGTCTCTGTGTCTTTTACTGGGAACCATTACAAAGCAGCAGCATTCTCTGTATATACAGGCGAGAACCCATAATAATAATAATACCAATTGCTATATTTAAAATAGAGCAATTTGGCTAACACTTCTGCAATGAGGACCTTAGCCACACTCTGCTTATCAACAGACAGTACGTCTAGAAACTGTGACATCTTTTCCCATAGTAACATTTGGTAGCGGCCCATGACTGCTGCAAAGTTAGCCATAGTCCCTCCCATAGTCCCAGAGGAGTAGATCTTCCTTCCCAGCAGTTTGATCCTTCTTCCCTCTTTATCGAGTGGGGATGAATGGCCTCCAGCTCTTCCCGTGGCTGGTAAGACCTCTGATGGAGTTTGCTTGAGGGTGGTGAAACAAGTAGTTAGAGCATTCACCCTGATCATGTAGAAGTTTCCCAGCTTCTTAGATGATACTGGTGCCTGTGTCCTGTATCCCTTGTAACAGTGGGAGCACCACAGGACCTGAGTTGGGACTGTATAAAACCTTCATTATAGGGTCCAAAGGCAGCAGCTCTGAAGCATTAAACTCAAGACTCAGGGCTTTCACCATTCAAATCAGCTACTCCAAATACATCTTTAGGTCTTCTATTGAGGAAGGAGCTGATGGGTCAGCAACTGAATCTTCTGGGGATAGCATTGAAGTATTCTCCGTGCCCACTTCTGAAAGTTGGTAGTGTCCTCTGAATTGGAACCATGATAGGTGGAACCCAAGTTAGAGTGCTAATGGTGTTGGTGATCTGGTCTGGATCTCATGAGTTTACAGGTTGCCATGGATATGGGGTCTGTAGGGGTGCCCACTGTGTCTACTGTGTTGGCATCATGAATGGAAATGGGCTCCATGGATTCTGCTGAGATGGCCACTGATTTTGTGGCTGTGGATCTGGTTGCCCTTTGTCCTGAGACACAGGTGGGCCCATGGGAGGCACCCTGAAAATTTCTTCCAAGGTATCTCAGGATCTTGATACCCTTTTTGATGGCGAGGGCATCTTCAGACATGAAAATGAGTCATCATCAAGCCCTGATGGTGAATTGTGGCACTGGGGGGAATTTTACTTAAAGATTGTCTGTGTTGATGCTCAGCTCTGAGGAGAGACCAATCATCAGTGTCAAGGCAGGACAGACTGATGGCCTTGGGTGGGTGATGGAGATTGTTGGTTCCTAGGGAAGCTTGAATGGCACCAACACAGTGGCGATCTGGCCAGACTGTGATGCTACTCAACCTCCAAAGCCAATCCTCACCAAACATGAAGGGCAGGAAGAGGGGCAATTGGGTAGATCCTCTGTGAGTTTGATGCCTCTAGCTTGAAGGGGGTCCATAAGACACACTCCTGAACGTGCAGCTATGATTTCCCCAGACAGCAATTTCCTGGGGGCACCCGCTTTGGGGGGCTGCTAATTGTCCCCCACAGCCAATCCTCACCAAACTTTAAATGCAGATAGAGAAGAGTCAGCTGGAGACTCACTGTGAGTTTGGTGTCTCTTGCCCATGTGTGTGGGGTGTTCTACCACATCATGAACCTCACAACCTCACATTTGTTAAATGGGAAGATTTGTGAAGGTTCGTGATTCATGGTTTGTGAGACCTCACAAATCACAAACTGGGACAAACCTCCATTTTTCTGGTTCATGCCCACTTGTAGTTTCTAAAATTATAGTGGATTTAATTACAGAGTAGATGCTGAACTGCAGGGAAGGAGGGAGAGAGAGCTGTAGGGAAGGAGGGAGAGAGAACATACCACATTCAAATCCCTAGGCTTCCTCTAGTAAGATACAGGGCCCTTACTACAGTTCCCCTTGTGCAAGAGAGTAATCACTGCAGTCTCAGGAAGCTCCTCCAAAAATGGAGGGACACAAGAAAGTCCAAAAGTGTACCCAATAACTGATATATTGTTGGAAAAGCCCTAAATCTGATGCTGCATTTTCTTTTTCATATTTCTCCTTTGTCTTGTCCTTATGAGCAATGCAATATGAGATATATTTTAGCCTTCTAGATATCTGCTTATATTCTATAGTAAAAATCACTTGTCCATAAATATTATATCTTTATCAAGTATATTTATCAAGTATATTCTTGAGTCTATTTTTCTTTGGATACAGGCAGCAATAGCAGTAGTCATTTTCCTAGTCAAAGCCTATCAAAGGAGACATATATTTTATAGCACTCTGCATTTATGAAACCACTTTTTCCTACATACTTGTGTTTTTTCAAAAATTCTGGACAATTATTTGAACAGCACATTATTAACATACATTTGCAAGGTGTAGGCAACAGGTCTCGAACGGAAGACCTTGCTATCACAAAAAAGCTTTCAAAGTGTTTGCTTTGTCATTACATGAATGACATGGCACTTAATTTTGACAATCTGTCATATTTCAAGCAACTTCAGAAAAAGAAGTACTCATCTTTTCCATCAAAAGCTTTATGGTGCAGAACTGCCCATCTTAATGTCATGTCAATCCAGTATGCATTTAGGTTGATTGTCATATTGCTTTGAGACTGTCAACAAAGAAAGATACAGATCTACTAGTTTCTATCAAGAACAACCCCTGTTTGCTTAATCTTTTAATATACACTAAGAATTACTGCTTGCAAGAAGATAGTCAACAGTAAACAGTATAACAAATCTTGGGCATGATTCAATCAAAGTTAAGCACTTCTATGATTATTTGATGCCAAATATTTCAGGATGTGCTTGATTTTCCCATGTAAAACCATTACGAGGAAAGTGGTGGATATGACCCTATTTTTTTTTACATATATTCACCTTGCACTGCAACACTAAAAGCTATGTAATTCAAACAAAATAGCTTCTCAATGAACAGAATTAATAATTCTTAACCTTGTCGAGTTGTTTTGCTCTATCACTCAAATGTATCAGTTGAGGGATACTATTTAACCATTTAGGGTGTATAATATGCTTACAACAAGCACTTGAAGAGTAACTTTTAATTGAATGGTGTGGTAACTGCTGCAATTAATTTGTAGCCAACCAGTGTTCCATGCCAACATGGGAAGGCAGGGGTTAACACACAGTGAAACTAAGTTTTTAAAAGTGTTTACTCAGTCCAGACCAACAGATCACAATGGATAAGATTGTAGAAAGGGGAACTATTTATTTATTTACTGTATTTCTATACCATTTTTCTTCATTGCTCAAAGTGATTTCCAATAAAACAAGCAAATTAAAGTCAACTAGAAACCTAACATAGAAAGACATTAACACAATTAAACACCAGCCAATTAAAAGTCAGGAGGCTGCCTAACCAATGTAGCCTCTCACTGCCACCTAAACTGGATGAAAAAAGAGGCAGGTCTTACTTCAACTGGCAGCTTGCTTCATAAGGACAGGGTCACCCCAGAAAACATTTTTGCCCTGGCACAGATCTCACATTTTTGAGAAAGGAAAAGAAAGTAGACAGATAAAAGGAAAAGAGAGTTAGAACAGATAAAAAGAAATACTTCTTCACCCAAAGAGTGATTAACGTATAGAATTCACTGCCACAGGAGGTGGTGGCAGCTACAAGCACGGACAGTTTCAAGAGGAAATTAGATAAACATATGGAGCAGAAGTCCATCAGTGGCTATTAGCCACAAGGTATAGATGGGAACTCTCAGTCTGGGGCAGGTGATGCACTCTATTCTTGGTGCTGGAGGGGGCAGCAGTGGGAGGGCTTCTAGTGTCCTGGGCCCACTGCTGGACCTCCTGATGGCACACGGTATATTTTGGCCGCTGTGTGACAGAGAGTTGGACTAGATGGGCCATTGGCCTGATTCAACATTGGCTTCTCTTGTGTTATTATATTCTTAGACCTTTTGAGATTCTTCAGGTTCATTTGGGCTCATTTAAGGAGGGGCAGTAAGTGGCCTACTTAAATGGGATTAAAAATGGCCACAAATAAATAAACAAATCAATCTGCATGGTTGGGTATGCAAAATGGAAAACTGAGTGAAAAGCTGCAGAAGTAGATTTTCAGTATGTCTCTTTGTAGTTTCTTAGGCTGCAAACCTATGAAACCTTTCCCTGGGAGTAATATCACTAAATAAAATGGAATTTCCTTCTGAGCAGATATGCTAGGATAGCTTCAATCAAACAAAAATTAAATATTTTCTTCTCTTCTGTGCTTAGTCAATGGCATACTACTGAAACTTGCATGCACTTCTTCATAGAAAAATGACTGCCATCCTCCACCAAAGCCTTTTG
The DNA here is from genome assembly GCA_029375565.1 of Gekko gecko. Taxonomy (NCBI): domain Eukaryota; kingdom Metazoa; phylum Chordata; class Lepidosauria; order Squamata; family Gekkonidae; genus Gekko; species Gekko gecko. The sequence continues at coordinate 59,564,371 of JAPDNY010000011.1, read as the reverse complement.
AGTGCATAGAATTATCCTATTTTGTTGTGCATAAAGGGGAAACATAAATTATCTGCTGTCCCTAAGGCACCTTAAATGGAGAGGCAAAATCTTCAACGATAATTATTCCAATATTAGTGAAAAGCCCTGAAACCATAAAATGATCTTGCATTACTTATCTAAATAATTTAAACATTTTCTGGCAAACCTGTATCTTTTTGGCTTATCACCAGCAAAGAAACATTACACTGAATTTCTTCCCAGTGTTAAATCTCTGTTAATAGCATTTAATGCCTAGGTGATACTTTAAGCTGCCTTAATACCAAAAGAAACATCTGGTATTGGTAACTATCATGTGTTGACAGAAATTTATTGTCATAATAATCAAATGAAAAATAATTTTGTAAAGATTAAGGCAGGTAGTACATTTTAAGTAACTGATACTACTCTTTAAGCTTCTAACGGTACAATAGATGTTGCAAGAGGAATGCTTGATTGGTATAGTATGTTTGATTATGTGGTAGTACAGTTAACCTTGAATACTTTGTGTTGGCTCTCTCATGGATCACTGCCTTGACGTGGCAAAGGGGGCTTGTGTGGTTCAATGAGGCTGCGGGCTATGCTTTGGAGGGCCACCCTAGAGGGCCACAGTGGAGAACTCAGACAAAACATGATCCACTGGAGAAGGAAATGACAGCCCGCTACAGTATCTTTGCCAAGAAAACCCCATGGACAGTAACAAAAGATGAAAAGATATGATGCTGGAAGATGTGCCCTTCAGGTCGGAAGGTGTCCAATATGCTACTAGAGAAGAGCAGAGAGCAAGTACAAATAATCCCAGAAAGAATGAAGTGGCTGGGCCAAAGCTGAAAGGATGCTCAGCTGTGGATGTGTCTGATGGTGAAAGAAAAGTCTGATGCTGCAAAGAACAATACTGCATCAGTCAGTCCTAAAAGAAATCAGCCCTGACTGTTCCCTGGAAGGCTAGATAACAGAAGCTGAAGCTCAAATACTTTGGCCACCAAATGACAAGGGAGCACTCACTGGAGGAGACCTTGATGCTGGGAAAGATTGAAGATAAAAGAAGAAGGGGATGGCAAAGAATGAGATGATTAGACAGTATTATCAATGCAATGAACATGAAATTAAGCAAACTCCAGAGAACGATGAAAGACAGGAGGGCCTGGCATGATGTGATCCATGGAGTTGCAAAGAGTCATACTTGACTGTGCAACTGAACAACAACAGCAACAAGCTTGTGTTGGATCCAATGATCCTTTCCACTGAATGAAATGGAGGAGATCTCCTTTGACCGTGCTGTGCTGGGGACCATGGGTCCTGAACAGACAAAACCACTTCAGGTGAGACTGAATGAAGAATGAAGAAACTGGCTGGATCCCACTATCCTTTTTTCTAATTTTCAGAATAAAAGCTGTTCTGTAGTGATTTTAGAAAAAGATGAAATAACTCAAATAATGCAGAAATTGAATGTATTTGGTGTATTTCAGTAATTAGAAGATCCAGTACTCTCATGAGGTTTTTCTAGAAAGTAATCTACAACCACTGCACATAGATGCCTTGCCCAGTGTTATGATGTGATATGAAGAAGTTGCTGTCAATCTGAAATGGGTTGAAATAACCAGCAGTGACCACAGTAAAAAACAAAAAGTATGTTCCAATCTACCACGGTTAGCTGCCCTGAGCCACTGGTCAGTCATTAAATCAAATAAAGAACAACATACTTCTCCACAAACTGCTGCATTAATTCAGCTCACTATAAAATGATAGCTAGAAAATAATTGCAAGCATTTCCGTCCATTAACACTGTATTAATTATTTTCATTGTCTCATCAGTGGTTTGTTTATGACAGATCTGGTAGCTGACTATCAATGCTATTACCTAATAATATGCTTACTGGCATGAAGTGCTTCGTTACAGACATTATCACCTGCATTAAACTGCAGTCTAAACAATCCATATGACTGGCATAATAGCGTTGTTTCAGAGCTATTGTTGACCTGCTGACCAGCATATCTGCCTATCTTCTTAGAACACAATTTCAAGCTTTCCCCCTCTCAGAAGCAGCCCCCTCCACCCAGAAGGCTGTGGGGGGGAGTTTCAAAGGAAGAACCCCCAAGAGGTACGAGGTGCTGCCACCAGAAGGAAAAAAAACGGTCACCACCTGTGTCTGGATGGAAATGCTTTGTGTGTATGTACAGTCCTGAGTGCAACTGAACAACAACAACAACAAAAAATGCCAAAAATTCCACACCGTTCCCCATTATGCTGGAAGAAATGTGGTGCTCCTGGTTCCTATGCACATTGCTGGTGGGAATGTCCAGTTATCAGATCCTTCTGGGAGAACATCATCACACAAATCCAAATAATTACAGGTTATGACATACCATTAGTACCAGAATTGCTCTTTCTCAAAGTCTGGACTGATAATTCCATTCCACATATTTGTTGTGACTTGATCTCTAGCTTTATAGTTGCTGCAAGGACATCCATTGCCTTGAAATGGAAGTCACACCAACCTCCCACTATCAACCAGTGGTAATCTAAAGTTTGGGACCTCTACAAAATGGAGAAAATCACAGACCACATAAGACAAGTCGATTCTAGATCAGTTCACTTCGGTTCACATCTAAAATGGCTACCTTTTCTAGAACACATATTTTCTAGTGACATCCAACCTCACAACCAAATATATTTTCAATTACTTTTTATGTGAGCTAACTTCCTCAATTTGCATACTTTCTATAATCTCACAACACACATTTGGTTTAGTCGTGGTACACACCTCAGTTTTGATATTAGTTTAATTTAACTTTACATTGTTTTTTCATGCAATACTAAATGAAACTTACTACCTGTATTGTTAAATATACTGTGCTGAATCATTTTTGAACCTTGTATCTGGCTGTAATTCCGACATATTATTTACTGTAATATTAATATATAGACTATACTGTTTTAGTGATATCTCCCATGTTTCATGCTATATAGATCTTGTTACTGTGTTGTCATTACTTTGTTACTTTAATGTTTCACCATTGCTTGTTGACTTTATATTCAATAAAAAGTTTAGAAAAAATGTCAAAAATGTATGCAAACTTCTAAGTGCTTCCACAGTAGCTTTTTGGATCTCGGCTTATGCACGTGCATGTAATGGATCTCTGGAGTAGGGTTTTTTTCATCTTTTATATTTCAGTTTAGAATAAATGTTATTATCAAAATTTTCTCAAAAGTGGATTTTGAGGTGAAACCTATGTAGAGTGTACTACAGTACTCTAGTACCGATGTTACTGTGGTGTGGATACAGATGGCCAGATCACCCAAGTCAAGCTGAGTGAAAGGAATGTTGTTGTTGTTTGTTTGTAGCTGCATTAACTTGTTTCTCCAACAGCAATTCTGGGTCCATTATAAGCCCTAGGTTTTTCAATGAGTCAGCAAGGGTCAGTTGAACCCCATCAAAAGTGGGAAGCACTATATCCTTCAAGACCTCTGCCTTTTCAACCAACACTGCTTCTGTCTCATCTGGGTTCAGTTTCATTTTGTTCACTTTCAGCCATTGTTTTGTTTTGTTTTTCTGGTGTTATCCTTACCAGAATTACACCCTTCTAAGCCCACTGAAGTCAAAGGGCCTAGAAAGGTATATCTCTGTTTAGGATTTCACCATTAACCACAGAATTTAGGCATTGGCTCAAGATCTCTACTGTATCACCAGGTGATCTACATACAGAACTATAGAGCTGAGTGCCATCAGCATATTGATAACATCCACTTCCAAAGCTACAAATGATTTCTTCTAAAGGTTTTACATAGAGGTTTAATAACATGGGGGATAAGATTGTGCCCAGCAAGACAGCTTCCACACTGAAGACAGCTGGCCTCAAATGACAACTGCCTTACACTGAATGCCTTTTAAACTTCCATACACATTGGATGTAATTTTCAATTCCTTGTTTAAAAACAAAACAAAACAAAATATAAAGTGGTTAAAAATAACAACCACAACAATAATAAATTTTGCCTGTTTTTCTATTTGCAGTTGATTTATACAGGGCAAAGATATGCATTTAACTTAATGCCATGAAGATAGTCATATTTTGTTTTAATACAGGTACAGTACATATAATAGAGTATTTATAGTCATAATAAAGAATGAATGAGTCCCTATAAATGCACACTATGACTTGAATGCATTATTTACAAATGTTATATTTTGCATCATCTTGACATTTGACAGATTCTAAGGGCCATGTCAGCTATGCTTCAGTGAGTAATAAAAGCACTTACTCTTGAACTGCTGAAAGCAATGCAGGAAAACTTATAAGCAGAATATTTTTCAGCTGCTCGGTGGTTATCTACATATTCCATCTGTATAAATGGAGAAAAGACACTGAACTGCCACCTCTAAAGGTGTGTCAAATCAACATGTCTTTATGCTTTAGCATTTAAATGTTCCTTTTCACAAGGGACATCCTCCTTTTCATTCCATTGTTAAAACTTCTTTGGTTTTGCAATGCTTAATCCCCTCATTAAGGATACAGCTGTGTTCACAATTAATCATACTGAAGACTCAGATGGAAGTTAGGCACAAATAACTTGTGTGGAATTGTAGCTTGGGAGATTTGCAATATTAGCATTTGCTAGATTATCTTTTACTTTAGAGTAGTGATGAACAATTGGACAGATGAAGCTGCCACAAACTGAACTCAGATCATTATTTTCTCTACCCAATATTGGGCAAGAACTTAACACCAAACTAGATGATATGGCATCTAAATGTAAACCAAACAGTCCAGCTACTACCACATTAGCCACCCACAGTTTAGAGGGTTTCTATACCACACCTTAGAGTCTGATTTATAAGCTTTACTAGGAGAAAGGCCCATTGTGGGAAGAAATATAACAGGCTCTAGAAAGAGGCTCCAGGCGAGTGTCCCAGCTGTGGCAGAGGGAAGAGGAAAATAGAGGGAGACGAGCCATGTTTATTTCCTTCTGCTTAGGTATAAGACAGGGCTGTTTCATCATTTTGCTGCCTCAAGTGGGTAGTATGGGAGGCGAGCCGCATGCCATGTTTTCTGGGTTTCAAGGGGCTGGAAAGTGGTTCTGTAGCCAGTTACAGGGCTGCCAACTCTGGGTTAGGAAATATCTACAGATTTGAGGGGTAGAGCTTGGGGAGAGCATGGTTTGGGGTGGGAAGGGACCTCAGCAGTGTATAATGCTACAGGATCCACTGCTCAAAGCAGCCATTTTCTCCAGGAACTGATCTTGGAGATCTCCAGGTGCCGCCTGGAGGTTGGCATTAGTAAGAAAAGGGCCAGGTTTGTTGAAGGACTTTAGTGAGAATGCCATAGAGCTCACCCTCCAAAGCAACCATTTTCTCTGTGGGGACTGATCTCTGTAGTCTGGAGATAAATTTTAATTCAGAGAGATATCCAGGCCTTTCCTTTTCCTCCAACCCCTTTCAATTCCAAGGCTACTTTCTGTTTAACACTTTAACAGATGAACAGTATAACTGGCTCCCAAGGCACAACACATCAAAAGGGGGAATGGAGGAGCTGGCAGGACAGGCCAATTGGACACTAAGGCAGCTTCCCCAGTGGCCAATGGGAGAGTAGGTGAGTCGTCACCAGCACAGCTTGCCTTCTCTATAAAGAGAATAAGCTTTGTATTTAGAAATACTTTAAATTATGTATAAAATCTCCAAACTAATTTTCATGTACTCATAGCTTTTAACATCTTATACACTGAAATGCTGCAAACAGAAGGAAACGTGGCTCATTTTTTGCCTGTAAGCAAATCAGAGATTTGATTTAATCAGTAGCTAAACAGCAATAAGAAGAGATGTTTTGCTGCTTTAAGTGGGATGCAAAAAGACAATGGTGACTGTCAGCTGAGTTGATGAAACAGTGATTACAAGCAAAAGACATTTGTTGAAAGGAGCTTAGCATAGCAATACTGAACAGTAAAAGAAAGGCATTGTTTGTTGTTGCAAAAAACACACACAGTGCAGTGATTAGAAAGGCAGCAGAGGAACTGTAATTCTGCAGTGTTTCCTCAACAAATTTATTTTTGAAGTTATATATAAAAATTGTTAAATGAAACAGTGCGCTATAGTGACTATGAGAATGAGCTGTGATCTGGGAGGCCACTCTGTCTCATTCTTAGTCTCTCCACCTCTGACAATATGGGTTATAATACTTGCCTACCTTACAGAGCTACCATATGATTTACAGCAGGGTGTTTCTGAAGTGCTTTGAACACTGAGCATGATATACAAATGCAAAATTATTCTAATAGTAAAGAAGCTGTCCTGCATGATGATCACAAAAACAGTAAAACAGACAAAAACTGGGGATTTCTACATGGTCAGGGGATTCCACAAGTATGCAGAAATTTATGACCTTGTATAATAAACACCGAAATCAGATTGACTATATAATTTGCAGTCAAAGATGGAGAAGCTCTAGCCAGTCAGTAAAAACAAGACCTGGAGCTGACTGTGGTTCAGATCATGAGCTACTCATTGCAAAAATCAGGCTTAAACTGAAAAAAGCACTAGGCCATTCAGATTTGACCTAGATTGCATCCCCGAGGAATATACAGTAGAGGTGAAGAATAGGTTTAAGGTACTAGATTTGATAGGCAGAGTGCCTGAAGAACTATGGACAGAGGTTCGTGACATTGTACAGGAGGCAGCAATCACCGCCATCCCAAAGAAAAATAAATGCAAGAAAGCAAAGTGTCTGTCTGATGAGGCTTTACAAATAGCAGAGGAAAGCAAAAGGCAAAGGTGAAAAGGAAAGATTTACCCAACTCAATGCAGATTTCCAGAGAACATCAAGGAGAGATAAGGAGGCTTTCCTGAATGAACAATGCAAAGTAATAGAGGAAAACAATAGAATGGGAAGGACTAGAGATCTCTTCAAGAAAATTGGAGAAATCAAGGGAACATTCCACGCAAAGCTGGCCATGATAAAGGACAAAAACAGTAAGGACCTAACAGATGCAGAAGAGATTAGGAAAAGATGGCAAGAATACACAGAAGAACTATACAAGAAGGATCTCAATGTCCTTGACAACCACGATGGTATAATCACTGACCTCAAGCCAGACATCCTGGAATGCGAAGTTAAATGGGCCTTAGAAAGCATTACTAACAACAAAGCTAGTGGAGGTGATGGTATCCCAGCTGAGCTATTCAAAGTCTTAAAAAAAGATGCTGTTAAAGTGCTGCACTCAATTTGCCAACAAATTTGGAAAACACAACAGTGGCCACAGGATTGGAAAAGGTCAGTTTACATTCCAATCCCAAAGAAGGGCAATGCCAAGGAATGTTCAAACTATCGCACAATTGCACTCATTTCACACGTTAGCAAGGTCATGCTAAAGATCCTACAAGCTAGGCTCCAACAGTCCATGGATAGAGAACTGCCAGAAGTACAAGCTGGGCTTCGAAGAGGTAGAGGAACTAGAGATCAAATTGGCAACATTTGCTGGATTATGGAGAAAGCAAGAGAGTATCAGAAAAACATCTACTTCTGCTTCATTGACTATGCTAAAGCCTTTGATTGTGTGGATCACAATAAACTATGGCAGGTTCTTAAAGAGATGTGAGTACCAGATCACCTCACTTGTCTCCTGAGAAACCTGTATAAGGGTCAAGAAGCAACAGTTACAACTGGATACGGAACAATTTATTGGTTCCGTATAGGAAAAGGAGTACGACAAGGATGTATATTGTCCCCTTGCTTATTTAATTTATATGCAGAGTAAATCATGCGAAATGCTGGCCTGGATGAATCACAAACTGGAGTTAAGATTGCTGGGGAAAAGATCAATAACCTCAGATATGCAGACTATACCACTCTGATGGCAGAAAGTGAAGAGGACCTAAAGAGCCTCTTGCTCAGGGTCAAAGAGGAGAGCGCAAAAGTGGGCTTGATGCTCAATATCAAAAAAACTAAGATCATGGCATCTGGCCCCATCACCCCTTGGCAAACAGAAGGAGAAGTTGTAGAAGTAGTGACAGACTTCACGTTCCTGGGATCCCAGATCACTGCAGATAGTGACTGCAGCCATGAAATTAAAAGACGCCTGCTCCTTGGGAGGAAAGCAATGGCAAACCTAAACAGCATGATAAAAAGCAGAGATATCACCCTGCCAACAAAAGTCCGCATGGTCAAAGCAATGGTATTCCCAATAGTAATGTATGGCTGCAAGAGTTGAACTATAAGGAAAGCCGAGCACTGAAGAATAGATTCTTTTGAACTATGGTGCTGGAGAAGACTCTTGAGAGTTCCTTGGACTGCAAGGAGATCAAATCATTCAATCCTAAAAGAAGTCAACCCTGACTGTTCCCTGGAAGGACAGATCCCAAAGTTGAAGCTCAAATACTTTGGCCACCAAATGGGAAGGGAGCACCCCAAGGTCTGATGACTCAGAGATGAACAGAGTGTTGAGAGCAGCTAACAGATGAATGAAGGGGAAGAGAAGGAAGAGGCAACATTAGTAAACAGGCTTAGAATGGTATAACTCTGCTTATGATGGTACTAAAAACTGCATATGTGGTATGGTCCTTCATGGCTTTCTGCTATATAATATTCAATTAACTAGGGAGCAAAGCCCGTTGTGGTGGAAGACAACGGGCCCTAGAAAGGAAGAGAGGGAGGTGGAAGGGAGAGAGGGTTGGAGAAAGGAAGGAAGGAAGGAAGGAAGGAAGGAAGGAAGGAAGGAAGGAAGGAAGGAAGGAAGGAAGGAAGGAAGGAAGATGGAAAGAAAGGAGAGAGGAAGAAAGGAAACGGGGGAAAGGAAGGGAAGAGGGGCAGAAAAGGACTTCTCTGGGCCCAGAGAAGGTCTTTCAGTCCCCCACACACCATCCCCTGGGCCTTCTATGGGGGCAGTAGGCAGTGTGTGGGGGAAAAGGGCTTCTCTGGGCCTACTGCCCCCATAGAAGGCCCAGAGGATGGTGTGTGGGGGACAGAAAATGGCTTCTCTGGGCCTACTGCCCCCATAGAAGGCCCAGGGGATGGCGTGTGGGGACGGAAAAGGGCTTCTCTGGGCCTACTGCCCCCATAGAAGGCCCAGGGGATGGCGTGTGGGGACGGAAAAGGGCTTCTCTGGGCCTACTGCCCCCATTGAAGGCCCAGGGTGGCGTGGGGACGGACAAGGCCTTCTCTGGGCCTGGTGCCCCCATAGAAGGCCCAGGGGATGGCGTGTGGGGACGGAAAAGGCCTTCTCTGGGCCTGGTGCCCCCATAGAAGGCTCAGGGGATGGCGGTGGGGGCGGAAAGGCCTCCTGGGACTAGTGCCCCATGGAGGCCCAGGGGATGGTGTGGGGGATGGAAAAGGCCTTCCCTGGGCCTAGTGCCCCATAGAAGGCTCAGGGGATGGCGTGTGGGGGATGGAAAAGGCCTTCCCTGGGCCTAGTGCCCCATAGGAGGCCCAGGGGATGGCGTGTGGGGGACGGAAAAGGGCTTCTTTGGGCCTAGTGCCCCATAGAAGGCTCAGGGGATGGCGTGTGGGGGACGGACAAGGCCTTCTCAGGGCCTAGTGCCCCATAGAAGGCTCAGGGGATGGCATGTGGGGGACGGAAAAGGCCTTCTCTGGGCCTAGTGCCCCATAGAAGGCCCAGGGGATGGTGTGGGGGGGTGGAAAAGGCCTTCTCTGGGCCTAGTCCCTTCATAGAAGGCCCAGGGGATGGTGGGGGGGGGCGGAAAAGGGCTTCTCTCACTTGCCTGAGCCTTGACGGCCTGTCCCTGCGCTCACACTCCAGACAGTCCTCTCCTGTCGGAGAACTGGAGCAGACTGAGCTGAAAACCCTGACCGGGGCTGACGTGGGCGGGACTTTGCGAAGCAGCCAGTCATCCCTGGCCAGTGTCTTCTGACTGCCAGTTCTTGAGCCGAATCAATTATGGCAAGCATAGAATGTGGTGAAACCAGAATTCAAATATATATAAGGACAGGATAGAGGAGAAGGAGGAGGAGAAGGAGAGTTGGTTTTATAACCTGCTTTTCTCTTCCTTAAGGAGTCTCAAAGCAACTTAAAATCACCTTTCCCTTCCTCTCCCCACAATAGCCAACTTGTAAGGTAGGGTAGGCTGAAAGTGTTCTGAAAGAACTGTGACTGGCCCAAGGTCACCTAGTGGCTTCATGTGGAGGAATGGGGAATCAAACCTGGTTCTCCAGATTAGAGTCTGCCACTCGTAACTACTACCCCATTCTGCCTTTCATCATTACGATTTCAGAACTGTACTTAAGCATTCCTTTCATAATTACGATTTCAGAACTGTACTTAAGCATTCCTTTCATAATTACAATTTCAGAATTTTTCTTTCAGTTATCCTGGTGAAGAAAGTCTCCTTAATAAAGTCTCCTTAAAGTAAAGAATAACCAGTTATGATGACCAAATAAAAAGAAAAATTAAATATTAACATGGAGACTATATCGTTCTTATATGATTATGTGTAGATTTCAAAATCTAAACACCCCTTGTTCCTTTTTTTAAAAAAAATAAACAGTCTATGAACTGTTAGCTTCATCCTAGTTGGGATCAATATGTTCTACCAAAAGCTCTATGGGAGTAAACTCAAAGTATTACCCTTGTCAGTTTATACCAAAAGGCATCAAATATTCTCTCACACATAGGGAATTTCAAAAATAAGGGGAGAATTTTTAAAAAATAAACCCCAACAATTTGGTGTTCTTTCAGCTCAGGCAGCAAAGGAGAACTGTATGCCACCTGAATTTTAAAAAGGCCTAATAATTTGTCAGGATTTCTTCATTAGAAAATTGTAATTGATTTGTCAAACATGATTCCACAGTCTTTATTTGACTAGCTTTATTATGTTGATTGCATACCTTCTAAATATGTTTTCCAGTTAGATAATTATGTTAATTTGTATCTTGAAAGATCACCTTTTTAATACTTAAAACTGGAAGAGAAGACAGTGATTATCCTGTATCAGCCCCCCTTTCTTTTGTTACAGGCCACCTTATCCCAAACCAATTTCTACTTTTAGATTAAAAAAAAGTAATAAAAAGAAATTATAGCAAGGCATTAAAGCAAGGCCATTGGAATTTAAGATAATATAAAACACAAGTATTGAAGGCAGAGCATTGTATTGTATCACACAGGTGCAACAAAGGCCCAATCTGCATCTAGCATTTGCTCCACTGTTTTACCAAACCCACACTGGAACAGAAATTCCTCTCTACGTTGCATGCCGCTTTCACTTTGATTGATTGTCAGAGAGCCAGTTTGGTGTAGTGGTTAAGTGTGCGGACTATAATCTGGGAGAACCGGGTTTGATTCTCCACTCCTCCACTTGCAGCTGCTGGATAATCTTGGGCAAGCCATAGTTCTGACAAGAGCTGTCCTTGAAAGGTCAGTTCTTGAAAGAGCTCTCTCAGTCCCACCTACCTCACAGAGTGTCTGTTGTGGGGAGGGGAAGGGAAAGGAGTTTGTAAGCCACTCTGAGACTCCGAGTGAAGGGCGGGGTATAAATCTAATCTCTTCTCTTCTTCTCTTCTCTTCCTCTTCTTCTTATTGCAGTGTCCAGACTGCACACTGCTTTCACTTTGTTTGCTCTCTCAGTTTTATGGTAGCCATCTGCATAGATTTATGGCCATTTTATGGCCATTCAGGGGTGACTCTGCAGTCAGTATGGCGTTGGCCTGGGGTATTTGAATGTGGTTTTGAGATGCATCTTTTTCTGTTTCAGTGTGTGCATTTGGTAAAACAGCAGATCAAATGCTAGATGGAGATTGGGCCTTGTATTTTTTCTATATCTGTAGCTAAAATCAAGATATCCACTGCTACGAGGCTGGCAAGTATGTTGTATTCTTGTCAGCCATACCCGCTACTGTCAATGTAAACAGTCATACCATGCCCAGCATACATTTTAACATGACCTACCACAATTAATATCATTAGAAAGTAATGCTAGAGCCTTGGAAACACAACAACATGATCAAAACCAGTATCAAGGAATGAGTCCTTTGGTGGATAGTATGCAAGTGGTTAAGATAGTATGCAAGTGGTTAAGCTGCGGTGGCTCAAGTGGTTAAGATGCTGAACTGCAGGCTGTGGAAGGTCAGTAGTTCAGCAGTTCGAGACCTGGGTGCCGCAAGATGGAGTGAGCTTCCGTCTCTAGTTCCAGCTCCTGCCAACCTAGCAGTTCGAAAGCAAGAAATTGCAAGTAGATAAATAGGTACCACTTTGGTGGGAAGGTAACAGCGTTCCGTGCACCTTGGTGTTTAGTCATGCCGACCACATGACCACGGAAACGTCTTCGGACAGCGCTGGCTCTTTGGCTTTGAAACGGAGATGAGCACCGCAACCCCTAGAGTCGGATTCGACTGGCTTTCAAGCAAGGGAACCTTTACCTTACCTTTACCTATGCAAGTGGATAGTAAAGATCAAACAAATCTGCCCTCACAACCTTGATTAATTCAGTTTATTACAAATTGCTGACCAGTCTTGCCCACAAAATCCTTGCATAGATGATATTAAGAATACTGTGATCAAACAGCATGCATTGTTATCAATGTGCACGTTGTCACAACTTCTCAATGAACTGTGACTGAGATGTATTAGTAGGTCAAAAGAGGAAAGCTCTTCAATTTTTTAGAGCCTAAGAAAACAGCTGACATTTGAAGAAGAGCTCAGACTTAGCAGGAGCCCAGTTCAATTGTTTATCAGCTCCCATTCCCCTCAAATACTCCAAAAAAGAGGAAAAAGAAAACAACCACTATGAATTCTGTTATTAAATGACTCAGCTTTGTGCCAGACTCCTGCCCTCTGTTTGTTTTGTATGATTTACTGTCTATACCCCCTATAAGGCTCACATAATGATATGGATAAAAACCATACAGAAATGCGTTATGAATCTTGCTTCCTGGAGCTGCAGAGGTTGGGCCAGAGGTGAAATTTCAATGAATTACACTCATAAGTGCCCATGAATTATAGATGATAGCATAGCTAGATGCATTATTTTATCTCAAATTATGGCCATGCAGTTGGATACACAGAACTTTCTGGCAGCTTTATGAAAACACTGGTGCTGAAAGAGATCTGATCTGATTGGATCTAACTTAAAGAAACAGATAATTAAGTATCACCTAACTATCCAGCTCTTACTTTTGCCTTTTCAAAAGGTTAATACCAGAATGGTTTAAAATTCAGGTAGACAAAAAAATGTGGTGACCTAGTAAAGCCTTTGACTTTTTTTGTACTTATACTTATGGCTCAAACAATTAAATCTCCTCCCCCTGCCCTGGAAAATATATTTTTCTGATCCAAAGGGACCATGTGGAAACTCCAGTCAACAAAAGTGATGTTTTACAGAAACAGCACTCCCCACTCTTTGGGGCAAATTTCTCATTATAAATCTAACACCAGAATACAAAGCTGATGACTTTATATTGAACTGACTGGCATTCTCGGAAGGCTCTCCATTAAAGAGCTGTTCCTATCAACAGATTTCCTTTTGTGGAAAACTAATTTTGTGTCTTGTCCAAGCAAAGCAACACTTGTCTGGAGGTACTCTGTGTACATAAAAACTATTCATTGAAGTGAACTGTCTACTTCAGGTCAGGAAGTTGTTTTAAGGTGTATTTAATGCTGTGCAAATACCATATATAGGAAATTGACTTGTGTTTTTTTTAAAAAAAACAACCCTCTGAGATCAGCAAATACAGGTCTGATCCTATAAGACAGAGAGAAACCTAGGATTGTTTACATGTGAACTACTCATTCTACATTCATTGTTATTTTATCCGTTGGGTTCATTTGTGCTGCAATCTGGTATACTACGTGCACTGACTTAGCACGTAATGATTAACTGGCAATCTTTTTTTCAGCTTGATTTAAACATACAGAATCAGTGATATATTGTCACAATATTTCACATGTGAACTGGTATCAGAAAATGAGTGTTAATTTAAACATGCAAGGGAAAAAATTGTGTGCATTTTTTTTAAAAAAAGGTTAAGTGGAACAACTAATAATGACAGTGAAAGAAATTAAATCAGGATATGAATGAGCACTGCTTTATATTGTAGGTGTTCAGACAATCTAATTGCAATGCCTAAACTTATCACTTAATCACTTCTCATATTCTTTTTCAAATATTAACCTTTTAAAGAGTTTATCAGCTTAAGAATGGCATAGCACATTATTTGTTCTAAAAAAACCTGATGATGAAAATGAATAACTTTTAAACATTAGTTTTAATTATTAGGAGGCTTATATGAAGGAGAAAATGTATTTTAACAAGCATCCAGACAAGTGGTCTGATTATGTTATTTTAATCTGCAAACCTAATTATCACCTTCTTATAGAGTACAAGGCACAGTTTTAAAAGCAAATTAATGTATCCTAGAGTGGGACAGCTTGTCATTTATTAAATAATCATTTTCTTTGCAAATAAAATTGTTACAGGTTCATTATATTAAGGAGGCACCCTCCATGCCTTTGAAGGCCCTAGTACTGCAGCATGCTAAAATTAACATCCACCATTTTTAATGGTTATTAAGCATTAACTGTGGAGAACCATTAAATATTAATTATGGTGGATTTTTTTCATAAACCTGCAGAGAACTAAAATATTCTGAGCATACTTTATATCTATTTGACCTATAATTTAGTATTTGCTAAAAATGTATACTCAGCAGAAATTTGATATTTAAGTTGGCCATGGAATCTTGTTCATAAACACTAAAGCCAAAGTCTACTCTTTTATTCTATTTATCTCAAGTTATCCAAAGGCTCCAAAAGATTCTTCCATCTTGGCACAGGCTGTATCCAGACTTGCTTAGCTTCAGCAAAGTTTTGCATCCTATACCTTCAGGGCATGCCCTGGGCCTCCTGTAACTGGGCAATACTCAGTTATTATAGTATTATTCTCCCATTTATCCTCACAACTACCTGTAGACCAGGCAGAGAAGGCTGCTTCCTTAAAGTGATTCAGTAGGCTTCATGGAACTTAGTTCTAAACCCAATGCTGCCTAGACGACAACATCTCCCCAATTTGTGGTTAACCCTAAACACAGCGCTACATTTTATCCAAAAGAAGGGACACTGACATACAAAGATATACACATGGCCTTCTAGAATGAAGGGCACATGCACAATATTTGGCTTATGTTACTTCAAAACACATGGAAACCAAGGCATTTTAAGGAACACTTGTCACATTTGCTTTGTATGTATCTATCAAGCATTAAAGTTTGTGTGTGTATTTTGTGCTAAAGTTAAGAATCATTACCACCATACAAAATGTCAGGGTAGCCAACCATAAATGTACAAATGTTCAAAAACATTTGCAATGTGTAAAAGGTAAATTATACATAATCTCATTTTCAAGAAGCAATGTCAACAGTTTATGAAAACAGAAATTCCCCTAGATTCAAACATTATTTATAGATGGCTACATGATGGTACTTGCTCTAAGGAAGCACATTTTGAAGTCAGTGTTTTTGTTAGTTACAATTCAAATGTGAAGATTATGGTCACATTTTACAACGAAAGGTGAAAAACGCAAAACTGAAAATGGATAACAATTCCCACGTAAAGTGTGGGGTGTTTCATTAGAGCAAATTGTTTTACTACAGGGGGAAACATAATCCTAAAAGTTATACTTGTAGAAAGTATAATCATTATTCCCTTTATAATGGAATTCTCAAACTTATCAAAGGAGATTCAAAGAGCTGTCTCTCATTCTTACTATCTTCAGGATCATTCAGTACACCTTAATGGAGGTCCGGAGAAGTACAACACAATTAGAAAGCAGCATCCCAAACTTCTTTTTAGCTACAATCTTAGGCACATCTAGGAAGCATCTGCGAAGATATCCTATTACCCTTGCTTGGACCTGAGAAGCATATAAATAATGATTTATCCTTATGGAATGCAAATGTCTGTTTCAGGTAAGACAACAAAGCCCCCCTAACATCTAAGGAGTGCAGCTTCCTCTCGCACTCTGAGCTCAGTGAAGGGGAAAAAAATAGGTAAAATAATTTCCTGGGATAAAGGAAACCTAGAGACAGCTTTAGGCAAAAAACTGAGACTTGGGCAAAGTATGATTCTCTCTGGAAAAAAACCCTTAAAAATGGGTTCTCTAAGCACTGCTACTCATTTCGCTGATGTGACTGCTAGAAAGCAAACTTTCATAGAAAGCAATGCTAACAGGCAAGTAGTTATGGGTTCAAAGGTTTTGTCCATCAAGTATGTCAAAACCAAAGAAAGGGACCATTGGGGTGTCACAGAGTCTCTAGGCCAGGGGTGGCCAAATTCACTTAACATAAAAACCACATAGAATAAACATCAGAGGTCTGAGAGCCGCAAGACATGAACAAATATCACATATACATTTTTACTGGAAAATAAGCAGATTTGCTTTTTATTAACATTAAATGAGACTGCCAAAAATAAAAACAAAGAGGTAAAAACAGATATTGATAATGATATTTATTTGTCCAATCATATTTGTTTGATTTGATGATAGTTATTTGTCTGAGAGAGAAAGAGAGAGGTGGAAATGAAGGAAGGATGGAAGGAAGGGAGAAAGAGAAAGATGGAAAGAATGAAAGAGATGGAAGAAAGAAGGAGAGAAACAGAGAAACAGAAACAAAGAAAACAAATAGATGGGAAGGGAGGGATGGGGAGAAAGGAGGGAAGAGAAAGAAAGAAAATAGATGAGGGCAGGGGAGGAAAGAGGGAAGAGAGAGAGAAAGAGAAAGTAAGAAAAAAGGTGGAAAGAAAGCAAATAGATGGGGGAGGAAGGAAGGAAGGGGAAGAGAGAGAGAGAGAGGTGGAAAGAAAGCAACTTTAACTTTAAATATGTCTTCCAAGCCCTCCCCCATGCCTGCTGGCTTGGCTTGGAGAAGGGATTTAAAGGGACAAAAGCCTTCTCCAAGCCAGCTGGTAAGGAGGGGGGCTTTGAGAAAGTTGTTTTCTTTCTCTGCTCCCCCTCACCTCAAACCTACCCAGGGAACACTGGCTGGGGAAGGGAAGACTGATTGGGGCGGCATGCCTCCCCTTTGCTTCCCTAGCTGCCCTGCCAGGAGCCGCACAGTATGTGTGAAAGAGCTGCAGGTGGCTTCCGAGCCACAGATTGGCCACCCCTGCCCTAGGCACAGTAACTAAGCCAATGGGTAGTACAGTATATTGAAATACACGTTCCACACAAGCAAAACCAAGGAACCTGCAATGATCCCAATGAATCGAGATATGAAAATAAGCATCCTTCAGACTAATGACAATGAACTAGGAATTGAACTTTAATAATTGAAACACCAACTGAACAGAAACCATATGAAATTTAGAGAGATGAAGGAGAACATTTAAATCTCGAAGATCTAAAATGGGTCTAACACCCCCATCCTTCTTTTCCACTAAAAACATTCTAGAAACAACCCTACAGGGGACTAGTTTGTGTCTACTTCTTCAATGACACCCTTGTCAATAAGTGCTCTCAGTGCCTGGCCTAAGCCACCTGAGGCCCTATTAACTGCTCCCCAATAGGGAAGAACAAGGGGGTAATGTTTTAAACTTCAATTTGTGCCCAGCAGTTACTATGGCTAAGACCCACTCATCTGAAGTAATAGCCCTCCAAGCTTCCTGAAATTGTGTTAACCTGTCACCAAATTTATTTATATTTATTTATTTATTTATTATATTTATACCCCACCCTCCCAGCCAAGGCCGGCTCCCAGCCTCCCAGTCATGGCCTTCCCAGCCACGGCTGGTTCAAATTGAACTAGCTCTAGTCAGAAGAACTTTTGCGGTTGAGTAGGCTCCTTTGGCAGGGCCAACTGGCTCATAGAACGGGACCTTTTTGAGCTTTTACTCCTCTGAAAACTCTGATGAAGTGCATAGGGCTTAGCAGGAGGATATGGAGCTCCTGGGCCATAGCATATGTATACTCTCTCTGGTAAGGATGCCAAGATCCTTGCTTATATTGGGATGTGCCCATTCCCCCCACTCCAGTTACTTGGTTGTCTATCTTTTTTTCTTTATTAGAGTCAAAGTCTCATCTGTCTTTGAGGAGAACAATGTCATCCCTTTGAAAAGTAAGTCTTCCACCTTCTGTCTTGTCTTGTTGGACAACATCATAGATCTCAGCCATACATGTCTTCTAAGAACAATTGCTCTGGCTACAGCCTGGGCAGCTGCAGAATGCCTACCACCATTGATCTGTTGTTTAGACTATCTCACAGCCTCAGTCTGTAGCACCTTAGCAGGCTCTCCTATATGTTCGTTGGGGCTTGGTTCTGATTCGGAGCCATCTGTTCCACTTCACCCTTTTCGATACTGAGGGAGGGAGGTCTGCAGGAAACTATGGCTGACTGTAGGTATACATATGGATAGTGAGGACAGAAATAACCACTCAGATCTGTATGTCAGTTAAAAGTTATTGCCCCACTACTCCAGATATCCCAGGGACAGTCTGTGTGGGTTAGATGGCCATCTTATTGGTGAATGATGTTGAGACCATGGAACTGTTTGCTTGGATTCAATATCAAATGGAACCTGACCCGCTGGTAAGTCTGGTTTGATCTCCCCTTCCGACACTGATATCAGGGGCAACCTCAGTGCCAGAGGTGTTACAGCTTTGGAGTTTGAACTGGAGTCTGATGGTGGCGAATGACCTTTTGCTTATTTTTGCCTTTTGTCTTAGCCTTCTTAGCAGGTGATTCAGATGAAGCATGATGTCATAAGTCAGTCTGTGCTCAGTAACAGCATAGATTCCACAGATGAACAGCTATCTGCAGCTGGCCCTCAGCCAGTAATTGAACAACCGGCTGCAGCTGGCTATGAGCCAGGAGAAGAGCAACAAGAGGTCAGGTTACTGGCTGAGCAGATGTCACAGTCTACAGCTGAAACTGAGCCAATGCCTTGTAGCTCTGAAGCAGTAAACAAGGCTTCAGAAGCCACTCCCAGCCCACCTAGCTCATCCACACTCCTGCAGCACTGGTGCTGTCAGAGGTGAGCTGAGTTGCAGGAAAGGAGGAGTGTGAGATTCATGGCCTATCATCAGCTGTTAACTGACAAGATGGATGAGTAGTTTTAGGATGACTATCAAGGAATTGGCTGGGAGAATTGCTTGTTAAGACTTGGAGAAGTCTTAAGTCAGCCAGAAGAAACAGCAGTTTGTGGATGCAACAAGCACACTGTGATACTTGTTGTTACTGGACCTGTGCAACCTTGCACTGGACCTGACAACCAGCTTTTCTGGAAACCCTGCCCCTGGACTGGACTTGTTACCTGGTCCTCCTTGACCCTGGACTGGACTTTGTTAAACCTGCTCTCTGGAACTTCTGATTTTGGACTGGACTCTGATTTCTCTCTCTTTCTGCCATCCTTGCTGTGATACCTACTCCCTGGGAAGGCTGGGCCAGTACACGTGTTGTGCCTGTGGCAAGCGCAAGCCCAAGAGGATCCTTTGAGATCTTGAACTGGAGGGTGGAGCTGACCACGTTGAACCTGACTATGTAGCTTTTGGAGACTTTTCACTAGGCTTTGCAGATGTGGGGGGCAGTGTCCGATGCTCTTTGCCTTCTCCCAGAGTGCTGCCTTAAAGCTTTGACACCTCCTCTCCATGAACTTTAGGAGTAAATCTCTGGCAGACTTTGTAGGTGGACACATTGCATTCCTCCTCCAAACAAAACAGACATATGTCATGCTCGTCTGAGTCATTTTTGCACCACGAGTGCACTTCTTAAATAATGTCTTCTGAACCATTCTGGAGCACAGAAGTAATCCAAAGCACATAAGAAAAAAATTCCTCACCACGATGATGCTAGGAGATTCTAAATTGACCAACCTTCTCCTATGGCAGCAAAAGAGGAACTGAGGGTAGAGGCACTGCTGTGTGGGAGCATGTGATCCCTGGGTGGGAACAAGCTTCTGCTCTGGTGTGCAGTGCCCCTGAAAGCTCTTATAAACCTGCCATGTGGGACTACACAAAAGATTGATGATGGACCATTTTTACTAAGCATTACACTTTCTAGATAGATGGCTGACTCAGTGCCAGGACTGTAGGAACAATCGAATGTTCCATATAGCTCTATTCATCCTACATGCCTAAGGGCAGTTTCATATCCTCACTTTTGAGACAGAATCATAGAATCATAGGCTGCGATCACACGCACAATTAGCCCCACCATAGGCGTGAATGCCGGGCGGATTGAAAGGGTGCGATCAGATGCAAACATCTGGGAAACGTCCCACACCCATCAGTAACCTGTTTTGCTCTGCTGCAGAAGCGGAGCTAAAGGACCCTGGGGATAGTCCAGTAGCAAATGGGGTGCTACGGGCCACAGATGGACTTTCGCCTGTCTGATCGTGCTAGTGTGCTCTCATGGCGTCGGGAGGGTCTGATTGGGCCATCCTGACTCTGTGCCATTCCTCCCCCCTTCGCAGTATGCACATCATCGTACACTCCATAGGGAGCCCTCAGTGATGACATGTGATTCATCGATTCCCTGTTTAAGTGCATTGGGAACAAACGGCACCCCCCCCCAACTCACCCACAGTTCATCTGATCATACAGTGGCAGGCTGCCCCAGCAGCTTCCAAGGACTGTATGATTGTGCAACTGTGGGTCAATTTCCTCTGGAGGGAATAGCCTTGCTCCCCCCCTGTGTTATCTCGTGTGTGTGACCACCACCATAGAGTTGAAAGGGATCTTCAGGGTCATCTGGTCCAACCTCCCACACAATGCAGGAAAATACCTCCCCCTCCAGACCCCGAGTGACCGCTGTTCGATGCCCAGAAAATGACAAAAAAACTCCAGGATCTCTAGCCAAACTGGCCTGGAGAAATATTGCTTCCTGACTCCAAAGTGGCAATCAGCCTTTCCCTGGGCGTGTAAGAAAGGGCCATGAGAACTGAGCACTAATACAATCCTTCCTGCCCTCCCTCTCATTATCTGCCTAAGTTCATAGAATCAGCATTGCTGCCAGATGGCCATGTCTAGCCTCTGTTTGAAAACCTCCAAAGAAGGAGAGCCCACCACCGCCCGAGGAAGCCTGTTCTACTGAGAAACCGCTCCAACTGTCAGGAAGTTCTTCCTATGTTTAGGCCGAAAACTCTTCTGATTTAATTTTAATCCGTTGGTTCTGGCCTGACCTTCTAGGGCAATAGAAAACAACTCTGTACCATCCTCTAGATGATAGCCCTTCAAGTACTTGGTTATCATATCCCCTCTCAGTCATCTCTTCTAAACATACCCAGCTCCTTCAACCTTTCCTCTTAGGACTTTGTCTCCAGACCCCTCACCATCATTGTTGCTCTCTTCTGGACAGCTTGTCTATATCCTCCTTAAACTGTGGTGCCCAAAACTGAACACAATACTATAGGTGAGGTCTAACCAGAGCTGAGTAAAGCAATACTATCACTTCACATGATCTAGACACTATACTTCTGTTGATACAGCCCAAAGTTGCATTTGCATATGAAGTCTGCATATGAAGACTTTGCCATCTCATTTTTACATGGAGAAGCATTATGTGCAATAATTAAAAAAAGTAAAAATCCACTAACGTAGCCAAACAATAGAGATACTTGGTTGATTGTATAAATCTTGTCAGATAATGGGGGAGCCTTCCTCCAGCTGAAAAGCCTTCCGCTGGCATGAGAAGTGTTCCTTATGCAGGAGGAAGGCTCCACTATTATCTGATCAGATTAAAAGAATTCAATCTGCTATTAACTCTTCCATGTGCTCTTATGCCTCCCTCTTGGTTAGTCACTTAAGTTACACATGACTTTTTAAATCTGTTTTAACAGTGAAGCCAGTTTTTGTTCATTTTAAAACAACAATCTGTTGTGTAGGAGTACATTGAAAAATTACTCTCAAGTCCTTGAAGTCATTAGATTTTCTTCAAAGTTCCAATGCCTCGATCTTTGCCCTAGGCCATAAAGCAAAGATGTAATGCACTATTCAAAATGCTATTCAAATAAAGAGAGACTTTAAAGTTCAAGCAGCAGAGTTTAACAGCATTTTCTTTCATGTGTAAACTGGTCTTTTTTATATATTAAAACATTAAACCAAGGACATTAAGCAGCTATTGACTTAACTTTATAATATAATAGAAATGAAGAAGTGAGCACTGACTCACAAAAGCTCATACTATGCCACATATTTTGTTAGTCTTTAAGGTGCTACTGGACTCTTGCTCTTTTCTACTGCTACAGACAGACTAACATGGCTACCCATCTTAATCTATCTCCATAATATAACAATGAAATCCAGGCTCACACCTGAAGTCTTTTTTTTTCTGCACTAAAGTATATCAAATGAACAAAAGAAATTAGAAGAATGAAAGAACGGAGAACTTGGGGAAAAAGGGGAAAAAGGGGAAAGCAAGGAAGCAGAGTTAAAAAGTGCTTTAACATGAATGTATTTCTCTATACCATAAATGAAAAAGTTGGCTGGGTCAACTCCCATTCATACTATAGCCTCCATCACACATTACTTTTGTCCACTTTATTTAATTACTTCATTTAAACCCTACATTTCACACTGAGAATCAAGGTGGATTACAGAATAAACAATGCAATAGGTCTATGATTAGAAAGTTGGAAAGCAATGCAAACAACACATTTTCTAAGGCAAGGTATATTATAAACAGCTGCAGAAAGTGGAATTACAAAGATAGAAGACAATGCCATAAAAAAGCAAGATGATACCTGAAATACTGTAAAACTATCCCATTATGAAGATGCACTCCTCAACTGTTCAATTCTACTACAATTCAAATCCCTTCATAAAAATGATGTAATGAGCATTAAAATTTAGCACATTCTGCAGAATGACAGAAGAGTGGGAACCTTTCTAATCAGACAGGCTGCTACACAAGGTGGGAGTCATGACAGTGAATGCACATAAATGGGCAGTTGCTGACCTTATCAATTTGTAAGGTGGTGCCTTCAGAAGGTTTTGCTCAGACAAACAAAGCTGTCACAACAAAAGGTCCTTCAGGTATGTTGGTCCAAGGCCATTAAGCGTTTTTATGCCCATGCAGGTTCCATGATCCCCAGCATAGCCTTTTGGTGACTAAAGTGGACCCCTCCCTCTTTTTTTCATCAGTGGAGAAGCTGGTTGAATACAACCCATTATATATCCTCTGAAACTTGCACTTCTCAAGTTCTGTCTAAAAATTAGGGATGCAAAAAAGACCTGAAGTTGTACCATATGCTGTCACCAACAACTCTTTTAAAAGGCTAATTAGCATCAGCTAAAATTTTAACTATTGTTAAGTCAACAAAATTTTTCACTATAAGAGCTTTTCTGCATGCTTAACTTACCCCTGATTTTCTTGGCAGTTTATCCACAAACATTGGAATTGGTTTGAACACAGTTCTTCTGATTTTCTACCCTCCCTTTACATTTTCACAGTTGTGAAGTCAGTTTATTTTCTTCCTCATCTTGTAAATAATGAGGATTATCAAGGGAAGGTGTTGTCATCACTGGTGTCAGAGCAACCCCACCCCTTTATTTTTCCCATGCTTATATCAGTGTATCAATATAATGGTTGTCTGTTTAAAAAAGGCACTAAAGTAGTAATATATCAATATAGCTTTGTAATTATAGTTTAAGCAGATTCTCTGAATTCCCAGCTTTCATTTTTTAAATATATCTCTAGCTCCTGACATCATGGAGATATGCCTTTTTCCTTATATCTCCAAGAGGGAAGAAGCGTGAGACTTTTCTTACAAATGAAAGTTGAGAATTCAGAGAACCTGCTTAAAATATCATTACACCACTATATCTAGTGCTGTAAAAAACAAACAAACCTGAAACCACTTGTCTTCAGGGCAGAGGGGGAGTGGTTTCATGATGACAACAGTCCAGTTTTCCAAAAAGTGGGCTAGATGTGGGTTGGTGTGGGTGAGACAAAGAAAACCAAAACAAACATTACACATGAGGGGAAACCCCCCCTCAGAATTGGCTTCCAGAAAAAGATCTGCGTAAAAATGGACTCAAAGGAATCAGGAAAAAAAGGGGGGGGGGGGAGACAGAAAAAGCAGAAATCAGGAAATAAACTGAAGCAGTATGGGGCCAGAAATGGATGGGGAAATCTATGGGGGGGATCATATGGACAAGCCCTAAGTAAGTAAAAACAGAGCACAAGGTTGAACTACCCAGAGTTAGATTTTAAAAACAAGACAGCATAAAGCTGACGGAGGAGACCACAAAGTTAAAGCAGCACAGAAATTTAAACAGACCTTACTTAGGGTGGTGCACACAGTTTTCCCTTTCCTAATTTTACATCACAACAACCTGTGAAGTAAGTAAGGCCGAAAGACAGTGACTAGCAGGGATGGCATGAATCCAGGAAAACGGAGGCTCATCCCGGTTTGTGGTTCATGGGTGTCACACGAACTATGAACCTTCACTAACCTCTCCATTTAATGAACCAGTTCATTACTGGTTCATTAACCAGTGATGTGGCGGTGGATGTCTTCTCTCCCTCTTTTCTGCTGGGGGCAGCTCCCCAAGGCCAGCAGAATGGAAGGGGGGGGAAGATCCTGCAAAAGCCATTTAAAGGGAACATTCTTTTTAAATGGCTTTTGCAAATGGTATCACATGAGAGTGAAGTCCAAGCACTGAGTTCACCACTTCCAGGTGAACTTGCCACTTGGACTTCACTTGTGCGCAGCTTGCAAAAACCATTTAAAGGGAATGCTTGGATGCGGGGGTGGTGGTGGAGCAAAAGCGATTGCTGAAATGGTTTGCATCTATTTCAGCCTAACAGCTGATGGGCACACCAGCCCCACTGTTAGGCTAAAATGGATGTAAACCATTTTAGTGATCTCTCTTGCTTCCCCCACACTTCTCCCCATGAACCCTATGAACCTCTAAAAACCACATGGAGGGTTGTGGATAGTGATGGGCATGAACCTCAGTTTGTGAACCATGAACCGGCTCTGTTCGTCATGAAATTAGTGACTAGTACAACAGCAACAGGAGTTTCATCGTTTAAGAAACACTTGAATCAGGACATTTTAGATCCTAGTCTGTGGTTGGTTCCTACATGGGCACAGCTATGTGGCCTTATACGATCCAAAACAGCAAGTAGGGCAGATATTGGTGGGGACTGCTTCCACACTGCTGCCCTGCCACTCACTCATCCCTTTTTCTGCGCTGTGTCTATACAGAAGATAAACCCTCCTTTCCCCTTTTCTAGTGGAACACCACGACAACAGCACAGTGGGGCTCAGCTGCGAAAGTAAAAACAACAAACAAAAAACACCCTTCTAATGGTTAAGATGTACATGGTGTTGGGTTGTGAGGTGCTTCACACCATTTTAGAATGAAGCTTAGCTCTACCTTCCTACATGTATTGGCTGTGACCAAACCACCCAGATAGATGTTCCACCCACAGCCACCCCACAGATTTCCTGATTAGTTGGGTTTAAGAATGTTTTCCTTTAACCTGGTGTATCATGGAAAAATATTGGAACCTCTTGAGTCCTGCCAAAATTGGGCATTGTATGAATGTTTCCACATACAGTGGGAACTTTACACTGTCTATACAGGGTAAAAATCCCATGTGTAAGCACCCTTACACTCTTAACTACTAACATGTACTGAATGTCTGAAAGACAAACATATTTTGGGACATGATGAAAAAAGTGTATAGTCATCTGAACATGCAATATAGGAGGAACTGTGAAGACATGCTATACAAGGTGCAAAAAAGATCAAAAATTGCACCAAATGCTACTGAAAAAAGATCCACCTGAATATAGTAATTAAAATGATACAGGGTTGTGTGTTCAGACGTTATGGAAGACAGTTGCAGGAGTCACAGTTTACACATTAGTTTTGCAGTATGTGAGTAGTCTGCACTTTTGAAATTGACAGCAAGTTTTCATAAGATTTCAGTTGTGTCTGGGTGAGGAAACTACTGTCTGGGGGCCTTGGGGGAACATAGGAAGAGCCCTGTTGGATCAGACCAGTAGTCCATCTAATCCAGGATTCTGTCTCATACAGTGGCCAACTAGTTATCCTAGATGACTCTCTACAGGGGACAGAGGCTAAGGCCTTCCTTCTGGCACTGGTATTCAGAGATATGCTGCCTCTGTATGTGGAGGTTCTTCTTAGCCACCATGGCTAGTAGCCACTGATAGCTCTATCCTCTATGAATCTGTCTAATCCTCTTTCAGAGCTGCCTAGGCCTGTTGCCATCACTACATGCTCTGGCAGCCATAAATATTGTGATACTCTCATATGTTTGTGCCCTTGACCTAGGAGCAAAGAGGACAAATGCAAGAAAAGGCAGAGAAGAAATACATATGAATAGCCCTTTAGGGAAACAATGGAACACTCTCCATCTTTGATTCAAACTGAAGACAGATGCACAGAGCAAAGGTGGGGCACATTCTGTTTATTTCACTAATTGGGAAGACACGGTGGTGAGCTGGCACTCTGACTCCTGCTGAAGATGCACACTGTAGGGCAGGGGAAAGCCTCCAACTCTCCATTTGTCATTCTGAAGGCTTGCTGCCTTGCACTTTGAGAACCTTTCATCAAGAGACACTTTTATTGGCATGAAATCAACAAACTGATAAATCAACATAGAATTGTATGGAATGAAATTACACACACACTCATTACAACTTCAAATGCAGAATGATGAATAGTTACACTGAAAACACAATCTACCAGAAACACAATAATAAGAATTATTATATTCATCCATTTAAAGAGAAGCACACCATGTGATGTGACAACTGAAACAAATTCTAATTTTGACTACTAGAACAATTAACAAAGTATTTGTGAACAAGCACCAGACCAAAATTATCTAAAGAGCACATGCAACCCGACAATTCCAAAGAAAAGCAACAATGGAGATTAATAAAATCTTAATTTTATTTATAGGCAGCCCTTCAATAAAATACTGATAACTATTATCTGTAAACCAATTCATTTGAATTATTCCTACACAACGTATCTTCTTTCCAGTACTAACACCCCCACAGGTACATGTAACTATTTATATGTATGGGCATAGATATACCATAATTTCAGCTAGCTTTTTGCCTGGGGCCGGTAATCATTACTTCTGGGTGAGTAATTTGCTAGACTGATATGCCAAGTCAACTGTGACAGTCAGGTACATTCAAATGGGCAGACTGTAAATATTTATAAGCTGTTACAAAACAAGTCAAAGATACAAGTAACATTAAAGTTATCTACCACTGCCTTAAGCATTCGTACCAAAATGACAGTAAAAGTGAGTTTAAGCCATGATCTTTCAATCATTTGAACCCCTCCCCCCCATCTTCTGTTTTGTCTTTTTCTAGTCCCATGGAGGACAAGAGATTTGAAGTCCTGGTCTAAGGGAAAGATGGCAGCCCAGCACAACATGGTGGATGATGGCTCAGGAAAAGTTGAGGTATGTGTGTTTTTCTTCCTTTCATTCGACCCAGCTTTTCTTTACTGGAGTAAATTTGCTTTGTATTGGTAGCCTTGCAACATTCCAGTCTTGTTCTCAGTTTGGTGTAGCAGTTAACGTCTCAGATTAGGATCTGGGAAACCCAGGTTTAAATCCACACTCTGTCTAGGCCTCAGTGGCTGAACTGAAGGATGTATTTCATGTCACCTGCAACACAAACTCTAATGTAAGTACAGGTTGACTGGAGTCCAATTGCACCTTAGGGACCAACAAGATTTTGAGGTATAAGCTTTCCAGAGTAATTGCTCCCTTTGTTGGTATCTGATGAACGATTCTTGGACTCTCAAAATCTTATACCTCCAAAATCTTCTTGGTCTCTAAGATGCTACTGGACTCCAGTCTAGCTGTTCTACTGCAGGCCAACATGGCTGACCTCTGAAACTGTCTGACGTAAGTAATGGATCAAGAGAATTACGGTTTGCCTTCACACATGGGATATTAATAATGTCATTATTTCTGTGTTCTAGTGGCCCTATCTTTGTTTTATTTTTAGCTGTGGACGTGGGGGAGTGTTAACAAGGACCCCTTCCTACCTAGATGTGTACTGTCTGCCCTGATTCCATCCTGGCTAAATCTGCCTTGGCAGCAATGTTAGGTGCTAGCAATGCCTTGCTTTGGAGAAGGCAAGGTCAAGGCTCTCCTCAGGCTATGCTAATGAGTGGGCCAAACTT
The DNA here is from genome assembly GCA_029375565.1 of Gekko gecko. Lineage (NCBI taxonomy): Eukaryota > Metazoa > Chordata > Lepidosauria > Squamata > Gekkonidae > Gekko > Gekko gecko. Next base: position 59,536,235 of record JAPDNY010000011.1, on the reverse strand, counting down.
TGGGTGGGAGACTGATGGGACATCTGAATTCAGGAAGGCAAGGAGTCGGGATCTGCTGAGGTAATTAGGGATCTATGCAGCTAAGTTCAAGGGCAGGAAGAGGTTACTAGCTGTCTAATGCAGCAGCTGCAGAAGTAGAGGTGCAGGAGGGAGATGCAGCAGAGTCTAAGCAGCTACTGAAGATTATTATAGCACCATCTGTTTCTGTGTATTTAGTGGAAACTATCAGGGGGTTACTTGTTGTTCTTCCTGATTAAGACTAGCAGAGGGGTGGAAGGGCTTTGCACTACCAGACAAACACCCCACCTTCTGCACTGGGCTTCAAGCTCAGGCCTGACATCTTTTCTGTTCTTGGGGTGACTATAGGGTATGGGGATCCTGATTGGTGTGGGGAGACTCAGAAGATGGTGATGGAGGTGCTCCTAGGATGAAACAGGGTTTCTAGATGCTGTCTGCCCTCCCCCTTACCCCAAATGGTAGAAGGTGCCTCCATGGTTATTCTTGCTTGAATAAAAGTCAACTGCCTACTCCTCTAAGCTTCTATTCCGGCTCTGGGTTGTCATAAACACAATATTTTGTCCCAAAATCACCTAAAATCATGGAAGCAGCAGCAGAGTCTCAGTCTTTCCCTCAGCAGAACTTGATGGTAGCCTTGACCCCTCATCTCTTCTTCAGGCTTGACACACAGATAAATAGGGCTAGGTGTTTCCTAAAATGGATGACTGTCAAGTAAAAAGGCCAATGCTCTGTGGGTATCCAAAAAATATTCTGAGCCTTCCCTGCAGCAGAGGTTGGGTTAAGTAAGTAGGTGGGGAGAACAAAGTCCCATTTCAGGTGGAACTATGTTCACAGCTGGGTTCACATGGAACTTGGAGACAACAGGAATGCTTTGTACATGTGAAGTTGCAAATTAAGAGGTCAGAGTTCACTGGACCTCCTTACTGAGCAAATTGAAGCAAGGAAGCTTTATGTCCCAGTAATGCTTCTGCATTACTTGGGTGAGAACCAGCTGTATGTCCTATAACAGTGGACATGGTGAGATTGAAGGGTGGAGGCTGGTAAGGCATTTGAATATAAGAACATAAGAACATAACAGAAGCCAATGTTGAATCAGGCCAATGGCCCATCTAGTCCAACACTCTGTCACACAGCGGCCAAAATATACCAGGTGCCATCAGGAGGTCCAGCAGTGGGGCCAGGGCACCAGAAGCCCTCCCACTGCTGCCCCCTCCAGCACCAAGAATAGAGTGCATCACCTGCCCCAGACTGAGAGTTCCCATCTATACCCTGTGGCTAATAGCCACTGATGGACTTCATAAGAATATTTGCTTCACTGGGTGTAATGATGATATGGTCCATAATTTCTTGTACTTTGAGTAAATGGAGAAGATAGCCCTTAGACAGGTGAAGTAGCTTGATGAAACAAAGTTGTTTTGGTCACTAAGGAGTGACCAGAATGAAATCTGTGTGCTCCTCGTATAACTTCCCAATGACTTTGGAGATGTGTTGTATAGGAAATTACAAATAGCCATCTCAGGAAGAAGACATCACCTAGAGAACAGTCTTCCAGTCCTGCTCTGGTGCAAAATGATAGACATCTGGTGGTGTCTGATGAAACAAACAAATAGACTTGTCACAGGTAATAAAATAGTCAGAAACCATCCACTGGCACTTGTTTCAGTGCTGCTGAATGCATGTTCCAGGGGTCTGTCCTTGCCAGCAGTGTGATTTGTACCTGATTTTGTGGCTACACCATATTTTCCCAAATCTTAGAGAGGGAGGCATTGTGATTTGTAGAGACAGGCGTTCCAGTTGACTGATGAGGAGCACTCTCTCCTGGCCTGACATGAGGCAGACTAATGGTATGTCTGCCACAGTGTGCATCCCATCCCCACTGAAAGGTATCTGTTGTGAGAATAATTTGAGATGCTGGAGGTGTGAATGGGGCTTCATAGTATAGGTGATGAGGTTAAGTCCACTGGAAGAGTTCTAGTTGGAAACTGTAGTTGAACCAGCAAGGTAGAGGCCCAGGGGATTTACAGAGGTTGGTGTACAGATGACAGTTGGGTCATATCTGAATGGAGATGACAGATGACAGTTGGGTCATATCTGAATGGAGGATGGCCTTCTCCAAAATAGAGTTTATGGTCAGCTTTCTAAACTGTGAATTCCAGACAGGACACAGATAGGACTTCTCCCACTGACACATAGGCTGAGGATAGGAAGGAACTACAGAGCAGTACATGCATGGTGAAGGAGGGAGAGATGAAAGGAAGCTGGAGATCTTATGACCAAGATGCACTGGCTGCAATCATTACATTTTTTAAAACCCTTGGACCAGTGGAGAGATTAAGGGTAGCATTTTGTATTGGTTGTGAGCATCTCCAACAGCAAACTAGAGACATTTGTTGGAGAAATGGAAGTGGGCATTTTGAGATCATTAAAGTAAACTAAGTCCCTGGTCTCAGAAGGCTGTTAAATATCAACCACTACTTTTAAAAAATATTCCAAAACCTCCCTATTCTTAAAATAAGGTTTCATTCTTGATGTCAAAGCTGCCAGATTACAACTAAGAAAGCTTGTTTTGAAAATTATTAGGTTGATAGAATCTTTACCTAAATAGGCTGCTGTACCCGCTAGATGACTCATTGGCACTGGTGTCAGAGAATGTCCACATGATTAGCTGGATTTGGGTCTATTCAGAAGTAAGTCCCATGTTATTTAACAGGGTTTACTCCCAGGAAGGTGCTCATAGAATTGCACTGTTTGAATTTTTTTTACACGAATGTTACGATACACTGATATTAGTATAGACTCAGTACAGAATTCAGCATGGTTTTCAAATATTGATAAAAATTGGGAAAGCAAGAACCATAAGACTGTTGTAATAGAGGGAAACAATGTAATGACTGCTAACTGATGATACTATTTAAATATAAGTCTATCAAAATCCAGTGGTTCATCTGCAAGGTGTATATAGGTGTATTAGAGACCAAGGGTGCGGTGCTGTACAAAACCTTTCTACTTGTCAGGGATAAATGTTGCTTTAGCTGTTGCAAAATAACCTTTGTGCTGCAGAAGTTGAAACTACAACAGAGGACTGGCTGTTCCATGGGATTAAACCATTTAAAATGACAGTGCAGCTGTCTGAGGAGACTGGGATTTACACTGGAAGTCTGCAATCTTGATAATATTCTATAGCACAAATACTGTTCACTTTGAGCAGAGCTTCCCACTTTGAAGAATGAGATGTAAATGTGTTTAGTTATGCGAGCATCCTAATGCAAAAGCATGAAAAACAATATGACTGAATGATGCTACTTCTAAAAATGCAAACTATGATCAAGTCCAAAACAAAGTTTTTATTTGCATAGAAGTGATACATGTTCTGAAACAACATAAGCAATTCAAATGAATTTTCATACAAGCAGGAACTGAAAAATGATTTTTATAAAGTAGCACATAGGCATTTAAAAACAATGTGTGTTAACTACCTACAACTGTTTACGGTTAAAGTTAAGGTGAGAAGAGATGCAAAAATATTGACTAGATAATATGTTTTAGTTTCTACGGAAAGCTCCGTGAGAACAGTAAATCTTTGCAAAACAGTAAATCTTAGCAAAAAAATAAAGAATAGAGGTAAATTTTGTGCAATGGTTAGGTTATCTGGCCAGGATTCAGGAGAACTGGGTAACCTTGGGCCAGTCATATGCTCTCAGCCTGACAATCCATAGGATTGTTGTGAGGATAAAATAGGGAAAATGAGAATGCCACTTCTTGGGTGAAAAAATTGGATAGTTACAAAGAAAATTATGAATTGATCCCTACGGAGAGAGTTGTAGAAATTAAAACAAACCTCTTCATATGGCACAGATTGTGTGATGTATGAGGTAAGGTTTAGTAGATTAAAAACAGGTTGCTTACCTGTAACTGATGATCTTTGAGTGGTCATCTATGCATTCACACCTATGCCTGCACCAGCTCTGGATCAGGAAACTTCTATCAAGCTCGAGAGGATTCGGAACCCCACCTCCGAACATGCGCAGCAACTCCAACTGTGCATGCTCAGATGATGGGGCTCCAGTAGCCCGCCAGTTCCTTCTGACTGCTGCCAACCCTAACTGAAAAAGAGTAAAGTCGAAGCTGACAGCAGTGGGGAAGGAGGGTGGGTGGTGTGAATGCATAAATGACCACTTGAAGATCATCAGTTACAGATAAGCAACCTGTTTATCTGGAGGAGGGAGCTGGCAGCACCTCAAGGAAGTACAGACTGCAGGATCGAATGGCCAAGAATTGAGCAGCGATATGAGCGTACATCCACAGCATAATGTTTGATGAATGTGTTCAGAGTTGCCCAGAAGGCTGCTTGGCAGATGTCCTGGAGGGGCACACCCCTGAGGAATGCTGTGGAGGTCGATACCACCTGAGTAGAGTGGGCCCTTGGCCAGACAGGTAGTGGCCTCTTGTCTAAGAGGTAACAGAACCTAATAGTCTCTGAAATCCATTTGGACAGTCTCTGAGACAATATTCTCTGGCCCAATGAATGCACAGCATAGGACAGGAACAAATGAGGGTCCTTTCGAGAATCATGTGTTCTATCTAAATAGAATAAAAGCGCTCTCTTAACATCCAGGGTGTGCCACATTTGACGTGGGGTTCAGATAAAAATCTGGTAAGGTAACCTGCCTATGTAAGTGGAACTCTGACACCACCTTATGTAGAAAGGAAATGTCTGGTGTCAAAGCCACACCGTCCGATGGGAAAGTCAGGTACAGGGTGTTATGTCAAAATGCTATGAGATCGCTCACCCGACCTGCTGAAGTAATTGCTACCAGAAAAGCTGTCTTCCAGGACAAATATTTCAGCTCACAAGTGGCCAGGGGCTCGAAGGGCTTGCCCGTGAGTCTGCATAACACCGTAGGCAGGTCCCAGGCCTGAACTGGCCTTTTAAGTGGGGGGTCAAGTGTAGCAGTCCTTTTAAAAACCACTGGGAGTCTGGGTGGGCAAAACCCGAAGAATTGTCTATTCCATGAAATGCCAAAATGGCCGCGAGATAGAGCCTTAATGACGAGTGACTCAGTCTGGCCTCCACTAGGGAGAGGATGAAGTTGAAGATACAGGGGAGTCCAACTGTGGTTGGGTCACCTTTAAATGGACATAGAAAGGTGAGAAACTTGGTCCACTTGTAAGCATAAGAGGACCCGGTTGAAACTTTCCTACTATTCAGCAGGACCACCTTAACCCTGTCAGAAAAGACCCACCTCATATTCTCCAGGCCGTGAGTTTGAGATGAGGCACATTGTGATCAGGCCCGTAGCCAGGATTTTGTAATTCAGGGGTCCTTTAAATAAGTCAGGGGGCACTGACATCACAAAATAAAAAATAAAATAAAAATAATTTTTTTAAAAAATCACTTTTGCAGTGTTCACACTCTACTTGCCAAATGGGGACACAAGCCACGCTTGGGGAATGGGCGGCGATGGGGAGTCCTCCAGGTGGCCGAGAGAGTTGGGAGTCCTCTGGGTGGCCCAGAGAGCCAGGGGGCCTGGGGGCTGGATAGAAATCAGGGGGCAGGAATTCAGGGGGCCAGGCCCCAAAATGCTCCACTGTAGCTACGGTCCTGATTGTGATACAGTATCTGGCCATTCTCTGTCAAGAGCAGGTCCTTCACGTGAGGGAAATGCATGAACACCTTGTTGGACAAGCGCAGAAGCAGAGGGAACAATGCTTGTCTCGGCCACCAAGGGGTCACAAGAATGCAATCTGGCTTGTGACACAGTATCTTGTTTAGCGTTCTCATGATGAGAGGTATCGGTGGGAACAGGAACAGTGATTTCTCCCACCAGGGAATCAGAAGGCCATCCCCCAGGGAGCGAGGTTCCATGCCCCTTCTGCAGCAAAATTGGGCACATTTGGAATTCACCCTGGTAGTGAAGACATCTATTTGTGGATGGCCCCACAGTTGGAAAACTGGGGATAGATAATGCCAGTTCAGCTCCCATTCATGTAATAGAGCCAAGCCCCTGCTTGAGAGCATCTGCCCTGTCATTCATTAGGCCTGGAAGGTGTGCCGCTGTAATCCAAATCTTGTGAGCCAGGCACCACTCCCAGAAGTCTATGGTCTGTTGAAATAGTCTGTGGGAAACTGTTCCTCCCTGTCTGTTTAGGTTGGACATGGCTGTAGTATTATCTGTCAGGATTGTTATGGTCTTGCCTCACAACAACGGAAGAAAAGACTGCAGAGCATATTGGATTGCCAGGAGTTCCAGATAGTTGAAGTGTGCATTTCGTAGGTGGGGTTCCCACCTGGCCCCCATGCAGAGACCGTTGACATGCACCCCCCAGCCCCAAAGCGAGGGATTCGTAGTTAGAGTGACAGTAGGAGCAGGTGGATGGAAGGGCGCTCCTACCAAGAGATTCTCGACATCCTCCCACCAAGTGAGGGAGTCCTTCACATTGCACGGGAGCATGAGGAGCCTGGACTGGGAGTGCTTGGCGGGTTTGAAAGTTTGTACAAACCAAAGTTGAAGGGGCCTCATCTGAAGCTTTGCCAGGGGCAGGAGGCCAGTTGTAGCTGCCATGAGCCCCAAGAGTCTCTGAACTTCTACGGCAGAGGCCATGGTTGACATTCAAATGGAATGAGTTAAGTCCATCAGGGGATGAGTGCATGAGTGCATTGAATTGGGAGAAACACCCTCCCTACAGTGGAGTCGAAGGTTGCTGGCTCGTTGGGTTGGAGTCAAGTGTGATTTTTTATAATTCACACAGAGGACCAGGTTTCTTAAGAGATGGAGGGTGATTTGTAGGTTGCTGGACAAGAAGCTTTTGAACCCTGCTACCAGAAGCCAATCATCTATATAGGGGTAAACCATAAGCCCCTGAAGTCGTAGATGCGCTGCCACTGCTACCATAGTCTTTGTAAACACCCTGGGTGCTGTCGATAGTCCAAATGGCAGGGAAGTATATTGGTAATGGAGATCCCCTATGGCAAAACACAGGAAGCGTCTGTGGGGAGGAAAACTGTCAAGGTGGAAATAAGCACCTTATAGATCTATGGTTGCTATCCACACCCCTTGCTCCAGGAGAGGAAGTATAACCTGTAGCGATGTCATCCTGAACTTGCAGTAAACCACAAATTCGTTTAGCGCCCTGAGGTCAAGTATGGGACAAAGGCCCCCATCCTCCTTCGGAACGGTAAAGTATGTGAAGTAGTAGCCTTGTCCCCTTTCTGCAAGAGGGACCGCTTCTATGGCATTCTTTTCCAGTAATTGTTGCACTTCTTGCAGAAGGGTGGGTGAAATAAGGGTTAAAACAAAGACCGGTTCTGGGGGTGAGTGAATCAGTTCTATTGCATAGCCCTTGGAAATGATGGAGAGTACCCACACGCCCAATGTTATTTGGCTCCATGCAGGGTAGAAGGAGCCCAGGCAGGTATCCCCAAAAGCGGGAGAGTGGTGGGAGAGGAAGAACAGAGACTGGGAGTAGGGTTGGGAGTCAAAGGCCCTGTTTAGAGGCCTTGGTCGCCTTCCCCTTGCCCTGGTTGGAGGTCTGATGAAACCTAGACTTCTGAGAATAGGCAGACCTGGAAGAGGATTGAGAGTTCCTTGATTTCCAGGAGCCATCCAGAGATTGCCAGTTTTAAGGTTTCCTGTTGGTTCGAGGCCAAGGCTAGGATTTTTGAGGCCTGTAAGAGGAAGAGACCCCAAGCCTCAGTGATGCCTTAAGGCTCTTGTCCATTTCCTGTAGGACAGAGTCTGTGGTAGAATGGAATAGGCCTTGACCATCAAAAGGTAAGTCCTCTATGAACGCTCTAGTGTCTATCTGGAGGGATGTGGTGCAAAGCCAGAAATGACGCTGAAGGGCTACCACAGATGACATCATCTTGGCACTGGTGTCCAAGCTGTGTTTAGCGGAGTTAAGTTGTTTCACCAACACCATGCCCTCCTTTTGTATTCTTCAAGCTGCATCCAAGTATTGTGTGGGAAGATGCCCCAGAGGGGGTAATATTTGTTCCCACAAGGAATATTCATACCTCCCCATATAAGCCATGTAATTGGCGGTCTTCACACCCAGGCAACCCGCCAAATAAAAGCATCTCCCAAACACATCCAGCTTCCTGCTTTCTTTATCTGCTGGAGTAGAGTGCATTTTCTTGCTCTTGCTCGATAGGGTGACCACCATTGAGTTAGGCTTGGGGTGGGAACATAGAAACTCAGCCCCTGACTCCTGAATCTTGTACATATGATCCAGTCTCCTAGAGGAGACCGGGGTAGAAACAGGTTTATCTCACTGTGACTTAACTGCTTGAAGCAGGACCTGAATTAATGGGAAAGCTATTAATGTTGATGTATCCATCTGTATGTTGTCGAAGATGGCACCCGTGACCTGGGCCTGAGGTTGCAAGATGGCAATTCCCAATGAATGGGCCATTCTCTTAATCAAGTCACCATACGAGCGGCGGTTCTCCAAAGGGGAGATAGGTAGGTCATCTGCCACCTACTGACTTGATGAGGGGCATGAAGTGGAGGCCGGAGCACCCTAACTGTCTCCATCTGAGTCAGATCGCGTGGAGTGAGATGTGTCCTCATCATCCGACCCCTCATGCGGAACGCTCAGTGGTACCAGTAGAGGAGGAAGTGTTGGAGGTGGAGGTGCCGCCAGTGACAATGGGTTCAAGCCCTTCTTAGTGGAACCCATTGGTATCAATTGGGTGCTCACGAGCCATCGAAGCTACTGGTGTCAGGGTAGCCCTGATCCTGTACAGGAGAACGGGCCTGATGGGAGACACTGGGTCTCTGATCCCAATCCACTGTCTTGCCCTGCTGTAGCCAAGGAAATGATGTAGCCAGAGGGAAGGCTCTGTACATATACTAGAGCTGTCTATGATCCCAGAAGACCATCATGGACGCTTGCAGGATGGTAAAACCAGCAGGCTGTCAAAGGTGAGGTAACCGATCCCGAGAATGACTAGAGGGACTCCGATATTGGGAGAGAGAACAGTCACATTTCCACTTCGTTCTATGCTGGTGCTGACAGTCTGTGTTGATAGGCGAGTGGGACTGGTCTGAACCCGATGACCCGGAGCTCTCATGGATGGCCAGCTGACAAGGGGGAAGTACCTCAACATCCGATCCCGATGGCTGGCCACCCGGCATCGGGGAATCGAGTAGCATGATCGGCGGCATTGTTGAGACAGTGGAAAAGCTTGGCAATGGTGATTGAGGCAGGGGATTAACAGCCTGCACAATGGAGCTCGACGCCGTACTCTCGGGAGCTGATTCAGAACCAGTCTTAGGGTGCCTGTGCTTCACCTTAGTGTAGCTCTTGCCATCCTTCTTTTTCTTGGATGTCGGTGTCGACTGTACTGATGAGGTCAATTGCATTGGTGCCATCATTGTCTGTGTCCCCGACACATTGGGAACTGCATCTGACAACCCTGAGGCTCGGGGCTGATTGGTTGGTACCAATTGATGCTGATTTATTGGTGCCAATCAGGGTTGGTCTGTTGGAGTTGAGAGGTTTACCTCCTGTTGACTGGAAGTCATTGAAGTTGGACGTAAGGTGGATTCAAAGAGAGTGATATGAAGTCTGGCAGCTCTATTTTTCCTAGTTTGATTTGAAAATTTGGCACAATGGACACAGGAATCAGTTCTATGCGCCTCACCCAGCCAGATCAAGCACAAGGAGCATCTGTCTGGTGGTGCGAGCTTTGATCCACACTGGGTGCACCAGTGTGCTCCACAAATAGCCTCCATTTCTTTGTCATAAGAGGAGGGCAGGGCCATGATGAGCCCATGAAGGGGGGAAGGTCGACTGAAGTTGGCAAAAGAAATTAATGGTGGTGGGGGTTTTTGGAAAGAAATAAGAGCGATAAAACTAAAAAAAGAAAAAAAAATTGAACAGAAAGGATATGGACCGAAGGAAGAAAAAACTGTCCCTAAGAGCACATAAGTTCATAGACCGGAGCAGATCGCGTGATCAGCGTGGTGGTCAGAAAAGAACTGGTGGGATACCAGGGGCCCGCTCTCCAAGCATGCGCAGTTGGAGTTGCTGCGTGTGCTCGGAGGCAGGGCTCCGAATCCTCTTAAGCTTGATAGAAGTTTCTCGATCTGGAGCCAGCGCAGGCACCTAACTCATCGGTGTGATGCATAGAGACCATGAAGAAGATCCACTGGATCTTCAAAAACCTTGTTGCAAAGAGGGCTGAAGTGCACATATATTTGAATGGCAAATGAGCTCCTTTCCCCTTAAGAATATAAGAGAAACCATTTCAAATCAGGCCAGAGGCCCATCCAGTCCAACATTCTGTGTCACAGTGGTCAAAATCCAGGTGCCAGGATCTCAGTTGTCCCCCAAGCACCAAGAATACAGAGTACCACTGCCCCAGTGTTCCATCTATACATTGCAGCTAATAGCCACTGATGAACATTTGCTCCATATGTTTATCCAATCCCCTCTTGATGCTGTCTATGCTTATAGCTGTCACCACTTCCTGAGACAGTGAATTCCATGTGTTAATTACTCTTTGGGTGAACAAATACTTCCTTTTATCTCTTTTAAACCTACTACTCATTAATTTAATGGAGTACTTCTTTCCCAACCTTCCCTATCCCATGTATAATTTTGTAAACCTTCATCAGCCTGTACTTGGGTCTTCTTTTGTGCAAGTAACAAATCTCAACTGGGAGACTTCTATTTGTGGAGCATCTATGCTTTGCATGCAATTGAAAACCCCAGTTTACAAATCTAGTTCCTGGGTGCAGAGGTTTCATGCACATTGAGGACCCTGGACATGAAGTGCTATCAACATAAATCCAGACCTCAGGTGCAGTACATGATTCCTTTGCAGCACTATAGCATACCAGGAATGCTCCTGTGTATCTGGCCATCGTATAAAAATGGAAGCAACTTTGTTGCCTTTCAGTAAGGCATCTAGCTGCCAGACTCAATTTGGCCACAAGCTGGTTGCTCTAGCTCAGACAGCACTTACAGTTTGGCTTAAAACTGGATCTGGCTGGTGGCACCATGTGCTGAAAGTGTTTGTGGCTGTCATTTTCAGTGGTCAGCCATCAGTTCACTGGGATAGAAAAAGAGGTGGAAAAGCCACGTGGGCCATTTACATCAGGGCCTCCCAAAGCATGCTAGGTGCTAAACAACAGCAGATCCTGTATATGAGTCTACCAACAGAATTTTCTTCTAGCTCTTAGGTTATTATACAGACCCCTTCCTTAATTCAACACAGAGTTATAGTGAACCAATGCTCCTTCTGCAAAAACAAAAAACCCACAAATGATCCATACTTTTGTTGTTGTTCAGTCGCACAGTCGAGTCTGACTCTTCGTGACCCCATGAACCACATCATGCCAGGCACTCATCTTCCGTTGTGCTCTGGAGTTTGCTTAATTTCATGTTCGTTGCATCAATAACACCGTCTAACCATCTCACCGGTCCCCTTCTTCTTTGACCTTCAATCTTTCCCAGCACCAGGGTCTTCTCCAGTGAGTTCTCCCTTCTAATTTGTGGCCATACTACTGGTGATTTTTTCTTTCTTCCTTTAAGTTCTTGGGACAATTACAGTTGTTGGTGTCAGTAGATTCTTGGTACATGGGCAGTGTCAGTAATAACTTGTTCCAATATCTGCTTTTCCCCTTTAAATGGCTTCCATGGGATGGTCCACTCTTACAGAGGTGTGGCTAGAACCATCGTTTATTGGAAAGGGGACAGCAGTGACAGCTTTCTGCACTGTTGCCCATATCTTGCCTGTATCTACTCTTACCTGCATCTACTCTTCCAGTAGATACCAGATTATCAAATACCACTTCTTTAAAAAATCACTGGCTGAGGAAGTGCCATTGATTAAATTAATAACAGAACATACAACTGACACTTTAGCATATAACTCAGTTGGTGGTTGGGGAGGGGGACGCACGCTACTGAACTACTCAAAGTTACACAAGCAATGAAAGAATGTTGCCAGCCTGATAGCATCATGAAGAAAATTACATTTTATTGATGTTGGCCTATAGCATATGGATTTGTTATGAACCAACAGGTATGCTTGGCAATTTTTCATCAGAGCAAGGAAAAATACTTAACATTAAGGAGCCTCTGGATTTGTCAGTTAGTGGTACATATTATGATTCCCCTTTGCTGACAGCAAAGGCCAGTCAAGTTGACATCTATTATTTAAGGGTGCACTCAAAGGCAATCACCGGCAAAATAATTTGGTTCTGTTCTGGAGATTAAGAAGTATCATTATTCCCCCAAAGGAGCAATAGATTAAAGCTATATATTTAATTTCTATCACCGCTGATGTTTCATAAGTAACTCCTAAAAGTAAAAATGAACAAAGGAGGAATCTGGAACTGCATAATAAACTTAAGTTCACTTCTGCAAAAAGTTGTATTCAGTGGCTGAGAACATGTATGATAGCTTTTGGAAAGGACAAGTGTATGGCCTGCAAGATTTAAATTCCATATTCTACTGAAATGCTATGAGGGCATAGCTGCCTGATATATGTATGTATGAGCCATTTTAAATTTTCTTGCATTTACTTAAATTTTCTAAATGTGCTCTTTGGTGTTAGTATCAAAGACATCTACCACATTTGTTTTGAAAAGATTGAATTTTATCTATCTAAACAACTAGCAGTGTCTATATACACGACTGGCTTGGCACTGGGTGACATAGAAAGTCTCTAGCATGCCTTTTCCCTATATTACAATCATGGAGGAAGAATTAGGTCTACCTTAGTTTCTACAGAACCCTGAGAAACCTTCATGAAAGCAAAGAAATGCTTAGAGAAGAACAAAAACATATTTATCTACCATTTGTTGTATCCTGCCATGCAGAATGCAAAGTGCTGGATGAATGTTCACTGAAGATTCATGGACTGAGTGGGCTCTATGATCAACATCATTATTAACCCCAATGCTGCCTAGCTAGGACTAGAGTTCATATGCCTTGTTCAAGTGTATACTGTGCTTTAGAAGATTAAGTACAAACATGACCTGTCTTGAAGCAGATTCAATGTTGGGCAGAAGAGGCGATGATGGCAGCACAGCTTTTTATAGGCTCATCATTTGTCTTCTTCCTTTCCTAAAGTAAAGCAAGATCTTAAATCTATCCCATAATTGTGTGTGTGTGTGTATATATATTCTGGGCTTCAGGGCTTTTTTTGTAGAAAAAGCCCAGCAGGAACTCATTAGCACAACAGGCCACACCCAACAGCAGAAACTTATTAGCATATTAGGTCATGCTCCTGACAGTACAGCTCATTAGCATATTATACCACACCCCCATGCCCTTCCTTGGCTTGCCCAGGTGCCCCATGGCTGTGGGGAGCCTGGGCAAGCTGGCCCTTGGACAGGCTGGGGAAGGCACGGGGAGGCATTTAAATGCCTTCCTGATCCTTCCAGGGCTCCCCTGGCCCGCCCATCTCGGAGTCGCCGGGGGGGGGAGAGGGTTGCTTTCCAGGCCTTCCCTCTGTAGCCACGCATGCAGAGGTTTTGGCTGTAGTGGGCGTGGCCAACTCTGAAGCCAGCTGGAACTCTGTTCCTGTGCGTTCCTGCCCAAAAATAGCCCTGCTGGGCTTGCAGGTTATGTACATGAAGTAATCAGTGTTTTGAAATACCTGTTTTTGTAAACATTAAATGTGCTGATATCAGCACAAAACAAAAGGACAATTATGACTGACATACAGTGTCTAACATAAAGTCAACAAAACCACAACAGTCAATAATACATACAACAGGCAAAGACACTTTCTGATTCTGTATTCAGATCTGATTCTGTATCCCAGTTCCATTAAAATGAGAGTTATATCCACATACAGTGTCTAACATAATACAAATACTTATGTGCAATAGCATGTATGGAGAGCAAAAACTTTCTGTGTTCTGCTCTCTGTATGCAGGGCATGCAGGACTGTGCCCCATTTGGTGGAGGGAAAACTCTTTAAAATGTAGCAGTTTTACCTTAGAAATTTCTGAGAATATAAATGGGCAAGCATACTAATGTTAAGAACTGTGACCTAATTTCACAGAAATATTCTTGACAAATATTCTGCATGCCCTTTTGAAATGAGAGTTCTTTTAGGACCTTGCACTTTTTCAAATTCCCTCTCAGTATCTATAGAGGGCATAAGGGCCAGAACTATATATTTTTGCAATTAATTTCCTTAAGATAATGTTAGAAGCATCAGGTTCTTTAAAATATAGATGAATTCCAAGGTGAGTCGGCTAGCAGATGTTATTAATGGCATATGATTTATCGTGACATGAAACCTGAGCTGAAACCATATGATTAGCTGAGCTTTTTATAAATTATAATTGCCAACTGCTGAAAATATGCAGCCGGACTCTAATAAACCAGATTCACCATTAGAGTCTAGAAATTCAGCATTTGCCAAGTGTTCAATAGCTCCTGCCATTTGTCTTTGGAGGCACTTAGAGTGCCCTTGGCTGTGGAAGCTAGACCTGAGCTATATCCTTGATACAGCAAAATTCTTGACAGAAGCTTTTTAGAGTTTTACCATTATTACACAGGCATTTATTATAAGATAGGAATAAGGCCCATTGTGGAAATAAATACAACGAGCTCTAGAAAGAGGCTCTGGGAGAGTGCCAAGGCCTTGGGCACTCAGCGTCAATGTGCTGTGGTGACCTCAGCAGGGTATAATGACACAGAGTCCACCATTTTCTCCAGAGGAACTGATCACTGCTACCTGAAGAGCAGTTGTAATTTTGAGTGATCTCCAGCCCTCACCTGGAGATTGGCAACAATTGTTACCCAGGAGGAAATGGCTGGTTTGGAGGGTCGAGTCTATGGCAGTGTACCTGTCTGAGGTCCTACCCCTCCTCAAACCTCAGCCTCCAGGCTCCACCCTCCAAATCTCCATGAATTTCCCAACCTGGAGTTGGCAACCCTATCTCCTTCCCAGCCAAGCATCAACCTGCCGTTATCTGCCCCTCTGATTTCAGCTTTGCATCTCCTTCCCCCTCCCTCCTGGAGATCAGTTGTAATTCTGAGTGATTTCCACCCATCTCCTGAGAATGGGAACAGTGGTTCCCCAGAAGGTAATGGCTGGTTGGGAGGGTGGAGTCTATGGCATTGTACCTGTCTGAGGTCCCAGCCCTCCTCAAACCTCACCCTCTCCAGGTTCCATCCCTCAACCCTATCTCCTTCCCAGCCAACCATCAACCTACCTTTATTTGCCCTTCTCTCTTCAGCTTTCCATTTCCCCACACACACTGCCAGAGTCCACCATTTTCTCCAGGGGAACTGATCTCTGCCATCTGGAGAGCAGTTGTAATGCTGGGTGATCTCCAGCCCTCACCTGGAGATTGGTAACAATGGTTTCCCAGGAGGAAAAGTTGTCTTTCTCTGCAATGGGGACCAAAACAGCTTACATCATTCTTCTCTCCCCCTTTTGACTTGCACAATAACCCTGTGCAAGGCTGAAAGTCTGTGACGGTTCCAAAATCACCCACTCAGCTTCTACAGTAAGAACCTGGATCTAGCAGAACCTGCTTTGAAGCACTGACTACTATGCCAAGGGCAGCCAATCTCCAGGTGGAGCCTGAAGATCACCAGGTATCACAACTGAACTCCAGACAACAGATCTCCCCCCCCCCCCGGAGAAAACAACTGCTTTAGAAGGTGGGCTGTTCAGCTGAGGCCTCTCTCCTCCCCAAATCCTGGCTTCCATAGACTCTTCCAGAAAATCTCCAGGAATCCACCTACCTGGAGCTGGCAACCCTAGACTCAGGACTGGCCCCAATGAGTTCCTCTCAAAGGCCTGCAAAGAGTCTTCATCCTTTGTCTGAACTAAGCTTGGTTGCCAAGCTTAGATAAACATATGGAGCAGAAGTCCACCAGTGGCTATTAGCCACAGGGTATAGATGGGAACTCTCAGTCTGGGGCAGGTGATGCACTCTATTCTTGGTGCTGGAGGGGGCAGCAGTGGGAGGGCTTCTGGTGCCCTGGCCCCACTGCTGGACCTCCTGATGGCACCTGGTATATTTTGGCCGCTGTGTGACAGAGTGTTGGACTAGATGGGCCATTGGCCTGATTCAACATTGGCTTCTCTTATGTTCTTATGCCTACTGTGGCGAAACGGGCTCCAGTTTACCACTCAGCTGTTTGCCTCCCACCCTCATTCTGTGTGTGTATTTCACTCCTTAAATTCGCTGCCATGACTCACTGAATCATCACTGCCTTTTTAGAGGTACCCCTGTGGCCTAATCTCCATGTTTGGAGATGGAATTCCCAATTTTGGGGGATCCCTGGAAAGTTGGCAACCCAAGGGTCTGGCCTTTCCTTGCCTCCTTGGGCTACCCCCTCCCTTTGTTATTGTGCAGAGCGGGGGAGATTATGTGGTCAGAGCACAACACAGATATTAGCCCAAATAAAAGAATTTATCTAACTATTTACATAGTTATGCGGCGTGCACATACTGTAGGAGTAAGCACACACTATGAACCAGCAGGGCATAAACCCACAGGGGTTAAACGCCATCCTCTTTCCCTACACACTGGCCTCTGGCTCTCTGCTCTAGCCTTTCTCTCTCTGGCCTAGGAGAGCAGGGAAACTTCAATTCATTCCCCAGTCCAGCCGACTGTGGAGTGGTTGAATTTCTGCTGCCTCCAAGGGTTCACCTGTGGTCAGCACAGGCAGCAGGAGCCTTTCCTAACCTCCTGGAGGATGAAGACAGCCTCCGCCCTGGATGGGCCGCAGTCTATACGGATGCTGCCCTGCTTGTTGGGACAGTCCCTGTTTTCCCGCCCTTTTCTGCCTCGAGGCAGCTGGGAAATATAGTCCAGCAGATGAGGAAGGTCCATTCAGCCCAGTGAGTGCTTTTCTTCAAAATCAGAGAACCACCTATATATTGGTTTCAGAATTACATCTGCATAAGTGTGACGTGGCATATTAAAGAGTATTTAGACTTCATTTTCTCCCCCATACCAAGAATAATGATACAGAAGAAAATCTCTGTGAAATCACAATGGAACAGCTCTACAAAATGCAGATAACAGTGCAGATAACAAGAAACAAATATGAATGCAATCCAGGAAGCTCATACAATACATTCTCATTGTACTAGATTTTTAGGTTTGGGGTTTTTTTTGGCCCCCCGAAGGGGATTTTTTATTGCTTTTTTATAATAGACTATGAACTATAACTCAGAAAGGGAAGGGGACTAACACTAGGGAGAAAGAAAAGAAAACCCACACTACACTAAAAACCCAAGAGTAGGAGATCATTAGCCCAGTTAGAATCTATGTTAGTACAATATTAGTAGTAAACAATTAACACTATGAGTACTATCTATCTTTCCCTAATTAAGGATTAGCTGGTTACTTGTTATGAGAAAATTCCAGAGCATCTCCCAGACTCGCTTCATAAAGGCAATTTCCAGAGTCCTTCTGCCTTTACTTAGGCTTTCTACCCCTAAATGAACAAGTTGGTTTTCGGGCATCAGTGCCTCTCTTCTTCAACATCTTGTGTTCGGAGTACATCTCTTTCACTACTGCCATCGTCTGCTCCGTCTGTTTGGCAGTCTCGGCCACCTGGAGCTGTTGCGCTGCCAGAGTCCGGTTGAGAACGGTTAACTGCTGGTTAATACCAGCGAGTTGGTCCATAACGGGCTTGAGCATATCCGCTAGTAGTCTCATGACATCCGCTCCCTCCTCTTCCAGCCTAGGACTTTGGCCACCCAAAGGTTTCAGTTTCGCTCCTTTCCTCCCTACGCCCGACATCTTGGATGATTGTTTTTTCACCACCTCTGAAAATCACTTATATGTTAATCCGCTCTGGTAAGTCTCACAAAACAAGATAAACTTTCAGTTTATCCCTCCCCCCCTCTTTTTCTGCTACTTTGCCGCTTGCAGGGGGAGATCCCTCCATACCGATCTGAGGGGGGGGCAGAAAATTTGCCAGTTCTTTGATAGTTCAGTTACATCCGACTCATGTTCATCACTGGCCACTTTCAGCCTCGCCAAGATCCACGCCTCTTGCTCGATCTCCTCCGCTTGCCCCGGTTAACCTAGCTCATGCTATTTGGCCACTCAGTGGTAGGACCGTCAGGGCGAAGTAGCGCCTCAATTCACCAGCATTCCGCTGTTGAAGAGGCTACTCCTTCAAAGCCCTATGGCTTGGAACCCCCCCAGGGGTTCCGTGGGGGGGGCCACGTCAGTAGCCCCCCTCCGAACCGCTGGTGTGCAAATCACTCTCCCAAACTCTGGGGAAAGCGACTGCCATCGCCATGCCATAAACCAGAAGTCGGTTTTTATGACTAGGTGTTTGTAAGCCTGCTTTCAGGGGAAAAGGTGACATATAAATATTATGAATAAATAAATAGTAAGATAGATTCAAGGGCTGTGGTGATTCAGAGGTTAAGACGCTGAACTGCAGACCAGAAGGTCTGTAGTTCGGCAGTTCAAGACCCTAGTGCTGTGTGACGGAGTGAGTTCCCATCTCTGGCCCCAGCTCCTGCCAACCTAGCAGTTCGAAAGCAAGAAATTGCAAGTAGATAAAAATGGGCTTGAAGCTCAACATAAAAAAAAACTAAGATCATGGCATCCGGCCCCATCACTCCTTGGCAAATAGAAGGGGAAGTCATAGAAGTAGTGACAGACTTCACGTTCCTGGGATCCTAGATCACTGGAGATAGTGACTGCAGCCATGAAATTAAAAGATGTCTGCTCCTTGAGAGGAAAGCAATGGCAAACCTAAGCAGCATGATAAAAAGCAGACACATCACCCTGCCAACAAAAGTCCGCATGGTCAAAGCAATGGTATTCCCAGTAGTAATGTATGGCTGCGAGAGTTGGACTATAAGGAAAGCCGAGCGCCAAAGAATAGATCCGTTTGAACTGTGGTGCTGAAGAAGACTCTTGAGAGTCCCTTGGACTGCAAGGAGATCAAATCAGTCAATCCTAAAAGAAATCAACCCTGACTGTTCCCTGGAAGGTCTGATCCTGAAGTTGAAGCTCAAATACTTTGGCCACCGAATGAGAAGGGAGCACTCACTGGAGAAGAACCTGATGCTGGGAAAGACTGAAGGTCAAAGAAGAAGGGGACAGCAAAGGATGAGAGGGTTAGACAGTGTCATCGATGCAATGAACATGAAATTGAGCAAACTTCAGAGGACAGCGGAAGACAGGAGGACCTGTTGTGATCTGGTCCATGGGGTCACGAAGAGTCGGACTCGACTGTGCTACTGAACAACAACAACAAATAGGTACCACTTCAGTGGGAAGGTAACAGCGTTCTGTGCACCTTGGCCTTTAGTCATGCCAGCCACATGACCACAGAAACATCTTCGAAAAGTGCTGGCTCTTTGGCTTGGAAATGGAGATGAGCACCACCCCCTAGAGTTGGATTTGACTGGCTTTCGAGCAAGGGAAACCTTTATGGTTGTGTTGATCTGAAGCAGCAGAACAAAGTCTGAGTCCAGTGGCACCAACAAAGTTTTATTCAAGGTATAAGCTTTCATGTGTGCACACATTTATTCAGATACAATGAAATGGAAATTACTAGTTCAAACATATAGGTAGAGGGTGAGAAGTAAATTAGCATACAGCATAATGAAGATGTTTACCAGATTCACAGTGCTATCCTAAACAGGTTTACACACTTCTAAGCTCACTGACTTCAGTAGACTTAGAAGTGTGTAACTTAGTTTAGGATTACACTGCCAAGGACTAAACAGGAATAACAAGCTTGGTTTATATGGCCACCAAATAACAGACCTCTATGCCCTGTTCTTGGCTGTCCAGAGGAATTGGTTACCCAATGTGTGAGACAGGATGCTGGATTAGATAGACCACTGGTCTGATCCAGCAGGGCTCTTCTTATGTTCTAATTTCACCAATAACCTCTTTGTTTCAATTATCTTACTACTTATTTATTCATAATATTTATGTCACCTTTCTTCCTGCTGCTTATGAACGACTAATCATAAAAACCCTAAAAATCTAGTACAACAATATTCAATAACAACTACTAACTGATAGGGTCCACTGGAGTATTAAAATACCAAAAATATTAGCAAAACCAGATAATAGAAATCATCAAATAAAGGCTTGCCTAACAAAGAAAATCTTAACTTGCCTCTGGCAGAAAAGGAAGATGCCACCCAGTCCCTCCTAAGAGGAGCATTTTATAAACTGGGAGCTACCAATGAAAAGGCCCTGTCCACGATCACCATCTACTTCTCTTCAAAATGTAGTGGCACCTGAAGCAGGGCCTCCTCTGTCTGGCAGACATAGATGTCAGGACTTTGAAACAGAGTGGTAGTCCATGAAGCTGAGTTCCCTGTAATTAATGTTCAATGCAGCAGCATTATAGAACAACTGTAGTTTCCAAATACTTTTCAGAATAATTTCCATGTAAAGCATATAGCAATAAAATATTTTGGAACTTGCCAAGGTAAGAAAAATACTGGGTAAGTCCTGATACCAATGTTTCCTCTCTGTCTACATACCATCAAAACCTTAATCTTCTCCATGCAGAAGTACCTTTTGAAGCCAACACATTCCTTAGGGCTGTAGAGTGTTTGCTATTTCGTGAGTCAGGGATGGTTGAAGTAGGTTGAATGGCAGCAACAGATTTATCGGATGTCTCGAGTAGTATTGCTAAAGTCATAGTCTTTGCTGATTAGAGGCCTTCATTTGGATATAAATTCTGTTCCACCTTACAAGATTCCTAAACAGTGTTAGGCTGCAGTCATATTTTGGCTGTGCCTGTAATTTGATCCTTACTTTTTTAATGCTGGAGAATTTTGTCTAATCATCCACTCTTAACCTGCTGCTCCGCATGCTCACTCCATGGTTGACCATTCAGATTATTGCTGTGCAGTAACCACAGAGTGGGCGGCCAGGCAGCATCTTTTTGTTTGTTTTTCATGCATGCACATAAGCATGCAGTCAAAGCACCAGTTCCTTTTTGACAGCTCCACAATCTGATGCCAAGTACTGTGATGATTGGTTCCTATACAACTATATTTTCCCACCAGAAATCATTTCATGTCTGATCTTTCTCACTCTTTTCATAGGGAAGTCTTCCCTTTTTCTCTCCCTACTGAGCTTTCCTGTCTGAGTAATATTATGAAGTGGACTGGAGTAAAGTTCTGGGGGTGAAATCCTGGCCACCGATAGGGGAGTCTAAATAGGGACTATTTCATAAGACCATAAGAGAAGCCAATGTTGAATCAGGCCAATGGCCCATCTAGTCCAACACTCTGTCACACAGCGGCCAAAAATACCACGTGCTATCAGGAGGTCCAGCAGTGGGTCCAGGACACTAGAAGCCCCCCACTGCTGCCCCCTCCAGCACCAAGAATAGAGTGCATCACCTGCCCCAGACTGAGAATTCCCATCTATACCCTGTGGCTAATAGCCACTGATGGACTTCTGCTCCATATGTTTATCTAATTCCCTCTTGAAACTCTCCATGCTTGTAGCTGCCACCACCTCCTGTGGCAGTGAATTCCATATGTTAATCACTCTTTGGGTGAAGAAGTATTTCCTTTTATCTGTTCTAACCTGACTGCTCAGCAATTTCATGGCATGCCCACGAGTTCTTGTATTGTGAGAAAGGGAGAAAAGTACTTCTTTCTCAACCTGCTCAATCCCATGCATAATCTTATAAACCTCGATCATGTCACCCCTCAGCCGTTGTTTCTCCAAGCTGAAGAGCCCCAAGCATTTTAACCTTTCTTCATAGGGAAGGTGTTCCAACTCTTTTATCATTCTAGTTGCCCTTCTCTGCACTTTTTCCAATGCTATAATATCCTTTTTGAGATGTGGTAACCAGAACTGTACACAGTATTCCAAATGACGTCGCAACAATGATTTATACAGGGGCATTATGATACTGACTGATTTGTTTTCAATTCCCTTCCTAATAATCCCCAGCATAGTGTTGGCCTTCTTTATTGCAGCTACACACTGTCTAGACATTTTCATTGAGTTATCCACTACAACTCCAAGATCTCTCTCTTCGTCCGTCTCTGCCAGTTCAGACCCCATCAACGTGTATTTATATTTAGGATTTTTGGCTCCAATGTGCATCACTTTGCACTTGGCCACATTGAACCCCATTTGCCACGTTGACACCCACTCACCCATCCTCGTCAGATCCCTTTGGAGTGCCTCACAATCCTCCCTGGTTTTCACCACCCTGAACAACTTCGTGTCATCTGCAAATTTAGCCACTTCACTGCTTACTCCCAATTCCAAATCATTAATAAACAAGTTAAAAAGCATCGGACCGATTACTGATCCCTGTGGTACCCCACTGCTTACCACCCTCCACTGAGAAAGTTTCCCATTTATACTCACTCTCTGTTTCCTATTTATAATCCAGATTTTGATCCACAAGAGAACTTGTCCTTTTATCCCATGACTATTGAGCTTACTTAGGAGCCTTTGATGAGGAACTGTATCAAAAGCTTTCTGGAAGTCAAGGTAAATAATATCTGTTGGGTCTCCCTTGTCCACATGTTTGTTCACTCCCTCAAAAAACACTAACAGGTTAGTGAGACAAGATCTTCCCTTACAGAACCCATGCTGAGTCTGCCTCAATAGTTTTTGTTCATCAATGTGCCTACTAATTCTTTCCTTAATAACAGTTTCCACCAACTTACCCGGTATCGATGTCAGACTGACTGGCCTGTAATTTCCCGGATCTCCCCTGGAGCCCTTTTTAAAGATGGGAGTGACATTAGCCACCTTCCAGTCCTCAGGAATGGAGGCAGATTTTAAAGAAAGATTACATATTTTTGTCAGGAGATTCACAAGTTCACATTTGAGTTCTTTCAGAACTCTCGGATGAATGCCATCCAGGCCTGGTGATTTATTAGTTTTTAAATTGTCCATCAGTCGGAGGACTTCCTCTCTTGTCACCGCAATCTGATTCAGGTCTTTCAAACCCCCTCCCGAAATCAGTGCTTCTGGAGTGGGCAAGCACTTCTCCTCTTCCACAGTGAAGACAGAGACAAAAAATGCATTCAACTTCTCAGCCATTTCCCTATCATACTTCACTACTCCTTTTACCCCTTGGTCATCCAAGGGCCCCACTGCCTCCCTGGCTGGCTTCCTACTTCTAATGTATTTGAAGAAAGTTTTATTGTTGGCCTTTATGTTTTTTGCGATATGCTCCTCATATTCTCTTTTTGCTTGCCTGATCACAGACTTGCATTTTATTTGCCATAGTCTGTGTTCCCTTTTATCAACCTCACTAGCTTTCCACCACTTAAAGGAATCCTTCTTACCTTTTACAGCTTCCATTACTTTATTTGTTAACCATGCAGGCTTTTTTCTATACCTATTTGTACCTTTCCTAACCTGCGGTATATATTTTTTCTGAGCTTCTAGGATTGTCTTTTTAAATAGTCTCCAAGTTTCCCCAATGGTTTTGACCTTCTCCACTCTTCCTTTCAATTTCTTCCTCACATGTCCCCTCATACCAGAGAAGTTACCCCTTTTAAAGTTAAAAGTGGTTGCGTCAGTCTTTTTGGGCAACTCCCTATCTGCACAAATGTTAAACTCAATGACATTATGGTCACTGTTTCCAAGTGGTGCAATCACTTTTACATCTCTCACCAGATCTTGGGTGTTACTTAGGACCAAATCCAGGTTCGCCTCTCTCCTGGTAGGATCTGTGACCATCTGTTCCATAGCACAGTCATTGAGAGTGTCTAAAAACTCAATCTCTTTTTCCCAACTAGAACTCATATTGACCCAATCAATGCGTGGGTAATTTAAGTCGCCTATTACGACACAGTTATTTCATCTAGCTGCTGTCTTTAATTCATTCATCATTTTATAATCCTCCTCTATCTTTTGATCTGGTGGGCGATAACAAACTCCCACAGTTAAGCCTCCATTTGGACCCACTATTTCAACCCATAGCATTTCCAGAAGCAAATCCAGTTCTCTTACCCTCTCAATCTTACTGGACGGTATACCCTCTCTGACATACAGAGCCACCCCACCTCCGACCCTTCCCCCCTATCCTTCCGATATAATTTATAACCAGGAATCACCGTATCCCACTGATTTTCGACATCCCACCAAGTTTCTGAAATACCCACAATGTCTATTTCCCCCCAACACCCAGCATCCCAACTCCCCGATTTTACCTCAGAGACTTCTAGCATTTGTGTATAAACACTTATAGTTTCCCATGTTTGTTAAGCCCACAGCCTTCTTCTTGCTGCCTTGAGACCTTGCCAGGCAGTTCCTATCATTAGCCAGTCTCAGTGGACAATTTTAATCCATTTCCTTGTACAAAAGTAATAGCTACCCCTTCATCTCTTTGAGATGAGCCATCCCGAACCAGAGACTTTTCATCTCCTGTCGGCTTTCTCCCATTATTCAGTTTAAAAACTGCTCTGCCACCTTTTTGATTTTAAGCGCCAGCAGCCCGGTTCCTTCTCGGGACAAGTGGAGACCATCCCTTTTGTACAGCTCCCTCTTGTCCCAAAAAGCATCCCAGTGCCTAACGAACTTGAACCCTTCCCCCCTACACCATTGTCTCATCCACACATTGAGACTCCTGATCTGTGCCTGTCTCTCCGGCCCTGTGCATGGAACGGGTAGCACTTCTGAGAAGGCTACCTTGGAGGTCCTGGCCTTGAGTTTCCTGCCCAGCAGCCTAAATTTCTCCTCCAGGACCTCACGACTGCATTTCCCCACATCGTTGGTGCCGACATGCACCACGACCACTGGCTCCTCCCCAGCACTATCTACCAGCCTATCTAAAACACGCGTAATGTCTGCTACCTTCGCACCAGGCAGGCAAGTCACCATACGGTCAGTACGCGGGTTCGTCACCCAGCTGTCTACCTGCCTACGGATTGAATCACCAACTACCAAGAGCCCCCCTCCCACCTTTCCCAGGGACGGTTCCTTGGTATGAAAGGATACCCGTTCACCAGCTGAAGAAGAGGTCCCTTCTGAGGGCACATTCCCCTTATCCTCAGCATGGTGCCCTGTTTCCCCTTGACCCTCATGCTCCCTGGCAGCAGCTGGGCTGCCAGATCCAGAGTGGGACATATCTAACAAGTCCCCGAAAGTCTTCTCCATGCACCTAACTGACTGTCTCTGCTTCTCCAGGTCAGCCACCTTGGCCTCAAGGGAGCAAACTTGCTCCCTGAGAACCAGGAGCTCCTTGCACCGAGCACACACCCAAGACTTCTGACCAGTGGGCAGATAGTCATACATGTGGCACTCCATGCAAAACACTGGATAGCCCCCAACCCCCTGCTGGCATTCTGGCTTCATAATTGTTTTTAAACAAATACTTTTCTATAACCCCCCTTTTAAAACCCTTTGTATTTATATGGTTACTGTTGTAGAAGTCTACTTACCTTACTGGGAACCCAAGGAGCCAAGGTCCCTGGCTTTCTGGCTCTTCCTGGGCTTCTTACAGAGCCCCTAGGCCAAGAGCCTCACCCTTTTGCTCTCACCCTTCGGCTCGTGCCAGAGGCTCGTGCCTCTTGCAAGCTTCCTGCCTTAAATAGAAGTGTCATCCCACCCCAAGAAACAGCAGAAAGGGTAGTTTTTCTTGAATTAGTTGCTCTAAAACACCCCCCCCCACGGGTGGGCTCCCGATCACAACAAAATATGTGGCGAAGAAGCATGCAAGTGGCAATTCAAAACCCTTGTGTGAAAATCCGATGATGCATCTTTTAAAAGGAGCAAAAGTGAAAGAGAAGGTTCAGATCACAATGGACAGTTCAGACATTTAGAAATGTGGGGTTAAACCAGCTACATCCTTAAAGATCGGACTTTCCCCGTGTTGGAAAAGCCCACAATCAGAGTGGGTTGAGGGGTGTGTGTGACAATTGGGGAACAGGATACTGACAATGCTGTTTGAACATGCAATTTAAATCCAAGAGGTAACAGCAATGACATCAGGTCAAATAGCTTGTCTGATCTCAGCCTTAGGTAGATAAAAGCTAGCTTTATTTTTTTGTGTCATGTGTGACTTTTGGTAATCTGTTGGCTATATTCATATTAACTTGTCTATTATTCCAATAAACTTTATAAACTTTATAAATATAAACTTTATAAATATTTTTAATAACATCAGTATGGTTGCTTGTGTGCTCCTGCCCTGGGAACTCACAGGTCAATCTGTTAGAATCTATTTCTGATTATAGACAACCATTCAGAGAATTCATTGAAGAAGAGACAGAGTTAGATGTTATCTGTATACTGATATGTATACCCACATCCTCCTAATAACTTCCCTCCTCCAACAATTTCATGTAAATTTTAAATTGCTTCAGAAATGGAATGGCAGTTTGTAGCATGCCATAGATCAGATGCTACAGGATGGTGTGGAAGTGCCTCAGTATCAACTTCTGGAACCTGCCTGTCAGGCAGAAGTTGAACCATCAAACTTCCTACTCCCATCCCAACCACATGACAAAAAAGGATTCCATGGTTGATAATAGTGACAGATCCAAAGGAACCAGCACAGCTGTACTCCTACTGACGGGCAGAGGTAATCAGATAGGGTGACCAAAGTCATCCCAGTTCCAAACAGACTGATCAGTATCTAGATAATCTGATTCCCCCCCCCCATAATGCTGCATTTGAGCCACCACCAAATGCTTGTATTCTTTGTTCCACAGTGGAAACTGGATTGGTCAGTAGTTTGCTGGGTCTTTATCTAAACAGTTTTTCCAGGAATAGTTTGATCACTGCTTCCTTCTAGGAGGCCGGGAAACAGAGCATATACAGTAACAGATCCAGTGTCCCTTCAGGACTACACGCCATCATTAAAAAAAAGATTGGTACCATACTGCATAAAAACTTGCCTGTCTGGATGCATCCATTCCAGGTCTCCCGCCTCCCCATGAAAATCAGATATAAAATGAGAACACAGCAGAAGTAGAGACTATTCTAAATAATAAAAAGCATTTTGGCACAGAAAATGCTTGACTCTCAAGACCAGCATGATAGCAGTGATGATGCACTATGTGGTATTTGAAGATCCCTGAGCTGACACTTTGCCATTAGACATTGCAGAACACTTATTAGACAGCTGCAGCTGCGAATCCTTATGTTTTGCTTCCACTCACATACTTGTGTGCTGACAGGAGCCTCCTTCATACTCATCATAAGTAAGATCAACCAAATGCTGTTTTACAAATATAGGCTTCTTTCCATTGGGAAACAAAGGAGGAAATGTGTAAAATCTGCAAAATGTAACTTTGCACATGTTTTATACATTTCTCATTTGCATTATATGTGGACTATTTTCCCATATCTTTAGAAAACTAAATGCATGTGCATGCACACACACACATGCGCACACACTTTCTCATTATATGGGAGCGAAGAATTCCAGAAAGGAAAACTGTGGTTCTAAAAATACTAAGCTAGTATACTAGTGTTTATTGTTGGTTACTGCTACTACGGTGAATGGAAGTAGCAAAATTGAATTATTTCAGTACTGGAGGATTCCCAACATCTTTAAAGAGGCACAAACTTTTGAATCATGAGTCTCATGTCATGCCTCATGCTGACTACCTTTTTTTGTTTTGCAGAAATCTGTAGTAGGCATTAGAACACAATGCTGAATCAGACCAGTGGACCATCTAATCCAGTATACTGTACCACACAAAAGCTGATTAGTTGCCTTGGAGAGCCAAAGTATGAGCCTAGAGGCTTTTCTCGATGCTGCCTCTTTACAATGGTATTCAGAGGTAACTGCCTCTTTATTTACCATGGCTAGTAGCCACCAATGAACCTATCCTCTATTAATCTGTCTAACCCCCTTTTAAAGCATCTACACTCATGGCCATCACTGCATCAACATTTACTTGCTGAATAAAGTATTTTCTTTTGAGTGCCCTGAAACTATTCCCCACCAACTTCATTGGGCATCCCCTAATTCTCAAACCCAGAGTTTGGCTACTCAAATTTCATCCACCTTCTTTTCCCGGGCAATTAAATTTATCAGGTAATACATAGTATTGTTAGGAGAAAAAAATTAAATGTCTAATCCAGTTTTCTGGAAAAACATGAAGGAAACAAAATGGTTATCTGTAAACACATTAAGTGGCCTCCTTCTGTATCAGACCACAGACTATTGAAGTCAGTATTACCTACTCTGACTGGTAGTGGCTCTCCAGGGACTCAGGTGGAGGTCTTTCACATCACTTAATACTTGATCCTATTAACTGAAGATGCCAGGAGTTGAGCTTGGTAAAATCTGCATGCAAAGCAGAAACTCTACCACTGAGTCATGGCCCATTTGCCACATGCAAAGATCAGTTCCATGAAAATGAGGAACAAAACTGAAATAAAATATGACTGCTGGAGTCACTCACTTTTAATATAAGATGAAACGATGCTATGGCTACTAATGCTGTGGATAGTGATATCATTCCATGTCCATGATAAACACACAATAAATTACAACATACTTTGTAATTGTATATGTACCACTGTCACCTGAAAATAGTTTATTCATGATATAAATTTTGAGAGAGAGAGAGAGAGAATATATGTGCTCTCACCTACTGTTGAACTTCTCTGGGTGTTTTTCTCGCATGATGTGAAACCTGTGAGCAATTGAAGCATCCTGGAAGAAAATATTTAAGAATAAATTTATTAGAGAATCATAAAATATGAAATATTTTTGCAAAGCTGTTATCTGCCTACATCCTTAGATGTCCAAATGAGAGAAGTATTCTTACATCCTAAGCTTTTTTATGGGGGTTAATTAAACAGTAATTAAACAATTAATTAAAGAGTAAGATGCTGGCTAGATTTTGATAAAAGGTCCCTAACAATGGTACAGCACATGGAATTCATTTTTATAGATGTTCATAAGGGATGCTGTCCTACAGTTCTTTTTATATAATGAAACTGCCATTGTTTCAGACCCAAGAAATAGAACAATGGCATTCTTCAAATTATTTGAACAAAGCCATTTAGACCTCTTATATTTCAGGTGATGGAAAGAAACCGGAATTCTCTCACTAGGAAGGTATTTTTGGGGAAAAGAATCAATGTTCAGTACAGATGGAAGGGCAAAGTGTTACACATGCTACATTCATTTCTAAAAAGCACCACATGGTAAAGTTCACTGCTCATTAATATCTCGTATTAGTATTTCCAGATAAAAAGTTTTATAAAACTTAGTTTGAGCAACTTGCCAGATCATCATCAGACAAGAATCTTCTCCACATTATAGGGTACTTTAAACACTGATCCTAATAATAATATCAATTACAGTAGGTTTCTATATCCCGCTTTTCTCTATCCTAAGTAGTCTCAAAGCTGTTTACAATTGCCTTTTCCTTCCTCTTCCAACAACAGACACCTTGTGAGGTAGATGGGGCTGAGAGAGTTCTGAGAGAACAGTGACTGGCCCAAGGACACCCAGCAGGCTTCATGTGGAGGAGTGGGGAATCAAACCCAGTTCTCCAAGTTAGAGTCAACTGCTCTTAACCACTGCATCACACCATATAGAACTGCATGGAATAAGCAGATGGGAACAATACTAATACCTTAAAATAATAGTCTGAGAGCATGATTTGATCTACCTCAAAAACAGGGCAAGAATAAGAAAAAGGTACAGGTACACACTGTCTATATCAACTCCACCCCCAACGCACACACACACTATCTTCTCTACTCATCACAATATCAGTTGGTTTCCTATCTTCTCTACTCATCACAATATCAGTTGGTTTCCTTTCTTCCCTTCCCTCAAACTCATTTGTGTCTCAGCCCCTAGTATAAAAAGTTCCTTAGAATTAGTCATATTTGCAACCTGATTGTATCCACAGGTCATCTAGTGAGACTGTACTCTGGTTTCTCCTTCACCAGAGCCTAGGTTGAGTAAGTAATAACATTTTTTAAACATTATTGCCTACAAGTCTTTCCTCTCCTGCAGCTAGAACGATCTTTCAGAAGGCTGAAACAGGTGATAACTGAGACTTTATGATGAATATTTAATGTTGATTTTGCTATTCTGCTGTGGTTATATTTTAGTTTTGTTAATATATTAGTGCATTATGGCTGACAGTCACTAGTGGACCTACATATGTGCCAAAATGGGGATTAGAAGCAGGCCACAATGAATGAACAATGGGGTATTTGAAGCTCAGAATTATCAGATATATAACAGTAACTGGGTAAAAAGACCAGTCCTTTGACTCTGGTTCCCCTGATTCCATTACAGGTGAACTGTCTCCTTTGGGCTATGTAATGTCAAGTATAACTAAGTATTTTAGCTCATGGTAATAAAAACATCATGGCATCCTCAATACATTGAGCAGTTCTATCTTGTAATTTCCATAGAAAGGACAGGGGGACTGCCAAGAGAAGAACGCTACCCAACAATGGGCTTCTTAGTTTGATCTCCCACTTGATTGTTAGCTGTAGCATTAAGCAAGGTACTTCACCAATTTTTTTACAGCATACAGTGCATAGTTAGGACAGTTCTGCTCCTTGTTTATGATCAGATGCAGTGATAGCTATTGCAGTGTCAATATATCACCATCAATTTAATTGATATATTGTACTACTGAATATTTAGAGAGCAAAGTTACTCCCAATGTATGACAAAATCCTTTAAAGTTAAAGTTACAGGCTTTGTGACTTTCAACATTAATTATGAAAATACATATGCTTGCTTCACTGCAAGCAGCTATTCACCAAATGATACATTGCAAGAAATGTGATACATTTCCACTTCCATTGGATTGGATACTTTGAAGCTTAATTAATTCACTTTTCAAAAAACTCTAGATTCTGTGTATGTGCATGAGTTGCAAGTAGAAGCAGCTTCATCATATCAGGCATCAGATTTTAGGTATACCTTTAGTGTGTGCATATTTTCTAGGTATGCTGGCCAATGACATAGATCTGTAGCATGCACAACTGGGCTCAGTTTGGTGAGGATATCCAAGATCCAGCTAAGACTATGACTGTTTCTATTAATGTTAACCATTTGTTGTCTGTGCACAGTGCCAAAGACTACAGTGACAATCCTAGGTACAGTGGCTACAGAAGCAGGCAAACGACACAGATGCAACACTTTTAGATCAACACTATTTTGAGTTGATATAAAGAAAATCACAACATTTAGTTATCAAGAAGGGAGAATGAACGTCTTTGTATAAAAAATAAAGCAATACAATTGCCAACAAGTCAGAGTTCTAAATATCTTCCACCAAGCAAGCTGTTAATGACCTTAATTACTGTATAAGATTTTGACAATATCAATATCTTCTGTATGATGCTACTAATAATCTATTGTCTACTCCACATCCTGTTTAGTAAATCAAGCCTGGCTATGGACATTCACAAGATAACTTAAGGATGCAAATCAAATAAATGTCACTGCTTCTTCTGTTTCTTGAAAACATAATTGGCAAGAAAATATTTGTGTTTGTTTTCAATCCTCCAGCTGATTTGGGACACACAGAGACCATACAGATGACCATTTTACACCTGGTTGTATCTGTACCCAATGAGTTGAAAAAAATTGTTTTTGTCACTTGGTGAGAAGATACAGATGACACACACAGTGAGCGAGTCAATTTGAGACAGTTTACTTGTTTGCATGTATAACCCCCTAGCTGGGAATGGAATGAGCCAGGAAGGGGTGGAACCTCTAGATGCAGAAGGGTACAGACCTTGTGGAAAGCTGAAGAGGGAAGCCAGACTGCTTTGCTGGGGAGCTTAAACCTTAATCATAGGGTCTTAAGGGCTGTGTAATCTAGTGGGGAGTTCAACTGGGACCCTTATTTTGGAACCTGATGCACAGAGTGTTCAGATGGAGACTTCTTGACCCACCAACAAAAGGAAAAGGATGTACTTTGGGGGTGCCAGGTTGTGAAAAGGGAGAAGTTAATTGTTTGGACTTTAAAGATCCCTGTTCTGGTGTGTTACTAAATTCTATGTTTTGTTACATGATGTAAATTGAAAGTAAAAAAAAATTGTTTTCTTCTCTCTGAATGATTGCAAGATTCATTCTAAGTTCTGCCCCACAGAACCCACAAGCCAAAGTTACACATGGACATACACATACACTCTTGAAAATAACTAGCAGCTGTTTGAACTGTCCACTTCTATTGAACATAATTATTTCACTTCCAGTATCAGCCAAATTTTGTATATTTATTGCACCATTAGAGACAATCCACTCCCCTTTCTCGATTAAGGCTCCTTTTATGTCATTTCTCAGGGTTCCTTTTCCTCCAGGAGCAGTATTTTGTGGAGTTCAGTGTGCTGTGGGGGGCAGGGGACAAGTTCTATTCTGCCTCTGGAAAATTTAGTCTGGATTCAACCCAATATCAATTACTGTTATCTGTGTTGCCTTTAAGTATCCATGGGTTGGAGCCATTCACATTTTTCATTAAATCTCACCAAATTCACCTCCATACTACAGCCCCCATTTTGCATGACCTTTGTACATGCAGGTCCCATGATTCTCAACATAGCTTTTTTGAGTAGTCAGTGAGCTTGTCTCCTTTTTCACCAGCAGAAAAGCTGATAAGATCCAACCCTGTGTATAACTTTGTTAGAGTCTTGGCAAGACAGACTATTTTTTAAAAAATACATACATATGCCTTACAATTGTGCAGCCTTAGCAATTTTTAAACAGCATTTTCCTAGCAATTAAATACACACACACATGTCTGTCTGTTTATCATACATACATATCCTATTCCAAGCCTATGTCTGCTTGCTGAGTTCAATAAAACATGCAATCTAACATTTATAATTTTATGATATTCAATACAGATTTCTAACAACCTTGCTTTGTTCCCATATTCTTCCAAGTTCATCTTTTTGAACCCTTTAATGGTCTCTCTTTTTACCTAGCACAAAATCAGCCTCCCTTTGTATGCATAATGGCTCAGGATTTTGTCAGTAGTTATTTAACCTTCCTTTTCTATCCAGCTGTCTCCTTCTACTGTAGGTATTGTTTTATATGTCTGCTCTATGTATATATTTCATTATTGCCCCTAATCAGGAGGTAGTTGTCTTATTAGATTCTTGCATATATCGTTTGCTAACTTTTGCTTAGAAGCTATACTGGCAGCATCACTTACAAATTAATTGCTACTATTCATTTGAGCACCTGTGCTGAACTGTATTGTTGTTAATTGTTATGTCTGGACATGAGCAATCTTCCACCCCAGCTTAACTGCTGCTGGAGGCATGCCTGGACTTGTCTGACAGGCCACCTAGAGGAAGCATGGAGAGGCATGTCTCGGCTTGTCCGAGCAGGCCACCTAGTTAGAGCTTGAAGCTCTAACAGAACAAAGGCAGACAGGATCCTGAAACCTGAAACATAGGGCAGTTGCCCCATGTAGAGCATTCCTATTGAAATGCAATAAACTGCTGCTTACTGAAATCACTATGCCTTCACCTCTGCCATGTTAAACCCACTATTTAACATTACGGATATTATCCAAATACAGCTTTGACATCTGCTGTAATAGGTTTGTGAGAATTTCAAAGTTCACCTTCCCAAAAGATCTGCTTCAAAAAGATGTCTATTGTCTCTGAAAAAAATGTTATTAACCTTCTGTTGGGGAATAGGACACAGCTATTCCCAAAATGGAAGGCATATATGATTGAAATCTTATTGAAATAGATCATAAGAACATAAGAGAAGCCAATATTGGATCAGGCCAATGGCCCATCCAGTCCAACACTCTGTCACACAGTGGCCAAAAATACCAGGTGCCATGAGGAGGTCTAGCAGGAGGTCCAGCCAGGACACTAGAAGCTCTCGCACTGTTCCCCCCCCCCAAGGACCAAGACTACGGAGCATCACTTGCCCCAGCCTGAGAGTTCCTATCTATACCTTGTGGCTAATACTCTTTGGGTGAAAAAGTACTTCCTTTTATCTGTTCTAACCCGACTGCTCAGCAATTCACGAGGGAATTAGATAAGCTTATGTAGCAGAGGTCCATCAGTGGCTACTAGCCACAAGGTATAGATAGGAACTCTCAGGCTGGGGCTAGTGATATTCTTGGTGCTTGGAGGGGGGCAACAGTGGGAGGGCTTCTCGTGTCCTGGCCCCACTGCTGGACCTCCTGATGGCACCTGGTATTTTTGGCCACTGTGTGACAGAGTGTTGGACTGGATGGGCCATTGGCCTTATCCAACATTGGCTTCTCTTATGTTCTAGCAGATTTTGCAGTACAATACTAGCAAATATTAGTTAATGAAATAAAAGCTGTTGCTATTCAACTCTGAGCTAGTTTGGACTACAAGATGGGGAGTAATAGGTTCCATGTGATCCCTGACCATGTAGCACATTGGTCTGACACAGGAGTACCTCTAATTTTGCCCCCTAAAGCTCTGCATTATCAAGGAGTTTACCTGTTCTCAATCAGAAAATACAGCCTAGCTTACTGCATCAGAGTTGAGCCAGTGTACCAGGTAGGTGAGGTGGTAAGGCATGTTCCACACTCCACTATGTGCCTTGAAGTGTATTGTCTGAATCGACCCTTTATACTTTTCAAGACTTTTTC
The DNA here is from genome assembly GCA_029375565.1 of Gekko gecko. Classification (NCBI taxonomy): domain Eukaryota; kingdom Metazoa; phylum Chordata; class Lepidosauria; order Squamata; family Gekkonidae; genus Gekko; species Gekko gecko. The sequence continues at coordinate 59,501,704 of JAPDNY010000011.1, read as the reverse complement.
TGTCCATCAAACTACTAATACCAGGAGAGCTACAATTTACCTTTGGACATATTAATGAAGTGCAGAACTGGGATAGAGGGTGTAGGGTTTAAATTAGTCCCACCTAAACTAAGACTCAGTAGTTAAGACACTTAGCTGCAGACCGGAAGGTTAGTAGCTCAGCAATTCGGGACCCTAGTGCCATGTGGTGGAGTGAGCTCCTGTCTCTGGTCCCACCTCCTGCCAACCTAGCAGTTCCAAAGCAAGAAATTGCAAGTAGATAAATAGGTACCACTTTGGTGGGAAGGTAACAGCATTCCGTGCACCTCGGCATTTAGTCATGTCAGTTACATGACCACAGAAATGTCTTCAGACAGCGCTGTCTCTTCGGCTTGGATATGGAGATAAGCACCGCCCCCTAGAGTTGGATTCGACTGGCTTTTAAGCAAGGGAAACCTTTACCTTTAAACTAAGTATTCCTTTACTCTATGCTAATGGGGCAGGACTGAGGCAGATTTAATAATCAATGCCTATGCTTTAACCCCAGGGGAGGAAATCCAGGCTTGATCTTGCAACCAGGGACACAACAGGCAGTCACCACTAAAATCATCAAACATTTAGCTGGTGATGCTAAGTGTATAAGACCAGTATACCCAAGAAATATCCAATGGCCCTGCTGGTGGACCTCCTGATGGCACCTGGTTTTTAGCCACTGTGTGACACAAAGTGTGGGACTGGATGTGCCATTGGCCTGATCCAATATTGGCTTCTCTTATGTTCTTGTATTCAAGATATACTTCATTAATATGAAGTGATACTGTCCACTGGTCAGAATTGATGTTAAAAAGTAACATCTCTCTGTTCAAAACCTAGCTTGTCCACAACTATCTGGTACAGACACAGCTGAGCCTTAAGGACAAGTGCTCTCTGCATTCCACTATATCCAAAAATCCTCCCTCCCATCCCTTGTTATTAACCATGGTTTAGAAATGTTACCAGCACTAACCAGGGTCTCCACAGAAACCACAATCTGAAGTGAGTCTGTAAATCATGGTCATGTGAAATCAGGGAATTGTTAACTATGGATAGTGCCAGTATATTATGTATTTCTAACACTGGATTCCATTTTCCAAACCATTGTTTTCAGGTATCTGCAAATATCTTTCACTGAGCCATGCTGACTGGCTGGCTTTAAGCAGTAATTTCCCTTGACTTTATAGTCATTTTAATTTTCTCTATCACATCACCTATCCTGTTGCAGTGATTAATGAAATAAGTTATGTAAACCACTTTGCATGCTCAAAGTGCTATATAATATTAATAGCCATGTAGAGTTTCAATTATGATAACAAAGTGGAATGCTATAAGCACAAATAATTTATAACAGACATACTCTTAACACAATGTTATTGTTGTTATGTGACAGGCTTGGCCTATAAATATACACAATTTGTGGAATATAGATCTAAAATTTAGATCTCAAGGCTGTTTGTAAATAATGTATATAGCAATTTTAATGCTCAAATTGCTTTGCAATTTATATCCTTTTTTCAATCCTCACATCAACTCCATGAGGCAGATCAGTGTTATTATCAGCATTCACAAGGAGAACTGAGGGAAGCAAATAATTTTGAAGTAGTATTTTTCTGGCCTCTGATCAGGTAGCAAAACTCTCATTCAAATGGTAGCATGGATGTCTTTGTACACAAATATTATGATGGAACAGGTGACATTATCTTGCTAAGCAAATCCACTACTGTGCAATATTTTAGCAGTCACAACTGAGACCAACAACAGCACTGAATTTTAGAACTGCAGAGATTTTGAAAGGGGAATCTGGGATGTTTGAGGAGGAAAAATTGTGGCAGGGAAAACTGGGAAGAGTAGAGATCTCCTGATGTGTACTTGGCAACAGACAGAGGTTTCTAAGTATACCTGGAAGCTTCTATTGTGCCACTTAGAACACAGGGGATCTGTAAAACCCTACTACAAGGTAAATTTGAAACAAGCGAAATGGAACATGTGGATGGTAGGGGACTAGCACGTCCCTCTTCTTAATACAAGCCCAGGTGTGAAACTGCAAGCATCTGGGCTTCCCTTGCATTGGGGTGAGCAATTCTGAACAATTATAAGAACCTCCTGAAATGAAGTGACGTTTCCTCCACTGGGCAGCTACTGGAAAATTTTCTTAAGGAAGCAGTTTGATCCCTGTGGACAAGACTAATCCTCAAATAGATCACAGTGTGCAATTTTTAAGTGGAGTGCTTTCAAACAAGCAGAATCTACTCTTATTTATTACATTTATATCTTGCCTTTCTCTCCAAAGTGGACCAAGAGTGACTGGCATCATTCTCCTCCCCTCCATTTTACCTTCACAGCAACCATGTGAGGTAGGATAGGCTGAGAGTGTATGACTGGCCCAAGTTCACCCAGGAAGCTTCCACAACAGAGCAGAGATTTGAACCTGGGTCTCCCGGATCCTATCCCAACACTCTAACCACTACACCACAAAAATTTCTTTTATTCTGGAAGAAAAGGGTCTACACAATTCCAGTGAAATATAAGCCACTTTCCAGAATGTCATAGGTCATCAGTTCAATGTGAAATTAACAATGCCATTATGGCACAGGCTTCTGTGACAGAAAAATTGTATTGGGTGAATAGGTTTTCCAGCTCATTGTAAAATATCTCTGTGAGAGGTAGTAAATAATCCTGTATGGAGTACAAGAACCTTACCATGATGTAAAAATCAGTTCAAATCTCTCCCCCCTCCAAGATATCACAGAAAGGGGTACAATGGCTTTCATTAATGAATGCAGAAGCATAGATTAAATGAAAATGCATTTTTCAGCTATTTTTTAATCTTAAAAAAAAGAAAAAGAAAAATACAGCCAGCTTTTCTGCTCAGGCTCAGCCAATTTCCCCTACTCATTACAGTGCTCATTCCACATGGCTTTTGTACATGCAGTTCCCAAGATCCCAAACATAACCCATCCTCCCTTCTTCACCAGTGGAAACTGACTGGATCCAACCCAATGTTCACTACCTCTGAAGCCAATGCCATTAAAGGCTTTAAAAATCAAGGTACACTAACTTTCATAGTGATTTAATCATTGTTGCACAGACTGAAACTTATTGATGGAATTTTTAGCAAGCTTCCATTTATGTATTTTTGAATGAATAATGAAATCTGTTGAGCAATTCAAGATTACAATTTCAGCATTTGAAACCTACACAGAGTAATTCAAACAAATGTTATGACATTTAAGATAATGAAACTCTTCATTAATGCCAGAGTGTCCAACTTCACGTATTAGAAGTCAACAGATGTCCAAATACTGAAATGCCAAAAGAAAGTTAGTGCTTATTTTGATTAATATGCCGAATCAGTCCATGGTGTCTCTTTAAAGCTGGCATGCATTACTTCAAAACATCTATTCAAAATCCATTCTAGGAAACATAGCTAGACAAAGTGTTCCCAAGACAAAAGGAAAACAATAAAGCACTGTATAACCCTTTTAGCAGTGTGAGCTGCATATTATTGACAGACCATTCATTGCAATCAGCAAATGATTAATTGCAAACTTGTTACTAAATTGACCACCAAAAAAAAAAAAAAAACCATGGACAAGCTTCAGTGTACTGTTAAAGAGAGGAAAAAACTTCTGTTAAGAATGATTGGAGTCTTCTTGTAGTGAATTAAATTCTAATCAATACTCTTGTTGACTACACTGTGGCATAATTACTTCCTTAAATAGCATAGGTACCCATTATTGAAGACATTTAAATTAATATTTAACTTAAATGTATTTTCCATCTACTGAATCAGCATTTTAACTTCAACTCTCACAATTAAATAGTCTGCTTATTATCAACTACAAGAGCCATCGTGTTTTTTCCTAATATGATTCAGTTCAAGAAGAATAACTTATCTACCAGCATTTAAAGTCTAACGAACCATACAGAGATATTTAATTAATTTAATGAAATTTGATGAGAAAGTGGGTGTGTTTGCCTATAAGGATGCTAACAATGTAAGTTGGATTAATGCTCTGTGCAGGTTCTATTGTTGTCGTATGAATTCCTTATTCAGCAATTTACATAGTAAAGTCATCAGCACTATATTCAATACAATAAGACTGTACCAGAGATGGGCTCTCTTAGGGAAGAACTATACAATTCCTAACTCTATAGCCCAGGCTAGCCCAGTTTCTTTAGATCTTGGAAGCTAAGAAGGGTCAGTCCTGGCTGTTATTTGAATGGGAGACCTCCAAGGAATACCAGGATTATGACATAGAGGCAGGCAATGGCAAACCATCTCTGAACACCTCTTGCCTTGAAAACCCTACAGGGTCACCATAAATCAGCTGTGACTTGACACCAGTTTCCACCACATTTGTCATAGCATTTGCAGCAGAGAACTGGTGGGCAGAAAACACATGAACTTAACTCCCTGGTCTCTTGTTACATCTGACCAGCAAAGACATTTCAAAACACAGATTGTTTTGAAATGGGTAAACAGCAGCTGCCATTAGGGGTGGAATGGGTATGTATTGGGGCTATGACACTGGTGGAAGGGAGGAGCAACTCTGTATGTTTCCTCCAGCAAGCCAAATATCAGCTTCATGAAGGGGGGGGGGGGAATTTGAGATTTGGAAAACAGCTCAGAGAGAAAGGATTAATAATACCTCCAGATGCAATACAGTGGCTGCAGTCACACACACTAAATATTCCACTTTCAATTCACTTTCAATGCACTTTCAAAATGGATTTTGCCAGTTCACACAGTAAAGATACAGTTGGAAAGTGTTCTGAAAGTGGATTAAAAATGGATTAGTGTGTGCGACCACAGCCAATCTCAGTAAAATTGTACCCTACCTCTGACTACTAATTAAAACTGCTTGGAAGATGCATTCACAGATCTCACAGTGTCTCATTTAGTTTGGCTCTCAGTCCAGGCTCACAAAATTATGGATATAGTCCACAATTCATGTAGTATAAGCCATGATCATTTCAATATGAATTATCAGATGTGACAGGTACCACTAAATATTAAAAAATGTTTTGAATGATGCCACCTTGAGCTTCTGCATGTCTTTCATGTTGCTGCTTTACCTATCTTGAAATGATTTCCTGGATTTTTCTTTGTTTACAGAATCTTGTTTGAGATTGTTCTTTTTGCCTGGCAAGATACATCAGGTCAGAGTATATTTTGGCCACAAGCTTTAGCACACGGGAAGCCAGAAGTCAGTCTGTTTCTCAATTTAAATCCTAAGGGGATTTATCCTCTTTAGATGGTGTCTCTAAAATAATTAATTTATGATAGGTAAAGGTAAAGGTTCCCTTGCTTGAAAGCCAGTCGAATCCGACTCTAGGGTTGCGGTGCTCATCTCCGTTTCAAAGCCGAAGAGCCAGCGCTGTCCGAAGACGTTTCTGTGGTCCTGTGACTAAACACCAAGGTGCACGGAATGAAGAGTAAAAAGGAATATTAAGAGTACCTCGGAGGAGTCTGTTCATTTTTTGACTATTGCCTCTAGGGCACAGATTAAGGGTGTGCACTTCAAAAATTTTGGTATTTCAGCAAGGCCATAGTAACTGCTACCCTGACATTTTAGGAGCATGCATACTTTTTGTATGTGTGAGAAACTGTTTCTGGTAATTTTTCAAGGTATCCGTAGACCCGGCCTACCACACTGTTTTCAGTAGGTTGTAGATAATTCTCTTAACCCTTTCCCATTCAGATTCTCTTGTATGCAGAGTTACAATATTCAAAAGGTATTTGGTATTTACTGATAAGTGGCTAAATCATTTCTGTTACCTGTGGAATTTTTGACTGGGAAGCATACTGATGAAAAGGCTTAATTTCCTACAGTTCAGCCCTATTATCTAATTTTAACAGCAGGGCTGAGTCCTGTGAAGAAATAAGAAAAACCTTCTAATTGTACTGTCCTAAGCAGGTTTACACCATGCTAAGCCCGTCAAGTTAAATGGGCTTGAAAGGGTGTAACTCTGCTTAGGATTCTACTGTAAGCGAGCAAAGAATATCTTAGCCTCTCTGCTGGGTCACCATAGCTTGTATCTGTATTTAAGATTAAGGAATAGGGCTTCCAAAGGGACAAGTTTAAGACTGGTTCTATCACTTTTTTGGAAATTAAGCACTAACAGATCTTATCAAACTTCACATCTTTCCCCACAAATCTATAGAAGTAACAGCAGCACAATTCTCTACAACATCAGAATATGTTATCTCAACTGACAGATTATGCTGTGTATTTATATTTGAAATCTAAATGCAAATTTTGACACGTTTCCATTTAATGATGGGCTGAAACATAATATACTTACCATGTTGTAGGAGAAGCAAAAACATTTTTATCATAAAATAGCATGAATTTGGCACAATAGCGACAAGAGTTTTGAAACCAAATCTTGACAGACATAGTATTTTCTACTCAATATTTTTCCTCAGGATCCCCTTATAATTCTAGTATGTAAACCAGCAAACTAACATGCCATGTATATTGAGTAGCCTCTCTGGATTCCAGCTGGCTTGGCTGTATGCCTTTCTAATGGTAATGAAGTCACACAGCTGCTAGGACAATCAGCTGGAGCTCAGATCATCCCTAACTGAATGGAGAGCTACTGACTGGCTTCTTATCAGGAACCATTTAAGCTGGTCTTGACAAAGCTCTAAGGTTTCATGGGTTTTCATGGTTACAGCAAAGTGGCTTTTAAAAATGAACTTTGCAGGACTTTTAAAAAAAACACCTTTTTTTTGCTCACAAACTTTGTGCTAACATAAAAAAACTGATCTTCTGAAAGAAAGTGAAAAGCAAAATTCTATTCATTTCAATACAGCAAGACAGACCAGTTTCCTAACATTTAAGGGGATCTTTGAAGAATACTGCTATTCACAATTTTTCTAAAATAAAATGCCTGTGACATTGGGAGGGGACTGTTAACATATCAAACTGCCACCTCTTTCAAAGCTCAGTTTGCATATGTGAAATTGAACTGTTGTTGATGAGACACTGCATACTCGGCAATCATCAATTTTACAAAATAAAGTTTTTAGTTAAAATTAAACTAAATATGGCCATATAACCTGCTATTTAAAATTCTTTCATTTTTTAAAACTTCCCCTGCCTGTCAGACATAGACAGTTCATGGATTTCTATGCAAAACCATTTCAGAAAACACTGTTATATTGATATGACTTTTGTATGCTTGCAACATATGAGAAACATCAGCTGTTGTGACATTTAACGAACACAGTAGCCAGTGGAGTGGATCCTACTCCTATCTTACAGCCCCACTGCGTAAGCCTTCCTCCAGCCTTGGAGCACTGGAGGAAGAGCCACTTAAGTGGAGGAAGACTCCTTAGCTGCAGGAAGATTGTTAGAAGATTGCTGGATCAACCCTACCATAGTACATCCTTTTTGTTGGAAAACTGGCCCACATGATTGCTTGGAAGTATGCTTTTAAATTTGCTGCCTACTACAGTGGACTATGAAAGATCATACCTGTGATTATCAAGAATAGTCTCAGGGTTTAGTACAAATATCCCATTAACTTTGTACTTCCTCTATATGTTGAACCAGTAGACCATTGTGACCCATCAGACATTGTGACCCATCAGACATAAATTATAAATTTATGTCCATTTTCTTTCTTTTGAAAGTGTTTCCTTACTATTTTCTTCCTCAATCTACACAATCTTTGAAGAACAGGAAAATTAACAGCTCTGCTTCTCTGTATCTTAAAATAAAAGATATTGGCAACATCTCATAACATTGAGAAAAATATCATGCCTCCCACAAACCATAATATGAAAAAATCACCCACATAAATGATGTCATACTGACTCAAGTAAGCATGCTCAGAGTGAACACTGACACTGACATTCAGGGAAAGGTTTGTAAAAGAGAAAAACGATAACACTTCTGAAGTTATTAACCCTTAATAGTGAAGCTATTAAAAGCCTTTGATGCTCAACACTCTAGGATTTCCATTTCATATTCTGGATTTTTCTAGATGTAACAAACATGTTTGTGAGAGGGCAAAGTTTTGCCAACATCATTCAAGATTTGACTTACAGAGATGATTTTTATTGTTTTCAAAACCCACTTTATTGTTCATACTAATCAGTTCCTCATATCTCTATTGACAACTTAAATTGTTCATACTAATCAGTTCCTCACATCTCTATCACAGATTTTTGGTTATAGGCTAATCAGTTCTATGACTGTAAAAATCTTTTTATCATCTTATTAGTCACATCCTCCAGTATGCTACTCCAGTATCTGCTACTTCTAAAAGGATTCATTCTTCTTGATACAAGTCTAGCAAATAAAAGTTTTACTAATTTTTATAGGACTGACCCTAAAGTTTTGCAAAAACTCTGATATACACAGCTCATACAAGAGAAAGCCTTGCTATCTTAGTGAAGGTGAAAACTCCATGTATACAGTTTTTTAAGAATCCTGAAGGAATTGCTGGATTAGGATTAATAGTTAATGAGCAAGAGATTTTATTGATTGGTTTTAGGTTCTACTTACTTTTTTTACAATTATATGCTTAGAACAATCATAATATTCCTTAGTAAAAGGCAGCTCACAGCACTGTAAATACATTACCAGCTTTAGGCATATAATTCTCTCTTAACCTCAGTACCACATGCACAAAATGGGAATAACATTACTAACCTATTTTAGAGGACTGTTGTAAGGATTACTGAGCTAATGTATGTGAATACATCAAGTACTATATACATGCTACATATTATTATAATAGTGAATCAGATGCTATGTTATGCTTGTCATTCCTCATTTACATCTCATCCTCTAACTGTGAAACAAAGCTGACTAGGTAGAGACAGAACAAACTCCTCATTTCAGGCATCTAACTATAGTGTACATTTTCCTCTTCCTATTAGAAGACACAGCAGCTGTGCTGAACAGAAGAAAAGAGGCAAGAATATCAGCATTTGATTCACTGATATGCTAGGTACAGGCATAATTATCAAAAGCACTGGGAGCTCCCTTTTTTATTAAATCTACCTTCAGTCTCCTATGGATGCATGATCTGAATATTTAACTTAACCATTAACTTAAGTTTTCATGTCATGGATTCACGACACCATCAGGTACAGATTTAAATCCACATTATTACAAGGGCCACTAGAGAATCTTCATCCAGAAGACGGTACATGCAATCTTTTGTATTTATAACTACATCAATTACTGTTGGCACAGGCCTCAACCAATTTGTAAGCCAGCACCATGCCATGTGAACAGATGGCATGAGGTACACAGCCAAATAGCCACGTATGTGCATCAGTTGTGGGTAGTGATGGCACTGTTCCCAGCCATGAAGTTCTAAACAGTTGTCCATCCTAATCTATCAGGCTTATGCTTATAATGAATAATCATTATAAACTGGATTAACTTTCAGAATTATGTATTAAATATGCTCTTGTTTGGGGGACATTTCCTTGTAGAAATGAAGATATAACTAACTTTTATCACTTGCAGAAGATGTATAGCAGATCTTCAGATGCACTTTGTATTAGCCTTCAAGATAATAAAATCAACCCACCCCCTATTTAGTCCAGTCACGTGAGAATGCTGTATGGATAACGTACAGGTTGAATAACTAAATCTGGCTGGGTGTTTCCATTGTGCTTAAACGGGGGATCAATGAATCACATCTCCACACTGAGGACTTCCTATGGCAGTATGCAATGATGCGCGTACCGGGAAGGGGAAAAAATGGCACTCGGGATGGCCTGATCAGATCATCCCGATGCCATGAGACCACGCTGGTGCGATCACACATGGGAAAGTCCATCTGTGGCCTGTAGCAACCCGTTTGATAGTGGACTTTTCCTAGGTTCCGGTCACACTGCCATTTTGATTGGGATTCACTGCTGTTTCCTTGCGCATGTCAGTTTCATGTTCACATGAGCCAATCCGCCTCCCGCCCCGAAGCAGGCTTACTCGCGCAATGCTTCCAAGTTTTCCTGACCCCTGGAAAATCTAGTGTTTTCCTGGCACTTCCGCTTTACGCGATTTCGCCTATGTGGACAGTCCATCTCTCGCAAGGATTGCGATTAGGGTCGTCTGAACGCTCTTTGTGCTTTTTTTTTTTTTAAAGCTTCCAGTTTGAGTGCTTGAGCGGCTTGAGCAAACATGCGCTTAATAAATTCATTTAACATTTAATAATGGATTTATTAAGTGCATGTTTAGTCAAGCGCTCAAACCAGAAGCTTTTAAAAAAAACACATACAAAGACGGCCCTGGAGGCGGGAACGAGAGGCGGGGGCTCCGGCAGCCTGGATGGGGCCGGCAAGGAGGATGGCGGAGATGGCGGAGCCTATTTTCGTGGGGCAATGGCGGCAGCGGTGGTGGCAGCACCCCCCCAAAGTGTCGGCAGGAGCTGCAGCCGACCGAGCCTCCCCGTGGCCGGCAGGATCGCCTGGAAGGACAGTGCAGCAGCAGGCAAGTGGGTGCTGGGAAAGAGGGGCTGGCTGCATGTAGACAGCCCAATGCAAATAAAAATGTTCCCGATTTAAATAAACTGGGAACAAAGCGCATGGCATTTGCAGTGTGACCAGAGCCGTGTCTTTTAACTCTGCTCTTGTGGTGGAGCACAACGGATTGTCAACAGGTGTGAGACGCTGGCCAGATGTTCATGTCTGATCACACCCATTAAATTTGCCTGGCATTTGTGCCTATGGTGCAACTAACTGTGTGTGTGATCGCAGCCACAAACAGAAAACCACACCAATTTGCAAGGGAGGGCAGGAGATTAGCATTACTGTGCAGCTGCACTAGGGCATCAGCAAAAATACAAAAAAAAACCCCGAAACACATAAACCCCACACCCTTTGTCATCACCCACGACCAACACAGGAGTGAAGTCCCCACCCCATGTAGGGAAAACGCAATTCTTTTGATGCACTTGAATGCAATTATTTTGATGCAGAAATCCAGATTTCTGAAGACCAAAAATCTGGAAGGAAAAGAATGGTACAAAACACAAAACAGAATCCAAATCCAAGCTTTACAACATGACTGCTGTGAAAAGCTGGAGTAACCTTTGTATGTGTAATAGGCCAAAGAGTGGTGGAAGGAATCACAAAATGGCTACTGAAGTAGGCAGAGCCAATTGCAAAATATCAGGGAGGGAGATTATGTGGAAATTTAAAAGCAATTCTTCAACATGTCAGGCATAAGAGGATATCTTTTAAAATGAACATACATTTAAAAATATTTTCTTGCATACAGAGAACTTCCCTTCCGTCAAGTAGTGAAGAACCTTGTGCTGTGGCTACAACTGCTGTGGAAGCAATGTTTTAAAATCTGCACAGCCTATCATATCTCCAATGGCATATCAGAAGTTCTGCTGGGCAAAAGCCCTACCAGACCCCACCCACTCTCTGAAAACACTTGGTAGGTGCCAGGAAAGGTATTAAAACAATGGCCGATTTCCCACTACAGCTGCCTCAGGGTTGCGCCGCCGTTTGCCCCGATACTATTTGTCAATTTCACACCCGAAGCCGCGGGACTGCATTTTGACCCGCGGCCTCGCCGATTTCCCCGCAGTTTCGTAATCCTGTTTTTTGAGGATTACGAAACTGCGTGGGAAATCGGGCGAAGCCGCGGGTCAAAATGCAGCCCCGCGGCTTCGGGTGTGAAATTGACAAATAGTATCGGGGCAAACGGCGGCGCAAACCCGAGGCAGCTGTAGTGAGAAATCAGCCAATATGTTCATTTTAAAAGGTGTCCTGTTAAACAGAGACTTTGTCTGAAATCTGGAGCACTTTGAGGTGTTGAGGCCCTTAGCCATAAGTAAAAAATGACAACATATGATGTGCATTGAACAAGCAGTAACTTGAAGGCAATAATAATAAAAAATGACAACATATGATGTGCATCAAATAAGCAGTTACTATTAGACTAGGCCTGCTGAGGGACTGTGACTCACTGACAGAGCAACAGTTTAGCAAGCAGAAGGTCCCATTTTCAACTGCAGTATCTCCAGTTAAAAGGACCAGGTAGTAAGTGATGTGAAAAACCTCTGCCTGAGATTCTGGATAGACACTGACAATTTTAGTAAACAATACTGACTTTATGTTGTCGAACTGACTTTGAGGCATCAAAGCAGTAGAAGGCAGCTTTTTGTGTTCATGTGTGCTTATAACCTCACTCCCTGGTATTCTATGGCCCCAGTAACATGGGCCAGATAACGCGGGGGGGGGATGGCTATTTGCACCGTCACTATTTGACCTGCCAATATGCGATCAGACGTGATAGCGGGGAACCGAGGTTTTTTTCAGAGGCACGTGTTTCCGGTGCGCTTCAATGGGGCAAGAGGAGCGCACTGGGGCAATCAGATGGAGAAAGTTCATCTGCGGCCCATCACAACTGTTTGATAGTAGGCTTTTTAAACTCCAGATCTCAGCTGGATGATCTGGGTTGCCGATGGGTGTGGGACACTGGCTAGATGTGTCCGTTTGATCATGCCCATAAAATCCGCCTGGCATTCCTGAGTATCCTGTGGCAAATTCTGCGTGTGACCAGAGCCTATATCAGGCTTTGCCTCCTATGGCAGCCATTTTGTAGTTTCACTCACCACCCTGTATCAGAATTCCAAGAATGCTCACAGATTCAAAAAGGATAGGGATGCCTTACTTAAGTACATTTTTATCCCATCCATCTTCCAAGGAGCTCAAGGCAGCATATATTGTTTGCTCTCCTCCATTTTTATCCATATTACACATGATAAAGGATGCATAGCTCCAAGTAAAAAGCTGAACATGTGATGTTGTGCATGTATTGATCTGGATATATGAGCCCGCTTTGGTGGGAAGGGTGGGGTATAAATCAAACTAATAAATAAATAAATAAATAAATAAATATTTTAGCTTTGTAATACTAAAGAGAATTAGGTATAGAGAATGAGGAAGAACATGTAGAAAACAGCACCTTATCTTATAGCCTTTCTTTAGTTCTTGCAGTTTTACAAGTTTTGTGGAATATGCCCAAAGATACTTTGGTTCTGTCAGACCAGATTGAGAGGACCAAGCCCATCCATAAATCAGTGTGGCAACAGGGGGGTTAAATTAAAGACCTCATGCATCTGCTTATGTGATTAGCATATGATAGGAAATTAGTAGTGATCCTGAATGACATAAAATGACATGGATTTTAAAGGTACCGCTAATGACAGCATATTAATATTTAATAAGGTCCAGTGATTAAGACTGTCTGCACTTTATTATTCTATCTTCCACACATGTCAAAGCAGTTTGAACACTTTTTTGCATTATACTTAATTAAAAATAAAATTTCTATCATCTGTATAAGGTATAGCTCAAGTTATTACTAAAGATCACACTACATTTCTTATAAAGACCTTTTGTTCTCAAAAGGTGTAAAGTGATTTTGGATGCACCTTCTTTAAATGGTATAAAATATCGAGGTAAAACTAGGGGAATGAGTGACCATGATTAAACATGAATATAAAATTTAGATGTGGTTTTCAGGACTGTTTTGTTTTAATTACAATTTCTTTGTAAAAAAACAACAACCACATTTTATTTTGTCCTTTAGCACTTATTTTGCTGCCAATTAGCTTCTGGTTAATGCTTACCATTCATGACACAGACCCATAGACGATTTCAAAACAGAAGTCTCTCTGGCAGGGAATGCAGAAACACTTGAGGGGTGCTCACACAAGCTTAATAGAGAGTAAACATAAGAACATAAGAGAAACCATGTTGGATCAGGCCAACAGCCCATCCCGTTGAACACTCTGTGTCACACAGTGGCCAAAACCCAGGTGCTAGCCTCTTTATTTAAAGAATTGTAATTCAAACCTTACCTCATTGAACAGCGTTGATACTGTTGAGAACAGTATCTGTTGATACCATTTCAGAACAAAAAGTGCAATAAATGTGTTAATCCAAATAGTATCAACACTGCTCAAAGAGGTAAGGATTGAATTACAATTCTGTAAATAAAGAAGCTAGCAAAAAAAAAAAAAAGGCCATTTGACGAAGACTACAAATAGTATTCCCAACAAATAATGCATTTTTAAAATCCAGAGACGTCTTAACTAGGGATGGGCACAAACCTCATCATGAGCCTAATTTCCTGATGAACATTGCTGGTTTATGGTACATGAACCAGAGACCTGTGCCCATCCCTATCCACAACCCTCCCATGACCCTCCATGTGGTTTCAGAAGTTTGTGGGGTTCATGGTGGGAAGCAGGGGGGAGTTTTAATTCGCACATCAAAGGTAACAGTATTGAACAAGTTATATATTTTAAATATTTGGGAGTTCTTTTTCAGCATTATAACAGTTGGATAACACAGTGTAAACAAGTAATAAACTTGGCCAAATGTAGCTTGTCTGTGATCACAAGATTCTTTTATGTGAAGAGTAGCCAATTTGTACCTGTGGCTATTCATGTTTTTAATGCTAAATTAGCATCTCAAATACTTTACGGGATTCCCATTTGGATTAGCACTTTCAATCAACATGTTGAGCAAATCCAGGCGATGTTCCTGTACAACATTTTGGGGGTCCCAAACAGTGTAAGCTATGCAGCCATGTGCTTGGAGACAGGGCAGTGCCTCCCAGAGACTAGAGCTTGGCTCTTAACCTTGAAATTTTGGTTACACCTTCATCCCTTTTAATTCTCTTCTTATGTTAGAAGAATCCCAAGATTTTAGATCCTTGAGACTTCTGGACAAATTCCCTGTTCCTTAGCAAGCAGGACACGCTCCTCTTTGGAGTTTGGTATCACACCTGATTATGGGGTTCTAGCAGCCTACTTTTCATACCTTACATCCCCTCAATTATGTTGAGCTTTTATGCTTGCATGATTCAATGTCTTCCCATCAGTGGTTCTCTCTGGGAGATTTGCAAATGACCCCTATTATGAAAGACTCTGCTTATGTAGAGGTAGAAAGCTGGAATTGGTAACCCATATTTTGCTTTATTGTGATTTCTATGTTATTAAAGTGTGGGGTTTTTTAATTAGTCCCCTCTTGCATAATTTCCATGGCTATTCTGATAAGAGGCTCATTTTCCTTCTTTTGTTGGACCAACATCCCTATGTTATCTATTCAGTATCATGGTATCTTCTAATTGTTATGAGGATTAGGAAGCATAAGGTCAAATCTTTTGATGGATGATTCCTTTTTCAGTATGTTAAAAACTACTTTTTCTGTTGTTTATGCTTATAGTAAAGGTAAAGGTTCTCTTGCTCGAAAGCCAGTCGAATCCGATTCTAGGGTTGCGGTGCTCATCTCTGTTTCAAAGCTGAAGAGCCAGCGCTGTCTGAAGACTTCTCCATGGTCATGTGGCCAGCATGACTAAACACCAAGGTGCATGGAATGCTGTTACCTTCCCACCAAAGTGGTACCTATTTATCTACTTGCAATTTCTTGCTTTTGAACTGCTAGGTTGGCAGGAGCTGGAATTAGAGACGGGAGCTCACCCCATCATGCAGCACTCTCGGGTCTCGAACTGCTGAACTACTGACCTTCCACAGCCTGCAGTTCACAGTCTTAATCACTTGAGCCACCGCAGCTTATAACCTATGCCAAAAAGATACAGACTGATGGACTGAAAATAAAAGCCTTTAAATGGCTTTTGCAAGATCTTCCCCCCTTCCATTCTGCCGGCCTCACCAGCAGAAAGGAGGGAGGGTTGATCTCAGATCTTCCCCTGAATCTCACAAACCGAACTGGTTTGGTAAACAGGGAGGTTTGTGTGACCTCATGAACCATGAACTAGGATGAGCCTCCATTTTCCCAGTTCGTGCCCATCCCTAGGCTTAACAGAAAGTAAACCTGATGTCCAGAGCTAAAAGGGAATGCTGTGATTAAGAACACTACCACAACAAACTGGGTAACTCCACTGTGTTTGGCCTCTAGAAAAAAAGAAAACTAATTTTCTTTAACCCCTTTTAAAGCTGTCTATGCTCACCATCATCCACTGGCAGTGAATTCTATAACTGAACTGCTCACTGAGAAAACAAGTATTTCCGTTGGTCTGTCCAGAACTTATCACCCATCCATTTCTCCCCCCTCCCATACTAATATTATGGGAAAGAGAGAATCAGCTCTCTCTATCCACTTTCTTTTGCACTTTAAAAATATCCTTAAAAATTTTATTTAAAAAAAAGCTAAAAACCAAGCAGTTCTAAAAACTGTTGATTCCTATAAACACCAAATTTGGATGTCTTAAATTCAAAATGAAAAATCATGATAAGAAATTTATTCCAAAATCAATAGATCCACAATGCTGCCTGCCAACATTTCCAGTTGCATAATGCCTTCTCAACATATTAAGGAGATACTAAAATGTGAAAAAGGGGAAAGCATTGAACCATATGATATTTAATGTATGGGTCCTATCCATCTTTTTCTGTTGGCTTAATCTCTTGAGGTTCTGCAAAGTAACTCAACAGAGTGTTTAAAAGCAGCCTATGTCATTCAATCAGTTTCTTTTAAGAGACAGCTGTGAAACTTGATTTGCGTTCAACAAATACTGTGTGCCATGTGGATACATGCCTAAGAAGGAGCTAGAATAGGCTACTTAATTAAAGCCATATGCTCCCACTAGTTATGTGCCATGTATGGAAGTAGTTAGTCTCCAGTTACACAACTTGCACAAAAAAAGTAGTAGCTAATTGCTTGCATGAAAATGAATAAGTTTAATGGGGGCACTGCTAGTGACACTTTCACTTGTAATAGATTTTACAGATCTAAAGGAGAAAGATTCCTTTGCTGCACACTGTGGCTAGTATGGTAAGTATTGCTCCCCAATATTGCAAGTTCTTACAGGGCTAGCAAAGCAGGTAGAGGCATCCCAAAGCCCTGGATAAGACTGTGCATGCCCAAGAATCAGAGTTAGGCTGCAGCAATTCAGCAGTAACTGGTTCTTCAATGTAGTCTACCCCAGATGATGAGAAGGCCACAGCCTGTTCAGCCAACAATGTCAGGGTCTATCTATAGGTATCCCTCCCCATAAATTTCTCATTGGTGGTTAAGTTAAAGATCAAAAACACATTTTTTAAAAATTTATTTTTAAAAAATCTATTACAAATCAGAGCTGGCAGGTTCTGCCCATTTCTGGCTCTAGGGGGGAAAAAAAGAAAACAAGAGGAAGAGACAGAGCATGAGCACAATCCAGAACCAACCTAAACATAAAACTTAAAGTGTGGACATAGTAATACAGTTTTTAAAAGTTCTTACAACAGTGGCTAACATGACAACAAGAAATCAGTAGCGTACATGAAAACAACAACAAATAATCTTCTGACACCTTAAAGACTAATTAATTGTGGGTTTTGTAAGCCAGAGCTCAGCTCATCAGATGCAAGAGTTGGCAGAGACCCAAAACTATATAAAGCATATGTGTATGGGGGGGGATTAATTATGAAAAAATGTCATAAAGCCTAATTTCCCAGACACAAGAGTATTTATTATATAACATTGCAGAGATGGATATGCAGAACTTACCTGAGTGTACCTAAAATACAGCATGACACAGTGATTTTTTTTAAAAAAGGAAGTGCCATTGCTCAGTAGCCAAAGACAAACTCTGCACACAGAAATTTCCAGTTTCAGTTCCTGGCATCACCAGGTAAAAGGATCTCAGACAGCAGATCCTGGGAATGACCTTTCCCTGCCTGAAGCCCTGAAGAGCCACTGCCTGCCAGAACAGACAATACTAAACTAGATGTTCCAGTGCTCTGATGACATAAGGTCACATTGTATACAAGAAGTAACATCTGAAATATATGCAAACACATCCATGGAATATAAGCACCAGTAACTGGTGGCAATTTATATGAGCATAGCAAGCCATTTTTCAGTTACTTCATTCACATCAATTGCTGTAGGAAACATCTAACATGGCTCTGAAGACTATAAACAGAAGAGATATCAATGTAAGTGCGACTTGAGATCCTGAATGGTGGCACATGATCATAAGCCAGATCCAAAGACAGAAGATATATTAATTGGTTTCTGAATCACTTTAGCCTAATTGGCATGACTTTTAAAAGGATATTAGTTCTGTGAATAATAAGCTTAATAAATTTTACCTACTTCTAAACCAATTTGAGCATCAACAGAAACTTGCAATAATTAGCAAAAATCTCAGATGAAACTTTTAATTTAAATCAATAAAGCTCACTATGTAGAAATCTATACATGCACAAAAGGAAGTAAAACTGATAGCAAAAGATACAGCAATTATGAGAAAATGCAGAGAATAAACCAAAGAAGGAATAAACTAAAGAAGGAATGACAGAGCAGATATTCCTGGCAATAAAATAATGAAGACTCTGGCTACACGAGGAAACTGTAATTAACATTAATTAGAGGCATTCTGTTAATGGGCAAGATCCCCTGAGTTGCATCTCTTTATGACATCGGGCTCAATACAACAAATACTGTACTGTTCAAGAACCATGTTTGATAAATTAGAACTTAAATATCTTTTATTGACCTAGCCTGGCAAGAAAATACCAAACAACTATTATGGTCTATCTACCTGCAACTTTATGACTAGATATTGTTGGATATTGTGTTATCATAATTATTTTGCTCCTGGATTTATTTTTCTGCACAAGAAAATGCAGGAGGGTAAAAGATTAGGATACTGCAATATCCAATGACACGTGGTCCCCACCTGTGACATCATCTCAGGAACTATTGATAGCCACTTGTTGTGTCTCTAGGTTTTTCATTTTGTGTCACTTTGTTGTTCTTTTCAAAATCTTAAATGTTTTAAGATATACAGATTCCCAGAGATTGGTATCTTAGAATTACATAGTTTACCACAGAAGCACTGGGGAAAAGATGGCTAGTAATCCAAACAACTAAAAAGCAGGCTGATCCCATGGTTCCATTATATCTGGCAACTTCTACATCAGAGATGAAGTTTGCAATACTTTGAACACTTGTCAGCAAAGTCAACTGTACATCAATATCATTTGAAACAAAAGCTAATGTAGTAACACCAACAGTCACTCCTGGCAGAGTCCCTGACAACTTCAGCATCATAATGTTCCACATCAACAATATTACCCTTGTATGGAAGGTATAAATTAATATATGGTGACAGCAGGAATACCTATGATGCACTTTCTGTTTCAAACCTCTTCAAGTTCATTATGACTGACGGTTCCAAGTGCTAACATTGCCTGCTTCGTCCTTCTCCTTCCCCCTTGTCAACATAATTGTCCTGCTTTCCTCTTCCAATCATCTCACCATAACTGCTCTCCTCCTGTCACTGGTTACTTTCCTTAGCAGGTTTTTAAAAAGTTATGACCTCATGAGATCTTGGTTGGCACTCGGGGTGCACGCTCGATATAAACTGAGGTGAAAAAATACCCAATAAATATCTTACTGGTATTTATTGGGTATTATTCAGCTGAATACAGATCAAAGGATCTGATTCAGCTACTGATATAGCTGAGCCTGAATAAAAGCCCATTTTTTTGGGGGGGGGCTTTTAATTGAGTTAGCTATATCAAGGTAGGAGTTAGCTTTTAATTGAGTTCACTATACCAGCTGGAGTTGCGGGAGCAGAGAACTCCGCACTGCTTCAGGTGGTGGGCTCCTCAAGCCAGGTCTGTCTGCGGTGGGGAGAAACCTCCCTGCCGCACACAGATCCTGGGGTCACCTTCTCCTGCCTGGTGGTTTACCACCAGGCAGGAGAGTCCCAGCCGTCGTCTGCATGCTGAAAAAAAAAATCAGCAATTACAAATATTTCCTGAATTCCAATATCATACTGATATTGGGATTCGGGAATATCGGGAAATACCAATATTTTTTCAGGTTCAGTATACCCAAACCCAACAAAATATCATTTTTTGTGGCACATTCCTAGTTGGCATTTTTTTCACTGGAGTCATTTTGTGGGGAAGAATGGGAGCTCTCTTATTGGCAGCCAGCACTGCCTGTCAAACTTTGGAGGGCCACTATTGGTATTTCTAGGGCTGCAAAGTCCATTCTCCATTGTTTTGATTATCGTAAATGATCGTAATTTGATTATCACAGACACCATTGACATGCACCACCATGAACTGCCTGAACCTCCGAAAATCACATGACTCACAAACCTCAGCTCATGAACCACAAACCAGGCAATTTTCATCATGAATTTAGGTTCATGAACTGGTTTGTGCCCATACCCAGTGGTAAACTGAAATGCAATTGAGCTGGTGAAAGGTGCAAAGGCTTGAAGAGTGAGCACCAATAGCTAATTCCAGTTTATCTGAATACTTCTCTTTTTTGGTCCAGAACTGATAAGCCCCTGAAATCTGCATCCCATAGCTGAGGAATCCAAGGACAAAATGGCATCAGCTTTCAGAAGCTGAAAGGACATGTTGATCATTATGTGATATGGCTTCAGCCACCAACAGATGGACATGGGTGGCTGTTGTAGTTTTAGTTGCTAATGTCAGGAGCAAATGCTTTTAGGAAACATACTTGGAGGAAGTGTGAATATCAAAAGACATAAAAGCATTTGAAACAGTATGGCCAGTTGCCTTAGGCATCATGAGGTAGGGGTACTATAATGCACAGAACTATGTAATGATCCACTTGAGTCATAGGGAATTAGTTGTAAAAAGTAATTAATCAGAGTGGATATATCCAAATTATTGAAACAGCCTGCATGATTGAAGGAGAGAAATGTAACCCTTGGCCTTTTGAAGCTACACTGGGGAGAACTCAGCCAGAAGCTAGTTATCCAGAAAAGAGAAAACCCTGAGGAAGAGATACACAATCATAGCATACCTCAGAAGAGATACGCAATCATAACAATATTGTATCTAAAGAAGATTGTGGGGGGGATGCATAGTGTAGCACAACATTTCTGGAGAGTAATGACTGCTTGCAAAATTAGAATAGAAAAACCTGATAATGGCCGAGGACAGACTGGCAGTTTGCCCCGGTAGCCAGTCGTAGCAAAAAAAAAACCCGGATTAAACTATACAGGATTTTCCCGTCCACACAGCGGGGGCCGCTGCCGGAAGATACGGGATGGAGGCGCGCAGGAGCGTTCAGACTGCTGCGCCGGAGGTGTGCTATATTCGCCGTTTCCCCATTAATTCGGCTGTGGGTGTATGGGTGTATGTGCGCATAAGCGCATTTTGCCGATTTTTTTTTTTTGTCCTGCAATGCCGGCACCGCATTGGGCAGTGGAGCAGAGCGCAGCCAATCACACCACTGCTGCCTCATGCCCAACGCGGCCTCCGTCTGGCTTTTCGCCTGCATGTTCAGACTCTCCAGAAGCGGAGAAACGTGCGATGAACGCAGGCTTTTGGATTTGCAACGGCTTTTATCAGGTGTTTTTTTAATCTGGCAGTGAAGCGCAACAGCACCGGTAGGCTACGGGTGGGGGACGCCAGGCAGATGTGCCTGTGTGAACGTTCCATTTACTCCGGTATTGAATCGTTGTCGGCCCGGGTCCCTTCCCGGGGCAAATTGCCAGTCTGTCCTCGGCCAATATCTATCATTATGATAATGTGAAAGTAAGCAACTTGCAAAGACAAAGATAGAAACCATACATTTTTCTTGAAGAGTGAACATACCTAGTAATAATATATGCATCTTTTCAACAAACACAGGTTTGTTCAATGTATGTGTCAACCACCTACTTTTTAGTTCCATTTTTTTCACCCCATTAGACAAAATGTCTAGTTCTGCTAGTGGGAAGGGATGAATTAAAATACTGATGTAACATAATAAAGGCAGGCACTGGCTGCCTATTGAATTCCAGATCTGCTTCAAGGTGTTGGTACTTACCTTCAAAGCCCTATACGGCCAGGGGCCAGCATACCTTCAACACCACCTCTCCCCATATGAGGCCCGTAGAGCACTGAGGTCCGCCAACATCTTTTGGTGGTCCCCAGCCCCAGGGACATCTGACTTGCCTCAACCAGGGCCAGGGCTTTTTCAGCCCTGGCCCCTGCCTGGTGGAATGAGCTCCTGAGTGAGATCAGGGCCCTGTGGGATTTATTACAATTCTGCAGGGCCTACAAGATGGAGCTCTTCCACTGGGCTTTCGGTTGAGGCAGTGGGCGTCCCCCTCCCGCCTTGGGTCAGCCCCATTTACAGCTTGGGTCAGCCCCTATTTTATAGCCTGGGCCTGAGATTCTAGATTGTACAAATTTCTGAGAAATTTATTCCCAGTACTATCAGCCACTGAGGCAATTGGCTTTTTTATGTTTTATATGTTTTAACATGGTTTTAATTGTATTGTATTGATATTGTTGTACTATATTTATATTGTTGGAACCCGCCCTGAGCCCGTTAAGGGGAGAGCAGGATACAAATCCAATAAATAAATAAAAAAATTCATACAATAAAAATTAGTCAAAGGGTAAAATTTGTTGTCTTGCAGCTGTGAAGGAATAGCCCTTTCTACTCATAGTACCAAGTTCATTGAACAAAAAGAGAGAGTGTTGTATAGAATGCTTCTTCATCAGAGCTGCATCAACAATGAATTTGGTGAAGGGTACTAGAGGAGGTATTTGGCACTGTTAGTGAGTTACAGAAAATATTCTCAATTTGACAAGAAAGGCCAGAGCTGTGAAAAAAAGTTTTAAGACAAAAAAGAAAGATCCTTTAAGCCAGTCACTGAATTCTCCAAAATGCCTTGTCACAGTCTGATCAAGAATGCAGGGGTGGGGGACCCAAAACACCATCACCAGAATTCAAGAAAATTTAACAAGGTTCTAATCCTTAAATTAAGTATTTCTGTTCCTTTATGCACATATGTTCTCCCTGGTAAAGAGTGGGGTGTGTCCCTCAAAAATTATTAGAGGACTAGGAATAAGGCCTGTTGTGGAAATAGCTACAATGAGCTTTAGAAAGAGACTTTGGGTGGGTGCCCTGACCTTGGGCACTCAGTGTCAATTTGCTGTGGTGACCTCAGCAGGGTATAATGACACAGAGCCCACCATTTTCTCCAGGGGAACTGATCTCTGCCATCTAAAGAGCAGTTGTAATTCTGAGTGGTATCCAGCCCTCCCCTGGAGATTGGCAACAATGGATCCCCAAGAGGAAATGGCCGGTTTAGAGGGTGGAGTCTATGGTATTGTACCTGCCTGAGGTCCCACTTCTCCACAAACACCACCCTCTCCAGGCTCCACCTCTCAAATCTACTTCTCTGACTTCAGCTTTCCATCTCCCCCCACTCCCATCTGCAGCCTCTGCCTAGGAAAACTACAGTCTTTCTCCACAGTGGGGACCCAAGCAGGAGGGAAGCGACCTCAGTAAGGTATAATGACACAGAGTCCACCCTGCAAAGCAGCCGTTTCCTCCAGGGGAACTGATCTCTTCCATCTGGAGAACAGTTTTAATTCTGAGTAATCTCTAGCTCTCCCCTGGAGATTGACATCAATGATCCCCCAGGAGGAAAAGTACAGTCTTTCTCCACAGTGGAAACCAAAGCAGTTTACATCATTCTCCTCTCCCCCTTTCGATCTGCACAAAAACCCTGTTGAGGTAGATTAGGCTGAAAGTCTGTGACTGGTCTGAAATCACCCACTCAATTTCCACAGCAAGAATCTGGGTCTGGCCGACCCTGCTCTGAAGCATGAATTGCTATGCCTAGGGTAGCCAATCTCCAGGTGGAGACTGAAGATCGCCAGGTATCACAAATGAACTCCAGACAACAGATTCCTCCCCCAAGAAAATAACTGCTTTGGAGGGTGGCCTCTATGGCATTTTAGTCAGCTGAGGCCTGTCCCCTCCCCAAACTCTGCCTTCCATAGACTCCACCACAAAATCTCTAGGAACTTCCCAACCTGGAGCTGGCAACCTTAGTCAGCACTGGCCCCAATGAGTTCCTCACAAAGGCCAAAAAAGGCCTGGAATGGGCCTTTTGCCTTTCCCTTTTTACTGACAGAACCAAGCTTCATTGCCTAGCAACAGCCACTGAGAGAAAAGTTAGTCCCACAGGAGCCAAGCAGGAGAAGTGTCTTCCTCAAGAGAGACAACCATTTTTGCAGTTTATTCTTTGAGGGAAGAGTGTCCAGGCTGGCAGTGGGTGGGGGAAACGAGCGGACCTAGCCAATGGCATGTAAATACTCTTGAGTGGCAGTTGATGGGCCAACAGCACAGCCAATGGGAAAGCTGAAAATGGCTAATTAGGGCAATTATATATATCAGATGGTTCCAAACAAAATGCTCAGCCATATTAGGTTGAGTGCCATTTCCTGATTAATTGTCCACTGACTCAATGTTGACTAAAACAATGCATGCAAAGTTCAGCACGTCACTGAGTCAATGTTGACTAAACCGGGCTCCTTCTGACTGCAGAGCCAGCCTCACTGCAGTTGGGGGTGGGGGCTGATTTGCCTCCCCCAGAAGGAGGAGGAGGCCATGATGCCTGTGTCACAACATTGCCACCAGGGGACAGAGCCAGCAAGGATTTGTCAGTTCCACCCCCATCCTGTCTCTTTGTCCATGTGCTTGGCCTAGGCAGGGATGATCTCCGAGGGCCAGCATGGGTGACTAGGCTGCGGCCCTCACAATGGCCTGGTGGTGTGTTTGGATGAGATAAATACAACACGAAAATGATGGGATTCAAACAGGCATTTCCTGGCACAAGAGATTCACTTTCATGAAGCCTGAGATCCCCTGTGCCAAGACACCCTTATGAGAAAAAATCCTCACATAGGTTTGTAGTAAAATAAAACAGTTTCCGTGAGTAGATGACAGAGAAAAAAAATACATGTTCTACTCCCAGAACACTAGAAATTGGTTTAATTTCCAAACGTGCCTAGGAATGATGGTTTATTATTTTAAAAGAAAGAGGACATTGACAGATCATTGTTTGAAATCAGTAAAATATAAATGTTTCTACATCGTATTTTAAAAAACAATCCTCTGCAAATGAGGGATTAAAACTCCCATTTATTTTAATCGCATGCTCTCTCAGTAAATAATCAAGTTTCTAGATTGACTTAAATAAATTTACTTATTCTTGCCATGTGCCAAATCACTGACAAAATTTAAGAAAGCAGCTTATTATTTTTCACTAAGATGCCAGGTGGTAGTACTTACAGCCACTTGCTTTGAGAGTGAGAAATTGTTTATTTTTATTATGAATTATTGCACTATTCCCCTTTTAAAGAAACAGTTACATCGATCACTGCAACTCTCAGGATCAAAACAGACATTACATCAAAGGTGCAGCGGCATCAAAAACTTCCCATGCGCTCCATAATTTCAAGCAGATTTTACCTCATGTAATGACATCACAATTTTCTTTTTCCCTTGTTCCCTGTGGTGGTTGCTGGTAAATGTTAAGAAAAAGAGAACATTTTGTCTTCACAGCATAACAAAGCTCTGTTAGACTTTATGTAATGGGAGGCAAAGATGCCATTAACATTTTCAGCAGCAGACAGTGGTTTAGCCTAATTTATATTTTGATCCTAAATTACATTGTTAAAGACTCATGAACATCAGGAGCTTTGAAAATCCTATTCAGAAACATGAAAGCATTTCATAGTAATCAATCATGCAAGGTGACAAAACTAAAACAAAGTAAACAAAACCAAAATGACAATAACAAAACAGAATTCAGGTTCAGTTAACACAATTTGGGTACTTCAGAATCCTATTCTAAAGATTCTGGCAGCCATTTTGAAATTCACCAAGCTTCAGCAAATTGATTACTGTTCTTTTGACTCAAAACATTACCTATCATCTGCTGACATCAGTAAGCATCATTATGACATATGCAATATTTTCCTCTCATGCCAAATCAAACCAGTTGCATCCTTGCAATATTTTAACATTTTTTTTAGTCATCTCCTGATACCCTTAAAAACTGTGTTAACAATCTGCACCAACATTAATTTCACTGCTCAATTTCTACTCTCATATAAATTCCATGATGCACTGAGACTTCAAAATATGAGTGCTTACCTACCACAGCAATGGTAGTCTCACCTGGAGAATGACATAGATCCCATAGATGTAGAACCCAACAACAATAAATGTATATACATTATGGTGAATACATGTTTACCACTTTGTGCATTTCTGTAGAAAATGGTGTAGAAGTTTCAAAAATACAAATATATAAATCTAAATTCTACCTGAAACTGAAAAGTTCAAATAAAATTCTACTTGGATAAGCAGAACTCATGAGACCTATCACACAACTCACACAGAGACAGAAATGTGGGAGCTGCTTTTTTATAGTGAGATCTCACATGGTTGTGGTATATTTGTGAATATCACAATCATATGCTTGTGGTTGATTATATGGGCATTTCCCACCCAAATTTAATCCTCTGACCCAGAGTGCAAAATTAAACTCATTTTCTTACTGTGTCTGTCTGCTGTAACCCCAGAGCTAACATTTTGCCTTCAGGAGACTTTGAAATCACTCGGCCTAGGGTTAAAGTGTATATAACCACACTATTGAACACTATACATTTAACACTGGCAGCAATTATTAATACCTGGTGTGGTAAGTATCTTTTCACAGGGAACTGTCTGGATGATGGATTAAGTTACATTGTTAAATTCAGCTTCAAACATTATCTCATACAATTAGCTAGACATAATTAGGCACTAAAGTGAGAGGGTATTAGTAGTCAATCATGATGTTGTTAATCTTGTGGCCTATGCCAATTCTCATAAGGTGAAGGCCAAAATGGACTACAGCATTTTTATTTGACTAGTATTTATGAATTCATGTATCATTATCTAAATATTACCTTTGACTGAGATCTCATTAAAGGTCTCTCTGTCTCATATCAAAATGTCAATAACCCTTCTAAGATGGGAAATGTCATTGACTAAGACTGTACTTATTAATCTAATAACTTCAAAAATGATCACAGTTGCCTTTCAGAAAATGATTTCTTCTCATTAGACCCCCATTGTCAAGTTTATTTTTCTCTCTTCAAAAATTAGCATACATTCTTCAAAGATAGATAATGAAAAAAATGTGAAAAGTTACTTCCAGAAAAGATGCCATAATCATCTTGAAGGGCAAACTGTAAATAGAAAACATTCTTGTTCTCTATAGTTTTTTCCCCCTGAAAATTATATTGCCAGCGTCTACTTTTTAATTTCTCCTTCCTGTAATAATTATTGCAGCCATTTTGTAATTGTAATAATAATAGTAATAGTAATAGTAATAGTAATAGTAATGATGATGATGATGATGATGATGATGATGATGATGATGATGATGATAATAATAATAATAATAATAATAATAATAATAATATCAGGGGTTAATACCTAAGAGTATCATCATTAGCTTTTCCTTTAATCAACAATAGATACAACTTCCTGGAATATATGCAAATACATTTCATTGGGCTGAGGTGACATGCTCTCTGAAGAAATGGGCTCTAGTTCACAGACGTTTATGCTGGAATACAGTATGGATTTTTTTTGCTGCAGCAGACAGCTACCACTTGAATTATTTCTGTAGCCCAGAAATGGATCTTCTAAACATCCATTCACCCATCCCTATGTGTGCAAATACACATCTACAGCCTTTGTGCAAACGGACACTGACATTAATTTCAGTGGAAACAATCTATCCATACTGTACCTACCCTACTTGCAAAATTGTGGAGAATACTGACCACCATTGTAAATAAACTAAAATATCAAAAATAATCTCCACACCCTTCTTTCGCCTTTCCTCCATTGACTGTGTTGTTAGATTTACATAACTGTGCTTTCAGATGGTGATTATTATTACATGGAAAATCTGATTATTTAAAACTTATGCCAAATATTGGCATAAACAGCCTTCTTGATATGTGTGGGTAAAGGCTGCACACACATGCCAAGTGAACTTAGTTTTGTTTATGAAAACAAGTCAAAGCCTCGAGGCTTGCATGCTCATAACCCAGTGTTTTAGAATCCTGGTTTTTAAGCAAGAAACACTGCAACTGATTGAAGGTCAATATGTAGTTCTGCATCTATAGTTAAATATACTTTCTGTCTCTCATACATTTTTATATCAAAGTTTAGAGCATCTCCAAAGCTGTATAAATGGAGTTGTTTTAACAAAATGTTGAGCAGCTTAGACCTTAAGTTTATGATCTATGCAGGTGCAAACAAGAGCACAGGATTGGTGTCAGGGAAGAATTCCCCAGTGAAAGGTCACTGGTGCTGTAGGGGAACACTTACTGAACACAGAAGCATTGTGAAAGGGGCTATTTTCAGGGGGGGGTATATCTGCAACCAATTACAGACCAATCCTATATTATGCCAAATAGGCCAAATCTACTTACATCACTGCAATCTGATACCAGCAAAGAACATGCACTGTACATTGCATAAGTTGCCTGTGGGTCTCAGAGGTGGCTGCAATTTGACTATTAGTTGGCCAGATAAGAGCTTATTTACTCACTTGTCCTATGTCAACAACTTGGCTACTGTGGCTTAGATCAGCTACCTCTCTACCCGGTTAGCCCTGAACATGCAACGTTTGCTCTGTAAATATCTCACGTAGTATATTTTGAAAGTTAATTCTTGGTCCTTTTGAGACAAAAAACAAACAAACCTTATAGTGCAATTCTCTGTGAAGTTACTTGCCATTTCTCTTTTATTCTGTATAGCTATCACTCTGACTTGCTTACCATCAATTATAGGTCTATGCTGCCCTTCTAATGCCAAAACCATTTTATATTTGCCACAGAACATGATGTCAATGCCAGCAAAAAAGCTTATCTAGGACAAGAATAAAATATTATCCCAAATACTTATATCTGAGGTTATTTTCCCATTCTGCAGAAATATATTAAGAATATATAATGAAAGATGAGGCTAACAACTTGCAGGACAGTGATGGGGAGCAAGACCCATAACAATGCCAAATTTATGATTATGAGCAGTCATTCCCCCCCCCCTTACTGGCAGAATAAGAGGCTCTTAGGGACTGACTAGAGTTGAAGGGTATTAAATCACGACCATGCAAATTTCTATTTGATAGTGCATATGGATGGTAATATATTAGGCGTTGTAAAAGTGCAGTTGTTTTTGTCAGGCACACAGGCTACTTTAGGGTAATAACTTCAAAATGAATATATACTGATATTTATTCATCAGCAATACCAATATGAATGAGATTGTTCTCAACAGGCTAAATCACATGTTAAAAAAACAAAGCTGGAGGGCTAAGGCTAGTTTTGCAAGCCATCTGGAGAACCTTTCTTGATACAGGTCATTTTTCCCTATTAGAGGTTTGATATACCAAATTATGTGGATTTATAAACTATTTACACCAAGGGTAAACAGGAGATGACAGATGCATGGCCTATGTATTACTGCAATTCCCATGTCTTTTGTGTAGTACTTGGGGATACAATAAAGCCAAAGTTCATAGGGCAATAGTGCAAGCACAAAAAAAATGTGGTCTAGCAGTACCACCTATAAAGAATTATTAACATGCCTCAAGCAAATGGGCTTGCCAGGACCTCTGATAGCATGGATTTGGCCAAAGGAGATAGGATGTCTGGGAATGGACCAAAACTGATCTTACCAGGACTTCATGGAACAAACATAAAAATCCACTGATGCCAGATTCCCTCCCCTCATTAGTTTCCTCCCCACCAAGGGAGTGTGGTCAGAGGTGGGCATGGGTTCTGCCTCCATTGACACATTCACGTCGGGGCCCACAAGAACTAAAAGGGGTGGAAGACTGCTTTCACATGGTCTCTTTTCCTCTCTGTGAGCTTCCACACACAGTCAGTGGGAACAGCTTGCTCAGCTCCTCCTCAGGCAGTGTTCTAGCCCCTTTTAAGGCCTGGGTGGCAAGATGTGCAGGTCAAGCAAAGGATCTGTCCTCCTGCATGGGCAGCAGGAACCAATGGGGGCCACAGTTGCAGCCAAGGTCCACCCTCAGCTCATCCCCATGAGAACTTGCACTTCTGACATTGGGGTGGCCCAGCTTTAAAGGTGTTGAGTGGCTCCCACCAGCTCCCACCACTGGTTGGCTGTTGTCTGGTGGGCAAGGGTGGCATCCAGCCATTTCAGGGTGTCTCACAGGCTCTGCCAGGTGGGAAAGGGCAGCATTTCTTCCTGGTCATTGACCCATTTAGGGGGTGGCAGTTTCAGCCACAGCAATATTGACTGCTGGTAGCCGGGTGAATTCAGGATCAGCTGGAAGCCTGGACTTACAACTATAATGTACACTGTGATGATCAGAGGTTGCTTAGTAAGGGTGCATATGCAAAAGGAGAGAATTCGATAACATGGATGCACCTCACAAAGTGCTTTGATTTTGCACTTGAACATGACACATGGCTGAAATCATTAAGATGATGTCTTAGAGGACCTCAGAAATAATAATTTGACACATGGGAAGATATGATTACTATAGAGCTATGTAGGGTTTAAAGGATATGAGAACATAAAGAGGATACAAATGTCAGATCAGTATTATAATGTGCAACCCTGTTGGAAAGTGACTGACACTGCCACATTCTCAAACAGCTAAATCTTCTCTACACTTTTCAAGGGGAGCCCCACAATTGACTTGTATAATTGATCTATGAGCTTATGATAGCCATATATCTGAAAGATGACAGTTCTCACATTAATTTGCATTAGTAAATAGTACAGATCTCTGAATAACTGGGAATTAGCTACCATTCTCTCTACACTGATAAATAGTTCTATGCTACTCTAAGCCTTCTATAACTTTTAAAGCTCTGACAAAATTATATTAACACATGTACTCCATACATACACTATCAGCACATTTTGGTTTCTATTATCCATCAATAAATATATATGTATATAGAGTCATGTTTGTTAAAAAGGAGCATATAAAAGTCTTCATTATCTTGCTTCTGCAAGACTGAATATTTACCAACATAACAGTTAAGAGGTGTTAATGAATGATTCATAATTTATATTTGTATAGGCACCACTAATTTAGTGCTGCAGCTCTTCATAGAGAGCATTAGGAACAGTATGATTATATTGCCCATACATGAACAGGTGGAAGAGCTTGAGAAAATAATTCTATTTTGACTATGTAAGTAAATTTATGTAAATTATCACCAATTTATGTATTTCTTTTACTAGAAAAACTGTATGTAAGATAAATTCTGCATTTAGCCATCCTTCACTCTGAACATTAACTCCAATCACTTATTTAGAACAGCAAAAATATCACTTTAGAATAAGCAAAAACCTTACCACTCCAATTGAGAAGTAATTATTGATGATACTGTAAGGCACTGGGTCTCCTTTCTCATCTTTATCATAGGGTATTACTTCAAATTTCCATCTATCCAGTAAGATCTCAGTGCTGTTTTCAATATCTTTTAAGATCTTCAAAAGATTCTCACCTTCGTAACCTGTAAAATGGGGGAGGGAGTAACTTTGAATACAAAAGACTGTGCCAGCATTTGATTTCCTCGATTAAATTTAGGGGCCATAATTTCATCACCAGCCTATTTTTTTTAAATACATTTGACTCTCCAGGCTGAACAATTGCAAACACATGTAAACAATATAACTTGTTGAAATGTGAACAAAGATAGCAAAGAAACTGAGGGCAGAATCTAGTCTGCTCAGTTGATCATTAGTTTTTGCCTCCTGGTAAAGAGAACATTTCTATGTCCTTTAAGAAAGACAGCCCAAATAGATATATTAGAGCAAAATTGAATGCAGTTATATTTAGGGCCGGCTCACTCACTAGGCGAAGTAGGCATTCGTCTGAGGCAGGCCGGCCCTTAGGGCACCAAAAGCCCCCTACCCATGGTGCAGCAGCAGCAGCGCCTTCCTTCCTCGGGGCGGAGACCTCTGGCACTGTTCCCTGGGCCTGGGGAGGTGGCGAGGCACTGCGAGGGGGGCTTCTTCCTGGGGGGTGGGCCAGGAGACTTCCCTCCTTGGGGGCAGCCCCCAATTGGGGAGTTTGAACCATGTGCAGGGCAGGGCGACCCCGCCATCGACCCCGCCAAGGGAGTGAGGCTGGCCGCGCCACGTGGTTCCCCTCCTCCAAGTGGACTGACTGTGACAGCCACCACCCACCTGCCTGCACCTCTCTGTGCACCTGGAGCCCCGCCTGGCCAGCATCGTGCCTTGCCGCCTGCCAGTAAGGGAGCGAGCGGCTCTCCCCCGTCCTCTGCTAGCCTTGTCCCCATCCCCAGGCGGGCAGTCGGGCCTCCGCCTTGTGGCCTTCCTTGCAGCACACAGGATTCCAGCAGGTGAGTGGGAGAGAGTGGCTCCTCCTCGGGCTGTGTGGGTGTGTTGGGGGTGGCAGGAGGTCTTTGGGCTTGGAAGGAGACCCAGCCTGGTCCTGGTCCCTATCTGCTGACATGACCAAGGAGGCACATTTCCTGCTCTTCTTGGCTTCTCTGCTGCTGCCTGCCCTCAGCTGAGCCCCTGTCTCCATTGTCTGGGCTGGCTTCCTCCTGGTGGAACAGTGACTTCGTGGCTTCTCCATCGACTCCCCCCCCCACACACACATGCCCTTTTAAAATGATGTTCTCCTCAGTTGCTGTGTGATGGTGAAGAAAGTGAAATGGGTCTGAAAAACCCAGGCCCAACTTGTTAAGGCTGTGTGTGTGTGTGTGTGTGTGTGTGTGTGTGAGAGAGAGAGAGAGAGAGAGAGAGAGAGAGAGAGAGAGAGAGAGAGAGAGAGAAGAGACGTGGCAGTTCAGGAACTTGAATACAGAAGTTTAGAGAAGCAGTGCTGTACAAGAATTTAAATCAGGTCTTTAAAAATGGCTTTCTGCAGCTTTCCTATTAGCTTTTTTGCCTGGCATAACCTATTAGCTTTTTTGCCTGGCTCATGTTTACTATCGTTATTGTTATTATTTCCTAAAATGCATTTATGTTTGAAAATTAGTGGGTGCACTGGGGGGTGGGGGCGCCAGAAGGTAGCCTTGCCTAGTGTGCAAAAATCACTGGAGCCGGCCCTGGTTATATTAACATCTACACTTCATCAATTAACTAGTGTATATACATACCCCCCAGAGCAGGGGTGTCAAACATGCGGCCTGGAGGCCAGATCAGGCCCCCGGACGGCTTCTATCAGGCCCACAGTGGAACTGGCAGTCTTCTGCTTCTTCTTCTAGTTCTGCTGCTGCTGCATCATTGTAGGTTTGCAGCTTACAGATACACACCTGAACAGCATACTCAAGATTGCAACAGCACAGACATTTTGGTGTAATAATTCAGAGCAAGAGGTGTCAGTTACCAGACATTGTTAAATCAAATATTGCAAGAGTGCTAACGTTTTAAGCATGTTTTTATTTTAAGTAAAAAACCCCTTAGTGTTTGTGTCTTTTATAAAGTTTATATCTCCACTACCTGGCATTACATTATATGACACACGTGGCCCAGCCCAACAAGGTCTCATTTTTGTCCAATCCAGCCCTCATAACAAATGAGTTTGACACCCCTGCTCTAGAGTATCTACGTAAATTTCAAAGTATGCGAATTTAGAAACAACAGAATTTGATCCAAAGATGTCTTTCAATGAGGAGAAAACTTTTCAATGCAATGGCATGGTTTGGATATATGTTTACTTTTTATTGATATTTATGGTACATCAGAAGAGTGGTAACAAACCTAATATGCTTCAGTTTGGTGTAGTGGTTAAGTGCGCGGACTCTAATCTGGGAGAACCAGGTTTGATTCCTCACTCCTCCACTTGCACCTGCTTGATGACCTTG
This sequence comes from Gekko gecko, assembly GCA_029375565.1. Classification (NCBI taxonomy): domain Eukaryota; kingdom Metazoa; phylum Chordata; class Lepidosauria; order Squamata; family Gekkonidae; genus Gekko; species Gekko gecko. Next base: position 59,468,005 of record JAPDNY010000011.1, on the reverse strand, counting down.
GGCAAGCCATCATTCTGGCACAGCTGTTCTTGAAAAATAGCTGTTTCTGTCAGAGCTCTCTCAACCCCACCTACCTCACAGGGTATCTGTTGTGGGGGAAGGAGGTTGTAAGCCGCTCTGAGACACCTTTGGGTAGTGAAGGATGGGTATAAATCCTTCTCCTCCTCCTTATCGTTTAAACTTATAACTAATGATGTGCATTTGGATTTATCTATATTTGAAAAATACATTATTGGTATTTTCTGGATGCACTTGGAATGGATTTTAATATTACACGGGGCAGTTGCTAAGTTCTTTTCTCAGTCCTTTTTTGTCTTAGTGTGACACTGTTCAGAGCTGAGTTGGCTGTAAGAACAGTATCATTAAAGTAAAGCACTTGGGGTTTGGAGGATACTGGGAATGGGTCATGAAAAATCCCAGAAATATTTGGGAGTAACCAGGAATATTGGGAACAAGAGTTTTAAGGTTCTCAGGACTGTCAAAGTCAAAGCCATTTATTATGGTATTACACCAGCATCACTCCCAGGACTGTCCCCTCCCCCTTAATTTTATCATGTTTATGTGTCTTCCTGGGGCTTGGTATTGGTTTGCTATGTTGTCTTGGCTTTGAGTGTGTCTGTTAACATTTTTTAACATTGTGTTCTTTGGCCAAGTTGGTTCATGTTAGATTTGCAGTGGATTCTTGGGTTTAACATTGCCTGAGATTTTTGGTTTATACATAGGATGGATTCTTTGACTTTACATTTGTTAGACTTGCAATAGTATTTCTAATCAGTTGGGCTTGTAAGATTCTCTGATTTGACATTGGTTATGTTAGGCTTGCCACATTGTCCTGTGTTTCTGCTGGGATTCCTTGGCTCTGCATTTGTTCTTTGTGGTGTTTGTTCTGTTTGCACTGGGAGGTTTTTGGCCATAAGTTGCTTTGCTTGTTCTTAAAAGTTTGGATATTTTGCCCTGGAGAAAGCTTAGCATTCCACACACACATACCATAGAAAGCAATGGAGGGCACTCTGTTAAGGGGCTCATAGAATTAGTCCTCTTGCTCCAAGAGGTCCAATTCACTTGAAACTTGGAGATTATTTAGCCCCCTGCAATTTTGGTGCTATTAACTTAAAAAAAAAAAATCAGCCCCTCCAGCTCCCACTAAAGATTCTCCATAGGGAAGAATGGAGCTGAATAATATCAGAATCCCAGAAAAATAATCAGATCCCAATAACAAACCAATATTTGGAACCCAGAAAACAGGGCATACCAATATTTTTCAGCTCTCTGATATCTGGATCTGAAAAATACCATTTTTCCCAATGTGCACACATGCCTACTCATAACAATCACCTGATACATACTTATGTTACTCCTCTTTTACAGACTGCAAAAAATGAAAGGAAACACAAACTGAACAATATGATATAGTCTAAAGAATAGATACAGAATAATGAATAAAGCATAGTTACTTTTGTATACCCAAGAGAGCTATAGGTTTAGATTTCAAAAACAGTCTTCCTAACCCACTCTAGCCTTCCAATAACACCGGGCAAACCACTGCTGGAACTAAGAAACATTCTGATCCAGCACAGGAAGAGGTCTGCTATTCAAAGAAAAACAGAGTCAGAATCAGGCTTGATATGTTCAAGCCCTTGAAGGCACATAAAGGACTGAGAGTAAAGGTGAACAGATTCATAGAAGCTCTGTTCAACTTTCTTTCCACTGGATAACAGCTTTCATGATAAGAAACAAAAAAAGCAACCACTCAAGCATATGTGGCTGGTTTCTGGATCATCTTTTCATAATAAAGCCTGGCCTGTGATTTTTATCTCACTCCACTCTGATATTCCCAGACCAGCACAGATGATTAATGGTGGCAGCATCCCTTCATAGTTGTAAGAAAGTAGAAAGGCCACCACACTAGGATCAGAATTACCTGGATATTTCTGATCAGCCCAAAATAAAGGGAAGAACCAAGGATTTTTTTTTTATTTTATTTTATTTCAAAAGGAGGCCAGCATCACCATTCATTCATGGGAAAGATAATGGAATAGGAACTGGAAATGGTGTAAGCTGGCTGGTCTTTGGTTCCTTTAGCATGTGAGACACTGCTAGTAGACTAAAGCTGAAATTCTAAGCAGAATTACACCCTTCTATGCCCATTGACTTCAGTGGATTTAGGAGGGTATAACTGTCCTTAGGATGGCACTGTTGTATAGAAACCTGTACTCTGACTCAAACAGATAACTGAAATAACCTACCAGATAAGGGCATGGTTAAGTATGTATATGGTTGTATATCTCCATTACATTCCTCAGAACAAGTGCCAGACATCACCGTGGGTTGTCCTGGAGCAATTTGTCTAGAACCTTCAACATGGGGGCAGGGTAGTCCACAAACACAATCCTCCTCTGGGAGCCCAACTGCACTTTATTCTTCTGCATCAACTTCCTTTGTTGTTGACTAGCTTTGAAAGGAATAATGGGAAAGCACCTCCAAAGTTTGTGATCATGGCAGAAAGGAAATAATGGCAGAAATGCACATTATTTTGCATTTTTCACCTCTCAACAGCAAATGTTTATTAGGAAAGGCCACAGAAAGCATAAATAATCTTAGCTAACAACAGTGTACCGAAATTTTATTTTTTCAGCTGCTTGAAAGTCCTTGTGCACTCATCATAACCCAGCACCTTGAAAACCGTTTTTTGCCGTCTAAACTAAGTCAATTCAGCCTGTAGCATATTCCATTTTAAAACCATCTTTTGTCACTATGACTTTTTCTTTCTTTCATCCCTCCTCTTTTTATGGGGGTGTGGATGGGGAATGAAGAAGAAAGGGGGTGCACCAAGGCAAAATGAAGATGAAGAGACAAATGGTGCAGAAGAAAAATAATTTTTAATAATTGTGCAACCCCTATGCATTTCATGTGCAGCTTTGTCAGGGGGAATCTACCAATATAATACAAAATATACAATATATTTAATATATTATTTCAAAAGTGAATAACATATATTAATAAAACCCAGGCCAATTTCACAGATCTATCTCTTACCAGGGTCACTGCTAAATATAGAAGTGAGCTTTGAAGGGATAAGAAAAAAAGTTACTTTGGAAGACATGTATGCAGTTTAATTTATAATTCTACAACTGCAGCCTTAAAAAGAACATTTATAAGAACTAGAACATAGTGGATGATATTCCCATGTGTAATAAAAGACCAATTGTTGCTTATAAAAAAACCAGCTAGCTTGAAAGATCTCTTAGTACATAGCAACACTCATCAGAAAAAGAATCTATAATCTGTTCTACTTGGATCCAGCCCTCCATTGGATCACTTTCTCTGTGGGCATTGCTGTATTTGAAAAAAAAAATACATCTATGAAATATTTTATTAATCGTACAGACAATAAACCATATTATCTTAAAGAATCCACAACTTATAATAGTGACCATGTGGTCCATGCAATATCATGTGGATGTAAAAAAAATTATATAGGCAAGATAAGCAGGTCTCTTAAACTTGGTTGCCAGGTCCCCTCACTATTGTGGCAGGGGAATTTGGGGGGCATTCTGGGTGTGGGTGGGATGTCATCAGGCAACATCCTGACACAATGTCAAAACCATATTGTTTGCCCAAAAACCAGAGCATCATGTGCAACATCGCTTATGCGATGCTTTCAGTTCTGGGTGAAGTCATTGCATCAGGGACATCACCTGATGATGTCCCTGTTTGAGGGTGGGGTTTCCCCCATCGGCCAGCTGTCTGGGGGTGGATCATAGCTCTCAAAAGTGAGGAAATCCCCACTGGGACCTGGGGACAGACAACCCTACTCTTAAATTAAGACTCTCTGAACATAAAAGCAATATATCACGCAAAAGAATTGGTGCTCCTCTGATGGAACATAGAGCACAATCACAAACCCACAAATAAAAGAACTGGTGCTCCTCTGATGGAACATAGAGCACAATCACAAAAATTACATATTTAAATGTAACAGACAAGATGATAGAATTCTGTAGAGGAAAGGACATGTATAGATTTTGAAACTGAAAACTCTGCACCCTAATGTGTTAAATAAGAATATCCCCTGGCAGACGCTCATGTAAATAAGGGCCAGGCAAGCCCAGACAGCTCAGTCTGCTAAAGTGTATATACCGGAATGGAACTAAAAAGAATCTGGAAGGTCAGTATGGTTCTTTAATTTTATTTACAAACAGTTTAAATGAAGAATTCCTTGTGATAACATAGGCCCTTTTCACATTACCATTCTAAACCGGATGTTATCCATCATTGGTCTGGTTCTGAGTAAAACGATATGCGGATGGGGGTTTCACACAGTGATCTTCCTTCTGTTAATGAGCCATTTCTGAATCACTATGTCATTTCAATCAGTGTTGCTTTCTTTCCTCTCCCCTTTTCACCCCATGCACTCCATCTTCCTCAGCCTTTTTGGGAAGGTTCTATGTTGATTGTTATGGCACTCAACAATGATCACAATTTAGTGAGAGTGGGGATGGCACCTGGGGAGGACAGGAACCTCAGTGGGGTACAATGCCATACATAGTCCAGCCTCCAAAGGATACCTTTTCTCAAAGGGAACTACTCTCTGCAATCTGGAGATAAGCTGTAAACCCAGGACATCCCCAGGTTCCACCTGGAGGCTGGTATCTGTAATTCAGGGAGACGTAGATACGGTTGGAAACCTGGTACCTGTTTGCATGGCTGGAAGATGCAATGGTGAAGGGGAAGGGTGGAAACAGCCATTTTGAAAATCCAAACAGGCTTGCTTCTGCTTAAATTTTTTTGGGCTGAATATGTGACTCAAGACATTTTGCAGGGCTGGAAGATGTGATGGGCGGGGAATGGGCATTTTTAAAATCCTAGCAGCCTTTCTTTAACCCCCTGAAAAATCACAGTGTGATTGTTGTGGGCCAGCTTGACCAGTCGGAAATCAGCCTGGAGGAAGACTCCTCAAGTGTCACAGAATCTGGGTCCATCTCACAAGAAACAGCTGAAGAGACAGGATCTCCAAGATTCATCACTGACAGCTGACTTTGATACCTCCAGGCAGACAACAGGAGGGAAAGATGAAGCACAGCTGTCACAGGAAGAGTCTTTTGATTCCTCCTCAGTAGTAGAATAACGCTGGGAGCAAACTTGCCTCCATCTTACAGAGCGAAGGTGCAGTAAGATTCTCTTGGCTCAACGCTGGTGTTTGGCTGACAGCAGCCCTGACTGATTGCAGGACTTTTCCTTCTGTAAATCAGCTTGTTGTGAAAGGCTTATTTAAGTAAAGCTGGCTTGCTTTCAAGTTGTGGAGGCAACACATCACTTATTTGTGAACCTAGCAACTACAGCTCCTGTCTCGCCTTGCATCCTGTGATTTTTGGACTGACCTTGGACTTTGCTATCTGGACTGCCCTCTGATTCTGCATTTCAGTCCTGTCTGCTCCTGGAGGATTAATGACCCTTGGACTGGTTTTGACTTTGCTTTCTGCACTGCTCTGGTGCCTGCTTTGTCTGCTGGCATAGGACAGTGATAGTCAATGCTGCCTCTCCTGTCCAGTAAACTTTTGGCAACAAGTCACCTAAAAGCCAGTTGCATCTGGGCATGGATGGGTTAACATCAGGAAGACTGTGCATATGGGGTGAAAGGGGGAGGGAAAAGAAAGTGGCATTGCAGGAAACACTATGGGGCATTTCACACAGCACACACAGGAAGGGTCTGAAAATGGAAGAACGCAGTTTATGTCAACAACAGCTCAGGCACGCTTCCCCAATGCGACATAAGGGGGCTTGTATGAACAGGTAAATTGATTCCATTAGCGGCCAGTTACTAAAATGTGTCTGTGTAAAATGAGAGAAAAATTCTGTTAGTAACCGGATACTAAAACAGAATAGATTGGCTGTCTGGAAAGGGCCATAATACGTAGTGTATGTAAATATTAATAATTCACTATGAATTGTACTCTGTAAATGCTCTGTGAAATTGTCCTGGGTTTTATTAATATGTTTTATTAACTTTTGAAATTATGTATTAAATTTATTTTTATATTTTGTATTATTTTGGTAGATTCCCCCTGACGTAGCTGCACATGAAACACGTAAGAGTTGTACAATTATTAAAGATTCTTTTCATTCTGAACCATTTGTCTCTTCATCTTTGGGGGGGGAAATGAACATCCAGCCTGATGAAAAATCCCAAATGATGTGAAAGTTTGCATGCTCTTTTGTCATATTTTGGGTGGTTCTAACAAAAGGCATTGCATGACTTTTAGTTTTGTCTGTGAATCAACATGGGTACTTGCAACCGTCAACAATGTGTGTGGGGGATGAATCTTCATACAAAGAAACTAAAATCTTATCTTTCTGCAATAACCTACAAAATTAATACTGCCAAGTAGTGAGTAAAGTAGTGTTGGAGCTGATTCTGCAAATTGATAAAGGTTATTTGTTCCACAAATCAAGCCAGGAGTTTGCATCACGGAGTAGGAAAATTACTCACCAGCAACTACATTTGTTGGCATCCCTTGCGTTCTCCAATCCTATGGAAAAGTTTCAGAAAGACAATCAGTGTTGTGGCACCAACTACCAGGGAAAAGGAGGCAATGAATAGCGAAAGGAAGAGAATTTGGGTAGTTTTGTTCGGTTTTCTCTGGGTTCCTGCTTTTGGCTTGCACATAGGTAAAGTGCCAATCCACCATGGACAGTGCATAAAGCAAGAAAAAATGGGGGTTGCAGGGTGGGAGAAGAGGGACTCTGACCAAATGAATTACCACTGAGTAATTTTCCATTGTTAAGTGCTCCCAGTTTCTTCCATTCTGCAGACTATTCCAGACAATCAGAGGGAAGCAGCAAGCAGGTCCATAGGGAGGGAGTATACTAGTGAGAAACTTTATGAAGTATACTGAGCAATATCTGGTCCTTTTGCTAACAAATCCACATAGTAGAAGAGCTCACATTAATGAGAAATGTTCTAGTATAAAGCCTTAGCAAATGGTCATGAATTGACCTCATCACTGGATAAAGCACACTGTATTTCCCAAGGAAATTGATGCATCTAAAGAGGTGATACACTGACAACTGAATAAAGGACAAAGCAGAACCCAGAAATCTGTGCTGTCTTTATTTAAAAACTGTGTGTAGCTATTTTTTACATATAGAAATGACATGATATTGTGAGAGAAGAAAACATATTTTATAAAAAGATGATTGTATGTTGATTTTAGTAGGTCAGTATCTCTGAATATTTATTTATTTATTTATTTGATTTATATCCTGCCCTCCCCATTGAGGCAGGCTCAGGGTGGCTGGGTTGTGAATTTGTGGAATCAGCAACCAGAACATTGTTAACTCAGGTGTTTAATGAACACTAGAAGCAATAACAGTAGAAGTGCTAACTAGAAAAGACTCTATGGGTGAACAATGACTTTGATCCAGATAAAGTTATTCGTGGTTCAGAAACTCATTGAAACTGATGACACAAATTAATTTTATTTACTTACTGTAGCCCATGTGCTCACTGAAATTCAATAGTCTAACCTAGTCCCCTGGTGTGATGGATGGACAAAGGTCCTGCCCCTTCCTGTCTATCTCCAGTCCTCTTTGTTCATGACTGATGGGTGTGCAGCAGAGCAGTTAACAGCCAACCAGTACCCATGGAATGCTGGTAGAGCCAGAGGAGAGGGGGGAAATGAGAAGAAAAGTGATAAAACCATCCATTTGTACCTCTAGGGAGTGAGACTGGAGGAATCCTATCAGGCAACTGTGTTGTCTCAGAGCTTGGCTTTAGGCAAATGCAAGTCAAGATATGGTTTGAGCCTCCAGAGGGTAAGACCAGAGGAATCCTTTCTTAGGAGACATTGTCAGAGCCCACTTTCAGGGGAAAGCTATCCAAAGAACTGGAATTTCCAGAAGCATTTATACTGTGGGATTCCTAAAGTTGCAGAAAAGCCAAAGATTCACCTCGAAAGTTTGAAAAGTTTGGCTGATAACTGTTTACTGAACCTCTGGACTGACAATGTTAAAGCTGAATTAGCCCAGAAGATTTTGTGTGTTATACTTGTAAAAAATTTCCACTTCTTTGCTTAACATTCAAAAATGCTAACAGAAGTTATTGGGGGAGTTTCTGTTTCCCTCATGATTCCTATGAAGTTCTAGGGAGGGCAAGGCTATTCTAAACTATAACCAAGGCAATAAAAAAAGGAAGAGGAACTCAAATGCCATCACAGGCAGCAACATTAATTAAGCTGTGGCAATTTCCCTTACACATACTGGGAAAACTGCATTTAGAAAACACTTGGGGTCAATATGTAAGGTGAAGGTTGAGATAAAGACCACACCTGTCAAACTTCATGCTGCTTCTATTCAAATGTCATTTAAAATCCTGACTTTCACACCTGAGACTTAATGGATTTTTTCTGGACTTGGGATAAGTGTTTATAGAACCTGCATTTATAAAGGAAAATCACTTTGTTGTAAAAAAGAGAGAGTTATTTAAAAAGTTAGCAACTTGGTGAATCAACTGATATATATATATATATATATATATATATATATATATATATATATCTGAAATCTAAATCGAACTCTACACAAAAAATGCTAATATCCTTAAAAAATTAGGTTCTAAAAAAAGTCATACAGTTTTAATGATGTCCTGAACATTAATCAGATCACAATATCATGCTAAACAATGACAACTGTCTTTGAATAAACTCTGTGTGTAAAGGGCCATATAAACTATCTTCAGAAAAAAATCTTCTTTTAGGTAACTATTTCACTAATTTCTTAGAGATTATGACAGCTAAGGGATCTGGAAATTAGGAGTAAACCAGAGCATATCACAAGGGATCATATATCCTTTATGAAAGTTTCAAAAGCTGATAGGATGTCAAAGCTGGCTAAACAACCTGAGGAGAAATATTTTTTCCCATCCAACAAGCCAAATTTATGCTCGAGAGAATTAAATAATTAAGACAAATGCTTTAATTTAAGTGTTTAATTCTTATGACCACTGTTGGGGCCTTTTAGTGTATTATCTGAGGATAAGCATACCTAGATAGGTTGAAAGTTAAAGTTCAAGCCATGAATATATCACAGTTGGTACAAAAGTCATGCCCTCAGCAAACAGAAGTAAAATCTACAAAGCAGAACCAAAGAGCTAGCAGCATGTTATCACACAGGGCTAGTGGCAAGAATCTCAGAAGCTTTGTATTTGGGAACTAGGAGAAGAGGAAAGGGCTCCAAAATAGAAAGACAGTTATGAAGCACAGTGAAGGATACCAAAGCAAAAAGTGAAGAATCATTGGGTTCCAGCAGGCATTCAGAACACAATTAAAGGAAGAGAGAAGTGCAATGATTTTATTTATTCATTTTATCCTGTTTATTTTTAAATTTTTTTAGAAAGGCTTATATAGATCTCCTATAGCCTCCCAGTTTAACATTAGCATAGGTTCAAGTGCTCCCTGACTGATCAGAAGTGAGCAGAAGGAATATAAAACAAAATGGGAGGACACCATGACATCAAAGTTTACTTGCTAGGGTCACCTGCTGGGTCTTTGTGATTTACAGTCCTCCACAGACTGCTAATGAAACAACTATAGGTAGGTCCATTTAAAGACTGCTCTGTAGCCTTAAATTATCATAACTTGCATAATTCATGGGGGTTCTTTTTCTTGGCTACATTATCTCTTGGGATTTTGTTCAAGTTGCCACTCTTCTTCCCTTTTAATCTCACCAAATTGAGTATCGGATGTAAAAATATGTTCTTCATGCTTTCAAGACATAACACAAACAAAACAGGAATGGAAGCTTGATGTTACATGCACCCTGTTCTTATTGATTCTTTGCCTCCATAGTTCCTGGTAGATAGCATCATAAAACTGATTGTCTGAAATCTACTGCTGGTGAGAGAAGAAGGAAAGAACAACTAAAAAACCCATCCAAGATACCAGCCAAGGAGGATTTGAGACTAGTTTTTAAACATTCTCAAATATTAACATAATAATATTATTGAGGATAATCCTTTCAGTATAGTCAGCTCTAAAGGGGAACAAAAACCAACTTATGCTTCTTGTTATTAATGAACAATCCACTAAAGTGACACTTAAAATAAGTAAAATATCAGTGAATGTATACTACTTGCATTAAACTCATGGGAATTCTTACTGTCATTAGGCTTTATGATCTGACCACAGCATGAGAGGGTTGATGCATATAGTGCTGTGATTCTGTGCACTGGCATCAGTGAAGCCGAAGCTGGACCTCATAAGTGGGAAAATGACTCCCTCAGAGACTTCTATCCATCTTTCAAGACAATGTAAATGTACCCTTCTCCCCATCCTCCCTGGCAGAGCACTATAATGTTCTACAGCTTGCACAGCTGTTCTATGCCAGGCTAAACAGGCAGCAATACAGAAAGCACTAAAGACCACTAACTCATATCTCCCGAGTCAGTTGTTACATCCAGCACTTTGAGAGGTCATGTTGTAAAGGAATTTACTTCATACATTTTTATCCTCCCTCCAAGGAGCACAGGGCAGTGTACATACTTCTCACTTCTCCATTTTCTTCTCAGAACAACTCCATGAAGTAAGTTACACTGAGAGAGTGAGTGACCCAAGATCATCCAGGAAGTTTTGTGGCAGAGGGATTTGAACCTAGGTTCACAGGTCTTAGCAATGGTATTCCCAGTAGTAATGTATGGCTGCAAGAGTTGGTCCATAAGGAAGGCCGAGCGCCGAAGAATAGATGCATTAGAATTATGGTGCTGGAGAAGACTCGAGAGTCCCTTGGACTGCAAGGAGATCGTATCAGTCAATCCTAAAAGGGATCAACCCTGACTGTTCCCTGGAAGGCCAGATGCTGAAGCTGAAGCTCAAATACTTTGGCCATCAAATGAGTAGGGAGCACTCACTGGAGAAGACCCTGATGTTGGGAAAGATTGAAGGTAAAAGAAGAAGGGGACGGCAAAGGATGAGATGGCTAGACAGCATTATTGATGTGGCAAGCATATTGTTGAGCAGGCTTCATAGGGCGGTGGAGGACAGGAGGGTTTGGCATGATGTGGTCTATGGGCTCATGAAGAGTAGGACTCAACTATGCAACTGAACAACAACCACAGGTCTTAGTCCAACACTCTAACCACTGTGTCACTCTGAAATCTTATTCCATGCACCTAAAACATGCACAGTAGTAAACATATTACATCTGAAATTTTTTTGCAAAAGAAATTGTTTTTCTTGTTAACAAAATAGGTTTTTAAAATATAAAATATAATAACTTTCATTTACCTCCTCCCCATCTCAAACACCTGGCTAAGTCATTCCCGGTTCCAAGGGGCAGAATAGCAACTGGTGGATGCTTAATCATATTGGCTTTCTCTGTAAATGAAGAAAGTAGACAGCTAAAAGATAAAAGCAGATGAGACAATGTACAGATTTAAAAATAAAAATTCAACCCAGCAATCAGTCCAGTCTGAAGGAAGCTTCCCAATTTTATTGCTATTCGTATATGTGCTTCCACGAGTTATTGTTTTCAGCATTTTGGTACCTAACCTTGCAGCCGCTGACTAGCAGTCAATGCTCAGAGCAAAAGTCAAGGCATTCTAGATCTCTGATTATTTCAGGACTATTAGAGAAGAAGAGAATCTCTCAGCTTTTTGATAACTGTTGTTTTCTTTAGAAAGGAGTACACAACTGCACACAAAGAAACAATTTTCTCTTTCTGGAATCAATTTCTAATATTCAGGATATGATAAACCATGAAAGTATCTGGAGATGACCTTGCTTGGTCAAATTACAGACAGCTTGAATAAAGTCAAGAGCCAGTTTGGTGTAGTGGTTAAGTGCACAAACTCTAATCTGAGAGAACCGTGTTTGATGCACCTGCTGGATGACCTTGGGCAAGCCATAGTTCTGGCACAGCTGTTCTTGAAAAAGCTGTCAGAACTCTCTCAGCCCCTACCTCACAGGGTGTCTGTTGTGGGGAGGGAAAGGAAAAGGAGTTTGTAAGCTGCTCTGAGACTCCTTTGGATAGTGAAGGGCAGGGTATTAATCCAATCTCTTCTTCTCTTCAATGGAAATGTGCATACCAATTTTGAATGGAGCTACCCTTGAAGCATCCTGAGATAGGTCTTGCAGTGCAAGGATAAGTGCTTCTTGCACCACCCTCCCTCCCTGCTTCTGGGAAGCTCATATAAGACTGGTGGCAGTAGTACCACAGGAGGCTCCAGCTGATCAAGCATATGGCCTTGGAGCAGAAGCCACGACATACATGCTTTCTGTCCCGTTTCCCACCCCATCATCACCTGGCAAGAAGGGAGCCACACAGGATGTGCTTTCTCCTCTAATCCCCTCTCCATTATCAGCTGATGGAGAAAAGGAGAGGAAGGCAAATTCAGCCGAGATCCTCTCCAGTAGCCACAGTGCAGTATTTCTGATTTAAGCCTCCCACCACTACTCAGTGCTGGCCAGCTCCAAGAGTTGACAGATCTAATCTAGACCTGGGACTTGTTTTAGTCTTTCAAGGTTTTTAATACTTTTTTTTTTCTTGGACTGTTCTACTAACCTGAGAGTTCTCCCAGGTTTGCAGAAAAATCTTAACCAACCTGTAGTACAAGGTTCCACTATGTGGATTTTTTTCACACTCTTCCTTATATGGCAACCACACAGAGAAACCAACATCTTATTGTCTTATCTGCTAGCCATTAGTATCACAGGAACTAAGAGGATCACTGTACAGTAAAACCACATATTCTATTAGAGTAAAACAATCATACTGCTGTGAGAGGGTTCTGTGGTCTATTCCTAGGAACAGTGAAACAAAAAGCCCTCTTTCATCTGTACCATGCTAGAATATGGTAGATAAAATTTTAATGAGGAGTATGTTGTAATACCGAGTAAAGTCCAATGTAATGAAAGAGGATAAGCACTAAAATAAGACATTCATTATCAACAATATATGAAAATGACTAAACGGCTTACAGACCTTTGTTCACTGTACAGTTCTTTGCTATATACAACTTCAACAACACTTTTCAAAAGTTGTTTTTGCTTTCAGCAGCCTCCCTTCCTTTCAGTGTAATCATATGCATATTTACTTAGAAATAAGTCCCTCATATTCAGTGAGCCTTACTCCCATGCAAGTCTGCAAAGAATTGCAGCTTTGACTACCATTAGCACAGGCAGTTTTGCTTTCTCAAATTAATTCCAGTTAAATGTTTAGTAAGTGTTCCCCCACAAAAAGGAAGATCAACAGAAACTATAAGAAATGTTACCTATGCAGTCCAAAATCCAACCTACAGTTCCATCTCCACCACACGCCAATACTCGAAAATCAGGAACATCTCGGAAAAAATTCAATCTGAAAAAGAAAGGAAGTATGTGCAATTATCACCAACCTTGTTTATTCGATTCTTCCTATGAATATAAAAATTACACAGTTGCTCCATTTGCTTAAATTGTCAAAACTGTCTGAAGTCATTTTGCAACAGGACAGCCCAGAAATCTTTATTACGGTTCATAACCAACACAAACAGTGCAACAAAGCATACATACATCCATCTCAAAATAATTCAAAATCATTTTCAAGATAAAACACTGCATTAGCCTAAGAGTTACACTTTTAAGAGAGCTTTCCTAATTCTGTAGGCTGCTGCCAAAAATATGGCACATGCTAATGTCACCTGTGGATTGGCATCTATCATAAGCAAAATACTAATATCAAAATCCGAAGGGCCTGAGACTTTCCTGTATGGGTTGGATAAATGTAGCTCATATTTTGATAGAACCCACACAGAAGCAAAATATGATTGATAGCATCAGCCTCACCAATACCACAAGGATAGATACGCTCAGCCAGAGGTATCTTCTTGTAACAACCTATTACGACCTCAGAAGGAAAAATATTACAACGAGCCAAAGAGAAGGCTCTTCGATGAGATGAAATGGAATTACCAAATTTGTCAGATATGGAGCTGGAGAGACTACATATCTTATTTGAGAGGGAGCCAAAAAACTAGAGGCTCTAGCAATATCATTCTGTCTCTCTACATCAAATAGTCACTGCTTTACCACGGCTCTTGCTTGATTTAAGGCCATCACTTGTAGAGATTCAGGTGAAAAGCATATACTAAAATTGGAACAGGACAGCCTAGTAGTTAGAACTCTCAGACACAATGGCATACGGCAAACAACCATCAGATGCTAATTACTGTAAAGTGATCCAATAAAATTAGTTTCATTATAATGTGTAGTTTATTGTAGAGAACAGTAAAGTATGCATCTCCTGGGAACTATATTTTAATGTACAAAGATTAACTACTATGTGGTTGCCAAGTAGCTGTAAGAACATCATTTTTCAGACATGGAACTTGCAACCTAGGGCTGACTGCAACAGTTTTAAAACACAGACTAGAAACAAATCAAAATTTTGTGTTTAATATAGGAAATATGTTCTACATGGCATGCTTTATGATCACAGAATCCTTAATGAAACGAGGAAAAATAGATTTTATAATGGATTCATATTTATTTGGCTGAACATAAAGCTCCAGGCTGAAACAAAGATCAACAATGTACCTATCATGCAAAATGTGTGTATGCACACTCACATTGCAATTATGGGTAAACTGCACATTTTCCATTAAGAAACTCTAAAAATGCATTGCATATTGACAAATACTGAAATCACATATAAAATGCACATACCAGGTGAAAGAAAAATAAATGGAAAGCAATTTATTTAGAAAATGGGGTTTTAATTTGGTTAAAGTTAATTGAACTGTACACATGTTAAGTAAAATGTACTACATGTGTTACATAAGATTTGAATTCTAAGCCATTGTCTGTGTGTGTGTGTGTGTGTGTGTGTGCACGCGCGCGCGCGCTCACATGCGTGTATATAAAGTGCCACCGAGTTGCAGCCGACTTATGGTGACCCCAGCAAGGGGTTTTTGAAGGCAAGTGAGAAGCAGTGGTGATTTCACTGGTTTGCCATTGCCTTCCTCTGCAGAGTTTTCCTTGGAGGCTACCCATCCAAGTGCTAACCGGGGCTGACTCTGCTTAGCTTCTGAGATCTGATGAGATTAGGCTATCCCATGCCACCCTCCCCCAAACCATTTATAATCCCAGGTTAATCACTAAATACGATAAAAGAAGAGAGAAATCAGTATCAATGGCAAGAGGAATAATGAGGTAACACTTATTATTTATTTATTAAACTTTTATCCCGCCCTCCCGGCTGTAGCTGGCTCTTATTGTTCTTAAGAGAGGGACCAACTATAAATATAAAGTAGGTAACCACCTGCATAGCCATTATTCACTGACAATATAGATAGATAGATAGATAGATAGATAGATAGATAGATAGATAGATAGATTGAGATAGATAGATAGATAGATAGATAGATAGATAGATAGATAGATAGATATGTATATATATATATTTTTTTTTTTCAGGCACAAAACAGAAAAGCATTTTAGGGACAAATGTATTTATATTGGTCATGGTTTACTATTTCTGAAGAAAGAAATGTGACACACAGAAGAAGAGTGAAGATCTTTACTACACAGGAATAACCAGTGGGATAAGCACTGGAAAAGGGTTTCAGTCATGTCTTCTTAAAGGAAGCCCATGAAAGGAGCAACTAGACAACAATAAAAGGGAGGGGGAGGGAAAAGCTGAATACAGTTAATTTGGTAGAAGTGCTTCAGCCCATTCTTATTTATTCATTCATACCCTGCTTTTCTTCCCTATGGAAACCCATCAATTCTCCATTTACCACGTCTGAGAGACACAGAGACTGGCTCAAGGTTACTCTGCAAGTTTCCATGGCATATTGATGACACCCAAGCCCATACCTCCGGGCAATCTGGGTAAGGGGGCGCATGTAGATGTTGAACAACATCGGGGACAACACCACCCCCTGAGGCACCCCACAATCAAGAGGGTACCTCTGGGACCACCGGTCCCCTATTGCCACCCTTTGTCCCCGACCTTGAAGGAAAGAGGCAAATCATTGGAGGGCAAGCCCCTGAATCCCCACGTTGGTGAGGTGGTGGGCCAGCAACTGATGGTCGACCATATCAAATGCGGCCAACAGATCTAGCAATAACAGTGCCACCACATCAGTCAGGGCAACCAGCACCATCTCTGTCCCATGATCCGGGCGGAAGCTGGACTGGAAGGGATCTAAGACAATAATCATTTATTTATTTATTCCTAGGTTTCACATACAGAATTAAAACCATGATTTTGCAATTGCCTCCCCTGCAAAGGCAGTAAGAACAGAGAGGAAGGCAGAGGAAGGACCCCATTTGGCCAACTGGTCTCTGGTGCACGCCCTTTAAACTTCAAAAGGCTATTCTTCCCTATGGGTTGTAAATGTGGGCTTTACAGAGACCAGGTCTACTGCCCATAAGAAATAATGGTATTTTAAAGTTTAAAGGACCATGCACCAGCTGCTCTTGCCTCCCTGACAGGATTCCCAATTCCAATATTATCAGAGTAGTACAGTGTCAAGGATTCAGAAGCAGTATCAGATATTGCCAATCCAATAAAATGCCTGATATCTCAGGATCTGGATTGGGATTCAGCAACATCTGATTACATATCCCATTCTCTATTGCACACTATGTGAGACTGCCTCTCATAACTGGTGCAGAATGTTGCTATATGTTTATGTCTTTTACCAGGGGTAGATCACTATCAGCTGTTAGTGCATTAGTGATTGTATGGTGTGAAAAAATGCATTTTTTTCTTTGGAGGTTTGAAATGAGGAAACTCTTCACTCTGAGTTTTAAAAGTCCCCCCCCCTGGGCAGAGAACAGGCACAATGGCAGGGGGAAAGTCAAGTCAATTGCTTTCCAGACATACCTCAGCCCACCTTCATACAAATGCTAATAGATCTAGCAGGAGAGATAATGGGTGGTTCAAGTTCTTCCCCTTTCCCAAGCAGGGAACAGAGATTTGGAGGAATTAAATGCTAGAGAGACTTCAGGAAGTAAAATTCTGGAGACTACCAGAAAAGCTTCTCTGACCAGGCCTGACCGGGTCAGTGAGTGGAGAAACAGATCTGACAAAAACTCCTTGCAGCAATGAGAATGTCTCTTTCATACTGGATCCATCAGGGCAGACAGAACTCTTAACTGAGGAGGCAGTCATTTGACCATGTGCTGCCCCAGAGAGCTATGAAATGCTTCAAGCTAGGAAAACCTCTGTAGAGACCTGTAACTCCCCAAGCTTTAGCAGCCTGTCCTATTTTAACATCTGATGGGGCACGTATAGAGAGAGGAACAGAGGATTTGTATTTTACCCATTTCTTCTGAATCCCTTGCTCAAGGTGGTACTGTGTTAAAAGTATGCTTGTGGACACTTTCTTTTTAATAAATACTTTATAACTTTTGATACTGGTAATGGTTATCTGTATCACATAGACCTCCACCCTATTTTTAAAAGAGTGCCGGGGAAGACAGGCAGTTGGCAAGAGGCTATTCCTTCAAGGGCGCACAAGGCAGTAACCTGTCCCCATAGTGACCAGGTGCGGGGCAGCGGGAGACACAGAGGCAATGCCTCAGATCTTGGAAGCTGGGAGTCCTGACCCTCCCAGTGGGCAGTTCCTACAAAGGTCAGGTGGTGGTGGCGGGCTACCCAGGAGAGAAAGAAAAGCCTCTCCATGTATAGGGAAACTTTGGAGAGCAGGCTGGAACAGGGCCTACATGCCAGAGCAGGCCTGTTCTGCCACACATGGGTTTCCTCTTTTCTTCTAGATATCACAGCCATTCAGAGTATAACACAGAACTTGAAAAGAACACAGGAGCAAATGCTACAATTAGATAGAAGCAGTGCTTTGGATGATAAATTACTCCCTTAAATTCCTTTTTTTCACCCTACATTCTTAAGAAATTTTACACACACCAAAGTTCTAATTGTTATGTATAAAATCCACAGAACTTAGATATTTCAGACATAGAATTTAATGGATTGTGGAATGTTTCCAGGACAAAGCCTTTGTTAAATGGAGACCTCCTTGCTGTTTCACACAGCGCTACAGTCCAACTGCTACTTGCACAATTATTTACCTATGAGGTGAATAATGGCTGAATTTCAGATTCTTCAGCATAATTAAATTCACAATAACAGTTGTTGACAGAAGTAGATGGCTCCCATAGAGATATAACCACTGAACAGTGAAACTCTTTTCAGGGTAAAAACAGGTGCAAGTTACAAATTGCACAATGTATGAGGATGGCAATTTTCATGTCACTTAGTTAACTGTGACTCTCTACAACTGTATTGTAACTTTTATACTGAACTCAGCTGTGGCAACTGCGTGGTTTCTCACATTTATACTTTTTCATATCTAGTTTTTAATCTCAACTCTTAATAGTAACATTAATATTAAACTCTTGACATCATTAATTTCAATTTTAAGTCTTGCCCTCATTTTTTTTAAACCTCAGTTCCACAAAGCTAACTACTCAGGTTGTCAGTATGTATATATACAGGATAGCAGGCATTGCAAAGATTGCCTGTTTTATTAACACTGATGTGTCTTGCACAGAGTACTACATTGATTGATATGTTCATAGGAAACAACCACGCTGAAAATCTTTAGCTATATCAGAGGGATCGTATATACCTCAGGACAACAACTACCCCACACTGAGGTCCCAAATGTAGGAAGTTTTTGACATATACAGACAGATGAAATATAAAAATAAAATAAGACAGAGAAGGAGTGTGAGAATCAGACAACAAACTGAAAACCTGTTTAGATTCAGCCAGAGCCTTTTTTCCCCTTTGAATGGTTGAGCCCCAACCTGTAATATATCAGAAACTGCTTTTGATAATACCCTCATTTTCAAAAGCAGCTTGCCATAGGTATTGTCGGGAGTATTGCAATTTGAGAAATACAAGTATAGCAATCCGGCTTCATGGTTCATGCTATAGAAGTGTGTGTGCGTGTGCGCACACACACCTCCAATTGTACCAGAAAACCCAACAGAGACTATAAGACCACTGGATGACCAATGTGTAAAATGAATACCAAAAGGTAGATAGAGAAATTGAAGGGAAACTAAAAAATGCTTTCTACTAGGCTGAGTTCAGACTGGCAATTTGCCCCGGTAGGGACCCAAGCCAGCAACGATTCAATCCCGGAGTAAATTGGGTGTTCACACAGGCACATCTGCCCGGCATCCCCCACCCGTAGCCAACCCGTGCTGTTGCACTTCACCGCCGGATTAAAAAGATACCTCATAAATCTAGTAGCAAATCTGAAAGCCCGCATGTGTCACACATTTCTCCGCTTCTGGGAAGTCTGAATGCGCAGCTGAAAAGCCAGGAGCAACCCACATTGGGCAGAAGGCAGCAGCGGTATGATTGGCCGTGCTCCACTCTACTGCCCAATGCGGTGCCAGCGCTGCAGGGTCCTCCTTCAATCGGCAAAATGCGCTTATGCACATGAGCACTCATGCGCACATACACCCATACATCCACAGCCGAATTAATGGGGAAACGCCAAATACAGTGCGCCCCATGCACGGCAGTCTGAATGCTCCCGCCTGGCACCATCCCGAATCTTCCAGCAGCAGCCCGGGCTGTCTGAACGGGAAAACCCGGAACAGTTTATTCCGGGGCTTTTTTGCTATGACTGGCTACCGGAGCAAACTGCCAGTCTGAACTCAGCCCTAGTCTTTGCTACAGACAATGTTTGACAAGTGAACCACTGTTTGAGAGAGTGAAGTACTGAATATTATAGCTAATAGAAGAAACAAATTTAGAAAAAAATTAAAAAATAGTCACAAAAGGCTGGGTATTACTCTTCAAGAACGTTTCAAAATATTTCAAGTTACCACACACACACGGTCAGATCACCAAAACTGTAATGACTAAATAGGCCTCAGAAATGCAACACCATGTTTTCAAGGAAATTACAGAGCCCCACCAGAGGAGTAAGTCGTGCTTGACTCTCTCTGCCATGTCTTCTCCCCACCACTGCTTGCAACACTATTCTTTGGAGCCTGCCAACCTCTAAAGGAAGGTTCTGGCAGCTACCAAAAATAAACTTTTTTTGGCATTGAGCACAACAGTTATATTTAAAACCAGGAGAGTCTCCACAGACAGTGAAGTGTGAAAGTGGCAGCTGAAGGAGAAAAGAACAACAGTAATAGATAAATGGCACCCATGCAATGATCTCTTACTTGCAAAGCTCTTCTATGCATTGACTATCACTGCAATCCTAAAATCACTTCCCCAAGAGTAAGCCCCACTGAGTAGAACTTCTTAGGACTGTACTATAATTTGTACTGTCATTGTATAATAGACAGTGTGTGTGCATGTGTATATAATACATTAGCCAGAACAAAAGAATGAAAAGTAACAATATATATGAAAATTTAGGAATATATTGAATATGTCTAAGGAAAAACCATAACTAAATAAAAAGACTTTATGTAAAATTATGTTGGCTGGATAATTGATTAGGAGTTGCTTGAACTCATCCTCCTATCCTTTTTATACGAGGCAAGATTCTTTCTCAAATGTAACACTCTACTATTCAATGAAATATGGAAAAGAAAGCTAAACTAAGATTCAAGTCCACACTGAACATTGCCCTCTTGTGGATGTATGCTATGGCTTACTTTCTGTCATTATGAATCTCTTGCAACAGGACATTAAAATGATAGAATTACAGTGCTTTATTTCATGTTAACTTGAATCATCACAAATGGTAATTTGAAGATATTGGGGGGTATTTTGCTTAAGTTAAATGTAATGGTATAAAAACCAAGAATCTTGAAATGCGTTATAATTATTAAGACACAGTGATTTCTATCAATCTAGCTATTGCAGTTTTTCCAAAATAAGTAGAAATACACAGTTAAAAACTAAAATACTTTTTAGCCATGCAAAAAGGAATAAAAATATTAAGTAACCCTGTGAAAATGGTCTGGTGATCTATATGTAATATCTTACAGCAACAATACACTGAAAGCAAAACAACCTATGCTTATATTAATACAGAGTGCAACATATGAAGTACTGGTAACAGCATACAGAGCTGCAGTGAAATGTTCAGTACAGGTATTGTTACACTAGGTCCTGACAGCTGCATGTTTCTTATGGCAAGAGGCAACAGTAACAGAAAATCCTGGCTATCAGAAAATTCCAACAGTAGACAAAGCTGGCAGGTGTTCCTTTTTCACAGTTTCTGCAACTCAAAAGGCTAGTATATGTTCCCAATAAATCTTGTGTTAATGTATTCCAGAGGTACAAGCAAAACAGGTTGCTTACCTGTAACTGATGATCTTCGAGTGGTCATCTGTGCATTCACACCCATGGGATTCAGCGCGCCTGCGCTGACCTGGTCGGTGTCTATACAAAGCTCACAACGGGATTTTCGCGCCCTCCGCCCCCAGGCATGCGCAGGAACCCCACCGCGCATGCCCAAGGGGTGGGGGCACGGACATCCCGCCAGTTCCTTCTGACTGCTATCAAGCCTAGCCATGTATGAGAACAGCTGAGGATGACAGCAGTGGGGAAGGACGGGCGGGCGGTGTGAATGCACAGATGACCACTCGAAGATCATCAGTTACAGGTAAGCAACCTGTTTATCTTCTTCGTGGTCTCTGTGCATCACACCCATGGGAGATTAAAAAGCAGTGGCTCACCTGGAGGTGGGTGCTGTCAGACTCAGGGAGCCGTAGAGGAGAGGACCAGACGACCCAAGTCACCCTTCTGCTGGGCACGGACGTCCAGAGCGTAGTGTTTGATGAACGTGGTTGGCGTGGACCACGTAGCCGCTCTACAGATGGACGAGAGAGATGCGCCCTTCAGAAAGGCCGTTGAGGTCGCCATGGACCTGGTAGAGTGCGCTCTCAGACGAGAAGGAGGCAACCGCATCGCCAGAGAGTAGCACAATCGAATCGTCTCGACAATCCATTTAGAGAGCCGTTGAGACGTAATACGGAGCCCTAGGGAGGGCGAGTTGTACGACAGGAACAGTGAGTTATCACGTCTGGTTGACAGAGTCCGATTTAAGTAAAAGAGGAGAGCCCTCTTGACATCCAGGGTATGGAGCAAACGTTGCCCGTCATCTTCCGGATGTGGGAAAAAATCAGGTAAGAATATTTCAGTATTGAGATGGAACTCTGAAACAATCTTTGGAATGAAAGTGAAGTCCGGTACGAGGCGTACGCCGTTTGGAAGGAAGACCAGGTAGGGTGGATCATGTCGGAGTGCCATGAGTTCGCTAACCCTTCTGGCCGAGGTGATAGCCACTAGGAAAGCCGTTTTCCACGTCGCATACTTGAGGTCACAAGTAGCCATCGGTTCAAACGGCCGTCTGGTAAGTTGTCGTAGTACCAGTGGTAGGTCCCACAGTTCTGTAGGTACAGCTACAGGAGGATATAGTCGAAGGAGGCCCTTCATGAATCGCTTCGAGGTCGGATGGGAGAAAATTGTGTGTCCATCCAAGCCCTGGTGGTAAGCGGAGATGGCCGCCAAGTAAACTTTTACTGACGAGTGGGATAGGCCCTGGTCTCTAAGGGACAGGAGAAAGTCCAGAATTTTGTCCAGGCTCACAGAATTCGGAGCGTCCGTAGACGTGTCTAGGTACGAGAGGAACTTTTGCCACTTCCTGTGGTAGGATGAGCGGGTAGATTCCTTCCTCGCATTACACAGCACCTCTGAGATCCGGGCGGAGAAACTCATGGTTGGAGCCTCCAGGCAGTCAGTTTTAGGTTGTTCACCTGCGGGTGCAGCACCATGCCCCCTTCGGTGGTGAGGAGGTCTTGTACGTTGGGGAAGTGGTGGAACCTGCCTCCTGCCAGACGTAGTAGAATGGGGAACCAGGGTTGCCTGGGCCACCACGGAGTTACGAGGATGCAGTCCGGTCGAAATTTGGCCACCTTGTGCACCACTCTCAAGAGCAGGGGCAGTGGGGGGAACATGTACAGGAATGAGCCGGTCCAGGGTAGGAGAAGGCCGTCCCCTAAGGAGAGAGGATCCCACCCTCCTTGGGAGCAGAACTGTTTGCATTTCGTGTTCACCCGAGAGGCGAACACGTCGACTGATGGGGTCCCCCAGCGGTCGAAGAGCGGTTGGAGGTAGACCTGGTTCAGTTCCCACTCGTGGTGGTGAGTGTGGCCCCTGCTGATCAGATCCGCTTCCACGTTTTGGACCCCGGGGATGTGGGTGGCCATGGGAACAATCTTGTTGGAGACGCACCAGTCCCAGAGGTCGAGAGCGAGCCCACAGAGGCTCCTGGAGACCGTTCCTCCCTGACGATTCAGGTAGCTGAGTGCCGTGGTGTTGTCAGTGAGGATGGCAACACAGTGAAGTAAAAGGCGCTGAAACGCTCTGAGAGCTAGCGAGATAGCCAGTAGCTCCAGGTAGTTGATGTGCCTGTTTGCAGTGGCAGCATCCCATCGGTATCCCACACTGATGCCGTTGAGGTGGGCCCCCCAGCCCCATAAGGACGTGTCTGTCATCAAGATGTAATGAGGAGAGGGAGGGGTAAACGGAGCACCCTGGGTAATATTTGGAACAGCAGTCCACCAGTTGAGGGAGTCCCGTACGGTTTGTGTAGGGGTTAGGACCTTCGACTGAGGCATTTTGTTTAGACGGAAACTCTTCAGAAACCAAAGTTGCAGTGGCCTCATGTGGAGTTTCGCTAGGGGGAGGACCGAGGTCATGGCGGACATGTGCCTGAGGAGGCGCTGAACATCGTACGCTGTTGAGGATGGAGAGTCGCGAACCGAGGTTGCTAGGTTGGACAAGGTTTGGGCTCTGTCCAACGGTAGGAAGGCCCTGCTGGCTACGGCGTCGAGTAAGGCCCCGATGAACTGAACCTTCTGAGATGGTTGAAGGTAGGACTTTTGTAGGTTCACCTGAAGACCGAGTGATGAAAGAAGGTGTAGTGTGAACGCAATGTCCTTGCTCAGAGAGGTCGGGGAATCGGCCACCAGAAGCCAGTCGTCAATATAGGGGAAGATGGTGATCCCCTGAAGGCAGAGGTGGGCTGCGACAACTACCATGGTCTTGGTGAAGACCCTCGGTGCCATAGAGATTCCGAAGGGGAGGCATCGATATTGATAATGATGTTCTCCTATCGCGAATCGGAGGTACCTCCTGTGAGACGGGTGGATGTTGAGGTGGAAGTAGGCGTCCTGGAGGTCGATGGTAGCCATCCAGGCACCTTGTGGAATCAATGGGAGGATAGCCTGTAGGGTCGTCATCTTGAATTTTCGATATCGTATGTAGATATTGAGATCCCGAAGATCCAAGATGGGGCGCAGCCCTCCGTCGCGTTTCGGTACGGTGAAGTACCGAGAATAGAATCCCATCCGTTCGGAAGTTTTCGGGACAGGCTCTATCGCCCCCTTCTCCAGTAAGGAGTCGACTTCCTGAAGGAGGACGGGGGAGGGAGGGGTGGAACGGAAGGTCGGTAAAGGTGGGAGGTCGAGGAACTCGATAAAATAACCATCGGTCACGATGGATAAAACCCAGGCATCCGAGGTGATGGTTTTCCATATGGGCAAGAAGGGACGGAGGCGGGTCCCTTCTGTCGATATCGGGAGAGTGGAGTCAAAGACCCTGTTTGGGTCCACGGTTGGACTTTGGTCTCGACTGTGGGTGTTGCGTGCCCGACCTCGGTTTCGACTGGTATGACGGCTTGCCATGGTTCGGAGATTGACGGGGTCTCCAGGCCATGTCTGGGGACGGTTTTGTAGGGTACGGACGACGGGGGGTGTACCTGGACCAGGACCTCTGTCGGTAAGACCGTTGTGGTGCCGAAACTCCCAGTGATTTCGAAGCCTTGATATTCTTATCCAGCTCCTGCAAGGCGGCATCGGTGGAGGAGTGGAATAAACCATCCCCATCGAAGGGGAGATCTTCGATATAGGACCTGGTGTCCTGGGGGAGAGAGGTGGTGCGTAGCCACGCATGACAGCGAATCGACACTGCAGATGCCATCGATGTGGAAAAGGCATCCAACGAGTGTTTTGTTGTGTTCAGAAGTTGTTTGGCCACTAGCAGGCCTTCCTTCTGGATTGCTCTAGCCTCGGCCAACTTGTCATCCGGCATGGATGGGAGGAGCGCCGACATTCTTTGCCATAAGGCATATTGATACCTCCCGAAACAGGCCAAATAATTGGAGGATTTTATCCCCAGGGCCGCGGAGGAGTACACCCTACGACCGTAGGCGTCGATTTTTTTGCTCTCCTTGTCGGATGGAGTGGAATTAGAGCTTTTATTCTTCGAGGATGTCGAAACGACCAACGAATTTGGGCGGGGATGGAGGTAGAGGAAGGAAGCTCCTTCTTCTTGAACTCGGTACATGTGGTCTAACCGTTTGGTAGAGACCGGTGCCGATGATGGTTTGGTCCAAGGAGACTGGACTGCTTTCAAAAGGTGTTTGGACATCGGTAAAGCTATCGGTGTAGATGCATCGATCTCGATGATGTCGTACACTTCATCAGCTGCAGACGGTTGGGGTTGGATGATCGGTAGGGCAAGAGAGTGTGCCATACGCCTTACCAAGTCCCCGTATGAGGACATGTCCTCCGAAGGAGAGATCGGGCTGCTCCCGGAGATCGGTTGTTGAGGGGGGGTTCGACATTGGAAAGTGCGTCCTCCGGATCATCGACATCGGAGTCACCGTTCGAAGAGGCGGAGTCGGAGTTTAACTCTTGAGGCCTCGGTAGTGGTGGCTCAGCCATCAGCATTGGTGGAGCAGTGGCAGTGTCGGGATGGGCGGAAGGACGAGGAGACGGTGGAGGTTTCGACACTGTCGCCGAAGCTTGGCGGTGAGGTGAGCGGGAGCGGTATCGACGAGGTTCCCAAGGATCCGGATATCCAGGGACATTCCACGGGAGCGAGGAGAACCAGTATGGCATCTCAGGCTTGTGTTCGATGGAGAATTTCGGAGGTCGATACAGATACGGTGCGTGGTACCTGTCGTAGCGAGGACCATAGGACTCCTACTCACGACGGTCAGAACGGTATGGAGACTTGGAGTGATCTCGAGGCCGATGCCGGGAGCGATCGGACTGACCACTAGCCCAGGAGACCGGAGAAGGGGATCGAGACTCCAGTTCTTGGACGTTGGAGGCCAGGTCGAGGTCGGCAGGAGGAGGTGACATCGACTGGAGAGGATTACGACGGTGGGGAACTTCCGACATGGGGGGTTCAGACTGACGTAGTGGAGAGTCCAGGATCTGTATCGGAGGCTCCACCAAGATATTCGTCAGCTCCGGTGTCGGATGGGACGGTCGCGGGGTTTGCTGAGGTGCGTCCGCACGGAAAGCAGAGCCCCGAGATTTAACGCCGCTCACACCGTGAGACTTATGCGTGTCTCCCGTCTTGCTTGAGCCCAGGGTCTTCGTCTTATCCTTCTTGGGCTTTTTTACTGGTGTCGACACAGATGAAGTCGTTTTCGACTTAGACTTCTTCGTAGGGGCCCCTCCGGTATCCGAGGAAGATTTCCCTACCTTGGGAGGCTTCAGTGTTGGGGGATCCCTCTGTGTCAACACGGACAACTTTGATGTCGAGACGGCCTGTCTCGACGTAGACGGATCGGATTCCATCTCGGGCGCTGGAGGAGCGAGTGCCGACTCCCACAACGCGACCTTCAGCCTAGCGGCCCTGTTTTTTCTCGTTTGGTTGGAGAAACGGGCGCAGATGGAACAGGCATCAGGCCGGTGAGTCTCCCCCAGACAAAAAACACAAAGTGAGTGCTCGTCTCTCAAGGCTAGCTTGCTTCCGCAGGAAGAGCACCTTTTAAAGCAGCCCCACTTACGACTTTCCATAAACAATGGAAAGGAGCCCTTCCACCCGGCAGGATGAAGGGCGGTGAGGTGTGGGGGGGGGTGGAGAATGGTCCGGAGACCTTGAAAAATCCACCAAAAAAGTGTGGATTGAGAGAAAAAATAGTTGAGAGGAACGATCCAAAAGATCGGAGAAGAAAAAATAAAATAAAAATTTGAAGAGAAAGTTGTGAGTTTCGCTGAGGTAAATCGCTCTCAGAGACACCAACGCAAGCTGCTAACAGCGAGGCGGTCAGAAGAGAACTGGCGGGATGTCCATGCCCCCGCCCCTTGGGCATGCGCGGTGGGGTTCCTGCGATGCCTGGGGGCGGAGGGCGCGAAAATCCCGTTGTGAGCTTTGTATAGACACCGACCAGGTCAGCGCAGGCGCGCTGAATCCCATGGATGTGATGCACAGAGACCACGAAGAAGATCAATATAGATTAAGATGTCCTTTTTCTGTTTCATTTTGTCACTGCAACTATTTAACAAGTTGAAAATTCAAATAAAAATTCTAGTTTCAGCTTGGTATACTGTTAGACTAAAATGTGATCAATGTTCAAATCCCCACTCTGCCATGGAAGCACACTGGGAGACCTTAGTCCAGTCACTCTCTCAGCCTAACCTACCTCACATGATTGTTGGTATTTTGATAAAATGCAAGATGGGAGAAAAACATTTCAAGCAGCTTTGGTTCTATAGTGGGGAAGTGTAGTATAAATATCTAACAAAATAAACAAGCTAGGACTTGGTCAGCTTCTGTAGTCCAAAATACTAAACTGAACTCCACAAGTCATTTGTGTGGCAGACTTAATCAGTGACAACAGGACATACTTCACAGAAGTATATGAGAGATCAGGATAGAGCCAACATAAGATATCCATCAGTGGTGGTCATGGTGGTAAATGCTGTCAAATCACAGCTGACATGATTTCTCATGGAGTTTTCAAGATATGGAGGTGGTTTGCCGTTGCCTGCTTCTGCAGAGCACCCCTGGATGTCCTTCATGGCAAGGGTGTAAACTATCGGGACACACACACACACACACACACACACACAAGGCTCAAATCCCCCAGAATTTCCCAAGTAAGCAAACTATCAGATCCAAACTATCAGATCCTTTGGGATTTCCTAGTAGGGACTGCCAGATATCATCATGAAGCTGCTCAAGCTGTCACGTTCTCAAATTCAGTCAGTCCTGTTTGTCTTTGTAGCAATGTAACAAGTTCCTAGAAGGTACAGGGCTGGTTTTGTTTGTTTGTTTTTGTAAACATAAAGGGAGAGGGAGACCATCAATGAATAATACTGTCTGTAAAGAAACAATAAAGAGAGAAAGTGCATGGAAGGGGGAAAGATCAATCCTTCTAGCAAGCAGAAGGCCTGGACTGAAGAATTAGTAGGCACATTGATGAACAAAACTATTGAGGCAGACTCAGCATGGGTTCTGTAAGGGAAGATCTTGTCTCACTAACCTGGTAGTGTTTTTTGAGGGAGTGAACAAACATGTGGACAAGGGGGACCCAATAGATATTATTTACCTTGACTTCTTGGAAAGCTTTTGATACAGTTCCTCATCAAAGTCTCCTAAGTAAGCTCAATAGTCATGGGATAAAAGGACAAGTCCTCTTGTGGATCAAAAACTGGCTTATAAATAGGAAACAGAGAGTGAGTATAAATGAGAAACTTTCTCAGTGGAGGGTGGTAAGCAGTGGGGTACCACAGGGACCAGTACTCAGTCCGATGCTTTTTAACTTGTTTATTAATGATTTGGAATTGGGAGTAAGCAGTGAAGTGGCTAAATTTGCAGATGACACGAAGTTGTTCAGGGTGGAGAAAACCAGGGAGGAGTGTGAGGCACTCCAAAGGGATCTGTTGAGGATGGGTGAGTGGGCGTCAACGTGGCAAATGGGGTTCAATGTGGCCAAGTGCAAAGTGATGCACATTGGAGCCAAAAATCCTAAATATAAATACACGTTGATGGGGTCTGAACTGGCAGAGATGGACGAAGAGAGAGATCTTGGAGTCATAGTGGATAACTCAATGAAAATGTCTAGACCAGGGGTCCTCAGACTTTTTAAACAGGGGGCCAGTTCACTGTCCCTCAAACCGTTGGAGGGCCGGACTATAGTAAAAACAAAAACTATGAACAAATTCCTATGCACACTGCATATATCTTATTTTGAAGTGAAGAAACAAAATGGGAAGAAATACAATATTTAAAATGAAGTAAAGTTGAATCAACAAACTTACCAGTATTTCAATGGGAACTATGGGCCTGCTTTTGGCTAATGAGATGGTCAATGTCTGGTTCCATATTTGTCACTGCTTCCTTCTCATGTAAAAAAAAAAATGACCGACAAGCAGCGGCGGCATAAACACCCGGTGGGATGTATAAATGTCCTCGGCGGGCCGCATGTGGCCCGCGGGCCGTAGTTTGAGGACCCCTGGTCTAGACAGTGTGTAGCTGCAATAAAGAAGGCCAACGCTATGCTGGGGATTATTAGGAAGGAAATTGAAAACAAATCAGCCAGTATCATCATGCCCCTGTATAAATCATTGGTGCGACCTCATTTGGAATACTGTGTACAGTTCTGGTCACCACATCTCAAAAAGGATATTATAGCATTGGAAAAAGTAAAGAGAAGGGCAACTAGAATGATAAAAGGGTTGGAACACCTTCCCTATGAAGAAAGGTTAAAATGCTTGGGGCTTTTTAGCTTGAAAAAACGACGGCTGAGGGGTGACATGATTGAGGTTTATAAGATTATGAATGGGATTGAGCAGGTTGAGAAAGAAGTACTTTTCTCCCTTTCTCACAATACAAGAACTCGTGGGCACTCCATGAAATTGCTGAGCAGTCAGGTTAGAACAGATAAAAGGAAATACTTCTTCACCCAAAGAGTGATTAACATATGGAATTCACTGCCACAGGAGGTGGTGGCAGCTGCAAGCATGGACAGTTTCAAGAGGGAATTAGATAAACATATGGAGCAGAAGTCCATCAGTGGCTATTAGCCACAGGGTATAGATGGGAACTCTCAGTCTGGGGCAGGTGATACACTCTATTCTTGGTGCTGGAAGGGGCAGCAGTGGGAGGGCTTCTGGTGCCCTGGCCCCACTGCTGGACCTCCTGATGGCACCTGGTATATTTTGGCCGCTGTGTGACAGAGTGTTGGACTAGATGGGCCATTGGCCTGATTCAACATTGGCTTCTCTTATGTTCTTATGTTCTGTAGCTTGCAGCATATGTTCTGGTTTAAGTAGACCTAGATTGGAGTCCAGTAGAACTTTAGAGACTAACAAGATTTTGTGGTATAAATAGGGTTGACAGATCCCCTCATTGCTCCTTGGGGGGGCATTCTGGGGGTGGGTGGGGATGCCCCAAACCCCACCCCCAAGAGTTGCCACCCGCAGCCACCCCTCTTTCTCCTCTCCTGCCAGATTTAAAGGGCTTCAGCTGATCGGTGGGGAGCATGTGGCCTACTGATCAGCTGGAGGGCCCTTTAAATCTTTCAGGAGGGAGGGAGAGGGGCTGTCACTGGCCACACGCTCCACTTGCAAAAAAGGCTCTTTAAACAGTCTTTCTGTGAGTGGGGTTGGGGCTGCAGCCCACAGGGCTGATTTCCCCGCAGTGATTTGCCACTTGGGATTCAGGTGTGCATGCCACTTCCCTGCTCACTGTGAATGGGGTGATGGTGCATGGGGCTGGCAAGGAGGACTTGCGGTAAGTAGGCCAGTGGCACACAGGACTGAATCCCAAGCAGTGAATTGTCACTTGGAAATCAGCCCCCTGCGCAGCAGCCCCCATCCTGCTCGCAAAAAGACTCTTTAAAGGGTCTTTTTGTGAGTGGAACATGGACCAGCGACAGTCCTGCTCCTTCTCTCCCTCTCCCTCCCTCCCTCCCTCCCAGCTGACTGGTGGCGAATTGGGGCCCCCAAAAGTGGGGAAACACCCACCTGGACCTGGGGGTTGGCAACCCTAGGTATAATCTTTTGAGAGTTAAAGTTCCCTCCATTGATATCTGACAAAGGGAGCATCTGCTCAAAATTTTATACCTTCAAAATCTTGTTGGCCTCTAAAGTACTACTGGACTCAAATCTAGCTGTCCTACTGCATGGCTCCCCTCTGAAACTATCTCATATAAGGGATTAAAAGAATTATGGTTTGCCTGCACAGATAGGATACTAATAATTACATTATTATGTTGTCGAAGGCTTTCACGGATGGAGTTCATTGGTTGGTGTAGATTTTCTGGGCTGGTCCTGGCATTACAGTACCTGACGTTTCACCAGCAGCTGTGACTGGCATCCTCAGAGGGATAACACAGAAAGATGGAGTACTTTCTACTTTAGCCACTGGTTCCCCAAATATAGAAAGTGAGGTGATTCTGCTATCCTGGACCCTAGTTCAACCAAACAAATGCTCCTATATTTTCAGGTCAGGGTATCTGAGAAGTCAGTACTTATTGTGGATTCTGAAATCCATTTGAAGATTCATACTAAGTATCCAGTATCTGAATGGTGCAGTTGTTAAAGTGTTGGTGTAAGATTGGGGAGACCAGAGTTCAAATTTCCATTTAGTCACAAACCACATTATGTGACCTTGAGCCAGTCACACACTTGGCATCAGTTGTAAGGAAAAGAGGGGGGGGAGTATTTCCTTTCATATACAAATGAAATATTTACTCAACTTGTCTCAGTGAAGGACTTCATGATATCTTTTCTCTCCTCTTACACAGCCCTCTTTCTTTGACTGAGATTCAGACTATTATACGTGAAAAAAATATTTTTAAGACACATGATTAATTGTTGATGGCATACGGCTTTTGGAAATATAAATAATTTCATATCAAAATAATTTAATATAGATTACTGAGTATGGGCCTGGACAAAGTTCAGCCCCATGCTCTCGCCCCAGAAATTGAGAAGTATATGCCCTTGCTTGGTGGGCTCCCATCCAAGTAGTAACCAGGCCAGACCCTGCTTAGCTTCCAAAATCTGATGAGATCAGGCTAGTCTGGCCATTCAGGTCAGGGCCACTACATTAACAAAAGAAGAAGCGGCCCAGAACAGACTAAGTAATGATAGCAAAATACTTCCATAGGCAAGAAGAACAATGGTGCACACTTCAAACATGGCTAGAGTAGCCAAGCCCTTTTATTTCCCAGCCACATATTGTCTACATATGTTTAGAGGCTTTCTATCTTCAGGTTCAGAAGAGAGGGGGGAAAGCTAATACCACTACTTTGTACTATTGTAGTTGGTCCTGATAAAAATGATAGGCTCTACCACGCCCTGAAACATTTTCCCTGTCTTTTTGTAGTTAATATCCATCCAGATTAATTGACTGTCACAGGTAAAAGACACACTACACATACTTGGGGATATTGTTTCCTTAGGTCTTGCTAGTTGTGTGTTAGGGAAAAAATGCTACCAGCAGATAAACCGATGAGTGGACATATTTGTTGCTTCATTAGAAGGATTTGACCCCAGGCCACTTACAAATACTCATATTCTAGTTCACCCCTTCTTTGCTCTAGATCAGCAGTGGTGTAGGCCCCGTTCCTTCTGTCTTTCTGATTCTGTAGCCCATATGAGCTGTAGAAGATACAACTCTCCATCTACAGTTTGAAATGGCATATGCTTCAGATTTTTAGTACAAAATGGCAATTGTATGGAAGACTCAGTGTCAGTTTTTTCAGTGCCCTACAGCTGCATTCCACTGTGAATGTCTGGAACTTGTCCTGTAATGTGGCTATACTGACCACTTTCTCATTATTGATAATGATAATAAGTATAACTGAAATGTTGGACAGCTGCTTTAAAGAATGAAGTTCTAACCTGGCCCTTTAGAAATGTGTGTGTTTTTAAAGCAATTATGAAAAATTATATTTCATGTTTTAATTCAGAAGAATAAAGCAGAAAAGAATAAAACA
Source organism: Gekko gecko (assembly GCA_029375565.1). Classification (NCBI taxonomy): domain Eukaryota; kingdom Metazoa; phylum Chordata; class Lepidosauria; order Squamata; family Gekkonidae; genus Gekko; species Gekko gecko. The sequence goes on along the minus strand of JAPDNY010000011.1, from coordinate 59,435,268 downwards.
CTGACACTGGATTTTCTTCACTCACAAGGACAATTAAAGCACATTTTGAATAATCTCTGACCATATTAAACATTGTACATCTGTTGTTCAGGTATGCATTTAAACAGCATTCCTAAACCAACCAAGCATCTGAATTTGGCTCCCCAAAAACATATTTAACTGGCACTCCATGCCCCAAACCTTTGTACAGCTCTTGAGGCTCCCATAAGAGTGTATCCTCATCACTGGTCAGCCATGTTCTCCTTCTGCCACGTGGATTCCAGACCTTCAAGATCAGATGAATATTGCCATAATCTAAAACCAACCCCTTCTTGTCACTATCGATCACCTCTCTGTTTCTTAGCTCTGTGTGTGTTGATCTATTGTTATTATTTTTGCATGAGAGTAGTGTAAACTTTGCATTTAGTTACAATAAAACTCAATTTATTCAATCAAAAGGTCTCTTCATTCCAACTGGTATCTCTCACAATTTGACCCTTGTTATATAGAGTATAAAGAACCCTTGTACACGTGTACTCACCTGCACATCTGTAATCAGACCCAGGCAATCTATGTAATACGTGTACTGCACAAAAACAGCCCCCCAAACCACTGCATCAGTTCCCAATTATACCCTATGGGAGCAATTGAGTATAATGGTCCCCATAAGGTATAATGGAGCCCCAAAAATTTGGGATTCCTCCAAAATCCCAAATCCAAATACCATACCAGTATTGAGATGCAGGAATATTGGGAAATACTGATTTTTTTGGGTTCAATACACCTGAACCTGAAAAATCCTGAATATGTTTTTTGCACACCCCTACACAATACAGTAATCCAGTTGAGAGGCTTCCAGTGCATAAACTACAGAAACCAAGTTTTTTCTAGAAAGGAATGCAAGATATAAATTAGCTGACAGAACATGTTCCTGGTCATTGCCTCCGCCTGAGAATTCAGCAGAAAACCATTGTCTAGGAGTACTCCCGAGTTGTAAATCTACTCCTTCAAAGAGGGTGTGACACCCAAACAACATAAGCAATGCCACTACTTTTCCCCCCATTTTAGGAGCACCCACATAAAATTGCAATTTTGGAAGTCTCAAGTGTCTAGGAACCCAGGGAGCCAACAAAGGGAAAAAAGCAACACAGTAGGGTGACTAAATAAACACCTAAGCCCCGGTCACACAGGCCAGATAACATGCGGGGGGAGGCGTGGCTATTTGCGCCATCGCAATCTGATCCTCCCTTAGGTGATCAGACGCAACAGTGGCACACCGGGGCTTCCTCTGTCAGTGCGCGCAGCAAAGAGGACAACCTGGGGGAATAGCCACATGCCAGTGCGATTACACCGCAGGAGTCTGTAGGCAGCCCGTGGCAAACCATTTGCCAGTAGGTTGATCCAGGTACCTTTTAAATGTGCATCTTCGGTGGCACACCACAGGTTGGCCACGGGTGCGTTACACCTCCCAGATGTTCCGGTGTGATCGCGCCCGGAAAATCCACCGGACTATCGTGCTTTCTGTGGGGCAAATACTCTGTGTGACCGGGGCCCTAAATGGGTAAATGAAGGCAACTAGACGAAACAGTCAAGCAAAAAGGAACTATGAAGAAGGGCCAAGAAAGGTAGAGCCTATACACTGTGAGTAGAAAAGGATTGTACAGACAAAGGAACAAAGGGATCAAAGAAATCTGGGAGCAGGAAGACCAGAGTCATTACATGACATGAGGAATTGCATTTCAGATATTGATTCAAGCTTAAAAAAATAACTTTAGTTCCTGGTGTATGGCATCTGTACTACAGAAAAAGGTATCATTAGAAAGTTTTCCAAAGTCTTTGAGGGATGGTCAAATAGGTCAAATCTCTCTTTGCTTCTCAAGATGAAGACATGCACAATCCAGAAACTGGACATTCTGGCTTCTTAATTGTTGAGGATATTAAAAGAATTTAGAAGACCCAATGAAAATCATATTTTGATTAAGATTTTTATCATAAAAAACCCTGAAATAATTAAATAATAACAGTTGACTGAATAACTGATCCTCTTTCCACACCACATCTTACCCAGCTGGGGTGGCACTTTAAAAGCAATAGACTGCCAGTATTATCAGCCAAACATAGCAAAAGATAAGAAAGAAGAAAAGGTTGAGTACAGAAGAAACAGAAAAAAATGACATACATGAAAAATGTGATATACTACAAAGTTATGCAGAGTAGCAAATGGCTAACATATGAGTTGTGTGTGTTATATATCTTCACACCACACAATTTTCCTTTCTGCAACGTTAACTCAAATTTATGTTGCTGATGCACTAAAATAATATACTTCCTATGTGTCACCTTCAATTTGCTCTACTTATGCTGTATTTTATTTGATAAATTCATGACGACAACGTTTAGCCTAAGACTTACCCCGGCATTGGTCCATTTCCAGCAAGGCTGTAAACCTGACGAGGATTCAAAAGATACTGAAATTTTCTATAAATTCTGCAAGAGTTGAAACAAGGAATATTTAAAAGGTTTTATTAGCCAGTGGTCACCCACTTATTATTGTGAAAAGGATTTAGAACTGAAGCCACAGTTTCATCTTTTTATAAAAAGCAAGACCAATTATATAAACTCATAAAGTTATGTGGTTTAGCTAGCCATAATCTCTGGACTTGGAAAATGCAGATCTACATTTAAGAATGGTCAAGGAGTCAGAAAAGATCTCCAGTTCACATTTTTCTTTGAAATACTTATCAGTTTCAAGAGTAATTGGCCATCCAAACATGGTGGGCTACTAAGAAACACATACATGTCCGCAGCCCATGTGTGTGCTAAAGTACAAGCTCTTAGGATCTTGGCCACAGTTTAAATTTTTGAGAAAGAGAGTACATTGAACTAAAAAGTACATAACTAGATGGGATGAAGATAGATTCAGGTGGGCAGCCATGTTGTTCTGAAGCAACAGAACACAGTTTGAGTCCAGCGGCACCTTTAAAATCAACAAAGTTTTATTCAAGATATAAGCTATAAAGTACAAGTATAAATCCTGGAGATTTTGTGGCAGAGTCTGAGGAGGGCAGGGTTTGGGAGAGGAGAGACCTCAGCATGTTATACAGTTACACAGTCCACCCTCCAAAGCAGCTATATTTTCCAGGGGGACAGATCTGTTGCCTGGAGTTCAGTTGTAATTCTGGGGGATCTCCAGGTCCCACCTGGAGGTTGAGAACCTAGGCCTGGGTTCAACCTCTGGGTCATTTGATACCCCTTGACTTACATGACTCAACTAGACCTAGTTGTTTGCCACCCGGTTCAACAGCAGTCACTTGGTGAAAGCTGGTGTAGTTGCAGTTAGAGCTTCAGAGTAGGGTCTGTAAGAACTAGGTTCAAATTCCCATTGTGCTGTGGAACCTCACTGGGTGATTTTGGACAAGTTACATACTTTCAGCCTAGCCTTTGTGTAGATAAAAAGGAGGACAGGAGAATAAAGTAAGCTGCTTTGGTCCCCACTGTGGAGAAAGACCACAATAATCCTAGGTAGAGACTGATGGGAGCTGACCATCCCTCTGCCTTGGCCTCTCCACATTCCATTGTTTCAAGCACCATTCTCAGAACATAGGAAAATTAAGGAGGCTGGGGAGGGGGTGTGACCAAGGTGATACAGCACAGCAAGTTATGCTAGGCAGGGAAAGAAAATGTGAATGGGGCACAGATGGAAATAAGCAAATGTTGCTGCCATCCATCAAATGTCTTAAGTGGGTAAAACTGATCTACAGAGAGATACTAACAAGGAACGCAAACCAAGCTGCAACCTGCTAGGGTTTGGTATGTCATCCTGTTTTACAGCTACAATTGTCAGGATTTTCCACTGGAATGACTGGTTTATACCCCTTCATATTTCACACAGCGTAAGCCTACTTCCCACAAACAGGAGATGAACAGATGAACCACTATCTGAACTGTACCACTTCAAACTAAAGTTGGGGGATCACACAATTCAATGTTCCTTTCCTTACAGAGCACAAAAAATCCCCTGCACATAAAAAAGATGTCATAAGAAATGGAAATCCTTTCTTTCTTCCTTTATTTTTTTTTTTGGGGGGGAGCATTCCATTATGGGCGCTCTTACCAATGATCTGAAGTGGTATAGCCAAGAAACAGATTTTCTCCAACTCTTCTGCCTGCTTGTGATAACTGGGGCTTCAAATTTCACTAGAGCATTTGGTAATACTACAGGTGAAGGTGATTTTAAAAATGTCTCTCCCCTGCCCACATCTGATTTCAAGCAACACGCTTTCCCCCCTTTTAATTACAGATGTGCATCTTAACTATGTTTGGAAACATATGGAAAAATCAATGCCATCCTATCTAGAGTTCCACCCTTCTAAACCCATTGAACTCAATAGGTTTTTACAGCAGTAACTCTGCTTACGATTGTACTGAACCTCTCTTATCTAAGCTGTGCCCATCTGTAAATTCGCCATATTGGAACACTCTGATCATTTATCAAATGTTTATTGATGCCAGTCAAATCCTCAAGAAACACACACATGCATTTTTCCTAGTCTGGAGGTGATCCAAAGACAAAAACTCAATGCAGGGTGACTGATTTTGTCTTTTGGATGGATGAACTACTAGTATGATGATTACTAAACCAGACATCTGACAGGTGGATGTGCTTGGAGTTTTGTAACACTGGTGTTTTCCAAAAATTACCTGCCATTATGCATTCCTTGTCCTTTTTGAAGTGAAAAAAGTCATTAGTCTGATGATTGGCCATTGTGTGACGCAGAGTGCTGGACTAGATGGGCCATTGGCCTGATTCAACATGGCTTTTTTATGTTCTTAAGTTATTATGATTTAGGCTTGTCTTCCTTTCTTTATCAAAAGGTACTGCCTTTAAAAAAATCCACTGTTTAGACAGTCAGCAGGACAACTGGCAAAAAAGGTTTATCCTGATGAACCTGCAGTCTTGGAAGTGTATTTTAGTGAAACAAGGACTAATTATCATTATTATTACAGATTACACAGTTTGAGGAAACTGAGGCAGCTGTTTTATATTCATTGCTGCAGCAAAGACAGCAGCAGCGAAACATCTAGGTACTTTCCATCTCACTATCCTTGTCATCTTCTCGCAGCCACTATTTTCCCAATCCCCATGTCACTGGACAACTGCTATGGCAATATAGTAGCAACATAGAAATCACTGATTTATTTAAAAAACATCAAAATGACCACCTGGGGTAACATGGGTGGGAAGTGACAGCTGAAAACTGCTACTATTGTTGGCGGACAGTTTGAAAATCCACACATTCCCATCCACATGGCACACAACCTGCTCTGACTCCTATCTTTCCTGCCGGATTACAGAAAAGCAGGGGGGCCAGGAAGCGGATGACAACATATGGATGGTCCAAAAAAGACTACTCCAGTGTGGGAACAAAGGAGAAGCAGACCATCCATGTGGAAGCATCCTGAGATGTACTTTGAACAGTTAATTGAACTATATTACTGTGAAAAGGCATGCTATAGTCTCTTTTGACAGTACAGCAGCAGTTTCTCTGCTCATACAATTTTATGGAAATAAATAAGATTCCTTGATTCCAAGAAGCTTTGGGTATTTCTGCAGTTTGCTTACAGTTCCTAGTTATAACAAAGCTGATTTAGGATTTCCAGTATTTCTGCCAGCAGCCTTTTATCCCAGTATCTATTAAGTTCATGTTTTCAAAGGGCAGCAGATAGAAGAACTCATTTTATAACCATCTTGTTTTCTTGTTTACCTTGATAATTTGCTGGAGATATTGTGCCTCTGAGTCTCTTATTTGCTTCCTAAGTGGTCCATTTATTTTCTACCTTTCTTCCATAGAATACAAGATGGCATTTGTGGAATCTCTAGGAGGTCTCCCACACAGGTACTGACCAGACTCACACTTGATTCTCATCAGCAAGGTCACTACACCATTTACTCTCCAATCAAACACTAGAACCTCTTCTTCCTATGAGCAGAGGCTACTTTTTTTCCAGAACAATGGTAAAAGAATCCATAATGTATATATTGATTATAGTCACAATTCATTTCCAACACTGGTAATAGGTCCACTATGGTACATAACTATTATTAAGTGTAACTCAAAAGTGAAAGACATGCTTACATATTTCTTAAGAATTAATAAAAGGAGTTAGCCTTCTGAAAAAAATATTGACACAAATCAGCCCATTGAAAGTAGGATTAGCAATGCCACACATACCTTTCTCCTTGTTTTCCACCACTTTTAGGATTCACGAAAACTAGAAGCGGATGAGTATTTGGAACAGGAGTAATCTAGATAAAGAACACCACAGAAACACATTAATCCCGTTAATTCAGTTAGAACTTTTGGAAGCCTATGAAAAGCTTTTATTTTCTGTAGGGTATTTGGTATATCAAATGTAAAGTATTTTGTTTAAAACACAACTGAGATTTATAATTCTTGTGATGATGACATGATGTTACAGAGCTGTGGTGGCAGTTTCCATCGGGTGCACAAAAATTACTAGGACTTAAATGTTACTCAATGAATTTACAATATTACTCAATGAAACAAAAACAGAGAACTGAAACAGGGATTGCTTGGGCTGGTGCTGATCAACAAATTCTGAAAAGTAGTAAATGCACTCAAGAAGCATAACTGGCAAAGATATCAAGAGAATACATTTTCTGCAATACTTGTCTCATATTTTAAGAATGGGGGATGCTTGTTTTCAATCATTCCTCACCTTCAGGCCCACACTAATGCTCACTGCCTGAGAGCAGAGCAGTCAGCCATAGACTGTTTCTCAGGTACAGGAGTCCTTGCATAAAGGAGCCAGCCACTCTCAGGAAATGCAAAATTATGTGCCCTTACTCATTGTTTTTGTTTTTCAATGTTACAATTTAACATGCTTTTTAAAAACCCTGTAGCACATTCTTGAGATTAAAACTGATCCAAAGATGCCTCATCTCATTTCTAAGAGAAATCTGGTTTGGGAAATAATGGGGCTAGAGAAAATACAGTGAACTTTATAGGATATCTGTACCAACCCAAGATTCTGATTAACTCATCTTTGGGAGCCATTTTAACTCAGGGCAGACACCAATTTAATTATATCTGTTGCTTACTTAGAGTGAAACACCTCCAAAATCCAGTGAAACCCAAGAGCTTAGAAGAATGTACCTCTGCCTAGGATGGCATTGTCAGTCTCTTTGATAAGCTATTACAGCATGAGACTGATGAATTCGAACATGGGCCTACTGACATTACATTCTGATTGCAATTCAATTAGATTATTTTTTCCCCTAGTGGTTCTCTCCTGGAGATTCAATGGCAGATTCTTGGACTTGGAGATCTACCATTTATAATTTCTCTTAATACAGTTATAGTCATATAAGCCACATACATGTAGGTTCTTCACTTTCCTGTTATGGAGGAAAGGAAGTATAGCCCATGACCCTATTCTCCCTACATGCCAATCATCTGTTGAGTGGGGAAGTAGAAGAAGAACTACCTATGGACTGAGGCACATAAATTTTTGCCTTGACAGTGTCATATTGCAGCCTATACCAAAAACTGTCATATCTCTAATGCTTATCAGGATTTTTAATCAATTTTACTTATTTAGTCCAATTCCAAGAGTGTTTGTCCCTGTGAATGAAGCATAAACCAATGGTTCTCGTTGTGACAAAGATGGACTGCCTCTTGGATGTCCCTACAGATTCAGGTTAATTAATGAGGCTCATCCTAAGGTTATACATGATATATTACTTCCTCTAATTAGAAATAATAATCCTGATCATTATGCTGGTTAAGCTAGAAAGAAATAAGATGAATGTGCTTAACTATGATTAATAATAGTTGTACCTAAGTAGCAATCTCCTCTGCTACTGAGTTGCCTGCATAGTATTACATGACAATGTTTTTGTTTGATACAGAGAAACAGAGAAATCTTCACAGATGAGTATTTCAAAACTTTTTTTATTTTTAGCAAATACTATTAGAAGTTCTTTTAAAAATAGACTAATAATCCATACTTCTCATTCTGTATTTAAAGGAAAGTGATGGTGGATTACATTCATTTTTAAAAATGAAATGTTTCCCAAATGGCAAAGTCATTGCCAGAACTCAAAATGAAAATTAAAATTCAGCTTTATTTTTGAAATGCTGTCATGACTTACTTCAATACAGGTATAAGCTACATGCTTTCAACACATAAAGCACACTGCTCAGAATCCTCAGTCACTTTCCTGCCTCAGGAGTAAGCAAGCCATATCTCACTGAACATTTAATTTATATTATATCCTCTCTCCCCCAAGATCCACCTACTGAAATACAAGCCATTATAAAGGACCTTTGTAAGGTGAGCCCTCCTCTCATAGTCATTTCCACGTGCTGGATACCAGCAGTAGCTCATGCAATTCAGACATACATTTTCTTTTCATCTCATCTAAGCAAGCACTGTGCTTTGCAATGGGGAAAGGCTTGTTTTATGGATATTGTTAGGAGTTCACATCCATATCCTATCTGATTTTTCCAAACAACAGCACACCTCTTCTATAATCCTAAACAGTATAATGCACATAACTGTATATACGTGTTTATATTAAAATAACTTGGGCTTTTGTTAAAATGTTTAAAATCTAAGAACACAGCTGGAATGAAGTGGTCTATTAGAATTTCTGAAGAATGCCAACTGAGCTCTGTATGACCGCCAGCAAATGATTTGCCTTAGCACCTATTCTACTATTGGGCTTTTTAAAAACAAATGTTCTACCAATTCTGAAAGCAGGCATGAAAATCCTATGCAGATGGTATTCCTCGAAAAGGAACAGGAGAAGTTGCCAACTCTCTTTCACTGTGAAATGTTTATATCCTATAACAAAAAAGTTCTTCTTCTATGGTACCACTCAAATTGCCTTCTCCACATGTAACAGAAGACATGCAGAAGAAAATCCCCTCCAGATGCCACAGTATAAGTGAAGTCAACACTAGACAAGTTATTTATTGAACCATTTATACTTTGCACAATAAACCTCAGCTAGTGGTTTCTAAAGCAGCTTATACAGAATTAAAACATAACTCACAATAAATAATCAACAATAAGAAACAAATAAATGGTAGCTAGTGGGGGGAAAGTTCACTGTAACTATCGCCGATAACTATAACAAGAAAAGTGGCAAGAGAGAAGATCCTCACTACAGTGATATGCATGTTGTTGTTTTTCAGTTGCACAGTCGAGTCCGACTCTTCGCGACCTCATGGACCAGATTACACCAGGCCCTTCTGTCTTCCGCTGTCCGCTGAAGTTTGCTCAATTTCATGTTCATTGCATCGATGACACTGTCTAATCATCTCATCCTTTGCCGTCCCCTTCTTCTTTGACCTTCAATCTTTCCCAGCATCAGGGTCTTCTCCAGTGAATGCTCCCTTCTCATTTGTGTGGCCGAAGTATTTGAGTTTCAACTTCAGGATCTGGCCTTCCAGGGAACAGTCAGGGTTGATTTCTTTTAGGATTGACTGATTTGATCTCCTTGCAATCCAAGGGACTCTCAAGAGTCTTCTCCAGCACCACAGTTCAAAAGAATCTATTCTTCGGCGCTCGGCCTTCCTTATAGTCCAACTCTCGCAGCCATACATTACTACGGGGAATACCATTGCTTTGACCATGCGGACTTTTGTTGGCAGGGTGATGTCTCTGCTTTTTATCATGCTGTTTAGGTTTGCCATAGCTTTCCTCCCAAGTAGCAGGCATCTTTTAATTTCATGGCTGCAGTCACTATCTGCAGTGATCTGGGATCGCAGGAACGTGAAGTCTGTCACTACTTCTACGACTTCCCCTTCTATTTGCCACTACAAGGCTGCCGCGGGAACAGACGACCTCTACTTCCTGACCAGCCAACCCTTGTTCCAGGTACTATGCCTCCCTAACACATCAGCCGCCCCGAAGATACAGGTCCAAGTCCAAATTGAGGGGTCCCCCTGCTTAATGGAAGTGGACTCCAGGTCAGCGGCATCCATCATATCAGTGGAAAAGCTAAACAGACTTTGTCTGAATGGGGGGTCCCACCTGCGTCCTTCGCCCTGTGGACTTCCAAAGGAACCCAGTTCCAATTCAGTGTGTGGGGACTTTTCGGGTGAAGTACCGGGGGTTTGTGGGCTCATTGGACTTAATTGTGGTAGAAGGGAACTTGGTTAGTCTCTTGGTGTGGGCACAGTTCATGCCGTTAGGCATCACCATCGGGGGAGGGTAAGGCAATGCGTGCTGATGGATTTTGCCAACATTTGTGGGGAATTCCCCAGGGTTTTTGATGGGGCTCTGGTTGCTATAAGGGCCCCCCGGTTTCACTGCAGCTAGACCCCCTAGTTGCCCCCATCCGCATGAGGTTCCGCCACACACCAATAGCATTACAGCCAAAAATAGACATGGAACTAGACCGTTTGATGGTGCAAGGGGTCCTGGAACCAGTCTCGCACATGCTGTGGGAGACTCCTATCGTAACCCCTATGAAGCCCAATGGCGACATCCGCATCTGTGCAGACTGTAAATGCTCATTAAATAAGGCCCTCCACGACCACTCCTACCCAGACCCAGTTGTGAGTCACGTATTAGTGTCCTTAGCTGGGATCAAGATCTTCAGAAAGTTGGATCTTGCACAAGCATACCAACAACTGCCCTTGGATGAGGCCATGGCCGCCGCTCAGAACATCATGACACAACGGGGGGGCATTCAAAGTCAAGAGGCTGCAGTTCGGGATTAGTGTGGCCCCAGGGATTTTCCAACAGCTAATGGACTCTCTGTTAAAAGGGATCTCTGGAGTGACACTCTTCTTTGATGATGTCTACATCACGGCTGCCACACCAGATGACTTCGCCTCCTGCCTCCACGCTGTCCTGCACCACTTTGACTCGGCGGGCCTAAAGGTCAAAAGGGAGAAGTGCCTTCTCAGTGTCCTGGAGGTGGATTTCTTGGGGTTCTGGGTTGATGTGACGGGCCTCCATCTGGCGAGGGACAAAGTCAAGGCCATCGTAGAGGCCCCACATACAGCAACAAGGCGGAACTGCAGACATTTTTAGGGCTTCTGAACTTCTACCAAGCCTTTCTCCCCCACAAGGCAGCGGTAGCCGAGCCCCTGCACAGGTTGTTAGACAAGTCAGCGCCGTGGTCCTGGGGCCCCAGGGAGGCAGCAGCATTCAGGGGTGTAAAGGCCCTCCTGATCTTGATTGAGGTGCTGGCTCATTTTGACAAGTTCCTGCCAGTGGTCCTCACATATGACGTTTCCCCTTATGTCGTCGGCACAGTCTTGGGTCACATTCTCCCTGATGGCCGAGAGGTCCCAGTGGCCTACTATTCCTGGACCTTGTCGACTGCCGAATGGAATTATGCCCAGATAGACCAGGAGGGCTTGGCAATTGTGGCAGAGGTGAAGAAAATCCATGACTATATGTATGAGTGCCCCTTCATGGTTGTTACGGACCATAAGACGCTCCGTGACCTCTTTGCAGTGGAAAAGCAGATGCCTCAGGTACTCTTCCCCTGGGTCCTCCACTGGTCCCTCTTCCTGGCAGGTTACAACTACTGCCTGGAGCATTGCCTGAACAAGGCTATGGGTCATGCCAACGCCCTCAGCCACTTTCTACTTCTGGACATGCCCCCAGGGTCCTCTTGCTCAAGAGCCTCCCAGATCCGCCCCTGCAGGCTGCTGACATTGCCCGTCACTCGGCCTGTGACCCTGTCATCTCCCAGGTCTTGGGCTGGATGGTGAGGGGATGGCCCGTGGCCTCAGTGGGCCCAGGGTTTACGGCTTTCGCCACTCGCAGGGATGAGTTGTCAGCTCTTAAGGGATATCTCCTGTGAGGGGAGAGGGTAGTCGTCCCCAGAGCCCTGCAGCAGCAGGTCCTCACTACCCTACATGAGGCCCACCCGGGGATCATCCGGATGAAGGCGATGGCTTGGAGCTACATGTGGTGGCTGGGGATCGACGCAGAAATTGAGTCATGGGTGTGAGGGTGCCCAACGTGTCAGGCAGTCTGCCCAAATCCACCGAGGACACCCACCCAGCTGTGGGAGACCATGCATAAGCCATGGTCCCGGGTCCACATAGACTTTGACGGGCCGTTTCAAGGACTAATATTCTTGGTCACAGTGGACTCTTACTCCAAATGGTCAACATAGGCTGTCATCCGGGCTGCGCCAGATCTTTGCAATGCATGGCCTGCCAGACACCATCGTCTCCGACAATGGAGCAGCATTTACGTTGGCAGAATTCCAGGACTTCCTGCAGAGGAACCTCATTCACCATGTGAGGTCAGCACCTTTCCACCTTGCAACTAACGGGCAAGCGGAGCGAATGGTGCGCACTGCGAAAGAAGCCCTCAGCCAGATCTCAGACGGAGACTGGGAGTTTTGTCTCACCCACTTCCTCCTGACCCAGTGGACGACACCCAACCCTGTCAGTGGCCAATGCCCCACAGAACTCTTGATGGGTCACCACCCCACCATCCTGTTGGACTGGCTACACCCAAACTGGGCACTGGAATCCAGGAAGATGACGGAAAAATGGGAAGCTCCCAGGGGGTTCTTCCCAGAATATCCCGTCTACATAAGAAACTTTGGGAAGGGTCCCCCATGGCTGGCAGGAAGAGTCATAGGGGCTACTGGCCCCGTGTCATATGAAGTATCTACTGAGGACGGTCAACTCCTCAAGAAACACATCGACCAACTGTGGAGGCAACAACTTCCAGTAGTGGAGGAACAACCCCCGCAACTTGTGGCACCGGAGCCCATCCACCCTGAGCCAAGTGCCCGGACCGACCCACCTAACCACAGGGAGGCGCCAGCGGTAGAACCGCCAGCCACAACACCAGGACCTGTGGAACTGCCACTGCCCTCGCAGCAACCAAAGCCGGCCAGTCAACCTGATGCGGTCATGAGTGACCCTGTGCCCATGCCACGACATTCCCTGCAAGAGCACAGACTACCAGCCTATTTACAGGACTACGTCACATAGGTTGGGTTGGAACTATGGGGGGAGGGGTGTTATGTATGTGGACCACCACCAGGGATCCGCAGATAAAGTAAGAAGGGACCTCAGTTCCTAGACCACCTAGTGTCAATCAATAGGCCATCTGGCGGGAAATTCAAACCCTCCAATGGGACCATGGTGTACTGTGTGGGGTGTATATAGTTGGCCCTAGCAGGGCCGGTTTTCAGTCTTGTGTGTGAAATACAATAAATGCGTCTGAACACATGTCGTAGTCTGAGTCTCCATGTGGCGAACCCAGTACTTTACAGATTATGAGGGTGGTCCCTCCTTGCAAGACCTGGCAGCCAAAATCGAGGCCCTGGAGAGGGCCAAGGTGGCGAAGTGGAAGCCGGGTGGCAAGGGCAAGTCAGGGGCAGCCCCCCCTCATAAGCTGATGAGAGGCAGGAGGCTCAACCTTGGCTTGTCTGCTGGGGTTTCAATGCCATGGGGAACTGTGCAAGGAAGCCATGCAAGTTTATACATGCTTGCAGCACATGCAGGGGTATGCACCCTGCATCCTCCTGTGACATGAGCGCCCCTGAGGGAAAGGTGCCCACGGGCCAGGACCATTAGGAGGTACCAGCGGTGACAGCAAGTCAGTGGGGGGGGAATAATGGGGAACCAGGTCAAGACGGGGGAGGCTAAAAAATTTAAAAAATAAAAATAAATTAAAAAAAAAAGACGGGGGGAGGGCTTGGGGGTAGCGCCAGGGATGCCTGGCACTAGGCAGCCTTTCAACTGTGGTTTGATGGGCCATTGGTCATGAGGTGGACCTGAGTGGGTGCGGTTGCCAAAGGGGTGGCCTGGTACCCATTCTATGGCATTTGAGTGGCTTTGATGGCCACAGTCTTATCCCGCTGAGGCCAACGTTGGGCCAGGGGAGGACCATGGCCATGCGGTTCTGATGGCAGTCACTGATGCTGGCTGATGTTGTATTGCCTTACAGGATGTGGTGCAAGGATGGAAGTCACTGGTATGATGGTCGCTGGCTCCGGATGATCGTCGGTTGGCTGGAGCATCCCCGCAGGTCGTGGTCGTGCATTTTGGCTACGGCGATCTGGGCACTAGATTGGCAGTCTCCACCCCAGGATTAAGACCTTGGGGCTGCATCTTTATGAGGGCACAGTGGGGGTTTACTGGGTTGGTCTTCTGTTTAGCTGATCTGTGAGGGGGTCTGTGGTTTCCAGGTTGGCGGGAGGGGAGTTAAGCCAAGGCGGGAAAAGCATGGGTTGAGGGGATTTGGAATTGGCAAGCACCCTGAGATATCAGCGATAGGAGGGGTCCTCATACTGGGTGCCTATGGGCTGTGCAGTCAGGATGACTCAGTTGGGGGCCTCTTTGGGGTGGAGGAGCATATGACAAGCCGTAAGGTTTTGCAGCCATGGGCTGGAATGTGCCCTTCCTTCCTCTCTACACACTGGCATGTGGGCCGTGATGAGTAAGGTCAGGAAGGATCCCAGACCTGGCTCGGAGCCAGGGTGGGTTTGCCCTGTTAGTAGGCTTGCTATGCAGGCCCAAGGCAACCCATGCTTTGTATTGGTGAAGATCAGCTTACAGATAAATAAAATTCCCAGTTTAACCCATAACCTGTGTTATGTTGTGTTTCATTCAAGGGGTGGGTGGGCAAGTGGATTATTTAGTGTGTGTGACTGCAGCCTTAGTCACCCAGATCACATGTTCTTGCAGAAAAATATATTTATTCAAATCTTTAGAGAACCCACTTTACTATAATATTGATTTACAGCAGTAGTTCCCACATGTTTTTAGTATGTGACCCATAAGTCCAAATTTACTTTGTATTGTGATCCATCCAGAGCTGACCCAAGGTTTTTGGTGCCATAGTCAAAGTATGACCTTGGGACCAATCTATTCCAGCACTCCATTTTCTCCTCCTCTATCAGCTGGACTAGAGCCAAAGTTTGAGGAAGGGTGCTTAGGGGACACGGAGTTGAGGAGATATCCAAAGATAACAGATGGCAGTGAAGAGGTTGGCAGCAAGGCGTCCGGTGCAGTTCATTTCCCACAGCAGGTAGTAGGCAGTGAGGCACTGCAGGATGCTGGATAAGAGGCTTTCCCCCCATCATTGTTGTCACAAAGAGGGAGGAGACATGAGGCAAAGAGAAGGAACAGCCATTAGAGAGGGCTGACTTGCAACCCACTTCCAAGTCTTCACAATCCACTTTTGGGTCCTGACCACAGGTTGGGAAACACTGATCTACAGTTACCTAGTTATAAAAGTGTTTGTATGTGTGTGTCAATCAGCAACTTGCCCTCCACTCAAAGACACACAGTTTTCAAAAAAATTCTAAGCCAGTACTTCTCAAACTAGCCAAACTGGGGGGGATGGGAATATGCCAGGGATCATAAAATGATAAGTAAGGGGTGAGCTCCTTGCCATTAGGACACAGTCCATTGCAGAAGAAGCAGAGTTGGGCAGAACAGACACTCAGTTGGCAGGGAAACTGTAGGGCTTCTCTAGGAGCAGGCACACAAGTCTTTGTTCTCCAGCTCACCCTAAAAGATTTGACGGCCCTACCATTATCATGGCAGGATAGCTACAGGAGCTAGTAGAGAATAAAGAACATTTCTACAAACACACTGGCTCTGAAAGAGAGCTACAGGTAACCCAAGAAGTCATGGAACTCAAGGAAGAAGGCAACATAATTAATTTGCTTCTGTTTGGTAGAAACTTTGAGGTTTCAGTGTCCTTTCATTCTCTCACAAGTGGGAAGGGTGCAGTTACCTGAAGGTTCTTAAAAATGTGCAACAACAAAGACAAGACTTCTGGGAGGCGGCAACGAATGCTCTGGTGACTATGATTTTCTTCTACAACAGCTTGGTTACTTATTAATTCCTTTCCAGAAACTGCATTTTTAGACTCTACTCCAGGGCTCAGGGTCTCCCCTCCGGGTAAGGAAAAGTATCTGTCATCTTCAAATGTTTGCACACATCCAACAAGAAAGCCTGAGCTACTCCAAATGTTCCTGTAACCCCTCATGTCCAACAGGTACTAAATTGCTAGTCTGTATTGTAGGAAATCACCACTTTAATTCTACTCTGAATTTGTGAGGCAAAGTTTGTTACTGAACAGCAAATAATCATCAACAGATTTTGGAGCTCCAAACAAAATTCAAGCCATAATGGTCATCTAGTTACTTAAGTCTAAGAACAACGATCCATTGCTATGGCCTATAGTAGCACAACCTGAAACATGTAATTCATGTTCAAAACACTGTTACCTGAGAACCTTGGTGGGCTAAACTCAAACTGATTCCATGACAAGGGGAAAATATTATAAGAGTGGCTGAGTGTATGTTTAAAATAACAAAACTAATCACACCTGAAGGCCTTGTCCATCTACAGTGACAGAGTTGGCTCGCTGCATCTTGTTCCGATCACTTAGCTTGTTCATTTGTTGAGAGCCACCCTTTTCTTTTTTCATAGTTGCTTGCCGTTCCTAAAATGGAGGGTTGGGAGGGGGAGAACAGATTAATGTTATAAAACCATGCTATGGTTAAAATGGAAAACTCTTACTTTAGGATGACACATTCAAATACTGCTTCAGCAATAATGAGTTTAGTGATTGCAATCAAATCACTAAACGAAGCCCAACTTCACATACATCTATTTATGTATCTAGACATAATGGTGGTTAGATAATAGATAGATGATAATTATTTTGTCACAATAAGTACTAATGCAATGGTGTGAAGTTGATAATACAATGTGAGGCCATCTAACTGCACGATCAAGCTTCTTGAATAATAAGATTAATTAGAGGAGTTTTTGCAGCTCTTGAAAATAAAATCTATACAGTTCACAAAAGTCTTCAAAAGCTGGCTCACACAAATCTGGAATTTTCAAACGGGTTTGGTACCTTACAACCTCATTTATTTGAAGAGTTTAAAACTCGAGAACATAGTTAATTCCAAGTTTGACAAAAAGCAAGTAATGTCAAAAGCAGTAAGTTTTAAATCATTTTTCCAGGTTGTTGTTTCATAGCAGCACATCTCCATGTGCCAATGGAGGTGGATAAGGAATAATTGAATTGGGTGCCACCATACTGAAAGCCACTGGGATGAATCCAAAGGGTTTTTTTTTTTTAACAAACAGAAAGCGGAAATTAACTTTTCTACCTCACCCCTCATGCTGTAGCCTACTAAACACTCTGAAAATGCTGTTCCAGGGGGAGAGGAAATCCTCAGGAAAAGCATAGGGGCAAACTGGGGGGTTGAGGTAGAAAAATCAGCAAAAAAAAATCACCTTTCAGTAAAAAAACCAGCAAAAAATGACCTTTGGAATCACATTGTTGGTTTCAGATAACTTAACATTTTGATTATGAGTATGTCTACCTCTTCCAGGTGCTGTCATTGTACTCTAATAGTTAGCCCCCATGCCAAATGTGAAAGTTGTTTCAACAGGACTAGGTACAAACAACATGGAGGTTTCTGCATGTCCAGGGGAATCTCCAGGCATTCAGAAAAATGCTGCTTTGTTGTTATACTGAAAAAAAGGGAGAAAGCAACCCCCCCAAAATGAGACAGAGGCCCAATCCGCATCTAGCATTTGCTCCGCTGTCTTACCAAACATACACTGGAACAGAAATTCCCATCTACATTGCATGCCACTTTCACTTTGATTGAGTGTCGCATTTTATGGCAGTGTCCAGACTGTCCAGACTTTCACTTTGTTTGATCTCTGTTTTTACAGTGGCTGTCTGCATAGATTTATGGCCGTTTTATGGCCATTCGGGGGTGACTCTGCAGTCACTACAGTGTTGGCCCGGGATAGCTGAATGTGGTTTTGAACTGCATCTTTTTCTGTTCCAGTGTGGGTTTGGTAAAACAACGGAGCAAATGCTAAATGCAGATTGGCCCAGAGTTAGGCATGCTACCCTCCCTCTGACCCTTGACAGCTGGGCTACAAACTGCTTGCTTTCATTCAGCCTCTGAAAATTTGCCTGTAGGACTCCAGTTGGGAGGTGAAGAGAGAAGCCACTTACTTTCTCCATCCTTCCAATAGCAATACCTTAAGAAGAAGACCCGCTGAACAGCTAAGCTGAAGATCAGGACTCTCAACCCTTTTCAGTTTATAGGGGAAGACCCAGCCCCTTCGGTGCCCCAGCCCCACAAGTCAATTTCCTACACAGCTGAAATTCACAACTTCCAAGTGGTAAAAGATTCACATTGCTGCTTTCCACCTTCAGAAACATCAGTGGGCTTTGAAATTCAGGACCAGTTGCAGACATGTGACAAAATCTTGGGGAGTGTTTTTATTTTGACGTTTCTAACCCATAGTACAAGTTATATAAAAAGGAAAGAGGATTTAAGGGGTAGGTAAGGAACAAGATAAAAGCAATCTGCAACATTTTGCTGTGGATGGCTGCTTTATCTATGTAAGAGAATCCTCACACAAACACGTTTGAAGGTAATCTGGTTATTAAACTTGGACATAAAAGATGTAAGCTGAATTTGAAGCAATATTCCAAGAATATGAACACATGGACAAAGTAAAAGAAAACCCTTATGACCTGTTAACTAGTTTTCAGTGGGTTCATCAGTTACTTTTTAAAAGTTTATAATAACATTTAATTCAAAGAGGGCAACACACAATAGAAACACAACTGAAACAGCAACAACAATTATACAGTAGTTAGGATTTATATACTGCTTCCAGTGATCAAAGTGCTTCATATATAATATCATATTACTGTAATTCTTATAAGAGGTCTGTAAGGTAGACCATTGTTATTTTCCCCATATTGCTAATGCGAGGCTGAGAGAGAAGCTTGCCTGAGGACATCTTGTGAGTTTGTCACAGGAATGAGATCTGAACCAGAGAACCCACATCTCATTCTTCTAGCTGCAATGCTGAGTCAACTATTTAGATAACATACTGTAAAGTCCAGCTGCACCAGTTCACAAACACTGGGTCTGACTTCTCAACACAAGGCAGGCCTATACAACAGCTCCTCCAAAGAAGAACAGAAGTGATTGGATTTATACCCTGCCCTTCACTACCCAAAGGAGTCTCAGAGCAGCTTACAATTGCCTGTCCCTTCCCCTCTCCACAACAGACACCCTGTGAGGTAGGTGGGGCTAGGAGAGCTCTTTCAAGAACTGCTCGTGAGAGAACAGCTCTGAAACAACTTGTAACTGACCCAAAGTCACACCAGCGGCTGCATGTGGAGGAGTGGGGAATCAAACCCGGTTCTCTCAGATTAGAGTCTGTGCTCCTAACCACTAAACCAAACTGGCTCTCCACTGCAGACAGACCATCCACTGCAGATCATTCAGCTGGGAAAGCAAATGCTTGCTAAGACAATAATCAATTAATCTGGCTACAGTCCTATGCTAAACTTAATGGAAGCAAGATCTGCAGAACTCAGAGAGTAATTCCCAGGACACAAGCCTATGATAGGGATACTATGTAGTTAGTCATACACTACAAAGAGAGGCAACACCAGTAAGTTAAACAAAATAAAACTACAGCCCTTTCTAACCTTGGGAAAGTCACATTTAATGATAAGCAACCCCCCCCCCCCGAATTGTCTCAAAAACCATTTGGATTTTTAAAGCTTTCCCAATAAACACTTAAAAAAAATCCTCAAGGGTTGTTTTGAGAATTTGATGGGAATGCTCAAAAATTCAAATGGGTGAATCATGCCTCTTCTATCAGCACATTGTCCCTTCTCAAACAAAAAACTCTTACTATTAAAAAATGAATGGAAATAACCAGTGATAGGGAAAGCTTTCTGCACATAAATCACATATTGCCTGACCTCTGAAACTGATGCTCTGAGAGTACTCAGAAAGGTGCATTAGGTAAAGCTGTGTATGATACAATTGCAGTTTCTCTACCTCTCAGTTCAATTCAAGAAGCAGATGTCATGATCCTTAGTAGGAAATGATGCTTTTAGAATATGTACAGCAACATCTCCAGATACCAAGGAATATAGGATTTGTGGGTATTGAGTCTTCCCTGCCACCAATTACCCCATTCTTAAAGGCAGGGCCAGCTCGAGGTGATTCTGTGCTCTAGGCAGGCACAGATGGCAACATCCCAGTGGGTCCTGGAGACGCCACCATGCCACCCCTGCCTCTTCCCCCCTGGGTGCCTCCTGCACCCCAGGTGCTCAGGACTGGCGGAGGCGGTGGGGAGTCCCCACTGGCCTCCACCATGCCGCTAGGGTTGCCAACCCCCCCAGTTTGGCAGGGGTCCCCTGCTTTGGGGGGGTTCTATCCGCCACCAGCCAAAAGGCCGGTGGGGGAAGCTCCACCCCCAAGCCCCAACACCCACAGTCACCCCTCTCCCTTCTCTCTTGAAGGGCTCCCTTTAAATGCAGAAAGCTGGCATTTCCCCGCTCACCCGAACGCCAGCTCTGTTTAAGTACAGGCAGCCTTCCCAATGCACTCAATCTCGAGCAGAGATCGGGCATGCCTGGAAACGCCAGCTTCCTGCTCTTAAAGGGGCAGTGCGTTTCCCCATGAGTCTGATCTCCACTCAAGATCAAGCGCGCGGGGAAGGCTGCCTGTACTTAAACGGAGCTGGCGTTCAGGTGAGCGGGAAATGCCAGCTCTCTGCACAGCATTTCCCCACGCGCAACGGGCATGTGGCCAGGGGGGCAGACATCCCCAATGTGACTGATGGAGAATCACTGGCCACCGCCATGCCACCCCCACCTCTTCCCCCCTGAGGGTGGGCGCCGGGCAGGTGAGCTGCACCGCCACCTCCTGCGCCCTGGCCAGGCGCTCAGGACTGGTGGCGGCAGCAGTGGGGAGTCCCTGCTGGCCGCTGCCATGCCACCCCCACCTCTTCCCCCCCAGGGCACCTCTGCGTCCTGGCCAGGTGCTCAGGATATGCCGCCCCGCCTCTTCCCTCCCGAGGGTGGGCGGGGAGCTGCACCACAGCCTCCTGCACCCCAGCCGGGAGCTCTTGGCAGCAGCGGTGGGGAGGTGGCGGGCGCCCGATTAGGGCAGCGGTGGGGGGGCCTTTCAGGGGGCACCATTTGGCACCCTTGAGGACCACCATGCCCTAGGCGAGTGCCTAGTTCACCCAGTGGGCAAGCCGGCCCTGCTTAAAGGTAAAGGCGTTTGCCTGGGAAAAGACTAAAATAACTATAAGGGAAATTTAGTGAATCATATTTCAAGCCACATCCCATCAAAATGGAGGGAGATTTTATAAGTGAGGGGAGTCATATTATGAAACCTTGATTTGAAATTCATTAGCATCACTAATCACATTTTGACCATAAATTAAAGAGCAATTTCAAGCTATCATATTGAGTTCGTAAAGCATATTAAAATGTAAGCTATGGTTTCTAAACCCAAAATGTTAATTATTTTTTATATTGTATAATTCTTTTGGACCAAGTCAATGGTTTAGTTGAGCCCAGACATAGCTTCCAACCATGGCCAGATTTTCAAAATTGATGCTGCTGCAAAAAACACATCCCAAAGAACACTAAGAAGAATGCATGTCACCTTTTAATGTGTAGACCTCAATATTTAACAAGTTCAGGTATTACAGTCACCTTAAATATTAAAATGGGCAAGAAGAAGAAGAGAAGAGATTGGATTTATACCCCGCCCTTCCCTCAGAGTCTCAGAGCAGCTTACAAACTCCTTTCCCTTCCCCTCCCCACAACAGACACCTTGTGAGGTAGGTGGGGCTGAGAGAGCTCTGACAGAAACTGCTCTTTTGAAGAACAGCTGTGCCAGAACTAGGGCTTGCCCAAGTGGAGGAGTGGGGAATCATACCTGGTTCTCCCAGATTAGAGTCCACACACTTAACCATTACACCAAAACAATGAATACAGTATGTTTTTATAATTTAAACTCCAACTTTAAAATATGTTGGGAAGGACCAGTTTTACAGCAGACAAATAAAAGATGATAAACAGAGACACAAAACTACTATCGCTTTCCCTCCTGATGGGGGCTCTGAGTCTCCAACAGTCATAACAGGTAGAAATACAGTTGAGTACACCTATAAGGAAGGCTCTGTACCAGTGGAATTTCCTTCCGGACTTAAAATTGCCATGACTCTCCTATACAGCAGAGCCCACCCAGATACAGCTGTTTTAACAACTTTCTCTCCATGCTGTTGTATGACCACCAGGCCTCACCAGTTTTCAACAATGCTTCTACAGATGGTAGATGACCACAATTAATTGCAGCAGCAGACCTGAAAACAAGATTTCAGTTCTTCAGTTTTTGAAGGCTTGTGTTCAAAGCCTGGCTTCCCTGTTCCCACAAAGACTAAAGGAACCTGTCAAGCAGAACTAGGAGGCAAGAAAATTGAGAGCGACTCTGCAAAAGCAACTGGAAAGATCAAAAATGTTTCCTCCATTGTCTAGACTAGCACAGGCTTAAGAATTTAATTCAACTTCTTAAAATAAGGTAATAAAATAAACATTTGTACACCCTCAATAATAGTCTAAATTTCAGCTAGGTTTGAAAGTTATGACATTCTCTTCTGTTAAATACCACAAGTAACAAGGCAGGCTGGTAGATAACACTGCTTGTAAATCAAATATCGGTGGGTGGAGGGTGGTATCCCCAGTTTTCTCCCTTTTGACACTACTTTGTAAAAGCTGCTGTTAAATGCATTCCTACAGGCATAATCACAAAGAAAAGCAGCCCCTGTGTTCTTGCTATTAACAACTTTAAAAGAAAGGTAAAGGGAAACAAGGATAATTAAGGAGGTATTGTGAAGATTCATAGTTACAGTGTAGCAGAGGAAACCTCCTCTCTGAATATGCACACTGCAAGGAAAGACACTGACAATTATCGTGAACTATCTGCAGCTTCAAAATGGGGCTGAAATCAGGTAAGGAATAGTGACAGACATTCCACTGCTATACCAGACAAGAAGGAAACAGAAGAATACATATTCAAAGCACAATTATATGATGGATTAGAAAGGCCTGACGGAATTTATGCCTGGAGCAATAAAAGCCTCTATATTTGCTTGGCTATACTCAGGGCTTGACTACTCTGTTACACTCTTTTCATGGAGTTTTTTCCCCTCTGAATCCATTGGGGCTTTTTTCTTAGCTACGACTTTTCACTTCTCTTCTTACTCCCAAGTTTGGAAAATTTGCTGCCAAGAGACAAAAAAACAACAACTGATGAAGAAAGGCTGACAGTGGCTCCTCCTTTATTTGGGTAGGATTTCAATTCCTTCCAGTTTCCTCTGTCTGCTGATGCCATCAGAATTCTCAACAGATCTCTCATATCGGAGGATTATATATAGCCAGGACCTCAGATCCATTTGTTTGCTATGCTAACTGCAATCCTCACAACCATGGGAGGACTTCTAGTGTCCTGGCCCCACTGGTGGACCTCCTCATGGCACCTGATATTTTTGGCTTCTGTGTGACTGTCCCAGTTCTGAGGCCCCGGGACATAGCCCCCACCCTCCGGGGACCGCCCAGACAGCTGACTCATCTGGGCAGACAGCTGCAACCGAGCAGAGGATGGGACCGTGATGAGGGAGCAGTGCAGCGCCAGCCACCCCCACCACCAGCAAGATGCAACATCCCGGCCAGGCCTGCTCATCATGCAGGGAGCCCCGAGGAGCCGCACGGGAAGCCGGAAACCCAAGGGCCGCTGAAGAGGAGATGACGGCGGGCACACAGGTGACCTGTATGCTGCACCAGCGGTGCAGCCCCAGGCCAACAGAACCGCCACTGGCCCAGCATCAGCCCCACCCTGGGCATCAGGTCGGCATCCAGGCTTATCACAGGGGGCGGGACTAGGAGGATGGGAGGAGAGGCGGGGATAGAGGGCGGTGCTGGGAGCAGGGATGGGGATAAAGGAGGGGGATAGCAAAGGGGCCGGGGAGGAAGGAACATGCTCAGAAAAACCCAAGAAGCCAGCGAGAAGGAGAGTCCGTGGGGATGCTGAGCAGAAAGGGATCTGATGCACACAGGCAGAGGGACCTGTGGGGTGCCATTAACCCCGTCCTCTGCCTTTCTGAGGCCCCATCACCTCCCCCCTTCCTTTGGCAAGCCCTGGCTCCCAGGACCAACTGACCCACCGCACCAGGTCCACCATGGCCATGGGAGGCGCAGCACCCAGGGTGCAGGACGGGCTCGACAGTGACAGAGTGTTGGATTGGATGGGCCATTGGCGTGATCCAACTGGCTTCTCTTATGTTCTTAAGAATATACAAATACAAGTAGCACTAAGGTTTCCACTGGAACACACTTGAATATTCTTGCAATTTAATGAATTTTGCAAGTGTGCCTCCCCAAACCTTTTCAGGTTATACATTAATTGAAGAAGTTCTTGCTACTAGAATTTCAGCAACTGATACCAAATTATTTCTACTTGGAAATGGTTTGTCAAAATCAGTAGAGGTTGATCTCAAGAATTTTCTTCCAAGCATCTGTAATCATGGGACAAACCCAATATATACTAAGGAAATCTCCCTTAATATTATCACATCACCAGTACTTCAATACACCCACCCATACTTCTTCGTAAATCTCCTAGGAGTGTTAAGCCATTGCATAATTATTTTATTATGATTTTCATGAATGCTTCTAAAAGATAACAGCTTTCCGACAATAAATTGTTCCCCATTGGCCCTTCTTAAATCTTTGTCCCAAGTTTTCATGTAACTCATATCCTGCCGGCAGGCTAGACGCAATTCATATATTTTTGACAGCATGCCCTTTGGACTATTTCCACTTAAGATTTTTTTTCAATGTATTTGCTATTTCAAGAAAGCATGTCTACTTGTCAGTAAGCCCACCAATTTTCAAAAAATGCCTGCACCACCTTTGCATGTGTGGCCTGCAATAATGCAGAGTGCCAGAATTAACATTTCAGACCAGAGAAAGGGGAAAACAAAAGAATTAGGATGGATGCTGTTGACATAGCTTACATCAAAGTTCCTTTGAAATCAAAGTATTACAAATTAAGTATTTAATGTGACTTTAACAGAACTGAAATATTGTGACATAAGAATAATCATTTTTTTAAAAAGCAACAGCTAAGTAAAACCTCTGGGTGATTGAAGAATATTGTTATATCAAAGTGAGGTGGAGTTGGCATTTCCTGAAAATAAATATCATTGCAAAGTGCAGATATTTATTTTCTAGGTGATACACATGTTCTTGTTATGATAATTTTATTAGTGCATACAGAACTGATGCACCTGTAATCATATTGACGCATGGACACAGACATGACACAGACATACTGAGTGACAGTTATTCAGTATAGCATGATTAAAAGCTAATATACATTTTGATGGCTTGTATTGTTAATTTGTTCTATTCTTTAATCAACCTTGAAACTTTTTAAAATTCCTGGTCATTCCCTACAAGGCTTTAGTTTCCTGACTAACACAAGCTGATTTCGCATATACTACTTGTTATAGCCATTAGCAATGACAATATATATATCTGAGTTTTGAGTACCAATCTAGTTTCCCTTAACAGCAACAGAATTCATCTCATTCTCTCTGCCATTCTTGTTTCTTGGATTATATTACCCTTGCTCTTCAAATACAGTCTTCATGAATACCATTCAAGTTCCAGAGCCAAGGGAAAGAAAGGTTTTTGAGATTCTAGTACAGAAGCCCTAAAAGGGGCATCTTAATTACTCAATTAGACAGTCAGAATCCAGGCTGACATCTGTAATTCTAGATGGATATTACTGGGGTGGCTCCAGAACCTGCTTCTTTTTCTGGATTCAGGGACCATTCAAAAATACATGGGAGCTGGGTGTGATGCAATCGGAGACGTTGCTATGCCATGTTACACTATAGGGTTGCCAACCTCCAGGTGGCACCTGGAGATCTCCAGCTATTACAAATTATCTCCAGGCTACAGAGATCAGTTCGCCTAGAGAAAATGGCTGCTTTGGAAGGTGGACTCTATGGCACTATACCCTGCTGAGGTCCCTCCCCTGCCCAAACCCCATCCTCCCCAGGCTCCACCCCCCAAATCTCAAGGTATTTCCCAACTCAGAGCTGGCAACCCTACCACACTATCTCCCAGGGACAAAGGCCACCAGCATGCTGGAGGCATTAGAACAAATGAGGTGAGACCTACTATTACTAAGGGTTGTCATTTGCCCTGCTCTAGTACTATCCTAGTTTGCTGCAATGTCTTTAGGTAGCCAAGGCCACCAACAACACAGTGTAAAAATGACAGGAGATACAGAACAATTCAGGGGCCTATGATAGGGTCCACCTTGTTTGCTTTAAGGCCTGTGCTGTTCCAAGAGAGCAAAGTATCACACTGGATTATGGAATCTGGGGGATCGACTTCCTCCTCCAGCAAAACTTTCAAAACAGAACAACCTGGTTCCATTTATCCCTATTATCACACAAGGCAGTTGCAAAATGTCTACAGTCTCAGGACTAACCTTAATTACTGCTCACCGGGGGGGGGGGGATGTCTTTTAATCAGATGTGTTTTCCCTTCTGCACTCTATAGATTGCAGAGTAGATTGTCACCACTGAAAGCATTTTGCTAACCACACATGCACAGTATTGCAAAACACAGTGTTTTCCCTTCTGCACTCTATACAGAGTAGATTGTCACCACTGAAAGCATTTTGCTAACCACACATGCACAGTATTGCAAAAAGAAACGCAATATGAAAACCATTTGTACTTGTATCTGTGAACGTTTTACATTACGCACCTCAGGAAGCGAGCCTCCTAAAGGGGGTAGAGTCTGTTGGAGAAAAACAGTTTCAGCTACAATATTAAAACTGTAAAAAACAACAGTTACAGACAATCCCTGCAAAGGAATCTGAATGTTTAATGTTATTATGTTGAATGTGTAAGAAAGGAAGCAGTTTTACTCCTGCTTTTTCACTGAAGTCATTACAAAAAATGACCTGGGGTTATCTGTACAAGCTTTTGTTCATTGTCACATTCCTCTGTATCTGTCCCCATTCTTCTTTCCCTTTTGCCAGTCACCATATAGCCATTGTTTCCGGCCACCTTGTTATTTCAAATATCATTGCACATATTTATTTGGGAGCTTTTCCCTGTCTGTACATTGCATTATTCTTATGCTGATGTTTTCAAAAATCTGGATGTGAGGACTAGCAAATGATTTCATAAACCATGGAACAACCACGTTTATTATCTAAGTATACTGATAGTGTAAACTATCATTTCTACATATAGACACTCCTGCTGGAGTTATCTGCAAGATGCCACAGTTTCTGGCCAAGCTATATGCAAGGACACTCTGGGAATAGAACAATCCACATCATTTACTCAACCCACACGGTTCCTTCCTACAAAAATTACCAGACCTGCAAAAACCATGTAGCAGCAGCTTCCACACCACTTCAGTAGCATGAATTAAGTTTCACTATAATGTTTTTCTACAGGTCACCATTCCACAACTAGTCGAGTGCTCAGACTACACCCCACCTATATATGCACAGAGAACCATTTTGTTACAATCCCCCCTCAAAACTTTTATTTTTGTTTTAAAAAATCAAAGACATTTAGTTGGCAGCCTTAGATCAAGATGAGTGAACAGTACTAGCTATAATTTACCATCTTCAAGCCAACACTGAACAGAATGCAAAACAATGATAGTTAATTGAAAGATGCAATTCTCCTCTAAAAAGAACAATTGTTACTTTCTGTCCAACATAAAAGAATAAAGGTAGCTGTTGTAGTAGAGAACAACATAATCATACTTTAACTCATGTTTAGGACAGTAAGAAATTGTGCTCTAAGTACTTCTAGAACAAAGAATACTCTTTTTAAAAAACTTGGTCTCACTGCAAGTTATAAAACACTGAAATTTTATTTATATTTTATCTAATGCAAATCATTTAATTCACAGAGAAAGGCTCATTTCAGTTTGCAACCAGTTTCTCACAGTGAATCTCTGATTCCAAGTTCTATTTAAAAACAAAACCACTAAAGCCAGTTTATATATTTCATTCCACATATTAGTCATTTATTTAAAATATTTGCATCTAGTGTTCTCAGAACAGTAGTTATCAAGATGGCTCCCAAATACTATAGTTACAAAATCGTAAAAACCAAGGTAAGCCAGACTGGTTTGGGTGAGTGAGTTTAAGAAATAACAAACACCTCTCTTGCAGGAGTTTGTAGACCCAGCAGCCTTGAAAGAAGTGATCATGAGAGAGATGTCTTTGGACCCCAGTGACCTAAACAACTGCTGCCTGGTGGACAACATTCTGTTGGGGGCAAGGTACTTGAGTGGGTGGTGGCTATGCAGCTTCAGGTGCTCTTGGGGAGACAGATTAGCTAGACCCATTTGAATCCAGATTTAAGCCTAGGTTTGGGACCTAAATGACCTTGGTCTCCCTGACTGATGATCCCTGCCAGGAGAGTGATGCGGCAGTGCATCTCTATTAATTCTTCTGGACTTTTCAGTGGCTTCTGATACCATCAATCATGGAATCTTTCTTGTGAGGCTGGCTGGGTCTGAGGGGGTACCATGCTTTGGTCCCACTGTTAATTGGCTGAGGAATTCCAGAAGGTGGTGCTGGGAACTGCCTCTGAACCCAGTTGCTATGGGGTCCCACAGGGATCTTTCTTGTCTCCCACCTTATTTAACATCTACATGAAAACACTAGGTGATATTACCCAGGGATTTGGACTGAAACTCATTCTAGACAAGACTGAGGTGCTGTTAATCAGTTACAAAGCTGTTTTATCTGAAGAACTGCACTAGAAGGTACAGATTTGGAGCTTGGGGGTACTGCTGGATCCTGGCCAACAGGTTGCAGGCCCAGGTCTATTCTATGGTATGTAATGTCTTTTGTCAGCTTTGGTTGCTATGTGAGTTATAGCCCTTCCTTGACAAATGCAATCTGGCCACAGAGATCCATGCTGTTATCACATCCCAGATAGATTACTGTAATGTGCTCTATGTAGGGCTCACTTTGAAAATTTTTCAGAAATTTCAGCTGATCCAGAATGAAGCAGCTAGGTTATTGTCAGGAGCTGTATACAGGTACCAAGTGTTGAAACATCTACACTGGCTGCTCATGTGTTTCCAAGTAAAATTAAAGTGCTGGTTCATAGATATCTAACTGTAGGGCCCTAAACGATCTGGGACTGGAATACTTGAAGGAACACCCCCTTCCATGTGATCCAGCCAACCAGTTAAGGTCCTCTTCACAAGCCCTGCTCTTTGCACCCCTGCCTGCCTGACCAGAGACCAAGAATTTTTGTGTGGTGGTACCTCATCTTTGGAATGCCATCCCCCTTGGGGCTTGCCTGGCACCTACTCTACTTTCCTTTATGAAGAAGAAGAAGAAGAAGAAGAGAAGAGATTGGATTTATACCCCACCCTTCACTTGGAGTCTCAGAGCGGCTTACAAACTCCTTTCCCTTCCCCTCCCCACAACAGACAACCTATGAGGTAGGGTGGGGCTGAGAGAGCTCTTTCCAGAACTATCCTTGAGAGAACAACTTTGACAGAACTGTGGCTTGCCCAAGGTCATCCAGTAGCTGCAAGTGGAGGAGTGGGGAATCAAACCCGCTTCTCCCAGATTAGAGTCTGCGCTGGTGGTATCTCACCTTTGGAATGCCATCCCCCTTGAGGCTTGCCTGGCAACTACCCTACTGTCCTTTATGTGACAGGCCTATACATTTCTTTACTCAGACTTTTAACCCAGGGTTCCTAGATGGTGTTGTCAACCAAGCGGCTGTCTTGAGCTTGGTTGCCATGGAGATGTGGAGGGCACGAACAAGAATGTATACTCATTTCTGGCTTCTGTGTTGTTATCTATCTGATGTGGCATGTAACCTTAAGACCTGTACTGTCTTTGGTATTCTTTTTCTCCTGGGAATTTTGGATCGTTGATTCCGTGGGCTTATAGCTTAAGTGTGATTGGCCAAGAGCCACTAATGCTTCCTTTGATTGCAGTATGATTGTTTGCTTCGTGCGCTTGACACCAGTTCTAACAAGGAACATCACGAGTCTGGATCCTATCACTGTCTCAATAAACTTTAATTCTTCTGAATGACTGTTACTGGGAACAGATTTCTCCAGAGGCTCTGACAGGTGTGTTCCTAGCCTGTTCTGCTCTGTTTCATGTGCTGTTATGCCCTGGATTGCATTTATTGGCTGTTTTTATTAGTGTAGTAACTAACCTTTGGTTTCTTAATTCAAATTGTTTGGGTTCAGTTTTTCTTCTCCTCTTTTTTGTTCCCGGTTGCTTAGTATTGTGGATAGTAGCTGTTTTACATTATGGCCCACAGAGATTTTGAGCTGTTAAGCTATTCTGATGAACAGATAGCCTCACTACTGGATCAACATTCATTGTTCAATACTAAAGGATCTTCGGATAGTTGTAGTGCTTGGGGTAATTTAAAAATTTCAACTTTAAGAAAATGAAAATTGATATACATGCAGGTACTTTAAGGGATTATTTGAGAAGCAAGATTGTTCCATGGGGATTACAGATGTGAAAAACACCTGGTATGTTTCCCTATAATACTGACTTTAAAGATAGATGGTTTGCCATCTTGAATAAGTAATGGACTTAATAGCCCATCTAATAATTGAACACATGAACACGTGAAGCTGCCTTATACTGAAATAGACCATCAGTCCACCACAGTCAGTATTGTCTACTCAGACTGGCAGCGGCCCTTCCAGGGTCTCAGGCTGAGGTCTTTCACATCACCTCCTACCTAATCCTTTTAACTGGAGGTGCTGGGGACTGAATCCGGGACCTTCTGCATGCCAAGCAGATGTTCTGCCAGGGAGCCACAGCCCACCCACTTAGAAATGTTCAATGCAGAAACTTCTAAATTGCAACAAAAAATTGACTCTCTTAAAGTTGAGATCCAAAGAATATCTGGTCTTGGTCACATGTTTTGTGTTTGATACCTGTATATTTTCCTGTTTTGAGGCTATTATTGGGCCTATATCTGTTTTTATCTAATAACTGTAATAAATACATGCATTTTGATATATTTGATAATATTTATGTTGTATGTTTTTAATTGATATTATTTGACCCATATATTTATAGTAACTAACCTTTTGGTTTCTTGATTCCATGTCACCCATGTTTGTGAGCTGCCAAGTTAAATGACATGCCATTTAACTCATCCTCTTCTGGATTATTTGCTGCCTAGATGCTTGGACCTGTGCCTTGATATTTAGACCATCACCGTCACCTGCACAGATCCATACGTATAGCTATCTTTGTTTGCTTCTTGCTCTACTTCGTTGGCTTATTGCCTCTGGAGGAATTTGTATGACACATTGATGAATGGAATAACTGGCTCAATAATAGCTTCTTAGTGTTGGGTATTAAACCAAATACTTGATATCTACTAGTTCCCCAACCCATATATTTTTGTAGTTCTTATTAATAAGCTTTATTTCCATTTCAGTGTTCTTTCCAAGGTTGTATAGGTGCTTTGCCACTTAGTAAAAGACATATTTTTTGCCATTGTGTGGACCACTGCCTAGATCTGAGGTCAATGTTAAAATGGAAATAGAACCTAAGCCAGCTGCTTCTTTTAGGAATTAGATACAATGGAAGGAAGACAGGCCATATTCACACTGAGATATGTCTAGTATATGTGTCTTGTGACTACACACACAGTGGAATTGAATGTTTTCTTCCTGTGACTATATGAGTTCTTCACTGATGCCTGGTAGACAAATATTTTATTTTTTGTTAAAGTATTTCTTACTACGTTTCTTATGAAGTATAAGTAAGATGCTTGCTTTGACAGGTTCTGTATCCCGGCTCTCAATCATGTTTTCTATTAAATAATTTAGAGTCCCAATTCTGGAATGTTTTATTCCAGATAGATTTTTTTTTTCTTTTTCTTTTTTGCTGCTAGCTATTTTAACAATAAGATTTTTAAAGATTTTTTAAAAAACATAATATTTTTTTGGGGGGAAGGAATCAGTTAACTTTGCTCATATAATTGAGATGACATCTCTAATTAAAATTGTTTATTATATTCTTATTACTGTTTGTCCTTCCATGATTATGAAATACAATGATGCACAACTGTTGATTATTACATATTCTGAGTTCTTTATATCATACATATCTTCTGTTGGAAGGCAGACATTTATTGATTTAACATGTTGCATTCATTTTAACATCTTATATATTTTATTCATTTACTGTGTCCCTGAAGAAGATTGCTATTGAAACAAGTTGAGCAATTTACCTGCCATAATGTATTAATACTTCTGAGCAGCAGCTCCCTTCCTAAATTTATTTGCTGGTGTTGTTCTACTAAACATTTCATGTAAAATCATTATATAGTACGCTACCACAATGAAAAGGTGATTTCCAGAAGCATCACTGACAAAATTTGTAAGCCAAAATCTTCTGTTAACAGCAATTCTTTGATATTTACCATAACAGTAGTGCATTCTTTTCACTTCTGCAGAAGGCAACTTCAAAACTCCCATTAGATATATGATGCTGACTTATACCCAGTTAGGTCATTGGTTTATCAACGTCACTATTGTCTATTCTAACTGGCAGCAGCTCTCCAGTGTCTCAAGCAGAGATCTTTCATATCACCTACAGCCTGATCCTTTTACCTATAAATACAGGAGACTGGGACCTTCTGGGACAAACACATGCTTATTAAAGGTGAGGAGTTCCCTCCCCAGAGATCTTCAGGAGGTGCTGCAAAGGCCTGCTTCTTTGCCAAGGCTTTTGAAGGGCTCTGAATCAATGCTCCCTCTAAGCTGTGGAGTCTTGTGAGCAAAAATTCTACTTTGTGAGTTACTGGCATTAAAGTTGTGAGCAAGCGATTTGGCTACTGCATAATAAATTAGCTTGCTCTGGAGCCATCCTTCCTGAGCTAAGACAAAAATGTGTGAGCCAGAACCTAAAAAAGTGTGAGCTAGCTCACACTAACTCAGCTTAGAGGGAACACTGGTCTGAATGATAGGCATCTTCGAAGGGTGGGGGAGGGAGAGATTTGGAGTTTGTTATGTTATCCTGGTTTTAACTGGAATTTTTAAAATACTATTATTGTAAGCCCTGTTGAACCTTGAGGAAAGGTGGGGTATAAATGATTTAATAAATAAATACATACATACCACTGTGCTGGAGCTCCAACTGAATAGTCCTGGATATTAAATGTATTATTTCTAAATAATGGGAATAATTTTGTATAGTATGATCTGCATAAATAAAAGCTGAAAAGCAACATGTAATATCAAAAGAATGTTGTGTTTAATTTATATTTTTAAAGAGTAGGTATACAGTCTAATAGAGACAGACTGGAGATATACATTACTGAAAATCTTTTCATGGGTCTTTCCACATGGTTATGCCATTTTCAAGACAGAGACTGAACTGTGAGTGGTGTCTTTTTCTCAGATCATGTCAAAGAAAGACTACCTTATTATTACACTAGGCTTGTGGAGGAGAAGTTGACTAGAAGGCTCATTTCTTTGGTATTTACTTAATAAGCATTACTACAGAGCAATTATCCTGCTACTGATTATACTGACAAACAGAACGCTAGTATCATACACTATGCATAGGATACACCTCAATACCGAAGCAGTATGCATTGCTGCTGTATTTTCTGCCTAATATAAAACAGGGAATATGATTGGGGGAGGGAGGTCAGCCTTTTATTCTTGATGAACACTCATCTACCTCATGCCAATACTCAGCATCTAACTTTATTATAATCTAATTCTATTGTAATGTAGAACTAGGATTAAATTGAGTTAAAGGTTCTCTTAAACTCACTGCCAGTCAACCTTATCATGAACTTTCATTATGCATCTGCAATTAATTGGATCCAATGAACAATTTGAGAAAAGAGTTATAGCCTCCCCCTACCATATAATTAGAATATAATTACCCACAGGATATCAGAAGGATGCAAAACCTTTCTTCTAAATGTGCCCTCATTAGGAAACAAGTCTCAATGTACATTTATTTGATCAGTGTGAATTAATTAAAATGTTACTGAAATAAAAGAAGATGGCAATAAAGTGTATCTGACATCTATTAAAAGACTATCACTTGAGATCTGCATGCTGAGTTTGTAACTAAAATCATTTCATTTCAGTCACAAGCTTTGTTACAAAGCCAATCACTGCATATATGTTCGAGTCTCTTGTAACAGGTAAAATCTTGTTCATCTGAATCTTTATACAAGGCTGAAAAGCACCATGGCTCTGGAGAGACACAGCAAAGAAGGAAAGGAAGTATATGGTAGAAATTTGTTTTGAACTTTCTATTGCATGGAAGACCATACAAGTTTAGGCAACAACATTAAAAAAGTGAAAAACAGTCAAAGAAGTAACCCTTCCAGACTATATCTTAGTTCCATAAAAAGCATATTTTTACACACACACACACACACACATATATATAATGCAGTCTCTTGGATGAGAATGATAGAAATTAAATACTTGATAAGCTGGAGATCCAGATACTTTGAAATGTATGCGTCAGACAATTAGAAGTGTTGGGCTGTCTATTTACATTGTTCTTTGTTCCCACCTCCCATATAGACTTTTTAAAAATTAATGCTGGTTTTAGCAGGATGAACTATATGAGCACTAACATTTACCATAATAATTACCATATTAATCTAAATTTACATCAGTATTTACAATCTGATCATGGAATTCTGTGTCTTTTAAATACAGTAATATGTAAATATTTAAAATTCTTTATTTTTAAAATGTATCTATAGGTCTGTTTAAACATTCTGGGATCTTCTACTGGCTGGCTGGCTTAGGCTGAGCCAGCTGAAATTGAATCCGATGAAGACGGAGGTCCCATGCCTGAGTCGGAGTGGTCCAAGGGCAGGGATCCCACTCCCGACCTTCGATGGGGCACCATTGGTGCCAGCACTGGAGGTTAGGAGTCTGGGAGTGCTCCTAGATGCCTCCTTAACAATGGAGGCCTAGGTAGCAGCCACTGCCAAGTCAGCCTTCCATCACCTTCGGCTGATTAGGCAGTTGGTCCCCTTCCTCAAACGCAGCGACTTGACAACAGTAATCCACATGATGGTCACCTCAAGATTAGACTACTGTGATGCCCTCTACATGGGCTGCCCTTGTCTCAAATCCGGAAGCTGCAGCTCGTGCAAAATGCAGCTGGTGTTTGTGCAGAGAAATGCTACTTTATTTGGGGGGGAATTTAAACTGTCAGTGTATTTTTTTTTAATTTTTCAGGTTTTCTGCAAACCTAGGGGGTCCTCCAAGTCTGCAGACAAATCTCTTTAGTGTTCATGTGGCCCCAATCCATGGATTTAGATAGTGGCAGATGGGGGCCACACATGGCTCATAGCATATAAATATATTTCTGTTTCTTATGACTAACTTTTAGGTTTGGTTTTAATAAAAAACATATTTTAAAGTGTTTTATTTGAGGAAGGAAATCTATCAATAGATAGAAAGAAATCCTGATGCAGAAGTAAAAGAAACTGCCTAGGTTAACCTGGAGCACTACCTTTGTGGGAGACGGATTCTGCTATGTATCTCTGTTGGTTCTTCTCTCAGCAGCATTTGATACCACTGATCATCCCAAGGGCTTTTGTTTTGTGGTAGCACCAGTCCTTTATGGGGGAGGATTAAGTTCCTTTAAGCGGTAGAAAGCTAGTCACAGTGAGGTTGATAAAAGGGAACACAGACTATGGCAAATAAAATGCAAGTCTGTGATCAGGCAAGCAAAAAGGGAATATGAGGAGCATATTGCAAAAAACATAAAGGCCAACAATAAAACTTTCTTCAAATACAATAGAAGTAGGAAGCCAGCCAGGGAGGCAGTGGGGCCCTTGGATGACCAAGGGGTAAAAGGAGTAGTGAAGGATGATAGGGAAATGCCTGAGAAGCTGAATGCATTTTTTGCCTCTGTCTTCACTGTGGAAGAGGAGAAGTGCTTGCCCACTCCAGAAGCACTGATTTCGGGAGGGGGTTTGAAAGACCTGAATCAGATTGCGGTGACAAGAGAGGAAGTCCTCTGACTGATGGACAATTTAAAAACGAATAAATCACCAGGCCCAGATGGCATTCATCCGAGAGTTCTGAAAGAACTCAAATGTGAACTTGTGGATCTCCTGACAAAAATATGTAGTCTTTCTTTAAAATCTGCCTCCATTCCTGAGGACTAGAAGGTAGCTAATGTCACTCCCATCTTTAAAAAGGGCTCCAGGGGAGATCCGGGAAATTACAGGCCAGTCAGTCTGACATCGATACCGGGTAAGTTGGGGGAAACTGTTATTAAGGAAAGAATTAGTAGGCACATTGATGAACAAAAACTATTGAGGCAGACTCAGCATGGGTTCTGTAAGGGAAGATCTTGTCTCACTAACCTGTTAGTGTTTTTTGAGGGAGTGAACAAACATGTGGAAAAGGGGGACCCAATAGATATTATTTACCTTGACTTCCGGAAAGCTTTTGATACAGTTCCTCATCAAAGGCTCCTAAGTAAGCTCAATAGTCATGGGATAAAAGGACAAGTCCTCTTGTGGATCAAAAACTGGCTTATAAATAGAAAACAGAGAGTGAGTATAAATGGGAAACTTTCTCAGTGGAGGGTGGTAAGCAGTGGGGTACCACAGGGATCAGTAATCGGTCCGATGCTTTTTAACTTGTTTATTAATGATTTGGAATTGGGAATAAGCAGTGAAGTGGCTAAATTTGCAGATGACACGAAGTTGTTCCGGGTGGTGAAAACCAGGGAGGAGTGTGAGGCACTCCAAAGGGATCTGTCGAGGATGGGTGAGTGGGCGTCAACGTGGCAAATGGGGTTCAATGTGGCCAAGTGCAAAGTGATGCACATTGGAGCCAAAAATCCTAAATATAAATACACGTTGATGGGGTCTGAACTGGCAGAGACGGATGAAGAGAGAGATCTTGGAGTCATAGTAGATAACTCAATGAAAATGTCTAGACAGTGTGTAGCTGCAATAAAGAAGGCCAATGCTATGCTGGGGATTATTAGGAAGGGAATTGAAAAGAAATCAGCCAGTATCATCCTGCCCCTGTATAAATCATTGGTGCGACCTCATTTGGAATACTGTGTACAGTTCTGGTCACCACATCTCAAAAAGGATATTATAGCATTGGAAAAAGTGCAGAGAAGGGCAACTAGAATGATAAAAGGGTTGGAACACCTTCCCTATGAAGAAAGGTTAAAATGCTTGGGGCTCTTTAGCTTGGAGAAACGATGGCTGAGGGGTGACATGATTGAGGTTTATAAGATTATGAATGGGATTGAGCAGGTTGAGAAAGAAGTCCTTTTCTCCCTTTCTCACAATACAAGAACTCGTGGGCACTCCATGAAATTGCTGAGCAGTCGGGTTAGAACAGATAAAAGGAAATACTTCTTCACCCAAAGAGTGATTAACATATGGAATTCACTGCCACAGGAGGTGGTGGCAGCTACGGGCATGGACGGTTTCAAGAGGGAATTAGATAAGCCTATGGAGCAGAAGTCCATCAGTGGCTATTAGCCACAGGGTATAGATGGGAACTCTCAGTGTGGGGCAGGTGATGCACTCTATTCTTGGTGCTGGAGAGGGCAGCAGTGGGAGGGCTTCTAGTGTCCTGGCCCCACTGCTGGACCTCCTGATGGCACCTGGTATATTTTGGCCGCTGTGTGACAGAGTGTTGGACTAGATGGGCCATTGGCCTGATTCAACATTGGCTTCTCTTATGTTCTTATGTTCTTATGTAGTTCTGGTCTGTTCTGTGGCCTCCATTTTTGTGTGTTGCCGCAAAATACCATTTTGATACCTATGCTATTTAAGTTCTATAAGAAACCACTGAAAGAGATGGGCTTGTTACCAGTATGCAGATTACTTCCTGCTCACCTCTATGTTGCTGACTTTCTATCTAATCCTAGGGAGGCAGGAAGAATTTAGAACTAGTGTATGAAGCCAGTGATGGACTGAGAGGAGGGAAATGGAAACAAGCTACAACTTAATCCAGACAATCTACAAGTACACTTGGTCATAAACAGAACTGACTGAGAGGTGGGTGTTGAACTTCTAACGAAGGGTGATGCACTCCCATTGACACTAAGGTGTACAACTTGGGCTTGTTCCTAGATTTTCCACTTCCCCTGGAAGGAGAGCTGGCAGCTATGGTCATGTGTTTAACCAGTTCTGATTGGACTGCCAATTATGTTCCTTCCTGATTAGGAAGGATCTGGCCACTACACCCTAAGGTCATCCTGACTAGATAACTGTAATGTACACTACATAAAAGAATGTCCAGAAATCATAACTGGTAAAAAATGCAACTGTCAGGTTGTTTGATAGAGCAAGCCCCTGGGAGCATTGAACTGGACATTAGAAAGTAAATAAACTCCAATTGTATGCAAGCTTCACTGGCTGCCAATTAGTTTCTGAACAAACTGAAAATATTTAAAGCTCTAAGTAGTCTAGGACCACAATATTCCAAAGTTCACCTCCTCACACATATACCTGCCTAATAACTAATATGTCAGCAGAGGTCCTTCTCCATATGCCTGCATTGTGAGAGAACATTCTCTGTAGCAGCATCACAATTTTGTAATTCCATACTGAAGTAGATTTATCTTGACCTGTCCCTGCTGTTATTCCGCAATATACTTTTTCAATGGCTCCTGTTGGCCTTGCTACTGCTTAACATTTGGAGTAGGTCTTCTGTCCATATTGCTACAGATTTTTAATGATATGGGATTTAAAGTGCTGCTGGATTTCTACTGAAGTTACTAAGAACAAAAATGAGAGAGCTGCTTCATCAGATGATAGCTTTTATGTAACTTTGTGATCTATATGTTCTAGTTATCACGAAGGTCCTTTCAGATGAGAGGACAGGAATAAATGTTTTCCACACATAAATATAGTAATATCTGGCTAAGAAACACCATTGCTAAGGGGGACTTGGAATTCTAGAGCATAATAAACTGAATGTGAGACAATAAGTAGTGCTGTAGCACGGAAAGTCATTAAAGCCCACATTAACAAGACCTCATGCCTAAGACTCAGGAAATAACAGTACCCTTCTAGTTAGCGCATCATTTCAAGTCTTTACACTCCAATTCAATGAAAATGTTAAATTGGAAACATGAGAAAAGACTGCAAATACTCAGAAATAACTAAATTGCCTTGCTACATGCGGGGGGGGGAATCCTCTTTTGCAGTTGAATGCAGACAAGAAGGCAACAGAAGGCAGGATTCACAACACAAGGTTTGATTCTTCTGTGTTTTGTACAGGGCTTGCTCTACTTTCTCATCAGTCTTTCTTTCTTTCTTCTCCCTACTCTGCTTTCTTTTTCTGTCTAGAGGGATCTAGTCTTCCCAGCAATAAACTACAAAGTTCTAAATACCAACAATGAAAAAAACTATAGCAATAAAAACAGAACAGATTGCCTAAGGTTCATAAAGCCATAAACTATGGCTTGCGGTTATGTCTGAACCAAGTTAAAGTATTTGAGCTAGTTTCAAGTTCAATGGAATACAGCATTCATCATCTAGGGATGCCCCCACCCCAAAGTGGGAGTAGGGAAAGAAGAAAAAAATAAGTGGAAAAGTATAAGTCTCTTATGTAACCAGTAATAAGAAACCTTATTATACAAGCCAGTTATATAATGTTCAAAAGTGAGTGCACATACTGCTGTACTATCAAAATTTTTCTTCTAGAATTGGTACAATAACTAAGGCACGTGGACACATGTGGAATAGACACTGGAGACAAATTACATACAGTATGTCTGGTATAGCAGTTGTAGGCTTCTAGGACTGAATTCAAGGGCATAGCAGTCAAAAAACAAATCCAGAGAAAGGATGCAAAAGTAGATTTTTTATCTTATGAGACACTAAAGACACATCTTTATATTTTAAGTAGAAAGATTAGCCATTAATATAAAGTATGGAAGCAAAGCAACTAAAAAGCTAGCTCCTTTGCTGTTAAACAGTGACAAATTCTGACACACATTTTGTAATGATTACGTAAGCACTCTCTACCAGTGACTGTGCTGTCACATCTTTGAGTGCTTAAGTTGATTCTATATTGTTATTAGTTGTCATTTTGGGCAGAGGATAGACTGTTTAACTATCTTTAAGACCTGTGCTGGAGATAGGGTTGCCATCCCTGAGCTCAGAAACATAGGCAACCAGGAGGGAGCATGGCTCAGAGGTAGAGCATCTGCATGGCATGCTGAAGGTGCCAGGTTCAATCCCCAGCGTCCCCAGTTAAAGATTTGGTAGCAGATGACACAAAAGACTTCTGCCTGAGACCCTGGAGAGCTGCTGCCAGTATGAGTAGACAATGCTGACTTTGATGGACCAATGGTCTGTTTGGTGTGTTCCTCCAGAAAAATGATCTGCTACAAGCCCCATTTGTCCTTTGATGCCACTTCCATGTCCTGTCTGAAAGTTTCCTGAGGCATTCAGCTGTCCACTACCTCTCCCCCATTTCCCCTTCCAAAGAAGTCACAAGGTAAACTGAATAGTGAAGTCAGGCACACATTGGGTTGAATCCAATGCTTATTTTTTTTCATGGTTGAAAAGGCAATTCCATCAGCTGGGGGAGTTCAGTCTACCTGTGACAGACCTTCATATCATGTCCAGCATTGTTCCTTGGGTCTCCTAAACCACCAGGGGCAATATTTCAGGGAGTATGGTGCATTACAAATTCACAGAGCATATGTCTATCAAAAGCTATTGCCCATGATAGTTAAATAGAATCTTCATGTTCAGTGTTCCTCTAAGTATCAGATGCTAGGAGAAACAACAAGGAAAGGGTCATCACCTCCACTGTGCTTTAAAAGCTCCCTTCTTGGCCCAGGTACCCTATCAAGTAATTTCTCTGTCAAATATTCCTACAAAATGAATCCTCCAAGTTCCTCCTCTGCTTCCCTCTAAAGAAGAAAAATGCCCATTTCTCTCACTCACCACCAGCTTTTTTCCCCCACAGGCTTCTTTAACCCAGACAACCAAATCTAAATGTTTGTTCACTTAGTTTATAGACATGAAATGATCCTGCCTTCTACCCAATCTCATGTAAGTAAACTGAAGCTAATAGCTCGAAGGTCCAACTTTCAACTCCAGTTGGGAAAATGAAGGCATTTCCTGTCAACCAAAAGAGCCGCATCAAGGGAACGTTCTGTGCAAAGCTGGCCATGACAAAGGACAAAAATGGTAGGGACCTAACAGAAGCAGAAGAAATTAGGAAGAGATGGCAAGAATACACAGAGGAACCATACAAGAAGGATCTCAATGACCTTGACAACCACGATGGTCTGATCACTGACCCCGAGCCAGACAGCCTGGAGTGCAAAGTCAAATGGGCCTTAGAAAACATTACTAACAACAAAGCTAATGGAGGTGATGGTATCCCAGCTGAGCTATTCAAAGTCTTAAAAGATGATGCTGTCAAAGTGCTGCACTCAATATGACAGCAAATTTGAAAAACACAACAACGGCCACAGGATTGGAAAAGGTCAGTTTACATTCCAATCCCAAAGAAGGGCAATACCAAGGAATGTTCAAACTATTGCACAATTGCACTAATTTCACATGCTAGCAAGGTCATGCTCAAGATCCTACAAGCTAGGATTCAGCAGAATGTGGATAGAGAACTGCCAGAAGTACAAACTGGGTTTCAAAGAGGTAGAAGAGAAGAAGAGATTGGATTTATACTCCGCCCTTCACTACCCAGAGGTATCTCAGAGCAGCTTACAAACTCCTTTCCCTTCCCCTCCCCACAAAAGACACCCAGTGAGGTAGGTGGAGTTGAGAGAGCTCTGACAGAAACTGCTCTTTTTCAAGAACAGCTCTTATCAGAACTACAGTTTGCCCAAAGTCATCCAGCAGGTGCAAGTGGAGAAGTGGGGAATTAAACCCAGTTCTCCCAGATTAGAGTCTGTGCACTTAATCAAATTGCCAACATTCGCTGGATTATGGAGAAAGCAAGGGAGTACCAGAAAAAACATCTACTTCTGCTTCACTGACTATGCTAAAGCCTTTGATTGTGTGGATCACAACAAACTATGGCAATTCCTTAAAGAGATAGGAGTACCAGACCACCTCTTGAGAAATCTGTATAAGGGTCAAGAAGCGACAGTTAGAACTGGATATGGAACAACTGATTGGTTTGGCATAGGAAAAGCAGTACGACAAGGAGGTATATTGTCACCTTGATAATTTAATTTATATGCAGAGTACATCATACGAAATGCCGGCCTGGATGAATCACAAGCCGGAATTAAGACTGCTGGGGGAAATATCAACGGCCTCAGATATGCAGACGATAACACTCTAATGGGAGAAAGTGAAGAGGATCTCAAGAGCCTCTTGCTCGGGGTGCAAGCAAAAGTTGGCTTGAATCTCAACATCAAAAAACCTAAGATCATGGCATCTGACCCCATCACTCCTTGGCAAATAGAAGGGGAAGTCATGGAAGTAGTGACAGACTTCACGTTCCTGGGATCCAAGATCACTGCAAACGGTGGCTGCAGCTATGAATTTAAAAGATGCCTGCTCCTTGGGAGGAAAGCAATGGCAAACCTAGACAGCATAATAAAAAGTAAACACATCACCCTGCCAACAAAAGTCTGTATGGTCAAAGCAATGGTATTCCCAGTAGTAATGTATGGCTGCGAGAAGGACTACAAGGAAGGCTGAGCACCGAAGAATAGATTCTTTTGAATTATGGTGCTGGAGAAGACTCTTGAGAGTCCCTTGGACTGCAAGGAGATCAAATCAATCAATCCTAAAAAAAAAAATCAACGCTGACTGTTCCCTTGAAGGCCAGATACTGCAGCTGAAGCTCAAATACTTTGGCCACCAAATGAGAAGGGAGCACTCACTGGAGAAGACCCTGATGCTGGGAAAGACTGAAGGTAAAAGAAGAAGGGGACTGCAAAGCATGAGATGGTTAGACAGTGTTATCGATGCAACGAATATGAAGTTAAGCAAACTCCGGAGCATGACGGAAGACAGGAGAGCCTGGCATGATGTGGTCCATGGGGTTGTGAAGAGTCGGACTTGACTGTGCGACTGAACAACAAGAAGATACAATACTTCAATCATTTGTGGTGGTGGGGCTAACCCTAATGAATTTGTTTCAGGTATTTCTGCAAACCTGAGTCAATTCTCAGATTTGTAGGAAGATCTCTCTTGTTTGTCTATGGTTCCAATCCCTGGATTTAAGTATCCACAGATGAGGGCCTACTGACAAGCAGGAAAACT
Organism: Gekko gecko; assembly: GCA_029375565.1. Classification (NCBI taxonomy): domain Eukaryota; kingdom Metazoa; phylum Chordata; class Lepidosauria; order Squamata; family Gekkonidae; genus Gekko; species Gekko gecko. Next base: position 59,392,087 of record JAPDNY010000011.1, on the reverse strand, counting down.
GCAAGGCCTTGAGGGGACATCTCATTTCCCCCTCCCCAGTCTTTCCTCTTTTTCATCCCTGAAAGCCCCTATAGCCTCTCCCCTTTTCCTGCTTATTTCTCTCCTTCCCATCCACCAGCCAATCTACCTTTATCTGCCCTTTCTTCAGCTTTACCTACATCTCTCCCCCTGGCAGCCTCTACCCAGGAAAACTCTGGCTGAGTTTCACAGTGTAGGCAGCCAGGCTGGGCCCAGTTGCCTGGGAAACCTGCAATGACTTGTACAGGGCACCTCACTTTCCCCTGTATCTCTCTTCCCACACTATTTCCTCTTTCCCTAATCCTGGCTGACCTCATATCCTCACCTTTCTCTGCTTCTGTCTAACCTTCCCATCCACCAACCTACTTACCTTTTATCTGCCCAGTCTTCAGCTACATTTATTATCTATTTGCTTCATTTATACCCAATCTTTCTCCATAATAGAGATCCAAAGCACCATTCTCTCTCATTCTGGTCCCCTCCATTTTATCCTGACAACAACCCACTAAGGTAGGTTAGGCTGAGTGTGTGACTGGCTGAAGTCATCCAGTGAGCTTTCACAGCAGAGTAGGGATTTGAACCCAGATCCTAGTCTGAAACTCTAACCAATGCACCACATTGGTATTCATGGGTTTGCTGCAGCCAGTCCTGGGTGCAAGTCAGATGGCAGTGCATTGCCCAGTGGTTGTTGATGGGTATGGCCCCAATGAGTCCTCCCTTAAAGACCAAAGCAACTCTGAAAAGGGCCCCTCCTCATCCCCCTTCATCTTCCTGACAAAAACCAAAACTTGAATACTGTTGTGGTTGTCTAGCAACAGCCACTGAAGGCATCTGTTTCTTAAAGCTACCAGATGCTCCTTTTATCATTTTGGTGACTTTAATATTCTCTTTTTTTAGATTTCTGATTTTTCTGCAAACCTATGTATTTTCTCAGATTTGTTAAAAAAAACTATCTTATCTGTTCATGTATCAATCTCCAGATACATGTATCCACAAATGGGACAATATTGAGAATGATGTATTAATAGAATTTTTTTTTAATTACAAGAGTACCTCTGGGCATGTAGGGCTGTCTGTCCCACTAATGTCAAACTTTTGTCTGTCCTTGTGTATCTGGAGTGAGAGGAAGGGCTTACAAATCGGTGTTATGATGACACAAAACGGTATGCAAGCTTTCAAGTTCTCCAGAAGCTCTTTTGTAAGCCATGTTATGTTAAACATTCCCTTTTGGGTTTACTCCAGCTCTGGTGGAGAATGAGAGGGTAAAACCTTTCTCCATGCTATATTATTTACTTGGAAGGAGTGTTGTTTTATGGGTTAGCAACAGCATTCAGCAGTGGTATGCCCCATTCCACCACCGCATTGAGCTGCATTTGTTCACCTAATCTCATCTCAGATCTACAACCTTGATATAATCACCATGGATGAGCTGTATTCTGTTTTTAAAATATCTTGGGATCACAGTAATGATGAAACTACCTAAATATTTACAGAAAAAGACCACTTTCCTGGCACATGGGGCAGGTCCACAATGGAAGCTCTGACTAAGAAGAACCATATGTGCCACATTAAATAGCCACACGTTGCTTCCTAGTCAGTGAGTGAGTATCCTAACCCCAATACAAGCCTGTTCATCTGCTTTAGAAGTTGTGCTGTATGCATATGTTGGAAGAAAAGTGGATATGCGCCAGAAAAGAGTCTTTTCAGTCATAGCACCTTGATTATGGAACACCCTCCCCATAGCTATTTGTTTGGCACAGTCTTATTGTTCCAAGCTTTTGGATGATATGAATCATTGTTCAGCCATGTGAGGTTTTTTTAAATTTTGTTTCTGCTCTGATCTATGATAAAATAATGCTGAAATATTATTGCTGAATGGCCTCTGCTGTACTTTGTCATATGATTCTGATTGGTTAAAAAAGAATTATTTGTTATCGTGAACATTAGAGAATCTACTGATCTCACCTTAGAGAACCTTAAAGAATGAATGAATGATTATGGTCAAAGAAAGACCAGCACAAAAATAGACAGAGAATCTTAATGAAGACCAGTTGTGATTTTCCAGTGATGCTTGAATGTCAAAATGTAAACCACAGACCTTTAAAAAGAAACCATTTCCCTGATGCCTATGTTTGGTGGTAACTGGGGAACTTCAGAAAACCTCAGGTGTAATTTTCTCATGATTGCTAAATTACTGGGTCATTGAAATGTGCACTCAGGGAGCTTTTAAAAAAAATCCCAATACCTATGATCCCTTCAGACATTGAGGGGGGGGGGACTGTTCACAGAATACTAAGGAGACAAGGAGAACTATTCTCTAGTTATTCCTTGACCTTGGGCACTGGTCTGCAAAGATTTGTGAAATTCAGTGGAAGATGATCAGAGCAGAACCCACAGAGTGACCAGAGAACAGAAGATGATTGAGGCAGAACTCATCCCTAATTAGGTCCCACATGTTTTTAATCCAAATAGCAGTAGATAGTTTGTGTCAGCTCGCTGCCATAGTTTAGGACAGTGTTTTTCAACCACTGTGCCGTGGCACACTAGTGTGCCGTGAGATATTGTCTGGTGTGCCGTGGGAAAAATTCCAATTTCATCCGTAACATATGAACAATTATAAAATAAAGTATTATTATTTCATAATAAAGTAATTATAAAATAATTTCTTTGTGTTTATTTGATTCCTATTCAAGATAATTACTTTATATATAGTCAGTATAGGCACAGAGTTAATTTTTTTTAACATTTTCTACTGGTGGTGTGCCTCGTGATTTTTTTCATGAAAAAAGTGTGCCTTTGCACAAAAAGGTTGAAAAACACTGGTCTAGGAGGCTGGTGGAGGGGGATGGAACTCCTTGGAATGTTGCTTTCGCTTTCTCGCTGTCTGAGTACTGTGCTGTTATCTGTATGGTTTATGTTCCTGACCTTAGTAACATCATCTCTGGGAACACAGGTCCATTACTTTTCTGGCGGCCCCACTAGCCACCTTGATTGCTTCCCTGCCACCCCATGACCTGCTTTTGAACCCTGTATATCCGTCCACCCCACACTTTTCCCTTCAGTTTCAACACAGAACGTGAAGTATAGATATTCTGCCAATACTGATCAATAACCCTCTTCTAAAGAAGCAAGTTGTTGATTCTGGTTGTTGCAGGAGTCTGACAGTATGTTTACATTTCCCCCCCAGAATTTTGCAATTGACATCTTTGCAGAAAGGAAAGGAATTTCTGGGAAAGGGTGCAGAGTAAACACAAATCTATTCATATGTTAGCTATGAATGCATTTCACAGTAGCAGCTCTTGGTAGTGGCTGCTCAGAAAGTATGCATCTATATTGCTATTTTCATTGAGTAATTGTTCTTTGTGGACAAGGAAATTTACTGCTGAGTACTGCAACATAAAACACATAATGTTGATGCATTGCTTGCTGCAAGGCCAATGTCATCATTCTAGGTAACCTCCGGCTGAGATCAGAGACCTCAGCATTGCAGATATATAATGTGCATCCCAAGCAAAAAGCACTCATAAGAATAACTTGAGTATTCTGGGAAGCTAGATCCATAAAAGATGTAGGATATAGAAGTATTCTGTGCATACAATTTCTGGTAAGTTCAGTGTGACTGAGTGATAAAATCTGAGTCTCTTTCAGTTATATAATGTATCCTAGAGAACATTCAGAATCCTACGAAGTAAAATGTAACATTCTGAGAAAATTGTGTATCTGCCAGTTGTGAGTGAGTGATTTCTGTTATACTATGCTGTCAATATAACTGAAGCCTGTAGAAGTTGTGTTCAGATATCCATAGGAGGTTTTTTAGTCTTTAGGACTTCTTTGGAATAGTGAACAGGATGCACTTACCAATACTACAGGGCAGATTGTTGTGGGTGGCAGAATATGATCCTTCAGAGCACCACAGTCACATTCGGGTTTTAGGTGTGAAGCACATTTGTTATGCATCTACAATGAAAGAAAGAAATATCAATAACTATATGTTGCCATGCAGCCATTTTAGATGGCATTATTAAAGACTCTTTTAATAATCACTGTTTTACTGGACTGTGAAGAAGTGTGTGCCAGGGCAATGGACAGAACTGAGGTCCATGTGAAGTGCCTGATGCTGGACTTTGGAATGTACACTGGGGCAAAGGGAAACCTTGTGGCTAAGAAGCATGCCAAGTCAGATAGGACCCAGAAACTACAGATGATTTTCACACCTGCAACCCTGCACCAGTACAAGGACTGTGATGCAGCCCATCAGCCCTGGACTCCATGAACACAGAAGCAGTAGCAAGTCAGAGAGGGAAGACATGCCGTGACAGAGAACAGATGTTCCTGCAAGCAGCCACAAAGGAATCTCCTCTCCACCATACAGCACCTTACCCTGCCCCAAGTAATTCTCAAACAAAGACTGTAGCCCAGCTGAAGACAATAGCAGTGATCTGTCACCCATCCAGATAATACCTCTGCCTATCACCCAATTGTTAATGTGAAGCACCAGACCAAAAACGTGATTGGATACTTGTACCCTTTCCTTCGTCTTACTTCATTCCCCTAGAAGTGTCACCATCTGTGCTTCTCACTTGCCTTGAGCCACTTGCTGGGATTGCCATAAGTCAGCTGCAACTTGACCACACTTCTGTATGTATGTAATGTTATAATATTGATTGCTTGGAAAGGGTGATGATGCAGGACTATCAGTGCTTCTCCAATGATGGGCAACACAAGGCTGCTCCATAGGGATTTTTTTGTGGTTAAGAGAAGACCCCTTGCTTCCCTTTTCACCAGTGGAAAAGCTGGTTACATTTAACCCCCTACCCTGCCCTATACAGATTTTTGTTCCAGTTCATACAGCATTACTAATCTGAGGAAGGAATATGATTTGGAGAAGGGAAATATACTTTGCACCTTGCATGTATACTTTGCACCTTGCCCCCCACCAAACTGTGTGATACAAACATCATTATTCAACGCTTAATTATCCTGAATGGTCAGTTAACCAGCGTCACCCATATGGCAAACTCCTTCACCTCAGCCACCACACCCATGTATCTGGAGTGCACCCCACTCCTGCCTCTAAGCTGCACAGCTTGATGCCTCCGGCCATTGCTGAGGTTCTGACAGCCAGCACTACCAGTTGACAGCATCTTCAGGTGCCTCCAGTTTGGTGTAGTGGCTAAGCCAGTTTGGTGTAGTGGTTAAGTGCACAGATGCCAATCTGGGAGTTCGATTCCCCACTCCTCCACTTGCACCTGCTGGATGACCTTGGGCAAGCCATAGTTCTGGCACAGCTGTTCTTGAAAAAGAACAGTTTCTGTCAAAGCTCTCTCAGCCCCACCTACCTCACAGGCAATGTTCTCTCTAAGCTGTGGTGTTTTGTGAGCAAAAATTCTACTTTGTGAGCTACTGGTCTGGCATTAAAGTTGTGAGCGAGCACTTTGGCTACTGCATAAATCAGTTTGGTCTGGAGCCATATTTCCTGAGCAAAGACAAAAATGTGTGAGCCGGAGGCTAAAAAACTGTGAGCTAGCACACACTAACTCAGCTTAGAGGGAACACTGCTCACAGGGTGTCTGTTGTGGGGAGGGGAGGGGAAAGGAGGTTTTTTCCCAATAATTTGTTTATTGTTTTTATACTCTACATCCTAAAACCTAAAGGTAAGGGTACAGGGGGAACACTGCCACTAAGTTAATACAAGAGCTTTGCATTAGGTTACAGATAAATAAATCACTCCTGCAATAACAATGATATACTGAAAAATATAAAAACAGAGAGTTCAAGCCTCTGTCAAGTAGAATTTAATTACGCTAAAGTAAAATATTTTGTAATCCAGAAAAAATCATTTGTTTCTTGCGCTTCTTCTTCTTCACTTTTGGTGTTTTGGGTGCTGCTGCTCCTTTCTCAAATTCTGAAGTAGAACTGCTGGAGTCACTTGGACCATTATCCGAGTCTTCCTCACTGGGTTCCTCTCCTTCCTCCAAATTTGGATCATCATCTTTATCTGCACCCAATTGTTGCTTCACAAAGTTTTTGGTCTTTTGGACAGAGTCAATTTTAATTTTCTTATCATTATATTTGAACACAAGTCCTTCTGAAAAACTCCATCTGTAGGTTATTAATTTGTTTTGCAGGAAAAGAATTAAGTCTTTGCATTGACGTCTTCGTTTCCGGATCTCAAATGAAATGTCTTTTAAGATTTTAATTTCTTCCTCATTAACTTTTAATGTTTTTCCTGTTGTAACTTTTAGAACATTGTCTCTCATTGTTCTCTTAGGCTGATTCCGCACAACCACTTGTCCTGGTGTCACCACCCGTTAAGATTCGGGGCAATTGACCAGTTCCCCACATGTTGCCCCGGATCAGCGTCTGACCCGATTCAAATGGTGGATCCCCCCGGAATTTCCGTATCCGACATTTTCACGATCTTTTTTTCTTATAAAGGTTTGGAGTCGGGGCATTTCAGTGGGGAACTATTGAATCGCGCCCGTACCTGCTCCACCCCTTTAATGCCCCTCTGCCTTTCCCCCTCCCCTTCCCACCTTCCCACCTCCATTCCAATTGGCCACCCCCTTTTTTTTTATCCCCTCGTCTGCGTTGCGTTGCAATGCACTAATAACCCAGTAAGCAAATGGCATTTAAGCATACTGTTTCATACACACACCCTTGGTGAGCGTGTTTTTAGCCGGATTGTGCATTATTATGAATAATAACGAGGGGAATATAATTGATTATTAATAGGCAATTGGCTGCGAGAGCGAACACCTGTGTATACAGAGGTCAGCCCCGCCGGGAGGTGTTGGTAACAGACCAGGAGACTTTTTGTAGTTGAAAAATAAAGTCTTTTACTGAAGTTGTAGTTGAAAAATAAAGTCTTTTACTGAAGTTCTGCACAAGCAAACAATACACCAGCTCACACACAATTACTCAAGATCTAGGAAATACAGAGAGAGGCAAAGCACATTTGCATTAGCAGGTAAATCGTTGGTGGGTTATATTTACCAGTCCCGTCGTGTAGAATGTTCCTCAGGAAAAATGGAGGGGAAAGAAACTAAGAAAATTGGGGACCACGCGGCCTGGCCAGCAGGTAACACATGGGAACTCGGCCTGCAGACCAGAGTTTAAAGATGGAGGCAGGGGTTGGGGATAACAAGCTGGACATAAGAATGTCAAAGATTTGATAGGGGTCGGAGAGCAGAGAGAGCGCCAGTGGTCAGGCATCTCCTTATAAGCAGGGGCTGGGGCTGGTCTCAGCCTCTAGTTCCACCTCCTGGTAAGTCCGTCCCTGAAAATACCCTATTGGTTGGAAGGTGTAGGGGAGGTGTGTGGAGGTGTGCCTGAGGGATGGTCAATACTGAGAGCTAGAAACTTGCTCATGTCTGACACCTGGTAGCAGCTAGGATGAGTTACCAGGCCGATTCCATTGTCTTCTTGATGGCATTAGCCAGGCTGCTGATGGCCATCAATTAGTTACCAGGCAACGATGAATAGACTCTGCCAGGTCTACGTGAGGTCTTGCAGGTGAGGGGGGAGGGAAAGAGGCTGCCTGCCTGATTTAGAAGGAACTCTTAATGGCGGTTTTGGAGTTCCTAGTCCTTGTATTTTATTTAGGCATGGTGCTGTGTTTAGTGTATACTGGGTCTGTTCCATTTTCCTTCATGAGGAACAGGCTGGTAACCTATGCTGGGCACTGGAGCTGCTGGAAAGGTCAGGAGAACGTCTCTTGCCTGGGTGCAGTCTCTTCTGGCATCTTGGTGGGGTTACCATGTGGTTCAGTCCCTTATGCATACACTGGCACAGTTTATTATTTTATTACAGTCCATAAAGAGGCTCAAAAGCCTTGCAGGGAAACAGTGTACTGCACTCATGTTCCTTTTTCTCCTGTTTTGCCTCCTTCCCTCCCCACAACTTCCCTCCCCGCAACCTCCAGCCCTCAGCATGTGAAGGGTTTTTTTCTTTAAATCCTCGCTTGTGTTGCATTGCAACGTAACAACAGGCCACCGAGGAGTGGTCAAATGCCCACTTTTCCTTTAAGCGATGTTTCTGTGGCGAGTTGCAATGTGTTTTTCAGTGTGGTGAATTAAAAGCTAACATGGATGAAGGAAATTTTCACGGGCAAACTGGTTTTAAGGACAATGGAGGTATGTTGCAACGTAACAATGCATGTGCAAGACATACATGCACCAGTTAAGGTGTATACATTCTTCATCCAAGTTTCCTGGGAACTTGATTTCAAATCTGTACTGGCCAATCAGCACACAGTACCGTTGTGACATGACAACACTTGCGCAGAATTGGTTACTTTGGGTGGGAGGATGCGTAACAACGCACCTACCCAGGTAACCATTCAGCATGGCCGTGGGCGGTGTGTTACAACGCAACCATGCCTCCGGTTAAAAAAAAGGGGGGGGGAGGAACAATTGGTGCGGGGAAGGGCAACATGAGGAAATAAATATGCGGAACAAACCCGGGTCAAAATCTGTACTGCGGAACTGCCCACAAGGATTCGGGGAGAACGGGGAGTATACTGTCAGTGCGGAATCACCCTTAGAGAATTTGATGTAAATTTCGCCAGGTAGTTTGTTTTTTCTTATAAAATCAGGATATGTATGGTATGCCAAGTCCATATCACTCTAGAGATCCTCTTGTTTTAGGTCTGAGATCACTCCATTTAATGTTGGGTTTTTTTCCCGATTATATGTTTTATTTTCAATTTTTCCATAAACATACAAACTGAACAATATTTAACATCATAAAACAAATAAGCATAACATGACATTCACTTGTAAGAAAATTCAAAAAAATATAAAGTCCTTGTATTTGGTGGGTAGGGCATTTTCTTTTGAATTTGTCGTTGAAATATAAGAGAAAAAAGCAAACAATCTTTTGACAAAGTTTGATTTAACCAAAGGATTCTCTGCTGCTGATAATTGGGATGCTATCTTATCCATCACTATCATGTCCCAAAGTTTTAAAAAACATTGTTTCACTGTTGGAATTTTTCTTGTTTTCCACAACTTAGTTATCAAAGTTTTTGCTGCTAAGATCATTATTGATGTGATTTCAGCAGTTGATTTTGTGAGATGATTGTCCTCCCAAACATTTAAAAGGATGGATTCGGGAGATTTTAAAGTCACGATTCAATACAGATATGGGTCTATATGATTCAGTTTTTTGTTTTTTAATGTCGTTTTTATATCTTCACCCTTCTGTTCAGGAACTCCTTGAAAGCATAGAACATGCATAGATTTTCCCAGTTGAAGTTGTAGTAGTTGGTTTTTATCCATATTTCTTTCTTTTTTAACTTCTTCCAGTTTTTGCTTAATATCTATAGTCTTTGTTTCAACTTTCTCAATCCTTTTGTCTCTCTTGTTGGCCCTTTTTTCCATGTGGGCAAGTTGTTTTTGCATGGAATCCAGCTTGGTGTTGATAGTTGACACCTGCTCCAGCAGAGGGCGCAATGCTGTGGCAAGCATATTGGGAAAGTCTGCAGCTGCTTCCTGTGTCTGAATGGGAGTCGTTGGTACAGTACATCCTGAGGGAAGCTTCTTATCTGCCGCCATTCTCCTACCTCTTCCAGCCATTTTGTTTACGAAGAAGAAAAGTTTTATTTTTAAAGTAAAGTTTATCTGAATTCAACATTTCTTGGCTTAAAATGTAGCTTTCAAGATCAAAAGGAGTCTCATACAGTTAGTTCCGTTCTTTCTCTCTTTTCTATAACACTTAGGAACCACTCCGTTTCAAGGGGGGGTGAATCTCCAACCCTTCCCCACCTGCCGCTCCTTCACGGATCCATCTAGCTTATACAGAGGTTTGATTCACTCACTGTTTATTTTCTTGTCCACTCATCCAGCGGTTGGCTCTGATCGCCATACTGGCTCCAGAGTGTCAGGACCTCTCAGGGACAGGCAAGCCTAAACCCCTCAGCTGTTGCCTTGGGAGAGGCTTCTCCCGGCTCCCCAGACTGGGAGTCTCCTACAGTCTGGAACCAGCTGGGAGTCTGGGGGGGTCTGGAACTAGCCACAACCCTTCCTGATCACCTCAGCTTGGCACATCTCCGTCAGAGGCTCAATGAGACATGTCCAAGAGCCAAAAACCAGAAGTCGAGGGGAAAGGAGTTTGTAAACCGCTCTGAGACACCTTTGGGTAGTGAAGGGTGGGGTATAAAGCCAATCTTGTTTTCTTCTTCTTCTCCTTGCCCCTCAGTCTGCCTTGAGCTGTTAAGAGTCAACTCTGCTGAAGGGCTCCTGGGCAACTGGACTGCTTGTCTGCCTGTTGTGTAGAGCAGCTTGATGGCTCAGAGGTTTTGTGTCCCGAGACAATGGACAAAGAGGATCCTAAACATAGCCAATCGGCTGGTCCGGATCCAAGAGGGAACCTATGGTTGGGGTTACACTGTAAATATATCATGGGTGTGTGTGTGTGTGTGTTGGGTGTGGTTTGGACTGGCATTTAAGCGGGCCTCTGGCCCTGTATGTTCATCTCAAGTTTTCCTATCTTTGAATAAAGTATGAGCTGAAATCACTACACTATGCCTCAGTCTCAGTACTTTTCAGAGGGAAGGGGAAGGGTCCCAACCAAGCACAGAGGCTGTCACTAAGATTTTTCCAAGATGCTGGCCACTGCATATTCCTCTGGGTCGGTGCTGAGACACAGCAATATGCTTGAGTATCTGGCACATTTGATTAACCAACATCCCCCATTCCCCACAATTGCTGGATAACAAAGTTTTTGCTGTTCTTAGAGTTGACTCTTATGCAGCTACTCTAGTCTAAGCTGCTTGCCGCTTAGTCTGGAATAGCTGAGTGGAACTGCTTTTTGATAAAGAATGTTCCGCAACAAGTATTTGTTTCTCCTTGGAACTTTACTTGAACTGTTGATTCAAACCAGATTTAAAGAAATGAATATTCTGGACTTTCTGTCTATCTTAATAAGCTATTATGAGTGTTAAATACTGGGTTAAAATGCAGTGATCTACTCTAGTTTATTTAGTGATTTCAGGAACACAACAAGAACACCCAGCAAGGTTTGAGCCTTGTTTATATAGCATGCAAACACCACACCCCAAACACACCCACTCCCCACTATAGGCTAGTTACATTATACCACTTATCTATTGGCCAATTCCAGGATCCTGGCCAGCTAACAAAAGAAAACATAATACTTGTGGCACGCACCTAGAATAATTTTTCTTGGAAATAATATTTGTTGACTATTGCACACAAGGTGAATAATTCAACTGAAATGTTTATTTCCCATATATTAGCAAAGTATCAGATCAATATTTATCTACTGGATATGCATGTTGTAATTAATGGAAAGAATCCTAACATATTAAACATTACAAACTATATGTTTCTAATTCATACAGCAATTTGCTTGCCTTAATAGATAGCATACAAGTAACTAGTTCCAAGGTGATATCTTTCACTGGGCACAGTAAAATATCTTGTCTAATAGCTGCTGCAATAAATCCCTGTTCTCCAGGTGAGTGCATGATTTGTTTTTGTTTAGATGATTTAACTATGCTAGTGTGAGCTGCACCAAACATATGATATATCAATTTAATCTGTCATACACGTGGTCTTTAGAGATATCTCTAGCAAAGAATCTTTTAGCTACTATATTTCTGAATATTTAAAAAATGATTGGCATCTAATAGCAGCCCTGTCATATTAATTATTACTGCAAAAATACAATTTTTCTAGCAGTTTCTTAGCAACAGAAAATAAAAAGTACAGCAAATTTTTATTTCCTCCAAGTACTAAAGCCTTATGGGGGGTGGGTATTTTGGTCACCCAATAATCCAAAACACATGTCAAACTAATTCAATGTCTTAGTGAAGCCACTTGTACTCTAATTAATGCACATCAAGTCATGCTAGATCCAATAAAAGAACCTTCATATATCTAGTGATAATTAACAGTTTTGCTACTCAGTGGCATATAATCCTATCTATGAACAAAATAGCTTGATTTTTCTAATTAGGCTGAAATACTCTTTGGACAATGCAAGTCAGATTTTAAAAGGAGGAGTAATTTTTGATACCATGTTTGGATCTTATGGCTTCTTTCCACTAACTGGGGCATCTTGCTCCAAAATTTTAATACTTTATTGCTATCGTCCAAATAAATCCTGGAAGTCCTTGAGCTCACATAATCCCTCCTTGCTTCCCCTATACAGACGGAAGACTTCCTAGTTTGTAACAAACTGCAATTTATGATATCCCAAATTAGACCCACCCCCATCCCAAAAAACAGTTAGCAAGAAACGGATGTCATAACAAACTGTGGTTATATAAACTTTGCAATCTCAATTTATGATGGGAAGAGGAAGCCACACTTCCAAGCAGAGCTGCCATCAGGAGGTCCACATACACAAAACCAGAAGGCAGGCCAAAAACTGTTACTGGGAGTATGACAGACAACAAAAAGCAAAAAAGTCTGTATGTTCTGGCAAAATACACCAATAGAGGGAGACAGATGAATCTCCTTGAGGTGGGATGTGACAGACAGAAGGCTGTCCTGCCCCTGAAAGGGAAGATGGCCACTCACTTGAGCCTATGGGAGTGCTGCTCAAGCATCCAATCACCTTTGAGAGGGAGGTGGAATGCTGGAGGGAACAACAGCAGGAAGGAGTTCAGTTCTGACTCAGGGAGAGAGCAGTGAGAGCTCAGGTCTGGCTCAGGGAAAGAGTAGGCAGAGTGAAGGGCAGTTCTGCTTGGTAGTGTGGCAGAGTGGTTTGGCTCTACTTCTGACAGAGAACAGAGTACCCAACTGTTAGGTTTGTCTCTGGCAATAAGCACACCTTGTGCCATTTAGTGTGACTCTTGGGAGAGGGCAGGCTGGTGTGGGTAGAATCTTGTGTGTGTGTGTGTGTGTTGTGTGTGTGTGTGTGTTAGGATCCAACCTAGTGGCTAATTGGTAAAAGCCTGTTTATGCTTGGAAGTGTTAAAGAAAATTGGAACTACTCTCTAAATTGATGTGCCTCAGCCAGGTTTCTCTTTTGTCTATCTGGAGACCTGTGCTGCTGATATGTTCATGGAAACCAATCTGTAAATACACAAATCTTCCTTGCAATTAATATACAATTCCTGCCTCAGTGACCTCCATATTCTACTGGTGCACCATAAAATTTTCCTCACAGCGGAGAACTCACAGCCTTGCTACTTTTAGAACAGCTGGTAATAGAGGGGAAAGTTAATAATTTAAAATAAATCTGGTTCCCTCAAAATCATAGGAGGGTCTGTGGGTCCCCTCAGTTGATAGAAACAATCTGTCACAAGGGAGTTCCAAAGTTTGGTGCCATTACCAAGAAAGCCCTTTCTCAGGTCACCACCCATCTTGCCTCAGATGGCAAGGACAACTGAAGCAGGGCCTCCAAGAATGACCAGAGTGAAAGGGTAGGTTTCTATGAGAGAAGGCAGTCCTGAAGGTATGTTGGTCTCAAGCCATATAGGGCTGGCCTGAGCCCAGAAGAAACTGGCAGTGTAGACAGAATAAGACTGGAGTGACTTTAGCTTCTGGACTGTCTTCTATGTCTGTCTGTCTGGCTGTGTCTAGTCTTTAACTATTTTTGCAACCAGAATCATAAACAGCAAATCTGGACCTAAACACAGCACACTGCAGTAATCTCATATTGAGATTACCAGGGCATGTCCCACAGTGGCAAGATCTTTTCTGTCACTGGGATCATAAAGGGGGAAAAGAGAATACATTAAGATGAACACTTTGTGAGTTTTTAAAAAAATCAATTATGTGGCACGTAAAAAAATCTCTAGGCCATTCAGATTTGACCTAGATCGCATCCCCGATGAATATACAGTAGAGGTGAAGAATAGGTTTAAGGGACTAGATTTGATAGACAGAGTGCCTGAAGAACTATGGACAGAGGTCCATAACATTGTAAAGGAGGCAGCAATCACCGCCATCCCAAAGAAAAATAAATGCAAGAAAGCAAAGTGGCTGTCTGATGAGGCTTTACACATAGCAGAGGAAAGAAGGAAAGCTGAAGGCAAAGGTGAAAAGGAAAGATTTGCCCAACTGAGTGCAGATTTCCAGAGAACAGCAAGGAGAGATAAGGAGGCTTTCCTGAATGAACAATGCAAAGTAATAGAGAAAAACAATAGATTGGGAAGGACTATAGATCTCTTCAAGAAAATTGGAGAAATCAAGGGAACATTCCATGCAAAGCTGGCCATGATAAAGGACAAAAATAGTAGGGACCTAACAGAAGCAGAAGAGATTAGAAAAAGATGGCAAGAATACACAGAAGAACTATACAAGAAGGACCTCGATGTCCTTGACGACCACGATGGTATAATCACTGACCTCGAGCCAGACATCCTGGACAGCGAAGTTAAATGGGCCTTAGAAAACATTACTAACAACAAAGCTAGTGGAGGTGATGGTATCCCAGCTGAGTTATTCAAAGTCTTAAAAGGAGATGCTGTTAAAGTGCTGCACTCAATTTGCCAACAAATTTGGAAAACACAACAGTGGGCACAGGATTGGAAAAGGTCAGTTTACATTCCAATCCCAAAGAAGGGCAATGTCAAGAAATGTTCAAACTATCACACAATTGCACTCATTTCACACGCTAGCAAGGTCATGCTCAAGATCCTACAAGCTAGGCTCCAACAGTACATGGATAGAGAACTGCCAGAAGTGCAAGCTGGGTTTCGAAGAGGTAGAGGAACTAGATATCAAATTGCCAACATTCGCTGGATTATGGAGAAAGCAAGAGAGTACCAGAAAAACATCTACTTCTGCTTCATTGACTATGCTAAAGCCTTTGATTGTGTGGATTACAATAAACTATGGCAGGTTCTTAAAGAGATGGGAGTACCAGACCACCTCACATGTCTCCTGAGAAACCTGTATAAGGGTCAAGAAGCAACAGTTAGAACCGGATATGGAACAACTCATTGGTTTAGCATAGGAAAAGGAGTACGACAAGGATGTATATTGTCACCTTGCTAATTTAATTTATATGCCGAGTACATCATGCGAAATGCTGGCCTGGATGAATCACAAGTTGGAGTTAAGATTGCTGGGGAAAAGATCAATAACCTCAGATATGCAGACGATACCACTCTGATGGCAGAAAGTGAAGAGGACCTAAAGAGCCTCTTGCTCAGGGTCAAAGAGGAGAGCGCAAAAGTGGGTTTGAAGCTCAACATCAAAAAAACTAAGATCATGGCATCTGGCCCCATCACTCCTTGGCAAATAGAAGGGGAAGTCGTAGAAGTAGTGACAGACTTCACGTTCCTGGGATCCAAGATCACTGCAGATGGTGACTGCAGCCATGAAATTAAAAGACACCTGCTCCTTGGGAGGAAAGCGATGGCAAACCTAAACAGCATGATAAAAAGCAGAGACATTACCCTGCCAACAAAAGTCCGCATGGTCAAAGCAATGGTATTCCCCGTAGTAATGTATGGTTGCGAGAGTTGAACTATAAGGAAGGCTGAGCGCCGAAAAATAGATTCTTTTGAACTATGGTGCTGGAGAAAACTCTTGAGAGTCCCTTGGACTGCAAGGAGATCAAATCAGTCAATCCTAAAAGAAATCAACCCTGACTGTTCCCTGGAAGGCCAGATCCTGAAGTTGAAGCTCAAATACTTTGGCCACCAAATGAGAAGGGAGCATTCACTGGAGAAGACCCTGATGCTGGGAAAGATTGAAGGTAAAAGAAGAAGGGGACGGCAAAGGATGAGATGGTTAGACAGTGTCATCGATGCAATGAACATGAAATTGAGCAAACTTCAGCGGACAGCAGAACACAGGAGGGCCTGGCGTAATCTGGTCCATGGGGTCGCGAAGAGTCGGACTCGACTGTGCAACTGAACAACAACAAAAAAATCTCTCCAGTTCAGTGCATTGGAATTTCACAAATACATATTCAACCACCCCCACCACATTTGTTTAAACCATGTTTATTGTTCATATAATTCAAATATTTTATTGTTCATACAATTGCATGTACAGAGTTAGCACGTTTATATATTATATTAACATACTTATTATGGACAGACAAAGAAAATGGAAACAAGAGTACGGTAAAATTCAGTACTTATTTGAAATTTTGAAAAAAATCCTTGAAGCTTGGAGGACTCAACTACTAAACAGGTAATATAACAGTATAATAAAGCACTACAGAAGGAGGCAACATATGTTCAGCTCCAACACAGTACAGTTTGTTCATTTAAGATGTGATCGCCTCATATTTTTTCCAAGACTGTTCTGGTTGATAGGGGCATTTTCTCCTTTGATGCAGCAGAAGAGTACGCTGTGTATAAAGGGGTAAGTTGTAGACTACCGTTTATAGTTGCTGCCACTCAGTCTTCAGTTTCTGGAATCCACAAGGACCTATTTAATAATTTTGGCCTGAAAAAAAGTTTCCTGAATTTCTCTAGAATTTGGTAGTTAAGCAAAAGAATTTAGGCAGGAGAGCAGAAGTGGGAGGCAGCACGTGACCCCCCCCCCCACAGCCCACTGCTCATCTCTTAAAAAGCAGCAGAGGTTTAGAAGCATTACAATTGCACTGAGCCTACAGTATACAGTAAATAAAATAATGGAGAACACGTATTTCTCTCCTGTAGAGAAATAGTGAGCTGTTTTAATTTGAACTCCTAATTTGAAATCCTAACTACTACATAGGTACAAAGAACGCACTCAAGCACTGGCCTAGGAATAGCCTTGGAGGTTCTTTTTATGGAAAAAAATAAGACTCTGTTCAGATAAACATTTGCATTTAAAAGCATATATTTTTAGCATATCTTCTATTCTAATGCCCTGACCTGGAGAGCCCAGGCTAGCCCAATCTTGTCAGATTTCTGAAGCTAAACAGGGAAGTAGAGTTGGCAATGACAAGTATAGGAGACCTCCAAGAAGTACCAGGGTTATGGTACAAGAGGCAGACAATGGTAAACCACCTCTGAACATCTCTTGCTTTGAAAACCCTATGGGGCCTCTATAAGTCAGCAAAAAAAATTAAAAATGAATACCAACGTTGGGAAATCTTTGGGCATTTAAGTCGAGTGACTGGAGCTGTGAATGAGCATGACAGATCTTTCTACAGACCTGAAAAGAAATGTAAATTAAAAAAAAAACATTGCGGGCTTTAAAAAAAGTCTGAAAATGACGTAAGGAGCTCCTGTAGGTTTAAGCAAGGGATTTCCTCGGTTGCTATGGATAAGCAACAATAGTATTCCGGGCTGGGTTTCGGTGAGTAAAAGGCAGTGGAGTAGGAAAGGCCCTTTCTAGACCTATTTTGGCCTTTGAGAGAGGACTCATTAGGGCCAGGCCTGACTAGGGTTGCCAGCTCCAGGTTTGGAAATTCCTGGAGATTCTGTGGTTGAGCCTGAGAATGGCAGAGTTTAGGGAGGAGAGAGGCTTCATCCAGATATAATGCCATATAGTCCATCCTCCAAAGCAGCAATTTCCTAGAGAGGGACAGATCTCTGTTGTCTGGAGTTCAGTTGTAATTCTGGGAGATCTCCTGGTCCCACTTGGCTGGCAAACCTAGGCCTGGCAGTATCCTCTGAGTGACTTGACACCACTCAACTTCCATAACTCAATTAGGACTGGTTCCACAGTACATCCTCACCCCTCTGAAGCTTTGCAGAGAATTCCTTTTAAAGCCCTTTCTGCACTCTCCTTTTAATTCATGTTCAAAACGGTGCCCTCCAAGCAATTCTGCCCTAAAACAGAATTCAACCTTCTTTTTGATCCAGGTTTTTTCCTCATTCTGCACTAAAATCAAGTTCAACCTTCTTTTTATTCCAGCCCCCCCCCCCCCAAATTCGGCATTACATTACCTCCCTTCAGTGGTCAGCCCGATTTCAGCCTGCTGTTGCCCTGGGTTATTTGGATGCTCTTTTGCCCTGAACTTAAATTGCCTTGACTTGAACACTGAGAAAATTCAGAGTGGCAGACATATGCAAGAAGAACCTTAGGGTCCGGTCACATGCAGAATTAGTCACACGATAGGGATGAATGCCAGGCATGATCACACGGGAACTTCTGGCAAGCGTCCCGCACCTGTCGGCAACCCGTACCTGGGAAAGTGCAGTATTTCCCAGAAAACGCGGGGTGCAGGCAGGTGTCGGATCACAGAAGCGCTGGTATCTCATCACATCCGGCACCCATCTGTGTCCCGTCTCACACCAGATTTTTTTTTAAGCCTCCTTGGTCATGCGCTTCCATGGTCATGCACATGCGGGAACTCCGGCTTGAAAAAAAAAAGCCTGTCAGGAAGTGGCAGCTTGCAATCACCACATGTGTGATCGCGCCATGCCACTTCTCCCCCCCCTTTGCCATGCTTCACCATCAACGTGTGACCAGCGGCAGATGGCCTAAGAAGAAATCCTCGGAGGAATGTCTGATTGCACTACTGCGCTTCATTTTGCTCCAGGGCAAAAAGCCTCACTTCCCCCCCAGATTATCTCACTCGTGTGATCGGGACCTTAGTCCTTCTATGTAGTGTTCCCTTTGTTTATTGTCAGCCTTTGATCTGCGGCATCAATTCCACAGGCAAAACTTTCTTCTTTCTCCCGGCACGTAGCGATATTTATCACCACCACCCCCTTTGATTCTCATTCTGATTGCTTGAAAGGATTTCAATCATGTATTTGTGGGAAGGAGACAGGGTTGCCAACTCCAGATGGGGAAATTCCTGGAAATTTGGGGGTGGGGCCTGGAAAGGGTGGGGTCTGAAGAAAGGCGAGACCTCAGAAGGGCATAATAGCATAGATGCCACCCTCCAAAGCTCCAGCAGCAGTAAAGTTGCCAGCCTCCAGATGGTGACTGGAGATCACCTGGAATTACAACTGCTCTCCAGATTAGATCAATTCCCCTGGAACAAATGGCTACTTTGGATGGTGGACTCTATGACATTATATCTGCTAAGGTTGCTTCCTCCCTAAACCTCACCCTCCCAAGGCTCCACCCCCAAATCTCCAGGAATTTCCCAACCTGGAGCTGGCAACCCTAGCTGGGACATCTGTTGTGGCTCCAGGTGATCTCCAGGCCCTACCCAGAAGGAAAGAAGGAAGCAAGGAAAGGGGAGACCCTATGGTGGCTTTCAGGAAAGGAAAAGGAAAATAGTGGGGAAGGGGGAAATGAGAGGCCTCCCACAAGTCCTTACCGGTTCCCACTTGTCACTATATCTAATTCTCAGCATAGGCCCATTTATGAATATTTAATCCAAAGATTGGGTCCATGGAGTGACAAGACAGATCTTCCTACAATAATAGAAGCAGCACCTGAAGACAAGGCAGCAGATTGGGGGGTGGGAAGGACAGAAGGAAGCAGGAGAAGGGGAACAGCTATAAGGGCTGCCAGGGAAGAGAAAGAGATAATTGTGGCAGAGGATATCATACATAATATCATACAGCTGTTATTATCTGGGGATGCCATTCCTGACTGGCAGTGGCAACTTCTGTGAGCTGCTGTGGAGGAGCTCTTCTTGAAAAAGTAGCCACTGCCTCAACAGCTGGTTGAGACATCTTGGAATGGCTCAGCAGGAGGAAGGGGCAAAATTTTGCCAGCAGCCAGAGTGACTCCCCCATTGACAGGGAAGGTTCCTTTACAAGAGGCTAGAAGCAGAGGGTGAGCAGGCATTGTGTGACACACTATCTTCAAAAGGGCCCAGGACAGGACCATAAGAGAAGGTTCCTGGCTACCCACTCCAAGATGTGTAGGAAGGTAAACAAGGAAGAGGAAGAGGGAGGACCCTGGCCCCCAGACTGAGACCTACTGATAACATCAGGCTGAGAATGCTGTGGTTGAGCTCAATGGAGGGGGCAGGATCCCAACATCACCACCCCAAACACACACAATTACATACAAAATTACTGGTTATAATTATTCACAGAGAGTAGTCTACAGCGGTATTTCCCAACCCATGGGTTGCAACTGTGGAACTGGGTTGTGAGTTCTTGTAGGCTTACGAGAGAGAGGGTACCCAGCCAAAATCCCACTGAATTTCTGAGGTGGAGAAAGTGGGGCATAGCCATCCATCCACCCACCCACCCAGAAGTCTGTAACTAGCGAGGCTATGTGCTGGGATGTGTTTTTTCTTGCCCAGCTCAGAAGCTGTCTCTTCCTCCTCCTCCTCTTTTTCTTTCTTAATAGGTATTTGAAGTGAACTTTGGGGTAACGACAAAACACAATAAGCAGCAGTTTCTGCTGCAGCAGAACTGTTTTCTACCTCTCCCCTTCATTTGCCAACCAGATAGGAAGGGAGGGGTAGGGATGCTGCAGTGAAGGAGAGATAAAATGGGTCATAGTGAGCTGCTTGCCCACCGCCAAGGTAAAGCAAGTTTAACTGCTGCTTTGAAGCCCTTCCCCTAATTTTCCCCAGGGAAAACACTTTGCCCCAGCCTTCTGAACACCTTTGGGCTTTGGACATGATACTAACACTTCATTTTTTTTTTTAAGCTAACAAAATCTGCTCTGTTGATCAGTGAGCTACTGACTAGGAACATTAACCTTTTGTAAAGTTGCCATTTCACTGGGTGAGGTTTGTGATCAGAATGGATGCACTGCAGTGATGGAGGAATAGAATGATCTTCTTGTACCTTCCTGTCATGAGAATATATTATTTTTCAATCCAAAAAGGATCTCTATGATGTGCTCCCCAGTCCTGTACCTCACAAGTTTACAATGCCAGCTACATTCCCACTCTCACACCAGCCATCGACAGAGACAGAATGTCTCTGGATTCTGGATAAGACGTAGTGATCTGAGCTGATGATCAAAAGTAAACAGACGGTGCTTAATTTTCAGAAATAAATGTGTTTCCCAAAAGGAGAAACATGCCACTGAAATTAAATAGAACTAGGAATAAGGCCCATTGTGGAAATAAATACAATGAGCTCTAGAAAGAGGCTCTGGGAGAGTGCCCCGGCCTTGGGCACTCAGTGTCATTTTGCAGTGGCAACCTCAGCAGGGTATAATGACACAGAGTCCACCATTTTCTCCAGAGGAACTTATCTCTGCTACCTGAAGAGCAGTTGTAATTCTGAGTGATCTCCAGCCCCCACCTGGAGATTGACAACAATGGTACCCCAGGAGAAAATGGCTGGTACTATGCCATAGACTTCACCCTCCAAACCGGCCATTCCCACCTGGAGACTGGCAACAATGGTTCCCCAGGAGGGAATGGCTGGTTTGGAGGGTCTATGGCATTGTACCTGTCTGAAGTCCCACCCCTCCTCAAACCAGGCTCCACCCCTCAAATCTCCAGGAATTTCCCAACCTGGAATTGGCAACTCTACCTCCTTCCCAGCCAAGCATCAACCTGCCCCTCACTTTTCAGCCTTTTCAATCTCCCACACACAGACATACCTGCAGGCTCTACCATGCTTTGAAGCCCTGATGGCTACATCACATTGACTGCCATTGGGGGGCATCTCAGCAGGGTATAATGACAGAGTCCACCATTTTCTCCACGGGAACTGATCTCTGCCATCTGGAAAGCAATTGTAATTCTGAGTGATCTGCAGCCCTCACCTGGAGATTGGCAACAGTGGTTCCCCAGGAGGAAATGGCTACTTTGGAGGGTGGAGTCTATGGCATTGTGCCTGTCTGAGGGCTCACCTCTCCTCAAACACCACTCTTTCCAGGCTCCACCCCTCAAATCTCCCAACCTAGAGGTGGCAACCCTATCACCTTCCCAGCCAACCATCAACATACCATTATCTGCCCCTCTGACTTCAGGTTTCCATCTCCTCCCCCTCCCTGCTGCCTCTACCTAGAAAAAGTACAGTCTTTTTCAGGACTTCTGGTTTCGGCAGCTTGCTGACGGGTACACTCCATCACAGCTCGTGCCGGTGGGGAGGGGTCCAAGTTGATTTTGGACCCACTCAAGCCCTTGTAGGAAGCTCGTAGCCTGAGGCACAAGAGGTGCCTCTCATGAGGTGTGAGCTGAAGGATTGAGGCTCCTCTTTGCCCCAAAAGGTCCCCACAGCGCAATACCAGCCATGGTACACAAAGGCGCACACCAGAGAGAGTGCACAAGCAA
This sequence comes from Gekko gecko, assembly GCA_029375565.1. Lineage (NCBI taxonomy): Eukaryota > Metazoa > Chordata > Lepidosauria > Squamata > Gekkonidae > Gekko > Gekko gecko. Next base: position 59,370,046 of record JAPDNY010000011.1, on the reverse strand, counting down.
TCCAGCAGAAGATGCCGTTCCCTACCTTATGGATTGAAGCGTGAAGTAAAACTTGAGTTGATGTCTCCTTATGCAAACAAGTGCCCAAGTGAAAACTAGTAAAGCTGCACCAAAACCCCAATTGAAGCCGAAGGGGGAGGGGAATTTACCCGATCCCATAAATATCATCTCATAAAAGAGAAAAGCGAGGGGCTAAAAGGCAGCCTGAAGGGGAGATTGATAGCTTAGCCAAGCAAACTAGTAACAAGATTGCAATCTATCAGACTTTCAGAGACTTTTTTTAAAAAAATAGTGGCAAACGCGAAATTGTCCTCAGGAACTACCAGCTCATCAACTCCAGTTTCTAAACCAGAAGTAACCATAGTCTTTCCCAAAATGATTACTGCAGCACTGCACCCTCTGCTGGACCAGATGACCAACCTTAATAATAACTTCAATATGCTGCAAAAAGAACTGAAAGAAACTTCTGTAAAAGCAGAGAAAACAGCTGAAAAAGGTGGATGCTAAGACAAATTCATTAGAACAAAGACTGGAGGCAGTGGAAAAAGAAAAAAAAACTCAGAGAAACAACAACGGCTACTCTTACAGATGGAAAAATCAGCATATGTCCTGAGATTTCAAGGTATCCCAGAGCAGAAAGGAGAAAATTTGAAAGAAATTTTAAGCAAAGTAATTGCTTCCATGGTGGGCTGTACAGCGGAAGTGATATGGATATGATCTACCACACCTATTCAGAATTTATATATAAAAAAACAAGCTCCCCGGTGAAGTGTTCGTGAAGTTCTCTAAAAGGTCAACAAGAGATGCAGTATTGAAAGCGACAAATAGGATAACCCTAAAACTCAAGGGAGAAGAAGCTAAAGTTTTGAAAGATGTTCCATTTGAGATCAGAAAAAGGAGTAAGTAATATAGAGACTTGATACTATTTTTACAGAAAAATTCCACTCCCTACAGATTGATAATGCCAGAGGGTCTTATCTTCAACTTCAAGGAAAAAAAGAAAAGATTGACTCTGTTACTAAAGCAAAATGTTTTGGAACAGCAACAGAAAGCCATGGAAGAACTGAGAAAGTAGAGGACAGTAAGGCTGCAGAAGAATGACGATAGGGTGGGAGTTCTGATAATACTCGACCAGTTCCTCAGAAGAATTCATGACTTGAATCAGAATTAGGCTGCCGCTCCTAAACCTCTAAAAGTTAAACTGAATTTTGATAAAAAATAAGTTTAGAGGAAAGAAAACCATAAAATAGTCTAACTCTGAAAATCTGATGTTTTGTTCTCTTTAATTAATGATTTTAATATTATGTTAAGATGCACTCACTACAGCTAAGTATGACTGTGTTTGTTTGCCTTAGTTATATATACCTAATTCTCATTTTTTACTATTTAGGTAATAGAGAACCATTAAGATTTTGAACTATAACACATAATGATCCTTGCTACTCTGTATTTTAGGTTGTACCCCTTCCCCCAATCCCATAGAAGTATGTAGTAGTAGTACAAAAGCAATAAAAAAATTATAAAAAGAAAAAAGAAAGAAAAGTACAGTCTTTTTCCACAATGGTGACCAAAGCAGCTCATATCATTCTCCTCTCTCCCTTTTGATCTACACAACAACCCTGTGAGGCACGTTAGGCTGAAAGTCTGTGAGTGGTCTGAAATCACCCAATCAACTTTCACAGGAAGAACCTGGGTCTGGCAGACCCTGCTCTGAAGCACTGACAACCTCCAGGTGGAGCCTGAAGATCGCCAGGTATCACAACTGAACTCCAGACAACAGATTTCTCTCTCCCCCTGGAGAAAATTAACTGCTTTGGATGGTGGCCTCTATAGCATTCTGTTCAGCTGAGGCCTCTCCCCTCCCCAGACTCCAGCTTCCTTAGACACAGAATCTCCCAACCTGGAGCTGGCAACCCTAGTCAGGACTGGCCCCAATGAGTTCCTCACAAAAGCATGGAAAGTGTTTCATTCCTTTGTCTTTTTACTGACAGAACCATGCTTGCTTGCCTACCAACAGCCACTGAGGGAAAAGTTAGTCCCACAGAGGAGCCAAGCAAGCAAAGTGTCTTCCTCAGGAGAGAGCATGTATTCAGACAGGGAACAGTGGCTGAAGTGGGCAGGGAAGAGGAGCAGACCCAGTGCCCAGCCAATGGCATGCAAGTACTCTTGAGTGGCGGCTGACGGGCCAATGGCTGATGGAGCGCACTGTGGGCGGGACTCAGGCAACGCAGCCAGGGGACAGGGATGGCTTCTGAGTGACACATTATGGAGCCAACTGACTTAGGAGCATGTGGAATGTTCAGAAAGTGCCACCCCACTACTCAATTATATATAAGGAAAGATATGGAGGGGGCAGAGATCCTTCAATTCTAAAACAGCATTGTAAGAAAGAGGAGCTTCATGTTTAGAATCCTGAACCTTTCCATTAGATAGGGAGCAACCCAAGTAAACACCAAGCTCTGCTTTAGAGAATAAGTAAATGAGGTGGCAGGGGCTGGGACCTGGCCCAACTGAGGAACTGGCTGCCACCCCCCAACTTCTGTGTGTATTTACTCTGAATAAAATTTTATTTAATTCAATGGGGTCTACAAGGTAATCCTATGCCAATTTACCTGGAAGTAAGCCCTGCTGAACACAAAGACTTCTGAGTAGGCATGCATAGGATTGTGCATCCTGACAAGTGTGGAAGAGATTAATTCTTAGTGCTTTTTATTATTAATAAATTTTAAGTAGCCAAATAAATAGATTTGGTAGCCTTCAAGGTTCAACAAGATCCTTTAGCTCTATCTGTAATTTTTAGAGTTCATGAAACTCTAAAACCTGCAATCAGACAGTTGTGTTCTTACATCTGTATATAAAAAGAACCTGTGAATAACTTTGTAAGTACAACAAATATTTCAACAAATTCCAAATTAATAGGGGCATTCAAGTAAATTTTTGCTTGGCTTGGGTAAACGAAGTAATGGTTACAAATCAAGCAAACTTGAAGTTAAAATGAATACAAATGAAGGCTGCCAAAAACCTATGTTCCAAAATTCATGTGACAATAAATTAATGGTCATTACACCAAGTAAATTTGAACTGGTGTGTCATGATACCCAAAAGGTTGGGAACCAGTGGTCTACAGTGGGTGAAGCCACGCAATAATAACCCAGCATGTAAAATAACCATTATTGTTAGCAGTACCCAGATACTCACTGTGATCTGACACCAGACACAATGTAGTCCAGTCAGCCCTTGGTAACACTTTATAGTTTTGTGACACTTATCACACTTTTTTGGGCAATTTCCTTCTACCCAGAAATGATGCATCACCTAGGAGAGGAAAGTGCAGGAATAATACAACACAATGACAAGATGGTTTGGTTGAGCTAAAAACAAATGCCATGCTGTCAAGTTCTGTGGGGATGTTAATATGTAACCACAATTATTGGGCCTGTGCCAATTTGAATCAAGGCTTAAACTGCAGATATTGCTGTAATGTGAAAAATCAGCATCTGTGTGCAACTTTTCAGGGGGAAAATGGAGCTGAGGTAAAACACCATGGTCAACAAAAAGTCAAAAGTCTGGGCTGCGACAAGTAACTACTCATAGATATAGTTTCTTTGTACTGAAACCTGCATAGGTATGTTCTAAACATTTCCACTGGGAGCAAAACCAAATGTTCCAGAGAAGGACCCATGGAGGGCAGGGTTACTGGACGGTGTAATTGACTATTGAGAAAGAGAAGGAAAGCTGTCAGGAAACTAAAGCTGACTCCTTTCGAAGATCAATTTTCAAAAAAAAAAATGTCAGGGAAGTTTTGGGACAATCCATTTTCAGGTGCCTAACACAACAACACAGTGAACAAAAAGACAAGAACTTGGAGATAATACTCAGTAAATAAAATTCAAGCAGTCAATGTTAACCAGCTGGGAGTGAGAAAATGATGGCCAGAAAAGGAGGGGGCCTTTCAGCTCCTTAGAAATGGTATAATCTGCATGATCTCTAAGCTGGTTGTCAAGACCCACAGCCCCTGCCCACCACCAGAAAACAAATTATCACCCTTCGTGGAGCTTCAAAGGAATGCAGAGATGCGGCTACTTTTGGGAGTTTCTAGCATCACATTTGCCAGGCATCTTAATGAATTCCTACGGAAGTTACACCCACACCACAAAGATTCCATGAATGACCAATCTCTGCACACGCACACTTTAGTGTAAAGACCAATGGTGGCTTACCTCAGTGTTCTTTTTGGATTTCACATATGTTTTGATACAAGAAGCTGGTGCTCTGGCAACACAACGCTCATGGACTGTATACTTGCAAACTGAAAGAACACCACACAGACATTGCATTACTGCCACTGTTCCCTACAAAGTTGTAATGAATAAAGCAATATTAGCAGAACTCCATTATCCATTTCCTAATATGTAACACAGCAATATGGGAACTCAAACCTAGACTCTCATTTTGCAGTAGAAAAGCCCATTTAATAAAGGAAATAGTGTGTAATTGGGGAGTGGGGGGATATTGTTATACTCTTCATGATCAAGCAGGAAACACTTAATTAAATCAGTCCTCTCTAAAATGTTCACAATAATTCCTAAATGAAAAATAATATTGGAAGCAAATTGATGACTGCCAAATTATCTTGTGTCATTTACTAAAAGGAAGAAATCAATATTTTACAAAATATAAGCATAATCTTAGCTAGCAAACATGAAAGTAAAGACAATGAAATAGTATTATTTTCTGTATTTGTTTATTAACCTTAAATGGCTAATTAATCTGCTTTCAGCATGCAGTTGTTGCCAATCTCTTCATTTCATCATGCAAAGTTCAACTCTCATGAACACTGTAACTTTCCATGCACCAGAAAGGCTTATTTTCCTCAATCTGCACCCTATCCCACATCACATTTTTAAACACGCTTTTCTTTATTGACAAACCTTGAATATAAAGCTAATGTTATGTATAATGGGGAGATATCTAAGTGCCAGTTTGTGATGTAAAACTCTCCTGGCTTCAATTATGGAACACTGCTGTTGTATTTTCGTAATGACTGAACAGCTAGCATTAGTGCATCTGTGTTACAAGGAAGAAATAATGCTCCTCTGTATAGCAACTTGAATGTATTATAAACAAAAGAAAATTCTTCCAGCTTCAAATAGTATTCTTGCTTATGTCTTGAACTGAAACCAAGGACAAAGCACTTCTGAACACCTTGCTTGCACTTATTACAGCAACCCAGTGGGAGGGGCAGCTATTAATCAGACACACTGCAGGGAGCAACTTCATTGATTGGCCACAGAGGGATGTGTGGCCCACTACACCCTCCTGTGGGGCCCCCTTCTTCAGCCACACTTTAATGAAACCCCCAGCAACACTTCAAATATATTCAAGGGTAGAAGTGCTTCTTTTTATGAGCAGGAAAAAAAACCTGAAACAGACTACCCTAAACCCATTGTCAGAAGCAGAAGCACAGGAGAGAGCTTATAAATAGGTGTTGAACAGGGTAGCTTAGCTCACAGTACAAATGGAATGAATAGGCAACACTGGGTTTGATTTTTACAATCAGTATAGTATTTATATATGTGAGTCTAGAGGAATCTGTTGTGTATGAGGAAAAGTGGGGACTGAAATGAATGTTGCCATTAACAAAGATGCACAGAGGATGTGTAAAGAAGTATATGTACTATTCAGAAACGTATCTGTAGATTAACTACCAAACAGCAGAAGGAGGGAAAATGCTTAAAATCCTACCTTATAAATGAGGCATAAGCAGCAACAGTACATCAGGGAAAAGAACACAAAACTGAGTGAGGGTGTTGTAGAAATGCCCAGATTTTACCATAATGTACTGGGATTATTTTCTAAACTATAGTTGAGCCTCCAAAAAGGAGGCATCAGTAGCTGCTACTAATCGTGATCTATATTTTAAAATTCACAGGAAGCAACTATCAGTTTATTCCCTTTAAAGTAACAAGTAAGGCCGAGGACAGACTGGCAATTTGCCGCGGGATGGGACCCGGGCTGACAGCGACTCAATATCGGATTAAATGGAATGTTCACACAGGCACATCTGCCTGGCGTCCCCCACCCGGAGCTTACCGGAGCCCTCGCGCTTCAGTGCCGGATTAAAAAAACACCTGATAAAAGCCTTCGCAAATCCAAAAGCCTGCGTTCGTCGCGTGTTTCTCCGCTTCCGGGGAGTCTGAACGCGCAGGCGAAAAGCCGGGAGCAACCCGCGTTGGGCACGAGGCAGCAGCACTGTGATTGGCTGTGCTCCGCTCCACTGCCCAATGCGGTGCTGGCGTTGCAGGGCAAAAAAAAAAAATCGCCGAAATGCACTTATGCGCATGAGCGCATGAGCGCTCAAGCGCTCATGCGCACATACGCCCACAGCCGAAATAATGGGGAAACAGCGAATATAGCGCGCCTCCGGCACGGCAATCTGAACGCTCCCGCGCGCCTCCGTCCCGTTTCTTCCGGCAGAGGCCCCCGCTGTGTGGACGGGAAAACCCGGTATCGTTTACTCCGGGGTTTTTTGCCCCGACTCGATACCGGGGCAAATTGCCAGTCTGTCCTCGGCCTAAGTCTCTGTCTCACCCCCCACCCGGGGTGGGGTGAAGTGAAAGCATCTTTCCTATCCAATCATGTGAATGTTTTATTTATGTGGTTTTTGTCCTGGAGCTGCCTTTGATTTTTTAAAAGTATTTTAAAATTGTTTTAAATAAATAAAATATCATCACTCTAGTTACTGCTAGCCTCTGGATATATTCAAGCATTTTTCATCTACTAAAGATACTACAACAAAGGTCAAAACTCCTGGCCTAGGAAAAACCCACACATTAACTCAGAGAATATATTAGATCTGTCCCAGAGCTAACCAGAGCATATGACCAGGAACTATCTTGCTCAGTATATAAACAGAGCTAACCTGAGCATATACTCACAGGAACATGAGAGGCCCTGTTTGCCTACTCCTATTAGCATGTTCAAGCAGAGATTACAGTAAGCCGGCTTATTGAAGTGTTTCAGTCTCCATACATGCTGCCCATCATCCTTCACATTCTGCAGAGGACATAAAAAGAAATGGACCTCGTTTAATAGTATAAACAGTGAAACCTATAAGCACCCCAAAAAATCTTAAATTGACTGAAGGCCAAAAAGACCATCTGCTCTTCATTTATTAATTTACAAAAGATGACAACATAAATCTTTTAAATATATTATGTACTGACGTCTCAAAAGTTTCTGGAAGCACAAAGTTGTACGTTTAATTAGGCCTAACACTGCAAAACCATCCTATTCAAGAGTTGGTGCTCCTGGACTGGGTCAGAAGCAATGTGCACAATACCTGTTTGGACTTATGATTACTCATCCAACTTGGGCTGTGAATGCACATTCCTTGCTGTGTTAGGGCAATTTCTTGTGTCGGGTTTTCATTGTTTCCAAAAGTTTACTCAATTAATGAAAAGTTATTACTAGATGAATGCTTCCAAATCAATGTTTCTAATTGTCAAAAATGAATTTTAAACTTGTCATCAATAAGCAACCCCTACACATTTCTCAAATAAATTAGTCTTCTCTTAAAAATGAAATAAAATACTTACTATATATATTTTAGTTTTTCAGGTAATTTAACTGTTTTGCCATTTGTTCAAATGAATGGCCACTACATGTGATTTCGCCTCCATTTGAACAGAACATATGGACAGACTTAGCTGGCATTTTCCTTATCAGGGAAACAAACAAGTCTTGAATGTGGGTGTTCTGCCAATTAAAATACTTAAGTGTGTTACAGGCTGTAACTGATCCACAAATCCATTACGTAAATACAGTGCACTTTTCAGAAAATAGCAAATTAGATTTCTGTTCTTGTTCACTGCCAAGTATCTGATGTTAAGTGCTACATGTAAGTATATACAAATTTGTAGCTTAAAATAATTTCTAAAGGGGAAAATTCATTTTGATAATATTTTCAAATTATTTTAAAAGAAAAAAACAGGACTGTATCAGGGTATTCTCAGAAGTCATCCATCAACATCCTTGTAACCATACCTGAGTAAGATTCTCTGTTCAAGATTTCTTATTTATAGACTTAACACCCCTGCTTCTTCATTTGGAATACTGTGTGCAATTCTGGTCACCACACCTCAGAAAGGCTATTATAGCATTGGAAAAAGTACAGAAAAGGGTATCTAGAATGATAAAAGGATTGGAACACTTTCCCTATGAAGAAACGATGACTGCGTGGTTTACAAGGCTGCGATCATACACACAATTAGACCCGCCACAGGCACAAATGCTGGGCAGATTTAAAGGGCACGATCAGACAACAATATCTGGGAAGCACCCCACAGTTGTCAGCAACCCATTCTACTCTGCTGCAGAAGCAGAGTAAAAAACACTGGAGAAAATCCAGTAGAAAATGGGTTGCAATGGGCCACGGACAGACTTTCCCATTTGATCGCTCCAGCACAGTCTCATGGTGTTAGGATGGTCTGATCAGGCCATCCCAACTCTGTACCATTGTTTTTTTCCCCCTTCTCACTATGCACATCATTGCAAACTCCATAGGGAGCCCTCAGTGTGGAGAAGCAATTCATTGATTCCTCATTTAAGCGCATCGGAAACAAACGGCCAAAAAAAAAAAAACCCTGACTCACCCGCAGTTGCATCTGATCACGCAGTGGCGGGCTATGCCCACAGCTTCCAAGGACAGTGTGATCATGCTACTGTGGGTCAAATTCCTCCGGAGGAAATAGCCTCACTCCCCCCCCCCCATTTTTTCTGGTGCATGTGACCATGACCCAAGGTTATGCATGGGATAGAGCAGCTAGAGAAAGAAGTACTTTTCTTCCTTTCTCACAATACAAGAACTCGTGGGCAGTCCATGAAATTGCTGAGCAGTCAAGGTTAGAATGGATAAAAGGAAGTACTTCTTTACCCAAAGAGTGATTAACACATGGAATTCACAGCCATGGAGGTAGTAGCAGCTACAAGCATAGGGGCTTCAAGAGGGAACTGAATAAAGATATGAAGCAGAGGTCCATCAGTGGCTATTAGCCACCAGGTATAGATAGGAACTGTCGGTCTGGGGCAAGTGATGCTCTGTATTCTTGGTGCTGGGAGGGGCAATAGTGGGAGGGCTTCTAGTGTCCTGGTCCCACTGCTGGACCTCCTGATGGCACCTGGTATTTTTGGCCACTGTGTGAAAGAGTGTTGGACTGGATGGGTCATTGGACTGATCCAGCATTGGCTTCTCTTATGTTCTTATGCTCCTCCATTTTCCATAGATAACAATCTCGATTTTTACTATATCAACACACCATTCTTTACAGAGTTACCATTATTATTATTTACCAAAGTTATGTTGCCTATTAGAAAAAAATTCAAAATCAACAATAATGCAGTATGTTTCATCTTACTGTTCTTACATAATATATTCAAAGTGAACTGAAACATTACAAAGTTTTAGGCAGTCCCAATAAAACTTATTACACCACTGATGCTTTTAGCTTGTATTATATCTATTTATCATATATATTGGCTTGCATCCCAAGTGCCCTGCATGTGAATTGATGGCACTTCCCTTCCTGCATGGAGATCACTGATGCTTTTCAGGATTACTTGGAGGAGGGAGTATTTCCATCTTCTGTTACCATGTTTCATTTTATGTAGCATGTGTGTTCACAGGAAAGGTAATGAGAAAGTCTTTACTTCACTAGATGCACATAAGATTAGAAGGCAACCAATAAAAAGTGTGTGTGTGCATGTGTATGCATTTTTTGGGGGGGGGTGTTTTACAACATTTACTTTTGAATGCTTCAAAAGTGCAATTTATGTGTTATGTACTTCCTGACACAATTTTTCAAGGAAATCAAAGTGACTCCCTCCTGTGGAAAGTGAAGGAACGACAACGAAGCTGACCCTACTCCTTTTGAACAAAGTTCCTAAGTAGAATTTTGCTATCAGCCTCCTCAATTAAGACTCACTGAACATAGCAAAGTATAGTTGTCATTAGCAGTAAATTTTCCCTGTCTTTTAGAATCTCCTGAGATAGTTTTCATTTTGCTGCCATTCATTCTAAAACTAAATTTTTTATAAAAAGCAAATGTTTCCTAAGTTCTCCTATGCTGAGGGAGAGATGATACCAGAACTTCTAATATCATCTACAAATATTAGGCATTTATATCCAAAAAGTCAATATTTATTCTACTAGAAATGTATTCACGCCCCCCCCCCCCAAAAAAAATAAAAATAAATCCTGCTTTCACAAGTTAGGGCCTTTTTCTATGCCGAGCCATGAAATTCTACATCCAGAGAAGACTTACCTGGTACCCATTAAGTTGAGGGCTTGGAGGATGACTGGTCAACATGTTTTTGCTCTCTGGAATTTTGAATATTTGACTCATTCTGCACTGCTGTTTACTCAGTTTGATCTAGTGTTATATGCTGCTGCCTCTTGTATCGCTGTATCTGAATTGGTCTTTTTATTGCTGATTTTATGTTGTATGCTTAGCAACTCCATCTACGGGAGGGTCTACATCCACCAGGTTCACTAAAGCCTTAACAAGATAGCAACCAGAGCAGCAGCAGCAGCTGAGCAGTTTTGCTAACTCTGTCCTCCCAGGCTTTGCAACAGCAACACAAATGTAAAAATGAGCAGTTTGGACTAATCAGAAGCATTTGGGGATCTCTTTAAAATAATTTTAGTTTTTATTTAAAATTATTTTCATAGCTTTCTAAACCACTTTGGGTGCCAATATTGATAGGGAATGTTATAAATATATAAACACAGTTCTGCCATTCATAGTAATTTTCATTAGACTCCTTGGAAATTTTATGCACTGAAGTGGATAAATATCTTGAATAAAAAAATCAGGGCCACACCACTGCTCCTCCTGGTTGACTATCCTGTAACAGTGGTGAATGCTGAACATGCCACATGGTGTGTGCACAAAAGTTATCTCAGACACAATCTTACTTAGGGACCACATACTCTGTGGACCAACTCAACTTGTCTCTCTTCAATGTAAACCTAAATTTCCACAGTCTAAACATTTTAATGAAGTTTGAGAGTCTTAAATATTCAGTGGCTTGACCACAGGAATGCATATAACTAATACACAGATTACAGGGCTTTGAAATCTCAACCCATTTTACAGCAGTAGTTACAGTACTACTCTGACATCTAGTGGAAGGGACAAAAAAGCAAAATACAGTTTTTCAGGCATACTCCAAAATGCACAACACCAAGACAGAGAGAAAGAGAGAATGTTATTATTTTTGTTGGACCAATTTATGTTAATTAAAGAGGGCAAGCTTTCAATATATATAGAATACCTCTCCAGGAAAAATGCAAGGAGCTGAATTCTCAAAATCAGCAATATCCTCTATATTCTTAACTTTACCTCCAGTTCATACATACATTTATCCCTTGTTATCCCTTAGAAAGCAACTCATATGGAGGTTTCATTTGTGTAAAACAATGCAATGGGGTACTACAACAGTGGTAATTACTGGGGTTAGAACTGGAATAGTCACATTCATATACACAGCATGTGTGGAGACATCTACAGAGGTCCAAATTAACCATGTCTCATTTTTTAAATCTGTGAAATAGTCCAAAGACTTTTATATCTGTGGCAACACAACAACTCAGTCACTCTGTTGCATTAGCATTGCAATAGGCCCACTTAATCCAAAGAACTTCAATGCACAGAATCATATAACTCCTTTTCCCTATCACATCCATAACATTAACTTATATGAACATCAGAATCTGCCTTTTATAAAGCCAGAGCATTGGTCCATCTTGTTCAGTTCTGTTTATTCTGTTACCTGATATGTTGGGAAATCAACTTGGGACCTTCTATATACCCCCTGCACTACAAGATGAAAACTGAGAATTGTCACATCCTCCAAAGAATCACATTTATTTGAATATTTTCAGATCAGCTTTATTTGTTAAAAAGATGTTTTAAACAAATTAGCTGAGTTAAAATAGACTATAATAGATATATATGTTACATTACAAATTAAGTGAAACAAACATAAAAGTAGCAATTGGAGCAGGCATTTAACAGCAATAGTTTTGATTTTTTGGATGCATTTATAGAAGTCACAAGACTTCTTCTTTCCTATGAAATTGCATGACAATTTAAACGTTAGGTTTTGACCAGAAAATTCAATAAACCATCCTATAAAATAAAAATAGTAAGCATAAAACAGTGTTGCACTTACCTGTAACAATTATTCATCAAGGTGTCTTCTGTGGAGGCACATATAGGGATTGCACTGGCACAGGCCAGCCACTGGAGGTTCTCTTACAGCTATTCTGGAATTTTCTAAACACTCCAAGGGGACCCCTCCCCTGCAGAGCTGATTAGAGGCCTTTTTCCTACCTAACAGTCACATGCTCTGCAGGGAGGAGCTCCCCCTTTCCTTTCATCCTCCTGAGCTGCTGCAAGTGTCAAGAATGTAACTGCATCCTATGAACTCAAAGTGGGGTAGGAGGGAGGGAATGTGTGCCTGCACAGAAAACACCTTGGTGAACAACAGTTACATGTAAGTATAACACTGTTTTCATCTTAAGTCTTCTGCACAGTCCCACACTGGGAGATTATAGAGCTCCTTATCTTAGAAGTGGAGTGAGTTTCAGTGGAACAAGGAGTGCAGCAATGCTCTGCCAATTGCTGAATCCATTTTTGCATTCACATACATAGAATAATGCTTGACAAAAATGTCCAGTGATGACCACATTGCCACCGGCAGATGTCCTCCAAGGGAATCCCTCTCTGGAATGCTGCTGACACTGCCTGTGCCCATGTAGAATGCACCCAAAGCTTCAGTGAACACAACAGACTGGCCTGTTCATACCTTGTCCTAATGAAGTATCCATCAAGAGATGGCCTATGCTGAGGCTGGCTTCCGTCTTGAGCCACCAGAGTAGCAAGTAAAAAGTCATAGGGACTGTTGGAAGCTTTTTGTTCTAAGAAAAACAATAAAACCTTCTCCACATCTGAAGAATGTAATGTTTTTTTTTCCAGCCTCCAAGGTAGGGGATGGAAAAATACTAGAAAAACAATGTCCTGATCAAGGTGGAAACTAAAGACCACCTTAGGTAAAAAATTTAAACCAGGTCTCAAAACTACATGGCTAGTCTGGAATTTAATAAATGGACAGTCAGCCCTCAAAGCTGCCAACTCTCCCATGTGATTGTACCAAAAATGCAACCTTGAAAGACAAGAGTCATAAGCTACAAGAACCTAGTGGTTCTGCACAGAGCTTCAGATCCTCATTTGGTGACACATGGTGTCATCAGTGGAAGGGTCCGATGGCAAATCTGGTCCTGGGCCAGAAGGTGAGTCAGCCCTCAGAGCCTGCGCTTCCTCGAAATTCAAGTACCCCTTAAGGGGGTGAGGAGAAATTGCAGAAAGGTACCAAACTAGCCAACCTGTAGTGTCACGGTTCTGTGAAAAATGATGTCTAGGTTCCAGAGGTACTTTTCGTGACTGCCAGTCACCTTATTCTTGAGGTCTAAGAGATGGAAAATAATAAGGGTAGCTTTGCCACGGTGCTGGAGAGGATGGTTCCAATGGTCGACTACCTGCTGGAACCATCAATGTATCCTGGCGAGGCTCTATTTTTTCCTCTGAAAAGAAATGAGCTGGGAAGGCATGCAGAGAAGGCATTCATGGTGGGGAGACTTCTGTCCATTCCATTGGAACTGAAGATGGTTTGGTTAAAACAGAAGAGCTAATTGATTCTGGGAGCTTCTAGGAACTGGAACAATGGCTTCTCCTTATGTTTTGATTTGGAACGGGCTTTCTTAGGCAGGGGTCGCAATGCGGGTGATTGGACCCAGCACCTCAGCTCTGTCCCTGGAACCGATGGAACCAAGATGCTCGACGTCGGCTTGTAAGATGGTTGGTTCTAGCCGGTGATTTTGAGGGCAAGGACTGAATGTGCTCTGTCAGGGCAGATGCCTTCACTGCCAGGCTGTTAGAGCAAGAGAGCATTTTCTCTTATAAGCTTGCCTTTAAGTGCACTGGCAGCGCACTGGCAGGCTTCGGGGTAAATTGGGAGGCAAATCTTGCATAGGGTTGTATTATGGGCCTCACCCAAGCAGAAAAGGTGGAAAAGGTGTTCATCTGAACAGGTCATTTTCATACCACACTGGGTACATTTTTTAAACAAAGCCTTCTGTGATATCTCCCAATGGAGGGGAGAGAGCCCAGGGACAAGTAAACTATAAGAAAGAACTCACAATCACCAGAGCTGAAGAGAATACGTCCTCACAATGCAGTGGCAAAGAAAGGTCTAAGAAAAAGAGGGAGCTCCTCCCTGCAGAGCATGTGACTATTAGGCATGAAAAAGGCCTTTAATTAGCTCTGCAAGGGATGGGGTCCCCTTGGAGGGTTTAGAAAATACCAGAATAGCTGTAAGAGAGTCTCCAGTAGCTGGCCTGCACAAGAGCAGACCCAATGTGGGAATGCACAGAAGACAGAAGATGAAATCAGTGTTAAAAATACCAGAAGGAAATACAAGACTTTATTCATTTACAGAGAAACTTGGCAAAGATTTCTCAATGAACATAAAAATTTTGTTCACTGTTTCTCATTTTTCCATTAATTTAGATGTTTGTTTTTCCTAATAATTGTTACAAAAGGCACACTAAGATTAATAATCTAAGACAGTAGTTATCTTGTGTAAATATGACCAAGTTAATTAATCAATTAAAATGTAATTTATTGCATTTTAATTGTTGAGTTCAGCATCCTAATTGCAGTAGTATGGGACAACAACAACAACAATAATAGAGCTTATGAAATTTGCAGCTATTCTGCAGGAAAATTTCCCATCCCAACTAGAGTCCTGCCTATAAAGCAGCTGCAAAACATTGACTAAAAAAGAGTAAAAAATAAAGAACTATTGAAAAAAGACAGCATTCATTGTATCCAGACTGATCATTTTATTTGTAATTTCAGCATATCTGTCTCATTTTATTTAAGTCGCTTCTTTTAAACTCAAAGAGCTGCTGAATCAGTAAGCACAAAAAGGACGCTCTGTGTTTGTGTGTGTATGTGTGTGTGAGAGAGAGACAGAGACAGAGACAGAGAGAGAAATTGGCTAAAGAATCCTAGATTTCTTTATTTTTTTAAAGACAAAAATCAGTTCTAAAGTGATAGCAAAGTCTTTTATTTCCTTGAAAAAAAGAATAGTTTCATCATGTATATTTAAGCTCTGTGCGTATTTTGAAAATTTGAACAAGGATCAAGGATAGTCATGTATACATAAATGGGCAATTTGGAAAAAAATATCTTCAATTATTTTGTACAATGTCTCTCAAAGAAACAAAGAGTGGTTTCAAGGGGTAGTAGGAATAATCTGCAGAAAGTTAGAGGTACCTAAAACTCATTGAGTCCATGTGAACCACAGTGTAATCCCATGCAGATTTATTCCAGTCTAAACCAACTGCAGCTGCATGGGACCCTAATTTGGATTGGGGTTGTGGTGAGGGAAAGGTACATTTAACTCTTCCCCAGTTAGTGGGTAGATGAGAATGGGGGTGCCTAGATACCTGAATTACTCTTCCTCTCCCAGACCAAATAATAGATTCCAAAGGGCAATCCAGATTGGAAAAAATAGTGCAGTGTGAAGTATTAAACACCTCCTCTTTACAGGCTGTTGTTAGGGATGCTAGGTTGCAGCCTGAAAACCTGAGCATGGGAGGGGGAACAGGATTGAGGCCAGCATGCAATGTCAAGAACAAGAAGTGACATCAGTGAGGGCACTCTAGTATTTGCAAAAACTCTATGGTTAAACCACAAAGCTTCTGGTAAACCTTCCCCCAATTTGACACCATTTTTCTCCCACTGGCCTTTCAGACACTAGAGGGCAGCAATGGGGATTACTGGGAGACCTGACAAACCTAGCTGGGGTCCACATCTGACCTAGGGATCCGTGTGACTGCAGCAAAAATAGCAAAAGAGTCATTCATGAATCTTTTGGTCCTAAGGCTTCATGTGGCCATGTGAACCTTTGTGGCCAATAGGAATAGATCTTGAACCACAGTCCAGAAAACCATATAATTTTCTCCATGCATGCAGCAGCTCAGAAACACACATACACACCTTTTTCTTGAATTCACCAAGATGACAAAGCCTTTGACATTTCAAATGTAACAAGTACTATTGTAGTAGACTCTGAGACTCTGTCCTGGTTGATCCAGCACTAGTAGCAAAGCAGAGTGAAGAGAAGGAGGAGAGACTGCCTTTAGAGTCACATCCTCAGGCACTGCAGGACACGATTGGAATAGCTACCTTTGCTTCAATAGCTGTTCCACGAGTGTGTACCAGTACCCAAAGTGTACCAGTGGTCTTGGCCTCCTCTCCTCTACGTACTGAAAATTGCCAGGCTTTCTGAGAATTGTAGCTCTCAGACATTAACAAGTTCTTAGCAGTATAGGAGACATTGTAAGCAGGTCTATTAAAAATAAGTTCTAAGTTATTCAGGGAGCTTACTCCCAGGCAAGTGTTCTTAGGAGGACTGCAGCCTTTGCCAACAGTGAACCTGCTCAGAAGTTTGCAGCTCCTTGATTTTCGTTCAGGCTTTGCAGCTGCCAAATTCTTCTCTAGCTTGGTTGGTAAAGCCAAACCAATCAAGAATTCTTCCTTCTCTCCCTTCTTCTACCTCCTCAATGTATCTGTGCTATTAATGTGAAGCAATGTGGTAGTTACACGGGCCAGCTAAAAGAAGAAAATATACTTGCAGTATATTTTTCTCTCCCCTCCCTCATACACATCCCCAGCATTCGTTACAAGGATTATAGATCTGGAAGTGCCTGGCAGAAACTATTAGGTGTTCTGGGAACTACATTCCCAAAGTATACCAGTGGTCCTGGCCTCCTCACCTGTACAAACTGAAAATTACTGGGCTTTATGAGAATTGTAGATCTCAGACATTAACAAGTATTCTGTGCACCTGAAAGTGGAGCGAAAATAAATAGGGAAGAAAAATGGAAAGGAAATGTTGCAGGTATTTTCTCTCCTCTCAGTTACTTCATCTTGCATCATCAGGTATAACACAGCATTCAATGAGTTCAGATTTTAGCTCTATTGAAACAACCCTTTTTTTTGCTGATTTATCCTTTTAAAAACCCTTCTTTGCTCAAGCTGGAATCCTCACACATCTCAGTTTCTATGCTCACTACTTTTTAACCATCACTACGGTTGCTCTTACATTCTCCAATCCCAGCAACACTAAGAGTGGAATTGTAGTCATTCCTCCCTGGATCCACTCTTCCAGAGAAACTGTACCATCATGGTCATAATCAATTTCTTCCATCATTTCATGAAGAATCTATGGAATAAAAGGGAAAAAAAGAGTATTAGGACAGAAAGAATATGTAAAAGATGATGTTCAGAAAAATATAAAATTACGTTATCTTATATAGCCTCTTTGTTAATGAAGCTACAATAAAATTGTTTTGTATCTACAAACCGCCCCCCCCCCCCCAAGCAATAATGTTCTAGTTTTGGTTTTCCTTCTCTTCATTTTTCTCTAAGCGATACTTTTTCATTAACTCTATTCTTGAAAATGATCAGAAGACTGGGAACATTTTGCCCCAAAACTTTACAGAAATACTTCCACAGTTTTTACTTAATAATATAAGAGAGGAAATCTCTTTGCCTCAGCACCCCCCAGTGAAGACGCAAGACAGCAAAATTGGGTTTAACTAGTTTATTCAATTAATGAATTAATTATGCACACCTATGTGATATCGTTAAACATGTTAACATATTCAAATGGATGGGCTGTGCTAGGCAGCCTGGCAATGACAGCCTTTGTTGCGCAGACCCACCCAGACTTCAGATTTGGCCTGCATCTTCCAGGCCTGCATTTGGTGTTGTTTATCATCACCTGCACACAATGTGCTGAGAGGTGTCCAGCGCCATCCCCTGATGCACCATGTGACCACTACCAGGTTCCAAAAGATGTTGCTCAGTACCGAGGGCACACCTTCCCAGACACATCCCATCACACAGACAGTGATGCACTGTTCTGGACCTGCCCTCTCACTGCTGATGCTTCAGGGTGCTTGCCAATCATCCCTACCTATCATGACCAGCCCACCCTGTCCCTGCCAAACTAGTTATGGCCTGAACAGTCAACAACTGCCTTACCCCAGCATCAAGAAGCAGACAAAAAGGGGGGCTCAACAGCCAAACAGAGGAGACCTCAAAAATTCCTGCCTGGCCTCAAAGGCAACTGGGTAATCTCATGATGCTAAAAGGAGGGTGTGTAGGTCAGCAGCCAGTAGAAAAGCCTGCATAGTGGAGGCATGGTCAAAATATATGAGGCCAGATCACATCTCTTAATTAGCTGCTTAACTGTAAATCCAAAAAGAACTCATGCCTTCCTTGTCTCTAGGGGGCCAAGGCAAACCAATCCCTGGCATTAATGTCATGAATTCCACTTTACCAGACATGAGACTGAATTGTATCTCTTTTGTTTAATCTACTTGGACACCAAATTAGTAAACTGTTAAATCTTTTCTCTGGACAGGTCCTCCTAGGAAGTGTTCACAGATTCTGTTTATTTTTAAAAAATTATTAAAATGCTTATACCCCACCTTTTCTTTTGATTCAAGGAGGCTTAGGCCTGATCTGCATCTAGCATTTGCTCCGCTGTTTTACCAAACCCACACTGGAACAGAAATCCCCATCTACATTGCATGCCACTTTCACTTTGATTGAGTGTCACATTTTATGGCAGTGTCCAGACTGCATGCTGCTTTCACTTCATTTGATCTCTGGTTTTATAGTGGCTGTCTGCATAGTTTATAGCTGTTTTATGGCCATTCGGGGGTGACTCTGCAGTCAGTATGGTGTTGGCCTGGGGTAGTTGAATGTGGTTTTGAACTGCATCTTTTTCTGTTCCAGTGTGGGTTTGGTAAAAATGCTAAATGCAGATTGGCCCTTACAATAATAGTTAAAACAGTTTAAGATTCTCTTCTGGGATTTTCAGTTTAAATTATATGGGTGCCCAGTTGATGGATTTTATTTGAAGAGCAAATACAGAAATCACATGCACATTTTTAATATGTCCTGAAATCAGTGGGCCTGGTTTACAAGGAAACATGCATAACATTGGGCTGTCAAATACATAGGACCTTTGCTCATTGCAAAAATCATGACCATATGAATGTCTATGAAAATACCAATATTTTGTCATATGGGTCCCACTACCAATATGACTTCAGCTGGTAAAAGCTTCTCATGATACTAAAATACAAATCCACTGCTCTTTATTTATTTATTTTTTATTTATTCATTCGATTTATACCCCACCCTCCCTGTATATAAAGTACGTATATAAATACAATTAAAATAACTGATAAAAACACCGTAACTATTAAACATTAGTTGTCCTTAAGTGCTGAAGCAATATTCAAGTACAGTGAAAGAGCAGAAGTTTCAGTTAATCTGATTATACATGTGGTGAGCCCAGGCTATAAGTTGTAGGCCAGGGCACAGGGTTACTTCTCAAGTGTTTCGTGCTCCTAATCAAAGGCCTGGTGGAAGAGCTCCATTTTACAGGCCCTGTGAAACTGTAGAAGGTACCACAGGGCCCTGATCTCTTCTGGAAGCTCATTCCACCAGTACAGAGACACCACTGAGAAGGCCCTGGCCCTGGTTGTTGCCAGTCTGGCATCTTTGGGGCCTGGGAGGGCCAGCCGGTTTTGGGGTCCTGAATGCAGTGGTCCCTTAGGTATGCCAGATCCTGACCATAAAGGGCTTTAAAGGTCAAGACCAGCACCTTGAAGAGAATCAGGTATGCTATTGGCAGCCAGTGCAGTGCTTTTAGCACAGGCTGGATGTGCTCCCACGTAGGGTGACCCATCAACAGCCTGGCAGCAGTGTTTTGCGCTAGCTGCAGCTTCCAGATTTGGGACAAGGGCAGCCCCATGTAGAGAGCATTACAGTAGTCCAATCTCGAGGTGATCGTCGCATGGATCACTGTTGCCAAGCCATTCTGTTCGAGGAAGGGAACCAACAGCCTGATCAGCCGGAGATGATAAAAGGCTGACTTGGTGGTGGCTGCTACCTGGGCCTCCATTGTTAAGGAGACATCCAAGAGCACTTCCAAACTCCTAACCTCTGGTGCTGGCACCAGCTATGCCCCGTTGAAGGTCGGGAGTGGGATTCCTACCCCTGGGCCACCCTGGCTCAAGCACAGGACCTCCATCTTCGTTGGATTCAGTTTCAATCGACTCAGTCTAACCCAACCAGACATGGCTTATAACACCCAGTCCAGATCTTCCAGTGTAGAGTCAGACTGGCCACCCAACAACAGATAGAGCTGGGTGTCATCCACATATTGGTGACATCCCAGCCCATGCCTCCAGGCAATCTTGGCAAGGGGGAGCATATAGATGTTGAACAACATCGGGGAAAATACCACCCCTTGGGGCACTCCACAGATCTGTGGATGCCTTCGGGATAGCTGTTCCCCTAGTGCCACTCTTTGTCCCTGACCCTAAAGAAAGGATACAAGCTACTGAAAGGCAAGCCCTTGAATTCCAGAATCAGTGAGGCAGTGGATCAGTAGCTGATGGTCAACCATGACGCTGCCAGCACCTCCAACAACAGCAGCACTGCCAATCTGCCTTGATCCAGGTGCCTCTGGAGGTAATTCGTGAGGGTGACCATAGGGCAAGTTGGAAACTGGCTAGTAGTTAGCCAATTCAGCCAGGTCCAGAGATGGTTTTTTCAAGAGGGGATGAACCACAGTCTCCTTAACTGTCCCGGGGAACAGACCCTCCAGGAAGGATTTGTTGATTATCTTCCCTAGGGCACATCAGAACCCATCATGACCAGCTTTAACTAGCAAAGATGGGCATGGATCAAGGAGACACGTGGTGGGGCATACCATTAAGAGCAATTTGTCGACTTCCTCTAAGCTCAGTGGATTGAAGCAATCCATAACCTGACTAGAAGATGTGGATGAAGCCTCGAGTTCACTCACTGTCTCAACTGTGGTGGGGAGGTCATGGTGGAGCGACAAGACTTTATCTGCAAAGTACCTCACAAAAGCCTCACAGTCAGTGTCCAATTCCCTAACATTTGACCTGCCCTGTGGCAGAGTCATCATGGACCGAATTGTTAGAAACAATTGGGCTGGGCGTGAGCTCACAGACACAACTGAAGCTGCGTAGTACTGTTTCTTTGCAGCTTTGACTGCCATCTCATAGGATCTCATAGGCATCCTATAGGATGTTCTTGTAGCTTTGTCGCAGGCATGTCACCACTGTCTCTCTAGCCATCTTAGCCTTCACTTCATCAGTTGCAACCAAGGAGCAAGCTTAGAGCAAGGGCACAGAGGGTGCCATGGAGCGATCTCGTCGATGGCTGCAGAGAGTCGGCTATGCCAGTCCTCTCTAGTCATATGACTAGCTTCTAGTCATAATACAACTAAGCCCTTGACCATTTCCATTCCCATAATCTTCCTGTCTTCTTCCTCATTCAATGGAAGAATAATAAATTCCAAGTCACACTGAATAGCAACCTTAACCAGCTTATTCAAAATGCTCCTTAGAAACATTCAGTATTAATTAAATCATTGACCTGAGGAAATGCTTACTGGACTGAGTTCAGTGACATCCCATTCAAGATATTCTGCAACATGCATCATTTGAGTGATTATGTTTTCCAGTTCCTAGACATGAAAGCAAAACACAAAAATCCCTTTTAATGCAACATAATTATGTACATCTACTTCGTGATTCTGTAATTCAAACGGATTACTATCAAGCAAATTAAAGTAAATTAATTTAATTGACATAATATTGGTTCGGGATTTTTTAAAAAAAGAAACTTTCAAAGTTCATTATATTTTATAGAAATAACATTTTAAAATGGTCAGAGTAGAAAGGGACTGGGAAAAGACTACATAATTAAACACTGCTAAAGAAGCCCAGGGTGTCCTCTGATTGATGTAGCTGTGATATTAAGA
The DNA here is from genome assembly GCA_029375565.1 of Gekko gecko. NCBI lineage: Eukaryota > Metazoa > Chordata > Lepidosauria > Squamata > Gekkonidae > Gekko > Gekko gecko. The sequence continues at coordinate 59,348,035 of JAPDNY010000011.1, read as the reverse complement.
CCCAATTCCCAAAATATTATATCAAATACAAAATAATTTTCTTCTAGAGGTTCACCAAATCTTAAATTCAGCATGCTCAAATAGCAGTGTTAATACTTCATTACTGCCCTGGTATTTGATGGCTGGGGTAAAGCTGTTAGGAAACTATTTTAATGCTGTTTTGGTTTATATCTTGTATATTTTATAAAACCTTTGAAATACTATTCACCTTGTCTTTGGAGTAGGTATGGTATAAATTGTTTATTATCCTCACTCATTTCAACCTAAAACAATTTCTTACAGTATGTACCTATATGATCATGTCTCGTATTGTAAAGTGTCAGGACCAAACCGCTGCAAAATCTAGCACTTTTAGGACCATATCTAAGATGTCATAAATGACAGATATTTCACAACACCTGGTACTTTTTAAAATTGGAAAGGCTGGGAATTGAAACTAGGACCTTCTATATGGAAAGCAAATGCTCTAGGTGTTGAATACTGTTGCATATTGAACAACAAAAATGTGTGCTGCTAATGGCAGGGCAGCCAGAAGAGCCTCTTAAGTAACGGGAAGGTTTCTTGTATCTGTTAAAAAGCACTTTCATTATCACAAGAGATCTATGGGATTCTGACCCATACTTTTGCAGCTTTAAATTCAACTGTCCGAAATACGTATTTGACTTTATAATCTGCAGACAAGCACAACTTTACTCTTAACATAAAAACACTATTTTACTAGATAATCTGGATATTAATGTATAATATTACCGAACTGTCCAGGTAACCATTTCCATCTGTGTCATACAAGCGAAACATGACTAAGAAAGAAAAGAAAACACAACAACCATTATTCAAGGACAAGTTGGGCCCCATGTTTTTGTTTAGTTTATATATTACTTATTAGAACAGAAAGTTACATTTATTACCTTGACTAATTATCTAAAATCAAATAGCTGAATTTGTTTTAATTCTCTCTCTCCTCTCCCCCCCCCAGCTTGGACCAATATCATCCTAAACTAATTTATTATCCTTTCTTAATCAGGGATTTTGGGAACAATTAAGCATTCCTCAGCTTTAACACTCCTTATTCCCATTATTATTGATAAAAGTGATTTACTTGGTGGTAAACCCCCTAGAATAAAGTGAGACTTTCATCTGAATAAACAGGCATATCAATATTCTATTAAGTTGCCAAAAGAAAAACAAATTCTCTCCTTAATTCAATTCTCAGGACTATTCCCCATCTCTCTGATATATCACTCACCCATACAGACAAAAATTAATGTACATAATGTATAATATAATACATAATATATACACTCACAACACACACACATACATACATAAATCCCAGCTACAGATACTACATTTCTGCCAATCACACACAAGTAATTTAGCTTTAAAAACATAAGGAAATTTCAGCATGCAATGAACCTGAATCTCCAGCAGATAGAGCCTACTGTCTACATTTTTACAGTAACAGTTACTGATAATCTGTGTTGCTACTACTGAAACACATGAAATGCTTGGAAAAAACCTCTAGATCAAACATCTTTGTAAGTACTATGGGCATCAACTAGCCTTTTTTAAAAAAAAAAATCAGGTCTCATTTAGTTCAGCAGAAAAACTATAGACTGTTCTTATCTCTTACGCTGAAATCAGAGGAACCAAAAATATTTCAGGTTGGCTGAATTGTGTGCAAGACATTCCATGTTTTCTACAGATAACACCATTTCTGCTGTGTGAGTTTTGAAGCTCAATATTTAAACAGAATCAAAAGTGCTGCTAGCCTTTTCAGGGTTCTAATTGTATGTAGTTAGGATTATTTCAATTTTACAGATTACCAACAATAAAAATTTCTTCAAATATGTTAGAAGCAGAAAATCAGCCACGGAAGCAGTGGGGCACTTGCATGACCAAGGGGTGAAAGGATTGCTAAAGGATGATAAGGAAATGGCAGAGAAGCTGAACGTATTTTTTTGCCTCTGTCTTCACTGTGAAAGACAAGAGGTGCTTTCTCACTCCAGAACTGCCAATTTCAGGAGGGGTGTCAAAAGATCTGAGTCAGATTGAGTTAAAAAGAGAGGAGGTCCTACAACAGATGGACAAATTAAAAACTGACAAATCACCAGACCCAAATGGCATACATCCAAGAGTTCCTAAAGATCTCCAATGCCAATTTGTGGATCGCCTGACAAAAATATGCAATCTATCAGTAAAATCTGCCTCCATTCAAGATGAATGGAAGGTAGCTAATATAACCCTCATCTTTTTCAAAAAAAGGTTCCAGAAGAGATCCAGGAAATTAAAGGCTGGTCAGTCTAATGACAATACCAAGCAAGTTGGTGGAATCCATTATTGAAGGTAGAATTAGTAGACTCATTAATGAGCAAAAGGTACTGAGAAAGAATCCACAAGGATTCTGTATGGGAAGATCTTGTCTCATTAACCTTTTAGAGTTCTTTGAGGGAATAAACAAACATGTGGACAAGTTTGACCCAGTAGATGTTGTTTACCTAGACTTCCAGAAAGCATTTGATAAAGTTCCTCATCAAAGGCTCCTAAGTAAACTCAGATAAGTCCTCTTGAGAATTAAAAACTGGTTAATTAACAGTAAATAGAGAGTGAGTATAAATGGACAGTTTTCACAGTGGAAGATGGTAAGCAGTGGGGTACTGCAAGGCTTGGTACTAGGTCCGGTGCTTTTCCTTGTTAATAATTTGGAGTTGGGAATAAGCAGTCAAGTGGCTAAGTTTGTGGATGACACTAAGTTGTTCAGGGTGGTGAAAACCAGGGAGGACTGTGAGAAGCTCCAGAGGGATTTGTAAAGGCATTAATGTGTCAATTTGTAAAGGCGTCAATGGGTGTTAATGTGGCTAATGAGGTTCAATGTGGGCAACTGAAAAGCAATGTACATTGGAGCCAAAAATATTAACTATAATAGATGTTGATGGGGTCTGAACTAGTAGTAACTGACCAGGGGAGAGAACTTGGAGTCATGGTAAATAGTGCATTGAAGATGTTGACTCGGCGTGCGACTGCAATAAAAAAGGCAAATGCTATGCTGGGGATTATTAGAAAGGGGACTGAAAACAAATCAGCCAGTATCATAATGCCTCTGTACAAATCTATGGTGCAACCACATTTGGAATACTGTGTACAGTTCTGGCCACTGTACCTCAAAAAGATATTATAACACTGGAAAAGGTGCAAAAAAGAGCAACTAAAATGATTAAGGGGATGAAACACCTTCCCTATGAAGAAAGGTTAAAGAGGTTAGGGCTTTTTAGCTTGGAGAAACAAGGATTGAGAAGTGACATGATAGAGGCTTACAAAATCACACATGGGATAGAGATAGTAGAGAAAGAAGTATTTCTCTCCCTTTCTCACAATACAAGAACTTATGGGCACTCAAGGAAATTAATGAGCTTAGAACAGATAAAAGGGAGTACTTCTTCACCCAAAAAGTAATTAACACATGGAATTCACCACGAAGGAAGTGGTGGAAGCTACAAGCACAGACAGCTTCAAGACAGGATTGGATAAACATATGGAGCAGAGGTCCATCAGTGGCTATTAGGCACAAGATAGAGATGGAACACTATGTCGGGGGCAGTGCTTAGGGGGCAACAGTAGGAGGGCTTCTGGAGTTCTGGCCCCATGGGTGGGCCTCCTGATGGCACCTAGGTTTTGGCCATTGTGTGACACAAAGTGTTAGACTGGATGAGCCATTGGCCTCATCCAGCATGGCTTTTCTTACATTCTTATTTTCCCATAGTGTCTGTAGCCATCATAGGCACTGAGATAACAGGGAAGAGAGCTCTCTCTTTATTCCTTAGTTCCGCTCACTGAGTTTCCATGAATGTCAAAACTCTGTAAGACACAGTTAGCTCTTTTCCCAGTTTTTATTTCCTTCCATTTGTACATGTGATTCCCCCCTCCAATTAACATGTGTACATAAACAATTATGAACACTGAAACTCTGCTCAAGTGTTTTTGAGCATGTGTCCATGTACACAATTACATATATATTCCTCTTTGTTGATGTACTCATGGATATATGATTTTCATTAATATTTCTGTAGGTTAACAAAAAACATACATGCACTTGAGCATTATAATTTAAAGTCAAAGGTCTTTGACCATCCTTAAAATATTACACACAGATTTCACAGGGCTACTTATCCACTGTCTGTGACTCTGGATCAAAAGGACAATTATCTATAACAAAATAAGGAAAGCTTTCATAAGTAAAGGAAACAGACATCAGCCAAAGCTTTTTTGTAATATCCAGACAGGTTTCTGTATTTATGAGTAACAATTCACAAGAAGATATGCCATCTACTCAGACTGTCGGAGTCAAAAGAGTTGAATATCCATGTTTCCAAAAGGTTTATCGATGAATTACTAAATGGAGACTGAGAAAATAACACAGGGTGTCCATTACTTCTTGTATTTGTAATGATGAAACACAAACAACATTTTTAGTGTTAATATAAATGAAAGAATTCAGGAGAAGTATTTTTTCAGTGAGTTTTTTTGCATACAGAATATAGTACATACACTCCAGTTTGTCTTCGGGTCTTCCTCTTTCAAGTAGGGAAAGATAGCAAACAATGTCTTTTAACTGGATTACTTCTGGTATACGTGAAGTGGAAAGAGCTGGCAGACGTGATGCAGTCATACTTTTAGTAATTCGCAATCCTGAAATAATATTCAAGTTAGGTTACATACAAAAAAGACAGAAAATTGACAGACTGTGACTGCTGTAACTATACCTGAACTCAAGCTTTTGATGCAAACTGAAATCTTTTTGCTCCATTTACATCAATGGAGTTCCTTCTTCATCCCATTTTAAAGAGTTTTACAAACAGCAGACTGGGAGTTCAAGTGAATTTGTATTTAATCTGAAACCAGCCACTAAACAGTGTGGGGCTATTGTAAGCATATACAAGATCCAGCATAACAAACCTATTCTATTTACTCAGAGTTAAAAGCCTGCTCACATCTTGTGACTGGTCCAGTAAGTGTACTACACTGCTATTACTTTTGCTTTTCAGGTATTCCTGTAAAATACTTCAACTTTCATTTACATTTTTAAGAATTGTAGTTCTGTATATTTACAATAAGCCTTATTTAAAATTTGTAGCTCCTCTCTCTTTTGGTTTTGGCAACAAAAAGGCTTTTTAGTGCACCCTATTTGTTTCTTCATCATGAGGAACAAATATCCAGTGTGTCCTAATTAACAGTAATCTCTTGAACATTACATTGTCACAACAAAACAAGCCCATTAAAGGTTCCGTTCTATATCCAATTAGATCCCAGTGCTTTCAGTGGGACTTGAGTAGGAGCATAACTACATGCTGGATTACAGCCTAAGAAAAGTACTTCAAGAATAAGTAAATACAATAGAACACTTAAGCATCACCAATCCATGTGATTCAAAAGAAAATCTGAAACACCAGAATCTCAGGAGAATAGGTGAATATGAGACATGAAAGGAATCATAAAGATTACAAGTAACTAAAGATGGTCATGCTAATAAACCCAATAGGATGTAATCCTAAAGATACTTTCCCATGATAATCCCCATTAAATAATATGAGACTTATTTCTGAGTAGACCTGCTTAAAAATGGGTCTCTAAATCTTTCCACTGGAAAAGCTGCCTCAGGCAGTGCAACTGAGATCAGAGAAGCAAACAACCTTTCTCCTGCCTGCTGTCCCCTGTATGCCCTGCTACCATCTTAGTGGCTATACCCCCATACACCACCACTGTATGGATGCATTGTGTTTGATTAACTCCAGCTGAATTCCCAGCTCTACAATATCCTTTCTGTCTCTGTGCTTGATCAAATTGCAATTGCTATGTTTCTGCTTCTTCCAGTATCAGAATGTTGATCTATTCAAAAATGAAGAAAAACCAATGTGGAACATGAGAGGGAAGGTTGTTATTGCTGTCATTAGGCCCTGATCACCCTTCAAATACTATGAGGCAATAACCATAACGATAGTCCCAATCGGAATCAAAACTGCCAAACACATAACACCATAACTTATCCAATCGCTTACCTCCTGGGAGGAGCTGGGGTTTATTCTTTACCAAAGGACTACTATGAGGGACCTTGTTGCCAAATGATGTAAACAAATGTTCACAAAACTCCTCTGGTAGGTCAGCCTCTAGAAAAGTCTTCATAAATAATTTGAAACCTTCTAGGTCAATAGTCTGTAAAGGAAGACAAGATGTTCACTCAGTCTCAGCTTTTCAGGATAAAGTTATATATTGCTTTAGCCGACATTAGATGAACGGAACTTTCTGAAATATGATTGCTGGAGTGCATTTCAACCGAAGGTGAATTCTAACTTCCTTTTACATTCTTTATGTTTGCACAAATGTTTTAGGCAAAGCGGGGCCGGGACTCACTGCAGGACCCATTTGCAGCACTGCAAGGGGAGCAGAGAGGGCAGCCATGGTGACTCTTGCTGGGGTGGAAGAGGTGGGCCAGTGATGAGCACAGTAAACCTGGGCCCACCTGGCCTGGCACCAGACCTATCAGGGAGTCAGGGATGGCTGGTGGGAGCACCCAGGTGGCTACTTAGGGCACCACTCCACCCCTGCTTTCCATCTTTCCAGCATCAGGCTTTTTGGGTCACCTCTGCATTGCTCCACCACTCCGCAGTGCACCATATGGCCTTGGGGAACAAGGGTCAACACAACCAGAGACGCCACATCACGGGGAGGAACAACTGCAGACTGGACAAAACAGAGGGTAAAACAGCTGGGAGGCATCGCAGCTCCCACCTTTTCCATTTCCCCCTTCTGGATGGCCGCCACGGTCAGCCAGTGGTAGAAGGGAGCCGATGCCAGAAGCCACTGCCTCCCCCCCTCCTTCCCTCCCCCAGTTTTTACCAACACTGGCCTTGTTAAGTTAGTACCACACTTCAGTCCCTAAAAAGGGAAGGGTTACAGATTATTGCTGGACTAACTACAGACACTGTCGGTTGAGAGACATAATGCAAATAGGTTAGATTCAGACTAAGAAAGGGAGGTGGAATTTCTGTGAATTCCCCCTTCTGGATGGAGACTCCTGATTTGTCCCTCATGCCATTCCTGATCCAGCTCAATCACAGCTGGATCCAGCTCAATCACAGCTGTCTCCCATAGTGAAAAACACTTATCAGAGGCAGGAAAATATATTTTCAAGGATGTGTATATTGTTTTTTTGGCCTCAATCACAGGCCTTTTCAGAAGCAGAAAAAACACAATTACAATGTTAATTATCTACACAGAATCTCAGCATACATCATTCCTTGTAAGATATCTAACAGTTTAATGGTTAGAATCTGGTTAAAATCGTTAGAATTGCAGGATGCTACGTAGCGTTGCCAGGTCCCTACCTGGCATCCAGCGGGGGGCGGGGGGAGGCTGTGTGTCCAGAAGCCTTTATGGTATCATAGAATTTTAAGCCCAAATGCTAGAGCATCCCCGACAATGTGCCCAGTGCAATGATGTCACCCGCCGGCCCTGTGGTGTGTACCTACCACAGGCCCAATTCAGGCACTTTGGGGGCAGAGTTCCCCCCGGCAGCCGGATCAGGGCTGGTGGGTTGGGAGCCCTTAGAGTGGGCAAACCCCCACCCCCTGAGGGGACCTGGCAGCCCTAACACTACGTGACATGGAGGCAGGCAATGGCAAACCAGCTATGAACAAAACCTACAGGGTCATCTTAAGTCAAAACAAAACAAAAACGAGGCAGTGCTCCATATCAGGGGTTTCCTTTTTACTGCAAATTATCTTAGTTTTTATTTTAATCTCATTTAATTTAGCTCCAGCCCTTTGCTTTTTGTTCTATTTTATTGGGGGGGGGGTTACTTCTTGTTTGTTTTTCTTTTCATCTCTGTTTTATAGACTAAGTGTTAAAGTCTCCCTCCCCTCCCCTCCCCTATGGGGATGGGTGTGGTCGGAAACCTGCTTTCTTTTTTATCATTCTTCATCCTTTTACATTTTCTTCTCTTTCATTTTCCTCCTCTGAAATATTAGTGTGTGCTTTAGGATGTGAGAGGAGTGACCAGAGTGTTCTGAGTTTCTTTGTGTACAGCACAAGGCCATTTAGTTTATGTTTATCCTTGTTCACCTATTATTTGTTTTCTGTTGTATTTTATATGTTGTGTGTTTTTTGTTTTACATTTTAGAATTATCTATATACTAATAATGAAATCAGCCAAATCTGTGGATATGTAAATCCAGTGACTGGAGCTGTAAACAGGCAAGACAGATCTTTCTACGAACCTGAAAAGGGCCCCAGATTTGCAGGAAAATATGACATGTAAAAAAATAATTTAAAAATTTGGTGGCTTAAAAAGCCCGAAAATGATAAAAAAGAGTACCAGTACCATTAACTAACGTATTTCCTCAGTGGCTGTTGCCACGCAACCACCATATTACAAGGCACGGTTTCTGTGAATAAAAAAGCAGGGGGAGAGGGCAGGACCCTTTCCATGCCTATTTGGAGGCCAGGTCTAGCTAGGGTTACCAGTTCCTGGTTAGAAAATCCCTGGAGATTTTGTAGTGGCCTGAGGAATGCAGGGTTTGGGGAACGGAGAGGCCTCATCAAGGTATGATACAGAGTCCATCCTCCAAAGCAGCCATTTTCTCTTGGGGGACAGATTTCTGTTTTCTGGAGTTCAGTTCTAATTCTGAGGGATCCCCAAGTTCCATCTGGAAGTTGGCAACCCTAAGCCTGGCAGCACCCTCAAGTAATCCTGGCTGCTTGCTACTGTTCAACAGCAGCCACCATATGAAAGCCAGTGTGGTACAGCAGTTAGTGCTCCAGAGTACAGTCTGTGAGACCAAGGTTCAGATTCCCATCTTGCACTGGAAGCTGACTGGGTGATTTTTGGATCAATCACACACTTTCAGCCTAACCTACTTTCCAACTTTGTTATGCATATAAAAAGGAGAGGAGAATAATGTAAGCTGCTTTTGTCCCCAACTCTGAAGAAAGACCATCATTTTCTTAGGTAGGGGCTACAAAGCAGGAGGTGACAGAAAGCTGAAGACAGAGAGGCAGATAAAGGTAGACTGGCTGTTAGGTGGGAGGGCAATTGAGTTGCCAACTCAAGGTTGGGAAATTCCTGGAGATGTTGAGGTGTTGATCACTGGGAGAGTGGAGTTTGGGGGGAGAAACCTCAAACAGGTATAATGCCATAGACTTCACCCTCCAAAGCAACCACTTCCTCCAGGGGAACTAGTGTTGCCAACCTCCAGGTGAGGGCACCTCCAGTTCCCTGGAGAAAATGGTTGCCTTGGAGGGTGGAGCCTATGGCATTATAACCTGCTGAGTTTGCTTCCCTCCCCAAATCTCACCCTCTCAAGGTTCTACCCTACCCTAAAATCTCCTGGAATTTCCCAGTCTGGAGCTGGCAACCCTAAGGGGAACTGATCTCTGTAGTTCGGAGATCCACTGTAATTTCTGGAGAGCTACTGCATTATGGCTGCTGGTGGGGGGAGCTGCTGGATAGCTGGGAGAGTGATGAGGGGCAGAAAAAGACAGTGATGGGTGAGGGATGGAAAGAGAGAGGAAATGACAGGCATGGAAAAGACAGAAAGTAAGAGAACAGGTGGCAGGAGGGAGAAAGAGTAAGATACAGAGAAATGGGGAGAGAGGAGGAAGCAAAGGTGATGGAATGGGATAGCCACTCCCACAAGTTTCTTGCAGGTCCCCACTCATTATTTAAATAATTACTAACCAGTTTTGTTCTGGTTTATATTAATCAATGACACTTGGCTAGGGCATGATTTGATTTAATTATCAATTAGCTACTCGGCTATTTAGTCAGTCTGCCTCTACCTGCTAGCCATTTAGTTACCTACTCCATTTTTTGTGTGTAGTTTTTAGATATCTGTTTGAGCTATAGCAGAGACAGATGCTAAGGTGGCATGGTGTGCAACAGTTTGCAGCTCTAACACATTCAGAGTTTTTCATCTAGTAATCCTTGAATGTAAAGACTGCAGTTCTTTCCCATGTTTCTCCTCTACCAGCAGTCCCACCTGACTCCCAAGCAAGTTGATTCCACATAAGTCATGAGGCTGCAGAAGAGGGTGCTGATAGATGAGCCACAAGAGTCAGTCCCTCTTTGCCTTCAGTGATTCATGTAGCTATCAGTTCATATGGGTCCTACATCCCCAGGAATTCACTTCTCCAGTGTCCAAAAGGGTTGCTTGGGGAGGGGAGTGCAGGAAAGATCTGCAGCCTTAGCATTCAAAGACTACTGAGCCCAACCCCCTATTTTTGCACAATTTATATTGCTGTGCAAAAGACTTATTTCAATAGCTCCACTCAATGATGGCTTAACAAGGGTGCCCTAAGACCACCATGCCTTGCTGCCCCATTGTGTATTGCTGGTCCATTTGTGCATTGCTGGAATAGCTCATGCTCCTTACCTCCTCCCCATGAGTCTTTTAAATACAGCACAGAAAGCCACACATCCCCAGTGGGGCTTTCTGAACTATTACATATCATGGTAGCACAGCAGTGGTGGCAGTGCAGCCACTGCCTGACTTTGTTCCATATTGCAGAGTCAGATATGCATATGCTGGGTAACTTTGAATACCCCTTAATTTACATGCTTAGTTTACTTGTTGGAACTGTGTACTCCAAATTCTAAATGTCAACAGCGGCTCCAAAGAACACACAGTCAGTATCTAATAATGCCAACCCTCTCATTGGACTCTCCAACGTTATTCAGCCTGTGGGAATTTCCCCCCAGAAATGATAGTAGGTACCCCAAAAAGACTACCACAAAAAGCTTAGCCATTCACAGAATGTTGGGTGATTCCAAACCAAGTGATCTCCTATAACAAATGCAGTTGCTTTCTAGTTGGCATTATCTGCAGATGCAAAGGAGATGCCTCCTGGGTTCTTCTGAAACACTCTCTGATTCAAGGAAGCAAAGTTTATTCCCTCTATGCCTTCCATGTTCAGAGATGTCAGAATGTCCATGTCAATATGGCCAAAATGAGAACTCACAGTTGATCAGCCTGCTCAGCATGAGTTCAATACTTTCCTGGAATGTCAGCTTCTAGAGAGTAACCAGAAAAATCCTTGCTTTCCCCCCCCTGTTCCACTCAAGGACCTTTCCACTGAAGGCCCTTTTCTTCCTGCTCCATTCAAGGCCATTTCAATTTTATCCCCAACATTCAGTTAGGAAGTGAACAGCATATTGGAAGCAAGGAAGCACACTGGTGAGCTTCAAGGCACCCTTGAAAACCATATTAGGCACACACTCTTTAAAATACTTGGCCAAACTCCTAATTTAGTATGAATGAATAACACTGAAATTCTGAAAGACAAATATTGATATCAACAATACAGGCCTTATACTAACTTCATCCCTAGTCTTTATACTGATCATGTTTGAAAGCTACAAGGATTGTTCAGAAATGCTTTCAGTTTATAGCAGCATGTAGTATAGTAGACTATACACTGAACATGAGTCAGTGTGATACAGTAGCTAAAAAGGCAAATGCCATTTTGGGCCGTATTTACAGAAGTGTAGTGTCCAGATCATGTGAAGTGATAGTATTGCTTTATTCTGCTTTGGTTTGACCTCAGCTAGAGTATTGTGTTCAGTTTTGGGTATCACAATTTAAGACGAAAATAGACAAGCATGCAATGCTGGAATAAAAACCTATGCAATAGCAGAGTTGGGAAATTATCCTCAGAGTGCTTTAAATAGACTAGATAATTTTATTCATTTTTATGACTGGTGGGCAATAATATTCATGCCCATGTCAGCAGCATAGTTGTGCTATTGGAATTAATCTACATTCTCCAGCAAATATACACTCTTTCTTCTCTCCCCTTTTGTTTTTTGATATTACAAACACACTAAACTTAAATTTGAAAAACCTATACACAAACTCCTATAAGGAATAACTGTTCTGACTAATTAGGAAATAAACACATATATCCTATATAGCTAGACAAGAATACAGTCGTCATGGTCATTAAAATGAAAACTGAAGATCAATGAATATCAATCAGCAAAACCCTGTGGCACTGGTAACGGAATTATCCCTCCTAGTTTCAGCATGGTTTGTTTTGAGGATACCAATAAGCATATGGATATGAGTGATACATGAATAACCCACAGTGTGAAAGTTGCTTTGTCATAGTAATCAATAGTGACTCTACAGTCTTCCTAAAGAACACTGAAAAAATCAACCTTTGTTTGCTATGCTCATTTTCTTTCCAGATGAACACCCCATGTGCTTACACTGATGATTTGTTTGCCAGTTAAAATGAGCAGTATTTCAAGTGTATTTGCATCTGCAGAGCTGGCAGAATTCATCATCACATGGGCAGCCAGCTAACAGCCACTATTCATTCAGGGTCAGAACATACTGGATTTCTAGGACTGATAAAATTGGAATTTGCTCTGTCTTCCAGTTCAGTTTGGGAACTCACAAAAACTACAACCCATTCCCTCCCTGATAGGAAGTCATGCTGGGGTAGACTTGGAAGAGTGATTTACTGGAAAGAGCGGCCCCAGTCACAGCCTACCCTCTGTTTAAACAGTAATCCTCCACAGCAGGTTACCCTCCCCTTCTGAATGGTAATGTTTCTGGCTGGGTGATAATGACTGGTGCAAAGGGGACAGGCATTTGAGTGCATATAAAAAGGCAGAAACATTTTGCAAAGCAGCCTGTCTAAAGACTTACACATGCCCAAACATTTTCAAGTGCGTGGCAGGAATATTTACAAAATACAAGTGGTTTAGGGTTAAGAATGGGGATTTACTCATCCTTAGTACCTAGTTAAAAATCTCTTAAAACATATGTTTATTCATCTAGCTATCTAACACATTGAAACCCAAAGGGCTAATGACAGGTCACAGTAGCATATAAATACAGAAGACACAGTACGCAAAGGTTTATAACTAAACAAAGGCAAGATATATGGGAAACAAGCACATGCAGGATAGCGTTATTTCTACAAACAGAAGTTAAAGCAACCCTTCCCATACCCTTAACTTTCATAGTGTTACTACCAACCACAGCCACCCATACAATGACTTACAACTGTCCTATCAACTCTCTTATGCCCTCCTCAACCTCAACAGGCCTATCCCTCCCTTCCAAAGACCAAATATGCTCCCTGGAGCAAGAGGGAATTGGTTCATGCTATTGGGGCCTGGAAGTCCTGGTAAGATTGCTACCCTGCGGGTAGGGCCTGGAGAGCTGGAATTTCAATGAACTCAGGACTACAGAGGATGGTAGACTCTATGGCATTATACCCTGCTCAGATCCTTCCCCCTCCCCAAACCCCATCATTTCCAAGCACCACCACCCAAATCTCCAGGAAATTCCCAACCCATGGTTGGCAACCCTAAGTCCAGGAAAGGTGTTGGCATCATATTTCACAGGAAACAGTCAATACTGGTTCCAATAAAACCTACTCACCCTACATTCTATGTATTTTTAAACAGTACAATTGAAGTTATTATTAATAACCTCAAGTGGTTAAGACGCTGAACTGCAGGCTGTGGAAGGTCAGTAGTTCAGCAATTCAAGACCCGTGAGTGCCGCATGACGGGGTGAGCTCCCGTCTCTAGTTCCAGCTCCTGCCAACCTAGCAGTTCAAAAGCAAGAAATTGCAAGTAGATAAATAGGTACCACTTCAGTGGGAAGGTAACAGCATTCCGTGCACCTTGGTGTTTAGTCATGCCGGCCACATGACCACGGAAATGTCTTTGGACAGCGCTGGCTCTTCGGCTTTGAAATGGAGATGAGCACCGCAACCCTAGAGTCGGATTCGACTGGCTTTCAAGCAAGGGAACCTTTACCTTTACCTTACTCTATATTTTCTATAACCAAAATATTTTTTCAAGTATGTGTGACCAAAGGAACACCGCAGTGTTTTCCATTAAAGGTAGTTGCTCTTAAAACATGAGTACTTCAGTGAAGGTATAAAAAAAGTAAATATTCTTCTTCACATATCAGCAAAACTACCATGAAAGACGCTGTCTTACTTGTTTAAGAATATCTTGCTTCTGGAATGCATGCAAAAAAAAAAGAAAGAAAAATTACACACATATTAATACAGTCTTACCATTTTTCAGTTTCTCTTCTTACAATGGCATTTATAGCTTTGTATAGCTATATACATTCATTGTATAGCAATGAAAAGTATCTCCTAATATATGTAGGTGTCAAAGAATACTCCAGAACAAACTGGTATAAACTTTTACAGGGTTTTTGGGGTGCCATGCAGCAAAAACAGGACATTTACCATTTCTGTTTACTAATATAAATCTTTTGTTTTGTTGGACTTATACAAAGATAATGGGTTAGATACAGACTCAATTTTCTGCTTCTGTGAAGTGCTTCTGTCAGTAGAAAAGAACATTCCTACCTCCCCTCTCACTAAAGCCCACTAATCTCTCCAAAATGCTGTTCCTGGGGGACAGGGGACTCTCAGAAAGAGCATGGGAGGAAAATGGGAGTCTGCAGAAGGAAAACTGGGAGTCTTCAGGAGGAAGAGGGAAGCACTGGAGATTATTTTACCCTTTCTGTAGTGGAAAATTTCATCTGGATCCAACCCTTTGTTAGATCTCTGAAAACAGCTGAAAACTCTAACTAAAATTTATTTCCAAGGAAATGGTTGATTTAGCTCTTCCTCTAATTTCTTTTTCAAGGAAATGAAACATTTTTTTTTGTATTTCATACAAACCTAATCTCTGAAATCCTTATATCCTCTGGATTCTTTGAAAAATACTAATTTACTAAAGTAGAGCTTCAGTGATGTGTTGAGGACTTACTTCATGTTTCTATACTGATTTCAACAACTCATGATGAGCAAGAATAACCTATGCATGCAACATTCTGCACACACTTGCCACCTTATTTAAACCAGATCATTTCACAGGTGTGGGCAGGTGCTGCAGCACATACTATCATATGCTTCTTATGCTAGAAAGGAGATGGATGGAAGTCTAAGGATAGGATTCTCACAAATTATGACACATCAACCTCCAGTTCTAACTTATTTATTGCTTATGTTGTGTCCCCCCCGTTGAACCAAAACAGATGATAACCAGAAACCGAGCGTGTCATTCTTTTGATCTGTTTAAAAAAATATTTTCACTATTTTGCATGCTAATTTAACAAACCACCCCTATTTATACAACTATGATATGTAATTCCATTTCATCATCTGATGAAATGTGCATACACACAAAAGCTCACATCTTGAATAAAATTTGTTGGTCTTATAGGTAGAAGAGAGAAAAGGAAGAGTTTGGATTTATACCCCGCCCTTCACTGCCCGAAGGCATCTCAGAGTGGCTTACAAACTCCTTTCCCTTCCCCTCCCCACAACAGACACCCTGTGAGGTAGGTGGGGCTGAGACAACTTCTGACAGAAACTGTCCTTGAGAGAACAGCTGTGTCAGAGCTTGTGACTGACCCAAGGTCACATCAGCAGGTGCAAGTGGAGGAGTGGGGAATCAAACCCAGTCCTCCCAGATAAGAGTCCGCACACTTAACCACTACACCAAACTGCCATTGGACTCTAACTTTGTTGTATTGCTTCAGACCAACACGGCTGCCCACCTTGATCATCAAAGTGATCTTGCTCTCCTGAGAAGACGAGACCCAACTGAATCAAGGGAGTGATCTAAAATGGAAGATTTGTATTCACTTACCGTGAAGCTTCCTTCTTGGTGGTCTGGGAGTGGGGCAGTCCTTACTCTTGGGGAATAGGCTTCTCCTCTGGAACAGGGTTGGTTTCCTCAGATCAATCCAGGAAGGGGAGGGGCCTGTCCCCTGGGAACATCCCAGTCGTCTCCAAGCCATGCATCCCCTAACATCACACTAAGGAAAAGAAAAACACTTCTCCCCACCATAGTGAAAATCAATTTTCAGGGCAACCAGCCTTGTAACTTTATACCCCTCCAGCAGGTGTAGACCAAGGTTGAAACCTTCTGTCACTCTCTCACCCAATTAACTCATATTTTTTTTGTTTTAGCATCTCAGAGAAACTTTGTAAGTGTTCATCCAAAATAATTTCCAGAAGCTGCCCCCCAAAACTGGGTGGGTAGGACTGCCCCACTCCCAGACCACCGAGAAGGAAGCTTCACGGTAAGTGAATATAAATCTTCCATTCTCCGGTGGTCCTGAGAGTGGGGCAGTCCTTACTCTTGGGACATAAAATAGCAGTGTGCCCCAGGGTGGGAAATCCAGCTTCTGGTTTATAGAGTGTGCTGCAGCACACCCCAATGAAAAGCCGCCGCAGCCAAAGTCAGCTTCTCTATAGAGTGCACTGACTTCCAGGTGGCCACTGTACCTACCGTCTCCAAGGATGGGAAATGATCTGCAAGCTGCTGACGTAGCAGCCCCCCCAAAGAGAATATGCTGCAGCACCTTTGGGTGGATTCAGCCCCTCAGCCTTGCACGCAACAATGATGTCACCCCTAAAACCACCTACTCAAGGTAAAAGGCAATACCAGTTGACCTAAGGAAAAAAATCTAAAGGAAACAAATAGGGTATCTGAATCATGCCAATGCTTGGCCTGTCAACATAAAAAACTGAATACCCTATTCCCTTTCCTTGTCATGTCTATGATTGGGACAAAGGAAGGTAAGACAATGATCTCCGACTTGTGAAAGAACTGGATTAACCATGGGAACAAAGGCTTGATCAGAGTGTAAGGTCACCCTATCATTATGGAAAACATGAAGCTCCCTGTCAGCTGCCAGGGTCCTCAGTTCCAACACCATCAGTTGATATTATGCCTGCTAAAAAACAAGGTCTTGAATGCTAATTCCTTGAGACTCCATGGGTTCAAAGGCTTTCTACACAATGCTCTCAGGACCCTATGTAGGTTCAAAGTCAGAAACCTCTGCACTTGTGGCATTTCTGACCTTGTAGTAACCCCTTAGGAAGCTCTTAATGTGTGGATGGCAATTTAAGGGACTTCCCTTCATAGCCCCCATCACTGCCAATATGGCTGCCACCTGTCACTTTAATGCACTTACGCTTAGCTCTCTATCCAAACCATCTTGGACAAAGCTAAGATGCCTCTAACTGATGCATTTAATGGTTCCAAATCACGTTCTGAACACCAAGAGTGAAGAACCCACTAGGTTGTGTTATACACCCTATTTGTGGAGCTCTTCCTAGAAAACTAATACAGTGTCTGTCACCCTGTCAGGGTAACTCAACTATTCTAGATGTTTCCACTCAACCTCCAGGCTGTTAGGTTTAGGAGGGCTGTGCAAGGATGTTGTGCCGATCCTAGTATCAATAAGTCCTTTCCCAGTGGTAGGCACCATGGAATCAAGCTCTTTGTGGCCAAAAGGGTGCTAACAACACTGGTGAAACAATTAAGTCAGCTGGAACATGTACAGTCATCCCTGCAGTCAGTCGCAGTTCAGAACATCGGTTCCTGCTGCCCGCTGGTTTTCAATTCTGGATATGAAATGCAGAACTTGATGATTCTGGTCTGTGGTAAAGAAGTCCATTTCCATCATCCTGTACCTTTTGCAGACCTGTTGGAAAACCCAACTTGCAGAGCATCCATACGAACTGGTCTAATCCTATATACTCAGCCAGTCTGTCAATGCACTGTCCTGGACCACCACATGGACCACCTCCAATGACTGTAGCTGGATCTTTGCCTATGTCATCAGGCTGCTCGCTTCTACATGTAAGGTCTGGAATCTGGTTTCTTATGCCTTTGTTGTCATATTATCTGTCTGGACGAGAACGTGATGACCTGTTAGTATCTTGGAGAATTCCAAGAATCCCCGCCTGGTGGCTGAGTACTAAAAATTTTATACTCAGTGAGGTCTCTTCCTGAAACCAAACCCCTTGTGTCATTGTCCCTTAAGAGTGGGTTCCCCACCCTGGCAGACTTGCATCTGTGACAATCACCATCCTCTTTAGATCTCAGATCAGGGATCACCATTGGAAATCAAAGGGTTCCAGCCACCTCTGCAGCTGATGCTGAAATTGTTTTGGCAACTGTACCAGCTTGTAGCCCTAACTGGCCACCACATCCTGGTAAGGTAATGGAAAATGCCTGTAAAGGTCCGGCATGGAAGCCTGACCACTGAAGTACTTCATGGCTTGACACCACCATGTTCAGAAGCTTGGCTATCATACCCTCTATCTTGCATTTTTTCAGCCTGTCTATGGTTAGAAGTTGTATGTTATGTTGTCTCTCCCAAGTGCCTATCTGCACCCCCAGGTGTACCCATGATTGAGAGGCGTTTAGAGTGTCCTTCTCCATGTTGACCATGAAGGTATGGTCCCTCAAAACCAAAACAAATGAACAAACAAACAAAAACACCACCGTCTCTGATGCTTCCCTGCTCTGCTGGTAAGAAGGGGCCTTGACAAGGATGTCATCTACAGATGGTGACAGCAACACCCCCTGAAGTCTCAGATGTGTTACAATGGCCACCATAAACTTGTTGAACCCTCTTGGGAATGACTTCAGGTAGAAAGCCAACACTAGTACTGAAGTGCTTCCCATCATATGCAAAGTGTATGCACCTGCAACGAGCCTCTTGAATTGGGATGTATAAATGGTCCTCCTATAGATCAATGGATGCCAGGAAATCCTTTGCTTGAACCTCTGCCAGAATGGCATTCAGAGTTTTCATCCTGAACGTTCTAGTCCTGATGCAATTGTTTAGCCATTTCAGGTCCAATATTTTTCAGGCATCCTTATTCTTCTTTGGCTATGGGCATGATATCCTTTTGGAGTCACAACAGGACTGACAAGTTTGTTTGGGGGGGGTTATGTTTTGTTTTTGTTTTGTTTTTAAACATAGAACACGTCTTTATCTTCAATGCCATCGGCTTCATTTGCGGTTTGCCGCCGACTGCGGCCTGAAATAATGAAGAGGGAGGGTCTCTCCTTTCTCCCTCTCTTCTTCTCATTCCTGGATCGCTGTGCTCTACAGAGCACCTGTGAAACACGTCCTCCTCAAGCATCAGGGCCAGTAAGACTGGGATGTTCCCAGGGTACAGGCCCCTCCCCTTCCTGGATTGATCTGAGGAAACTGACCCTGTTCCAGAGGAGGAGCCTATTCCCCAAGAGTAAGGACTGCCCCACTCCCAGGACTATCAGAGAAATGATCATTTTTTTCCTCTGGAAGTTCCTCTGGGACTATGAAATGAGGCTCATTGTGCTATTTCTCAGTTTCTTTCACTTGGCACAAGTATGTATTTATTTATAGCCCTTAGCTGTGGGTAAGATGCAAAAGTCTCTCATTCATTTTTAGAAGTACTCCACAGTCACTTTTACTCTTATTTTGAAAGTGAAGATGTGAATGGAAAGATATTAGCTTGCCAAAATCCAATTTTCTATTTACTACACCACAAAGTATCCTGTGATTTTTAGAAAATGAAAGGACAGTGGAAAAGTAACCCTGCAGAACATGACTTTCCAGCAGCTAATATAAAATTCAAAGATAGATAAGGAAGAAAAATTACCCCTTCAGGATTGTACTTTGCTAGCACACCATTACCATGGAATTCCTCCAAAACATCCCTAATTTTCTTTGTGGAATCTGCAAAAACAAGGACAGGGGCCATATAGTTATTCATCCTGAATGAAGGATCTTCCATCCTAAATTCTATCAGTTCGGTCAACAGTATTTTCTAGAACCAAGGCCCATTTTCCAAAGAAAAACACAGTATAGTAGCAGAACACAGTTATTCAGTACTCAGGTACTGAAACACACTTATGGAGATTCAGTTGAGGGCAGAACTACATATTACTTGTAGTTCCATAAATCTTCCCCTCCTCTTTGCTGTTATACAATGCAGCTATTAAGACCACAATTTTAATGGGGAAATCAGTGCAGTGGGGTTAATTTCTCCCCACTTTTTCTGATTAAAAATCACCATCTGCTGAAAAAAACTTTGGTGCATTTATAAAATTTTCACTAGAAAGTGTAAACTCAGTTTGCATGCCACAGCTTTCAGTAGGAATATACAATGTGGAGGGAAATGTATATGCCCTCTCTCAATGCACACATTTCTGCCTTAAAATTGCTGAACACTGCATTATGAAGAAAAAGGGGTGGGAGAAAGGATCATGCAATTACAAGTTTTCCCCACATATAATTATGAATATTAATACTTTTATAGTGTTTACTTAACATTTACTTTCAAGGTATCTATTGCTCTCTCTCTTTCTCCCATCATATCATATTAATGTTTCAGACATATATAGATACATATGTGTGTGTCTGTGCTTATATACCCAAATACATATGTTTGATTATATATTTTTCTTTTTTCTAATGTACTCACAAAAAACTGAAATGGCAGTGATTACTCACAGTCCCATCTCAATCAAAGCAGAAATGTAAGAAGAGGAAGCAGGGTTATAGAATGTAACACAGCAGAAGAGCTCTATAAGAATGCATTACATTTTATGCATTGTATTCCAAAGAAGGAACAGCAGGCAAGAAAGCAAAGCTAGGCAAACCAGAGGGTGCTTGTTTTGTAAAATTAAACAAGGAACAGTATAAAAAAAGTTATGCAAGTTATTCAGACCCAGAACATTAAACAGGATCTTTCATAAGTGCTGGCAATGCAAAATGGTTTTGGAGATATCACATATTGGGCAATAGATATTTGTGTGAGAAATATTAATTCTGTATATTTGCTGAGAACAATCCTGTATTAATCTTGCTGGCTATGTAAAAGGCCGAGGTTTAATATTAAAGATAGGTCCTTTGTGTTTAATTTGTTAATAGCTACTGAAGTAAAGCTCAGTGGAAACTGAATATAGTCCCAGAAGATGATTGTCTGTTTAAATCTTGGCCAGTGGCTGGGATGGAAAGAATGAACATTGGAGAGGGAATCCATGGAAAGACAAAAAGAATTTAATAAAGTTTGTAGCTTCCTGGAATACAAAGTTTCATATCAGCAAGAAATCTGCTCTCATCATTAATAACCTAGAATTGGGCCTTTCCTGTTTACTGATGGTTGAAGATTGTTTTATTTGGGAGATTGACAAAGGGGGACAGGGAAAATGAAACTGAAGTCCCCACTGACTCTCAGCATCAGCCACCATTACAATACAGCAGCAGTTTTTCACTCACATAAACTGAGATAAGGGAATAAGCAGAAAACAAGAAGTGCAGAGCCAGACAGGCGTCCTAGAAGAAAGAATTATGGAATAAAATTTGGCATGCATCAACAGGGCTTCAGCAGATGATCTTGAGGTATAGTGAACTATGGAGGCTAGGAATACTAGTTTTAAGTGCTTTAGAGGCTTTAAAATATCATCACCAGCATTCTGCTTTGGCCATGGGAAAATGTTGGTGATTAACAAAGCTGACACAGTACCATGTGGCATCCATGGCAGGTTCCCACTGAAACTATTGCCTATGTATTTTGCATCACTTGACATTTCCAGACCCTTTTAAAAAGCAGCTTTTAACTGATGAATTAAGCCTGGGTTGACATAAAGGAGTCCTGGCCAAGGTCATCTCCACAGTCTGTTCTTCCAGATGAAGATCAGGATTCAAGAGCAGCCTGGAGGTTGGCAACCCTACGGTAAGCCTACTCCTAGCTCAACCTTGTTTGACAGTATAGCTGTCCTGAAAGTTTCAAGTTTGCCTTGATCCAGCCTGGCTCTGACTCCAGAAACTGGTTCAGGTTATCCAACTCAGTAGGAATAATATGGGAGGGAAGAACTCTGTTCTCTCCCTCAAAGCTTCAGCAATGTAAGCAAAAAAAAGACCAAAGATGATAAAATTATACACACATACACATACACACACATTATTTTGTAAAGAGAGTGTTTGTTCAAGCATACTGTATATTTCACCAGTTCTGCTTTGAGGGCCACAAGATATCCACACACTTAAATACAGTGTATGGATGTAAAATCCAAAACATGCAACTGTGATCAGCACAGTTGATATCCCAGACAAAACATGGGAAACAAACATATGATCTGGGACTACACATGTACATCTTATTGAAACCTTGTTACAGGTGATACTAGAGCACTTGCGGGAAGGAGCATTCTGGCTCTCCTATAATGCAAGTGGGACAATTATAATCTAATATGGGCCATAGGGTACAGCCCAAACCAAATAAATCAGAGACATCTAATATTCCATTAGCTTTTGAACATATTATTGAAGTTCTTTATACCCTAATGTTTTAAAAAGTCCAAGCAGAATTATTATCATGCGAGAACACAGATCAAGACAATTTTTATGTAATTACTCAAACATATGTATTAATTGCCAAAACTATACTTTGGAACAGGATCCACACCTTCTTGCTGACACTTCAATTCTAATCTCATTTACTTGACAATAACCTCATCATTTAAAGGGGAATTTACTTGCAACTTGCAAATTGAGATCAATCCTAGACATAATTACACATCTATAAATACCACTGAAGGCAATAAGATGTGCCCTATAAAACTATCAACTAAGCAGCAAAAACATTCAATTTAATATTTTAGTTTAATATTTTCCTCTTAAACTTAGAAAGGAAACAGGAATTTTTGAGTCTTGTGGTACCTTGAAGGCTAACGGATGTGCAGAACAATCCTAAATAGAGTTAATACACCCTTCAAAATTCATTGAAATCAATGGGCGAAGAACAATATAACTATTCATGCTTGCAGTGTTACTGAAGCATAGGCTAACACAATACAGGTTTGTTGAGAGCTGTACAAATGATCTTGTTTGATCACATCTAGTTTGTTCTCTCATTTGATAAGGATCAATCTTGTTTGAGGACATCTGGCAGATCATGTTTCAGTACAAATTCCAACTTTAAATTCTTTCAGTACAATTCTAAACAGAGCGATACCCTTCTATTGGAATAAACAGGGTTAGAAGGGCGTTAACTCAGTGACTATTGAATCATTACAGCATCAGAGAACATATTATTCTGGAGTTGCAGTGTTGAGTATCAGAGTCCTTATTCAAATTAATTTGAACCAGCAATGTATAGAAACAAGAGCAGTGAGAAGATTCAAAGGTTAAAAAAAAGTTTATGTCACTGGTGGAGGTCCTATAAAATTATAAACTGAAACACTTCAAAGAAAAAAGAATTTGACGTATAAAAGGCTCAGCATGTTAAGTGGTTCACAGTTACAGGTGCATAAGAATTTGACTAGACTAGCACAATGGATGTATTGCTGATTCAGAGCATGATGCCATGGGAGGCTTAGTCCTAAATTAAATTCATTTGCCCCCTTTTCACCTTATAAACATAGCATTGATCTTTAACACTTGGATACTATACCTGACTACATTATGCAGCAAGTATTTAAACAAATTATATTGTGAATTTTACAGTATCCATATTTACTAGATAGTCTTGGCATTGCCCCATGGCAATGGCCTGCATATAGAGCATTCAGTGTCTGATTAACCTAATTGTCTTCCCTCAGTGATACTAGTTTTGCTTTCACTGCAAAAGGGACTGGATTAGATGGTTTATGAGGCTCCTACAGATGATACAAGTAATGGCTAATAAAAACTTATATCCAGAATCTGCCAGTCATTTTGAGAGCATTTATTTGCTATTTTTAAATATAAAAATATATTCAGACTTTCTAATTAACAGCTCAGAGAAACATGTGGTGCAAAGTGCTTTCAAATCACAGTTGACTTATGGTAATCCCCGAGGGTTTTCAAGGCAAGATGGTTTGCCTTTGCTTGCCTCTGTGTCATGATCCTGATATTCTATTCCTTGAAAGTTTCCCAATCAAATACTAGCCAGGGATGACCCTGCTTGGTTTCCAAAATCTGATGAAATCGGGCTAGCCTGAGCTACCCAGGTCAGGGCCAGAGCCATACATACATATAGGGTGATTTCCCACTAAAGCTGCCGCGGGGTTGCGCCGCCGTTTGCCCCGAGATTTTTAGTCAATTTCACACCCGAAGCCGCGGGGCTGCATTTTGACCCGCGGCTTCGCTCGATTTCCCCGCAGTTTCGTAATCCTCAAAAAACAGGATTACGAAACTGCGGGGGAAATCGGGCAAAGCCACGGGTAAAAATTCAGCCCCGCAGCTTCGGGTGTGAAATTGACTAAAAATCTCGGGGCAAACGGCGGCGCAACCCCGCAGCAGTTTTAGTGGGAAATCACCTAGAGTTAAATAAGTCAAAACTAGCACCCACAGTGAGTGCATAAAAAGCCACACACAAAAAATCCTCTCAAGAGCACTGCTGAAGGTTCAGGGCCAAACTAGACTCAGCACCAGAAGATCCATAACCAGATTTTCACAACATTTTTGCAGTATGACATCTGTCATGTTCTATGTCACCTTGTAAATTAGAGCTGACCCAGCATTGTTTTGGTCAGGATGTTTTATGGGAAAATAAAGCTCAGTGCCATTGTCAATACTGGCACAAAGCGCTTAGACTGGAAAGGCTGCCTTTGTATATTTCCAGATCAAATGGCTCAAGAATCCTTTATTTATTTATATTTATACTCCACCTTTCTTTCTGAGACTCAAGGTGGATTACACTGTGACTATTTAGTCAATCAGTAAGCACATAACAATATATGGTAGCATCTGAATCCAAAAGCAAAGATTTATAGTAAAACAATAGTCGATAGGGATAGAAATGAAGAACTGGAAGGAAAATAACATTATCCCTAATACAGGTCACCTCCCAAGATGATCCATTACTCCATAGTTCTGTTCCCTCTACAAGAAAGCCCTCCTGAACTTCCAAATTCTGTTGCCTGTTCCTTAAGATTTATTTATTTATTTATTAGATTTTTACCTCACCCTCCCAGCAAGGCCGGCTCAGATGAAAAAGTGGACTATGGAACTAACAAAGATATCCGTAACAAAGATGTCAATTTCCACAAACTGCTTTTACTGAATCTACATCTGATATACAACTACATCTAATGTCCAGAACTGACAGAAAAATAGATTATCTTCTTTCACTTCAGTTGTACAAGTGTCAAAGGATTAATATTTTGCATTATACACAGATTTATTCTACTGCATTACTGATGCAACAGCCTCTTCTCTCCTGCACTGAAATATTAAAATGCCAGAATCAAGTGAGAATACCCCCAGGGTGATGCCACTGACATAACTAGGAACTCTGCCTCTTCATCTATGCATTTCTTCTCAAAACAAATACTTAGGAGCACTCAGGAATTGCAGCTATTTGCAAGCTGAACAAAATTACTGTTTTCAGGAAAATTTGTCAACAGGCTGAAAGCTGGGTAGAAGGGCAAGAAGTATGCACCAGGGCTCAGTATATTAGAACAAATGTCCTACATCAGAATCAATTTCTGATACCAGTTGCAGAAGTATATAGGTTTGTTCTAGCAACCAGACCCAGTCTTACATGTCAATGCTGGCACAACTTTCTACCCACTCCACCTTCTAGCCCTCATTCCTTTTGGCTGTCTGCCATCCTGCTCCTGTCTGGTTATTCTGTTTACTGAAAGCATGAGGACCAGCTAATTAGCGTAGGGTACCCAACACTGTATAGGCAGTTGTCTGGAGATTTTGCAGTGTTGCCTGGGGAGGGTGGAGTTTGAAATGGATGTAATGTCACTTCCATGTGACTCTCTAGGAATTTCCCCTGATCTTTATGGCAAATACCATAAAAACTAGGGGAAATTCCTACAGCATCACTAGGGAAGCCATTATTTTCTCCCACTCCTCAGCTTCTTAAGGGCAGGAGATTGGGCTGGGAATTTCCCACCAGGCAGGGGTCCCAACCAAATTTAAATCCACCCACATAATTTCTGTGCCAGATTGCAGAGTTGTGCTTAAAAAAAGAACTTATTCCAGTTCCATAACACTTTCTTCTGGCACGTCTCTGGCACTGGTATGGGTTGCAAGTTTGCCCTTGAATTGGCCAGTTTATTTATGGATAAATTACAGAATGATTTTATTCTTTAGTATGACAATGTCTATAGAAACTGTGCTGCTTTATACAAAAGATTTCTAGATGATGTATTTATTATCTGGACAGGCTCTGAAGAATCATTTGTTCAATCTGGCTACTGCATTAATATTATACATGAGACTATCAAATTTAAAATGCGATTTGACAAATCCACTGGATTTGTTGTAGTTAGAAAAGCAGACAACTGCAATACAAATGGATGTGTACAGGAAGCCCACTGATGTCAATTCCTTCTTAGCTGTGGATAGTGTCCACCCCTACTGTGAAGAAATGCATTTTCTCCTGGGAGGCTGGGAAGCAGCAAAGCCTCTAAGCTGAGTTTTAACAGGGTTTTTTTTCTCTATGCAGAGAAGTAAGTCGGTGTGCTTGTATCTCAGCCCACCTTCATACAGATACTAATAGGTCTGGATGAAAGGGATGATCAAGCTTCCCCTTCTCCCCCCCCATTCTTCAGGCAGGGAACAGAGAGTTGGGGGTGTCAAATTCTAGGGAGGCTTGAGGAAGGAACTTTTTAGAGGTGGCAGGAAAAGCTTCCTTGACCTGGACTGACCGGGGTCAAGGGAATGGAGTACCAGAGATGATAAAACCTTGTTGGAAGAGAAAGGCAGTCTCTTTTCCTTTAGTACTGTGACCAGAAGTGCATACAGACTTCTCCTCTACAAGCAGGCAGCCACTGACCATGTACTCACCTGGGAGAGTGGAAGCAAGCTTTAAGGTAATGGTAACTCTGTAGAGAACTAGAACATCTAAGCTAAAAAGCCTGCCCTATATTTTAAAAGCTGATAGGGCACATATAGAGAAAGGGATAAAAAAATTGTGTTTTGACCAAGTTCTTTTGTATTCCTTGCTCAATTCAGTGCAGTGCTACAAATATGCCTGTAAACTTTTTTTTAGTAAACACTTTATAACTTTTGATGCTGGGAACAATTCTCTGTACCACATAGACCTCCACCATCTCAAACACACTATCTGAAGAGGGGAGCCAGGAGGAAGACAAGCAGTTGGCAAGCAGCTATTCCTCCAAGGGCACCCAAGGCATTAACATGGCCCCATGGTGGCTAGACAGTGGGCAGTGTTAGAAACTGAGGCAAGGCCTCTGAATTTGGAAAAGGAAACTGGGAGTCCTAATCCTCCCAGTGGAAAATCCCAACTACAATCAGGTGGTGGCATCAGGTGAGAGTGGGAGAAAAGACCCTCAAGAGTTGGGAACCCCTAGGAAGGCAGGGTAGATTTGAAAGCGAATTTTCTTCAAAGTGAGATTGATATGGCCTACAGGACATATTCAGAATATATCAAGAAAAATAATCTGCCCGGTGAAATTTATATGAAATTCTCCAAAAGGCATATCAGAGATCAGATACTTAAAGCGACTAATGGAACTATCTTAAAAATCAATGACAGAGAAATCAAAGTATTAAAAGACATTCCCTTTGAAATAAGAAAGAAGAGGAGGAAATATAATGACTTGGTCTTATTTTTACAAAATACATCCACCACCTACAAATGGATTATACCAGAAGGCATCTTCTTCAAATATAACGACAAGAGAGAAAGGATTGACTCTGTCATAAAGGCTAAAGACTTTTTGGAACAGTTACAAAAGCCAGGAAAGCCAGGAAAGCCTCAGGAGGACGACAATGTAAACGAAGAAGACAGCAACCAGAAAAGCCATGGAGAAATTTCACCATAATCCACTGAAGAAGAATCTGATTCAGAATTAGGGGCAGCAGCCCCCAAAACTCCTAAAGCCAGTCGAGACTATTATCTCAGAAAAAAGAAAGCAAAACAATAACTTTTATCTCTAGAGTTTGAACTTAACCTATTCTCAGCAGATTCTCAGATGTTCTTTATATAGTTAACAGTACCGGATATAGTTCACTAACCTTTTTCATTTATACTGCACCTAAATAATACTAAAGTGTAAAAAATGTTTGTAAGCATTTTATGATTACAGCTTCTTGGGTTTTTAGTGGTTATCTTTACTTTCTCCCATAGTTTGTAGATGCCCTTTCCTTATGATTTCTGTGTAGTTTTTTAGAATAAAAGCAATAAAAAATGTTAAAAAAGGAAACCAACCAGCTTTGCTAAAGAATGAAATAGCCACCAAATGAACACCCAAAGTCTTAGGTGACTCTTAAGATGCGCTAAGCAACGCAACACCTGGTGTTCCAAGAAAGGAAGAGAACTCCCAGACCTGATGGAATTACAAAATGAAAAGAAAGTTCTGAAGGCCCTAAGGTAAAACCTGCAGGTGGAAGGTGCAATTGATTGAGGTACACCCTGCCAAATTATGAGGTCCTAAGGCTCCAAAGGTCCTCTGGGTATGGGTCCCCTCATCATTTTGGGTGCCAAGTTCCAGAACCTCTTCGCCTGAAAGCAAGATAATGTGTCCACGATGTCATTATTGATACCTGCAACGTATTTTGCTAAGAAGGAAATGTTACTGTTGAGGCAGGTAAGAACAAATTTATGTACAAGGTGCATTACCCGCTCAGAGCAAGAAGTCTGGCGATTAATGATGGTCACCACTGCTTGACTGTCATACCAAAATGTGACCTGTTTGTTATGAAAATACTCCTGCCAGACAATTACAGCCACTACAATAGAAAAGAGCTCCAAGAATGACCCTTTTCAAACTGCCTTCGTATTCCGTTTTAGTAGCTAGCTGCTAATGGATTTTTTTCTGACATTTCAGACAGACCTGTTTTAGTAACAAGCTGCTAATGGAATTTATTTACCTGTTTATACAAAGCCACTTGCATTGGGTTAACAAAGCATAGTTGAGCTGCTTTTGAGAGAAATAGC
Organism: Gekko gecko; assembly: GCA_029375565.1. Lineage (NCBI taxonomy): Eukaryota > Metazoa > Chordata > Lepidosauria > Squamata > Gekkonidae > Gekko > Gekko gecko. The sequence goes on along the minus strand of JAPDNY010000011.1, from coordinate 59,319,301 downwards.
TTTTTTCTGTTTTCAGCCCCTTTGTTTGACTTCTGAATCACTGACTGTGGTATGCTGTTTAAAATGTCCACAGTGCTTCCTATAATGCTGCTTTTCCCCTTGCCCTTTTTCACCATGAGATCTACCTTGGACTTGTTAAAAAATGTTCTAAGGTTTGCGCTTCAGTGTTATAGTGTTTAGTGCTATAGTGCTCACCTTAAAACGTTTTTTAAAAGTGCATGGATTGCATAGCAAAAAAGGGTGAAGGGAAAAAGTGGCACTGTTTGAAATGACCATAGCACTTCATAGATGGCTCATTAACAGAAGGAAACTTGTTGTATGAAACCCTCATCCCTGTATCGGGTCAACTACAAATAACAAATGATTTAGAACAGTAATGTGAAAAGGGCCAATGTTAGCTCTTTCAGACTATTAAACCATCACTAAGCGTGCCAATGGCCAGAAAAATAAACACCAAAACCGAGGGTCTCTGCCGCATCTGAGTGGGCATGCAAAGAGTCCCCAGGTAAAAGGGAGGACTGCCAAATGATACCCCATTGAATCTATCCAGAAATTGATGCCACACCTCAAGATCTGCTTTAGTACCTTTAATAACTTAATGTGATGGTGGGGGGTGGACACCCCTGCTGTGAAACAAACCAAACATGTACAAAAAGCCCTACCAGGTGCAACTACTTTACATGCAAAATTAAGATGCCCCAACATGGACTGCATCTCCTTCAGTGTACATTTTTTAGAAACCATCATCTTCTGGATCAATAGACAAAGAGTGGAAAGCTTATCATCAGTAGAGCCTTGAAATGCCGAATTCAGGATCCAGTAAAATGCCCAAATATGTAAGCTGCATTTTAGGGCCCTCAGTTTTATCTTTAGCAAGGGGAACTCCTAATTCAGATGTTAATGACTGAAAAGTAGCCAAGCAAAATGACTGAAAGGTAGCCAAGCATTCTCATGTACCTGATGGGCCAACAAACAGAAAAAAATCTAAATAATGGATGACATGAGGACAATTTGCCCTGCCCTTTACCAAAAACTCCAGAAAGGAACTCAAGGCCACAGGCCTCAGAGCATCCCATGGGCATGGCCTTATCCACATACCTTTGGTCATCCAGCTTAAAGCCCAAAAGGCAAAAATCAGATGGATGAACTGGAAGTAAATGAAAGGTGGACTGAATGTCACATTCTGCCATGACAGCATCTGTGCAACAGGATTTTAAAAAGCAAACCGCTTGGTCAAGGATGCATATTTAATGGAACAAAATTCTGGGGGAATAGTACCGGTGACTGAAGAACCCTTCGGATAGGAAAGATGATGTATAAGGTGGAATTCGTCGGGGGCTTTCTTAGGGATTACCCCAGTGGTGAAACCCTGAGGTTATTAAAAGAAGGTGATGTTAAAGGGCCCACAATCCTTCCCTCAGCACATAGATTAGGGCCACTTGCAGTAAATAATTAGCTGGCAGCAATGAAAAGTAATGAAACAAAATATAAGTAATCAGCTATGGGATGCCTCCCATTAATCAATACTCAGTTTTGGTAGAATTCTCAGTACTTTTAAACTTTTGCATTCAGAATCCTGTTGACCAAAAAAAAATCTATTTTTAATCGCAGAATAATTATAAAATAAAAATATTAGGGGGAAAAGGATTTTTAAAATTATGCCACTAAATAACCTCAGGACTCTAATCTGTTACAGTTCATAATTTTATATGTTTGGAAATGTTCAGGAATGTTAATAACATCCAACAAAATTATACAAAAAAGTTTCAAAACCAAGTACTTACATTCAGCATATTTCTGAAGCTGAGAGAATTCCGAAGGACTGAGGTTAGCCCACTTTGCCTGGTTTGTCATAATGATGCTGAAGTGCAGTTTTACATACCAGAAAGCTGGGTTCCTTGGTTCAAGTAGTTCAAACACCTTCAGAGATTTGGCAATCTGAATTCTCAATGATAGGACATTTGAGGAGAATGAAATCAGTCTGTACTAACTTATAGATGGTGCTTGTTTTCTGGCACTGATGATAAATTAAAACACTGTTAAGAGAAGAAGAAAAGCCACAATTAAAGGTGCAAAAAGCAGGTTATAACTTTTTATAGACTGGTTCTGAACATTCTATATTATCAGCATTACAAAGAATTGTTACTATGAAAACACAGCGACAACTGCAGATATTTGTGACTCTTGGGTAGAAATGTTTAAATTGCAAAGACCCCACCCCCTCCTTCAGCCAAGATCTAGATAGTAGGGTTTCCCTCTTATTTTGAACTTCGTTGTTTTATAGCCTAAGTGCCAGAGGATCTGAAACTTGGGGAGACTCATAAGGGCACCTGGGTACAGCCATGACATTGGAAAATCCCAGGAAAGAATAGGAATGGTGTACTGGAATTAGAAACAGCAATCTCCTCCAGTTCAGTGGCATATCAATAACAAAAGGCTTTTCAACCCTAGAGGCTATCCTGACATACCCCAGTCCAAGGAAGTTGCTTTTTTCCCTCTCTTTTCCTTTTTTTCCTCTCTTTTCCTCTTTTTTTTTTGACTCAGTCAAGAGGATTTAAGTCATTAATTGCCCTTCATCAGGAGCTATCTTGACGCACTCAAACGTTTGTGTCCAAGCAGATCTGGCTCACTTCAACCTAATTAAAGTATATTATTCATGTTGCCTCACCCAGGCTCTTTGTGCCCATGCAGATCTGGCTCACAATAGCCTAATCAAGGCATTTTCCCACCAAAGTGTGCCAGCAGTTAACTTTAAACGAGCCAGTGAAATTCAAACTTTTTATCTTGATACAATCCAAAGCTAGAATGGGCAAGCCCCACCTACCCCGGGGATCTTCTATCTATAAAAGAAGAACCCCAGATGCTAGCAAATGGTTCCTCAGTCCTCTGGTCCAGATCTCTGCTGGTTTGAACTCTGGTTTCCTGCTGAGAACCTCTGTTACACTCTACAGGCTTTTTCTCCCCTTTTCCTCCTTGATACTCAGCTCCTTGGACCTCTACTGCATCTACCCCCTGGACCTCTCTAGACTGCAAGCCCCAGATTTAAGATTATATGTTCCTTCCCTTCCTGCCTTATAATTTTTCTAAGTGTGCTCTCTTGTTCGTAGGTTTGTTTGCTTAGGAAATCAGTTCTCAGGTACTTAGTGTAGGTTCTTTATATGTATATTTCTTTTTATTTCATTTTGTATACAATACAGGTATTTGCGTTTACAATCACTCTCTCACTCTCTTCATAATTTTATTTTGGGATCTCACATTATTCATAACAACATAAGAGAAGCCAATGTTGGATCAAGCCAATGGCCCATCTAGTTCAACACTTTGTCACACAGTGACCAAAAATACCAGGTGCCATCAGGAGGTCCAGCAGTAGGGCCAGGACACTAGAAGCCCTCCCACTGTTGCACCCCCCAAGCACCAAGAATACAGAGCATCACTTGTCCCAGCCTGAGAGTTCCTATCTTTACCTTGTGGCTAATAGCCACTGATGGACTTCTGCTCCATAGGCTTATCTAATTCCCTCTTGAAGCTGTCCATGCTTGTAGCCACCACCACTTCCTGTGGCAGTGAATTCCATGTATTAATCACTCTTTGGGTGAAGAAGTACTCCCGTTTATCTTTTCTATCCCAACTGCTCAACAATTTCATGGAGTGCCCACGAGTTCTTGTATTGTGAGAAAGGGAGAAAAGTACTTATTTCTCAATCTGCTCTATCCCATGCACAATCTTATAAACCTCAGTCATGTCACCCCTCAGCCATTGTTTCTCCAAGCTAAAGAGCCCCAAGTGTTTTAACCTATCTTCATAGGGTAAGTGTTCCAACCCTTTTATCATTCTAGTTGCCCTTTTCTGCACTTTTTCCAATGCTATAATATCCTTTTTGAGGTGTGATGACCAGAACTGTACACAGTACTCCAAATGAGACTGCCCCAGAATGGAATGACAGTCCCTGTGATTAGCAGATGTTTTGGGAGTGGATTGACAGGCCCCAGAGTGAAATGACTGCCTCTGAGAGTAGTATCAGTACTCTGAAACTAGAATCAGAAACTATAGAGTGGAATAAATACTTTACATTTTAGTTAATATTTCTGGAAGGTGTGTTACTATTGCCAAATCAGTTCCACCTCAGTAATTATCCTGCCTGTCTGCTCCTCATTTTCTGTACAAATTCACGAGGTTGATCTCAGGCACCTCCTCTGTTGTCAGTTATAAATCTTGCTCTAGTCCTCTTCCAGTTCCAGTGTCCAATTCTGCTGCCTTCTTGACCTCAAAGTTCACTTTGTGTGTCACACTCTGCCTGAGTTCCTTGCACATGTGTAGGACCTTTGAGCATGTGCAAAGGCCTTCTCTGAATGGTACTTTCTTTTCTCTGAGATTTTTGGGGCAGAGCCCGAGCGGTAGGTGTTGCCTTCTGACACATGTCCAGTGATGTATGCAAATAAGTTATGCTAATGAGTTATGCTAATGAGCTCCTGCACCTCTTTTTCTACGAAATGACCCCTGGTTCTAACACAGGACCTGCCTTTACTGTATTCAATAAACTTCACTCTTTTGAATAGGAGTTGTTGAGAACTGATTTCTGCGGGACTCCGACATGTTCTCAGTTATCATGGCTCCACTAGAGGGAGCTGCATATCTCTTGCTTTACTTCTAGCCCCATCTGCACCAGTAGGGCTAAAAAATGTGCAAGTCACTGGTTCAGCCATCCAGCATCCCCCATCAGGAAGCTGGATATTGTCCAAAAGTCCTTGTGGCACTGCAAGGGCCCTGGGCAATCCTTCATTTCTTGATAAGGAAGACCTTAAGCCAGCAAAGTGTGGCTTTGTTACACTGTTGCTTCTGCTAGCAGCAGCCAGTTCTGCCATGGGAAATGGCCAAGTGTCCTGAGTCAGTGCCAGCTTCATAAGGTGTCACAACATATTGATACTTGATGCCAGTCCCAGCATTAGAGATTAAAAACTACCAGACTGCATGTCATTTGAAGGCCAGATACAAATCTTTATGCTCATATAAGTCACATCTTCCACAATCCAATGCTGCTGAATAACAAAGTCTAGAGTTTGTCCTCAGAGAGATGACTATCAGTTGGACCATATACTGTAGAGACAGGAGATGAGGACAATTTCATATCAATAGAACTGTGGCCTGCTATCGAATATACGATAGCCTATTATTTTGATTTCAAGTATAACTCTTATGATTCCTAATCTTTTTTGTGTTAGCAATAACTATAAAAGTCATGAGTGCATATTAATTATTTTTTAATTTAAAGAGTTCTCATGCAAGTTAAAGAAATTTATTTTAATATTATATTTAAATATTAAATTCCAAAACTCATAAGTAAACATACTGATGTTGCAAATATCAGAAGGGGGGAGATTTTTTTTTATACAGAAAGACATAAGCCTTAAATATAATTAAAGAATTGCCGGGGGGCGTGGCGTCGGACGGAAGATGAAAGACGCCTAATCCGACTGCTCCCGACCCGATCCTCCCTTCCCTTACTTGAAGTGAACAAAAAAAGCATAAAAACGACCCCAGAGTATGAAAAAAACTGGGCGAAACAAAGATCTACAGAAAGGCTCGCAAAACAGCATCGCTAAGAAATTTTTTTCTTCAAATTCACTAGGTGAGTCAGAGCGAACAACGGAGCTGCGCCAAAACAAAATGGCGTCCGAAAACGTTAACAAAAATAAAGACCAAACAGACGAATTAGTTACAGTAAAAACCCTTCAATCAGCATTAAAAAGCTCTCTGCAAGAGATGGAGCAATCTATCTTAGAGAACCTTACACAAAAACTAAATGATCTACTGCATCCAGTTGCAGAACAAATAACTGAGTTAACAAAGGCTATAGAAGCAACTGCTCAAACTGCAGAAACGGCACTTGCCTTGGGACAGACTATCCAGACAGAAAATCAAACGATACAGTTGGAGAACCAAGACATGAAAGAGAGAATATTGATCCTAGAATCTATGGCCAGAAAACAGAATCTTAAATTTCGTGGCTTCCAAGAAAACCCTGAGGAAACACCAGAATTAACAAAAATAATGAGTACATGGCTTGCAGGTATTTTAAATCTAGATGAGAGAGACCATCTAATCTTGATAAAAGCTCATAGAATAGGATCTCAATTCAACACCAACAGAAAATTTTCCAGAGATATCCTGATTACTTTTGCAGATGTTCGACAAAAAATGGAAGTCTTAAAAATTGCAAGAGAACATGGCCACCTGCTATATCAAGAACAACGGATCTCTGTCTTCCCAGACCTTCCCAAGGAAGCCCTACAAATCAGACAAAAATTAAAAGCAACAACTCAGAAATTAAGAGAAGAAAAAATCAACTATAGATGGAGCACCCCAGGTAAAATAACAGTGAGACATCAAGGAAAAATTTATCAGGCAACAGACGAAGAAAGTGGCTTACATCTTTTGCGAGAATTGGACTGCACCTCTCCAATGGAAATACCAAAAAGAACATTTAAGAGAAGGCTCCAAACAAATCTGTCTCCATATAAAGCCAGTAAAGTCCCAATTAGAAATTCTACAACCAAGATTGGTCTGTAAATGGACATAAGAATTAAAGCTGAGTCTATAGCAGCAGTTAAGTATAGGTAACAAAAATATTATTATATGAAGCTTTTCACTTTGAAGATTAAACAAAAAAGATATTATTTATCAGGATATAAAGGGGAAGGGGGGAGAAGGGAGGGAAGAGGGTAAAGGTACAGCCTCAGTTTAAAAAACTTAGTAAATTTCTTAAAATAAAGCACTATTACGGTCAAAACTGAAGTAAGTAAGACCAGGGTGGGAGGGGGAGTTTAGTTTATAATAGTTTATAATATTTTGTACTTTGGTTGTTTGTTCTGAAAGTTACAGTTTAATTTATTTTGTTATAGCATAGGAAGGAATTTACAAATATACAGAGATTTGTGATTTAGTAACAAACTGGTTAAAAGGATTTGATAAATCTGAATTATTTGCAAAATGACATATACTGTTTTGTCTTGGAATGTGAGAGGCATGAACAACAAAATCAAGAGAAAGAGAATTACAACACATATAATGAAAACAAAACCAGATATAGTTCTCCTACAGGAGACACACCTTAAAAATGAATCTGATCAAACTTTGGCAACATCATGGTATAACCAACAATTTTCATCTCCTGGGTCCTCAAAAGCTAGAGGTTCTACAATCTTAGTAGCAAAAACTCTTGATTTTGTTTCACGTGCCACTCTGAGAGATAAGGAAGGAAGATATATTTTTGTAAAAGGAGAACTAGAAGGGAAGACCATAACTTTTGGATCAGTATATGCCCCAAATGCAGAACAGTTACAATTTGCAAAAGAAATGCTAGAACAATTAAGACTTTTCCAGGAAGGTGAAATATTAATAGGGGGGACTTTAACTATATTTTAAATACACAGCTAGATAAAACTCTTATCAGAAAAAAGAAGAAGACCAATAATGTGAACACAGAAACAGAACTTCAAAAGATCTTTAGAAAACATGGTTTATTCGATATTTGGAGAATTATGCACCCTTCAGACCGTGATTACACATATTATTCTGCTAGATTTAACTCATACACCAGAATAGATTACATTTTAATTTCTCACACAATGTTAACAAAAGTAAACCAATCAAATATAGATATGAAAATCTGGTCAGACCATGCTCCAGTAACATGTAAAATTAAGGATGTACAAAAAACTAAATCACAAAAAAAATGGGTACTGAACAAATCTATTTTATTGAAACCTGATATACAACAACAAATTACAACTCACATTAAAAATTTCTTTGAACATAATAAAGCTGAAGATACTTCACATCAAAACAATTGGGATACATTAAAATCAGTAATGAGAGGACATTTAATTTCTATAACCTCTTATTTAAAAAAAGAAAGAATGGAATCTATCAAGTTATTGGAAGCAAAAATAATTAAATTAGAACTAATGCATAAAGAGTCACGCAATAAAAGAATATTTCAACAGTTGTTGGCGGAAAGAAATATTTTAGAAACACTAATCACACAAAAAATACAGAAAGACTTGTTATATACAAGACAACAGAACTGGAAAAAATCTCCAAAAACCTTAAAAATTCTTTCTTGGAGAGTCAAAGGAAAACAGTCTTCCAGGTATATTCAAGCATTAAGAGACAGCAAAGGTAAAATGCAAACAGATATAAAACAGATTTCACTAATTTTAGAATCATACTTTACAAATTTATACAAAGAAAAAACTATAGACAATAGGATAATCACTGAATATTTAACAACTGAAAATATATTTAAAAAAAATCTCAACTCAGCATAAGAAACTATTAGAAAAAAACATCACTAAACAAGAGGTATTAGAGGCCATTGTTCAATCAAAAAACAACTCTACTGCAGGTCCTGATGGCTATCCTTTTGAATTTTATAAGTTGTTTAAATCTAATCTAATTGACCCATTTATTGCATTATGTAATGATATCATGGAAAAAGGGGTTATCCCCCATACTTGGCAACATTCAGAAATTATTCTGATACCTAAACCTGAGAAAGATAGGACCCTAACTTCTTCGTATCGTCCTATTACACTATTAAACACAGATTCAAAATTATTTACAAAAATTATTGCTAATAGGCTGAAACAAATTTTGCCAGATTACATTGAAAATGATCAAACAGGGTTCTTGCCAAATAGAAATATTATAGAAAATCTAAGAAAAACTATTGATTTGATCCAACATTGTGAAAATTCTAAAAAAGAAACTTTTCTTTTGTCTCTGGACGTAGAGAAAGCTTTCGATAGTATAAATTTAAACTATCTTAAGAAACTTATAGAAATAATGGGATTTGGTGAAAAATTTCAAAAAACAATTCAAGCTCTCTATGCCAACTCTTCAGCTACTTTAAAATTTAATAATTATAATTCTAATAAAATAAATCTACAAAGAGGAACACGACAAGGATGCCCTTTGTCTCCGTTGTTATTTATCATGGCCATAGAACCCTTTGCAGAAACAATAAGGAAAAATAAAAAAATAGAGGGAATAAAAATAAACAAACTGGAATTTAAATTATCTCTTTATGCAGATGATGTAATATTGTATATTACAAACCCCCAGAAATCTCTAAAAGAATTACAAAGAAATATAGAAAATTCTGGAGAAGTTTCAGGACTTAAGTTTAGTAAAGAAAAATCAATATCTCATCCAATACATATGGATCAACATGTATTAAAAGAAATGTCACAAGAATATAAATTTCAATCTTCAGATAAGCCTTGGAGATACCTAGGCATATATATTCCATCTGACTCAGAACTTTTATTTGAATGTAATTTTAAAAAATTGCATCATGAAATAAAAACCATGTTAAAATCCTGGAGTAAAAAATTATTAAGTTGGATGGACAGATTACATTTAATAAAAAATTTTATTATACCAAAATTTTTATTTTTATTTAGAGCTCTCCCAATTTATATTCCTAAAAAGATTATTAAAAGATGGCAAAGTGAATTAAATATTTTTTTCTGGAATAATAAAAAGCCAAGAACAAACTATAAAACTCTTTTCAGATCTTCTACTCGAGGAGGTCTTGATTTTCCTAATTTATATACATACTATGAAGCATCAAACTTAGCTGTTTTGATAAAAGCAGCTACAATTCATAATCCACCATCTTGGGTTCAAATAGAATTAAACTTACTGCCTAATATTTCATTATATGATTTATTATGGAACCCAGAATTAATTTTACAGCAAAAAGACAAAATTAGTAAAACTCTAACTAATTCTTTAGATATTTGGTACAAGAGACAAAAATTACTAGCACCAGACATATCATCTCAAGCATCCTTTATTAATCAATCATGGTTTGGTCCAGGTCAAGAACCTGCAGAATTTAATTCATGGATAAAAGCAGGTATTACAAGAATAAAACACCTTTTAGATAAAGGTAAAATAATTGAGAAAGGAAAATTAGAACAGAAAATATGTCAAAAAATTCATTGGTATAAATATTTACAAATTAAAAACTTATTAGAATCCCCACGATTAAAAGTGACAAGATATAGGCATATGACCCCATTTGAATCAATGTTGAATGAAGCTAAAGAACAAGATCCAGGTTTGATAACAAAAATATACCAATTTTTAAACCAACTTGATGAAGAAGGAAAAATGCTATACCAAAAACAATGGGAAGAGGATTTGAATATAGTCTTAACAGATGACGAATGGCTTTCTATTTGGAACTCTCCAAGTCTCACTTCAAAAATAATTTCTGTTAAGTTGCAATCTATAAAAATTTTAACACGCTGGCATATTCCCCCATTAACACTATATAGGATAAATAATAAATACTCCCCCAACTGTAAAAAATGCGGGCAAATCGCAAATTTTATACACAATTGGTGGTCTTGCCCTTACATTACAGTTTTTTGGACCCAAATTATATCAAATATTAAAAACATAGTTTCTGTCTCTCTACCACTAAAACAAGATGTAATTTTATTAGAAAATTGGGGAACATTACAAATAACACCAAGAGACAAAGAAGAAATTTCAATTTTATTAGCAATAGCAAAACAATTAATTGCACTAAAATGGATAGTAAAAAACCCACCAACTATCAAGAACTGGTTAATGAAGATATGGGAATATTTTATTTTGTATAAAATGTCTTTCACATTATGTAACAATTCACCACTACAATATCAAAACAAAGTAGTAAAAATTTGGTATCCGATAATAAGTTATTTAATGGAAAAGGAGATTCTTCCACAAACTCCTCTGTACAAAAATTTGATTTATTTTTAAGCGATTCTTTCCTATGTACATTTAACCTGCATTTATGATGTTTAAGTTTCTGTATTTTGACAGTTATCAGTTGAATTATTTGTTTGTTAAAAAATGTTAAAAATTGTAAATAAAAAAAAAAAATTGCCAAATAACCTTCAGAGCAAGACAAAAGTATGCACAGTATACAAATAGAAAAGGATGGTCAGCCTCAATGAGTTCAACATTATACCACTAATTTTGACCTTACCCACATTTGCTTCAGGTGCCCTCATCATCAGTGGATAAACAGATGACAACCAAAAAAGGCCTTCTCAGTCATGGCACCAAAATTTTGGAATTTTCTCCCAAGGCTTGTCTGTCTCACTCAATCACTGTCTTCCACCACTGAGTGAAGTCTTTTCTGTTTCATCAGGAGTAATGATACTCCTTTTTGTTTGTTTGTTTTTATTTTCTGCTTATATATACCTTGAGGGCCCTAACTGGGCAGAAAGGCACCATACAATGTTTTACAAATAAATGACTAAATAAATAAATGTCTTGCATCTGAATAGCATCTGGTAATTTGTCTACGATAAGAAGTGAACAGCAGGCAAACTGCGATTTCCACACTTAAGCTTGTTTTGATCACCTGCTACACTAAGGCTGAGATCACACAGTTGGAAAGTGCATTGAAAGTGGATTATTTAGTGTGTGTGATCACAGCCTGTGATTTTTCAAAGCAGCATTGTTTAAACAAAATAGTTTGTTACAATGTCTGAATGTGGCCTATGCATTATTCTAACCAGATTTTGTATCAATAGGCTTTATGTTATTTATTTTAGCATCTCACTGTATCTCACTCTAATCATAATAGTGCATTTCACTCCCATAGGGTATTACATACACCTCTCATCTAAGTCTTTTCAAATGCCCCAAATCTAGACTTGTACATTATTTTTTAAATCTTTCACACCTCTGAAATTTCCCCCAGATTTGATATTCAAATCAAACATTAAGTGGCATGCAAAATAACAAGCTCAACTGGCACCCTTTCTGTCTAAATAGCATTATTTTCTCCCATATGCCAAAGGGTTATATTGAGACAGCAAAAAGTACAAAATAAAATGAACAAACTGCAACAATTTTAGAAGGGAAGGAATCTGGTGAAAAGTGTCCATCTACACTAGTCTATGATACAAATGCTCATGTGAAATAGTTGAGTTGTTGGCCAAAAGTAGATGGTATATATTGATCACCTCTCCAATAGAAAATTGTCCAAATCCCAGCATAAATAAACTATTAACAAGAGCAGCGACATATTTATTTACTATCTTAGTTACAGCAAATTACTCCCCCATGTTATCTAGCATAGTTTCATCATGTGACAATATAAAGTAAGACAAATCACATCAGCCATGTTGCAGTAGCATAGAGTGTCAGCTTCTCCAGGCAATAGTTGCAAATTGCAAAGCTCAAAGTCCTCGTGACTTTTAAGTGAAGTACTTTTCTGTTCTTTTGCTATGTTAAATGAGAAAGGTCTGTCTGCATATCAAACATTCCCTGTATTCCGATATCTTTCTAAACCTCTTGATAACTGAACTCCAGTGTCATAGAGACCATAGCCATGTACACACCAACTCTACCAGTGCAATCCTAAACAGAGTAACACCTTTCTAAATATATTAAAATCAATGAGTTTAGAAGAATGCACTGTGTTTAGGATGGTGGTGTCAATTACTCTTATCTTAGAGGAAGCCTCAGAGAGATTTTTAATCCATCTGTTTAGACAGTGGGGGATATTACTTAAGAGGCACTTAATATGAGGGACATATTGATTCTGAACTCTGCTAAATCCATGAGCAAGCTCCAATTTAACCAAGAAATTCTGCTTCATCCCATGGCCTTTAGAATGATAGCTCCTGGGTACAAATTAGCTGCACATTTTCAAAGCCTTTTGAGGGCCAGGCTGACTACACTTGCTGTTTATAAAGTAGGATTATTTGTGCGTACTCCAGAAGAAAGCTGAGACATTTGGTTAGGGTGGGGAAAACAGCTTAAACAATTTATACTTGCAGTATTCTTGGCTATCTTTCTATTAGAATAAAGTGTGAAAAGGAAAGTACAGGACATTATTTTCAAGCAGCAGAAACTGGATTTAGCAATAAGGAATAAAATGAGAAGTGAGGGCAATATAGCTCAGTTTAATTAATGGGTAATGCTAAAGAATGCCTGTTTCAACAGATGGTCATCCATGACAGCAACCTGTCATGAAGAAAAAATAGTTAAAGACCAAAACTGTCAATTTTCTATATGGCAAACAGACATAAGATTTTACCAGCAAACATCCCAAAAAGAAAAGGTCATGAAGGAACTTTTAATAATGACTGGCATTTAATTCATTTGCAGTGGATTTAATTTTACTGAAAAGTTGTTTTTAAATGGTTATTTCATGTAATTTATTATAGTCTAAATACTTAATACCATTACAACTCCTAATGGGATTACTAATTGTATTAGGCTCTCTAAATTTTAATTTCTATATGTGGCCTTTAGTAGCAGCCTCTCTCTCATGGATCATTGCCTTGACGTGGCAAGGGGGCTTGCATGGTTCAATAAAGCTGTGGGCTATGGCATGGAGGGCCACCCAGGAGGGATAGGCCCAGCAGAGAACTCAGACAAAATGTGATCCACTGGAGAAGGAAATGGCAACCCACTCCAATATCTCTGCCAAGAAAACCCCATGGACAGTAACAAAAGATGAAAAGATATGACTCCAGAAGATGAGCCCCTCAGGTCAGAAGGTGTCCAATATGCTACTGGGAAGAGCAGAGGGCAAGTACAAGTAACCCCAGAAAGAGTGAAGCAGCTGGGCCAAAGCTGAAAGGACACTCAGCTGTGGATGTGTCTGATGGTGAAAGGAAAGTCCAATGCTGCAAAGAACAAGACTGCACAGGAACCTAGAATGTAAGATCTATGAATCAAAGTAAGCTTGACGTGGTCAAAAATGAGATGGCAAGATTGTACATCAACATCTTAGGAATCAGTGGACTAAAGTGGATGGGAATGGGTGAATTTAACTCAGAAGACCATTGTATCTACTACTGTGGCCAAGAATCCCATAGAAAAAATGGTGTGGCCTTTACAGTCAACAAGAGAGTGTGAATGGCAGTAATGAGATACAATCTCAAAAATGACAGAATGATTTTGGTCCAAATCCAAGCAAACCATTCAACATCACAGTAATCCAAGTCTATGCCCCAACCACTGATGCAGAACAGACTGAAGAGGACTGGTTCTATGAAGATCTACAACACCTCCTAGAACTAACACCAAAAAATAATGGACAAGTTTGGCCTTGGAGAACAAAATGAAGCCAGGCAAAGGCTAACAGAGTTTTGTCAAGAGAACTGGCTGGTCATAGTGAATACCCTCTTACAACAACTTAAGAGGCGACTCTACACATGGACATCACCAGATGGGCAACACTAAAATCAGATTGATTATATCATTTGCAGTCGAAGATGGAGAAGCTCTATACAGTCAGTAAAAACAAGTCCTGGAGCTGACCGTGGCTCAGATCATGAGCTACGTATTGCAAAATTCAGACTGAAACTGAAGAAAGTTGGGAAGACCACTAGGCCATTCATGTTTGACCTAGATCACATCCCTTATGAATACATAGTGGAGGTGAAGAACAGGTTTAAGGGACTAGATTTGATAGACAGAGTGCCTGAAGAATTATGGAAGGAGGTTCGTGACATTGTACAGGAGGCAGCAATCAGCACCATCCCAAAGAAACAGAAATGCAAGAAAGCAAACTGGCTGTCTGATGAGGCTTTACAAATAGCAGAGGAGAGAAGGGAAGCAAAAGGCAAAGATAAAAAGGAAAGATTTACCCAACTGAATGCAAATTTCTAGAGAACAGCAAGGAGAGATAAGGAAACTTTCCTGAACAATGCAAAGTAATAGAGGAAAAAAATAGAATGGGAAGGACTAGAAATCTCTTCAAGAAAACTGGGGAAATCAAGGGATCGTTCTGTGCAAAGCTGGCCATGATAAAGGACAAAAATGGTAGGGACCTAACAGAAGCAGAAAAAAATAAGGAAAAGATGGCAAGAATACACAGAAGACCTATACAAGAAGGATCTCAATGTCCTTGACAGCCACAACGGTCTGATCACTGACCTCAAGCCAGACAGCCTGGAGTGCAAAGTCAAATGGGCCTTAGAAAGCATTACTGACAACAAAGCTAGTGGAGGTGATGGTATCCCGGCTGAGCTATTCAAAGTCTTAAAAGATGATGCTGTTAAAGTGCTGCACTCAATATGACAGCAAATTTGGAAAACGCTAGAGTGGCCACAGGATTGGAAAAGGTCAGTTTATATTCCAATCCCAAAGAAGGGCAATACCAAGGAATGTTCAAACTATCACACAATTGCACTCATTTCACATGCTAGCGAGGTCATGCTCAAGATCCTACAAGCTAGGCTTCAGCAGAACGTGGACAGAGAACTGCCAGAAGTACAAGCTGGGTTTTGAAGAGGTAGAGGAACTAGAGATCAAATTGCCAACATTCGCTGGATTATGGAGAAAGCAAGGGAGTACCAGAAAAACACCTACTTCTGCTTCATTGACTACGCTAAAGCCTTTGATTGTGTGGATCACAACAAACTATGGCAAGTCCTTAAAGAGATGGGAGTATCAGACCACCTCACATGTCTCTTGAGAAACCTGTATAAGGGTCAAGAAGTGACAGTTAGAACCGGATATGGAACAACTGATTGGTTTGACAAAGGAAAAGGAGTACGACAAGGATGTACATTGTCACCTTGCTTATTTAATTTATATGCAGAGTACATCATGCAAAATGCCAGCCTGGATGAATCACAGGCCAGAATTAAGATTGCTGGGGAAAACATCAACAACCTCAGATATGCAGACGATAACACTCTACTGGGAGAAAGTGAAGAGGACCTCAAGAGCCTCTTGCTGAAAATGAAAGAGGAGAGTGCAAAAGTTGGCTTGAAACTCAACATCAAAAAAACTAAGATCATGGCATCCAGCCCCATCACTCCTTGGCAAATAGAAGGGGAAGTCATGGAAGCAGTGACAGACTTCACATTCCTGGGATCCAAGATTACTGCAGACAGTAACTGCAGTCATGAAATTAAAAGATGCCTGCTCCTTGGGAGGAAAGCGATGACAAACCTAGACAGCATAATAAAAAGTAGACACATCACCCCGCCAACAAAAGTCCGTATGGTCAAAGCAATGGCATTCCCAATAGCAATGTATGGCGGTGAGAGTTGGACTAGAAGGAAGGCCGAGTGCTGAAGAATAGATTCTTTTGAATTATGGTGCTGGAGAAGACTCTTGAGAGTCCCCTGGACTGCAAGAAGATCAAATCAATCCTAAAAGAAATCAACCCTGACTGTTCTCTGGAAGGCCAGATACTGAAGCTGAAGCTCAAATACTTTGGCCACCAAATAAGAAGGGAGCACTGACTGGAGAAGACACTGATGCTGGGAAAGATTGAAGGTCAAAGAAGAAGAAGACGACAAAGGATGAGGTGGTTAGTGTTATCAAGGCAACAAACATGAAATTAAACAGACTCTGGAGCACGATGGAAGACAGGAGGGCCTGGCGTGATGTGGTCCATGGTGTCGCAGAGTGTTGGACTTGACTGTGCGACTGAACAATAGGGAGGTGGTAAGCTCCTCTTCACCGGCAGCTTTCAAGAAGAGGCTGGATGAATATTTGTCAGAGATGCTTTAGGCTGGTCCTGCATTGGGCAAGGGGTTGGACTAGACGGTCTATATGGCCTCTTCCAACTCTATGATTCTATGATAATAACAGTAGCGGCCTGCTGCAGCAGTTTAATAAGAAGTTATTTAATTTGAACGAGCTAGCCTCAGTATTGATATTACTGGTATGTAGGGTTTCTAGTGTCAGGCTCCTTAGTCAGGTCACATAACACAGGGCTTTATCAGAAGAAAACTCTTTATTGGTGAATCAGAACTAAAGACACGTATACGAGTTGTGTCAGGAATGCCCAGGAACAGTAGGGCCTCCTAAGTTATACTACAATCAAACATCCCCTTAACGAGCTAAAGCCAATGAGTATAGTTTGTGCAAGTGGGCAAAGCAAGCAGGCAAACAATCTAAAAGCTGTTGGTTCCCAGCTTAGGAGTTCTGCAGCTGGAGCTTCTACAAGGTCACATAGATGACAACATACAGACAGTGAAAACGGTAATGTTCAGAGGCTGGTAGACTAAGAGTATCATAGAATCATAGAATGTTAGAGTTGGAAGGGACCTTGCAGGCCATCTAGTCCAACCCCCTGCACTCTGCAGGAACACAGCCGAAACCCCTACATACCTACAACATACCCAAAAGATGGTTGTCCAGTCTCCTCTTGAAAATGTCCAGCGAAGGAGCATCCACCACCTCCCGAGGCAGTCTGTTCCACTGCTCAACCACTCTTACAGTCAGAAGTTTCTCCTGATATTAAGCCGGTAACGACTCCCTTGTAATTTCCACCCATTAGATCTAGTCTTGCAATCCGGAGCAAGAGAGAATAGATCCACTCCATCTTCTACATGACAGCCCTTCAAATACTTGAAGACTGCAATCATGTCCCCTCTAAACCTTCTCTTTCCCAGGCTAAACATACCCAACTCCCTCAGCCTTTCCTCATAAGACTTGGACTCCAACCCTCTCACCATCCTGGTCGCCCTCCTCTGGACCCGCTCAAGTTTGTCAACATCCTTCTGAAAATGTGGTGCCCAAAACTGGACACAGTACTCCAGGTGGGGCCTGACCATAGCAGAATACAGCGGAACTACCACCTCCCGTGATCTGGACACAATGCTTCTGCTAATGCATCCTAAGATTGCATTAGCTTTCTTCACAGCCGCATCACACTGCAGGCTCATGTTTAGCTTGCGATCAACCATAACACCTAGATCCCTTTCACATGTGCTGCTGTCAAGCCAAGTCCCTCCCATTCTATATCTGTGCCTTTGATTTTTTGTACCTAAGTGTAGGACTTTGCACTTATCTCTATTGAAATTCATTTTATTTGTCTCAGCCCACTGTTCTAGCCTATCAAGATCCTTCTGAATCCTGACTCTGTCTTTTTCAGAATTAGCAATCCCACCCAGCTTCGTGTCATCTGCAAATTTGATAAGCATCCCCTCTATGTCTTCATCCAGGTCATTTATAAAAACATTGAATAACACCAGGCCTAGGACCGAGCCCTGTGGTACTCCACTCGAGATTTCCCTCCACGTAGACGCAGAGCCATTTACGAGCACTCGTTGGGTACGACTTTTCAACCAACCATGAATCCACCCAACGGTTGCGCCATCCAGCCCACACTTAACCAGCTTATCCTCAGGGATATCATGAGAAACTTTGTCAAATGCTTTACTGAAATCTAGATACACTATATCCACGGCATTGCCAGAGTCAACCATTTTAGTAATTCTGTCAAAAAAGGAGATAAGGTTAGTCTGGCATGACTTATTCTTCATAAACTCATGCTGGCTATCACCAATTAACTCATTTTGTTCAAGGTGTTCACAAACTGAAGAATGCAGGGCATATGAAGAAAAGGGGAACTGCCAGTTCAGAATAAGTAAGGAAATGGTTAGAGAACATCTAGCTGCCTTAAATACTTTCAAATCTCCAGAGCCGGATGGCTTGCATCCGAGGGTGCTAAAAGAGTACTCCCTCCACATTCCATCCCCATGACAGGGCTACCTGACATCCTGCCCTCCCAAGCACCTCCCCCTGAGTTTGTTGGGGTAGTGATGATGGAAACACCGAAGAAGGCAGGGGGCCCTGATGTGATCCACCTCCACCCACTCCCTGTGTTGTGGTCCAAAGTCCACCCATTTGATCAGGTAGAATTACTGGTTTCATCTAAGCTTAGAGTCTAAAATGTCAGCAACTTTGTAATGCGGTTCACCTTGCACCATCAGAGGGGGTGGCTGTGCATGCTGAGGTTGCCAAGCATTAGGTCCAGGGTCCCAGCAGAGTAATATGAAATGGAAAATAGGGTGCAAATGTTTCAAAGTCTTTGGCAATTTAAGTCCCACAGTCACCTCATTTATTTTCCATTTTCCTGGAAACGGGTCCACATATTTCCAACCCAGCTTCCAGCTAGGCTGGAGTCCCTTGATGTTCTTGGTAGACACATAAACTGAGTCACGAGGCTGGATGTCCCAGCCCACAGTGCATTTCTTGTCAGCCTGAAGCTTGTAGGCCTGTTTAGCCCCATCTAACGCTTTGCACAAAAGCGGCCAGTCTGCCTGCAACCGTTTACACCAGTCCCCCACCTCTCCTTCCGGCAGGGCCACATCAGACAGGAATGGGAGAGGTGGCGCCTCGTAACCATAAGCTGCCATAAATGGAGATACCTCCATGGAGGAACGACATGTGTTATTGTAACAAAACTCCGCTAGGGGGAGGAGTCCCTCCCAATTGTCTTGTTGAAAGTTAGTGAAACAGCGGAGGTACTGCTCAAGGGTTTGATTGACCTGCTCCATCTGGCCATCAGTCTCGGGGTGATAAGCACTGCTCAAAAATGCCAACTTTTCGGGCATCCTGTCGAACATTGCATCCAGTAGTTCCATCAGCCAGTGTGCCTCACGGGGCGACTGCCCCGGGACCCGGTCCCCTGGAGGTGGTGGGGGTAGGATGGCAGGCTGCTGGAGGGGTGAAGGTGCTGGTGCCAGCTGCCGCAGGGGTGGCTGTGCCAGCTGCATCGGCAGCCGGAGTCAGAGTTCATGCTGCACCACATCCGTTACAATTCCCGGCAGATTTTGAAACGATTCTTCGACCATTTGCATGAGACAATCCTGGCTGCATTCGAGCAGCTCTAAGCGGGTGTCTATGAACCCCTCGGTCTTCGCAGTCTCCTGAAGGATGGCTCCAGCCTCCGGCTCATAACTCAGTCCTCGAAAAGGCCGGTCATATCGGCTTTCCTGAAGCGGTTCCGGGGTGAGTGTCCAGGTCTCTTGGGTATCCATGTGAAAATTTCCCCAACGCGGTCCCTTCAGCTGTGAAGTCACCTGCGCTTTTGCCCCACCAAAGGGTTCCCGGAAAAGCTCATAGGAGTCCTTTTCCTCCTCAAGTGGACGGGTGATTGGCACGGTGTTTGGCATGGAAATCATAGGGACCGTTTCCCCAGTCGTGGCTGGGATTTCTTCCTCGCTGCCACTCATCTCGGAATTGAGAGATGCAGGTCGAGAGAATGATGATTCCTGACACTTTGTCAGGCTCCTCAGTCAGGTCACACGACACAGGGCTTCATCAGAAGGAAACTGTTTATTGGTGAATCAGAGCTAAAGACACATGTACGAGTTGTGTCAGGAATGCCCAGGAACAGTAGGGCCTCCTAAGTTATACTACAATCAAACACCCCCTTAACGAGCTAAAGCCAATGAGTATAGTTTGGGCACGCGAGCAAAGCAAGCGGGCAAAGCAGGCAAACAATCTAAAAGCTGTTGGTTCCCAGCTTAGGAGTTCTGCAGCTGGAGCTTCTACAAGGTCACACAGATGATAACATACAGACAGTGAAAACGGTAATGTTCAGAGGCTGGTAGACTAAGAGTACTCCCTCCACATTCCATCCCCATGACAGGGCTACTTGACATCTAAGCCCTTCAGCTGCAAAGCCTGGGAGCTTTTGGAAGTGGAGCCTGGGGGAGGAGGAATGTTAATGGTTCAATGACATCACTTCCTAATGAAGTTCCAGAAGTGACATCAGAGCACCGCTGCCACAGCCCCCCTGCAAGTGACTCTCCTGGAATTCCCTCATTTTCTGTGATAAAGACCATGGGGACTGTGACATCATTCACTCCACTTCTCTTCTGATGCTTACTTGATCAAGCATGGGCAAATGAGGATGGGGGCAGGAGCTTGTTCATAATAAGCAGGCATGTGATGAGTCTACCGGTATGTTAATGATTAGAAAGCACTGGTAGACCAGAGGAAGGCTATAGATTGGGAGAGACCGTCTTTTAGACTTATGAATGCCATTTATTTTTAGTATAGAGATCTTTTTCACCAACATACATATAATGGTAATAATAACCAAAGTCCAATAAATGATTATGCCACATGCTTATAAAAACAGCTCAGCATTTCCCCTCACTACTGAATCATTACAACTCTGACTCCACCCATCTAGTGACAAGACTTGTTTATTTAGGCAAGATGGAAAGGCAAGATGGAAAAAAAGATCTACTCATATAGGATTGAAACAAGATGCCTGTGTATTTCCAGTGTGACACTATTAGAAAGGGGGGGGGGCAGGCCCATAGCCAGGATTTTTTAATTCAGGGGGCCTTTAAATAAGTCAGGGGGCACCCTGTACACTCCCCTGCAAACGCACCCAAGGGAGCACCTGGGCTGGATGGGAACTATGGCCTCCATAGTTAAGGCCTGATCCAGGAGCACTCCCAGACTCCTGACCTCTGACACTGGCACCAAAGGTGCCCCGTTGAAGGTTGGAAGTTGGAGACCCAACCCCGAACTGACCCAACTCAAGCACAGGACCTCTGTCTTTGCCGGGGTTAGTTTCAACCGGCTCAGCCTGAGCCACCCAGTCACAGCCTGCAAAACCCAGTGAAGATCTTCTGGGCCAGAGTCCTACCAGCCGCCCAACATCAGATAGAGCTGGGTGTCATCCGCATATTGATGACACCCAAGCCCATACCTCCAGGCAATCAGGACGAGGGGGCGCATGTAGATGTTAAACAACATCGGGGAAAGCACCGCCCCCTGAGGCAGTCCGCATTCAAGTGGGTTCCCCTAGTACTACCCTCTGTCCCCGACCTTGGAGAAAAGAGCCAAGCCATTGAAAGGTGAGCCCCTGAATCCCCGCGTTGGGAGAGTATATATGTATTTAGATATTTATGTCCCACTTTTCTTTACCTCATGTTGCCAGTGCCACTGTGAATTATTTCAGTCCTCTGTTTTTTGTTCCTGGTATTAATTCATTTTTATAAGTATTTTATGGCTTTTCCCCACAATTTACAGTTTCTATATGCACAACGTACATTAGGAAATGTTATACTTCTGAACACAGCAAATAAATGCAGTGGACCCTTGGAGCAGCTTAAATCCTTTGTTGCGTAACATTCTGCTAGACTTCAGCAAAAATCCAACAGAACTCGTTAAAGGAACAGGTCCATAGCCTGAGGGTGTTCTTGGACCAAGGTCTAATGCTAGATAAGCAGGAGACAGCTATGGCCAGAAGTGCCTTTTTACCAGTTTCAACTGGTTAGCCAGCTGTAGCCTTTCCTGGGGAGAAAAGATCTGGCCACTGTGGTAACATGCCTTGGTTACATCTAGATTAGATTACAATGTGCTCTACATGGGGCTGCCTGTGAAAAGCGTTAAAAAACTTCAATTGGTACCAATGCTCCCTCTAAGCTGTAGAGTCTTGTGAGCAAAAATTCTACTTTGTGAACTACTAGCATTAAAGTTGTGAGCGAGTGATTTGACTACTGCATAAATTAGTTTGCTTGGGAGCCATCCTTCCTGAGCTAGGACAAAAAGGTGTGAGCCAGAGGCTAAAAAACTGAGAGCTAGCTCACACTAACTCAGCTTAGAGGGAACTCTGAAATTTGGTACAGAATGCTGCATCCAGGATGTTGACTAAAGTGGATTGTAGGGACCATATAATTCCAGTCTTGGCCCATCTACACTGGTTCCCATTTGCTTCAATTTCAAAGGTGTATATTTAGGGACCAACATACCTGAAGGACCACCTGTACCTTTATATAGTCTTGACCCATCTACACTAGTTCCCATTTGCTTCAATTTCAAAGGTGTATGTTTAGGGACCAACTACACTGCCCCCCATTTGCTTCAATTTCAAAGGTGTATGTTTAGGGACCAACATACCTGAAGGACCACCTATACCTTTATGAACCCACCTGGCCATTACAGTCATCTTTGGAGGCCCTGCTTCAGGTGCCCCTGCTTTCTGAGCTTAGGCAAGTGTCAACCTGAAAAATGGCCTCCTTGGTCATGGCAAAAAAAACCTCTGGAACCCTCTTCCCAGGGAGATTTGTCTGCCCCCTTCTGTTGCCATTTTCCACCAGCAGCAGGTGAAGACATCCCTCAGTCATCCCATCTTTCCTATGTTTTGTTGTTTTGATGTTGCTGTATGTATTTCAGCATTCTTACCTGGATGGCCAAGGCTAGCCTGATCACATCATATCTCAGAAGCTAAGCATGTTTTGCCATGGGTAGTATTTGAATGGGAGACCACCAATGAATACCAGGGTCACTACGCAGAAGCAGGCACTTGCAAACCACCTCAGTAGTCTCTTGCCATGAAAATCCCATGTGAGTCATTATAAGTTTACTGCAATTTGACAGCACTTCACATACACATACACACGTATTTTAGCTCTGTTTTTAATTATTAGCTCTGCTTTTAATTGTTTTAATGACATGTGTTTTGGGAGGATTGAAGGTTTAAAACATGCTTTTAATATATATGTTTTAATTTGTTATCAGCCTTGCTGGCCCTGTGAGGGCAGGAAGATGGGATGTAATTTTTGTAAATAAATTAATATACTTGTATGTCCCCAAGCCAGATATCAGACTATGCCATGTCGCACTTGTAGCCCATAGTTATTACAGAGTGCTCCAGGCATGTTGTCTGCTTTCTAATCCTAACATTTACTGTATGCCACCTGGTTGCTTGCAACTCCTGTCACCTCACTATAAGTGTTATCTGCTCTAGCTATTCCTATTTAGTGACTGACTCACACATAAAGCCCTAATTCAAGAGCTAAAGGCATGAAGCTTGATCTGTGCTTATCATCCTTGGTGCTCCTTGGTTCTATTCAAAAAGGACAAAGTAAACAGAAAGTGTAACAGCTGATAAAATTCACAGTTCAGATGCAATATGAAAAAGAATATTTAGTCAGTTCTCCCAAAGCACTAAGCAGGTCATTGCTAATCACTCATGTAAGAATATATATATTCTTCCCCCTCCTCAATCAGCTGCTCACACTGTGTGGTCCCCACAGGCATTGGTCTTGCTTTTTCAAGGTTTCTAGGTAGCTGCTGAAGGAAGTGGGAAAATCTAATTTCTTCTGCCACATGGAACCCAGCCCTGGCAGCTAAAAGGAATATCTGTAGAGATACCTGTATATTGCATGTGGCCAAGAGGCTACACTGTAGTTAAGTTCCAAACAAGATGTAATATTTTTTACTTGCTTTATGCAATAGAAGAATTAATACTTGCACAGGCTCTTTGCAAAAAGTTTTCAATCAAAGCTTTAATTTTAGATCTACCCAAAGATCTCAGCCCCAGTTACATTGTTACACTATTCCATTTCTCCAAAAGTATTCGAATAATGATTGTAGCATATGATAAACTCTGGATCCTATTACTTTAATCAGCAATAAACATTGCATTCACCACAGAAATACCAAATAATGATAACTACTTTAAATTTGATTACACATGTTAGAAGAAATGGACTAAGTTACAAATGAGTGAGATTATTTTAAAACTGACTGCTATAGGGATTTCTTCATGTAATTTTAGAAAGCTTTCAATTAGAAAATTATCTCTTTAATAGATTACACATAAAGAATTAAACCAGTCTTAATGAATTATGAGTTATCTATATATGTGTGCGGGACCTATGAGGACTTTCATTGCAAGGAAATCTCCCCCCCTACCCGTGTCCCCCTCCTTCACTCCATTTTCCCTCCCTCCCTGCACTCTGACTTGGGGTTTCAATTGTCACTCACTCTTTGTCTCCCTCCCATCTTCCCACTTCTCCATCCTGCATACACATTCGTCTTTCCCTTCTAATCACCTTTACATTCAAAATGAAACAAATGACAACTAAACTTTCGTGTGGCAATCTTGTGCCTTTTAGTACTGCAGCATTTTTAGAGTATTTTGTGTTATTTTAATCATTCTCCCCTTTCTAAAGTTTTCAAACTTTTCTGCAACCATCCTGAATTGCAGAAACATCTACTTTAGCCTTGGATGATCAAACTTTATAGGCTTTTGATCCACATAGTGGGACCACTCATCAGAACCAGATATAAAATGTGTACACACAAACAAAAAGTGACATTCTACTTCACAAATAAGAAATGTTGCAACATACAAAGACCAGGATTCAAAGATCTGCTTTAGCATGCCCAAGTGAAGCTTTAGCTTTCTTTTTAACAAAACCTTACAAATTAACTTTTAACTGCAGGCCTTCACACTGTATCTCAGACTGATTTTGAAACCTGTGTCAGTGTCAAGACTTTTTTGAAGTATGCAGAAAAAAAACAGACTGTTCTTTGAAAACTACACAAGTGCAAATTAAGAATCCAAGGGTATCTTAAAGACTTTATTTATTCCAGCATAATCTTCTGTGAATCCGATTTCATTCTGCTTCTCCAGACCATTGCAGCTATCCATCTGGAACTGACATGAGTGCAAAGTTTCTCTGGATTCACAAATAATTATACAGGTCTCCGGACCCAAACTTATCTCATAAGATAGTAATGAATCCCTTACATGCTATTGAACTTCCAGAAATTCAAAGAGTATTATATAAACACACACAGCTCATTTATTGTGTGCAGTACACTGCCTCTATTACCAATAATTGCAGTCACAGGTTCCAGTACTATATCTGTATCCATGGTAATTAGGTGCTCTCTAAGAAAGGTTTGCAAACCTACTTCAACCCTTCTTAAGGTAGTTACCTGGTAAACAATACTAGGGAGAGAATGGCCATAGACTGCCTCCATTTGCCATCCTAGCTACTGGCTTTAAAAAGGCCAGCTCCCAGTAGCGGAGGGAGGGATCACAGCATGGTTCACTACCATCTGCAATCCCTCTGCTGGCACCAATAACATAAACCAGCAGAAGGTGGTGTGTGTGTGTGTGTATGTGTAATAGGGTGAACTGGGGAAAAAAAACCAAACACCTTTTTTGGCATTTTTCAGGTATTCGGCCTACAGAATCAGATCCCGAGCTGATTCGGCTGCTGAACAATGGAAGCCAAAAAAAAAATACCTTTTTTTTTTTTGGCTTTCTCAAGGAAACACTGCTGCCTGCCTTTTTCCCATCTCCATAGGAAACAATGGAGGATTGGGGGCACCCTCTTTGGATGCCCCTAGAATTGGACCCCCTGGTCCAATCTTTTCCAAACTTGGCGAGTCTTTCGGGGAGAGGCTCCAGCAGCTACAGTACAAATTTGGTGCTTCTAACTCAAACTCCCTCCCCCCAGCCCCCTGAATACTTAGAAGATTTTTGCCATTGACTACAATGGCCCCAAAGGATATAATGGAGCCGAAAATTTTTAGGTACCAATAGAATACCAGTATTGGTATTCAGGTATATTTGGAAATCCCCAAAAAATCTGGCTTTATTATACCCGAATCCAAAAAAACTCGATTTTTTTTCCTGCACACCTCTAGTGTATAATGATCACTTCCACTTGCCATCCCTTGTGTGAAACTTCAGGAAATCAGTTTCCACCGGCAAAGGATGAAGGCAGTTTCCAATTTTCTATTATGTTGGTATACTATTGTACAATTTTTATTTGTTCACTGCCTTGAGCATCCTAATGGAAAGGCTGGACATAAATCCAATAAATAGATCTGTACCATGCAAAATGTTTAACAGTCCACTTGGCACTCCTCCTTTCCCACATACTTGGGCAAGCACATTTCTGGTTCTGCCTCATACTAAGTAAGTAAGAAGGCTGGAGAAATGAATCATTCAAGGACTGGTATACAAGGCATCTCTACTTCTCTTAAGATTAAAAAACAAGCCAGCATGCTGAACTGCAGATGCCTCAAATTCTCCCAGGATATCTTCTCCTGTTTCAACCCATTCAGAACTAAGAAGCATCTAAAAATGCAACCACTAATAGCAGATCATACTGTAAAATCTAAAAGGCTTGTAAATGGATGCACTGTACGGATACAACTCCCGCAGATATGTACTGATACCCAAATACTACCATATATTCATCATATTTTTAATTTCCTCAGATGACATCTATAACATCATCTGAGAGTCTAATTATTAGAACCTTGAAAATCCATGTTGAAGGCTCTCAATTTCTCCCCCTATTTGTTACTAAGAAAAAGCATGCCTATGTTTACCTAGAATGAAGAATTTACAATCACTCTGATGCATTCAAAATACCCTGGAACAACTGGATGACCCATGAAGCTTACTTTTTCCCCATCAAAGGGTAGTAAAAAAAATTACCAAATCATAATAGCATATATGACACAGGACGCACCAAGACTGAAATATTACTTCATCCATCATGCCAGCAGCATGTTAATCCAACATGAGATTTTGGGGATTTCTGTCTCTGGCACAATATGTAACTGTGAATGATGAACTGTTCTAATTTCACAAATATAAAATAAAATAAAAATAAACCAGTGTAAAAGTTTCCTTCATACACATTTTGAATACAAAAGCTACAGAAAGTTCATTTCATTTTGCTCATACAGCATCCACCTTTTTTAAATCTCTGAATCCCAGAGCCAGGAGGCAACATCAAGGGAAGACCTCAGCCTCTATGCCCTGCTGTTGGACCTCCAGAGGAACTGATTGGCCAGTATGTGAGACAGGATGCAGGACTAGATAGACCACTAGTCTGATCCAGCAGAGCTCTTCTTATGTTCTTAAATTAGACTATCTCTTTTTAAAAAAACATGGCCTGATTCTGGAAATAAATTCATTTTAAATCCCACTGAAATCAATGTGGTTCATCACAACTAACTTTTCCCATTTCATTCCACAGGACTGTCTTTGCCCAGAACAAAGTCTGAGTCCAGTGGCTACCCACCTAAAACTGTCTTTGTCCATATGAACCTGCCTAGAGATTAAGACTGTCTTGTACTGGCTTCCACACATGCCTTCCTAGGTGAAGTTGCTTGACATTAAAAAGAGACTGTTTCTGCCAGAGCCTCCCAGACCTACCCCAGGAAGTCCAATTGACTGATTTTTTGTTGGTCTTCTAGATACTGGTAAAGATGCATATTTTCTGGATGGCATTTGAAGGGGGCTGAACCTAGTGACTGATGTTTTGTGTGTTGTCAGGCTTTTTAGTTTCACTTTTAATTGCAGGTCGAGGTCTACCATTCTAACGTTTTTAGTTTTGATAAGAGATGTTTCAATTTGCTTTTGGTGAATTACAGAGAGCTTTATAGTAACATTGCTCCTAATGTTTTATATGATACGTTGTGTTATTTTATATTTAGATTTGTCTTCTTTTTGTAAACTGTCCTGAATAATCTGCAAATAGAAAGATGGAGTCTAAATGTAGCAAACAAACAAGACAGATGGGATTTAAGCATAAATAACTGGTTTTTGTAGATTGTGGGCATGACTATGCATTTTTCAAATTTTAGTTAGCCTTCATGGGACTGTAGCTTCTTTTAAGTTTTGGTGATTAAAACATTTTATTGCCATTATTCAGCAGGTCAAATCCACCACCCATCTTTTGTGTGAAAAGCTACCACATAGCAAAAATTGTACCATCTGAAATTGTTTTTCATTGTATGCAGAGGGAAAAGAACTCAGATTAGTCACTTTCCATCGGCGTTGAAGCTATTCATATGGCATACAATGTGATTAGGAAAGCACCTTGACAATTTCCCCATGGCAACCATTCCTCTGCAAACTTAAGTACTGAACTGGAGTATTTTATGCTCAGATAAAGGAACATCATTGTAAAGTTAAATTTTACACGAGGGTGATGCTTACAAAACAATATACAGTACTGGGCAACGGGGGTGGGGGGGATAGTAAGTTCCCAAGGGGACTTCAGAATGGAGCTTTATCAATATTCCACCATCAATATTCCACCTAAGAATACAAGATGATATGTCCTTACATCAAAGAGTTCAGAATCTCATATTTGGAACTAGGAAGACTGGGGGGGAGGGTGATAAAAAGAGGAAAATATTCATGATTCCTTGACACCAAGCCTGATGCAATACTTACATTGGAGAAAAACAAGCCTACCACATTTCTCTCTGCCCTTACTCTCTTAAAGGAATGACCCTCTTTCCTGCTGACACTTTGAATAACAATTATGTAATTATGGTCAAACCAGACATGTGCTGGATGGCTCGTGCCTAGAGTTCCAAGTGATTTTTTAAAAACTGAATTATCAAGCATGTGCTAGTCCAACTCAATTCAGGACTGCAGTGCAAGGAAAGGAAAGACTTAAGCTTTCTCCCATGGTGCAAAGAGCAGCTCCCTGGTCCTGTTTGCAGTCAGAAAAGAATACAGCTTAAACCCTGTAATTACTATTACAGCAAGCTACTTGTCTCTGAAGATGACACTTTGAGATAGAAATGCTTTGAGCTATAGTATGTTTGTCTTGGACCACCTCTTGGAAATTCCTGCCTGTCTGATTTTAGATAATTTTTGTTATCATTTGTCAGGAGCAATGTCACCATGTGGAAATTTTGTGTGTGTGTGTATATATGTATGTATGTATGTATGTATGTATATATATAACACACACACACACATATGCATAGACCCTGCCAAGTTTTTCACTGGGAGATGAGGAAAGAAGATCTATCTTACCTAGTTACTTCCGCATGGAATTCCCTGTCCCACAGAACAGAATCCCATGATCCCAGGAGTCAAAAGGAGTCCTCCCTTATGCCCCAACAGACAAACTTGTTGGATCCTATAATGACTTGCATCACCTTTCTGTTTTTTGACAGTTCATCTGGTGGCATCATGACTCTGGGAAGGCTACAAGACTATCGACAGCTCCATGTTCTGCAACAATTATGTGGGGGGCATCGTACCTATAAACTAGGCCATGCTCTGAGGCAATCTGTTGTAGTAGCTAGAGTTTAAAACTAAGGCTGGGATCCACTGGAGCATTTTCAAAGATGGAAGGATTACTACTTGCAGAGCAAAATTTCATTTTCACTGTATTAACTGTTTTAATTACTTTTAAAGTTTGCTCATGTAGTCAGCATGCTGTCAGTACAGCTGTAGAAGTGAATTATTAAAACAAGTCTGAGCCACTGGGATCCTTGACTAAAATTTGTCACATTCCCTCTTGTACATTTAAAGCACTTCACAGATTTTTTTGAAGTTAAATTTGCAGTTTCTAGTTTAAGCTTTTTTTATATAAAAAAAGAGTTAAAAGAGATAACATACGAGACATCTCTTCCCAGATGTTCTTATTTCTTCCAATAAAATATGTATGGGAAAACCTAATTAAAACAACAACAACACTGCAGCTTACTATGATATGCCCTGACACAACTTTCTATTAAACACAAACTGGTAAAAGGTATCCATTTGTTTTAAAACAATTATTAAACATGACTCTTTTTTTAGAAAACTGTTCAGTTGAAGACAAGTACATTAAAACAAATACTCTATAAAACATGAGACTATATTTTCTCTAAATAACATTATACCTAAATTAAAAAGTGAAACAGAACATTAATACACCACATATAAAATAAAGAGATACTGTAATTCTTAATACTAACATTAATACAGGCAATATATTTGCACGTTCATGTTTGATTAACATCAAAACAGAATGCAGGATTGTGTACATCACCAGTATATACAGGAATTAAGCAATTACATAAACCTTCAATAAACCTGGGTACGGGAAGGGGAGACAGTAGCTCTCTCCCAACCTGCCCCCTCTGGGTTCTTGGTCCTCCACCAATTGTGGACTAAGGGGTGGGGGGAGGAGTGGCATTATTCATCCAGGAGGCTTACTCCTTCAGGGCGCTACCACCTCCAAGGATCACGGACATTGACTGTGCCGGCCTGGTATGGGAGGCCAGGGAGAGTTTGGTGATTTGGCTGATGTACCGACTGCCTAACGCACTGGCCGATAGCTTGCCATCCCTGATGGAGGCCGTAGCAGGCTGGACATTGAAACACACTAGACTGATAGTCTTGAGTGATTTCAATGTCCATGCTGATGATGTGACCTCTATGAAGGCAGTGGATCTGGTGTCGTCCATGGCAGCACTGGGACTCTCACAATACATGACCCCCACTCACCGGGCTGGGCACACGCTCAATTTGACCTTTGTGGTACGGGATACAGTGGACCGAGTTACTGCTTTGGCAGTTCCATGGTCAGACCACCATGCCCTGAGGGCCCACCTGAATGTCCCACCCCAACCCTGTTTAGGCGGCAAGCATATTTTAGCTCGCCCGCAGAGCCAGATGGACCCAATGTGGCTCCAGATGGCTCTGCAGGATTCGATGCCCCCTGGTGGCTCGTTAGATGAGCTTGTGGGAGAATGGCATAGCCAGCTCTCCACAGCCATTGACAAGATCGCTCCCTGGCATCCTCTGTGCCCTCGCTCTAGGCCCCATGCATGTCTTCAATTTTAGTTCTGAATAATTTCAACCCACTCAGCCTAGAGAAAGTCGACAAACTGCTCCTAGCTGTTCGTCCTACCACATGCTGCCTTGATCCATGCCCGTTATGACTAATTAAAGCTGTCCGAGATGGGTTGCGAGGCACCTTGAGGGAGATTATCAACAAATCCCTCATTGAGGGACAGTTCCCTGGGGTGCTTAAGGAAACAGTGGTCCGCCCTCGGTTGAAAAAACCATCTTTGGACCCAGCTGAATTGGCTAACTATCAGCCGTTTCCAATTTGCCCTACTTGGGCAAATTAATAGACAGGATGGTAGCAAGTCAGCTACAGAGCTTTTTGGATGACACTTTCATCTTAGATCCCTTCCAGTCTGGTTTTCGTCCTGGTCATGAGACAGAGACGGCGCTTGTCACCCTCACAGATGACCTCCAAAGGCATCTGGATCACGGTGGATCGGCAGTGCTAATGTTTTTGGACCTGTCGGCAGCGTTCAACATGGTCAACCATCAGTTACTGCTCCACTGCCTCGCTGACATAGGAATTCAGAGGCTTGTCTTACAATGGCTTGCTTCCTTTCTCCAAGGTCAGGGACAAAGGGTGGCACTAGAGGAACAACAGTCCAAGAGGCACCCACTGGATTGTGGAGTGCCTCAAGGGGCAGTGCTTTCCCCAATATTTTTAAACATCTATATGTGCCCCCTTGCCCAGGTAGCTCAGAGGCATGGGCTGGGATGTCCCTGATGACACCCAGCTCTATCTGATGCTAGGCGGCCAGTCCAACTCCAGACCAGAAGACCTGGACTGGGCGTTACAAGCCGTGGCTGGTTGGCTTAGGCTGAGCTGGCTGAAACTGAATCTGACAAAGACGGAGGTCCGGTGCTTGAGTCGGGATGGTTCGGGCATGGGGATCCCACTCCTGAACTTCGATGGGGCACTGTTGGTGCCAGCACCAGAGGTTAGGAGTCTGGGAGTGCTCCTGGATGCCTCCTTAACAATGGAGGCCATGGTAGCAGCCACTGCCAGGTCAGCCTTTTACCATCTTTGGATGATTAGGCAGTTGGTTCCCTTTCTCGACCGCACCAACCTAGCAACAGTGATCCATGTGATGGTCACCTCAAGATTAGAATACTGTAACACTCTCTACATGGGGCTGCCCTTGTCACAGATTCGGAAGCTGCAGCTAGTGCAGAATGCCACAGCCAGGCTTTTGGTGGGTCTCCCCAATGGGAGCTCATCCAACCTGCACTGAGCACACTGCACTGGCTGCCAATAGCATACCAATCTGCTTCAAGGTGCTGGTTCTTACCTTTAAAGCCCTATATGGCCAGGGTCCGACATACCTGCAGGACCGCCTTTCCCCATATATACCCCAGAGAGCACGACTGACCCGCCTGGGCCCCAAGGATGCCAGGGTTGCTACTACTAGGGCTTTTTCCTGGTGAAATGAGCTCCCGGAGGAGATCAGGGCCCTGCAGGACCTTTTACAGTTCCGCAGGGCCTGCAAGACAGAGCTCTTCCTCCACGCTTTCACCTAGGGTGCCACCACCACTATAGAGCCCTGGCTCTTGGTTTTTGATACCCAGCCTTGGCTTTGACAACTAGCCTGTGCTGCAGGAAGATCTTGAGCAGAATGACATCTTATCTTTGTAAGCATACTCTGAAAGTAAGCCATCTAAGCTTTGTAAGCATACTTGAAAGTAAGCTGTCTTGAATAACTAACCATCTTTAGCACTTTATAAACTTGTACTGTTATAATGGTATTGTTTTAGATGACTTTATGTTGTTTTCAATTGTATTTATGTATTCACTGTGAGCCGTCCTGAGCTTGCATTGTGAGGAGGGTGCGGTATCAATGGAATAAATAAATAAATAAAATAAACCTGAAATATTTACATATGTAAATTTGTTAAATTAATGTATATGTCTGCAGGACTCACTACCTCATGCATTCTTATTCTTCATCATCAAAATAAGAACAAAATATTATAATAAAACTGAGAAATACTTTTTTTAACTTTTTCAAAGCTGTTTTACTTGGATTGGAAGTAAACTTTCTGTGGGTTGAAAAGGCACACCTCTGCCAACATATTGTCTGCTCATCAGTATATTTAATACTCAACATGGCCTTATCTGTAGATACTTAATCCATAGATTGGGGTTATAGAGAAGGAAAACAGATCTTTCTACAAACTTGCAGGAACTCCCAGGTTTGTAGAAAAATCTGAAAATGAAAAAGGTGGGGGGGCATAGGTTTTTAAGAGAACTTGTGACATAACACCATGTGACAAAGCACCATTACAGAGGTTGCCTACCAACCCTGATAATTAATGCTATGTGGTGGTGTAACCCAAGAACAGTCTGCAGTGGGATGAAAGATGATACACAATGAATAAACAGTGTCAGCAAGACAAAGGGGTGAGGAGAGGGAGGGAGAGGGGTGGGGAACTCACAGATTGTAAGAGGAAGAGAGGAAGAAGTAAAGCTGAGGGGAGATTGGGATTTCCCTGCAAGTCTCACCAATCCCTTTCTAATACTAATACTATACTAATTAATTCTAATAATTCTAATTTATCTTTATTGTTCTACTAGGAATAAGGCCTGTTGTGGAAATAAATACAACGGGCTCTAGAAAGAGGCTCTGGGAGAGTGCTCCGGCTTTGGGCACTCAGTGACAATTTGCTGTGGCAATCTCAGCAGGGTATAATGACAGAGTCCACCATTTTCTCCAGAGGAACTGATCTTTGCTATCTGAAGAGCAATAGTAATTTTGAGTGATCTCCAGCACACACCCCAAGATTGGTAACAGTGGTTCCCCAGGAGGGAGTGGCTGGTTTGGAGGGTGGAGTCTATGGCATTGTACCTGTCTGAGGTCCCACTCTCCTCAACACTCACCCTCTCCAGGTTCGACCCCTCAAATCTCCAGGAATTTCCCAACCTGGAATTGACAACCCTATCTCCCTCCCAGCCAACCATCAACCTACCTTTAGTTTTCCATCTCCTCCCCCCTCCCTCCTAGAAAGCGGTTGTAATTTTGAGTGATCTCCAGCCCCCACCTGGAGATTGGCAACAATGGTTCCCCATCAGGGAATGGCTGGATTGGAGAGTGGAGTCTATGGCATCATACCTGTCTGAGGTGCCACCCCTCCTCAAACCTCACCCTCTCCAGGCTCCATCCCTCAAATCTCCAGGAATTGCCCACCTGGAGTTGGCAACCTGATCAGGACTGGGCCCAATGAGTTTTCTCCCAAAGGCCAACATAGGTGTGGAAAGGGCCCTTTACTTACAGAGGAGAAAGTACAGGTGCCAACTCTGATTAGGGAAATACCTGGAGATTTGGGGGGTGGATCCTGTGGAGGGCAGCATTTGGGGGGGGGTGGAAGGACTTAGCAGGGTATAATGCCATAGAGTCTACCCTCCACAGCAACCATTTTCTCCCGGGGAACTGATCTCTGTCATCTGGAGGTCAATTGTAACAGTGGGAGATCTCCAGGTCCCATCTGGAGATTGGCAACCCTAGGGGAAGTCAGCCACACACTGGGGAGTTGAAGAAAATGGTTTGATGGTTGCTGGCTCACCTTGTTAGCTAGCCAGCCATGCTGAAGCTAAGCAGGAGAAAGAGCCTTTTCCCATTTATTCTGACAGGAAAGTGGCCACTGGGGAGGGGGTTATGGGCGGGGGAGGGGGTTATGCTGAAAGTCCTTTGTTTTTTCACTCACAGAACCAAGCTTGGCTGCCTACCAACAGCCACTGAGGGGACAGTCCCTCACAGGAGTCAAGAGAACTGTCTTCCTCAGGAGAGAGAGCTGTCTGCCAGTAAATCTGACATGCAAAAGGGGGAGTGGGTGGGGAAGAGGAGCAGACCCAGCACCCAGCCAATGGCACGCGAGTACTCTTGAGTGGTGGCTGATGGGCCAATGGCTGAGGGAGGGCATTTTACAGCCAATGGGAGCACATGGAATCTTGCGAAACCAAAAGATAATTATTATAAGGAGAGATTGCCAAACTATTAAAAAAAGATCCCATATATTCAACTTAATAGAGGGCATGAATCTTTTTCATGCTCAAGACCACTGCCATACAGTAATGTAAAGCATATCATTGAGGTGATATGATCAGAGTTCTCCATTCTGTGTTCTGTAAACTAGGCTGCATCCTTCCCCTTCACACAAACACACATGCACACAAACCTGTATTCCTTTCTTCCTGCCCCTTGGTACTGTGGCACAGACAGGCAGGACTATTAATAAATAACAGTATCATATAATGGAAACATTTCAGAGTTTCATTAGGAATGGTATCAATGCATGTTTCATTTTACTTAGTTTATATTTATTTGCCCATTATAAACATTTTTAGTTTTATAATCTACTAGGAATAAGGCCCGTTGTGGAAATAAATACAACGAGCTCTAGAAAGAGGCTCTGGGAGAGTGCCAAGGCCTTGGGCACTCAGCATCAATATGCTGTGGTGATCTCAGCAGGGTATAGTGACACAGAGTCCACCATTTTCTCCAGAGGAACTGATCTCTGCTAACTGAAGAGCAGTTGTAATTCTGAGTGATCTCCAACCCTCACCTGGAGATTGGCAACAATTGTTACCCAGGAGGAAATGGCTGGTTTGGAGGGTCGAGTCTATGGCAGTGTACCTGTCTGAGGTCCCACCTCTCCTCAAACCTCACCCTCTCCAGGTTCCACTCCCCAAATCTCCATGAATTTCCCAATCTGGAGTTAGCAACCCTATCTCCTTCCCAGCCAAGCATCAACCTGCCGTTATCTGTCCCTCTGATTTCAGCTTTGCATCTCCTCCCCCCTCCCTCCTGGAGATCAGTTGTAATTCTGAGTGATTTCCACCCATCTCCTGAGATTGGGAACAGTGGTTCCTCAGAAGGGAATGGCTGGTTGGGAGGGTGGAGTCTTATCGCAGTGTACCTGTCTGAGGTCCCACCTCTCCTCAAACCTCACCCTCTCCAGGGTCCATCCCTCAAATCTCCAGAAATTTCCCACCTGGAGTTGGCAACCCTATCTCCTTCCCAGCCAACCATCAACCTACCTTTACTTCCCCCTCTCTCTTCAGCTTTCCATTTCCCCCCCACACACACACCTGCAGCCTCTACCATGCTCTGAAGCCCTGACTGCCACAGAGTCCACCATTTTCCATGCTCTGAAGTCCTGACTGCCACAGAGTCAATGATTTTCTCCAGGGGAACTGATCTCTGCCATTTGGAGAGCAGTTGTAATTCTGAGTGATCTCCAGCCCTCTCCTGGAGATTGGCAACAATGGCTTCCCAGGAGGAAAAGTAGTCTTTCTCTGCAATGGGGACCAAAGCAGCTTACATCATTCTCCTCTCCCCTTTTTGACTTGCACAACAACCCTGTGAGGTAGGTTAGGCTGAAAGTCTGTGACCAGTCCAAAATCACCCACTCAGCTTCTACAGCTGCAAGAACCTGGATCTAGCAGAACCTGCTTTGAAGCACTGACTGCTACGCCTAGGGCAGGCAACCTCCAGGTGGAGCCTGAAGATCACCAGGTATCACAACTGAACTCCAGAGAACAGATCTCCCCCCCAGAGAAAATAACTGCTTTAGAAGGTGAGCTGTATGGCATTCTGTTCAGCTGAGGCCTCTCCCCTCCCCAAACCCTGGCTTCCATAGACTCTTCCAGAAAATCTCCAGGAATCTCCCTACCTGAAGCTAGCAATCCTAGACTCAGAACTGGCCCCAATGAGTTCCTCTCAAAGGCCTGCAAAGAGTTTCTGTCTGAACCAAGTTTGTGGCGAAACAGGCTCCAGTTTACCACTCAGTTGTTTGCTTCCCACCCTCGTCCTGTGTGCGTATTTCACTCCTTAAATTCACTGTCATGACTCACTGAATCATCACTGCCTTTTTAGAGGGACAGTGAGACCCCTGTGGCTGAATCTTCATGTTTTGAGATGGAATCCCCAATCTTTGGGGGATCCCTGGAGAGTTGGCAACCCAAGGGTCTGGCATTTCCTTGCCTCCTTGGGCTACCCCCTCCCTTTTGTTATTGTGCAGAGCAGGGGAGACTATGTGGTCAGAGCACAACACAGATTATTAGCCCAAATAAAAGTATTTATCTAGTCACACAGCTATAGGGTGCATACACACTGTAGGAGTAAGCACACACTATGAACCAGCAGCGCATAAACCCACAGGGGTTAAATGCCATCCGCTTTCCCTACACACCAGCCTCTGGCTCTCTGCTCTAGCCTCTCTCTCTCTGGCCCAAGAGAGCAGGGAAACTTCCATTTATTCCCCAGTCCAGCCAACTGTGGAGTGGCTGAATTTCTGCTGGCTCCAAGGGTTCACCCACATCTCTGGCTTGTGGCCTGGACAGCCTCGTCAGCACGGGCAGCAGGAGCCTTTCCTAACCTCCAGTAGGACGAAGATGGCCTCCTCCCTGGATGGACTGTGTGCAGTCTATACTGATGCTGCCCTGCATGTTGGGACAGTCCCTGTTTTCCTGCCCTTTTCTGCCTTGGGGCAGCTGGGAAATGTAGTCCAGCAGATAAGGAGGGCCCATTCAACCCAGTGAGTGATACTCCTACAGGCCCCTCTCTGGAACTACAGCTCAATTAAACCTTATGGAGGAACATTTTACACAAACAACCACAGACAGCAGCCCAGCAGCCATCTTACAAACACAGGTAACTGCCATTTTGGTACACCTACCAACAGCCACTGAGGGAAAAGTTAAGTCCCACATAGGAGGCAAGAAGGAGAAGCGTCTTTGTCAAGAGGTAAAGCCATTTGTTAGGAAATCTGACAGAGAAGAGTGGCTGAAGGGGAAGTAGGCAGGGAAGAGGAGCAGATCCAGCACTTGGCCAATGGCGTGAGTACTCTTGAGTGGTGACTAGCAGGCCAATGGCTAAGGGAGAGCATTTTACAGCAAATAGGAGCACATGAAATCTTGCTACCCCAGGTCAGCTTTATATATAAGGAGCGATGATGGATTATAAAAACAAAGCAGGTTGAAAATCCCAACAAATCAGTCTCTTATCCCCTCCCATTTTTCATCTTGAAGTAATGGAGGAAAACTGTAACACAAACAATTAAGGAGTTCTTAAATTCATCAGAAGCAGGAAGCCAGCCAGAGAGATAATTAGTTGACAGATGAGTAAAAGAACAGCTAAAGGCGGATAGGGAGAAACTACGAATGAGGGGTGACATGATCAAGGTATATTATGCATGGGATAGAGCAGGTTGAGAAAGAAGTATTTCTCCCCCTTTCTCACAATACAAGAACTCATGGGCACTCAATGAAATTGCTGAGCAGTCTGGTTAGAACAGATAAAAGGAAGTACTTCTTCACCCAAAGAGTGATTAACACCTGGAATTCACTGCCACAGGAGGTGGTGGTGGCTACAAGCATAGACAGCTTCAAGAGGGAATTAGATAAGTATATGGAGCAGAAGTCCATCAGTGGCTATTAGCTACAAGGTATAGATAGGAACTCTCAGGCTGGGGCAAGTGATGCTCTGTATTCTTAGTGCTTGGGGGGGCAACAGTGGGAGGGCTTCTAGTGTCCTGGTCCCACTGCTGGACCTCCTGATGGCATCTGGTATTTTTGGCTACTGTGTGACAGAGTGTTGGACTAGATGGGCCATTGGCCTGATCCAACATTGGCTTCTCTTATGTTCTTAGACAAACAGAAATAATTCTTTGTATTGGTATCCATTGTGGTAGATATTGGTCCCATGCCAGAACCACAGTTTTTGGGGGAATGTTTGATACTGAAGTATGGATGACAAGAGATGAAATTCTAGGATGATGTGATGTATTGAAAGATAACAAATTACCAAATCTGGATGACACCCGCCCACAGGGTTCAAGAATTCGAAATTGAAACTGCTCACCTCCTGCAAAAAGTAAAGTTTTTCATCATCTCAGAATGGAAAGTAGCAAACCTAGTGCCAATCTTTAAAAAGGGGTCCAGACAAGAAATTACAGACCAGTAAACCTAACATCAGTTCCAAGTAAACTGGTGGAAAGCATTACTGAGGACGGAATTGTTGGACATGCAGAAGAACAAATCTTACTGAGGAATAACCAGCATGGATTTTTCAAAGAGAAGTACTTTCCTTCCAACTTTTTGGAATTATTTTAGAGTTCTTAATATGCATGAGGTTAAGGGTGAGGCACTCCATATTTGGACTTCCTAAAAACTTTTGGTCAAGTCCATCACTAAAAGCTCTAGATTAAATTTAGCAGTCATGGGATAAAAGGAAGGGTCCTCTCACCGTTAACAACCAACTGAACAACAAGAAACAGAGTAGGAGTAAACAGTTGATTTTCAAAATATCTCACTTTTGTCATTGTCTTCTACCAATGGGTGAAGACTTTTTTGTTTCATCTTGCATTCCCTCAATGTTCACTCCTTTCTGCCCTATGTTGTAATTACTGGTTTTCTGTACTGTATTTTGTTCTGATTTTAATTGTTTTTTATTATTATTGTACTGGTTGTCTTAACTGTCAGAAGCCCTGGTAATCCTAATGGGGCACAAAGGTTGGGTACAAATTTTGCAAATGAATAAAAGGGAGTATTTGTTCATAATATCTGGAATCAGGGTGAGCAGTTAAAGAGGCCAAGACTGCAGATGACACAAACCTTTTAAAGAAAATGAATATCCAATCAGGCCATAAGGAACCCCAAGATGTTCTCTACAAACTGGGTAAATGGGCAGCAACATTGCAAACAAGGTTCACTACAGTTATAAAATTATTCACTGTTCCTTTGAATACCACTTGTTGGAGGGGAACAGCAAGCAAAGCTGTCTCTTTCATTCCCTGCCTGTGGATTTCATGGAGACTGGCCACTGTGAGAAACAGGATGCTTGACTAAGAGAACTACTGGTCTAACCCACCAGTCCAGTTCTTATGAAGCTAGCTAGTTAGTTAGAACACAAAAGAAGGCTGGGAGTTCATCAACTAAAACTATGCTAAACTAGATCGCCTGCTATCTCTCCTGTACACCAGTGGGACTCTAGTTGTTTTGCTGCACGTAAGCTATGTCAAAGGTAAGCAAGAATACTTTATTAAAAAAACCACAAGTATTTTAAGAGTTGTATAGTAACACTATAACTGATAAACTGAGAAATAAACTAATGTCCCATTTTAATAGCATTCTGGCAAACTAAAGGCAAGCATTTCCATTCATGCTTTCATCAGTTAGCATAGTGTGTACATACACTATGATCATAAAACATCTGCCTGTGCATTAAATCAATCTGAGTTAATTACAGAAAACGGTGAGAAATAAATGCCCTTTAAAGATAGCTCTATTATGTCCCTACCTAGAGAACACATGCTTAAATGCATCATACCGCTATATAATGATTCTCCAATTTGAGGAGCTGAACATCACACAACAAATTCAATGTTTCTTTAAGTTATATGTAAGTAAGAACTCCCAAGGTTAACCTTCCTGTTCTTGGGGTCAATGATCTCATGTGTACCACAGCATAAGAGTAATTTTAAAGACTATACATCTATGTCAAGGCTACTATCACTTTATATATGGTATGCTTTTAAAGCATATACTAGAATTTCAGATTTGGCATTTCACAAAATAAAGGTTACCCTGTGTCTAAAAACATTAGATACTTAACCCACCCTTCCTTCAAGAAGCTCAGGATGGCATACATGGTTTCTTTCCCTCTTCCATCATATCCACAAAATAACTGTGCAAGAGGTTAGGCTTAGAGAACGCAACTAATCCATAGGTCACCCTACATACTTCATGGGAGAGATTTGAATCCTGGTCTACTAACTGTATTCTAACACTCCTGCCACTACACCACAGTAAAGATGTGAAAGCTTCAAACCTTCTCCTCAGAAAAATTCAGAGGAAACCCCCAGACTTTTTTTCTTTTTGATCCATAGAAAAATTGGAAATTCTGAGAAGCACAAAAAACCTCTCTCCAATGAAAAACTGCCCATTTTTAAACGGTGACATGATCTTTAAGACAAGATTTTACTCAGTCAAAATGACTATTTTTATGTAAGGCAATCTACTGCATTAGGGGCTGCTCCACACGAGGATCTTCCCCACATGAACGACAGCATACCCCTGCATTTTTTTTAGAGTTTCCACATGACATCATAGTCATTCCAAGTATGACTTGTGGAGCTCTCAAAGCTTCCCTGTTTAAGCCAGAGCAGAGGAAAATCTCCACTGATCTTGTTTAAACTGGGAAGTGCAGCATGGCTGCAGACAGACTTCAGGTATGGAAGCTTTACCCACATCTAAGGGGGGTGGGTTGGAGCTCAGTTCCTCATTTCCTCCTTTTCACACCTGAGAAAAGCCAGGACTCTGGGGTGGTGACAGCAACAGGAGACTGTCATCACACTGGTCTATCTG
Organism: Gekko gecko; assembly: GCA_029375565.1. Lineage (NCBI taxonomy): Eukaryota > Metazoa > Chordata > Lepidosauria > Squamata > Gekkonidae > Gekko > Gekko gecko. Next base: position 59,277,734 of record JAPDNY010000011.1, on the reverse strand, counting down.
CATCAACCCAACAAGGGGAAAGGGAGTGTCATTGGCAAGCAGCACAAGAATGGGGCATGTGGATGCTATGTGTCGTGTCCCCCCCACGCCCACTCAGCTTGTCACCACTTACACAGTAGGGTGGCTTAGCTGTCAAAGGAGCTAGAGAATGATAACTCCCATGTGCATTGTAGACATGTACATCACATTTTTTCAATAATGTGCTTGTTTAAACCGAATACTTTTGTCCGCAAGTATGCTATAATGTGTTTGATGATGGTGCACTATTTAAGAGTTTGATATTTTCAGAGTTACAAACTGCATATCCAGTACGCTGCTACTATGAAAGTATGAGACTATTTCTTTCGTTTTTTACAACAAAATTTGTGTTTTCTATTTTCAACAGCTTTTTCCTGCCTCTCCCATGGCAGAAAATGCAGATGCATGTGCTAAGGTAGCATCAGGTACAGCAGTCTGCAGAGTGCTCTCTCTCTCTCTCGAATTGTGTATATGCACAATTTGACTTGTAGAAAATTATACTATTAACTTTCCTAAATATGCCAAATAATACAATTTTATATGCATGTGAAGTTATAAATGAACCATTTTATATTGCTGAAACAGTAAAATAAGCTTAGGGTTGATAAGAAAGCATATATTTCATTTTTCCACACAAATGTAAAAAACCCCAAAACACACAGAGAAAACACCAGAGTTCCCCCTAGCTTTCATATTCCTAGAAGTTTTACATCTGTACACCATGCTAGCTCTAACAGCAGAAATGAACTCCACATCTATTATGGTATCATGGCTTTTATATTTAGCAAATCACATTTAAATATAGAGTCAGTACGGTACAATGGTTAGACTGCTGGACTAGGAACCACACAGAACTAGATTCAGATCCCTGCTGTGCTATGCAGCTGAGCTGTGCACTCTTGGGGCCAGTCATTCTCAGCTCAGCCTGACTTACCTTGTAGGGTTGTTGCAGAGATCAAATGGAGAAAGGGATGAACATGTAAGCCAACCTGACCACTTTAGAAGAAGCATGGAATTAAAATATGACAATTTCTGATTACTTTGGTTTCACAATTATCCCATTTTGAAAGATAATCCCAGGGCCATCCTAAACAGAGTTACACTCCTCCAAGCTGGCTGGTTTTAGTGTGCTCAGAAGGGTGTAACTGTGCAGGATCAAGCAAAGAAATAGTCATGTTCTTCGAAAACTGACACTTAAAAATTATATTTATAAAAGGGATTTCTCCATTTAATCACAACTGACAGGACAGCCGTTATCAACAGAATGTGAAGCACTGTCAGTAGGTGACAGCCCGTAAGTAAGAGCAAACATCCAAGGTAAACAAACCGTTCTTCTACAGTCATCAGGAGAAATAAGAAACTGCCACCTCATTCAACAAAGTTTCCAGATGCCAGCCTTGTCAGAATAAGCAAAAGAAGTGTGTTTTTGTGCTGCCGAGGTGGCATAGCAACGTCAGAACCGATGTGACGCCGTGTGACATCAACATCAGGACGTCACAGATCAGGCAGTCGACTAGACTGGTTAAGAAGAGACTTTTAAACAGAGGGATGATCCTCAGCAGATCCTGGTTGCTCTAACTTTTTCTGCCTCCCTCTGCCTTAAGACAAATGTGCCTACATGCGTGCAGTACGCAGACGGCGGCACAAAAACATACGCAGCCAAAGGCGACAAGCAGCCCAACCACCCAAGCGGGGTGGATAGGCGGGGGGAGAAGAGGTTTGATAACTTGCTGCAGTGCAATGCAGAGCGAAAATACGATGGCACTGGAGAGGAGAACAACAGCAACAACAACTAGGCTCCAAGCCCTACAAATAGCCAATCGCTTGCTTTTTGCAGCAGGGGCTGCCACGCTCGAGTGCACTCACATCAGGTCCTTCTGCCCAGCAGCCTCTCGAAGAAATTCGCAGCTCCTTCTCGCAACGCACAGGCTACCCGGTATATCAGAGCGGGGGAGGCACCGCAGCCCACGCTGCTCACTCTCCCTGGCCTCGGGGCTAGACTGGGTAACAGAAGCGTCCTGCTCGGTCCAAGCTATATCAAGCCCTCCTCACCCTCTTCAGCTCCCCCTCCGAGAACTCCAATTCCTCTCCCGCCAAAACGCAGTTACCTGTTGTCCGCCGATCTCTTCCCCCACAGCTCTGCTGCAGCTTATTATATGAGGCGGTTTAGCTTGGGCAGTGCGCGCGCGCGCTCCCTCTCTCTCCTGTCCACCCCCCCCCCCGTCCCGCCCGCCAGCCAGCCTTATGCGCGCGAAGCAAAGGAAACCGCGGGGGGAACAGTGTTGTGCTGCCGGCGAAGAGCAGCCCCGGAATCTCGACAGTCTGCTGCTGAGTCTCCAGAGGCGATGCGAAAAGGGCTCGGCAGCTCCGCTCTCCAAGGGCAGGGGCTCCTGCGTGCCCGGCCACTCATACCGCATACAGGTATGCGAGAAGAACCCACTGAGCTCTTCCTTGTCAGGCAACTACCTCCCTCACCTGAAGTTTATGGATTCTGCTCCTTTAAGGCACTGTGCGGCTTAGCTCTTGCCCCAGCCCGCGGGAGCTACTGTGTACATTCGCGCCCCGATGAAGCTTTGCACGCGCCTTGTAGGTTTGCGTGGCATGTAAGAAGTTCAGTCTCTCTGCGTGTCCGCTGGTGAGCCCCGCGCAGGGGAGCGAACGGCAAGGCGATTAGTGCAGCCGCCAAGAGCCCCACGCGGGTTAATTCACATAACCGGACGTGGAGCACGTTGGATTTGGAAAAACTTCGTGCAACCACTGGTATGTGCTAAATAGATTGTGTAACACCGCCAGATTCCAACCAATTTGCAGCTGGGCCCACATTGGCCCACGAAAGCTGCCAAAGGTAGGGGAGGGAGCTTATTTTGGCTTGTGAGGTGTCTGGAAAAGTGGCACATGAATGTTGTAAATAAGTAATACAGGCAAGAGTGTGGATATGATACACTGTTTTATCAAATGTGGGTTGTGAGCTAGTCTCTAGCAGTTTGAGCATGTGCATGTTGACACCAAACTCAATCTACTTTATTCAGTGAGTATTACTCTCACATAATAATGCATATGGAAGGAGGTAGTAGTAGTATGGATGAATGACACCAGGTGGCTTCACTATTTACCAGGTACAGAAACTACACAAGACACCAAGATGGCTGCTACCTCAAGTTGGCTTGGAAAAATGATTAAACAACTTCCCACAGATCAAGTGGTTTATTATACCATAAAAGGCTTATGCCTCAATGAATTATTCAGTCTCTAAAGTAGCACAACAGCTTGTCGTTTGGGTGTAACAACTGATCGTGGAAACCTCTCCAGAAGTTATTAACATTACACTGATGGCTAGTGGCTACAGATAAAAGGAACTCTTGGCCTCTGTGGCAAGTGATGCTCTGGTGCTGGGGGGGGGCAACCCCCTCACCTCTTTTAATAGTACTGGATTACTTATAGTTGTTTTTAAAAAACAAAAAACAACTCCTGAACAGCAGCCACTGAGGGGCCACTGCTCTGCTCCAGCCTCCATATGTTTGTCAAATTCTATCTGGAAGCTGTTCATGCCAGCCGCCACCACCACCTCCTGTGGCAGTGAATTCCATGTGTTAATCACTATTTGGGTGAATAAGTACTTCCTTTCATCTGTTCTAACTTCTAACCTGACTGCTCAGCAATTTCAGAGTGCCCATGAGTTCTTGTCTTGAGAGAAAGGGTGAAAAGTACTTCCTTCTCCACCTGCTCTATCCCATGTATAGCCTTGTAAACCTCTTATCATGTCACTCCTCCGTCATTGTTTCTCAAAGCCAAGAACCCCAAGCACCTTAACTTTTCTTCATAGGGAAAGTGTCCTCTTATCATTGTAGTTGCCCTTTTCTGCATTTTTTCCAGTGCTATAGATATTCTTTCTTATATGTGTGTTTTGTGAGTGGTCCAATGTGGTTGCACCATCAATTTATACAGGACAGGGCCTGTATAAATGTTGTTCCTGTTGGTCTTTTGGGGTTTCCGTGTGCCATGGTGGCATGCTTGCACTGCCACAGTGCCACTTGTTCTGGAGTATGCCACTTGTTCTCATGGCAAACAAACACCTCCCAAGACACTTCACTTTCCCTGAGATTCTCTGGGAGAGTCTGACTGCTAGGTGCTGCCTGCTTGCCTGCCTTAAGTGCTGCTGGCTGGGTTTCCCCATTGGAAACAATGGAGGTAATGAGGGAACCTGTTTGGGTGCCCATAGAATTGGGCCCACTGGTCCAATTGCTTTGGGACATGGGGGTTTATGTGGGGAGAGGCTCCCAAAGCTACCCTGAAAATTTGGAGCCTCTCTCTCAAACCCCTTCCCCCCAGAGCCACTAACAGCACTGTGGGGAAAAAGTAACTATTATTTCCACCATAGAGAACAATAGAGGGGATGGGGGCAACCTGTTTGGGGGCCCATAGAATTGGACCCCCTGGTCCAATGTTCTTGAAACTTGGTGAGTATCTTTGGGAGAGGCCCCCGCAGCCAGTCTGATTTTGGAGTTTCTCCCTCAAACCCTCTCCCCTCCAGCCCCATTGACTTCAATGGCCCATAGGATATAATGGGCATAATTGCCACCAAATTTCGGCGGCCATTCAGCAGCAAGCTGATTCAGATCAGAAAATCTGAATTGGCCCGGAGCAGCCCAAAAGAGGCCAGAATGAGTCATTTTCGGGGGTGCATTTGGTTCGGACAAACTGAATGCACATCCCTAGTTAGGACATAACACCGCTCCCTCCATAGTCCAGTTCCCCCCCCCAACAAACAAAGTCCTGGAGGTAGGTGGGCCTCTACCATTCCCCGTTTGAGCGGCGTAGCTCGGAGCCCGGGGTCACTTGTTTTGGCTGGGTTACCGTGTGTTCCAGGGTGCCGCCTATTGGCTGGCTTGGACGGTGTGCTGTTGGATCCTGGGCCGGGGTGCCATTCTGCATTGTCGCTGGTCCCTGCTTCTGTCAGAGCACTTGGCCAAACCGGTGGTTGTGGGTTGGCCTCAGGATCTCTCAACTCTCTGTCCTCTGGACTCAGATGCTTATCCTCACTGTCCTCCTGTGTGTCATGTTCAGCTGGCAGGAGGAGGCGGCGTAATTGATCAATGTGCCACCTCAACAGTTGACCGTCATCTCCGGAAACTTCATAGGACAAGGGACCTGTCACTCGGATTACCATGGCGAGAATCCCAGGGAGGTTCTGGTCACGACTCCTGGCACTTCTGGCAGCTCTTCACCCGATTCTCAATGTCAGCATCCAACCCCGGCCACCACATGTAGCTCCTGGCCAGAGCTTTCATACGTACCATCCCCGGGCATATTTCATGCAAAACTGTGAGCATCCGTTTGTGCAGTGGAGCTGGCACCATCACCTGGCTTCCCCATGGTAGGCACCCTTTATGGGTCGACAGCTTGTCCCACTGGGATGAGAAGGTGGCATATTCCAGGCCTGGCTGGCCTGCGGGCCACCCCCTCACCACCCAGTTGAGGCCCCAGGAGAGGACGCGGTCACAGGTGGTGTGGCAAGCCACCTCAGATACCTGGACCAGGCAGTCGGGAAGGGCCTCCAGTAAAGTGACATGGTGAGCCAGAGCCAGGTCAGGGTCACAAGAGGGCAGCGAGAGCTGGCTGAGCGCATCCGCATGGCCCATCGCTTTACCGAGGCGGTGAACTAGTGTATACTGGTACCCAGCCAAGAAGATCAACCAGCAGAGCACCTGGGGGGAAGGTATCTGAGGGGCCTGGCGGTCCAGGGCGAGTAGACCCAGGAGAGGTTTGTGGTCAATGAGCATGGTGAAGGGCCGGCCGTACAGGTAGTCATGGAACTTTTTAACCCCTGTCACGATAGCCAGGCCCTCTCTGTCAATCTGTGTGTAGTTGCGCTCAGCCAGTGAGAGAGTCCATGAGTAGTATGCTACCAGAACCTCCCAGCCATCTGGCAGCCGGTGCCCCAAGCTGCCCCGACCCCATATGGTGAACCATTGCAAGCCAGGACCATGGGAAGGGACACATCAAAGTGGGCCAGGACGGCATTAGAAATCAAAAGGTCCTTCACTACATGGAAAGCGGCTGTGTGCATTGGGCCACAGACCCAAGGGGTGTGCTTGTCCAGCAGTCGGTGTAGGGGCTCCGCCACTGTGGCCTTGTGGGGAAGGAACAAATGTTAAAAGTTTAAAAGGCCTAAAAAGGCCTGGAGTTCCACTTTCGAAGAGGGAGCAGGCGCTTGGATTTTGTCGTTGGTGGGGTGCATACCATGGGCATCTGTGGCAAACCCCAAGAACTCTACCCTCGGGACCCCCAGGAGGCACTTCTCCTTCACCTTTAGGCCGGCCCCATCGAAGCACTGGAGCATGATCCATAGCCTTTCTGCGAATGTCTCGGTGTCAGGTGCCACTATCAAACAACAAATGGCTGGACTCCTGGGATCCCTTTAAGGAGACAGTCCATTAATTTCTGGAAGATCCCCGGGGCCACACTCACCCCAAACTGCAGCCGCCACACCCTGAACGCCTCCCTGTGGGTCACAGTGGTCTGGGTTTCTGCGGTGGCATCGTCCACCGGCAGCTGCTGGTAGGCTTGGGCCAAATCCAGTTTCCCAAAAACCTTGGCACCCGCCAAGGACGCGAGGACGTGGCTCATGACAGGAACAGGGTACACATGGTCTTGTTGTGCTTTATTTATTGTGCACTTATAGTCTGCACACATTCAGACATCCCCGTTGTGCTTGACTGGGGTCACAATAGGGGTTTCCAAGAGGGCATGTGGCACCGGTTCCAGGACCCCTTGGGCCACCAGGCGGTCCAACTGTGCATCAATTTTAGGGCGAAGGGCCAATGGGGCACGCTTGGCCACCATGCGGATGGGCCTAAATGCGGGGTCGATGCTGAGGGAAACCAGAGGGCCAGTGTAACAGCTGAGCGTGCCATCGAATACGACCAGAAATCCATCACATACAGTGTTAGAATCCTATGGCCAAACCTAGTTGACTCCCGTCACCCCGAACCCCAGGAGCCCAAACCACAAGAGTCCCAATAGGCTGGTGAGCCTTCCTTCCACTACCAACAAGTCCAGCATGCCATTAAAGTCTTTGTATGTGACCCTGATCTTGGCCCACCCCTTGATGACCACTGGGTTCTTTTGAAAATCCCACAATGTGAGACCCACTGGCTTTTCTAGGAGGGGTCCCCCTTGCAGGCAAAGCTGCCCGAGAGTCTTGGCCAAGATAATGGAGAAAGATGACCCGGTATCTAATTCCATTTCACAAGGAGACCCCTCTATCTGCACCATGAAATGGATTCTGTTAGGAGCGTCCCGGGGCAAGTTCAGTACCTGATGTTATGTTGTTGAAGTAGTGTGGAGATCTGATTACTCTTGGTGCACCGTCTGCTGTCGTCTGTTTCCTTTGGAGCAGCACACCTGGGTGATGTGTCCTGCCTTTCCACAGAACCTGCAGGTCACATCCTGAAAGCAGCAGGAATGACATTCATGCGCATCCCTGCAGCTGGTGCATGTTGCTGGAGCGCTTGGTTTTGCTGCTTGTGTTGTGGAGGTTGGGGCCGGTCATTGCGCCCAGCGGTCTGGCCAGCAAACTTGGAGGACCTCCTCCTCGTCTGATGCATCTGATGCTGGTGTGTAGGTCACGTGGTGGGCCGAGGTCGTTTGGCAGTCTTGTTGCACCTTCTCTAAGGCCATGGCTGTGCGGAGGACCTTGTCCAGCTTGAAGTTGTCAAGGCCAACAAGCTTCCTATGGAGTTTCGGCTCTCGGATGCCCCAGACGAACTGGTTCATGAGGGCGTCCTCAATGGCAGGAAACTCACAATCGATCGCCAGACTGTGGATGTTGGCCATGAAGTCGGTGGCCGTCTCTCCGGACCTTTGGGTTCACACAAAAAAGTCCATGTGCATGGCCATCATGAGTGGTTTCGGCGCCAAATGGTCCATGAGGGCCTTCACCAGTTCATCGTAGGTGGCAGCTTCCAGCTTCTTCAGTGTGATGAGGCTCTTTGCTAGGCAGATCGTGGTGATGCCACACGTGCTGAGCAACTACCCTTTTTTCTTGTCAGCCTCAGTGGTCCCCTGGACCCGGAAGAAGTAGGTTAGTTGTTCAACCCAGGATTCCCATAGCTCAAGGTTTACTAGGTTGAAAGTGGAGATATGTCCTGGAGCGGCAGCCATGTCTCTGGACTGGAGCAGGGAGTGATGCTCTTGGGATCGGTGTGTGTTGCTTTGCTGCTTGGAAGCGTTGCAGGGCATCTGGCAGAGCAGGGCTCGATGTTGGGCTGTCATTAGAATCAGGCTCGCTCATCAGGATCCCATCTTTGTTGTCAGTATAATGTACTGGGTTCAAGATGCATAGTCAAGTGATGTCAGCTCATAGATATTTATTCAAAGGCAAAACTGAGACAAGGAAGCAGCACCCGGGGGCCTGCTTATATGCCGGATCCAAGCCACACCCAACACCAGTGATTGGTTTATTTACAGTGCCCGCATAACCATTGGTTCTTATTAAGATCCTGACCACCTGATAGGTGCGTTCTAGGATCCTCTGTGTCCATTGTTCTAGGTTGCGAAGCTTCATGTGTTCACTAGACCATGTGCGTGGCTGATCATGTGTGTGGTCCTTTGTTAGGACATAACAGTTTGCCAATGCCTGCCTCTGTGTAACAACTCTGGACCTCCTTGGTGGTCTCCTGTCCAAATACTAACAAGGGCCACCCCTGTTTAGCTTCCAAGATTTCATGAGAATAAGCTAGTCTAGACGTTCCAGGTTAGGGCAGCAGTATAATACAGGAAGACAATCATGAACAGCTGCTCCACATTAATTCCTCCTCAAGACCCCCTTACTTGTCAAATTGCACCATCCACAAAAAATCTCAAATGCCGCATTTTTCAATGCTGCAGCAAACAAAAGTCCAGCTTCTGACTGATGACTTATATTAGAGTTAATTTTTAAAAAAAGAAAAGAAAAATCAATATCTATTTTTACATCTCAACCATTCTTTCAACAAGACATATGCAACCCAAACTAATCCATATTTACTGAGAATGAAATCCCACTGTGTTCAATGGGGCTTGCTTCCAGAAAATTGTAGATAGAATCACAACTGTGCAGAGCAATCCTATAAATGATTACTCAGAAATCCCACTGTGTTTAATAAAGCTTAATCTTAAGTAAATATGCATAGGATTGTATTGTTAATAAAATCCAAAAATTGTTAGAATACTAATTAATGCTGTTATTATAATAAGGAATAAAAATTATCACCCAAAGTAAACTGGTTAAATACTATTGATTTCAGTTAATGATCTGAGCATACTCCTTTGAAATCAGTGAAAGAGTTGACTTTGGTTAAATTCTGTCGACTGGATTCTTTTTTTAAAAAAAACAAGCATACAAAGACAGCAAGGCCATAATAAGCTAGCACTCATACAGTAATACAGGTAATCACAGTTTAATATGGCTGATCATGCTGGTTTTTATTATATTAATTGCACTAATTACAACATTTCAGTACCATAAAAATGAGAATTGTACTAATGAATATTTTTCAAAAGCTAGCCTCAGTGCAAAGATCAAAAACGAATTCTTAGCAAAATTTTGAATATCTGTTATTATTTATAGTATTCACACACACCTTTCAGCCTAAATTTTTTCTGAAATGGCATGCAATATAAAACTATAACAAATCATCATTAAAATACCTTCAGATACCTTCAGTAGAAGTAAAGAAGATATCTGAAGAAGTGAGCAGTGACTCATTAAGGTTCATACCCTACCACAAATTTTGTTAGTCTTTAAGGTGCAACTGGAATCTTACTCATTTCTACTGCTACAGACAGACTAACACAGCTGTCCATCTTCATCTGTCTCCATGGAAGGCACCACATTTCACCTAACAGTATGGAAATCTATCATACATAGAGAGAGTATGCGAGAAACATGTCAAAAGATATAAAGAAAATGGGAGGCAGAATCAATAAAATGTAAACAGTACCAAATTAATAGTGACCTCCAAAAAGCCAGAATTAAAAAACCCACAAAAGCAATGACTCAAAAGACAGCAACAACAAAGCAGATCCATTCAAAAAGCCTGTGAACAGAAACCAAGCATCTAAAACTCAGGGAACCTAACAAATTTCTGTGGGAAGGGCATTTCATGGCTGATGGGGCCACTGTGGAGAAGTCCCAGTCTCTGGTCACTATCTAATTTACTTCAGAAGGTGGAGTACTGAGAGCTAGAAACTCTGATGAAGGTTGCAACAATTAAGCAGATTCAACTGCAATCTTCATCAGAGTCCTGCCATGGTTTCCCATACCTTCTGAAGTAAGCTCTGTCAGAGTTTTCTAGTAAATGTTTCAGTTAAAAGTTTCAATGGTTTGTTGTCTCTTAAGAACCAACCAACATTTCCTTTAAAAAAACCCTCATAGATAGAACTTTTGGAAGCACTGTCCATAGAAGAAGAGCAGGTTTTTATACACTGCTTTTCTCTACCTTAAAGAGCCTCAAAGTGGCCTTCCCTTCTTCTCCTCATAACAGGTACCTTGTGAGGTAGATGGGCCTGAGAGAGTTCTGGCCCAAAGTCTCCCGGCAGGCTTCATGTGTGGAAGAATGGAGAATCAAACCCAGTTTTCCAGAATAGAGTCCACCTCTCTTAACCGCTACACCACGCTGGACCATAGTACAAACCAATTTCCTTGTAAGTGAAAGGTTAAGATCTGTTTGTCTTGGATCTGGATAGAGCTGCAGGATAGGCTTGTAAAACCTACAATCAAGATGTTGAAGTGCAAGAAGTTTTTATTTACTTGCTCTGCAACGTTAATTATAAATGATTAGCATTTCATATATTTGGCATTCTAATTTAAATGTCTGCAATGGGCATTAAAATAAATTGTAAACACTCAGATGTGAGGCGTCTTGTTAATAATTCTAAAAAGAAATTAAATACAAACACTCTTTTAGAGTCTAGTTGAATATATATTCTCACGGAATATTGCTAGAAATCAGAAATATTAATCATTTGTGCAATCTTCTTGCTTGGTGGTATAACCACTCTAGGAGAACTTAGACCTCCAACTGTATTCTGTAACCAACATACCGTCAGTACTTAATTTCTAAAAGGAGATTTGACAGCATTTAAGATTCATGGATTTTATGCCTGTACTGATACCCCAGTACTAGATGTCAGTGGCTGGGGTATGCAGGACAGATAGAACAAGAAAGCCATTCTGAATATGGTCAAAGGCACTCTATTTTTACTTTACATATTCTAAAACTGAAGCCTGGTCTGGTATTGAAAACAAGTGATGTAGCCAGTCCCTGAAAGTGCTAACTCAAAATGCAGTATATTATTGATAAGTTTCTGAAGGCCTCATTATTATCTATCTATGCTTATCTGAATGAAGTAGATGCATCTGGTTTCCACATTATGGCTGCGTTCAGACGGCCAGTCAATCGCGCCATGAGCCCTCCTAAAATTTTATCCCGATTTTTTTAATCCAGCCTAGCACGACCAGACACCCCCCCATGAAATAGCCTCACCGCGCGTTGTTCCCACCGTGATTTGTCTACACGGCATCCACCGAGGATTTTTTTTAAAAAAGTTTTGTACATTCGCATAGGCAAGGCTGCGCCTCCTTGGAGAACTGAGGCGATCGCGGAGGGTTTTCAGCAAAGTCCTGGTCCTCCCCCTTGCCATCATGATCAATGGAGGGACTATTTTGCAAGTTAGAACAGTCCTTCCCCCTCCATCTCCCTTCGCGGTAACGTCTTGTCCCTAAAAGAAATAAGCATGAATATTACATTCCTCGTAGCGCTTATCGCTGAATGCGTTTCCTCATTAAAGCGCACATGGGGTTTCAATTTTTTAAAAATCGCGCCCCCATCGGCTCGGTCTGACGTCAGACCAAGCCGACGGGAGCATCGCGTGCTAATGGAGTGACCAGACGGAAGAAAGTCTGCAGTTGTTGCGCGGGTAAGCGAAAACCCTACATTGAAACTGCTACTTTTTAAATCAGGATTGGAGGCGCAGCAGAACGGGATGCCTATGGGACCGGAATATTTCGCAGATGTTTCTGTCTGGTCGTGCATTTTTGATCCGCAAGGGAGTCGTTCCTATGGCAGATCAAAAGATCCGTCTGAACACACCCTATGTCCAGTATTAGCAATATGCTATGGTATTTTGATAGAAAGCTTTTATTCATTTATCTATCTGTGCTAACTTACCTGGATAATGAGTAATCAAGCCTATACACTTGGACTTCATTGAGAAGATTGTCAAGGAGTAAACAATTATATTCCACATATTTAATGGATATTACTCAGATTGTTAAAAGTAGAAAAACAAAGAGATTGCAATACAATTGTTGGTTCTGATGGCAACGATAATTTTATATGAGTGTGCTATGGTAGGTAGAGTATTGTTCGGTGACCAGTGAGATTCAGGTTCAAATCCTCATCCTCCCATGAAGCTCACTGAGGAACCTTGGGCCAGTCTTCTGTCTCAGACTAACCTATGTCACCAGGTTAGTCTGAGAATAAAACAGAAGGAACCATGTATGCCACCTTAAACTCCTTAGAGGAAGGGAAGGTGCACAGATCAAACATATAACTAAAAATACAATATACAGGAGGAGAGTTTAAAATGACATCTGCTGGCCCCACTGCCAAACTCCATCTGTTCATCTGAACACTGCTTATGCAGTGTTTACTTGAACTTCACCATGCAAAAATATACACCGTCACAGACTTAAGCTTGAACCTACAGTGTTCAGTTGTCATAATAACATTCAGAGGTTAACTCTGGGGCCAGCAGGTGAGATTTTGGCTCCCACTCCTAATATTCATTTTGCACATCACATTGTACAAATAAGATATTTTTGAGCAATCATCTCTATTCGCAAATGGTCCTTAATTATCTATATTTGATTTATATTTTGTAATCTTTGATTTTTTTTTAAGATATGGGTTTTAAAGAATGTTTACAAGGCTTTTAAAGTGCAAGTTTATTTCTTAACTCTGTACAGTACTAGCCATTCTAATTTAATTTGTGATAGTAACTCAAGTTTTTTAGCTCAGTTTTATTTAAAGGAAAGTTTGTTCATGTCAGAGAACTAGAAAAGCTATTGGACATTCTGATAATTCTAAGGATGTTGGTTGAGGAATTGCTCCTGAACAGCCTAACATTTCTGCAATAATGAGGTAGCCATAAATAACACTCCAATTAAAATAGGCTCAGTAACAGATCAATTGATCTCTGTAAGACATATTTAAAGGTAATGTGGGAAAGGGGGACAGAGAAGCAGCAAAGCAACTATTTTTTAGAATTGGTATAACCTAACAGTTACATTAGCACAAGGACTCCTTCTGGGGGAGGGTAGAGTAATTATGAGCTATGTATTTGCAGATATGCTTCATCTGGAGTAATTATGGTGATAGAAACATGCTTATTTTTAGAAGTGACAAGTGGTCTTGGATTCAAGTCTAAAATTGGACTTGCTACCTCAAGTTCAGGCGTCTGCTGATGGACACTTCATCAACTAAATTAAGGAAATAAAATTAGACATGATGCTGGCAGTATAGTGTAATAATTACACATCACGTCTGTAGAAAAAGTGCCTGTCAATCCTCCTCTCATTTCATCCTCATAAAATTTTTATGAGATAAAATAGTTGTTAAAGGCTATCCCAGTTTCATGACTGTAAACTCAAACAATCTTAACAAGCTGGGAGACATGAACTTGGAGGGATCAGGGGGTACTGAAAAAGCAGGTTTTGAAGTCAATGCATTAAAATGGATGCCTCCTCATTCACAGAACTCCTTCTCCTGCATTTTAGACTGCCAGGTCTTCTGATCAGCTCCCTTAAAAGCACAATTACAGTTAGTGGGAAGCAATTTTTGATACTGCATTTTGTTGCAGGGTTCCACATTTATAAATGTGGCGATACAGTGTCTGGTACCAACTCTGTCCCTAACAGGGCCTTCCATCATGGCAATGACCCAGTCTTGAATACCTTACCTAGCTATGCAGACCCTATGAACTGGGTGCATGTTACTATGCACATGCATAGTCAGTTATACAATAATGTGCATTGGTTTTGGAACTGACATTCTAAAAAATGCTAAAGGGCTTGCACAGCTGGATCCACTAGTCCTATCTGGTGCTTAATAAGATCATCCTAAACAGACTTGTACAAGTCCATTGAAGTTTTAGAAAGGTGACTTTATTTAGTGTGACAACGTAAATCAATGATGATTTCAACTAACATTGTTGAAATATAAGCTTATTTCAGTTACCTTCATTTGTGGCACACTTAAAAAAGTATTATACCAAGGCCACTCTGCTAATAGAATCTGCTAATTTTCTTTTGGCTACTTACTCAGCTTACCTCCATTCAATCATCTAAAGTCTAAAAAAAGAGAGAGATGTCAGTAATTTAATAGAAAAAAATTAACTACAACAATAACCAAATCTTTGTTCATTTAATCACTCAGTAACATGTAATTGTTTAGTAAATACCAGATGGTCTAGAAAAAGTGGAGCAACACTATTGAAGCCAAAACTTATGCACAAAAGAATTGACATAAACTAGTGCTGTAGGTTTAATTGCAAACAATAAAACTGCTGTATATCAAAACCTTCTTTAGTTTTTACTGACATTAATGTGAACTTCCCTGCTTTTACTTGGCAACTTCAAAAGTGAAGCCTAGAAATGCCTTTTGTTGCTTTCATTTAACGAATGAATTTTACAGTTGGAAACAAGGAAACCGTACTTTAAAATACATATTCTCCCCAGTTTCAGTATACATTATGGCTGTTACCCAAATACAGAAGCAGTAATTGACTAATGCTTTCATAGCATTTCAGTCTTTGACTTACACTCTGTGTTCATTTATCTTTGCTTTTAATTCTGTAGCGGCTTTCAAAATTGTAGAGATTTTTAGTATTTTCCTGTATGTTAAAATCGTATTTATAAATTGTAACTATTCCAAATGCAAATGCATCCCCAGCCTAGGGATAACCCAAGCCAAACAAATCCATCAGAATGGGCCAGCACCAGGATGAGTAGGGGGGCATAGATGACTGGGTCAGAGAGCTGAGGACCCTCTGTGTCACTGCTTGCATTGCTGGGGTTGGCTTGGCTTCCTGTTGGCTTCCAGCAGCCCACCAAGATTTTCCCCAGTAAGTGAAAAGGCTTGTCACACCCCTGATTAATGCATATTGTACCACAAGTGCATATTGTACCACAGATACACACAACAAGGTAGTTATGGGTATACACAAACAGACGACACACAACATATTCCAGAGTGTGACAGGTTGGTATCTGAAAATCCAAAAATTATCACATGGTTTTTTGTTTTTTTTTTAAAGGTATATAGCCATGACTTGGAAGAGCAACCATGAAGAAACTAGAGAAGCTCTTGAAGTGTAAGGAAGTGTCACTGGAGACCAAAATCAAGATAATTCATACTATAGTACTCCCCATTACTATGTATGGATGTGAACGCTGGATTGTGAAGAAAGCTGACAGGAAGACAATTGGTTCATTTGAAACATGGTGCTGGAATAGAGCTCTACTGATACCATGGCCCTCCAAAGAGACAAATAAGTGGGTTCTAGATCAAATCAAGCTTGAATTCTCCCTAGAAGCTAAAATGACTCACTAGAAAAGAAAATAATGCTAGGAAAAGTCGAAGACAGTAGGATAAGAGGAAGATCTCAGATAGATTGAGTCAATGAAGGAAGTCATAGCCTTCAGTTTGCAAGACCTGAACAAGGCTGTCAGTGATAGGATGTTTTGGAGGTCATTAATTCCAAGGGTTGTCATAAGTCAGAATTGACTTCAGAGCACATAACACACAAATATTGCTGCTCCAGAAGGTACATTTTAGTTTATATGTACCCAGAAAAAGTCTTGAAGGCAGCCTACAGATCTCATTGCAAAACACCAAATATTCAACTATCATATCAGGCATTTTAATTCATAGTGTTAATACTGCATGATGTGTGAAGGGAGGAAATGACCAAGTTCATTCTTTAATTAAAATGTGCTATGATTCAGAACTAGTCATCTCTAAAACACTCCACAAAAGGATTCATTTGGTACTGACTGATCCACTTATAGCATATGTCTCCGCTATATTTCAGCATCTGGCAGCAATGTTTTTTACTGTGTACTCTTTACGGTCAGGGGCCTATGTATTTTCAGGACCATCTCTCCTGATATGTCCCCCAAAGGGCATTGAGATCAGCAGATAAGAATCTCCTGGTAATTCCCAGCCCCAAAGATATCCAGCTGGCCTCAACCAGGACCAGGGCTTTCTCAGCCTTGGTCCCAGCCTGGTGGAACTCTCTGCTGAATGACATCCGTGCCCTGTCTAATCTATTAGAGTTCCGCAGGGCATGCAAAGCAGAGATGTTCCACCAGGCCTTTGGTTGAGGCCAGCGACAATTCCTTTACATCTGCCCGGCATCCTCCCTTCCCTCCCCATGAAAATCTGAATGCTAGATATGCCACTTTCAATGGTAACAAGTAAAAAAAGTCTCCCACCTTTCACAAATGGCAGGTTCAGAATTTGAGATGCTGATAATATGCAGCAAAATACAGAAATGTATATATCTATTAATATGATCTTAAGGGATGCTATGAAGGGGGAGAATTGTAAAAAGAAGAGAAAAAAATTAATCTAAAATTTAGAAAGAAGATGGACTATAAACAATCTTTCCATTAAAGAAGCTCTTGTGCAATTCAAGTGAATTAAATTCATTACACACTTCACTGGATTTCTCAGCCTTTTAAGAAATATATACAAATTACTAATTTGGTTTGAGGTGAATTCTCTACCCGTAGGAAAACAAGGAAACCGTACCCCTAGGACAACTTGGATATACTGTCTATCAACCTGCCATTGCAGGGCCAGGGCTTAGTAAGAAGAGGTCTTATGGAGAGACACAGAATACACAGCAACAACATTTTTAAATAAAAAACAGGCCATAGCATTTATTGATTACAAACCAAGGGGCATTGGTGAAGCATGGGGGCAGATCATGGAAAATCAAGCAACCTACCTGCTGCTTGATAAAACATCCCACAGTGCAGGGATGTCATAATGTGGTCATCTATACAGTGACTTCAGTCACGGTTACAAGTCAGATTGAGAATAAGCCCTCAAAAATTTAGGTCCAGTTCATAAAATTCTCCACTTGCAGTGTCTTAATAATTATCAAAGATGTGACCAGACAAGAATGTAAGGTGTGTTGCAGTACATCCCTGGATACAGCTGCAGCAGCCCATTGACTATTCCTGTTACTAAGGAGCTAGAATAAGTGGTACAGGGAAATAAATGCTTTGCTTAGTGTTCCACTTTCAGTGTTCAAAACCTCTTCACACACACTATTTTGCTGACGTCCTCAGAATAGCCCCTTAAGGTAGAGCAGTATTATCCTCATATTGAACAGAGGTGTCGAGAGGCTTGCCAAAGGCAACTTAGCAAGATCATGGAACACATGAAATTTGAACTGGGGGTATCCAGAATCACAGCTGATTCTCTTACCATTTTCCTACACCAGCCTTTAAAAACTGCTGCAAGGAAGCTGTAGCACTGGTCACTGAATGCTCTGGTTTAAACATTAGGTATGCAGTATATTATACAAACTTGTTTAAAAGACACACTTTTAAAGCTAGTGCAGATACGTATCTAAGGTATGTCTTTGTATGCAATTGAACTGTAGTTCAACTCTTCTCTGTGGACCTGGAGTGGTGTTTCTCCTTGAAACCAGTATTAAAGTTATTGTTCTAACTTCTGCTTACATTTGGTGTAACCTTTGCTTCAGTACAATATGTCACTTTCAGTCTTGCTTCCATTAGCCTTTTAGCTACATAAATTTTTCACTGAAAAAACAAAAGTCATTTATTAGTCTTTAAATATAATTTTTTTCATCTGAATGGCAAAGTACTGCTGCATAAATCAGAGGGTTTTCCATTTTAAGCCTGGAGGGGGAGGTCTATCTGTGAGAAGAGCATGGGGATTGAAGCGTCTTCATCGTAAACACTATAAATATTCAAATGCTTCTATACTTCAAACAGCAACATATTATCCTGTCCTGGGGACTGCTGCTCACACAGACATCTATCTTCTTTCTAAGTCCAAAAACTGGCCATGCCAGGCTATTCCTGAAATTTTAGAGTAGGAGTCCCCAACTTTGTTGAACCTGTGGATACTTTTGGATGAATAAGTAGAGCCTTAGGAAGGGGCAAAATGTTAGCCAAATTGTCTTGAATTATTGATTGCTAATATTACACAAGGCAATAGGCAAATAAGGGAGCAAGCACCTATATATACAGGGGTCCCACTTCTTCCAGATAAACCAGAAATAGACTCAGAGACTGACTTCAGTATAGAATGGGGTTTTTCTTACTAAAGGTTATATCACAAGCATACAACAATCCAAACACACTCACAATTGCACAGATCTAGGAAAATCAGAGAGATAAAATAGGACATTCGCATTAGCAGAATGATCATTGAGTGGTAATACTTTACCTGTCCTTGGCAGGATGAAGCAATCCTTAGGAAAAATAAGGGAGACTATGAGGGATAGGGTCGTGTCCTGAAACCAGCAGTAACACTTGGAGACTCTGGCAGCACTAACCAAGAGTCGTGGAGGTAGGGTATATAGGTCAGGAGAGAGAGAGAGAGCACATGGCTGGTTGCCCTCTTTTATAGGGGGCTTGGGGGTGGTCTAGGCTGGCCACATCCCCTGGCACACCTCTTGCTGGTCCGTCCCCAAAAGTTTGCTGATAAGAGCTGGGTTCAAGGGGAGGGGACTAGGGGAGTGGGCAATATTGAGATCTAGTAACTTTAGGCAGGACAGTGGCACCTGGAGGGATGATGACACATGCGGCCAGAGTCATTGTTATTCCAAGTGATTCCTGTTTCTGTCAGAGCTCTCTCAGCCCCATCTACCTCACAGGTGTCTGTTGTGAGGAGGGGAAGGGAAAGGAGTTTGTAAGCCACTCTAAGGCTCCTTGGGGTAGTGAAGGGCGAGGTATAAATCCAATCTCTTCTTCATCAGCTAGGTGAGGCTGGGAAGGGGAATGTTGCCTACATGAGCAAGGAGGGCACTCCACATGGAGTCTGAGTCCTTTCTCTTTGGTCTTCTGCCTTGGCATGGCATCTGCCTGGCTTTCAGTACTTCATGTGGCTAGGGAGCTGATCCATCTCACAACAGGTAAGAGGGTAGGTAACCTCAGGAACCATAAGCACATCATCTCAAAAGGAAGGCTTCCTTCTTCTGGGAGCGTGACTGTAACTGGCATCACTTTTGGGTCACCACACAGTTCAATCCCTTTTGCACACTACTCTCACAGTCCAGGTTTTTACTTATGAGACTATAAGTCCATAACAGCACTACAAATGCCTTGCAGGCAACAAAAAAGCCCCTCTTGCAGCCAGTTCTCCTGACAAAAATGGCACTGGAGGGAAGCCTGATGCCCCTTTTCCTTTCTCACAGCATTTGGAGCCATGTAGAGCGATGCAGAGGTTTTTAAGGGTTAGTCCCCATATGAACATATGACTGGGAGCTGGGACCTGACATTTATGTCACTCATAAGTAACATGTATTTTTGTCCTCACTGCTAAAAATGGGAGGGGAGCTCAATAAGTCAATACTGTAATTTATTCAGCAGCAGTAAAACAGTGTCCTTTTTAACCTCTACACAAATATAAGAAAGCAAGTGGAGACCCACAAGAAACTTGCGGGATGGTTATCTCATTTGTCACACCTTTGCTTCCTCTGCTCACCCCCTACCTCTCTCATACTATTTCTCCCCTCTGCCCCCTTTTTCTTCCTCTATTTCTGCTCCATGCATGTAACTTCCTCTCTTTCTGACCTGTCATCAACAAAGCTCTTTGTTTTTCTGCCTCCCCACTTCATCAGTCTTTCTCTCTCTTTCTGCCCCCCACCCCATCATTCTTTCTTTCTACCCCCATCACTCTCCAAGCCTCCTGCCTGCTTCCTCCCCCACTCCGCAGAGCAGCAGTAACAGTGGTGGCAGTGCTCTCAGCCACCCATCTGCTTCCTCTCCCCCCCACAGCAGCAGTGGCAGCACTCTGGGAATCACAACGGATCTCCTAGCTACAGAGATCAATTCACCTTAGGGCTGCCAGCTCCAGGTTGGGAAATTCTTGGAGATTTGGGGGTGGAGCCTTGGGACAGTGAGGCTTGGGGAGGCAAACAGCCTCAGCAGGGTATGATGCCATAGACTCAATGCTCCAAAACAGTCATTTTATCCAGGGGAACTGATCTCTGTCTTCCAGACAAAGTTGTAATTCTGGATGATCTCCAGTCCTCACCCAGAGGCTAGCAATGGTGGTTCTCGTGGAGGAAATGGCTGAAGGGTGGAGTCTATGGCATTACACCAGTCCAAAGTTCCTCCCCTCCTCAAATCCCACCCTCTCCAGGCTTCACACCTCAAATGTCCAGGGATTTCCCAACCTGGAGTTGGCAACCCTATTTCCTTCCCAACCAACAGCCAACCTACCTTTATCTGCCTCTCTGTCTTCTGCTTTCCATCTCCACCCCCCAGCCTCTACCTAGGAAAATCACAGTCTTTCTCCACAGTGGGGACCAAAGCAGCTTTCATTATTCCCGCCTCCTTTTTATCTGCACAACAACCCTGTGAGGTTGATTAGGCTGAAATATGTGACTGGTCCAAAATCACGCAGTCACCTACCATTGCAAGATGGGGATCTGAACCTGGGTCTTGCAGACCCTACTTTGTGAAGCTCTAACTGCTGCACCTCACTGGCTTTCATAGGGTGGCTGCTGATGAATGGTAGCAAGCAGCCGAGGCTAGATGAGTCATGCAAATCAGGGGGGACCTGGCAAGCCTAGACTACTGCCAGGCCTAGAGTTGCCAACCTGCAAATGTGCCCTGGAGACCCCCCAGAATTACAACTGGACTCTAGACAGCAGAGGTCTGTCTCCCTGCAGAAAATGGCTGCTTTGGAGGGTGGACTCTGTGGCATTATACCCAGCTGAGGCCTCTCCCTTCCCAAACCCAGCCCTCATCCTTAGAGTCCACCACAAAATCTCTAGAAATCCCCCAGCCTGGCCCCAAGGCTCCCTCCCTCTCTCCCTCCCTCCCAGGCCGAAAGAGGCCTGGAAAGGGCCCTCCCCCACCCTTTGACTCAGAGCCAGTTAGAAGCCTCCTCCCCCCGCCCCCGAACATTCTAATCTCTCACCTTGATGCCTGGAGTTAGGTCCCTGCAGAGGCCATTTCAAACATTTTTTTGGGGAATTCAACTGTTCCTGAAGGGATTTTTTCACTTTTGGGATTTTTCTACAAACCCAGGAAGTCTACTGACTATGCAGGAAAAGCTGTTGGGGGAGAGTGAGCCCCCTGTTGGTGGGAATAGGTATCCACACTTTTTGGCTATTAGAATAAGGATGTTATTATTTGTGATAATTATTTATTTTTAATTGTGCTTGGATCAAAGAAAAAGATCAGAATTTAAAATAGCATTTTATCTTTCGTCACCTCTTGTCAAGGCAGTGACAGATCATATAATACATCTTTAAAATATAAAATAAATTTCTCTTTAGCACTTCTGATTTAAAATAATAAAGCTGAGCATTTAATTGAACTGGTCTGTAAGTGTGAACTTTGTTCTTTCTGTTTTCCCCTCAGGGAGAAAAATTGTAATAGTTCTACCATAAATATTTAGTTCAGGGAGAAAATCTTGCAAAGAAAAAAAAGAGACATTTTAATTATTATCCCCACTTTTGTTTTTACATTTTTATTTTTTCAGAATTCATACCGTGCCTTCTGCCATGAAATGGTTCTTATAAAATCAAAGGGGGGGGGTTAAAGCATTTTTGTGAGACATACTATGTAGAGAAGACCTCTTTTCCTAGTTTTCATCTCCTTAGATGATTTGAGATGTTTTATGATATATTTTTGATCCCTCTTTTCATGTGCTGATCATGTTTCGGCATTTTATTGATTGTCCAGTGTTGCTAAGCCTGAAAGTATGTTTTAAAGGTTATTTTGGGGGAAACTAGTATTGTAATTATTGTATCTATTTTAATGTGCAAACATCATTGTATGTTTTAAATTTATATGTTACCTGCCTCAGGTATTGATGGAGAGTGTGGAAGACAAATAATTAAAAGAAATACACGAGAAGAATGAAAAAATGATTGCAACAGCATTTTAAATATGCAGCTTCATGTAAAGAAGTCAACCATCATTATGTTTACCATTTTAAAATTATTCATGACTTTAAAATTTGAAAGCCACTCTTGAAAGTACAAGAGAAAAGTAACATTTAAATATTCTAAATAAAAGCAATTAGCCTATATGGAATTGGGCACTTAGGTCCCATAGACCCCAAGAGAAATTTATATGCTAATAACATTTTCCTGGGGGAAAGCCACATTGAATAGACTTGAGTAGAATTCTGAGAGTGCTTAGTTTTTTCTAGACTTTTTGCAGGTATGGAAACTCTGAAGTATACCTAGAAGCCTCTCTACCTGCATGGATTGCCCCAGTTATTCCAATGGAAGAATCAGATCCATGTATACATTCTTCTGCAAGTACTAATTTGGTTTGTCCATTGAAATGAATAAGGCAACCCACATATTAAAGAGATGTGTATGGTACATGCAGGGCTCTAAGGTGGCAAGTATTTCCAGTGAATACTATGCTGGGAGTGAATAAATAAATAAATAAAAGTGTGATTAAACTTATAAATTTGTTTAAAGATCTGATGTGTACTGAGCAATTAACGAAAACCTCCCCTAAGACAGCCAGTTTCATTAATAATTTAGAAATATCAGTATAATGATGGCTAGAAGAGTTGGTTAATCCAAGTATGTGCAGAGAGAAAAAGGATAGGCTGGTTGGATTGAGGTCACAACATCATTTCTACTAATCTAAATAGCCCCAGGAGTAGCTGTTAGCTGGAAACATTTAGGCAACATACTGTTGACCCATGCTCCCTCTAAGCTGTGGAGTCTTGGGACCAAAAATTCTACTTTGTGAGCTACTGGCATTAAAGTTGTGAGCAAGCGATTTGGCTACTGCATAAATGTGTTTGCTCTGGAGCCATCCTTCCTGAGTGAAGACAAAAATGTGTGAGCCAGGGGCTGAAAAACTATGAGTTAGTTCACATGAACTCAGCTTAGAGGGAACACTGCTATTGACCTGTACCCTTTCCCCAATACTGCAAATAACAGCAGGCTGTTTGAGATCAGGAAAATGACATGTGGGGGGAAAGGGTGAACTACCACAGTCCTGATCTACATTGGGCCATTCTACAGCTGAAATTTCCCAATTGTTTTTTTTAAGGCAACTTTCCTTGGCTATTTAAACAAAGAGAAGTTTGTCTTTTCTTGATAATCAACGGGCAATGGGCATTTACTATTTATAATTATACTGAAAAATATGCTGTTCTTTATCTGAGGCTCTGGTCACACTGCAAATGACATGCACTTTGTTCCCGCTTTGTTTAAATTGGGAACATTTTTCTTCGCATTGGGCTGACTAGATGCAGCCAGCCCCTCTTTCCCAGCACCTGCTTGCCTGCTGCTGCGCCATTCCTCCAGGCGATCCTGCCGGCCATGGGGAGGCTCGGGCGGCTGCTGCTCCTGCCGACACTTTGGGGGGGGGTGCTGCCGCCGCCGCTGCTGCTGCCATTGCCCCCCGAAAATAGGCTCCGCCCTGTCCGCCGTCTCTGCCATCCTCCTTGCCGGCCCCATCCAGGCTGCCGGAGCCCCCGCCTCTCGTTCCTGCCTCCAGGGCCGTCTTTGTGCGTTTCTTTTTTTTAAAAAAAGCTTCTGGTTTGAGCGCTTGACTAAACATGCGCTTAATAAATCCATTATTAAACATTAAATGGATTTATTAAGCGCATGTTTGCTCAAGCGCTCAAACCGGAAGCTTAAAAAAAAAAAAAAAGCACAAAGAGCGTTCAGACAGCCCTAATCGCAATCATTGTGAGAGATGGGCTGTCCAGATAGGCAAAATCGCGCATTCAAAGCGGACGTGCCAGGAAAACACTAGATTTTCCAGGGGTCAGGAAAACCCGGCAGCATTGTGTGAGTGAGCCTGCTTCGGGGCGGGAGGCGGATTGGCGCGTGTGAATGTGAAACTGACATGCGCAAGGAAACAGCAGCGAATCCCGATCAAAACGGCAGTGTGACCAGACCCTGAAATGATGGCTGCTTTCAGTATAGGTAAAGGTAAAGGTTCCCTTGCTCGAAAGCCAGTCGAATCCGACTCTAGGGTTGCGGTGCTCATCTCTGTTTCAAAGCCGAAGAGCCAGCGCTGTCCGAAGACGTTTCCGTGGTCATGTGGCCGGCATGACTAAACACCAAGGTGCACGGAACGCTTTCAGTATAAGGAACAGGCAAAAAGTCCAGTGTTTTAGACCTTTCTAGTTTTTCACTGAAGACAACCTCACCACAAAATGAAGTCAATAAACTAATTTCAGAAAGGCAAAAATATAATTTGATTTCATCGGCACTAAAATAACACTTTTTCTTCAACACATGAACAACATTAAAGTACTTTGAAAGGCAACTAAACAGATGCCTATTTCTTCATTACAACATTACTTCATAAATGAAACTGAGACACAGTGAAGCAACCAGCATGCTGTGGATATATTTAAGTAATTAGGCTTGTACAGCCAAAGCAGAGACATAACAGTCCTTCAAAGTTTTGGCTTAGACTCAAATCAGACTCACTAAGAACACAAGCAGTGCCAGTGCATTTATAGTCATACTTGCATGACACCCATCATGCCAAATATTCCTAAAAAGCTAATGTCATTAGCTGGCAAGCCTCCAGAAAAAGGCCAAGAAATGCACTTTTGGTGAAATAAGTTTCTGTCAGTAAGATTGCAATATTATCAACATAGGAAAGGTATGACTATTTTTAATCTAGAATTATCCATAAAAATGACTTTGGTTCTGGACACTGAAAATAAATATTTCCACTTCCAACTGATCTCAAAAATAGAAAATCAAAGGGCACTGGAAGCTAAATTTCATTTTAAAAGAAGGGTTGAAAAAATGAAAAACCAACAAAAACATCTGCTGCATTCTGTTCAAATGATATTCCCACAAGAAATTATGCATTTCCTTAAAACGTAAATACTTCTTGTTTTGCATTTGTATAAACAGGAATGTAGAAATTGCATTTCTTAAATGTAAACTACAGTTCAGTGATATTTCTTTAGAAAATGTCTATACCATCTCTCCAGGGAACCTGCTCAAGATGGGTAGTATACACTTTCCATGTAGAAAGCTGCAGGTGCAGTGCCCTGACACTGTTTATATAACATATTGTGGCAACATTCTCTCTCTCCCTCCTGCACAACACACAGCATCACTCTTCTTTATTTTCTTTTAGGGGGGGAATTAAACCACAATTCATAACTAATTGCTGACATGATCATCAGATTGTTTATCAATAGAACTATGTCCTATGACAGTTACCACTGAGCTTTCCTTTCTTAGCCAAACTGTGTGTTAGAAGAATATGATTTTCAGTAGGGAGCACAAACACCCACTTCTCTTTTAACTATTCAACCCCAGATCTCAGTTCCAACTTGACTTTGCTTCAATTCATTTCTTAAAATCAGCCATATCGTTGTTTTTACATGTTAATATTGGAGGACCCCGCCCCCATCCTAAGCTCATTAGAAAAATGACCCAGTAGCAAGCACATTTAATTTATGGTAAAATAATAAAACTGATAAATATTTTAAAATCAGCATTAAAAGAAAATATTTAAGGGTTTTTTTACTAGGAATTGAGGGAACACTGATGTGTGTGAGACAGAATTCCTGGCAGGTTTGTAACAGTTTTTACTGGCAAAGAGGGGATTTCTGTGCAATTTGCAATAATGTCTGTCGTGACTCCTAGTGCCAGTAATTTAGCAATTAAAACAAGAATCTTCCTTATGATGTGACTGGGTTGGGGGGCTAGCATCCAAACTGCTGCATAATATTTATTTTAAAAGAAAAGCAGAAGGACTACTTCAAGATGAGCCCTATCTTAGTGCCATGGCGTTTTAAAACACTTGGGGGGGATTTTTTGTCCTTTATGTATTAGATTTTTATCCCGACCTTTTCCAAAAGAACTTGGGGCAGCTTACATCCCATCAATTGGGAGGAACACTGCTGCCAGCTGCAACATCTTAGCTGTGCTTTTGCTTACTCTTCCTGTATCCAAATATGAAGATGGGGCATGCCCAGAGGTATGAACCAAAGGTCAAGAGCCAAAGGACTCTTAGTTGTGGCCTTGGACATACTAGCCCACTGAGGACCAGTTTCTTAGGCTATTTAAACTGTAATTTTGGCATTATATTTTGATTACATTTTGATTGTTGTAATTTGTTTTGGGTACCTCAGGGGAGGAAAGTGGCAAATAAATATTCTATCTAATTTTCATTCTCAGAACAACACTAAAAGGTAGCTTAGGCTGAGAGCTACTAGTCCAAGATCAACCAGCAAGTTTCATGGCAGAGTGGAAATTTGAACCTGGGACTTATATAGTTTCTGACACTAACTGCTACACCACACTGCCAATGGTTACAGTCATCATCTAGACCATTCTAAATAATCTTGGAAAATCTCAGACTGAGCACAAAAGGGTTAATGAAAAGCCAATGTGGGGTAGCAGTTACAGTGGTTACTGGATGAGACCTAGGCCGAGGACAGACTGGCAATTTGCCGCGGGATGGGACCCGGGCTGACAACGACTCAATATCGGGGTAAATGGAATGTTCACACAGGCACATCTGCCTGGCGTCCCCCACCCGGAGCTTACCGGAGTCCTCGCGCTTCATTGCCAGATTAAAAAAACTCCTGTAAAAAGCCGTCGAGAATTGGAAAGCTCGCTCTCGTCACGCGTTTCTCCGCTTGCGGGCTGTCTGAACGCGCAGGCGGAAAGCCGGGCGGAAGCCGCGTTAGTTCCGTGTTCCGGCGGTGGCGTGCCCCGTGTGGATGCGCATGGGCGCTGAGCCAGAAAGTGCGCTCATGCGCACAACCGCGCGAAACAAGCCCAGTGGCTATAAATGCCCCAACCCAGGAGCACCCAGGCAACAGGCACTATGAGTGGGGTCAGAGGAGTTTCGTGGAGGAAGGCAGAGACTCTGGACCTGCTGGCAGTGTGGGGTGACCCCACAGTGCAGGAAGCCCTGGGAGAGAGCCACCGGAATAGGGAGGTGTTTGAGGAGGTGGCACAGCAGATGGTGGCCCTGGGCCACAACCACACAGCGGATGAGTGCCGCTCAAAAACAAAGGCCATGCGCCTCATGTACCGGCGCACACTAGAGCACAACAGTGTCTCTGGGAATCAGCGGACGACCTGTCCATATTACAAGAACCTGGACAAGATTCTCCAGGGTGATGGCACCGCCCGCAGTCGAAGAGTGCGCAATAGCCTCCCCCTGCAGACCTGCCCATCCAGCAGTAGGTCACAGGACAGTGGACTGCGCCAGACAGCGGGGCCAGAAGAGGGGTTCCACCTCACCCTGGAGCCAGAGGAGGAGGAGGAGGAGGAAGCCCCTGAAGTGTTGGTGCCAGGTAAGTGTGACTTGTCCAGCACAGGCCTCCACCCTGGCTGCTGCTCAGATACCCACATGCCAGGATGCTGCTGTCACATTCAGACGTTGGCGGTGGGGGCCAAGTCCATGACATGCCAGCAGACCCTGGGCCAGGCATGTCCCCCATGACACAGGTCCGCCCACCCAACAGGACAATGTGTGGGTGTTGCACAGGTGTGGTCTGCACTGGGAGGTCCCCAGGCCTCTTGAACCCTGTGTGTCGACAGGCGCATCCCCATGGACCTGCCAATGTGCCGCCGGTCCACTAAAAAGTCCCAATGCAGGTTGGTGTGGCAAAGGGTGGGAACTGTTGACGGTCCCCCGCCCCCTCCCCGCAGCAGCGATCCCCAGCGGCTCACAGCGGCATAGGTGGCCGCACACAGATTGGCGTCCTGCTGGTGGAATCATAGGGCCCAGCCACGGTACCCGTGCGGCAGCCTTCGGGGTCATGCAAACCTGCACTGGCAGTAGTGCGGGAAGATGAAGGTTGGGCCTGGGGACCCCGCGGTCCACGGAGGGCATCGCTCACAGGGTGGTCACAGGTCCGGGGAAGAGGACAGAGTCCACCAGCCGGGCTGAGAGGCCAAGGAAGGGGTGGGGCTGAAGCCCACAGACAGCCTCCCGTTGCCACCCAACCCGCCACTGCTGGTGAGTAGGGTTTGTTGCCGCCAGGCCCGCCTTTGGCCCGGTGACATGAACCACCGAGTTCGTGCGATGCACCCCTGCAGGCAGATTTAAGGGGTGGCCACACAGGCGGCGACAGCCATTCCTGGCGGCACCACAGGTCCCCCTCCAGAAAGCTGCTTCAGCCTGCCCCATTCATCCCCATGCAGACACCCTCGAGCCACCACAAGAGGAGCCGGAGGATCCCCAGGATGACACCGTCGTGGAGGAGGAGCCGCAGCCGGGTAAGGAGACGGGCCCTGGCCGCGCTAGGAGTTGGCCGATTGGCCACCGGGGACCCCTGGCCACCACGGAGCATGCTGGCTTCCAGCCCTTGGAGAGTCTCCCCGGTGGTCGAGCCTGTGGAGGACCCCTGCACGTGGTCCAGAGTTGAGAAATGGGTCTGGCAGTCCATGGGCAGGGTCTCCATGGGGCCCCCCAGAACCCGGATGTGGTCGGGAAGGCCGGAGCCCTGGGAAAGGGGCCCCCTGCGCGCGTGGGACTGAGCAGTCTTCCTCCCCGCCACCACACCACCATAGGCCCCTCAGGAGCTGGCAGCCTGGACAGGG
This sequence comes from Gekko gecko, assembly GCA_029375565.1. Classification (NCBI taxonomy): domain Eukaryota; kingdom Metazoa; phylum Chordata; class Lepidosauria; order Squamata; family Gekkonidae; genus Gekko; species Gekko gecko. Next base: position 59,248,877 of record JAPDNY010000011.1, on the reverse strand, counting down.
ACCGGACCCCCGGACGTCGGACCCAGGACGCGGCAGGTGAGTGGCCATGCTTGGCTCCTGCACGAGGTGAGCCATGGTGCAGGTGCCAAGGCCTTGCGTTGCAACTAGGGGTGGCCCATATAAATGGCTGTGTTGGGTAGCCGCGGCCCCCCGGTAAGCCCCCATTACCACAGGTCAGTGGGCCACAGGGACAGCACCCCATGGGCCACAGTGACCAAGCACCACATGCGTGATGACCGGGATCCCTGTCCCCCTCTCCACAGATGTGCCACCTGGGGCCCCCTTGCCCAGCTGTCTCCGCACACCAGGATGGCGGTCACCCAGGCACGGAGGCAGCGGGTGTCAGCCCTTCAGAGAGTGGGCGAGCGGCTCCTGGAACAGGCCGACCGGCACCACGAGGCCCTGGAGGAACGATGTGGCCGGGAGCAACAGGACTTCCTTGAGGAAATGCGCCGCCTAAGGGAGGAGGAGCGTGAGACGAATCGTTCCACCCGTGACCTCCTGCAAGTGACTCTGGACACCCTGTCTCGCATAGCCACATCCGTGGCTGAGCCACGTGGCGTCGCCCCCACCCCAGAAGGTGACAGCAACATGGCAGGCCGAGGCCGACAGAGGGGGGGCGCCAGGGCTGTCACTCGTGGCCGTGGCGGCGCCCTCAGGGGAAGGGCAGCGCGGCGGAGCGGAAGGGCCAGGCCCTAGTCGAGGGCACCCGACTCACCACCCAGCTGAGGCCCGTTGACAAGGCGAGGCAGGTGTTCGGAGTGGCAGCGGCAGCTCAGAAGCCCTCCATGCGCCCCTGAATAAAGGGCTGCAGAGACAGGTGGTGGGAACTGTGATGAACATTTATTTGAAAAGTCAACTGTGGTGTGGGGTGAGCGTTGAAATAAACATTGGCAACCACACGCCGCCCGTCATGTGTGCTGCATTTGGTGGGGAAGCGGTGAAGGGGTGGGGGTGGCGAGGCTGGATGTGCCCATCTGGACTGTTGCCACAGCCAGTCATCCCTCGTGGCTGCTGTCTGTGGCTAGTGGCTCCGTGTCGGTGCCCTCCGTCCTTGGCTGCTGGCCCTGAGTGGCGAGGAGCGTGTGGAGATCCCTCCGCATGCGCCGCATGCCCTGTTGTTGTATATGGAGGAGGTGCACCATGCGCTCGACTGTCGGGGGAGCCAAACAGGGGCCAGGTCAGCCACCACATAGTGACACTTGGCCCCCCCCAAAACAGCACAGTGTGGTGGCGGCAGGCACCCCTGGGGTCCTGCATGGCCCCCCCGGCCCCCCGCCGCCGTCCATCGCAGCCTGGTCCCTCATGGGGGAGTCCGCACATGTCGCCATGGTATACTCACATCGCCGCTCAGTCTGCTCGGCCAGGGCCGTCAGGCGAGCTGCCAGCGTTGCCAGGGTCGGGGCATCCTCCGCCATGTCCTGGCGAACAGCAGGACCTGGTTCCTGACCCCCTGAAAGGACATGGGTTGGCCCGTGTCACTACTGGCAAGGTGCCAGACCACCCTCATAGCCCACAGACAGGGGGACCTACCAGTATCAGAGGCGGACCGGGATTCCACCGTCACGGGTGTTTCTGGTGACCGCGCACCCCCCTCCGCCACAGGGGCCGCCTCTGGAAACAAAAGCACACGGCACCATGTAGGTTACCCAGACAACCACACACATGCGCCCGGCCCCCCCCTGGTGCCCTGGTGCTGCAAGTGGCATCCACGGGTGTCGGGCCCCAGGCACGCCAACAGGCCGCTGGCCAGTGTGGGTGGCGGGCCTGGGCGCCTCCCCAGTTGGCGGCCACGAGAGGGTGCCTGACAATGCCGCTCTGCACAGGCGGAGCCCCCCCCCAGCAGTCCAGGCCGGCCCACCCCGACCCCACGGGGGGGTTGCACCGCCGCATGGCCCCGACCCCCTGCTCATGGCTGACCGCTCCCTGAGCCGTGTGATAATGGGCTCCAGGAGGCCCATCCGCCGCATGGGACTCACCGGCTTCGCTGGCCTCTGGCATGGTGTGGAGGACGACGACGGGCCCCTCCCCCACTGCAGGTCCCCTTGGCTCTATGGGGGGGCAAGGGGAGTGGTTAGTCGTGGTCCAAGGCCAGCCCGGGCATGTGACAGCACCTGGAATCCGCGTGCAAGACACGCAGGCCCCCGGGGGTCGCCCTTGGCCCTTGGTGGACCTCCTTGGGGGGCCTGGCCCCATACTCGCTGCCACATGTCCAATGCGGCCCCGGCCACGGTGGCCAGGGCCCCTGCAGCCCCTGCAGGTGGCTGCACCCATGGTGCCCCAGCAGCTGATGGCACCTACCTTGGGGCCGCTCCACTGGCGTCCCTGTGGCCTCTTCCTTGGAGGAGGTCCGGGAGGCAGCTGGAGGTTCCCCAGCTGGCCTCCGGCGTCTGCGCCGACGGGGTCAGAGCCCTGTGGGGGGAAGAGGTATTCCTGGATCACTGAGCACTTGAACGTGCCGCCTCACCTTCCAGGGCCACAGCCACCCACGGCCATCCCACCATGGGGACCGCCACTGCCACAAGCTCACCTGGGACACGACGCTGCCTCCACGATGGCCAGCCCCCTTGCTCCCAGAGGGCCCGCAGGAGCCGGAACCGGGGGGGCCGCTCTCCCCGGGGGGGAATGCCGTCCCAGTCCTCCAGGGCCTCGAAAAATGCCGCCTTTTCCCGCTTGAATTTGGCCCTACATTGGATGGCCGAGCGGGGGAAGCCTGACTGTGTCAGCACCTCAGCCACCCTGGCAAAGAGGCCCAGGGTGGGCAGATGGGTGCTGGCCATCACCCTCCTGCCGGCCTCAATGTCATGCAGGGCCCTGAGGAGCAGCTCCACCTCGTCGTCCATCCAGTAGACCCCCAGCCGCTCGGGCTCCACGTCCTGGGCCTGCATTGGGAGGGAGAGGCCTGGAAACAAGAGGCTCGCCAGCGACGTCGCCAAGGGCGGAGAGGCGTTTGGCCGGGGGCGCGTTTGTGCGGGGCCGCGGCTATGTGCACGCGCAGGCTTCCCGCCTCAAACGGCACGCCTCAAACAAACGCTCTGTCTTCCTCTCCCTTCCTCCGTCCTCCCAGCACAGGCAGCGATCCGGGCCACAGCAGCAGGGCTCTGGGGATGGGATTGATGGCACGGTTGCCCCTGACGGAGCGCGGACAGGCGTTTGGGCAGGGACGCGCTCAACCGCCCACGCTGCCATGCGCATGCCCAGGTTCCCGAGGGATGGGTCGGCAGCGCCACAAATGCTTACGGCCAACCCCCCACTGCGGGTCTCCCTCAGTCAACGGACTCCTGTGTCATGTATTTCAGCCTGCCCATATCATCCTGCCTTCTGAGAAGCAGAAGTCCAGCAGATGCCAGGAGTGGCTGGTGACCCATGTGGGCTGCCCCCCACGGGAAGGCCAGCAGGCAGCCTGCCGCGCCTCCCACGGGCAGGCAGTCCACGGGGGTCTCCCGTCCAGGTACCGCATCCAGCGGACAGGCCTTGGTTAGTTTCCCAGTCCTGGAAGCCATAGCTAGGTGGCAAAGACCATGGAGCTGGGGTGTGGCCCATGGGCGGCCGGGGCCAGCACCCACTTCCCTGCCTCAGCCATCAGGGAGTGCCCATCAGATCCTCTGTAGCTCAGCCCGTCACACTCCCAGGTCTTGGTGGCGGCCCCTGGAACGGGCGGGGCCTGGGATGCACCCACTGGGTCGGAGCTGGCCTTGGCCACAGTACCCTGGGGATCTTCCTTCGCGCCCGCGTGTCGCGACACCTAGCTCTGGCCTGTGGTCCTGCTTACACCCTTGGCTGCCCCCCATCACCCAGGGGAACCTTCCCCTCCCTCACCCACCGGGCGAGGATGCAGAGTCGTCCCCACGCAGCCACCCATAGGCACAACCCCCAATTGGGGCTGCCAGGCGAGGCAGTGGGAACCCCATTGTTGGGGCAACACTCAACTGGGCCTCCCTGGTGGACCCTCCCCACACCCAGCAACGGCCCTGGTGGCCGCCGGGGGAATGAGGGACGCACACACAAGCAGCCTGAGTGAGTCAGCTACTTTATTGGAGCCATCACGTTGATGGGTGCTTGCGCAATGGTCAGCGCTCCGGACGTCCTGGCAGTCGCCAGGGGGTCCTCTGTCCCATGTCCAAGCCGCCACGTGCGACCACAGTCCACTTGTGTTCATTGTTGGTGCCTCATCAGCCATGTGGCTAGTGCCTCCCTCACCGCGCTTCCCTCTGCCCGATTGATGACATCCACCCTCTGCAGGGGGGGCATCGCCCCTGGGGCCTGGGCCGCCTCCTCGTCCGCCTCACGCCTGATGATGGCATGGCCCCACTCCTCACAGATGTTATGTAGAGTAACGCAGGCAGCCACCACCGGATTGTAACTTGCCTCCTGGACATCCAGTTTCAGTGCAAGGCGACGCCACCGTGCCTTTAGATGGCTGAAGGCGTGCTCCACGACGTTCCTTGCACGGCTATGTGCCCGATTGAACACGGCCTGCCGGTGGTTCAAAGCGCCCTTGTACGGGGTTATCAGCCACTTCCTGGAGGGGTATGCGGCATCACCAAGGATGAGGGGGGGAACCAGAACGCCTTCGATGAGGGCCGTGGGGTTCCCCGGAACAAAAACCCCTGCGTCCATGGCCCTGCAGAGGTGTGACTGGCGGAACACGTGGGCATCGTGGCTGTGGCCAGCATGGCCCACGCAGATGTCCGTGAACCGGCCCCTGTGGTCGACGGTCCCTTGGAGTACGACAGAGTAGACGTGCTTCCGGTTTAAGAAGTCATGTGGGAGGTCGGGTGGTGGCTTGACAGGGATGTGGCAGCCGTCCACGGCGCCCACGCACTGGGGGAAGCCCAGTGCCGCAAACCCATCCATGATCTGCGGGGGACAGAAACTTCAGTTAACGACAGCCCAGCAGCCTCCAAGAACCCGGCTTCCCTCCCTGGTTCACTGAGACAGGTATGGCACACGGCCACATGGTGCCTGCAGGGGTGCAGTGTGCGGCAAGACGGGGCGTCGCCGATTGGGCCTGCTGAGCCATTGTCCCCTCATCTGGATCTCGGACCGGGGTCAGGCTCCCCTTCCCTCGGGATCCCTCCCTTCACCCTCGTCCATCTGACCCCGCTACCGCATCCTGCTGTGGAGGCCCTCGCCCTGGCTCCACACCCTTTCTCTCCCTCAAAGCCCTATGTCGGTGTGCCCTTTTACCCAACCTTTGCCCTGGGGGCCGATGGCCTTGGGGCGGTTTCCCTAGGATGTGGGTACTCCCTCCCCGCCATGTTGGGCCCGGCCTGCCATGTCTGTCTGCACGCTCTGTGGGCTCTGCAGGGCTGAGCGTCCAGTGAGGGGCCCAGAAGTTGCTAGGGGGAATGTGGACACCCATACCTGGGGTGAACTCACCCTTCCTGGTGGGCCAAGGCAGACCGTCCTGCTCAGCAACTCCTTGTCCATGGCCATGCACACATCCACGACGATGCCTGCGACAGTGGACTTGCCGACGCCAAACTGGTGGCTGACCTCCCGGAAGCAGTTTGTGCCTGAAAGCCACCACAGGGTTACGGCGACGCGCTCCTCTGCGGCAATGGCACGCCTCATTGGTGTGTCTGTGTGCGCGATGTGGCAGCGGAGGCTGTCCACTAGCCAGCGGAAGGTAGCCTTCGTCACCCTAAAGTTTTTCAGTCACTGCTCGTCTTCCCACACTACACAGACAAACATCTCCCACCAGTTGGTGGGGCGCGGAAACACCCACCAGCGACGGGACGAACCCTCTTCGGCCAGCCTGATAAACCCGGCCCTGACACGGGCCTCAATGCGCCAGTGCTGCCTGGTTCTGGCTGCTCTGCGAGCCCTGTACCGCTGCAGGATTAGTGCCCTCCGAGCATGGATGCTGCGCACCCTGGCTTGGTGACAGTGCAGCAACGTGATGCAGGCCCTGAGGCCCAGGAGTAGAAGTGCGCCAGCTGTGTCCATGCTGCCTGCCCTCCTCCTCTCCCCGTGCGACGGGGTGGATGCTGGTGATTGCCTTAACAAGGGCTGTGGGCAGGGCCCATTTCCGGCGAGATTCGCCTTAGGGGCGCTTGTGCGCATAGGCGCCTGGGCGCTCCTGCGCGCATGTGCGCATGCGCGCCTCGGCAACAGGTGACTGCCGCGGTATTCTACGCGCGCCCCCCCATCTGAACGGTCCCGCGCGCCTCCGTCCCGTTTCTTCCGGCAGAGGCCCCCGCTGTGTGGACGGGAAAACCCGGTATCGTTTACTCCGGGTTTTTTTTGCCGCGACTCGATACCGGGGCAAATTGCCAGTCTGTCCTCGGCCCTAGGTTCAAATCTAGTCAGACGTAAAGCTCACTGGGTGACGCTGAACCGGTCATACTTTCAACATACTTCACAGGATTACTGAAAGGACATAACTATGCAAGTAAGCCACCCTGAGATCAATATACCCAACAGAAACAAGTATTAACTTACAAAAAATGGTATTGAGGGGAAACAGCAAGAGAGCATATGTTAACTTTGTGTTCTGCTGGGGTGGGATGTTTCCTGGAAACATTTGACTAGCCACTGTGTGAAACAGGACACGGGACAAGACGGACCTCTGATCTCCTCCAACTGATTTTTTTTCTTAAAGTTTAATCTTGGCACTGAAACTGAATGATATCTTTTTGAACTTCAACATATTCTATTTCTTAGAGAAGAAGAATCAGCCAGAAATAAGAGGCTTATAATCTTTAGAAGAAAAATCTATATATAAACACATTAATTGAACTTGCTTTTCCAAGTCAATTCACTTTTTAACCTTTTTGAAATCCTATTTGGCTCCTTTGCTTGCATATTTACAGTCTAGAACTGAATCAAGAAATGAAGCCATTTTGATGGCATTTTTTGAGTGGGTGGCAACTGCTAAACACAGTTACATACACAGGCATTATATTTTTACTACAGAACATAATGTACAGTACAATAGCCAATGGTGAAGCAACAGAGATTTCAAGCTGAGCATCTACAGTATGTTGAAAACCTGTCTTATAATCATGTCTTTCAGTCAAATTGCACAGTACATCAGGCCATGAATTATAGCATAATATCATGAAGGAATTATTTCATCAAGCTCATAAAAATGTAATTGTTTTGTAAAACAAAAGGGGAGAAAAGAACATGAAAGAAATTTATCAAGGTAATTCTTGTTTCATGAAACAGGCCAATATTGTCTTCAAAACTGTTTTAATTAAATCTTGATTATGATTAAATGGAGCTACTTTTATTCTTACTCTGTTGTTATTAAGCGTTATCTGATATGTGTTGAACACTTATGCATTTTGATCATACATTTTTCTTCTTTTCCTTCACTGCATAAATGCAATTTATTTTTAATAATAGACTTTAATAAGACAGTGCTAGTTACTGGCTGCCCTACAAAAAAGCTAAACTTTGAACTTGTATTTGAGTAGATGGGGTTGCTCTCCTCTTGAAAGAACAGATTCATGGTCTGGGGGTGCTCCTGGACCCAGGCCAAATACTGGCTAAGCAGATGGCAGCTTGGCCAAGACTCAGTGCCTTTAACCAGCTTGGATTGGTTAGCCAGCTCTGGCCTTTCCTAAACAGAAAAAAATCTGGCCACTATGGATCATACCCTAGTGTGATGCCCTCTGGAGGCAAGGGAACATCATACCCGGAGTCCATGGGGCCTTGAAAGCACCAGCCCAGCCACTGCTTCTTTGTGCAGATGGTTTTTATTTTCAGTTAACAGCTCCAGGTACCGAAGGTGTGGCTATCTTCACCCGGCTCAGGGTTACAATATATTAGAAGGGAGAAGAGCTGCTATACTGCATCCTGCCTGTTTAAATAAAAAAAACAGGTTTATTAAGAATGGAACAACCTTTGAGAGAAAGAGAAGTCCAACTGTCTAACAAGCTAGGTGCAGCAGACTAAGAGTGCTCAGCAGAAGTAGGAAGGAGACCTAACTGAGCCAATCAGGAGACAAAACGGAGACTATTTGAAAATAGTAGGAAGTCCCTAATCTCACTATGTTAACTAGTTGTCCCCTCTGCTGCCCCCCTTGCAGGATGTTCTTGTCATCTTCCCATTCATGCATTATAGACCTTGCATATTCCAACAAGAACTGCCACTGAGAAGTGTTCAGAAACTTCAGGGGTGCAGAATGCTGCTGCCAGGAGGTTGAGTGGAATGGGTTGTAAGGACCATATTACTCCAACATTGGTCCATCTACACAAGATTCCAGTTTGCTTCTGAGATAAGGTGGGTGGCAACCAAGGAGAGGTCCTTCTCAGCTATGGTACCAAAATTCTGGAACTCTCTCCCCATAGAGATTAATCTGTCTCCTTCTGGTGCCATCTTCTGCCAGTGGGTGAAGACTTCTTTGTTTCATTTGGCACTCCCTCAATGATCCCTCCTTCCTGCCCAGTGTTTTAAATGTTGTTTTTGTATATTTCAGCTCTGTTTTAATTATTTAATCATTTAAGTATGTATTTCAGCTCTGTTTTTAATTATTTTAATGATGTGTTTTAATGACGTGAGGTTGGTTTTAAAATATGATTTTGTTATGTATGTTTTAATTTGTTAGTTGCCTTATTGGCCCTTGTAAGGGTGGAAAGCCAGGGCATAAATTCTGTAAAATAAAAAAGGGAAAGTACACAAGTGGAATATGGATACTCAAAACCTGCCAGTACAACTCATTTCCAGTTCACCAGTGATTGATAAGGAAGCCAGTTACTTAACTGTTTGGCTGTTCACAACAAGCCAATGAAGGATCAGTTGGGAATCAGCTTCTGGTATCTCTGTACCAAGAAAAGCTGTCTGTACCAAGAAAAGCTGTTTGGTGGCTGGGTGGGAATTGGAAGCAGACTCCCAGGTGATCAGCTGGAAGTCAGGGTCTTCTGATCTCCCATCCTGGAAACTTGGCTGTTTCCAAGACTTTCTGATATGCAACAGATTTAGTGGTTAAGACACTGAACTGCAGGCTGTGGAAGGTCAGTAGTTCAGTTCGAGACCCGAGAGTGCCGCATGACGGGGTGAGCTCCTGTCTCTAGTTCTAGCTCCTGCCAACCTAGCAGTTCGAAAGCAAGAAATTGCAAGTAGATAAATAGGTACCACTTCGGTGGGAAGGTACTTATTTATCTACTATTTATTCTGTGCACCTTGATGTTTAGTCATGCTGGCCACATGACCACGGAAACGTCTTCGGACAGCACTGGCTCTTCGGCTTTGAAACGGAGATGAGCACTGCAACCCTAGAGTCGGATTCGACTGGCTTTCAAGCAAAGGAACCTTTACCTTTACCTTTAATCAGAGGCTCAGTTGACTTCCCTTCTCTTCTCTACACCCTAAGCTGTTGACCTGTTCTGTAGAAAAAAGAAGAGAAAGGAGCTCTTTCTCCTCTCCCTTTTGCAATGCAGAGATCAATAGTATTTCTTCTGTCCTACTCATGTTGGAAGGAAGGGAAGAGTTCCCTTTTGCAAGGGCATTATATAGGTGTTTTGCTGAGGGGTGGGATGAATAAGAACCCCTCTCTCAGATGATCCCTCAATCAGCCATAAATTAGCTTCTGCCCAGCAGGCACCTGCAAACTTAGTCTTCAGCAGATACTCAAATTGCCAACACAATTTGAACATATCCCAGATTGTTTTACAATCTAATTGTAACTGCCAAACAGGCTTGCTGACAAACTCAAGGCATCCATAATGTAGTGCCATTAATGAATTTAGTTGCATTTTAGACAGCACAAACCATGGAAGAGCACAAACCTTGGGCTCCCATGTTCTTGCCCCCCCACAAACAATTGGCTACACCAAGGTTGATGATTTCTTGGTTTAGAATGATCCAAATTTCATTATAATATCTGTTGCTTTAACAAACTGAGTCAGTTCACTAGAAGGAAGTCTTTATTCTCAGCTTGGTGTGCAAAGGGCATCTAAAGTACTGTGACTGAGGCATGTTGTTATTGTTCAGTCGCACAGTCGAGTCCGACTCTTCGCGACCCCATGGACCAGATTACACCAGGCCCTCCTGTCTTCCGCTGTCCGCTGAAGTTTGCTCAATTTCATGTTCGTTGCATCGATGACACTGTCTAACCATCTCATTCTTTGCCGTCCCCTTCTTCTTTGACCTTCAATCTTTCCCAGCATCAGGGTCTTCTCCAGTGAATGCTCCCTTCTCATTTGGTGGCCAAAGTATTTGAGCTTCAGCTTCAGGATCTGGCCTTCCAGGGAACAGTCAGGGTTGATTTCTTTTAGGATTGACTGATTTGATCTCCTTGCAGTCCAAGGGACTCTCAAGAGTCTTCTCCAGCACCATAGTTCAAAAGAATCTATTCTTCGGCGCTCGGCCTTCCTTATAGTCCAACTCTCACAGCCATACATTACTACGGGGAATACCATTGCTTTGACCATGCGGACTTTTGTTGGCAAGGTGATGTCTCTGCTTTTTATCATGCTGTTTAGGTTTGCCATCGCTTTCCTCCCAAGGAGCAGGCGTCTTTTAATTTCATGGCTGCAGTCACCATCTGCAGTGATCTGGGATCCTAGGAACGTGAAGTCTGTCACTACTTCTACGACTTCCCCTTCTATTTGCCAAGGAGTGATGGGGCCAGATGCCATGATCTTAGTTTTTTTGATGTTGAGCTTCAAGCCCACTTCAACCCTTTTGCGCTCTCCTCTTTCACTCTGAACAAGAGGCTCTTGAGGTCCTCTTCACTTTCTGCCATCAGAGTGGTATCGTCTGCATATCTGAGGTTATTGATCTTTTCCCCAGCAATCTTAACTCCAGCTTGTGATTCATCCAGGCCAGCATTTCGCATAATGTACTCTGCATATAAATTAAATAAGCAAGGTGACAGTATACATCCTTGTCGTACTCCTTTTCCTATGCTAAACCAATCAGTTGTTCCATATCCAGTTCTAACTGTTGCTTCTTACCCTTATACAGGTTTCTCAGGAGACATATGAGGTGGTCTGGTACTCCCATCTCTTTAAGAACCTGCCATAATTTATTGTGATCCACACAATCAAAGGCTTTAGCATAGTCAATGAAGCAGAAGTAGATGTTTTTCTGGTATTCTCTTGCTTTCTCCATAATCCAGCGAATGTTGGCAATTTGATCTCTAGTTCCTCTACCTCTTCTAAACCCAGCTTGTACTTCTGGCAGTTCTCTATCCACGTACTGTTGGAGACGTTGGAGCCTAGCTTGTAGGATTTTGAGCATGACCTTGCTAGCGTGTGAAATGAGTGCAATTGTGCGATAGTTTGAACATTCCTTGACGTTGCCCTTCTTTGGGATTGGAATGTAAACTGACCTTTTCCAATCCTGTGGCCACTGTTGTGTTTTCCAGATTTGTTGGCAAATTGAGTGCAGCACTTTAACAGCATCTTCTTTTAAGACTTTGAATAACTCAGCTGGGATATCATCACCTCCACTAGCTTTGTTGTTAGTAATGCTTTCTAAGGCCCATTTAACTTCGCTTTCCAGGATGTCTGGCTCAAGGTCAGTGATTATACCATCGTGGTTGTCAAGGACATCGAGGTCCTTCTTGTATAGTTCTTCTATGTATTCTTGCCATCTTTTCCTAATCTCTTCTGCTTCTGTTAGGTCCCTACCGTTTTTGTCCTTTATCATGGCCAGCTTTGCATGGAACGTTCCCTTGATTTCTCCAATTTTCTTGAAGAGATCTCTAGTCCTTCCCAATCTATTGTTTTCCTCTATTACTTTACTTTGCATTGTTCATTCAGGAAAGCCTCCTTATCTCTCCTTGCTGTTCTCTGGAAATCTGCATTCAGTTGGGCAAATCTTTCCTTTTCCCCATTGCCTTTAGCTTTCCTTCTTTCCTCTGCTATGTGTAAAGCCTCATCAGACAGCCACTTTTCTTTTTTGCATTTCTTTTTCTTTGGGATGGCGGTGAGTGCTGCCTCCTTTACAATGTCACGGACCTCTGTCCATAGTTCTTCAGGCACTCTGTCTATCAAATCTAGTCCCTTAAACCTATTCTTCACCTCTACTGTATATTCATCGGGGATGCGATCTAGGTCAAATCTGAATGGCCGAGTGGTTTTCCCAACTTTCTTCAATTTAAGTCTGAATTTTGCAATGAGTAGCTCATGATCTGAGCCACAGTCAGCTCCAGGTCTTGTTTTTACTGACTGGATAGAGCTTCTCCATCTTTGACTGCAAATTATATAGTCAATCTGATTTCGGTGTTGCCCATCTGGTGATGTCCATGTGTAGAGACGCCTCAGGTTGAGTTGTTGGAAAAGGGTGTTTGATATGACCAGCGTGTTCTCTTGACAAAACTCTGTTAGCCTTTGCCCTGCTTCATTTTGTTCTCCAAGGCCAAACTTGTCTGTTATTCCGGTTACCTTTTGATTTCCTACTTTAGCATTCCAGTCCCCTATGATGATGAGGACATCATTTTTTGGTGTTAGTTCTACGAGCTGTTGTAGGTCTTCGTAGAACTGGTCCACTTCAGCCTCTTCTGCAGCAGTGGTTGGGGCATAGACTTGGATTACTGTGATGATGAATGGTTTGCCTTGGATTCGGACCGAGATCATTCTGTCATTTTTGAGATTGTATCCCAATACTGCCTTTCTCACTCTCTTGTTGACTATAAAGGCCACACCATTTTTTCTGACTGAGGCATAGCATAGAGGTTTCAGCTCATACTTTATTCATGCATAGCAGAACTTGAGATAACTTGTGGGGCCCATAGCCCACTTATATTCCCATTCATAACCACACCCAACACACACACACACACCCATGATAGGTTTATTTACATTAAACTTCTACCATTGGTACCTTTTAGGATCTGGATTGGTTGATTGGGCAAGTTCTTGGAGCCTCTGCTTCTATTGTCTTTGGAGGCGAAGCTTAGCCTGTCTGCATGGCCACATGTGAGCCCGACCGTGTGCACGGTCTCCCTAGGTACACAACAGGGCAGAAGGAGGGTAAGGCTGCATATAAGCTCAGGGTCTTCCTGCCCTTTCTTTTCACAACCTATGAGTTTTCCTTGACATTTGAATGCAGCCTGTGTATTAAATTTTCCTCCAAAGCCACAGAATTAAGGATTAGAGAAGGATAGGACTTTTGCATTTATTGCAGGGAAACCATTCATTTAAACATGTGTGCCTGATACATAATTAATATGTTTGACAACCTTTTCTCCTAAAGTTAACCAGTTCTAAAGGAATATGCAGCTATCTAGTCTGCTCAAAGATGTTCTACTGTTCAGGGACTGAAAGTGCAATTCTAAACAGAATTATAGCCTTCTAAATCCATCAAACAGTGGATTCAGAAGGATACATCTGTGCTTAGGATGGCATTGTAACACTACTCTTGACTTCTAGGAGGAGCACCCAGTTCCCCCAACTCATCCCCACACCCCAAGCCTTTAATTTGGCACAACTTTGTCATACATTAGGTACCCTATCAAAGCCGAACATTAAACATTTTTATTGGAATGTAACACCTAAAGTGAGTTTAAATGCACATGTTAATTGTGTTGCAATAAGTCCCCCCCAAAAAATGAAACACATAATAGAGATATGGAAAACAAGAAATAAATATCTAAGCCTGTTCTTATCACCAGAATGTCTTAGCAACTGTGTTGCAGCTACTTCATTGTAGATGCCTGGGGGTAGGTAGGTAGGTGTGTGGACAGAATCTTTCTCTGGAAATACTAGGAATCCTGAGAGCCCAGTCATGTGCACTGCATCTAATAAGCAGGGGAAAAAGAAAAGTAAAGAAAGAAAGGCCTGGCCTTTGAAGCAAGTATGTATTTCTGTGTTTTCTTCTTGCATTGTATTGTTGAACAACCAGTTCCTAATTGTGAGCTGCACATTTTTCTAGCATACTTAGAGGAAGGTGAACTGGAATGCTGATAAGAGGAAAAATAGTAACTTGCCCCTGAGATTATGGATTCTCTAACTGGACAACATGCAAAAAGTAAACAATGGTTGTACCGTGTAACACAAGCACATATTCCAGGCACCCCAGGTTAAAGCTTCAGAGAAGTATTCCATCTACACAAGAAACTTGGGGAGCAATATTTATACAAGTCCCACTGAAACATGCAATAGCATATGCCAGGACCCGTTGCATCATTACGAGGCACCTGCTCATGCAGCTTCTGAGCTGCAAGCATAGCATCAATTGTTCAGCAAGCAGAAGGGTTGATTTGCACAATTATAGTATTTTGTCATGTTATTAGATGTTATTGGCACCACCAACATTTGCCACTGCCATCACCTACAATTTTTAAGAGCATACAGTAATTAAAGAAAAAAATCAGCGAGTGAACCTTGCTAACCTTGTGATCAGTTCTTGTAACCACTTCTTGAACAGATCGCGCTTTCTGCATTCTTTCTATCCAAAGTTGGTCAGGCCAAAGAGGGAATGAGTAGCAAGGAGGTTCACTGGTGTTTTATACAAATTGGCCAGTGTAACTATCTGAATGGCTCTTGTTTGGGATTCTGGCTCTTGTTTGGTAAATGAGATTATTTGGTTCTTGAACTGAGCAAAAAGAGCCATAGCTGCAACAGCCAAATGGTTCCTGTGGAGGCAAGCCCTCACAGAAGTCAAGGGAGGCCCAGGCCACTTCCATTTTTTAGCCCCCCTCCCAGGAAATTAACAAAGGAACATGTGTTAAAACAATGATACAAAATTAATAGTATTCTATTTTAAATATTTACATTTAATACAATAGGGAAAAAATATATTGTAAGACTTTGTAATAAATGTTCCCATTTTTAATAGGTGATTTAACATCAGAAGTGTAAATTTGAGGTCCCCCGAGAATATGAGGCCCGGGCCAAATTGCCCTGCTCCCCCCCCCGGGGGCCCTGTGTGGAGGTGTAAAACTGATCAGCCTGGTATCTTGACAGACTGTCAGGGAACACTCAAGAGCTTGTCTCATACATAATCAAAGGAGTATGAACAAGGTATGTTTACCAGAGTAGCAGTTTTGCTGTAATTTTTTCAATATGCTTAATAGTTACAGATGATATGGTGGGATTCACCACTCTTGAACTAGGTAGACTTGTATGCCATCACAGACTGGTACACTAGCATTATCCAGGACATTGCAGAAAGCATCTTGCAGGCCCTCTTGTTCAGCAACCTGGAGTCGTAAAATTGCTGAATTAAAGAAAAGAAGATTAGTATGTTTTGTACATTTTATTGTAATTAAAGCTAGCTAAAAATGTATTGCAGTTGTATGTACTCATCTCTTGACCTTGCCTCCTCAATCCTGTACAACTCTTTCATGTTGCCTCACAGCCTTTTCCTGTTTACCCCAATGCTCTTTATTCTCACTGGCTTTTAAGACTTTGTTTGCCTCACAGTATTGATGCCTTTCCTGACTGTAACTAACTAGATTTTTCCATCTCCCACTTTCTACCCTAGACATGTTTCAGATACTTATTTAGCAGGCACTTTCTTGCCTTAATTTCTCAGGGAGAATGAGAATAAGCTTGAAGCCCAGATCCCTTCTAAAAGATTTTCTGGTCTATTTTTTTTCCTGCTTCTCTTCTTAGACATCTCAACCATAATAATTGGGATAATGAGCTTTTTAAAAATTATGTGAGATGCTGTCCTCTGAACCAATAACCATTTAGGAAGCTGAGTGAATGAATACAAGTCGTTCATTCCAAATCTAGCTTTACATATATTGCAGCAATCTGCACATTTCCTGTACAGAAGCTAGTGAAAATATGTGAATCATGTTAGATAAAGTGAAAGGGGAAAGGTTGTTTCCACATATTACCAACAGAATGGCATGGCATAGTAACAGTCTTAAGTGCCTACTACATGCTCTTGTTGCCAGCAATTTGAAGAAAACTTCTAATTTTCTTAAAAAACACCAAAACAGATGGGTTCTTACTTCAAACCCAATAAATATTTTCAAGCTTTTATTTCTCTCTTCTAAATGCAGGTGAAATGATATTTCTATAAATATTATTAATTTTCATAAAAAGAGAGGTTTTTTAATAGCACCTATGACCCAGAAGAGATGGTTCCAGATATATGCTCATATACCACCAATGGTAAAAGAATACTATAAGTGGTATTTTTCTTTTTAGTGATCATATACACACTTTTATTGAAGTGTATTGGCAAAGTAAAAATTCCATTTAAATTTCATAATAAGCTAAACAGAGGCTCTTCTAATAGACACATTTTTTTTACAGAACTAGGTATCAGAGGTGGAACAGGACCCCAAAGTATGGTTGAAATGAACATGATGATTCAGGGACTGTATTGAAGCTAAGTAAATCTGGTCAGTGCCTAGATAAAAGACCACCTGAGGATTCTATGTATGTCAACTTGATTTCCATGATGAAAGAAGGAGAGGGTAGAAGTAGAAAAACTAGTTAGTCATGTTTATGACATTGTGCATCTATCACCAGTGATCATGTATGCCATTTCCTGTGAACTACATTCATTATAACTATTATGATTCTTATTTGTGTGTCTCATCTCATTCAGTGTTAACAACACATCAGTTGCAATTTAAAGTCCAAGGATAGTTGGGTAAAAGGGTGGAGGACCCATTTTATGAGCATGTGTGTACAAAAGGATCCTCTTTCAGTTGTTTTTTCAAAAATTATTATAAAACAGAGCAAATGTGTCTGCTATATAGAATGGGAATAATGCATTCTGCATTTGCTGTGTTTACTATCAACATAATTGGCACATCGCCAAATTTATATTGCATTGTGATGTCTTCCCATTTTCTGTGTAATCCCTGATTGGCTAGGATTGACCAGGTGTCCGATCCAGAAAGCCTTGTCTGAGCTAGCTCTTTTGTTTTCAGTGATGTTGTATAGCCAAGTCTGATCAGTGCAATGTAATTTAATTCATTGTGTCAGGGGTCTCCAACCTTTTAAGTCTGTGGGCATCTTTGGAATTTTGTCACAGTGTGGTAGGAGCAGTCACAAAATGGCTGCCACAAGAGGCTGAACCAGCCACAAAATGGCTGCCACCACCAAAGCAATGTTTTTAAAAATCTGCACAGCCAATCAAATCTCTGATTGCAAATAGCTACACCTAGCCCTGCTCACTTTCTAAAAAAACTTGATGGACACCAGTGAAGGTATCACATAAACAGATCTGTGGATACTTAAATCTAGATAGTGGAGCCATGAACAGACAAAGCAGTTTTTTCTACAAACCTGAAAAATGTCCCAGATTTACAGAGAAAACTGAAATTTTACGTGTGGGTTAAAAAAATTACCCAAAATAATAAAAGCTGCATTTGTAGAAACAGATGTTCTCAGTGGCCATTCCTAAGCAATCACAATGATATCAATAGCCTTCAAACCTTGGTTTCTGTCAGTAAAAGGCAAGGGAGGGACCAGGTCCCTTTCCAGGGCTGTTTTGGCCTTTGAATGAGGACTCATTGGTACACACCTGGCAGCAACCACTGGGTTATTTGATACCACAGAAATGCATGGCTCATCTAGGACAGCCCTGTGCAACTCAGCCTGGTTTGGTGGCTGGTACCATGCAACTGCAGATGGTGACTGCAGCCATGAAATTAAAAGACGCCTGCTCCTTGGGAGGAAAGCGATGGCAAACCTAAACAGCATGATAAAAAGCAGAGACATCACCTTGCCAACAAAAGTCCGCATGGTCAAAGCAATGGTATTCCCCGTAGTAATGTATGGCTGCGAGAGTTGGACTATAAGGAAGGCCGAGCGCCGAAGAATAGATTCTTTTGAACTATGGTGCTGGAGAAGACTCTTGAGAGTCCCTTGGACTGCAAGGAGATCAAATCAGTCAACCCTAAAAGAAATCAACCCTGACTGTTCCCTGGAAGGCCAGATCCTGAAGCTGAAGCTCAAATACTTTGGCCACCAAATGAGAAGGGAGCATTCACTGGAGAAGACCCTGATGCTGGGAAAGATTGAAGGTCAAAGAAGAAGGGGACGGCAAAGGATGAGATGGTTAGACAGTGTCATCGATGCAACAAACATGAAATTGAGCAAACTTCAGCGGACAGCGGAAGACAGGAGGGCCTGGCGTAATCTGGTCCATGGGGTCGCGAAGAGTCGGACTCGACTGTGCGACTGAACAACAACAACAAAAACCATGCAACTAGGCCACAGTTTTCTCAGGTAGAGGTTGCCAGGGGGAGGGAAAGAGGGAAAGCTGAAGGGGAGCAGGGAAAGGTAGATTGGCTGGGAGTGGGAAAGATGGAAGCAGAAAAAGAGGAGAGCCTATGGGAGCTTTCAGGGAAGAGAAAGAAAAGATAGTGAGAGGGCAGGAAATGAAACACCCCTTATAAATACTTGCGGGTCTCCCCAATTCTTCATATCTAATTACCAGCTCCTTTAATGTCACTTTTTTCACTTTTTCTCATTTGTATCTGGGCTATTGTTCCTAGTTATATGATTGCAGTCCAATTGGGTATCACAGTCAGTAAAATGTCATTGTATTGTCATACAGACAGATTTAGATAAATAATGATGTCAAAATCCATTCATAACTAAAAACAATGCTTCATGCCTTTACTGTGCATAAAAAAGATTGAACAGGTTTAAGGTTTTTTTCTTTAAATGTATATTCAAAGGGATCTTCTACCACCCACTGTTTGATCTAAGATCAGTAAAAAAAACCCAAGGATTAAGTTCAGTTTTTAAAAAACTGGCAACCTTGGATCAGGTTAATAATATAATGGAATTATTTGTATACATATTCTATTACAGTTTTTCTCTTTACAATTTTTATTTCAAATTTAAAACTTGTGGGTGAAATACATAACACTGATTTTGCTTGATGTGCAATTTTTCACTTTGAAGTTCAGATCTACAGTATCCCATGAGCTTTGCCAGAACACAGACAGTACCAGAAATATTTACAAAGAATTTTTTAGGTTCAGAGCAACAAGATAGTGATGTAGGAGACAGGGACCTTTTATTTGGTCAGATAAATTTGTCTCTCTGCAGGGACACTACATAATTAATATAAATTACCTACATGTACTGCTGAAATATTTAGACACATCAGTGAGTAAATAATGTATGACTTAGTTTGCAATTAATCAAGTTCTTCATTAGACCTTTGCCATA
Organism: Gekko gecko; assembly: GCA_029375565.1. Taxonomy (NCBI): domain Eukaryota; kingdom Metazoa; phylum Chordata; class Lepidosauria; order Squamata; family Gekkonidae; genus Gekko; species Gekko gecko. The sequence continues at coordinate 59,229,822 of JAPDNY010000011.1, read as the reverse complement.
AAATACCATTTACAAACAAGATTAATTCTAAGAAAAGAGCACTGATGGACCTGCAAGCAAGGGCTGTCTCAAACAACCAAATTAAGGCAGAGGGTGTATGGATTAAACAGATTGTGATGAGCTGTACATGTACTGAAGTACTTGTTTGTCCCATGTTCAACTTGCAATAAACCCCATTATTTACACAATACCATCACTTCTGGCAGTCTTGCTGAGGAAAAGTTGTAACTGAACTGTTTGTAAATCAATGCATGCTTAAATTAAAATGGGTAGAGATTTGGCACATATGTCTTGTAATGGGCCCCTTAGCTACTATCTAGAACAGGGGTGGGCGAATTTGCTTAACGTAAAAGCCACACAGAATAAATGTCATAGAATCATAGAATGTTGAGTTGGAAGGGACCTTGCACGTCATCTAGTCCAACCCCCTGCACTCTGCAAGAGCATAACTAAAAGATAGCCCTACATACGTACAAAATACCCAAAAGATGGTCATCCAGCCTCTGCTTGAAAACGTCCAGGGAAGGAGCATCCACCACCTTCCGAGGTAGACTGTTCCACTGCTCAACTACTCTTACAGTTAGAAAGTTTCTCCTGATATATAGCTGGTAACGACTCCCTTGTAATTCCCACCCATTAGATCCAGTCTTGCAATCTGGAGCAAGAGAGAATAGATCTGCTCCATCTTTTACATAACAGCCCTTCAAATACTTGAAGACTGCAATCATGTCCCCTCTAAGTCTTGTCTTTCCCAGGCTAAACATACCCAACTCTTTCAGCCTTTCCTCATAAGACTTGGATTCCAACCCTCTCACCATCCAGGTCGCCATCTTCTGGACACGCTCAAGCTTGTCAACATCCTTCCTAAAGTGTGGTGCCCAAAACTGGACACAGTACTCCAGGTGAGGCCTGACCATAGCAGAATAGAGCGGAACTACCACCTCCCCTGATCTGAACACAATGCTTCTGTTAATGCATCCTAAGATTGCATTAGCTTTCTTCACAGCCACATCACACTGCAGGCTCATGTTGAGCTTGTGATCAACCATAACACCTAGATCCCTTTCACATGAGCTGCTGTCAAGCCAAGTCCCTCCCATTCTATATCTGTGCCTTTGATTTTTTTGTGCCCAGGTGTAGGACTTTGTACTTATCTCTATTGAATTTCATTTTATTTGCCTCAGCCCACTGTTCCAGCCTATCTAGATCATTTTGAATCCTGACTCTGTCTTCTTCAGAGTTAGCAACCCCACCCAGCTTTGTGTCATCTGCAAATTTGATAAGCATCCCCTTTATGTCTTCCTCCAGGTAATTTATAAAAACATTGAACAACACCGGGCCCAGGACCGAGCCCTGTGGCACTCCACTTGAGACTTCCCTCCACATAGATGCAGAGCCATTTACGAGCACTCATTGGGTATAATTTTTCAACCAACCATGAATCCATCTAATGGTTGCACCATCCAGCCCACACTTAACCAGCTTATTCTCAAGGATATCATGAGAAACTTTGTCAAATGCTTTACTGAAATCTAGATACACTAGATTTCAAATGTTTGAAAGCCACAAGACGTGAACAAATATTACACATATTTTAATGATGTGATGTTGATCATCTGTTGGTAGCCTGGAGAAAGAGTGCAGTAAATCTTCTTCAACAGAGTTATCTAAATCAAGTCCATTGGGATAGGCTATTTTGGACTGGGTATCATGAATAGGCAGATCTTGTTGAGTAGTTTCTGATGTCTTTGTTAACTTCCCTCTATCAGACTTTTCATTTTTTGAATTAGTAGAAGTTTTCGGTAGGTTGACAAAGAGGGGAGAAATTGTGGTGTTCAGGAAAACTCTGGACAAAAACATCCAATTTTATCATAGTTTTGTCTTCTGCGTAAGCAATAAAGTTGGAATATTAGATGATTAGATGACCTTCTGGGTCTGATTAGAGCAGTAAAGGGTCTTAGTTAAATTCAAATCTATATAAGTGGTGCATCTCTTAAGTAAAGATCTAAGATGAGCAATGGCTTTATATTTTGAATTCCAGTTCAGTAGTTGGCCTCTATAAGGATGTGCAAGTAAGCAAATTTTGGTATTTTGTAGTATTAAAGTCTGAGGAGGAGAATTCTTTATGAGAACTGCTGGTTCTGATGAGCTCTTACTCAGTGGGGAGCTACAAGGAGATTGTCTACTCAGCTGGTTCTCATTGTCTCTGGCTGTTAAGACAAAACTGAGGATCTTCTCAAGCTTTCCCTCAATAAGTTTAATCCTTTAAAGATGCAATTAACTGTTCTGGAGACCAAAGTTAACATTTCAGCAGTTTCCATAATCTTGTTTTTAGAAGTGTTATTTGGAGCTTGCTCTGTAAAGAGTTGATCATCTCAGAATTTTCACCGTCTCCACTAACTATGTGATCATCTGTTGCTTTAATCACTTCTGTTGTACTCTCACAGTCTATAGCAGCACCATCTAACAAAGGAGCCAGAGGGTCAAAGTAATTTGAGACTGGTAATTTGTATATAATAGAACCTTCTGATGAGAAGAAATCTTCTATTTTAGTTTGTTTGTTGGCTAGAAGACACTTTAAGTCCCTGTTTTCATCTGGGTCACGCAGCCTTTTCCTATTTCGCATTTCAACATGATAGTTTGTAATTTGGCTTATTGTTTAAACAGATAAAATAGGAAAAGAAACTATTCTCAAGTAGTTCCTGAAGATAAGCTTGATGGGGGGGAGGGGATTTCTGGCAACAATCCTGGTATTTACTTGTTGCTGGAATGAAGGAGAACTCTAAGTCAATTAAAATTAAAAGTCCTGTCCTGGCTTCAGTTCAACAGTTCAACAAACAGTCCAAAATGATATCTTGCCAAGGACTAGACAGATAAAAGTCACAAAGTTGAGTTAAAAAATGTAAATATTTCAAAACTGTGGGGCATCTCTGTCTGCTGCAGGTATTGCCAGTTTCCAGTTTCAGCCTTTTTTATTGGAAAATATGCAAAATTACTTTTTATTAACATTAACATTAGACTGTGTGAAAGAGCCACATATAGCTCCCAAGCTACAGTTTGGCCATCCCTGATCTAGAACATCCAGGGGGTACAATTAGACCCCCCCAATCCTATTCATGACCTCCTGCCTGGACCTCTCCACCATCTCTCTCTTTCTTGGGGCATGTGCATGGTCTCCAGCTCTTCAATGCTTTTGTTAATATATTTAGATCTGTTCATGTTTTAAGCCCAGGTAGGACCCAGATGGCTTCCTGTCTCTCACACAGTTGGTTTGGTTAGATACTCCCTTCTGCCCAAGAGCCTGAGCTCAGAGTCTACTGATTATACTGACTGAGGGGATTTTTCAGTGAAGTGGAAAGTGCCTTGCTGACTGCTTTATATCATCCTTTTAATTGAAGCATATCAGTATCCAAAAGAATCCTGCATGGACCCAAGGAAAGCAGGACACATTTTGGACTCCAGCAGGGGAATGAGCAGGAGAGGGTTTGGGAGTAGGAATGTGCAACTGAAAAAGTTCAGAATGTCTAACCAGATAATCTAAACCAAACCAATTCAATCAAGGCATACTGTTGCAAGCAATGCTCCCTCTAAACCGTGGAGTCTTGTGAGCAAAAATTCTACTTTGTGAGCTGCTGGCATTAAAGTTGTGAGCAAGTGATTTGGCTACTGAATAAATTAGTTTGCTCTGTAGCCATCCTTCCTGAGCTAAGACAAAAATGTGTGAACTGGAGGCTAAAAAACTGTGAACTAGCTCACACTAATGCAACTTAGAAGGAACAGTGGTGGCAAGCCCTACACAACCAATGTCAAACTAGAGAATCCAAGAGAAAACAATCTGGCAGCCATTACTAAAGCAGCCAGCCAAATCTGGCAAGACACTGGCATGCACACACGTGTGCACACACACACTCTACCATCTTCCCAGTCAGGCAATAGCAGGCAATGGAAAAGCAAGACAGAGACCAGAGCAGCAGTAGCAGGTAGCCAGCAACACTCCAAAATTCTTGCTGTCCTGAAATGAGTCAAGGTTTTTACCCAAATCAGCATACATGTGAAGGTCCCACAGCCTGCAGAAGCATCCCCCTGCTTGCACAGAACAAACATGTGTATTTTGGAGTACTTTTAATACCTAGGATCTTAATCCTGTGCACACCAGGTCCAGATTCAGACTAACACTCAAAAGAATAAACAGCAATAAGGTTTCTTAAGTAGACAAAAGATTTGTAACTAATACAAAAGAAACCAAATGATGTTTAAGTGGTTTGCAAAGTACAATCAATATTTACAGAAAGGAGAAATGCATCACTGACACAATTCAAGCTTCCATGGCACAAGCAGGGACTCAAATACAAGACTCCTAGATACTAATTTGACACCCTTAACCACTACATCACACAATTCTGTACAGTGGAACCTTCACTATTCAACCTCTCTTTGGTCAATAAAATCTCTGTGGAGGTCAGGCTGTGGTTCATGAAGGGATGTGTGTGGCTAAAACTGAAGGAAATCAGGGGATTGGGCTTGTCGGCTTCATCAACAGCCCCTGTACTGCCCCCAACTGAATTTTGTGGTATTTATTGCTGTATACCTAACCAAATATTCATATTTGAAGCCAGCAGGCCTGGCAGGGCACCTATCAAATCTATGAAAAGAAGATTGAGCTCTTCCTGGCTGAGTCAAGAGGAGCATTAGAGTCATAGTTTGTTCTCTTCATTACCATCAAATACTTCACACACTGGGAAATGGCAGATGTCCCCAAAGCCCCTGGGTTGATATCCACTGGCTCCCTAACTCACAGGGTTCCAGTTTCCAAAGACCTCCATCCTGTCTGCTGCTTTGCTGCTCACATGCTATGCTTGTCCTTGTGAAATCACTTTTGTAACTTTCTTCTAGGTCCTTACTTTTTTAGTTCCAGGCCTCCACAAGTCATTTCCTCAACCCTTGCTTTTTTGCTTTTTCCAAACATCAACACTGATTTTTCAACACTCCTGTGTCGGCCTTCCTTCTCCTAATAGTGTATACCTTCTCCTTTCTTTACAATCTCTCTCATTAACCCTATCATTTCTCATTTTACAGTGTCTCTTTCCACTCTTTACCTGAGAACTCCCCACCTAAATGGTCCAGTTTCTCATTCTATCTCCCTTCTTTCAATTATAATATTTCCTTGTCTTTGTGTCCTTATTTTATTAACTCCCTCCCTTCAGCTTCACAGTCCCCAGCCTTCTCTGTTCATCTTGCATCTGTGTAGTCCTTCTTTTCCAGCCAAAATGGCATTCTTACATTTCTCACTTCATCTGGGATTAGAATGAATGTTATGGAGTGTTTTACTTTCAGAAGTTAGAATGTTCATTAAATCAGAGTAGTTGCCTTACAGATGCAAAAGTTTTTATATGAGTTCATACATATATATTTTGAAGTCAAAACTGTGTCAGTCTTAATTGGCTGGATTTCAAGACTGCTTTACACATATGGATACATGGAATCTTCCCTACTTTTCCTGCTTTTACATTTCATCAAAGACTTTCTCAGAGATTCTCCTTACTTTTGGGACTTGCTTTTGAGGCAGGAAAGGGTGCTACAATACAAACAAAGTCCTTAGAAGCCCACTGTACGACCCTTTGTATAATATTCTGGCATATATAAATGCAGCTTGTTACCTGTCTGAAGAAATTCTCTAATGTAACAGTTTTGAAAGGGTAACAGTGCAATCCTGTTCAAAAAAGAAGAGAATATATGTGTTAAGAACTACTGCAATGGTATAGGAGGTGACCACCCACCAAGATGGGTAGTTATGCTTAAATCCCATTGAAATCAACTGCATCAATAGGCAGAGACTTTTTTTTAATGTGACCTGCTTGTTTCTGGGTAATGCTCCCCCCCATCGATCATTCTGAATGGAAGGGAAACTTTCTCCCTTCTGATAAAGCTTTCAGAGAAAAAAATGAAAAGTTTTTATGTATCACTGAATTAAGCTCATGCTTCAGGACAATGAACAATATATATTTATGGTCCCTCTGCTTTAAAAATAATGATCATGCTAGAAATCTGGAAGAAAATCAGGAGATAAGGATGCTCCAAAATAATATCTAGAATTCATTTCAGGAGAAGATATTAAGGCTGAGTTCAGACTGGCAGTTTGCTCCAGTAGCCAGTCGTGGCAAAAAAGCCCCGGAATAAACTGTTCCGGGTTTTCCTGTTCACACAGCCTGGAAGATGCGGGGCTTTTCCCCCATTAATTCAGCTGTGGGTGTATGGGTGGATGTGAGCATAAGCACTCATGCACTCATGCGCATAAGCGCATGAGCGCATTTTGCCAATTGGGGGAGGACCCCGCAGCGCTGGGCCTGCATTGGGCAGTAGAGCGGAGCATGGCCAATCATACCGCTGCTGCCTTCTGCCCAACGTGGGTTGCTCCCGGCTTTTCAGCTGTGTGTTCAGGCTTCCCAGAAGCAGAGAAACATGCAATATACACAGGCTTTCGGATTTGCTACCAGACTTATGAGGTATCTTTTTAACGCGGCGGGGGATGCCAGGCAGATGTGCCTCTGTGGACGCCCAATTTACTCTGGGATTGAATCGTCGCTGGCCCGGGTCCCTACCGGGGCAAATTGCCAGTCTGAACTCAGCCTAATCTTCAGTAAGGGATGAAGTTTCAATAGCAGATACAAATAGAGTGGGTTCTAGAAAAGCCTAGCATGTACTCTTCCTGTAGCTAGTTCTATTTAATTCCAGCCACACCATGAGTACTCATAAGAGTCATAAAGCTATCCATTAAAACCATTAAAACAAACAAAAGAACAATAGAAGTATAGCCAAAGGTTGGTCAGTTACACAGTTATTGTATGAGAGTGGCACTGGGAAATACCTTGGTAGACTAGGGAGGCCATCCAGGAAAGAAAGCAAAAAGGCACTTGTCAATTTCATAATCCAATAACTAAAAACCAGAACAGAAGACAAGAACACCCAGCACAGAAAGTAATCAAGCAATAAAAACAGCATCAAACATAGATAAGATTGCCCTGCATCAACATTCCAGCTTTTGTGATAAACAGTTCACTAAAACATCCAAAAAAACTACATCTTGCATAGTTTGGGCTAAGGGAAACGCCCCCCCCCCAAGCTGTAGTTTCACATAATTCTACTACATGTGAAAAATTCCAAAAGATGACAATGCTGAGAAGAATGCATCAAATATTACACTTTATCATCATAAAATATATTGGATATTAATAACAATAATGTCTGCTGCTTTTCGAAGAGAGTCAGATCTAAAGCCACAGTAGTATTTGGTAAGTTATCCCGGAGCCTTAACAGTGGTTGACCACAGAGAAACATCATAATTAACTATACATAACTAGTAGCAAAGTACAACATTACATTCCAGTAATCAAATGCTTGGAACAATGTACTCATATCCTTTAAGTTTTCTTTAACATTTCTTGGCCTCTTCTTTAAAGGCAGTCAGTCACACCTATAGTATCCCATTGTGGTTTAGGTTTGTGCCATTAATTGTTTAAAGATGATGTAGAATATGGGCTTGTAAATTTTGGCTCATTTTTATTGGACATGGTTCTTGAAGTCATGTGACCTATGATACAACTACTTTATTGCATTCTGATCTTTAGCAAGACAAATAATATGGACTGAGTGAAAACTTTTGAAACTACTTTCAATGGAATTGATGCACCATAAATGTGGCTTGGGTCCTGTGTCTTCAGTAGACTCTATTTGGGTGCATTGAACAGCTCCTTCCACCTAAAAACATGCATACAATCGGTTACTTAGGACTGTCATTACTTTCAGCAAAATGTATATTAAGATGGCAGTTCAACATGTATTGAATTGATTATGAAATCAGATCACAGCTCATGATTTGTTTAGCATATCACTATGAAGTTTACAAATAGAAACTGATGGTCACTTGCTTAATGTGTGGTAAACTGTGCTTTGTACGAATGATCAAGTCAGCCCTTATTTGAACTTATTTTTGTCAATCAGGGCCAGCTTTGTCAAACCAGGCATTCACACATTTTACAGTGAATTATCAATTTTGGACCTTTTAAATAGATACCACACAGTGCATATAAGAAAACTCTCTACAAACTGCATTTCCAATATCATTTTTCTTTTTTTTTTTTTGAGGCAAAAGAAGTTAGCATAAGTAAGGGCTACCTCACCAAAGCTGAAAAAGCCTGTTTCTTTGAATAGGAGCTTTCTTTTCCTGTACTTTGTATTCACCGTGTAAGCTTACTTAAATGCAGTAAGAAAGGATGGTAGGAAGCAATACAAGCCTCTGGCCTGTATGCTTAGAGCAAGGAAAGGCTGTAAGATTAGAAAGCAAGTTTCTCTGAAGCCTGATAGTTTATGGGGGTGAAAAAGCTACCAACACCATAGTTTTCTAAGGGTCAGACTACACAAGCTTCATAAAAATCAGCCACGGGACACCCCAATGTAGCATGGCATGTCAGTGCCATGCCTAACTGGTAACAACAGATCACAACCTGAACAATTCAGCAACAGATGAATTTGCACAATTGCAAAATTCAACTGGTGTGTGCAAAGAAGAAAAGACTCATGGTAGAACACTTATCAATAGGGCAAAGATTTGATCTCTGGTAATTCCCTGTCATACAGGGTGATGGTAGGAATTTTACATAGATTCTTCTACTAACTTTCACTCAGAAGCTTATATAGAAAATGTTTCTCCAAAGGACAGCAATTAATGTCTACCAATTAACATCAGAGAGTCATTTAAGAAAACAACAGAACTCAGTTATTAGTGAAGGGCACAGAAGGGGTTTAGTACAACAAAGTATTGAAGTCACGAAGTACCAGGCAGGGAGCTTTGTTTTGTTTAAAATGTATAGCAAGATGCAGGAAAGAACCACCTTCCAATGTCTTTAGCTGGCATTTATTGTCAGAAGACTTCATTGTGCAAAGTACGTAGCTCCCACACAGAGCATAGTCATGCAGTCATTTACAGTGAATAATACACACAGGCTTTTAAAACTCATAAAGCTTTGAAGTATAATGTCAAAAAAATACACAAACACAAAATCTGTATTACTTAACCATTAGGGGATATAGTTTCTAATATAGGCACATTTCAGAAACGTTTCACAAATGGATTAAAGGGTCGGTTCACACAGGCACATCTGTCAGGCGTTCCCCAGCTGTACTCAACCCGTCTTGTAACGCTTCCCTCCTGAGTTTAAAAAATACCAGGTGAAAGTGGTAGCAAACCCTGGAGAGTGCGTTCATCTTGCATTCATCCTGCTTCCCAGAAGTGTGAATGCGAACAAGCTGTTCCAGTAGGGATGCGCATGAGTGCATAAGTGCATATTGTCAGATTATATTACAAAAAGCCACTTACAGCTGTGCCTCCGCCAGGGGCAGGCCAACAGTGTGAATGCTCCCTTGCACCTCCTCCCCGGTATGCTCCCACATCAGTCAGTGCAGTGTGACAAGGAAAACCCAGAACAAACCTGTTCCGGCTCTTTTTGCCACGAGTTGACTCCCTCGCGCTTCAAACTGCCAGTCTGACCTCAGCCTATATATGACTTTAAAGGAGCAAATCAAACCAAAGCTGGCTCTTGCAATTCTGGTGCAGTCCAAAGAAAACTGACTAGGAAGTAAGTCTTATGGGACTTGATAGGGTTAGTTGCAAGTAAATGTGCATGTGGGATTGGGATCCAAGACACAGATAGAGCTTCTGTACCTAAATAAGTTTTCTCACCAAGTTCAGTTTATGGAGCTCTTCTATATTAGCATGGAGTTCCTAGTCAGCTGAAGTAAATGTAAAGACCTACATGGGAACATGGGATTATGGCACTTATTAAATTTATCTATATAACTCTCCTTGGAAAACTCAACATGAAACTTGTTTTGTCCATTAATAGGAAAAAAAACCCAGTATGCTCACAGAGACTATAGTACATTTATAGGAATATCAATTTGTTAGGAAGCTTAAAAGTTATACCAGCAAGATTTTTTAACTTTCTGTTTTATAGTGATTTAGGTATTTATTTATTTTACAAAATTTATATCCTGCCCTTCTGCCCTCAGAAAGCCCACCAAGATAGCTAACAAACACATGTAATTAAAACCAAGCTCAAAGAACAACATGACATCAAACTCAGAGCTGAAATACATATGAAGACATAAAAATAGCAATTAAAACATTGGCAGGAAGGGGGGGAATCACTGAGGGAATGCAAAATGAAACAAAAAGTATTCACCCACTGGTGGATGATGGCAATAGAAGATGAATCTCCCTAGGGAGAGCATTCCAGAGTACTAGAACCCCAATTAAGAAGGCTCTCTTGGGTTGCCACTTGCCTAATCTCAGAAAACAGAGGCACCTGAAGCAGGAACTCAGAAGATGGCCACAGTGGTCAGGCAGGTTTATAAGGGAGCAGGCAGTTATAAGGGAGCAGGTTAGTTCCATACCATATTGGGCTTTAAAGGCCAGCACTGGCACTTTGAAATGTGCCCAGAAACAGACTGGAAGCCGGTGCAGATAAACTAACAATAGAGTAATATGTTCCCTATGACCCATTCTAGTCAACATCCTGACTGCAGCATTCTACACCAACTAAAGTTTTTGAAGACTTTTTGAGGGCAGTCTCATGTAGAATATACTGAAACAAGCTAATCTAGTCTAGCCAGGGCATGTACCACAGTGGCCAGATCCTTTCTGCCCAGGAAAGGCCATAGCTGGCTAACCAGCTAAAGCTGGTAAAAGGCACTCCTGGCCACAACTGCCATTTGCTTATCCAGCAGTAGACCAGAGTCCAAGAGTAGCCCCAGAGTACAGACCTGTAGTTCCTTCAAGGGGAGCACAATCCCATCCAGACCCAGTGATGCCTTAAATCTTGGATCAGGCTTCTACTCACCAGTAGCACTTCTGCCTTGTCAGAATTAAGCTTCAGTTTATCAGACCTCATTCACTCCAAAACTGCCTCCAGGCAGTTTCTACAGCATACCTGGGATCAATAAAAATAAGATAAACAGGAATAAGAAGGGAACTGAGCAATCATTGTAAATCAACAGGCCGTTTAGCCACAGAACAGGCACTGAAGTAACAAAATGCAACATACATTCATTGTGAAAGAACTGTTTTCTATACCAGTCATCAAGAACATTCAAAAGTATAAAATATAATTGTTTGAAAAGCTTACCTGCAATGTAAGTTTTGTACAATAATAATTAATGCAACAATGTTTACAGTGTCATGATGACTGTCTGAGCGTCTTCCTTCTAGTTTACAGTTTTCTTGCTTCTGCATGTAATGTTCTGGTGTGTACCCGACCCTGCATGTCCAGTGCTGCTTACCTCAAAACCTGTACAATTTGTAGTATGTTTTCTGTGAGTAGAACACTTCAGAGATAATATTCCTCAACTAAGTGAAAAGGAAAAAGTGGGACATCAGTAGGCACAGGCTTAGAGAGATCTACAGTGCTATCCTAAGCAGAGTTGCACCCTTCTAGTGAGTTCAATGGACTCAGAATGGTGTAACTCTATGGAGGGTAGCACTAGTTTCAGAGGACAGCCATGTCAGACTGCAGTAGAACAGCTAGACACAGCAAGACACAAGTCCAGTAGCACCTTAGAGACCAACAAGGTTTTTTGGGTATAGGCTTTTGAGAGCCTTCATCAGATACGGTAGCACTAGTGGTCACAACAGAGAGAAAAAAGTGGGGAGAATAAGGTATATGATCTGCTTTAGGTAGCAGTTCTAAGCACTCTGCTCTTATTCACCTGGGACTTATGCCCAAGAATGGGTTCCCAAGGAGGCATTCTTAGGATTGCAGCCCTCCCATTATAATATTCCACTTTGTCAGAATATACACACAAAGTGTAGTTTTTCATTCTCTCTTAAACATCTGAAGCTGAACTGTGATTGGTGTATTGTCAATGCCCAGATGTGCTCTGTCTATAAGGGGGGTGTATCAGTAGATATTACTGAACATTATCAGCTTGAATATCACTTTCAGCGAATAAAGTCCTGCAGGTGGTTACTGAAGCAATACTGAAAAGAACTGCATTTATGAAGTAAAGTTTGAGGTCTTAAAGAAATATGAAACAAGAAGGACATGACCATTATCAGGGCTCTTTTTGTAGCAGGAACTCCTTTGCATATTAGGTGACACAGCCCCTAATGTAGTCAATCCCTCCAAGAGCTTACAGAGCTCTTCTTACTGGGGCTACGGTAAGCTCTGGGAGGACTGGCTACATTAGGGGTGTGTCACCTAATATGCAAAGGAGTTCCTGCTATAAAAAGAGCCCTGATCATAATATAGACTTCAAGTTTAGAAAGCAGTTTCATTGTTCAGTATGAGTATTGTTAATGAAGAAACAAGGGCAAAATGGTATGGATTTCTTATTTTTATTTACCCTTCAAATAGTGCTTGTGTCGACTCAGTTTTTTAAAGATTTTGGGAGGTCCCACTGGCTGGCATCCTTCTTTCCTCTCCCCTCCATATTCTGAGTTCCTGTCCCCCTCCCAGAAGAAAAAGGGACTGGTAGTCCAGAATCAGGATCTATAATAATATAGGAAAATTGCCATCTTGGATCTTTTATCTAAATTGAGATTTTTTATGAATGTTATGTGTAAATTTTAATGTTTTGAACTTTGTATTTTATGGAATTGTGTCCTGTACATTGCCCAGAGTCCGGTGTGAGCTGGGATGGAGCAATTAATAAATCATCATCATCATCCCCACTGAAAAAACATTAGGTTTTGTGCACATTTTTTTTAAAAAAGATTCTATCATAGTGTGCATTCCTCTGGCTCATTTTTTTTCCTTTTCATTTTCACACCAAATCATTGCACTGATAAAGCCAAGTGCTAGGCTGGTTCTGAGATCCCCTCTGACATTGCTAGGAGTTATTCTTTAAATGTTACAGAAACTTTCTTACTGGCATCTTAAATTACACTATACAGAACACCCAGGGTATTTTAAAATTAATCTAGGCAGTCAAAGCAGAGAAACTACAAGACATTTCCCACTGTTAAGTGATAACATGGGAGCAGGAAGAACTGGAAGACAAGCTGCTAAACCACTCCATAAGAGAAATTAATCTAGTGGCTGCATTTCCCTGTTCCTCAGAACAGACACAAAGTTAAATATGCACCCTGTTGCTTACTAGTTGTTATATTTTCCCCAGAGAACAGCATACTATTAGGAGAGCCTCTTGTCAGTAGAAATGGGAAGGTGTGGTTTCTAACTGCAATAGACTAATTCGCCTTTGGTTGGTTTGGCTCTCATAGGGAATGTTAGAGGAAAGCTCAGCTGTTTTCTGTGTTCTGTCTCTCAGCTTACAATGATAATACATGTATACTGATTATACTTTGTGTGCACCACACATACACCACTCATCTATTGTAGTTGACGAACTGCATGGGTAGCCACAAGAAAATCACCCCCACAATAAAGGGACAAGAAACAAAGGGCAGTTTTACATGCGGATGAATGATGGTAATCATATACAACATTTCCAACAAACAAATGAGAAAACTGATTCCAACGCAGAATATATGTATCAAACAATAAGATGCTTAGTAGAGTGGTTTGGTAATGTAGTTCAACAAGGAAGGAGAACATTTAAAATAAGTAATCATGCTACAAAACAGCTGGCTTTATCGTTCACATAGTTTCAGCACTAGCAGCAAGAATTTTAAACAAAGTTATGGGGTTCAATATGAAAAACTCATGCACCTATATATTAATTAGAGTAGGGAGCATAATTGTACACATAACCTTGGGGGAAACAGAAGGCTGATTTCTCTTGAATGGTATTATACTGCACTTGAAGCTCGACTGAAGATAAGAAAATCCTTAATATTATATGTATTGTTCCAGGATGGCATGAATGACCTCTAAAGATGAATGAATTGATGAAAGAGTTCTTAAATATGGAGCTTCATTATCAGACTCTTGCTTACAGTACTATGGACAATACTAGACAATAATTCCTGTTAGCACAAAGTACAACTGCATTTAACAATCAGAGTAGTATGATGTTTTATAGCACAGAACCACAGCAAACGGTTTTAGGCTGCAATCACACACATTAAATAATCCACTTTAAATCCACTTTCAATGCACTTTCCAACTGGAATTTACTGTGTGAACTGGCAAAATCCAGTTGGAAAGTGGATTCTTTAGTGTGTGTGATCGCAATCCCTGACAGCTGTTTTGTGTAAGTAGCTCACACTACAGCTGGGAGGGTTACATCTCCAATCATTACCACCTTAGAAAATACAATACAGTCAAGAGAAGGTGATCCTGGGATTTCCGGTTAATGGCGGCTTGAAAGCAGATGTGTCTTTGGGACACTCCCAGGACACGATCTGTGCACCAGCAGATTGGAGGGGGGCGAGTAATCGCTGCTCCCTGGGAGCCTTGGGGAAAAGGCTCCCAGCCAAGGGGCTTCTGAGGGGGCTGCCTCTTCTCCAGTAAGATCCTAGAGAATCAAGGCGCTCCCTCGCCCCAGTGGTCCAGCCGCTGTGCATCCAAATGGACCTAGAAATGCTGGCCGGGACAAGCGGAGGAGATCGTGTGACCAGATGATCACAAGCGATGTCGTAAGACAAGCAAGGAGCAGTGAGTAATTTAAAAGCGGAGAATCGGTGGTTTAAAAGGGAAGCACCCCATTTGGCAGAAGCGTGGGAAGCGAGTGGGGAGGGGCCCCTCCCACACGCAGAGACTTTAAAGCAGATTAGCAAGGGGGAGTGGAAGATCAAGCATTAAAACCAACTTAAAAAACCTTACCAGTCAAAGTCAAACCGTCTTAGAGGCATTCAGAGACTTTACAAACTTTCAGTTAAAGTAAACAATACAGAAAGATGGCGGGGAGACGACTCGACAAAGGACAGAAACTGAAACCACCAGGAGGCATGAGCCCAAGGCCGGAAGAGACCATAGAGTTCCCTAGGCTTTTGGCAGATTCTCTACGCCCTCTGCTGGACCAGATGACCAACATCAACCAATTGACAACTCTGAACCAGAATTTTGCAGCATAGCAATTGCAACTTGCAGAAACCACAAAGAAAACAGAGCAGGTGGTTGAAAAAGTAAAGGAACCTGATGCAAGTGCTAGAAAAGAAGCAAGCTTTGATGGAAACACAATTGTTACAGCTGCAAATGGAAAGAGCAAATATGGTACTCCGGTTCCAAGCAGTGTCAGGAGCCCCTAATGAGAATCTAAAGCAACTACTAAGCGATGCATTGGCCCCAGGGACAGATTTGAAACCAGAAGATATCTTCAGTGAAATGGATGTGGCCTATAGAGCTTACCCCACGTATATTAAGAAGAAGAATCTGCCTGGGGAAATTGTTGTGAGATTCTTAAAGAGACATTTAAGAGATTTAATTTTAAAAGTGACTACAAATACACCCCTGAAAATCGGAGGCAACAACATAAGGATCCTAAAAGACATTCCATTTGAGATAAGAAAAAAGAGACAGAAATATAAGGAACTAATCCTTTTTTTTACAAACAAATAGCATTGTATACAGGTGGTTAATTCCTGAAGGCGTCACTTTCAAAATAAAGGAAAGAAGAGAAAAAATTGACTCTGTTTTCAAAGCTCGAGAGTTTTTGTGGCTGCAACTGGGAGATCCAGAAGAGGAGATGAAAGAAGAAGACAGCAAATCTACTGGCGAATTGGACTCTGTATCCTCGGATGGGGACTCGGATGCAGAAAAGGGGGTGGCTGCTCCCAAACAAAGCTACCAACTGAGAGACCGCAAAGAGAAACAAAAATAAGGTCTGAGGCCTTGAAAGCCCGTATAAAGCCTAATTTTATGAGATGACTTGGGGAAGGTTCTGGAATTGGGAAAATAGTTAAACTGATGCAGAATTGGGACTATTAGATCATGCTCAATGCTTTTTAAAGCTTTTTATGGACTATCACGGATATAAGCATTATTGAAGATCTCCATCTCTTGGGGTTTTAGTTAGTTGTGGTTATCTTTTCTTTCTCCCTAGATTTAGATGTTTTCCCTCCTCCTTTTCTGTTGTAGTTTGTAGTCTTAGAAAATGCAAATAAATAAAAAAATCCCCTTCGGGGGCCAAAAAAAAAAAAGACAAGGTGCTACCTAAAAATATATATATTTTTAGAAAAGTCTTTACATTCTGTAGTGTAATGGAAGATCATGAATCAATTAATTAGGAAGTCAAAGTAGTGGAAAATACAACTCTAAAAGAAGAAATAGTAGTGAAACTTCTAAGAGCAGCAATAAATAAAATGCCACAGATGGGAAGTACAGATGCCTCTTTGAAAGTACAGTGGAGCTTTCTGAAAGATGGAGTATGCTTTGATGGACAATTTTTTCCCTCTCTGATTCAGGTAATTATCTGTCAGCTGTCTTTGAGATCCAAATATATTACCTTTCAAATAGCACCTTGATTTGTACTCTTCATGTAATGTTTAGAAAGAAAAGGAACATTTGTGTCAAAGAAACCACCTCAAACATCCTCTTATCTTCATAAAAAGATGATCCCATCAAATCACTGAACATAAATGGATATGCATGTGAAGTTCCTATCTTTTTTTTTCCTTCATGGAGGAAAAGGCAGTCCCCAGGAGGTATTTTATGCTAAGCCCTGACCCAGCCCATGTCTGCTTAACTTTAGCAAGACTGCTTTATCAGATGCCCTCCAGCTGTGTAAGTAAATAATTCAGAAACGAGAGACACAGTTACAGCATCCTAAAATAAAAATCTATCATATAGTATAAGTGTTATGTTCTAACTATGAAACTGAGCCTATTCTTTTCCATTCTAAGCTTGATTCAAGGAATGGATCTTAAGCTGTAACATTTCTATTCATCATTCCTATGGAACTGTGTAAAACAACCAATCACTGTTGTACATATGTTTGTGGAGGGAACAGACCTCATTGGTCTTTATCTCTGTTATACTATTGGTTGTTAACTTCTCTATGGGCGTGGCTTTGAAAGCCTGGATTATTTAAAAAGGGAGCTGTGCTCCACTTGTGTGTGTTGTCATCATTGTCTGATCGTCTAGTTGTTGTTACAAATAAAGCTGAATCACTTTGCGGAAATCACTGCCTCTTGTTGAGTTGCCTACTTAACAATAACTCAAAAGGCTGTGGCTCAGTGGTAGAGCATAGTTTTGTATGAAGAAGATCCCAGAATCAGTTCTTAGCATTTCCAGTTAAAATGGTCAGTCAGTTGTTTAAACCTTTAAAAACCACAGCCAATCAAAGTAGACTATGCTGACTGATACTGATAGACTTAAATTCTGACTCAGTATAAGGCAAATTGGTGTGTCCATCTATGACACATGAACTCTCTAAAATCAGGGCCATGTCCTTGAGACAGTATGTGCCCAACTACTTTGCAAGATTCATATCTGTATACCATATTTCTTCCATGCTGTGTTCCCTACCCATTATATGGGCAACGTCAATATTTTTTCAAGCATTTAGGGCTTTCTGAGACACCTTTAATATGAATAGTGCTTTAGATATGTATGCATCAACAACTTCTCTGCATTTCTTGCAGCGGAGGATCTTCCTTCCCTCCTTCTCTTTTCTCTTAATATCCTCATAGGGAGGTGATAACATGTAAAAGATAGGACAGTTGCTCAGGGAAGGCATCTTGGTCACATTCAGGGGTCTTTTGGGGGGGGAGCGCACCAGAGCACAGCTCTGGGAGCTCAGGAGCCAAGCCCTGCCCCCAGCCGGTGTCCGGGGGAGTCTTTCAGGCAGCCGAATGTCAATTTCAGCTCCATTATATCCTATGGAGCATTGAAGTCAATGATGAAAACATAGGGTATATTCTGGGGGCTGGAGGGGAGGGGGTTTGAGGGAGAGGTTACTTTGAGGGAGAAGTTACTTTTTTCCCACCATAGAGAACAATGGAGGGAATAGGAGCAACCTGTTTGGGAGCCCATAGAATTGGACCCCCTGGTCCAATGTTCTTGAAACTTGGTGGGTATCTTGGGGAGAGGCTCCATCAGCTACCCTGTGAGTTTGGAGCCTCTCCCTCAAACCCCTTCCTCTCCAGCCCCCAGAATATACCCTATATTTTCACCATTGACTTCAATGGCCCATAGGATATAATGGGGCCGAATTGCCGCCGAATTTCTTTCATTCCCTCCTTTCCTTCTCTCTTTTTCCTCTTTCCCTCCTTCTTCTCTTCTCTCTTTCTTCCCACCTTCTTCTCTTATCTTGTTTCCTCCTTTCCCTGTTTTCCTCCTTCTTCCCTCTCTTTCTTTCCCTCCCCTTTCCTTCTCTTTCTTTCCCTCTTTCCTCCTTCTGTGGCCCAACTCTCATGAGAAGGAGTTTAAACTTTAAACTCCTTCTCTATTAGCTCCCCCATCCAGACCAGCTAGGGAAGGGAAGGGAAGGCTTTTGAAGCTGCCTCCCCCCCTTTTGCTTCCCCTTCCGACATCACTTCCGGTGATGTCGGGGGTGTGGCATATGCTAATAGCCTAATAGCTCATTAGCATACCATATGCTAATGAGTTCCTGCAGCTGTTTTTCTACGAAAAGACCCCTGGTCACATTTAAGGTAAAGGTCAACAAAATTTATTCTCTTCACAGACCCACTTTCCCCACCCCCCTTATCTCTGGAGCTGTCTGCTTTGAAACAGGAGACAGCTGTCAAAATGTTCAAGACTGAAATTATTGTATTTGTTCAGAGATCAAAGTGTTGGAATATACAAAGTCTAAATTCTGCCAACACAAAGTACAGTGATCTGTGCTCATGAGTGAAGAATTATGCAAAGAGCCTAACATTACATGGTTAACTGATCCCATTTGGCTTTAGTTTTTTCTGTCAATAAAGCAATGATAATAACAACAATCAGCATGTATGTGGCAGAAAGTGCCATCAAGTCACTCATGATGATTTTGTAGGATTTCCAAGGCAAGAGACATTTGGTAGTGATTTGCCATTATCTGCTTCCATGTCATGACCCTTGTATTCCTTGTAGGTCTCCCATCAAAATACTAACCAGGGCCAACCCTGCATAGCTCCTGAAGTCTGACTAGATCAGGCTAGCCTGCAGTGTCCAGGTCAAGGTAATTGGCATGTATACAACAGCTTAAAACCAGAGGTGCTTTTGTCCAAGAAGGTGGGGACCTCTGTGAAGTTCAGTTCCAAAAGCCAGTCTGATCTCAAGACAAGCAAATCAGCATGACTCAGTTCCCTTAACACTAAAGAGCAAGCCCATAAATCTTAATTTTTTATTCTCTCTCTTAATGGGAAGAATTTTTCATCTTGTCCTGTAAGATGTAAATCACATTTAAAAAATTGTTTTGTTGCTCATTTGATCAGTCTGTGAGGAATTGAATTTAGACAATGGACAAAGTCACAACATCATGCATTTCACTTCTGCTGTGGCACAAGGAGGCCACTTCCTGGACTGACATAAGTTGTTAAAGAGATTAATGGAGCCTGTTTTAATTATTGAGATGGCACAACATGACTCTTAGTCTCTGATAAGGTCAAGAGCTTTCAGGCTGGAATAGAAAGTGAGATAATGGGTAAGACATTAGCTTTCTTCTTTTTTATAAAAGAGAAAGTTCAAATTACTCTGTGCATCCTCATTTTCCACATTCAGAATAGAAGAACTGATTTTCCTTTTTGTTGTTTTTCATACTGATTGTGCCTTCCTACTTCTCATTGGGAGGAAATGTGGAAGGAATTAGAGATCTAAATTTCTTCTTTTGTTGTTGTTCTTTCTGATTGTGCTTCTTATTGGAGGGAATATGGGAAACATGGCATCCTTTGCTGCTGTTTATATTCTGCACATTGATTTTTAATGTCAATTTTTAAAACTAACAGAATTTTAAAATATCATTATCTCTTATTCTGAACTGGGCAAGACGGTGGATCAAAATATCTGCAAAGTGCAGCCAGGTACAACAAGGGAATTTTCTACAAGCCCAAGTGAAGCTAAGCAACCCCCAAATAACATTGCCAAGGATTTCAGGCCTTGGTTAATGTCAGTGCAGGGGCATAAGAGGTTTTTAAAAGTAATATAGGAGAAAGGGAAAGAAAAACTGGAGGGGACAGAGCAAAAAGAGGAAAGGAAAAACAGAACATGAGAGCAGAAAAAGGTAAATAGGTAGGCAGGAGGGAAGAGAATGAAACGAGAGAGGTTGCAATCACTGCCAGGGGGAGGCAAACTAGAAAAGCAAAAGGGAGAAAGGAAATGGGGAAATAATATCTTAGCTGATGCGTTCTCATGCAGCCCCCAATTTTAGTACCTCTTTTCTGGCTGTAAGCTACATTCTTTTATAGAAAGTGAAATAATTACCCATCATAATATATGTCCCAGCTGAGCTTTTAGTCTTGGTGAAACTCTGTTTTGATTCTTCAAGAACTACTTGCTCACCCTCTAATATAATATATGTCTTCATACATGAACAATGCCTTTCTGTTTTCTAGCACCAATGTCTTAACATCACCCACTCTTTACAGCTGTTAATATGTTCAGCTAACCTCTATATGGTCTCCTTTTTTTTCTAATTCAATCTCTGTAACTTGTTGCACTTTATATTTTTCTGGATTAGATGTAACAGTGATCCTATTTTACCTATTAATCAAGGTTCTGGAGTGGATCTCACTCACTTTGATTTATTATTCTTTTGGTCTAATTGTGTTTTAAATCGCCCTCCTTTTATAACACTCCCCTCCTTCCTGTTGCTTGTAACTTTAAGTATATATGTATCAGCCTAATGAATGTACTTTTCATGCTTGATGAAGTGAACTTTAACACATTAAAACTTACGCTGGAATAAATTTTGTTGGTCTGTAATGTGTCACTGGACTCCTGTTTATGAACTACAGCATTTACAACACATTTTAAAAACTACTAAAATATGCATTACTACTTTTGTGAAACATCTTTGCAATTATTGGGTATATTCCATTAATACACATTTTCATAAACATTTCTGTTCTTAGTAAAGATTTTAAGTGCCCATTAACAATGTTACATCAAGTTTGACTTTATAACCATGAGGTTGGTCCTGGTAGTACTTCCCCTGGATCAGGAAGCCTTTCCCAGCATAAGAATGTCATGAACTGCAGGCTATAATCCAGGTGTGTATGACTCAAACAGATACATGGGCAAGAATGATCCTTGCTTAGAATTAAGTGGGGTGTCCCATGTTCCATCTCATAACATCCCAAAGGTCCCATCTCAATATACTTATGATGCACTCCTCCCATGAGCCAGGACATCACAGTTGTAATCCTGATTGCAGTACCTTGGCTTAACTGGGAAGCACCACTTTCACCCAAAGATTCACCATATGGGTGCCAGCTGTGGCTGTAGGCCACCGAATGTGCCCAACTAGGCTACATGTTGTACTCCCCTGTTCCAATCCCATGCAACTTCAAAAATCAAATGTCATTTAAGGAAAAAAAGTTTTAAATTTATAGATTTGAGCTTAGCTGATTACTTACTTAGCTGATCTAGATCGCAAATGGATCTAGTATTATACATAAAAGCTATTTGCTCTTCAATGTACCACTGCAGAGAATGGGATTTTTGTTGATTACATTTGTTTCTGCCTCTTTATATAAGGACTTCTTGACCACAATATATCTAGCTTTTGGGAGACATACATGTCAATTGAAGCATTGCACCTGAATGTATTCTGTACTAGGAGGCCTGTTCAAACAGACATCTCCAAGCATGTGTTGCTGACAAGCTCTGAATGTTCCCAGTCCCTTTCAGGACTACAAATCAAGCTCTATCTGTAGAACAAACTCTGGGATGACAGACTAAACAATACCCTGTTAAAAAGAAGTGGTTAGTACTGTAACGGAATGAACTGTTAAAGATCAGAAGGCAGGGCAGACCAGTGGATGGGGAATCATATTCAGCAGGTCCAGACAAGTAGACCACCCAAGCTCCAGCCAACAAGCCAGGTGAACTTCTAGAAAACAAAACTGAACTCATACATTTAATTTCTACTTCTGAACACACTGAATTTCTTTTTCCTACACAATTACGGAAGGTACAGGAATTGTGTACTTTTATACTTTGATTCATCATTATGCTGGAAGGAAAAATTAGAACAGAAAACAGACTGGCATCTGGAAGGAAAGCTCCAGAAGCAAAGCAGATTGTAGAGCAGTTGAGGTCCACAGTGGGAAACTGTGCAGCTCTATGTTCCTGCCAACAGGAACCAATGTGGATGCTGGTAACCTGGTTTTGAGGTCCAAGGACCACAGCTACAGGTTCAGGTGAATTCCCATCCTCTGCCCACTAGTTAGCAGGTCAAAGAAAGTTCGTAATTTGCAGCACCTGTTGGTCAGTTTGCTAATTTTAATTTATTCTAAACTGACATGGGTCAGCTATGACAAGCAATACCATCCTCATAGATATTAAAACACATTGAAGGCATGGATGGGGAATGATATAGTCATATCTAGTGATTCAACTGAGACCAGACAGATTTCACCCAGAAGACCCTTTCTAATCCAAACAGTTATTTTTAAGGGCAGGTTTTTCATAATTCTGACAGTGAAGAGGAGTCAACAATGGAATTATTCATCACGAACAAATGTGTGGGCAGGAGAGCAGCAGGGGGAGAGCTTAAGGAGTGGCAGCACTATGTTTCATGCTGCCATGGCAACCGTTCTTCATTTATGACAAACAGGTAGGTAGGCTAATATTTAAAAGTTTTTAAATCTAGACTCTCTCTGCATCATCCAAGACCAAGCAGGAGTTTGTGAAACATGCTAAACTAATGGAAAACAAATATATATAAATGTACCACAGATATGGCGACTTAATCAAAGAAAGCACATTTCATTTGAGTTTATCCAATCAATAACTTAATATTTGATTAACTCTGAATTTTCTGACTTCTTCAATATACTGTCACCACAGTAATCCATCCCTTTCCGGTAGACCAATATTATTATTATAATAGTGCCCTGTCCTAGTCCTATATATCCTCTTCATGTGAACAATGTTGTCTTGCTGCGACATTCTTTCTAGCACTTGGTTGCTTGTTTTGTTTATGCCCTTTTCTTTCCCTTAACCGATGTCTGAGGCTGCCAAAAAACCTCAAACCTTTCAATAAATAAATTCCCTTCAGAATAGAGCTTTGAACCTGGGCTTCCCAAATCCAAATCTCACTCCCTAACAACTATACCCATCTGGCACTTCAACGCTTTCCTTGTCCACACAACCTTCTAGGGAAAATGGAGAAACATTCACAAGAAAAGTGATCCAAGACACCAGGGTCAACAAATGGCCACTGCGAAGGCAGGACAGAGGTCACCCTCATTATTACTATGCCACAAGCCTTAGAATACTATAAAATGTTACTGTATGTTCTATGAATATCATCACACGTAATAAAAACCTGGCCTAAGGTCAAACTTCTAGTTTTGCTATGTTTGCATTGGGAAAGCTTAGGCATTGCATTTATTACTGCTGCTGGAAGGCAACAGTATTGCTATTTCTGCCAAAAAGTGCATTATGGTTCTCAGTGAACCCATGCCCTTGTGCTACCAGTTGATAATTATATCTAGCAAGAGGACAATGAACTGAAACAAAAGCTTTTTTCAGACACTCAATGAATGTTTGTGTGGGGAAACTGGGATTATGTTTACTGTCCCTGCTCCCAATCTCTGCAGGTATTCCAGATTTATAACCCTACCCATATACTGTTTGTCTATATAGTTTGACCTATTTGTTAGTAGAAGACTTTTAATTACATTTTTGGTTTATCATAATTGTAACATGGCATGGGTTGGAGAAAGTGATCAGTAGGAATCCCACTCCTGACCTTTGATGGGGCACAGTTGGTGCCAGCGCCAGAGGTTGGGGGTTTGGGAGTGCTGTTGGATGCCCCTTTAACAATGGAGGCCCAGGTAATAGCCACTGCCAAGTCAGCTTTTATCATCTTCAGCTGATCAGGCAGTTGGTTCCCTTCCCTGAATGCAATGACTTGGCAGCAGTGATCCACACGATGGTCACCTTGAGGTTAGACTACTGTAATGCTCTTTACATGGGGCTGCCCTTGTCTCTAATCTGGAAGCTGCAGCTAGTGCAAAATGCTGTGGTCAGGCTGTTGATGGCTCTCTGTATATGAAAATACATCTAGCCTGTGCCAAAAGCACTGTACTGGCTGCCAATAGCATACCAGATTCACTTCAAGGTGCTGTTTTTGACCTTTAAACCCCTCTATGGTCAGGGTCCAGCACACCTAAGGGACCGCCTTTCCCCATATGTTCCCCAGAGAGCACTGTGTTCAGGGGCCCAAAACTGGTTGGCCCTTCCAGATCCCAGAGATGCCAGGTTGGTGATAACCAGGGCCAGGGCCTTGTCAGTGGTGGCTCCTTACTGGTGGAATGAGCTCCCAGAAGAGGTTGAATGAGAGCATGGAGAACTGGGTACTAGCCCTCCTCACAGCTGGTGAAAAAGAGTTGTGTAAAGTTATGCATAAAATTGTAGTTTTATAGATGAGAAAGATAAGAGACAAGCAAAAGTATCAAGTTGTGAGCTTGCTGGAAAATGAAACACCTTGGGGTGCAAGTTCTCTTTCTCTCAGGTTCTATAGCAGGGCAGTAGATCTAAAGGAATGCCTCTTTGCCTCCACTTATATATTTGCAAATTAAGTAAATATTATAGCCACCCAATAAGACGCCAGTGGTGATCTCTCAAACTCACATTGTAATATACTTGGAACTGCTCCCCTCTGGAAGGTGTACAGAGGATATAATGATATATATAATTATACAAATCAACCCTGACTGTTCCCTGGAAGGCCAGATACTGAAGCTGAAATTCAAATACTTTGGCCACCAAATGAGAAGGGAGCATTCACTGGGGAAGACACTGATGCTGGAAAAGACTGAAGGTAAAAGAAGAAGGGGACAGCAAAGGATGAGATGGTTAGATGTTATCAATGCAACGGACATGAAATTAAGCAAACTCCAGAGGACGGCGGAAGACAGGAGGGCCTGGCATGATGTGGTCCATGGGGTTGCAAAGAGTCAGATTCAACTGTGCAACTGAACAACAACAACAAATATATGCTTATACAACTTGTTTTAAAGCTACAGAAAGACTGCTGTAAGGGTGCTTCTTTTAACCAATTGTTTCAGAATAATTTTAGGATGCAACTTTTTTCAGGATTTTTGTGTTATGGCAGTTGTGATTTCAGTTATCAGTTTATATATAAAGATACCATGGGTTGGATCTTACCTGCTGCTCCTCACAATGCTGCTCAATTTCCCTCTTCACTTTAGCCCCCATCCTTTGTGGCTTTTGTCCACATGTGTTCCTAGTACAGCCTTTTTGTAGCCTTTTCTGTGTCTCTTTTTCTCCCCACCGCCCGCATTTTTCCAGCAGATAATCTGTTAGGATCCGACTTACTTCATTACCAACACTTTTCCTCTTCAGCACACTTAAACAGCCACAGAAAACTGGGGGGGGGGGGGCTGGGGAGAAGCCGTAGTGAATACAGTGGTTTTGAAGAAGACTTAGGTGCTTGCATCATCATCCGCTCTTCTTTTTAAGCTGCTTACTAATAGAGAAGGAGAGATTCTTTCAGCCAGACTCAGTAAGACAAGGAAAGAATTCATTAAACAGCTGGCAGCCTCTAGAGATACTTAGGTTCAGGTTGGCCTTTGAAATCTGAACTTTTAGAACCAAGAGATTGATGACCAAGAACCAAGAGACCAATGACATATTTCTATTTTAAAGTAGCATTTTGCTTTTTTCCATCCCTTTGTGGTAAGAAGTAAACAACTGAATTCAAGTTGGGAGTACTTACTATATATATATTTTTAAAGCACGGCTTGAAACAATTGTTGTTTTTAATCCACTGGAGCGTTTGACTTCAGCATAAGTAACTGCATTTAAATTCTTTTAGAGTTTTGATTGGTTTCAGAACTGGCAGTTCTTGACAAGGCACTTTTCTGTGAGACTACAGGTCTGAAAAATCAGCCTTGTTAGTTTATGCAATAATTGGTCATGCTGTTAGTGGAGCCTTATTTAGTATTGAAGCGCACATTGCCTTTTCTGGATTCATAAGATAGCAATTTGTGGTTGTAGTCAAGGGGGAACTGCCAGATGCAATCTTTTTGGTCATATTTCTTGTGAAGCAAAATGGCTTTTAGGTGAGGAAGAAAGTGTGAAAATAAAGGGGAAACATTATCTGGAGAGATGTCTTGCCATTTTGAGTTGCCAAAAAAGTAAAATTATAAAATAATTTTCCATATGTATGATAATATATGTTTATCTTCTCTAACAGCAGCTGCTGAGTTGTGGTAATTTTTTAGACTCTGTGTGAGACTCATAGCTTAGACATCCTTCTCTGGCCAGATTCTTTGTCGGATCCCTTGTAGGTTTGACTTGGCACTTTTTGAAGTCTGGCATTGGAGAAGTTTTCACACAGAGCATTTGAACATGCCTGAAGACTTGAACATTGTTAGAATGAGAATGACTCTTACATTTGGTGGCTGGGTTTATAATCCTTGCAGGTCAGAAAGTATTGTTTTTCTGCTTCACATCAGAAACAATTGTTCTTTTGTGGGGGAGAAAGAGGGGGGTCTAATTTATTCCTTGTGTGAGAAATGCTTAGGTAGTTAGAAATGTGAAAACACCAAAAGAAATATAGTTAACAAGCCATTCTCCAGTCTGTGTGCCAGAATGAAACCCCGTAAGCAAATTCCATCACAGAGGACATTGTGGATATTTTCATCAGATTTTTATTTTTCCATGCATTCATATAATAGTGTAATGAATAATGCTTGAACCTAGAATGAAGATAAGTGCAAAATAGCCCTTGATAATCAAGCTGTCATTGGCCAGCCAGCTGCCACCACCTCCTCCTCCTCCTCAGAGGAATCGGAACAATTGGGCCCCAGACCAACAGAATCCCCACCAGAGCAGCCAGATCCAGCAGCAGACCCAATGGGGGAAGAATTGGGAAGTGAGAATGCTTTCCAGTCATGGCTGAGCTGCTCATTATTCCAGGAGAAGAAAGGCCACAGAGGCCGGCATCCATGTCAGCATCTCCTGAGCCAGCAAAGCATAAAAGGAGGAGAGAGAGCACTTGACCACGCAGGAGGGTGCCTGCCTGGCTGCTCAGCAATGATCTGTGTTAATTCCTGGAGCGGAGTCCTTGCAGGACCAGGACTGACAGGCTGATAGGAAAACAGTAACAGACCTGCACCTGTAGGAAGATGAATGCAACTGTAAGGAGTGACAAATGGGCCTTGGGGGAGGAGTCAGCAAAAGAGGCCTATAAAAGGAACACATCGAGCAAGGCTCGGCATGGAAGCAATCTTGCTTGCTACTCCTCTGTGCACAGTCCTGCTTAGCAAATAGAGCTCTACTGTGACCTTGTTGCCCTGTACTTTGTCTCTGGTAATCTGTACTTACTCCTGAAGCCTGGGACCCAGACCCTGTATCCTGCAGCTGTTCCCAAGCCTTGGAACTGGACCCCTGGACCCTCCTTACTCTGACCTTTGGACTGGACCTTCAGATCTCTGATTCTGGACTGGTTTGTAGCCCTTGCTCTTGTATTTTGCTGTACTTGTTGTCATTGTATTTGTGTATCCCAGAAATGCTGGGTACAGCAACAGCACCAGGCTTAACCCTGAAAGCAACAAGCCCCACTTTCCTGAGCCCAATGATAGATAGATAAAATTAAGTGCTGTCAACTCAAAACCAATGTATGGTGATCACTCATCAGGTTTTCAAGGCAAGAAATGAGTAAAATGGCTTGCCATTATCTTCCTCAGCATAGCAACCCTGGTTTTCCTTAGAGGTCTCCAATCCAAATAATAACTATGGCCAGCCCTGCCTGGGACGACAAAGTCTAGTATAGGGGTGTGCAAAGCAAAATCAATATTTTTTAGGTTCTGGTACATTGAACAAAAAAATGATATTTTCTGATATTCCTGAATCCCAATACTGGTACGGTATTTGGATTCAGGATTTTTTGGAAAACACCCCCCTTTTTTTTGCTCCATTATACCCTATGGAGACCATTATAGTCAATGGTCCCCATAAGGTATTGTGGGGTATTGATCTGAGGGTATCTGGAGGTCTGGAGGAGCTGTTTTTTGTGGTAAAGGCATCAAAAGTGCAGCATAGCTCACCCCCCCAAGTTTCAAAAAGATTGGACCAGGGGGTCCAATTCTATGGGCCCCCAAAGAAAGTGCCCCATCCTCCATTGTTTTCAATACTCAAATGTATATTTATTTTTATTTATTTATTAGTTAGACTTCTATCCTGCCCTCCCGCTGAAGTGGCTCAGGGCAGCTTACAAACAGTTATAAAACCAGCATAAATGCATACATAAAATACAAGTCAATAAAATTCCAAATGAATACAGTTAAAACCATTTAAAAGTGGCAATGTCATATAATAAAGTGCAAGTGCAGCACAGCTGATGGAATCATTCCTACTGAAACGCCCGGCAAAAAAGCTCTGTTTCCACAACCCTGTGGAATTGGTGGAGGTCCCACAATGCTCTGACCTTGCTGGGGAGCTCATTCCAGGGTATTGGCACCACCAGGGAGAACGCCCTGGTCCTAGTCGCTGCCAACCTGGCGCCCCTAGGCCCATGGAGGGCCAGGCAGTTTTGTGTTCCAGATCGCAGTGCTCTCTGGGGAACATGTGGGGAAAGGCGGTCCCTCAGGTAGGCAGGCCCCTGACCATAAAGGGCTTTAAAGGTCAAAACCAGCACCTTGAAGCAAATCCAGAACCCTATTGGTAGCCAGTGCAGCGACTTTAGCACAGGCTGGATGTGCTCCCACATAGGGAGGCCCATCAACAGCCTGGCTGCTGCGTTTTGCACCAGCTGCAGCTTCCAGAGTTGCCCCATGTAGAGAGCATTACAGTAGTCCAACCTTGAGGTGACCATAGCGTGGATCACTGAAGCCAGATCATTGCGTTTGAGGAAGAGGACCAACTGCCTAATCAGCTGAAGATGGAAAAAGGCTACTTTGGCAGCGGCTGCTACGTGGGCCTCCATTGTCAGGGAAGCATCCAGGAACACTCCCAAACTCCAGACCTGTGGTGCTGGCACCAAAGGCACCCCACCGAAGGCTGGTAGAGGAATATTCGGCTGAAAGAATAGACAACTATTTTTTTTTGCTTGGGTAGAGCCGAATGCATACACTTAGTCTGATAGGCAGTCCATTGAACTTCTGAGTAAGTAAAATGACCCCGTTAAGCATTTACATTTACATTTTTTCAGAATCCAAAATGAGGATGACCTGTTTATCATTTGGAGACTGTAAAAATGGAATTTGCTATTGAAAACTGATGTAGATTCCTTTGAAAATACTATTACATCTAGATCTATCTAGGTGAGAATTATCCAAACAGAGCTGAAAACAAAATGTAAAATTCTCCATCTGCTTTGAAAGAAAACAAAGTAGATAATAACCATTCATTAATGTATGCTCACAAGCCTGGGTAGAAAAAGAGCTCTGCATAGAAGTTTTATTCTTCTGTCCTTTGGTCTCCCCTACTTTGTGTACTCAGAGTTAATGCTGCTAATCTGTATTCAGAGATATCCATTTTCTTGTATAATCAGTTCTGGCCCTTTTGCACTGCATGCTGCAGAGATCATTCTTTTTTTAGAACAATTCTCAGAATTCCTGACATGGTGATGTAATTTTGCCACCTCCACAAACTCCTACATTCAGAGTCCCACCTCATGAGCTTTAGTGCCAATAATTGCAAATAATTTACCCTGTTGTCTAGGAAATATTGTCCAAATGACATAAGAATGGGTGATACAACATTTATAAGAATATGTCAAGGACAAGTTGTCAGAAGGTTCCCTCTATCATTACATTGTATTTGCTGTGTTACTTGTTGCTTTAATATTTGATAGGCTGTCAGGTTCCCAAAGGCAATAGCTTACTTAGAAATAATTTCTATTGTACTCAGTGGCACATGTGACTGCAGCTTTAATGTATGATTTACTCTGCACCCTAGCCAAATGAAGCACATTTAAGTCAAAAAATTGGACTAAAAAATCCCTAATTTTGATGGGATCATGCCCAATGTTTGCATCTTTATATATTTATTAATGTAAAATATGTATATCTTGGACTCAAGGTGGCTAACTAACCAGCTAGTGTGGCTACAAAGGCACAAAAATATTATAAGCATGCAACAACAAAAATAGCAAAATGCACAGTTGAAGTCAAATCTGCCAAAATTGCTTATCCTCCATCTGATGCCCTCTGAAATCAAGATATATTGCAGGCTTTTCTAAATACTGCAAATGAAATTGCCCTTCGCACCCAGTCTGGTAAGACCTCCCAGAGAAATGAACCTACCTTAGAAAAAGCCCATGGACCAACTGTTGCCATACAGACAATCCTACAAGAGGGTACACCTAGGAGAAGGTTGTTTGAGGACTATGAATGTTTTGTGGGAGAATACTGGGAGATATGGATTGATAAATATGAGGGCCCCAGGTCATAAAAGGCTTTAAAGGTGGAAGTCAACACTTAGAACTTGGCCTGAAAGCAAATAAGTAACCACCGCTGTTGATGCAGCACAGAAGTTACATGTTCCAAACTGATGACTCTGCACAGGAGTCTTGTTGTTGTATTTTGTACCAGCTGAAGCTTTCAAAATGGCAGCTTGATACAGAACATGTTACAATATTTATTTATTTATTTGATTTATACCCTGCCGTCCCTGCCAAGGCAGGCTAAGGGTGACTTACATAAAATGCATATATAAATACAATTAAAGTCCATCATAAAAACAACCAAAACCCATAAACAAATCAATTATCCTAACGTGCTGGAACAATATCCAGATAAAGTGCAAGAGCAGAAATTTCAAGATTAAACAATACTCCACAGGTGACAATCATGATGGTATTCCCGCATTAGCTCAGTTGATCTACTTATTTATGCTGTGAGGGTGGGCTAAAGGTGGTACAGCCAGGGCACAGGGTTATTCCTCAGATGTTTTAGGTGGCTCCTAATCAAAGGCCTGGGAGAAGAGCTCCATCTTGCAGGCCCTGCAGAATTGTAAGAGGACCCACAGGGCCCTGACTATCAGGACACCACCTCCTATTAGCTGTGACCAGGGCTTTTTTTGTAGAAAAAGCCCAGCAGGAACTCATTAGCATAATAGGCCACACCCAACAGCAGAAACTTATTAGCATATTAGGCCACAGCCCTGCCAGCACAGCTCATTAGCATATTAGGCCACACATTCATGTTATCAGAAGTGTGGTCATCCAGCCATGCCCACCTTTTGCTTCTTATTCTGTTGACCTTGTTTGTGGTCAAAACCCTGGGCTTTTTTTGTAGCAGGAACTCCTTTGCATGTTAGGCCACACACCCCTAATGTAGCCAGTCCTAATGCGTTTCTGCTGTTGGGTGTGGCCTATTATGCTAATGAGTTCCTGCTGGGTGTGGCCAACTTGGGAGCCAGCCAGAAGTTCCTGCCCAAAAATAGCCCTGGCTGTGACCAATGAACCCTTCAGAGCCATTAGGGGTTAGAGTAAGGATTTAACTCTATTTAATCATTGGTTTGCTAAATATTATAAAAGAATAGAGTTAAATACATACTTAGCAGCCAAAGACAGAGAATACTTATTCAGCAGAAGAGGCCTGAGTATGCTGTTGGTGGTGGATTTCTTTTTCCAGGTTCTGGCTTTTGTGCACTTACAACTAAATAAAACCCAAACAGTTTTCCTTGCTTTGTGGACTTGGATATTTTACACGCAGGATCGGGCTTGATGATAACACTTCAGTTTTCCTAGTCATCACTTTCCGTTTTATTTATTCAAATAATTCCTGTGTGCAAACAACAACAAAACACCACCACATAATAAAGTATAGAACACAGTCCCAAAATATATTGATCAGAAAGGTTCAACGAAGGGACTCAAACTAGAAATAAGAATTTCCACAAAAAGAAATTCTATTTTTTTGGAGTAAAAAATAGTTGTAACTTAATGTCAGAGTCCCTGTGGGGGTGGGTGGACCCAAAATACATATCTGTATGCAAGGAAGTGAAAAGCTGAAGGGTGACCACCAAGGGTGGCTCAAGATCCCTTCCAGTCCAGTTCTGGCTGGGATTCAGGCCCGAGATGGCTTTGGTCATAAGAACATAAGAACATAAGAGAAGCCAATGTTGAATCAGGCCAATGGCCCATCTAGTCCAACACTCTGTCACACAGCGGCCAAAATATACCAGGTGCCATCCGTCCGGAGGTCCAGCAGTGGGGCCAGGGCACCAGAAGCCCTCCCACTGCTGCCCCCTCCAGCACCAAGAATAGAGTGCATCACCTGCCCCAGACTGAGAGTTCCCATCCATACCCTGTGGCTAATAGCCACTGGTGGACTTCTGCTCCATATGTTTATCTAATTTCCTCTTGAAACTGTCCATGCTTGCAGCTGCCACGACCTCCTGTGGCAGTGAATTCCATATGTTAATCACTCTTTGGGTGAAGAAGTATTTCCTTTTATCTGTTTTAACCCGACTGCTCAGCAATTTCATAGAGTGCCCACGAGTTCTTGTATTGTGAGAAAGGGAGAAAAGTACTTCTTTCTCAACCTGCTCAATCCCATTCATAATCTTATAAACCTCGATCATGTCACCCCTCAGCCGTCGTTTCTCCAAGCTAAAGAGCCCCAAGCATTTTAACCTTTCTTCATAGGGTCGCTCTGATTGGTGATTTCTGGTTACACCATGACACAGGTGGGATGGCACTACTGATCCTGTTGGATCTGTCAGCCACCTTTGACTCAGTAGATCACTTGGTCCTGGTCAACCACCTAGCCTCCATGGGGGTGAGGGGTACAGCCTTGGGCTGGTTCTCCTCATTCCTCCAGGGTTGGTTCCAGTGGGTAGTCATGGGTGGAGACAGGTCATTACCATGGCTCCAAACTTGTGGAATTCCACAGGTGTTGGTTTTCTCCCCAATGTTATTTAATATTTATATGCACCCTCTGATGGAGATTGTCAGGAGGTTTGGAGTGGGGTACCATCAATATGCAGATGACACCCAGCTCTACCTCTTATATTGGTTGTTGGAGATTTTGGTCTTGACCTTCTGCCTGGATGAAGTCATAGAATGCCTAGGTGAGTGTTGGTTGAAGCTAAATCCATCTAAGACAGAGATCATGTGGCTGGGGAAGCATGGGCCACTGAGGTAGTCACTTCTACTGACCCTTGATGGGGTCCAACTTTCTACAGCTGACTCTGTCAAGAGTCTGGGTGTGTGGATTCTTTGCTTTCCATGGGCAAACATGTGACCTTGGTGACAGTGACTGCATTTTACCATCTATACCAGGCCTGCCAACTGGCTCCCTATGTGTCTCAGGCAGACCTTGCCATGGTAATTCATGCAATAATCACC
Organism: Gekko gecko; assembly: GCA_029375565.1. Lineage (NCBI taxonomy): Eukaryota > Metazoa > Chordata > Lepidosauria > Squamata > Gekkonidae > Gekko > Gekko gecko. The sequence continues at coordinate 59,196,450 of JAPDNY010000011.1, read as the reverse complement.
TTGAGACTGGACTACTGTAAAGTGCTCTATGCTTTGAAGACACTTCAGAAAGTGCAAGTGGTCCAGAATGCAGCTGTCAGATTGCTGACAGGAATGTCCTGGTCAGCTGCACTGGCTCCCAATTAGTTTCTGTTACTAATTCAAAGTCTTGGTACTTAGCTTTAAAGCCCTAAACAGCCTAGGACCTTCATACCTTTTGGACTGCCTCTCCTGGCATGAGCCTTCCTGTCTTCTCCTGTCATCATGTGGGAATTTATTGAAGGTCCCCGGTCCACAAACTGTTTACCTTGTGTCAACAAGGATGAAGACCTTCTTGGTGGTGGCCCCTGTCCTGTGGAACTAACTGCCTGAACAGGTGCATGCCTTGGGGACCTCCCTAAGTTCTGCAGGGCATGCAGGGCCACTCAGTTTTGGGCAGCCTTTGGAAGATTGTGATCTGCTAGGCAACTGGTAAATTATGCTCCAGCTGTATCTTCACCATTCATGCATCCTAACCTGCTTGATAGTAGATAGAATGTAACTGGGATAAATTTTTAATCATTTTATATTTTTTAAGTTTATTGTATCTTTTGAACTGTTTATTGAGGTATACTTTATATGTTGTTAACCAACTCAAGTCCCATTCAGGGGAGTGCTATATGAATCAGATAGATAGATAGAAATCTATCTATCTATCTATCTATCTATCTATCTATCTATCTATCTATCTATCTATCTATCTATCTATCTATCTATCTATCTATCTATCTATCTATCTATCTAGCAATATAGGCTCCCAGAGCAGAACCTCCTTGAAGGAACTCATTGTGCAAATGTTTACCCTCACCCAGACTTTCAGAAGGCCTTGATTGTTGCAGTGTTTATTTGATTTGACTCATCTGTGTATCACTGAGTGGATGCAGAAGTCCATGCTCTGTCTTGTAGAGCCATTAAGAGCAGTTCTACCCAATATTCTACATTCACTAATTTTCTGTCTTTAAGCAGACTGGAACCACCGTGCTATTTTGCTGTGGGACTGTACAAGCTATTAAAAGTCTTTGCTGATCTGTTTTCTTTCCATACATGTTACTTTAATAAGCACTCTTTCCTTCTATAATTGCCCTTAGCATCTCATTCTGGGTTTCCCATCCCTTGTTTCTGTCGGATTCTGGATGTACATAGGTAAATGTTTTCATGGTTTCAGGCAACACAGGGGTATTGACTGCTCATACATATGCATGAAATCTGTTTTAGTTAAGTTCATGATTATTCATCAATGGCAATTGGAATCTGGATGAATTATTCATATATTTATTTATGGTTTGAACATCCCTAACTGATTCATGAAAGATCTTGAGAAATTTCTGAATCCTTAAGTATCGAACATGCACACATCTAGGAATCCACATACTGTATTTCAGTTTTGTTTTGGCTGAAGAGTTACATTAGCTGATGGAGAGAAAGAGAGCAGCTGTGGAGGAGCAAACTGTGTGGAATGAGACATCCCTAGGGATGAATAAGCGGATGGGAAATTTTATAACTTCATAATGAGAACAGGAACAAAGCTAAGATAGAAAAGTAATAATTACTTGGTCTTAACAGTCTGAGGTTAATAGGGGCATGATTCTAAGCAATTAAAATTCTATTGTATACTCTTAGTCAAACAGAAGAAACCAAAGAAAACAGATGGTATAACAGTAACCAGTGAGTAACTTAATGACTACTAAGGAAATTATACTGGACATCTACGGAGTACATATACTAGTAGCCTTGGTTTCCAGGATGTAAGAAGAGCAAATCAAGAGCAATTACAATACTCACTTCTTCCATTGGAGGAAGGACACTTAAGAACTGCTAATCAATAGCTGATTACACCAACCCAACGTTCTGATGCAGGAAGAAAGTGAGGCTGAATTCCACATACTAACTGGCTGCAGGTTTGTAAATATAAGGAAGTCCACTGTGCTGCTGCCTCCTCCATTTCATCCAAGCTGTATCAAGCGCCAGTCAGAATGAGCCCAAGAGAGGCTGTAAGTAGACAGCCTGAGGAGCCACACAGCTTGTCTCAGAGCTCCTGGCTAGAGTCTGTAAACTTGGTGCATAGACTCCCAGAGATGTGGGAGTATCAGACCTGCAACATCTGATGATATTGTGGTCTGTCTGAACTAGGGATGGGCATGCACTGGGAAAATGTGGCTCAGTTTGTGGCTGAACCACAGAGCAAACCAGGAGGTTTGTCCATGAACCAAACAAGTTCATGATTCATGGCCCCGCAAACCCTTTTGAAAGGGACTGCAGTCCCTTTCAACGGGGTTTGCAAAAAGCCCGAAAAACAGATGTGAGGCAGGGAACAGCTTGCACCCCACCACTCAGCTGTTTTGAGCTGTCTTTAGATTTTAAAAGGACTGCACAAGACAACCTGAAAAACAGCTGTGTGATGGGGAGGTGCTCTCTGCTATGCAACAGGGTTGTGTATTCAGATCTTCCCAAACTAAAAATATACCCATCAAGTTGTCAGCAAAGCTGCTGCCATAGCTGGTGGGGGGGGGAGGTGATGGATGGTATGTTGCTGTAATGGAATCTTAATTTTCATTTCTCCCTGACTTCTCTTATCTTCTAGCCTAGGCCAGTGACCTTGGTACCTTGTTGCTGCTTTCTCTGAGAAAGTGAACCCATTAAGTTAGGTGGGATTTTGCTTGTTCCCTGATTGGCCCAAGTCCATCAGGGGGACCCCTTTGAATTATGTATAACTCCCCATTGCGTGCACGTGCAATCAGTTCTAACACAGAATGTATGCATGATGACCTGCCTTTACTGTACTCAATAAACTTCACTCTTCTGAATGGGAGTTGTTGGGAACTGATTGCTGCGGGACTCTGACAGAGTGTTAGAACTCACCCCACCATGGCTGACGATGACATCAGGGAAGTTCCAGTTGACGATGACACCGGAGAAGTTCCAGTGGCAAGACCTTTACATGTGGACCAGCTTTTCCATGGAGACAAGGGAGTTGTGGATGACCACCCCTCTGGCGAGGGGCACCGGCTGGTACGACTGCACCTATCTGTGGAGAGTGGCCAAGTTTACAGGAGATACGGTGGCGGGGGTGAAGAGCAACTAGAATGTGTGAAGTGCCAGCTACAAGACCAGCAAGAAGAAATGCGGAGAGAGATGCAGGAGATGATGCTTGACCTGCCCTGTCTCATCACTATGACAATGTAACACGAACTATGGCTGCAGCACCCCACAGGACCAGTGGCTCCCCCAGTCAGCCAAGCACCTCTTGGGCCTGCTCCTCTGGGTCAACAGCCAGCCCCTGATGGTCCAGCTGCCCTGGCTGGGCCCCCTGGCCAGCAGCCAGCTGGACCCGCTGTCCCACCTGCCCAGGGACCTGAGCGACCACAAGAATTGCTGGACGCTACGTTCAATGGCAACCCAGATAAGTTTGCCTTTTTCTTGTTACAAGTGCATAAGTTCCTTCAGGACTGGGGCCACGCCTTCCCGTCAGATGAACACCAAGTGGATTATATTGGGTCACACCTGAGGGAACAGGCGGCTGACTGGTATGTCAGGCTGCACGATTTGCAGGGTCCCAAACTCCAAGAAGTGCAAGCGTTTATGTGGGCACTGAGAAGGCAGTATGAAGACCCTATGTAAGTGGAGAAGGCACACATGAACCTGAAAGCCCTGAAGCAAGGCACACGGTTGGTGCAGGAGTATTCAGACAAGTTCAAGATGTATGCTGCCAAGATCCAAGAATGGCCCAAAGCCGTGCTCATGGAGCAGTATCGCCTGGGGCTAAATCATCAGATCTTGGACAAGGTGCTTCACAGTGTGAAACCTGTGATGCTGGCCACCAGGGTGAGGGAAGCCGGAGATGCCAAGAATCACCTCCAGATGATCTAGATGCACACACCCAAGATGGCTCCGAAGACACCGGAAGGAGGAGTGAAGATCCCGCACCCCAAACTGAAGGAGCCCCTATGGCAGTGGTTCTCAACCTTCCTAATGCCGTGACCCTTTAATACAGTTCCTCATGTTGTGGTGACCCCCAATCATAAAATTATTTTCATTGCTACTTCATACCTGTAATTTCGCTACTGTTATGAATCGTAATGTAAATATCTGATATGCAGGATGTATTTTCATTGTTACAAATTGGACATAATTAAAGCATAGTGATTAATCACAAAAATAACATGTGTTTTCCGATGGTCTTAGGTGAGCCTTGTGAAAGGGTCATTTGACCCCCAAAGGGGTCATGATCCACAGGTTGAGAACCGCTGCCCTATGGGATCAACAGCTGAGACAAGGGCTCTGCCTACACTGTGCAGAGCTGGGCCACTATGTTGCCTTCTGCCCCACGGTTATTGCACCATCTGGGGCCAAAGCGTCAGAATAAGAGTGTGGAGACCCCCAAAAAGGGCAGTGGAGTGCTTCCCAAGCACCCACAAGCCCTCCAATTGGGCATGCCACTGAATGGCACCTCCTCCAGCAGAGACAAGAACCCCCAGCCAGCGGGAAAAGGCTGGGATGTGCTGTAAAAGGCGCAAACCAGCAGGTCCGAGAGCAGTCAGCACTATGATCAATGAGCAGCACACACACCCTTATTTTTTGTGACTGTGTTAGTAATCAACCCGGAAATGGGGACCCAAGTGTGTGTGAGAGCACTTATAGAATCGGGATGTGCCAGAGACTTAATAAGCCCATCCATAGTTACTGGGTTAGGGGTCCTGGTGCAGAAGTTGCCTGAACCATTAGTCTTTACCCAAATGGATGGCTGTACTATGAGGGAGCCCTGTAAATATCAAAGAAATATCATGGGGACAGAATCCCATTGGGAGCAGAGAGCATTCGTCATCAACCTATGGCCCACTTCTCCATGGTACTAGGAAGCCCCTGGCTCCGGGTTTATGATCCTTACATCCAATGGAGTGAGAGGACAGTGAACTTTGTTGCCCCGAGGTGCAAAACTCATGAATGGGTTGCAGAGTGGGGAGAAGCACCCAAGTCCTGCTGGTCCATGCCTGTCTGGCTAGAGAAGAACTAAACTCAATCCCCTTGGACTATAGAAGAAGAAGAAGAAGAGAAGAGATTGGATTTATACCCCGTCCTTCACTTGGATTCTCAGAGCAGCTTACAAACTCCTTTCCCTTCCCCTCCCCACAACAGACACCCTGTGAGGTAGGTGGGGCTGAGAGGACTCTAATACAAACTGCTCTTTCAGGAACAGCTGTTCCAGAGCTTGTGACTGACCCAAGTAGAGACTTAGCCAGGGTGTTTGAAGAAGCAGATGAAATCCCCCCTCCACTGTAATACTAACTGTGCCATTGACATTTTACTGGGACATAAACTACCCAAATGGAAACTGTATTTGATGAGCCTGGTTGAGAAGGAGGAGTGGTAAGAACATAAGAGAAGCCAATGTTGAATCAGGCCAATGGCCCATCTAGTCCAACACTCTGTCACACAGTGGCCAAAAATACCAGGTGCCATCAGGAGGTCCAGCAGTGGGGCCAGGACACTAGAAGCCCTCCCACTGCTGCCCCCCAGCACCAAGAATAGAGTGCATTATCTGCCCCAGACTGAGAGTTCCTATCTATACCTTGTGGCTAATAGCCACTGATGGACTTCTGCTCCATATGTTTATCTAATTCCCTCTTGAAACTGTCCATGCTTGTAGCTGCCACCACCTCCTGTGGCAGTGAATTCTATGTGTTAATCACTCTTTGAGTGAAGAAGTACTTCCTTTTATCTGTTCTAACCTGACTGCTCAGCAATTTCATTGAGTGCCCATGAGTTCTTGTATTGTGAGAAAGGGAGAAAAGTAATTCTTTCTCAACCTGCTCAATCCCATGCATAATCCCCTTCATTGACAAAAATTTAGCCCGTGGGTTCATCCACCCTGCCTTCTCCCTGTTCATGGCTCCCATCCTCTTCCATAAAAAGAAGGACGGGGGGGGGGGTTGAGGCTGTACACAGATTATTGGGGTCTGAATGCAATATCTTCCACAAATGCTTACCCTCTGCCCTTGATTAAAGAGGCTGCAAAGGGGAAAATCTTCACAATGCTGGATTTAAGGGACGTGTAATTTGGGTGCGCATCTGAGAGGGGGATGACCCTAAAATGGCCTTTAATACACCGTTGGGACAGTTTGAAAACCCGGTGATGCCTTTCAGGTTTCAAGGAGCCCCAGGGGTGGTCACGAAGTTAATCAATGATGTGTTGCATAAGCACTTGTTCAAGGGGGCATTAGTTTATCTAGATGATATCCTTTTATATTCTCAAGACAAAGACTCACACATGAAATTGGTGTGAGAAGTCCTGCAGACTTTATATGAGCATAAACTGTTTGCCAAACTGTCCAAGTGTGAATTCCATTATACTGAGGTTGATTTCTTGGGCTATTGCATATCCCCCAGGGGTTTGGAGACGGACCCTCATAAGGTAGCAGATGTGTTGGCATGGGAGGCTCCTCAAACCCGATGCCAACTCCAATCCTTCTTAGGATTCAAGAATTTCTATTGGGCCTTCTCACCCAATTTCGCCCATGTGAGCTTGCCCCTCACGGATTTGCTAAAGACCAAGGGAAAGGGGCAGGACAGCACTAAACCTAGTGCCCGCTTTGAGTGGTCTGCAGAGTGCCAGGAGGCATTTGATAAGCCCAAAGGGCTGTTCACTTCTGAATCCATCTTATGTCATCCGGGCAAGAATAAGAAATTCATTATTCAAGTCGATGCCTTGGATGTTGCCATGGGGGGTGACAATACTGCAGGAAGGGCCAGATGGGCAGCTACACCCTTTAGCTTACGTATCCAAAAAGTTCAATGCAACTGAACGGAATTGGGCAGTGTGGGACATGGAAGCCATGGCCATTAAGCTGGCTCTGACCACTTGGTGGCATTGGTTGGAAGGGGCACATGTCCCTTTTGAGGTGTGGACCAATCATAAAAACCTAGAAGCCTTATGCACCCCCCAAAATCTCAATGCAAAGCAACTCAGGTGGGTGGAGTTTTTCTGTAAGTTCCACTTCACTCTTCCCTGGAAAAGCCAATTCCCTGGCAGATGCCTTGTCCCACCTCCCCCAGCATGCCAGTCAGAGGGAGGAGGTGGTGGACTCCATGTTCATGCCCTCCCAGCTGGGAGGGGCAGTTCTGACACTCAGCCAGGTGAAGGCGGGGACCGGGGCGGGGGGGGAAGAGCCATGGATCACAAAATTCAAAACAGCGTTCTCTGAGGCAGAGAAGGAGGCAACTTCCAAAGATACCTCAATCCAAATGGGGACTAATGGCTGTTGGTATCCAGGGGGGCAGACTGCTTGTGCCAAAGGCCCTCTGTGGGGAAGTCCTGCATTTTGGGCATGAATCCAGGCTGGCTGGGCATTTTAGATATTTAAAAATCCTGATCTACTACAATGCCAGTTCTGGTGGCCTCACATGAGGGCTGACTTCTCACAATATGTGGTGTCATGCCAAACATGTCTAATGACTAAAAGGCACCCAGGCAAACCACCTGGGATGCTCCAACCACTAGAGACCCCTAACAGGCCCTGGGAGGTGATTTCTATGGACTTACCTCCTAGCAAGGGCAAGATGGCAATCTGGGTGGTAGTGGACTTATTCTCCAAACAGGCACATTTTATTCCCTTCAAACAGCTACCCACAGCCAAAGCCCTTGCTAAGATGTTTATGCATCACATTGTAAAATTGCATTCGGTGCCAACTGAGATAGTATCCGACAGAGGAACCCAGTTCATTGCTACATTTTAGAAAGAACTCATGCAAGTACTGGGCATTGAAAGGGGCCTCAGCAGTGCCTACCACCCAGAGACTGATGGCCAAACTGAATGTGTCAACCAGGTGGTAGAGCAATTTCTTAGATGCTTTACTAACTACCAACAGGATGACCGGGTTGACTTGTTACAACAACTCTGTCCATAGTTTCACTGGACTATCCCCCTTCAAGACTTTGCATGGCTATGAGGGGCCCCTCTTCCCACAGTGGGGACTCCTAACCCCCCTTCACGGGATCTCCAAGCTTGGTGGCAAGGACTAAGGGATCACTGGGCTGAAATCCAAAAGACTCTGGACAAGGCTAAGGCAGACTATAAGGTTCAGGCTGACAAAGGCAGAGTTCCGGAATGGAATGTACAGCCTGGGGATATGGTGTATCTGTCTACCAAAAACTTGAAAGGTCTCCAGCTTCATAGAAAGTTAGGTTGGAAATGCATCGTGACCTTCAGGGTGCTGCACAAACTTGAACTTGAATTGCCTAAATCTCTGAAGGACATACATCCTATTTTACATTTCAGTTTGCTCAAACAGGACCAAGGGTCAAATGTGTGGAGACCTCAACCTCCAGCCCCTCTTCCAGTGATGATGAATGGTGAACCCCATCACAAAGTCGCCCAGATATTGGACTCTAAAGTCAAACATGGCCATGTATTGTATCTTGTCCAATGAAAAGACTTTGAACCCTCCCACAATGAATGGGTTGATGAATGCCATGTCAGTACTCCCAAACTAATTCATGCCTTTCATAAAATGTACCTGGGAAGCCTGGTGGTGGTGAGGGGTGTCTTCAGGGAGGCAGAATGTCAGCTAAGCTGCTGCCATAGCTGGGGGGGGGTGATGCATGGTATGTTGCTGTAATGGAATCTTAACTTTTATTTCTCCCTGACTTGTCTTATCTTCTAGCCTAGGCTGGTGACCTTGGTACCATGTTGCTACTTTCTCTGAGAACATGAACCCATTAAATTAGGTGGGCTTTTGTTTGACTGGGCCAGGTCCATCAGGGGGACCCCTTTGAATTATGTATAACTCCCCATTATGTGCACTTGCAATCAGTTCTAACACAGAATGTATGCACAGATGACCTGCCTTTACTGTACTCAATAAACTTCACTCCTCTGAATGGGGGACTCAGAATCCCTTTAAACCCCCTGCATTCTGCTCCATCCATGAACCACCACAAACTGTTCTAAAAGTTCATGGAAGTTGTGATGGCAGACCTGCTCACAAATCCTAAACAGGGCAACGTTCATGATGAATTTTGCTTCATGGTTCAGTTCATGCCTATTCCTAATCTGAACAGCTGTAAATAATGACATGATAAACTCCAGAGGATGTAGTCCATATTAAACACTCCTAAATATGCCTGGGAGTAATCTGCAAGTTAAAAATATGACTGGCATCCCTTGTAGGAAAAAAGCATGTCTTGCTAATTTGTTGCAGTGTTTAGCAAATTATACAGCTAGTCTGGTTAACTGAGCACTCACAAACAATAGTTTTTTAAAATAGTTTAGCTCATACAATGTTATGAGACAAATAGCAACACCTTTTCAGCACTTTTCACTGTTGCAACATTATGAATTACGCTGAAAGTGGCAAATTTCACATATGAAAATCCATGGCCATTTTTGAGCTCTGAAATATCAAGAACTGCAGAACATTCTCATACAGCTAGTAGACTAGGAAAAAGAAGGCATATTCAACTAACATGAGCACAACAGCTTATGGTGGAGAAATAAGCTTTAAAACACTATGTTTACTCGAAAGGAAGAAGTCCCAATATATAATACAACCCCCTTTAAATGTTATACACACAAAAATATTATTGGAATAACTGTAATTTGTATGCAAACATAAGATGATCCCCTCTTTTTTATGGTATATCTTTGAAAAACCTATTCTTACATTTGAGCAAATTATGTATTAATGGGTTCCAAATTAGGACCTGTTGTGAAAGGATAGGAAGGGAATCTTGTCAGGTCTCAGAAGATAAGCAGGGTCAGAACTTGGGGTGGGAGGCCATTAAGGAAGACTCTGCAGAACAAAGCAATGGCAAGCCAGCTCTGCTTCTCACTTGCCTTGGAAGCTCCTTGCTGGGGTCACCATAACTTGGCTATGACTTGACAGTACTTTGCAAACACACATATGACAGGATAAATTTACTCTTAGAATAACACAGGCTTATCTGAGGGAATGGGGGCAATTAGATCCTGCCTTAATCCTAGGGAAGGAGGGATGGGTTTAGAGTGATTATTGAGCTGGTAAAGGAAAGTGAATCCCAATTTCAATGTCACCATTTGGCTAAACTATCAAAATGCTGTGATTAATTATTACTGGTTTCCCTGTGAGAGGGCTAAAATTCCTTTAATCCAGGCATTTGCAGTGATTGGTCAAGAGTAAGGCTTGGGAAATTTTGAAACTGTACCCTAAATTCTGGTTGGCTCAGGGAAGGCATTTCCTGCCTTTGGGAAAATCCACAGAAAATGGTTTACTAAAGAATGCTTAGGAAGAATCCTATTTGTTGTAGTGGTATAGCTTGATATAAAAGTTAAGAGCAGCGGACCCTAATATGAAGAAGTGGGTCAGCCACAGTTCTCTTAGAGCTCTTTTAGCCCCACCTACCTCACAGGGTGTCTGTTGTGGGGAGAGAAAGGGAAAGAGTTTGTAAGCTGCTCTGAGATTCCTTCAGGTAGTGAAGAGCTGGCTATAAAAACCAACTCTCCTCCTCCTCCTCCTCCTCATGAAGCACAAATCAGTAGGTTATGCTAACTACCTCAATCCATGTTGAAGAGGGCAGGGAAAGGGAATGGAGAATAATGAGCACATACATCAATCTATCAAAACACATGTATACACACATTTCTGGCTTGCTAAAGGGTCCAAGTTCAAAATAATTCCTTTTACTGGTGACAGAGGAAGAATAACATGTGGAGTGGCATGGGAGGTGGGTTGAAAAGTTTTAACACCAGAAACCCTTGGTTCTGGAGCCAACACAGAGTGCAAATCTGAACCCTGAGCAGCAGGATGAAGCAAGAGACTCCAAGAAATAAGGAAGGTCTGTGACAGTACCAAACTACATGTTACAGATAAACAGGTATAATGGTAGCCTGACAGCCATTTTTTGCCCATACTGCTGCCTCACAGTATTGATAGGAAATCAGTGTTTCTTGTATCTCCATTATTGTATCTACATACCTCCTGTGCCTCAAGTGCCTCATTTACATGAGTTTACATGTTCTTAATGGTTTTCAATTATTTTTAATTGCCCACAGGCTTCTGGTCCCTTTTGACTAGTTTTACAGGTCACAATTTATGAAGGAAAAACATGTTCTTTGCACTTGAGAGAGTTGCTGTGGTCTACAACTTTCCTATGTAAAATTTTAATTTTCTGTAAAAAGTTTAAGCCTCGGTCTCAGTATTGCACAATCATTCCATTTTCCTCCAATCCTTTATTAAAACAGTGGCAGAGGTTTCAAAGTCATAAGAGAGCCAGCTTGGTGTAGTGGTTAAGAGTGGCGGACTCTTATCTGGAGAACAAGGTTTGATTCCCCATTCCTCCACAGGAAGCCAGCTGGGTGACCTTGGGTCAGTCACAGTTTTCTCAGAACTCTCGCAGCCCCACCTACCTCACAGGGTGTCTGTTGTGGGGAGAGGAAGGGAAGGCAATTGTAAGCTGCTCCAAGACTCCTTCGGGTAGTGAAGAGCAGGGTATAAAACCAACTCTTCTTCTTCTTCCTGCAATCTCCTATCCTTTTACAGTTCCACAGGGCTTGCAAGACGGAGCTCTTCCACCAGACCTTTGATTAGTGAGCCACACTTAACCAACTGAGGCCCTGGCCCCAACACAAATACCACCATCGACAGCCTGTATACGCCAATATGACCCAGACTGAGTTGCCTGCTGACTGTACCTCTATGCTACGGACACCTCGCCATCACCATATGAGAGGCACTAGCACGATGTAGTTTTTAAAATACTTTTATATTTATATTTTATTCAATTCTCTGTTTTACCTCTTTAAAGAAATTTTATGTGTGCCGCCCTGATCCTGTTTCAGCAGGGAAGGCGAGATATAAATTAAATTAATTAATTAAATAATATATTTATAGACATTCTAATTAATATGTCCATCATATTTTAGAGAAGACTTTGTAGATTTGGTATGCCTTGGGCACAAATTGTATTCATTATAGATTTAGAGCAGATTAACTTTTTCAGTGCCAGACTTTAAAACTGCCAAGTCAAACATACAAGGGATCCAACAAGGGATCAGGCCAGAGATGGATGTCTAAGCTATGAGTCTCACACAGTCTAAAAAAGTTAACAAAATTCAGCAGATGCTGTTAGATTCTGTACAGAGAGTGCATCCAAGTAAATGAAGTTTTAAAAGAGCCTGTAGCCTGTGTGGATTTTAACCCCAGGTTAGATCTACAAAACTGCTGTTTTAAAAGCAGGCTTCAGAAAAGGCAACAGGAAAAAAACAAGAAAACCAAGCATGCCTCAGGAGGCTAGTTCCACCTCCTTCAGTCATGACTTTTTATGTTTTCCCCAAAGATTTTTGTGCAGCCATAAGGCTCATGTGTGGGTGTGCTGACCATTAAAGGGGGGGGGAGTAACAGTCATTATTAAGTATGACAGTCTATTGGATAAAAATAATATATATATATTTATTAGGGATTACTAGGATGCATTTCCCTTTAAAACAGAATGTGCCAAAGCAGGGTTGAACCTGAACATCAAGAAAAGTAATGACTGCTGGGGAATTACACAACTTTAAGGTTGACAATGAAGAGATTGAAGTTGTTAAAAATTTTCTATTCCTTGGCTTCATCATCAACCAAAAGGGAGAGTGCAACCAAGAAGGAGATTGAGACAGGGAAGGGCAGCCATGAAGAAGCTGGGAAAAGATCCTTAAGGGTAAGGATGTGTTGCTGGTGACCAAGACCCAGTTAATTCATACTATAGTGTTCCACATTACTATGTATGGATGTGAAAGTTAAACAGTGATGAAAAAAGACAGGAAGAAAGTTAATTCATTTGAAATGTGGTGTTGGACAAGACTATTACAGATATCATGGACCGCCAAAAAGACAAATAAGTAGCTTCTAGATCAACTCAAGCCTGATGTCTCTATAGAAGCTAAAATTACTAAACTGAGGCTATGTACTTTGGTCACATTATGAGAAGACAAGAGTCACTGGAAAGTACAATAATGCTAGGAAAAGTTGAAGGCAGCAGGAAAAGAGGAAGATCCAACATGAGATAGATTGACTCAACCAAGCAAGCCGTCGCCCTCAGTTTGCAATACCTGAGCAAGGCTGTAAATGATAGGACATTTTGGAAGACATTAATTCACAGGGTTTCCATAAGTCAGAAGCAAAGCAACTTGATGGCCCTTAATGCACACAAATTTCCCTTTGCATCTGGACAAGCAACACAAAACAGTTTGTGTCCTCTGTGGCAGACATTGTCAGCAAACCCTTTCTCAAAATATTCTAGCAAGTTTTCTTCTTGAATAAACTTACCTTCAAACTAAATCAGCACTTGGAGATTTATCTTCTTTATGTAGCAGACTTTTACACACATTAAACTGTATAGCTCAGTTTAGCACTGCTGTGCTGATTTCTCTCATTTTTCTTCCTGCAATCATTTTGATGTACTTTTGCCATTGTAAAAATGGCTCTCTGAAATGGAGATATAGTAGGAGAGAAATAATGTTCTGTATTCCTGTGGGATGCCTAGGGACAAGGAGGAGTTTTAAATTCCTAGTCTTATATCTCATACATTTCCCCATTAAAATTCAAAATGAATTTAGGGAACACATACGCCAACAATCCAGACATCTGCTCAGAGCAATTTTCAAAACAAAACCTATAGGTACGTATGTAAGTGCCACCAAGTCTCAAGTAACTTATGGTAACCCCAGCATGGGGCTTTCAAGGCAAGTGAGAGACAGTGGTGGTTTGCCATTGCCTTCCTCTGAAGAGTCTTTCTTGGTGATCTCCCACCCAAGTACTGACCCTACTTAGCTACTGAGATCTGACGAGACAAGGTTATACCATGACACCTTCCCTCCAAGAAAAACAATACAAAATAATAAAGAGAATTTAAATGTGATAAAACACATGATAAAACAAGCAAATATACCACTGGTCAGGGGTCTTTTCGTAGAAGAACAGCTGCAGGAGCTCATTAGCATATGGTATGATAATGAGCTATTAGGCTATTAGCATATGCCATGCCCCCTGATATCACCGGAAGTGATGTCAGAAGGGGAAGCAAAAGGGGGGCGGCATCTTCAAAAGCCTTCCCTCCCCTTCCCCAGCTGGTCTGGGTGGGGCAGCTAAGAGAGAAGGGGTTTAAAGTTTAAACTCCTTCTCATGAGAGTTGGGCCACAGAAGGAGGAAAGAGGGAAGGAAAGAGAGAGAGTAGAGAGAAGGAAAGAAGGAAGGAAAGGGGAGGGAAAGAAAGAAAGAGAAGGAAGGAGGGAAACAGGGAAAGGAGGAAAAAGGAGAAGACAAGAAGGTGGGAAAGAAAGAAATAGAGAAGAGAAGAAGGAGGGAAAGAGGAAAAAGAAAGAAGGAAAGGAGGGATTGAAAGAAATTTGGCGGCAATTCAGCCCCATTATATCCTATGGGCCATTGAAGTCAATGGTGAAAACATAGGGTATATTCTGGGTGATGGAGGGGAGGGGGTTTGAGGGAGAGGCTCCAAACTCACAGGGTAGCTTATGGAGCCTCTCCCCAAGATACCCACCAAGTTTCAAGAACATTGGACCAGGGGGTCCAATTCTATGGACCCCCAAACAGGTTACCCCTATTCCCTCCATTGTTCTGTATGGTGGGAAAAAAGTTACTGGGACTCCTACCTGGCACGGTTTGAGTTTCACCTCCAGGCAAATCAGATCACTGACGAGGTGAGGAAGAAGGCGATGCTCCTGAGCTCCTGTGGCAAGGCCGTCTTCGACATCGCCCAGTCCCTAGTTGCACCCACCGAGCTCAGTACAGCTACATGGGCTGATATCACGGCAAAACTCAAGGGTCATTTCGCGCCACAGCCATCAAAGATAGCATGCAGGCACACTTTTTATAAGCGGTGCCAGGGTCCATCTGAATCAACAGCCAAACTCGTCACCGCCTTGTGGAAGGCAGCCCGGCCTTGCGGGTTCATGGACCTCAAAGAAGCTCTTCTCGACCGCCTGGTATGTGGCCTTCGGGATGAACGCCTTCAGCAGTGTCTCTTCACCCGCACCAAACTTACATATGCAGTGGCCTACACCGAGGCCGTCGCTGCAGAAGCAGCCAATAGATCGACTTGAGAGGTTCGACAGCGGCCGACCCCTGCCAGCAAGGAGCCTGCAGTCCACCAACAGTCTGCCAGTGACTGCGACAGTGACGTCGACGGCGTGTGCAGGACGCGGGAGACACACCCACCGTGGACCAGACCGAGGACTGCTGCGATGCGTCCCTGTGCCGGGTGCGGCAGTAAGCAAGAGAGAGACCTCTGTTGGGTGAAAGAGCTGATCTGTCGCTCCTGTGGAAAGCGAGGTCACCTGGCCTGGGTTTGTCAAGTGGCCAGGAAATCTCCACCATCTTCACGTCATGCAGACCCCAGGGTTCGGCCCCGAGACAGCAACAAGACAACCGACTGTCATCAGACCGACACCTGCTGCTGCCCATCAATGGTCCTGGTTACCGGGGACAAGCCCAGCTGGAAAATTCACATCACCCTTCGTCTGGATGACATGCCCTGCACAATGGAGGTAGACTCCGGATTGTCCGTCATGGTCATCTCCACACAGACATGGCAGTGCTTGTTTCTGAGATGAAGCCGCCGCTGCCTGTCACCAGTGTCGACCCGTCTGACCGACTTCCAAGGATGGCGCATTCCGTTGGCAGGGAAGGCGACCTTCCAAGTCGAGTTCAAGGATCAGAAGGCCAAGCTGTCTCTCTTGGTTGCAGAGGGTGAGAGGCCTGTTGGGCCTTGACTGGTTTGAGGCATTGGGGATCGCTATCACTGGTGTTAACAAAATTTGTGAAAATAAACAGGACTCATTGTATAGCGAGTTTCCTGATTTGTTTGGGGAGGGGCTTGGCACATACACTGGTCCCCCGGTTTCTTTTGATTTAGACCCTTCAGTTCGTCCGATATGACTGAAATATAGGAAGGTTCCGCTCACTCTAAAAGCTAAAATCGAGTCTGAGTTAGATAAATTGGTTAAGCAGGGTATTCTTGAGGCGGTGCCCTACGGGAAATGAGAAACTCCAATTGTAACACCTGTCAGGGCCGACGGCTCAATCCAAATATGTGCCGACTATAAGTGTACGGTCAACAAAGCCCTGCAGCAGCACTCCTACCCAGTGCCTGTGATCAGTCACGTGCTGGCGTCACTGGGAGGAGGAAAGGTTTTCGCCAAGCTTGACCTGGCTCAAGCTTATCAGCAGTTGCCGGTGGACGACGCAACTGCTGAAGCTCAAACAATCGTAACCCATAAAGGGGCTTTTAGGGTAAAACGGTTACAATTTGGGGTCAATGTCGCCCCGGGCATTTTTCAAGGGCTAATGGAGGGGCTCCTGCGTGGGCTACCCGGTGTTGTGCCCTATTTCGACGATGTTCTAATTGCGGGCACAGACGAATGTGAACTTATGGCTCGACTACGAGCAGTGTTGACTCTTTTTAAAGGTGCGGGGTTGCGTGTCAAAAGATCTAAATGTGTTGTCGGTGTAGACAAAGTTGAGTTCTTGGGGTTCCTCATTGATGCGAATGGAGTTCACCCCACACTGGACAAGGTTGCCGCCATCAAAAATGCACCCCCGCCTAAGTCCAAGGACTTCCAGTCCTTCTTGGGCGTCTTGAATTTTTACCACTCGTTCTTGCCACACAAGGCTTCCGTGGCAGAGCCCCTGCACGTCCTGCTACACAAGAACGTGAAGTGGGAGTGGGGCCAGCAGCAGAGACAAGCGTTTGAAGCAGTGAAGGACCTGCTTTCATCGGACGCAGTGCTTATACATTTTGACAAGGACAAACTCCTCATACTGGCAGCCGACGCGTCCCCGTATGGGGTGGGCGCTGTTTTGAGCCATCTTATGCCGGACGGCACCGAGGTGCCTATTGCCTTCTACTCACAATCCCTCACTGCGGTGGACAAAAACTATGCCCAGATCAACAGGGAGGGCCTCGCCCTAATTGCCAGAGTTAAAAAATTCCATGACTTTGTATACGGGCGATGGTTCCTCCTTGTGACTGATCATAAGCCACTTCTGGGCATATTTTCTCCGGACCGACAGACTCCAAATATCCTTTCCCCGAGGATGTTGCAGTGGGCAGTATTTCTGTCCGCATACGATTTTGAACTGGAGCACCAACCGGGGAAGGCTATTGGGCATGCGGATGTCCTTAGCCGCTGCCCTGCTACACCAAAGAACTTGGACAGTGATCAGGACTCAGACATTTTAGCATTAGAGGAGCTTCTGCAGACATTGCCGCTGCGTCGGCAAAGGACCCGGTAATTGCCCGTGTCCTCAATTGGGCGTGGAGGGGGTGGCCGGCAGGAAAAATGGAGCCAGAGTTTAAACCTTTCGTTTCCTGCCAAAACGAACTGTCATTCACAAAAGGTTGTCTGCTTTGGGGGAGTCGGGTGGTGATTCCCTCTAGGCTGAGGGAAAGAGTGTTAGAGGCCTTGCATACCGGGCACCCAGGAATGGTGCACATGAAGGCCCTCTCCTGTGGGTATGTGTGGTGGCCCAAGCTGGATGAGGACATCGAGGTGTGGGTGAAGAACTGTATGACTTGCCAGCAATCACGCCCGGAACCACCTCATGCTCCTATCCAGCCCTGGGAAAAGTCGAGGAGGCCATGGTTCCGCCTCCACATTGATTTTGCAGGTCCCTACCATGGGCAAATGTTTTTAATTTGTGTGGACGCTTACTCCAAATGGTTGTAGATTGTACATATGCATGCTACTGGATCTTGGGCTGTGATCAATGCCCTTCGCAAGCTTTTTGCGACCCACGGGCTGCCAGACTGTTTGGTCTCAGATAACGGGCCACAGTTCATGTCAGCTGAGTTCGAGGGTTTCTTAAGGGACAACCTCATATGCCATGTGACTTCTGCACCGTTCCATCCGGCCTCCAACGGCCAGGCCGAATGGATGGTACAAACGGCGAAGGAGTCACTTGGGCACCTGACTTGCGGGGACTCGGGGCAGAAGATCACCTCATTCCTCTTAAGGCAGCACATTATGCCTTGCGCTGCAACGAGGAGGGTCCCCGCAGAGTTGCTTATGGGACATAAGCTTGCCTCACTTCTCGACCGCCTGCACCCCAACTTAGACCAGTCGAAACAGTGGTCTGAGGTACCAGCCCAGGGGAGAGTGTTCCAGTTTGGGGACAAGGTGTTTGCCCGCAACTACATGGAAGGTCATTGGTGGCTACCAGCCATAGTCACCAAGGTTGCAGGGTCCAGGCTGTACGTGGTCCGGCTTCCCAGCAGATGGGAAATATGCTGCCACGTAGACCAGCTCAGAGAGCGCTGGGCAGACTCAAGCACCGAGTCGGTGCCTGAATCTGAGCTGGTCCCCGAGCAGGAGGGGCCTCCCACCGAGGAGCTGAAACCCCTGTCCTTGTTCCCCCTTCTCCTGCGAGAGAAGTGACCAGGGTCCCTGAAGTGTGTGCCGCTCCACCTATACCGGAGCAGAGACTGCTGTGCCAGTCGAGCAGAAGTCATTGTGCCCCCTCCTACCTGAAAGACTATGTATGGCAGGGTAATGCTCCATCTTAGGGGGGAGGAATTGTTGTGTATTGAAATGTGAATCACTGCTATACTTTCACATGTTAAGCTTGTTTCTGAATGTGGCTCCTCAGATGTCGCATTACTATTGGTCGGTTTCTAAGAAACCTCTGTAAATATCCAATTACTGAGTGATATTGTAGCAAAGAGGGAACGGTCCTGATTGGCCTTTATCCCTGTATTGTTATTGGTTCTTATCTTGTTATGGGTGTGGCTTTGACAGCCTGGGAGAGTTTAAAAGAAGGAGCTGTGCTCCCCTTGTTGTTATGTGTTCTGAGTTGGTGTTTGCTGTTACGAATAAAGCTGAAATCATTTGCTGAAATCAAAACGTTGTTGAGTTCCATACTTAACAAATGGACATCACTTTGAGCATGAACTCAGAAGTGACATCATGTTGGGATAAAACCATATAGTTTCAGTGGAATCCCAGAGCATCAGAAGTGATGCAGCGCCATTGGAGCAACATTAATTTGCATTTCCCCACACCTGAGCCTCCCACCAATTGCCAGCATTTTACTGGTAGCCCTGAAACTATAGCCAGCAGCACCCCAAATTAGGAACTTGCTACTTCTGGATGAATGCAAAGCCTTCTAGGACTGGCTGAATCTTCATCCCTCTAGTGGTTTTGTTATTAACCAACAGCATTTCAATTTTGTCTAGAATGAGTTTCTATTTATCTTGGCCTATCAATCCCTTACCTATTCCAGACAGTTGTTAAGGACTTGCACAGCTATTAGGAAGAAACAGAGCTGAGGTCATTTGCAATTTGTTGATGCCTCACTCCAAACCCTTGACAATTTCTTCCAGAAGTTTCCTGGAGATGCTGAGCAGTATAGGGGATAAGATGAAACCCTGTAGGACACCACTACATAAATGCCACAAGGCCAAGCAGCAGTCCCCCAGGACCAACGTTTGGAACCAGATAAGAGAAGTATCACTGAATTAAAGAATCCCCACTGCCAATCTAGCATGGGAAGACATTGAAGGCAGGCAGAGAAACTGAGAAATAAATTTCAACCTGATCTTTTAAATATTTTATCACAGGCCTTTTTAAAAATCAAAGGAGGCAGCAATGGCAAATAGGTGGCAGGAGGAAGCAGCAGCAGTGATAAAGTTGAATTGGGCATGAAGATAGTCATGTAAATGGATGCTTTCATTTAGACACATCTGAACAGCTTGCCAAATTCCCAGTTCTCTACTTACAATTGCCAAGTGTGACACAAGCTGAACTGGTAATTACTCAAGTATACCTACTCTTCCACAACTAGTTTGTCCATTTTATTAGGCCTCACCCAATTGAAACTAATACAAACAACTAGGACCAGGACTGCATCCACATATATATTTGATACTGTATCAATTGGCTGCAACTGGATTGGTTTATCCATCCCAGGAAAATCTAATTGTGAGTGTTTGCTAAAGCACAGGGATAAAGCAATAATCATAGACGGATATATACAGCCAGGACTGTGCAGTAATAGCATCCTGTGATTGAAATGAATCAACAATGACATCTAAGTTATGGCAGATGTGAGTGGTTTTATCTGGAAAATGTATTGAAAAACAAGTCACAGTGTGCTTGCACAGCTAGTTGCCATCATTTCAGACCTTCTCCATGTGCCTTGTTTTCTCTTATCAATATTCTGTTTCCATCTTGTTGCCCCAAAAGATTTATATTGTTGCTACCAATTTTATTGTTTATTGTTTTAATTATTTTAATGTGATTATTGTAATGAGCCTTTGACTCGATTTGTTGTGATTCGCCCTGAGCCCGCATTGGGGATGGTGGAATAAAAATTCCAAAATAAAATAAAATAAAAAGTCTCCAACTCTTACTTGATCAGCTGCAAGTGCCTGAAATGCAGTCTAGAACCCATAAGTATGTAGTTCTGAACTCTAAGGCTGGAGCATGGCACTTACAAAACATCTCTTAAGTGCAAGGATTGCAAGTCTCCTTCCCCTCTTCCCAAGGCCTACAGTCTCTGAGGTCACCAAGAAAAAAAATGGGGAAGGTATTCTGAAGCAATGCTCCTTCTAAGCTGCAAAGTCTTGTGAGCAGAAATTCTACTTTGTGAGTTACTGACATTAAAGTTGTGAGTGAGTGATTTGACTACTGCATAAATTAGTTTGCTCCGGAGCCATCCTTCCTGAGCTAAGACAAAAATGTGAGAGCCAGAGCCTAAAAACCTGTGAGCTAGCTCACACTAACTCAGCTTAGAGGGCACGGCCGGCTGTACCACTAGGCCAACCTCGGTGGCTGCCTAGGGGCATAGACATCAGGGGGTGCAGAGAAGCTCTTTCAGAAAAGGCACCCCTTTTGCAGCCATTTTTGCTGCTGCTGCCCAGGCAGGTTTGCCAGGGAAGAGTCACCTGGTGGCGAAGGGAAAGGCAGCGCAGAAGGGGGAGGGGGAGGGAGGAGGAAGTGGAGTGGCACAGTGATGTGGGGCCCTGGGAGTGCTGGAACCACCGGTCACCTCGCTGCCCTCCAGTCACCCAGTTCTAGGCCGGCCATTCGACGAAGCAGCCCCAACGTGGCACTCCCTGCCACTGTGCACTGGCGTCTGGTGCAAGTTTGCACTGAGCTTCTCCACCCAGAGGGTGCCCTGCTGGCCTGCCGCCCCTCCCATCCCTTGCCTCTCTCTGCCCCAGCCACCCTCCCTGGCATGCCAGAGACTCCCCAAGGCCCGGCTCCCTCACCCGGCAGGGACAGATGCTTCCCCCAGCCTGCTGGACTGACATTGTGCAAGAGAAGGTGCTACCGGCATTGAGCCACTTGCCAGAAGAAAAACCCACTGTCCCCGGTGCACGCCATGCCTAGCCGGGGGGGGGCTCGCCCAGCACGTGCCTGCTTGCCCAATTGCCTGGCGGGGAAGGCCGTTCTATGGTCAGAGGGTTGCGCTGGCTTGGCCCCAACACCCCCCACAGGGACCCTTGAGGAGGAGGAGGCCGGGGGGAAGGAGGAGTGGAGGCCAGGACCTGGTGGGTGGGTGGGGGGAAGGACTCACTGGCAGGTGGCTCATTTCCCCCTCCCCCCACTGCCATGAGCCTTTGCAGGATCTCAGCCAAGCAATGTTGGAGATGATGGCTGAAGGCCTCTTTGGACTGCTGGGTCTCATGGAGATGGTTAGCTGAGTTGGAAGGGGCTGGGGAGGGTACAGGGGGTGGCCATGAGTGGGAGAGAAAGGTCACCAGCAGGAACACAGTGGTGATGGACTTGCTCAGCCATGGTTGCCCACCAGAACTTGGATCGAGGGGGTGTACCCCCCCTTCCCAGGGAGCCTGAGAGACAACGGGCGGGAATGGGTTCCAGACCCTGGCTGAGAGAAATGCCCTCCAAGCCCCGCTGGGTCTTCCATGGATCTGGCTCTTCCGCCTCTGCCACCCCACAGGTCTTCTTTACCCCTCCAACCTTTCCTTCCAGTCCAGCCCCAGTCTCAGTCCTGTAGCAAAGCCAGTTTCAAAAGGCAGCAGTTGGAGGACTTGCACCTTGGGAGGAGCACCCATGCTGGTCTGAAGTTGGACCATTATACCCCATTGAAGTCCTTTCCTCCCTCAGGCATTACACAAATCTCCAGGTATTTCCCAACCTGGAGTTGGCAACCCTAGTGAATGCTCCCTTAGGGATACAGCCCATTCTACTCCCTCACAGTTCTACCAGATCATTCAGATTTTGTGTTTTTCACTCTTCCTAAAATGCATTTATGTTTGAAAATTGGTGGGCACATGGGGGGCCAGAAAGTATTTTTGCCTAGTGTGCAAAAAACCTGGGGCCAGCCCTGTTAGAAGGAACACTGTTCTGAAGTTGTTTGGAATGAAACCTCAGGAATAGAGAAGGACTGAATCCTAAATGAAACAGAACTGCAAAAAGTTGGATAGATAATCTCTCCATCTTTTTATTAACAGATACAAAGAACACCACAAGATACAGAAAACACACAAAAAAGTTCCAAATAATGGAGAAGTTTAAGACTATAATGTTCTTTGGACCATCTGAGAAGTGATGTTCTAGACCACACATACAACTCTGTCTCAATTGGGTTTTAAGAATTCATGTAGGTTCAGTATTAATAAATAAAACCAGATCAAAATTTTACAGAGCTTCAAAGAAATCCTTACTCTTTTTCTCTTGCTTTTAACCTCCACCATTGCAAGACACACCATCACCATCTTATAAACTGTCACTTTCATACAGCCAGAACTGCAAGTACTCTCAATTCTGTAATTATGCCTCTTTTTATCACTAGCAAAGTGAAAATAGAATTTTTACTGAGAAGAACTCATTACAGGAGACAGCAATTCTACTGAGCTTACAAATTATATATTATTGCTGAAGTCTATTTCGAATCATTTATTCAGAGAGCAGGAAAGATTGATTTGGAGAACACAAATACCAAAGACTTACCCAGAGACTGGCAGAGCACATGTATTTCTTGAGGGGCTGGTTTACATAACCATGTACTTTAGCATAGCCATCTTCGACTCACTTTAGTTTCTAGTAGGATTGTGATTCAGAAGTTAGATAGTTAAGAAGTTATAACAAAAATGGGATTCCTCTCACATTAAGTTCACCCTTATTTCATGCATGTTGAAATAACAGGGTTGTTATTTCTAGGTGAACTGCAGAGTTCCTTGGAGAATACAGTGATTTTTCAGATAGCTAGTGAGATGTCTTGGATATGGCTGGAAATGTAGAACAGAACCTCAACAAAAAATGTTAGCAGTACTCATTCTGGTTTTTGCTTTCACTCTCATCTTCCTTTCTGGGAAACTGGGCACAAAAGGGAAAAAGATGAATCACTGTCTCATTAGTACAGTCCCTTCTCTCCTAGTTTGTCTCCAGGAAAATGAGATCAGAAAGAATACAGGCTGAGCTGCATTGGGGCATCACTTAAAAGTGCCAGTAATGACCTAGGCATTCAGATTTTAGCTTCCATGGATACAGCAAATCCTACTGAAGTGCAGTAATTGGACAGGATGACTTGCAGAAATATAATCAGAGTTCTATGATCTAGTAAGGCCCTCCACCATGCATGAGGAGGACATTGCTAAAGAAAGCAGTGCTGTACTGAGAAATTTTGCAGGACATGCCTCATCCCTCCCTCCCTTCCTCCCTCTTGTAGTATTTGCAAAGCAATCCAGACAAATGGAGAAAAAAGTACCTTAACAAACCCTTTAATTGTGCTCCAATGGTTAATCCATGTACAGTGCTTTTAAATCTATCTCAGAATACGGCCATTTTCATCTGCACTGTCAGTCTGAGGAGGTGCTCATTGCTTTTGTTTGATATTTCTACTTTAAAAAGATGACTTTTAAAAATTGTGGCAATAGGCTAGAAACCATTTTTACCTCAGGGAACCAGAAATAATTACATCAAGCTACAGAGTAGATTTTGGGTTGTCATTTTACCACACACCTCCTTCTAAACTGTCTTTTTCAGATTTCATATCTAGCTGGGGATTTAAACTAATTATTATTTGAAAATAAATTGGAACATTTGTGTGGCATTAGATGCTCAATGGTATTTAATCAGGTTTGCAAACCTTGGTTTTATTGAGCTCTGAAAACATAATATGCCTCTGGTACAAGGAAAAGACACAGAAGCAATCTTGTTTTCCCCTTCTGATTTGTCCATAAATCAAATCTAAGACCAACTGCAGGACAGAAGATTAAATTAAATAAGGAAAAAACATTTTGTTTGTCTGGTTCTACTAGCTATAGGATGCTCTGGCTTTACTGAATGGAAAACACATGCATGCGCGCGCACTAGCACATCCACCCACCTTCTTTCTTCTTGTATTGTGGGACAGAAAACTGTCAGTCTGTTTTGCCTGCTTTCTGTGTAAAACTGAACCCTTTTATCAATCACATGATAGCAGAATTTATACATGCCTCTGTTGAAGATGATGGACAAGTCACGGGTTCCTTTGGCCTCAGCCAGAAGGGAAGTTTCTCCTGACCAGTTTCTTTCCTCACAGGCACCTGGTGTTTTCTTCCTGGTCAAAGAGACAGAGGGAAGCTCTTCCTTTTGGGTTAAATAATTAATCAATCTGTAAAAGTATTTCTAATATGAGTAGGACATTCACTGCACAGTTCAGTGGTTCAGATCAGCATTGGCTAAGCTGTAGGATGTGAAAGACTTTATGGAAATCTCCCCTTATAATAATTATCTTTTGGTTTCGTAAGATTCCATGCACTCCCATTGGCTGTAAAATGCCCTCCCTCAGCCATTGGCCCATCAAGAGTACTCGCGTGCCATTGGCCGGGTGCTGGGTCTGCTCCTCTTCCCCACCCACTCCCCCTTCAGGCAGATTTGCATGTCAGATTTACTGGCAGACAGCTCTCTCTCCTGAGGAAGACAGTTCTCTTGACTCCTGTGAGGGACAGTCCCCTCAGTGGCTGTTGGTTGGCACCCAAGCTTGGTTCTGTGAGTAAAAAAACAAAGGACTTTCAGCATAACCCCCTCCCCCACCCATAACCCCCTCCCCAATAGCCACTTTCCTGTCAGAATAAATGGAAACAGGCTCTCTCTCCTGCTTAGCTTCAGCATGGCTGGCTGGCTAACGAGGTGGGCCAGCAACCATCAAACCATTTTCTTCAACTCCCCACTGTGCGGCCGCCATTCCCCTAGGGTTGCCAATCTCCAGGTGGGACCTGGAGATCGCCTACTGTTACAACTGACCTCCAGATGACAGAGATCAGTTCACCAGGAGAAAATGGTTGCTGTGGAGGGTAGACCCTATGGCATTATACTCTGCTGAGTCCTTCCACACACACCCCAAATGCTACCCTCCACAGGATCCACCCCCCCAAATCTCCAGGTATTTCCCTAAT
The DNA here is from genome assembly GCA_029375565.1 of Gekko gecko. NCBI lineage: Eukaryota > Metazoa > Chordata > Lepidosauria > Squamata > Gekkonidae > Gekko > Gekko gecko. The sequence continues at coordinate 59,171,060 of JAPDNY010000011.1, read as the reverse complement.
CAGAGTTGGCACCTGTACTTTCTCCTCTGTCAGTAAAAGGCCCTTTCCACACCTATGTTGGCCTTTGGGAGAAAACTCATTGGGCCAAGTCCTGATCAGGTTGCCAACTCCAGGTGGGCAATTCCTGGAGATTTGAGGGATGGAGCCTGGAGAGAGTGAGTTTTGAAGAGGAGTGGCACCTCAGACAGGTATGATGCCATAGACTCCACCTTGCAACCCAGCCATTCCCTGATGGGGAACCATTGTTGCCAATCTCCAAGTGGGGGCTGGAGATCACTCAAAATTACAACTGCTCTCTAGGAGGGAGGGGGGAGGAGATGGAAAAGTAAAGGTAGGTTGATGGTTGGCTGACAGGGAGATAGGGTTATCAATTTCAGGTTGGGAAATTCGTGGAGATTTGAGGGGTTGAACCTGGAGAGGGTGAGTGTTGAGGAGGGGTGGGACCTCAGACAGGTACAATGCCATAGACTCCACCCTCCAAACCAGCCACTCCCTCCTGGGGAACCACTGTTACCAATCTTGGGGGTGGGCTGGAGATCACTCAAAATTACTACTGCCCTTCAGGTAGATAAGGTCAGTTCCTCTGGAAAAAATGGTGGACTCTGTCATTATGCCCTGCTGAGATTGCCACATCAAATTGTCACTGAGTGCCCAAAGCCGGGGCACTCTCCCAGAGCCTCTTTCTAGAGCCTGTTGTATTTATTTCCATAACGAGCCTTATTCCTAGTATAAAATAAAGGGAATTTTCGCTAAGAATACATACTGCCTTGGAGCAGTATGGAGAAATTACAAAGCAATTTGAAATGCAGTGCACCATCAAAAGATATGCCCTATATTATTAGAAAATAAATATGTTGGTTAAATGACATGTTAATTAATAATCCATAAAGTTTATGTAGCCCAAACACTGGTTGTTGTGAGTTCTTTTTGGGGAAGTGGCACATAAAAGGTATCGGAATAAGTAATAAATATACATAGGAGCACCTTGTGCAATTGCTTTAGTGCACTGCACTTGCATGGGTTGCTCTTGGATTATTGGCATATCATTTCCCTTTCTGTAAAGCATTTCTAAAAAGCCCCCTAGGCCCATAAAAATCTTTGACTTTGATTCCTTTCATATACTGGTTATTCTTGCATCTTATCTACTTTCCCAATATACCTTAAAGATTTAATTTTCTTTTCAAATAGAGGGGCAATGGAGCTTAATATTCTTACACTGCTTTTTTTTCTGCTTCCCAAATGGGCAAGGTTTATTAGTTTTTTTAAGAGTTATATAAAACAAAAAAGAGCAATATGCTTCAAAATATCCAGCCATTGTCTCGTTCATAACATCTTTAGATACATAATTCCCTTTTTTCCTTTGTCAACCTGTAGTCCACAACAAATATCATTGTAAAAATCTGTTCCCAATAAACAATTCATTTTTTCTATATCCTATCTGCTATAACTATTATTAATCAATTTTATAACAATAAAAATATAAAAGGAAAAAAAACACAGGTATTTCACAGCAATTTGACAATTCAAATTTGATCACAAATTTCTTACATAATATTAATCTAGTCCCTTTAAGATATTCTTTTATATTTTTGGCATTGTCAGCTTTCAAAATCCCATTTGCTTGTGAACCTAAATGCAGTAATTTATATTTTATCCATAACATCAGTTCTCAACTTTACACTGCCAATATACTTTCACCTCACACTATATAAATCCATCTTTTCTCTCACAATACTTAAGCCATTACACCTTCTCTAGGTAATCAACCCATTGCTTTTATTTTTTCCCCTGCAAGGCCCATTTTAAAAATCAAAACTACCCAATATTTTTTTATCAACCATCAGTTAGAGCATTACAAATATCCAGAACATATTGTATCAAATAAACCAACTATTACTTATAACTTTCACTAATCAATTAAGACTATAAAGATAGTCAATATTTGTAACTACAGATTATATTCTTAATCAGTCATTTATCAAGTATCAGTATAAGTTCAGAGAAAAGAAGGAAGAAAGAAATAATATATAAACAAATATTTTTTTAGCAGTTTGAGTTTCACATTAGATAAATCTTCCTCTCATTAATCAGTTTAACCATGCAAACAATCAAGATATATTGTTACAAATTAGTTATGCAGTTTATATTTCTTCTGTTTCCCCTGCAAATGTCTCCCCAGAATTGTTGATCTCCTGTGCCTTTGATTTTTGAAAGTCTCCTCTTCTTCAGTCATACTTATGTAGTAGCACTTAAAACCCTGTTCAGTCTCTGAAAACGCTTTGAAACTCACCCCCTCCCCTTCCAGACTGCTTGTGTGAGAGATCCAACAGCCCAAAGCCTGTAAAAATGCCTCATTGTGCTTGGTAACTAAGAAAACTTGAGACTTCAAGCAGTCAGAGTAGCCTTTTGTTATTTCTCTCATATTAAGGATCACATCTCCAGACAGGCCGCATTGATCGAGGTTTTGGGACAAGGATGACGTCATCTGCAACGGAGGGTCTGTTATTTCAAGTAAACTAGTCTGTTCACTTTCAAAAACACTCATGATTTGTTCCAAAACTGGAAAGATAGCTTCAAATATTTTAGTTTGCATTCGTAGAATGATCTCTTCCCAGAAGGTTTCTGACAGTTGCAAATCCTCTCCGATTTGTGCTGAAAAAGCCATTTCACACTTAAGCTGAGACTCTCGTAAACAATCGTCTCTGTGGAATTACGCCATTAAGAGTGCCAGCTTCATTGCCATTTTAAATCCAGACCATTTCTTTTCCATAAATCAAGTAAGCCACTGTTCTTCAGTATTTAAGATGTTTTCCAAATAGCAGATAGGAGATTTCAATATATTACTCTGCCCCTTGTATTTATATTGGAATTGACTCCCTGGAGCTCTGCTCTGCTACTTAACATAGGAATGCATGAGGGAAAATTCCTCAGCACCTCCTTTGGCTTCTCAGGAGGATTTATAGGGGCAAATGAGAGTTGTTTTCCAAGCTTAAAAGTTGTCAAGAAAAAGAAAGTACTCACAAGTTCATTGCCTGTGGGAAATCTCCAGGTCCCACAGGGAGAGTGGCAACCCCAGTGAACATTTAGGGGAAGATTATGAGATGTATTTTACCTCAGGACCAATGCTCCCTCTAAGCTGTGGGGTCTTGTGAGCAAAAATTCTACTTTGTGAGCTACTGGCCTTAAAGTTGTGAGCGAGCGATTTGGCTGCTGCATAAATTAGTTTGCTCTGGAGCCATTCTTCCTGAGCGAAGACAAAAAACATGTGAGCTGGAGGCTAAAAAACTATGCGCTAGCTCACACTAACTCAGCTTAGAGGGAACACCGCTCAGGACACATTTAAAGACTCCCAACAGCAACAGCAAGCTGCTTAGAATGTTGGAGGCGAGGCCCAATCAGCATGAATATGCAAATGACCTTGAAAGGCTGGCACAATCAGATAGAAGATGAGTCATTGGGATCACGGCTAGTCTTTGATATAGATACAGATTAGCAAATGGTTGTTCTGCTACCATATATTTGTACCTCTCTAGCTTGCTGCAAATGCAGTTACACGAAACTGTTCTAGATTTAACTGGGAATAAAAGACAAAGATTTTTAGAAGAGTATCACTGAACTATTCTTGTTAGTGTAGTCCTGTGTAGAAAGATGGCTGTTTCCAGCTCACTCCAGCAAATGAGGTTGTTATTAAACAGAATTAAATAAGACTGATGTGAAATTAGGATTTCACTTGTAACATTTAAAGATAGATCAATTTCTTCTACTGATTTAATTCAATTTTCATCTTACAGGCTAGAAGTGCCTCAGAGTGCTTCATGCAATCAAATAAAAACTGAGTTATTATGATGGAAAGATAAATATAAATCTTATAAATGTGTCATCCTACTGTCTTTAAAGACAGAGAGCTCTGTACATTTTCAGTTTCACAGGCCTTCTGAAAAGAAGAATCACAAACTCAACTAAAAAGATCAATGCATCTGCAATACAGAATTTGGATGCTAATTTTTAGATTGGATTGTCTTTTATCAGCTATGACTCAGATACCAACAATGCTATTACTATTCATTATTGCAAAGCACTCTAGATCAGACAACACTAATCAGAAAACTTATTTCACTAGGTTGGTTCGGTGGTACACCAGCCTATACATCTACACAGGCATGTAAATGTCTGCTGGCACTGGCTAGGTGGGGAGGTAAGGCATTGTATCCCCTCCTCCCGCTGTCCATCATGCACAAGGCCAGTAGGTCATCCAAGCGTGTCCTATGATGAATCTGGTTTGAGTGTCACAACAGGAGAAATATGTATCATAATGTATCTATTATGGGGTAGGGTAATCATTTTTGGCTGGGGGGGGCTGAAATCAATGGTCAACAAAAGATCCTCTAAGTAGCTTTCCTTTTCTGTACCCTTTTGCCCACTGTTTACTGCCCTCTGGCCTGCTACTTCAATGGCTTTCTTTGGGGATGGGGGGCAATCAAGCTGCTGTCTCTTTACAATCTGACTTTAGTCAAGAATCACATTGGTAATGTGGTGAAGTTGCAACACTAAATAGCCAATCATACTTGACATCATGACAGTGTCACAGGGGAAAAATGTAACTAATTCAGAGTGAGCTTCCTGTATCATATGCTCATCCAGGGTGAAGGCAAAGGAGATGGAATGGTACCAGTGATGGAAAGGATATACAATGGACACTGATTGTGGCTGCATGGTATTCTTAGATACAGCAGTGGCTATAAACAACTCACATGGAAGCAGTGCCTACTGGGAGATGTGGTATAGTAGCACAGGAACACAAAGTAGAAGGGAGGAGATAAGGCTTGGATTTGTGATACAATCAAGTAATATAGCACTAGTTGTGGATGCTATTTAAGATCTACAGTAAACCTAGTTTACAACTTAGATTGTATTTAGTATAGATCAGGCAGCTCTTTCTCCCCTGTCCCAGCTAAACTTGATGATGGAGAAAGGAAAACATGGCTGCTATATACTATATTAGCCATATAGATCTCCAGATAGCTAAATCCATGGATCAGGGCACACAGAGGCTAAACAGATTTTTCAGAAAACCTGGGCAAAGTAGCATTCTCTGTGCATGCTTTACCTCCAAAGCTACATTGCCTCTAGTGGCTGCTGCAGTCCCTAAGTCATGGTGGGCCTGGTGATAGCACAGTGCAGGGGCCCTGCTGGGTCCAGTGGCAGCAGCTGTGCAGCCTGGGACCCAGGTAGAGCATGCTGCCAGCAGCTGTGCAGCCCAGGAGCCCCATTGGTGGCTGCCACAAAGCCACATGGGGCATGCTGCTGGCAGCAGGCAACCCTGAAGTCATGTTGGGCCTGACATGGTGGCTGCATGGGGGCACATCTCTGGCAGCAGCGCAACCTGGGAGTCATGCTGGGCCTACTGTTGACACTGGCACAGCCCCTGAGTCCAGGGCAGCCCCTGGGTCTGGTGAGAAAGTGGGGGGAATCCCCCTGCAAGTATCATGGGCCCACACTTGTTCCTTCCTAATTATGCAGTGCAACACGACTAGCTTACTGGGTATGCAGAGTCTCACACAGCCAGTTGAAGTCTATTCCCCGTCCTCCTTGCTTCACTCAGCGGGCAATTGTTTAAATAGATAAATCAGTCACATCATAAATGAATGCTGTGTTTTAATAAAATTCATGACATCTCTACTGCTATTGCAACCACTGCTACAATCTCCAAGATGGCTCCCCAGCACCCAAATAATGCAGATACTCCCTACTTCACCTCTACATCCTGCTGTCTATGGACAGGTAAAGTATTAAAACAGAAGTCTGTTCACAGGCCTTTCAAGATGAGAGAAAAACAGTCTGTGGTCTGCAAAAGTGAGGAGTATGTTCATATATAAGTGTGTGTTTCAGCTAAATAAAGCCAAAATGCATAAACAAAGGTTGATATTCCAAAAAAGTACTAACACTGATTCCCCCACACACAAAATAAGGAAATGTTTTGGAGTAGTGGCCTCTTTGTCTTCATACCTTTTATGGAAAGCTGGAAGGGCTATGTCCCCATCTGGTCATCTGCATAATGGCTGGCCTTTGATGGAGCCCCAGATGAGAGGGGAGGGCAGAAAACAGCTGGGCCTAGAAGCCTGATGCTTCATTGATTCATTTAAAAATCTATATCCCACCTGATCCAAAGTTCAAATGAGTTGAAACAAAGTAATACAGTCTAATCCAACAGGCAGCTCAAAATCCATATGACCAATAAAACTACAAGTAATCAAAACATTTTTAAAAAAGCTTTTTGAAGCAAAAAAATTCTGTAGGTCCTGTGACCTGCCAGATGAAGGTGCCTTCCTTGATCATTCATCCCATAGAAGTGAGGCTGTTATTGACAAGGGAAGCCCATGGATGCTTAAGACAAAGAGAAGCCCATGGATGCTTAAGAGCAAAGAGAAGGCACCTCAACAGGGCCTGTTGGCTGATCCATTGAAGTGTGGGTGCCATTGATAGAAACCCTTTAGGTATGTGAATTCCAGGCTTTGTAAATGAGAAACAGCACCAGGAACTGAGCCTGGGAGCAAATAGGAAGCCAATTTTGCATTGCCCAAACACCAATCTAAAGTCATGCAGCTGCATGTTTAGCAAGTTTTCAAGTTATGTTTAAGGTGCATAACACTAATCCAGCCCATAAATCACAGAGGCCTAGCAGTCGTGATCAATTGGCTAAAGGTGAACAAGTTGAAATTGAACCCTGACAAGCTGTTAAATTTGGGATGATATTGTTCTCGCCACATGTGATGGTGTCCAGCTGACTCTGTTTAGATTCTGGGGGGTATATCAAATCTAGCATTATTGTTGGAGAATCAGATGAAATTCAGCTGCAAAAAAGGCCTTCTCTCAGCTGCATTTAGCATGGATGTTGGCCCCTACTGCCATTTGATTGATCTAGCCATGTAGATCCATGCCTCATAACCTCAAGGCTAGTCCATTATAATTCTCTCACCTGAGATGGCCCTTAAAAATAACAAAAACTGCAGCTGATGCCAAACATCACAGTATGTTTATTAGTAGGAGTTAGGTGGAATGATGTATTTTGAACCCCTAGGAGGAAAGGTGGGTTAAGAATGTACTAAATAATTTTTAAGATGAAAGTATAGAATAAGGACATCCTTTTTGAAATTGCTGGTCCTTAAATTTGTCCTATTTCAAGATTTAGATGTAATTGCTTACTTAAATTTGAATTACAAAATTAGTAGTATTTCATCATGTAAGCTTAATGAGGATAAAGCTCCTGTCCTCTCCCTTCCAAAATATCCTCTTAAAATAAGTTTTCTTGCCTCTCTTCCCAAACTTTTACTCACCCCAGATTAACGGATCCTTCCAACTGGCCTCTTTACCAGGTTTTTTTTTAATGGGAATTCCAGTTGTTTCTCTTGCTGTAAAATTGGTGCATTTTCCCTCTATGTTGCTCAGGATGGTGTACATTGTTCTGTGGTCCTCCATTTTGTCCTCTCAACAACCCTGTGAAGTAGATTAGGCTGACCGTGTGTGACCGTCTGAATCCATCCAACAAGTTCCATGGCAGAGTGGAAATTTGAACCCAGATTCCAGATCCTAATCTGACACTCTAAACACTTCCCTGCACAGGCTCTCCTCTGGAATGTGTACAGCTCATTTAAAAAGCATCAGTAAATGCAAAGCCTTGAAACACTTTACTCTAATTCTGCCTCCTCCAAGTAACCCACGATCTCTCAATGTACTATGATTCAGCTTCACATATTTGATTCAGAACTTGAATATCCTATGTGCTGCTATACACTTACAAATACTGAAAACCTGCACACAGCTGCAATGATGGGAACTGCTGCTTTCTGCTCCATGATCTTCTGCAGCACACACTGGCATTTGTCCAGGCGAGGGAGTATCCAGGAGGTCTTAGAACCTGCATGCAGGCAGAAAATACCTTGTACAAATCGTACCTTATTTTATAAACTTCACATACTCTCATCATAGCCCTGAAATGCTATCCTCTTATATATCTTCCATGATCTATAGGAAACTTTGTGATATATTAATTTGCATGGCCTTTCAGTGATTCAAGAACACTGATGCCAATTCCTTTTTTTTTTACAAGCACATCCACACACTCCTTCCCACTTTTGACAAGTTTACATAGAAGCCAGCTATGAGAGAATGCAGCCATGCTTTGGAAGAATAGAAATGCTTAACTAAAATGTACTGCTTGACAATTGTAGTGTACCTGAAGGAAGGGGAAGACAAGACTGTTCATAGTTTGATGTTAAAAAACAAACTCTTTAGCCCAACAGCATGAGAGAAAACAGTACCATGGACAGTAACAAATGATACTTGCAGTGTGTTTTGTTATGCTGCGGAAAGATTCTGACATTTATGTTCAGTCAACAGCCACCTTTGGGAGGTTTCCACTTATAATCATATTCTTCTCCATGAGTGTAAGGAATACAGGGAGAATAGTTACAAAAAAAGATTTAGTCTTTTTTCAGAGTTCAGAGATAAGTCGCCCCTCATTAAAACCTCTCACTTCTATCTTCTCTGTACTGTTTTTGGTTCTGGTAGAATTTTCCAATAAAATTATTTAGTTATGCTTATGCTACTAAATAAAGGTACATTCTGTGGGAATGCAGTGCAGTTTTTGTCAGGTTAAAAGCAACATCTCCAGTGACAAACCTACTGGGTCAGTATAACTTGAATGTCACTAAACTGATTGGCTATGGTGGTAGATACCGTGATTTTGATAACTACAACAGGCTGCACACGCTCCATGTTGGTGGACACATGGGAATCTAGGCAGATGAAATCTGTTGTTTCACATACATCATCCTTGAGTGCATCTGCTGTACCAGATGGGGATTATGTTCCCAAATGTCTCTCTAGCACTATATGAAGCACACAGGCCAAGAACAGAGGAAAAAGTGTATTCAGTACATTAACAAAACTGGGGATTAATTTAGGTAGGTCCCTAATGGAAGCCAAATAGGGTACTACTACTGAGTGGTGACAGTCTGTATATGGAACCACAGTTGCCAACATTCTCTGTTGTTTTCTCTGTGTTTATAAAGTGCTGTCAAGTCACAGTTGTCTTACGGCAACCCCAGCAGGGGGCTTTCAAGTAAGAAGAGGAGGTGGTTTGCCATTGCCTTCCTCTCCAGAGTCTGACCCTGTTTAGCTTCTGAGATCTGAAGAGATCAGGCTATACCATACTGCCCTTGCTCTCATGTTGTCTCCTAATGACCCCATATTTCATTATTCTTGCTGCTTATTATGCCATTTGTGTTTACAGTGATTTATACTGTTGGTTTTACTTACTGCTGACTACTGGTAACCGAGGATGAATTTAACTGTTGATGTCAATGTTACTGAATCATTTTGAGTGGTATTTGCTTTATTTGATGTTAGCCACCTTGAGTAGTTTCACTGTTATTGTTTGTTGTTATGCCCTGAATGCTTGCCCTCCATTCCCATCACTACATTCAGGGATGCTCTTGCAGCCACAGTAAAATTATTCCCTACTCCTGACACTGAGGTGGCCTGGCCTCACTAGCAGGAGTTTCACCCCACTCCACTGGGTTCTTGCAATGCAGAAGTACATGCCTTCACACATAATCTATCCAGCTATTAGCAGACATTTCTATTAGTAGACATTTTTCTAGAACTTATAAATGCTCATCAGAAGGAACTGTGTTTGTTTACGTGCTCAACCATAGTTTCCAAGATCATAGCAAATAAATGATGCAGGCTCTGCATTTTCTATACAAAACACACTATGAGCCCTGTACATTTAATCTCATCTTTGCAGCAGAGCTCTTGCAGCCGGCACCCTTCTGCTTGCAACTGCAGGGAAACACAGAAAGTGGAGAGGTTGTGTTGCAAAGCCAAGAGTGCGTGGGCGGTGAATCAGGCACGTTCAGCAGCAGCAACCGAGCTATTTTTAGCCTAAAATGGGACAGACATCCCCAGAAGTGCAAGGTTGGAATAATAATCAAAGAAGTGGAAACCACAGTGAATTCTAATGCTTTTTGTATATGCGGTATCTGTTATGTAAGGAAAACTCAAAATTTATACTTTGGCCTCTAATCAAGAAAGATTAGAAATCCTACCTTTATTCATGAACCTCTTTTATAAACAGCTTAGGCCTTCACTTAGAAGTCTGTTGGCTATTTTCTCTACAGCCAGCATCTTTATTACTGAGCAAAATGTCAGTAGGATTAGGAAAAGTCACTTGCTTAAAAACCTTGGATGCATGCAACACCCCCCCTTCAACAGGAGATCAGAATGGGGGAAGAGCTGTGGCTCAGTGGAAGAGTGGAAGAGAAGAAGGCCCCAGGTTCTATCCCTGGCATCTTCATTTAAAACAACCAGGCAGAAAGTGATGTGAAAGACCTCTCCCTGAGACCCAGAAGAGCAGCTGCCAGTCTGAGTAGGCAATACTGACTTTGGTGGACTGATAGTCTGATTCAGTACAAGGCAGCATCACATGTGAGTGACTCTGTGAAGCCAGGAGGGTGTTTTTAGTGCAAAGGTACCAACTACTTGAGCATACTGCTTTATCTTTGGTAGTTTGCCTTGAGGGAAGGAATGTGCAAGATAGGGGGGGGTTATTGTAGCACTTGACAATAAGCAAGCAATGCCCCCTTTTTCAAGCTATGGAAAGCACAGAAGTCCTTTTTTGAGTCAAGAAACAAAAGCCTTACTTTGGAGGATCTGGATCCAGGATCTGTTTAGCACTCAAAGGCACAAAAGAAGTCATCACTGCAGCCCTAATAAATATGATTATTCTAATCTCAATAGTGGAAAGCCTCTTTGGATTGTGAGAGTCATTAGGTCTTAAACTGGGTTTGGGATCCGTTCCCAATGGAGCTCTCTAATGAAAAGTCCCTGCGGGATGGGAGTGAAAGTGTAAAGACCATGGCTGGGCTAATCCTGTGTAGATAGCCTAAGTTACCAGAACACAGTCACAGTTAGAGGAGGAGGAGGAGGAGAGATTGGATTTATACCCACACTTCACTCAGAGTGGTTTACAAACTTCTTTCCCCTCCCCACAACAGACACCCTGTGAGGTAGGTGGGACTGAGAGAACTCTTTCACAAACTGTTCTTGAGAGAACAGCTCTGACAGAACTATGGCTGGCCCAAGATCATCCACCAGCTGCAAGTGGAGGAGTGGGGAATCAAACCCAGTTCTCCTAGACTAGAGTCTGCACACTTCACCAAACTGGCTCTCAGGCTATATATACTCTGTGATTCAGGGCAAGGACCAAATGGATGTAGAAATCAGAAGCCAGAGGGTACCAATTTTGCATGTTTTTTTTATTATAATAGTCTAGTCCTTATTATGATTTCCCATGGAATTTACACAACCAGAGAGATTCTAAGATGTCTAGGGATAAAATTTCAGTGCTTGTACAGTTCTTCTATGACAAAGCAGAAGAAACTATCAGGCAGCTGAAGAAACTCTCAAGATACAGGTTAAAGAGTTGTTCTTGGCACATAATATATGGGTCAGCATACTTCTCTCATATAGGAATGGCCAGCCTCTGCAATGTACATCTGCTAACAATCTGTGGTCCCGATCTCCCTGCCACTACATATGTCAGGCTCATGCCACATCTCTGTAGAACTTTGCCTGCTCCTTCACATGCTTTTTACAATACAGAAGTTGAGAAATGTAATAGTGGAAGCATCCCACAGCCTAGAAAGGAAGATGTATGTCAGATTACAGATTTGTGTGTGATCTTGAGGGAGCTATATCCAGTAATAATTGCGGGTGGGGATATAGAGATCGACAACTGCCCATAGGGCAAAGCTACAAGGATATATGTGGGGGGAGAGAGAGAAAGAGAGAGAGAGAGAGATCCAGAGAACAAGTCTCTTTTTCGAGGTGACTAAAGAATTGCTCTATGTGAAAACTTTTAAACAGGTGCTACACTAAACCATGAGACTGGCTGAGTCTGAGTACTGGAATTGATGGGATTAATTTCAAAGGAGTTTAGAGAACTGCAGGGAGAGGGAGAAGACAGTGCCCAGCAGCTTCTCTTTTCTCTTGCGTCAGTATTTGAACTCACAATGAAGGGCCCTTCTCACAGTTTGAATATTTGGGGTTAGAAAATTACTTCTAAATGCCAGTCACCTCTGCTGTTCTTGATTTAGCATTGCTGCAGAATGTTTTTGTGTAACTACAGAGCTCCGTCTCTGATGCGTAACTACAGAAACACAAACATCCCAAAGCGGCTGAAGCCAGTGCTCAAAACACCATTGATTTTTCCACCTCAGTTTGCAGCTGCCCATCTCATCAACCAGATAGCCTGTCCCATTTCATGAACAAAGCAGTTTCCAGGATCAGGCACTGTAGTCCCACATCAAGCTGAATGACAAGCTGGCCCTGAGGCCTGCTGTGGCAAGAGTCATGCATGCTGCTCTTTTTGCATGTATCTCTCACAAGCCATGATATATTAGGGCAAGTACACAAACTACCAGATTCCAAATATTGATAAACATCTCTACATTTTCTATGCTGCAAGAACAACTGAGAGAAAATTATGAGTTGAATGCCACTTAACTGAATTCATCATAAAGGCAAGATGCAAACTCAGGACCACTGAGACCACAGCCCATTCTTTTATTTCCTAGGCTACACAGATAAGACTAAAGGGTTAATAATTTGCTATGGCCATTCTCCTTGTCAAGCACAGGATGCAAAGGAAACTACAGAAAATGCAAATCAATATCATCAGGGTCTCAGTCATTCTAAATATCATTTTCAACATTTCCAAGCGAAGCTTGCCACATTCTTTGTACATGAAAGATCCAAAGGTAGAGTTATTATAATAAAAATGTAGCTACAAGACTCATCACTTATAAGCAGTTTATAGTGGCTTCAGATTATATCTCAAGCAGGCTATCTCCAGATTAAAGAAATTATAATTGCTTTTAAATGGTTAATCTAAATAAATAAAAGAATGTGCATACCATAACGGAATGTGCATAACATAATGTGCTCTAAAGAGTAAAAGTGTTTTGTTTTAGACACACATGGGCTCCACTATCTGAGAAGTGGCAGTCCCTTTCTCTATGACAACAAAGGGAAGCTCTCTCAATATGGTGCTTGAAGCTTGGCTATGTACTTGTATTAGGTATTTGTCTTCAGTTTTGCTAACTATTTCTATTAAATATTATTTTTACTTTAAAAATGTGAACCATTAACTGGTTGGTACCACTGGTCAATTTTCTTTTAAAATCTGACCAGCTAAATATTGCTGTCCCCATTTGAACCCAGATATCAATACCTTTATTTTCTCCCCATGGGGGATCCAAAGCAGCTTACAGCATCAGTCTCCCCTTCCCCTGTTTTTATCATCACAGCAATCCTGTGAGGTATGCCAGGCTGAGCGACGGTGGCTGACCCAAAGTCACCAACTGAACTTCTATGGTGGAATGGGGATCCAAACCCAGGACTCCCAGATCTCAGTCCCCACCACAACCCCCACACCTTTTTGAAATAATTCTCAAAGAGCTTACATGTTATGGGTTATTCATTTCCTCTAGGGGCAATGCAAAAATAAACATATAAAACCACAGTTTCATTTTGTGTTGCTTTAAAAAAACAACCACTCCAGTTAGTACTTTTAACTGAAAGTTTGTGCTATAAAAGCACCACTTAATCTAGAAACTTTTAACTTTGTAGAATTATTTGTCATTCAAAACATCTCTGTTGCAGTTTTTCTGCACACAATGTTCTCTGTGATATGTAGATGACATTTGATGTTGCCTGGATAATACTGCAATAAAGCCATAAGTGAACTGGATTCACTTGTATATGTCTGGTAGCGTGAATTCACACTTCAGACAAAAAGACCCAAATGAATATCACTTACCCCAACAATATATCATTTTTATTAAGTCAGGAAACAAAACAACACAAAAATTGGTATAAAGCAAATCAAAAAGTACTTTAGGAGAATTTTCTCAACATTATGGTAACCTACAAACGCTTGGTCTGGAGCTTCATTCTTGAAAGAGATAAAAGGAATTGAGTGAAAAGGAAGAAAAATTCTTGGAGTTACTTACTATGCTCCAAAAATAAAACAATGTATTGTTCTCAAGTCTCCTTGCAGAAATGGAACAATGTTGCCTTCAAGAAAAGACTTCACTAATTTAGAAGAATCTTCATGGCTATCGTCTCATCAGCCACTTTTAAAGAAACCGTCTCTTTACAGCTGTCAGTGTACCTGGACTTTATGAAATCACAACTGTGCCCTAATAAAAATCCAGAGCTTATAATGCCTTACACATGTATCATTTATCATTCATTACACCGGACCCCAGCAAAGAAAATCACCTATCTATCATTTCTGTCATGTCCGGTGAGCTCAGGATGATTTATGTGGTTCCACCCCATTTAGTCCTCACAACCCTGTGATGTGGGCCAGTCACTCTTGCTCAATGTAGTGTAAGGTCACTAAGTGAACTTCATGGTTCAGTGGAAATTGGAACCCGGGACTCCCAGATTCTGTTCTAATACTAACAGATCACACTGGCTGTCTTTCCAGCATTCAAGGGAAGCCTCCCCCACCAAGTTCTTGTTAAAAATCAGTTAAGTGCCAGTGTGGCATTCCAGCTTCCACCAACGGTGTAGGCAAGAATCCAATCAAAACATCCTACAACAGGTACACCAGCTATAGGAGCCCAATTATATCCATGGACTACAGAAGAGGTACAGCAATCTGCTGAGGGTTTGTCCTGTCTCTTCATTTCAGGGTGATTGTAGCTGATCTTGTGACCCATGTTTTCCCTGTTTCTGTATCATGAGTGCACACGTGGTGAAGAAGTCTATAAGCTGCAACTCACTCACCCTGGCTGCAGCTCACTCATTTCCAGTATAGCTTGTTTGCCCGGCTTCAGTTCTTACAAATGCTTTCCCCAGCATCTGTTGTGAGGAGAGGAAGGGAAGGTAATAGTAAGTCCTTTGAGACTCCTTAAGGTAGAGAAAAGCAGGGTGTAAAAACTACTTCTCTTCAGCTCTGAACCTCTGTACTGGCTGAAGAAGTAAGATTTCCCACTTCTTAGATTAAGACTCCAGTCTCTGCATAAACTGAATTGGTGTGTGTAATGAGGGGGAGGCTCTAACAGTGTGATTATAAGCAGAGCTGACTTCAATGGAAGGGTTTAGCTCTGCAGCAGGGTTTTGGGGTTTTTTTTGAGCAAACAGAATTTTACTGCAACAAACCTGTCAACAAAAGAAAGCCTTGGAGAGCTAATGCTGCAGTCCTAAAACAAGTCTCCATTTCCTTTTAGCTGTCTGGACATCCAACTTCAGGAATTCTATCAGTTGCTTCATCTTGGTCAATTGCACTAGTTCACACCTTTGCTGAAGCTACAGTCCAATAATTGGGGTGAATCCTCCCATGGAACCAAGGCACTTCCACTAGAGATTAAAGCCTGTTAACTACTGAATGAACTACTGTATTAGTGCCTACAGGTTACTTTCAGAATATCTGAGAAGTGGCAGGGCCATTTTAACTACTCTTAAGAATGGTAGCATTCTAAGAATAAGACACCTGCTTTTTAACATTGGAGCACTTAGCAGATCTTGTTTTTGAGATCTGGTTCTACACAATAATGCCAAGTTGGTCACTTACACCTTAATCAAGCAGGTGAGATCTGCCACTGTTCAGAATATACCACTATACAGAAGTATAATAGCATCTATGGAAGGTCCTTCACCTTCAACAAAGCAACAGCAAAAGACCTCAAGAGTACACTTCTCTTTTACTGGTACTGTTTTGCAGTATACTCAGGGGTCTTTTCGTAGAAGAACAGCTGCAGGAGCTCATTAGCATAGGGTATGCTAATGAGCTATTAGGCTATTAGCATATGCCACGCCCCCTGACATCACCGGAAGTGATGTCAGAAGGGGAAGCAAAAGGGGGGAAGCATCTTCAAAAGCCTCCCCTTCCCTTCCCCAGCTGGTCTGGGTGGGGGAGCTAAGAGAGAAGGGGTTTAAAGTTTAAACTCCTTCTCATGAGAGTTGGGCCACAGAAGGAGGAAAGAGGGAAGGAAAGAGAGAGAGTAGAGAGAAGGAAAGAAGGAAGGAAAGAGAGAGAGAAAGAAAGAGAGGGAAGAAGGAGGGAAACAGGGAAAGGAGGAAAAAGAGAAGAGAAGAAGGTGGGAAAGAAAGAAAAAGAGAAGAGAAGAATGAGGGAAAGAGGAAAAAGAAAGAAGGAAAGGAGGGAATGAAAGAAATTCAGTGGCAATTCAGCCCCATTATACCCTATTGGCCATTGAAGTCAATGGTGAAAACATAGGGTATATTCTGGGGCTGGAGGGGAGGGTTTGAGGAGAGGCTCCAAGATCACAGGATAGCTGATGGAGCCTCTCCCCAAGATACCCACCAAGTTTCAAGAACATTGGACCAGGGGGTCCAATTCTATGGGCCCCCAAACAGGTTGCCCCATTTCCTCCATTGTTCTCTATGGTGGGAAAAAAAGTTATTTTTTTCCCACCATAGAGAACAATGGAAGGAATAGGGGCAACCTGTTTAGGGGCCCATAGAATTGGACCCCCTGGTCCAATGCTCTTGAAACTTGGTGGGTATCTTGGGGAGAGGCTCCATCAGCTATCCTGTGAGTTTCGAGCCTCTCCTTCAAATCCCCTCCCTCCAGCCCCTAGAATATACCCTATGTTTTCACCATTGACTTCAATGGCCCATAGGATATAATGGAGCTGAAATTGACATTCGGCTGCCTGAAAGACTCTCTGGGACGCCGGCTGGGGGCGGGGCTTGGCTCCTGAGCTCCCGGAGCTGCGCTCCGGTGCGCTCCCCCCCCCGAAAAGACCCCTGAGTATACTTTATGGTGTTATATACTCACTTTAGACCTCCTTAGTCATTCTTTTCTCTGTCTGGGCAGAGTCCCAACATTTGGTTTAATCTAACCTCACTCTTTGATGTCAGTCATTTTCCTATTGGCTCCTTTTCATAATGATTTCTAGCCATAGGCCATGTTTTAATTGGTTCACTAGAAATAAACAGAACAACTCACAATGTACTTCTGCTTCAGTTTAGCTGTTAATAGCCATCCCAGTAGTACAGTCTGGCATTTTTGGTTGTCAGGTTTCATCTGAATTTGTCAAGCTAAGCAGTTCAACCACATTTGCATCATTAAGAACTGTATAGCCCCACATTACCCACCAGAAATCCCATCACTTGTAAACTTTCCCAAAGGGAGAAAAATGGGGAAGGGGGGATTTATAAACATATGAATACGTTCATTACTTTGGGGGCAACTATTTGCAAACATAGATTTAGGGGGGTAGCTGTGTTGGTCTGAAGCAGCAGAGCAACATTTGAGTCCAGTGGCACCTTTAAGACCAGCAAAGTTTTATTCAAGGCATGAGCTTTCGTGTGCACACACAGGCCCTCAGATACATTGAAATGGAAGTTATCAGTCCACACATATAGGTAGCAGGTGAACAGCAAATTAGCATACAACTTAATGAAAATGTTTTAACAGATGTGATAATCAAACAGGAATAACAAACTAAGTTTATATGGTCACCATTTGTTTGGATTTAATTCGGGGGGGAAACACAGTGAAGCAAAAACATATGTCAGAATTGGACACTGATGTGTAAATGTTTCTTTCCTAACTGTGGGATGCTAAGAGTAATTAACTGAGATCCTGTTGTTACCCTCCATCCGTCTCCTCTAAAATGGAGGTAACTAACAGCATCCTATTCTTTGAGGTACAGTGCTATGTCTCCTCTGTCACAAGACCAGAGAAATACATTTCAATCTACCATTTTAAATGACATTACATTCTAATATTCATTGCATTACATTACAATCACTATTCTTATCTACTATTCCAAATAAGAAATACACTAAAATAAGGAGGATATATAGCCCTTCTTGGTAAGAATACAGGGCCGAGGACAGACTGGCAATTTGCCCCGGGATGGGACCCGGGCTGACAACGACTCAATATCGGATTAAATGGAATGTTCACACAGGCACATCTGCCTGGCGTCCCCCACCCGGAGCTTACTGGAGCCCTCGTGCTTCAGTGCCGGATTAAAAAAACACCTGATAAAAGCCTTCGCAAATCCAAACGCCTGCGTTCGTCGCGCGTTTCTCCGCTTCCGGGGAGTCTGAACGTGCAGGCGAAAAGCTGGGAGCAACCCGCATTGGGCACGAGGCAGCAGCACTGTGATTGGCTGCGCTCCGCTCCACTGCCCAATGTGGTGCCGGCATTGCAGGACAAAAAAAAAAAATCGGCAAAATGCGCTTATGCGCACATACACCCATACACCCATACACCCACAGCCGAATTAATGGGGAAACGGCGAATGTAGCATGCCTCCAATGCGGCAGTCTGAACGCTCCCGCGCGCCTCCATCCCATATCTTCCGGCAGCGGCCCCCGCTGTGTGGACAGGAAAACCCAGTATAGTTTAATCCGGGTTTTTTTTGCCGCGACTGGCTACCGGGGCAAATTGCCAGTCTGTCCTCGGCCCAGATGTAAGGACTGAATGAGTTTAGCATATGTAGTGAGATCAGAAATGAATATCCCTGTCAAATCCGGTGGGGGGTGTTTCAAGTGTTGTAATAACTTGTAATTCAGCAATTTCCCTTTCCAGTCTGTTCCTGGAGTTCCTTCGCAATAAAACAGCTACTTTGAGGTCACCCACTGAATGTCTGTCAGAGTCCCAAGTCAATCAAGCTCAACAACAATCCTTAAAGAAGTGCAGTTTATTGAAAAAGGTACTCATCATACGACACATGTTGTGTCAGGAATGGGGGTTAGGCAGGAATACAGACAATTATACCCAGTTCATATAGGTCCCCCTAATGGGCAAAGACCAATAAACAGGGGCACACAAGCGCACCCAAAAGAAAACAGCCCACAGCTCCCAGTGGGAAAAAGCAGTGCAGCTGAGTACAGCTTCAAGGCTGCAGAAGAGATAATGGGAAGGAACCAGGAGTGCATACCATGAGAAGGGGAGGGGGAGTGCCAGGAGGCGATGAGATGAGCAGAGAAGTGGAAGTTGGCGGGGAAGCAAGGAGAACTGAGCCCAACCATGGTGGCGTTAGCCAACAATGTCCTGGAAAGCTGATGTGTTCCCCTACAGGTTTCTCAGTCTTGTGATTCTAGATGTCAGATTTGTGTTCATTTATTCTTTGGCATAGGGTTTGACCTGTTTGCCCTCTGTCAAGAACTGAAGGGCATCACTGACATTTAATGGCATATGCAGGGTTAGAAGATAAGCATATGAATAAGCCTGAGGTGGTGTAGTTGATGTTGTTAGGTCCAGTGATTGTGTTGTCTGGGTCTATGTGGCAGCAAAGTTGGCATCTGGCTTTACTGCAAGCTCTGGTACCAGGGCTCATGTTCACATTAGGTGTTGCATTTTTGTGGGTGAGGAGTTGTTTGAGACTGGGGAGCTGTGCATGTGCAAGAAAAAGTCATCATCCCCGGTATTTGTGAAAGAAAACTGCCATTATCCAGTAGAGGTTGTAAGTCACTGATGATGCGTTGAACTGTTTTGAGGTGGAAACTGTATGTGACCACTAGTGGTGTTCTGTTATTGTCTCTTTGGGGCCTGTCTTGCAACAGGTTTTCTCTGGGTACCGTTCTGGCTTTGTTAATCTGTTTCCTGACTTCATCAAGTGGATACTTTAGTTCCAAAAAGGTTTGTTGTCAGTCCCTCAGGTGAGAATCTCTGTCTGTAGGATTGGAGCAGATGTGTCTATAGCATAGAGCCCGGCTGTATACAACGGATCATTTGGTATATTTTGGATGGTAGCTGGAGGCATGTAGGTATGTTTGTCGGTCAGTAGGCTTCTGATATAAGGTAGTATCTATGTGCTTATTGTGTATTTCTATAGTAGTGCCTAGAAAATGTTATTTCTTGCAAAGATTGGTTCATTGTCAGGTTGATGGTGGGGTGAATGTCATTGAATGCCTAGTGGACTATGTCCAGGGCTTCTTTACTATGTGTCCAGAAATAAAAATGTCATCAGTGTAACGCAGGTATAAGAGAGGTGTGAGTAGGTGGGAGTTTAGGAAGCATTGCTCCAAGTCAGCATACCCACATGGCCCCCACAGTATGCTAATATCTTTATGGATGAGGGTAGGTAATGTGTAAGTATCTCCCTTCCAATAGTGCTGAGGGCTAGGGTGACACACTAAATACATCAACTAACATCAACATAAGGGAAAATGACTTGGAATTAATGTTTCGATGGCGTTATACCCATGTAAAATTAGGGAAGATGACTGATAATATCTCTGACCAACGTTGGCAACATCTTCAAGAGAAAGGCTCTTTTTACCATATATTGTGGATTTGTCCTGTTATAAAACAATTCTGGGAAAGAATATATATAGTATTGTGAAATCATAGCCCATAGAGTGAAATTTAGGCCAATGTAAACCTTATTTGGCCAAATGGAGGAATCATTAGATAAGAAATATGCTCATGTTCTAAGAAATGTGGTGGTTCCTGCAAGGTTGTTGGTTGCTGGCCACTGGAAACAAAAAAAGGCTACGATCTATTGAAATCTGGCTTAGGGAATGTTGGTTAACCAGGATTATGGATAAAATAGCAGTTTGTAAACAGTTAAGAGAAGAAAATATACAAGCAGAATTATTATTTGCACAAAGGTGATCTCTGGTCATAAAGTTCTGGAACAGAACTAAACCTGAAGAACCTGATTTTTAGTAGTATATAAACTGATTGTTTAGAATAGAGATAAAACTGAAAATTTCCTTACTTATTAATTAACTGGAAGACTAGAAATGGTTATAAGAGTCTAAAGCAGGGGTGGCCAAACTTGCTTAATGTAAGGGCCACATAGAATAAATGTCAGGTGTTTGAGAGGCACAGGACATGAATATAACACACATGTCTTTATTGAAAAATATGCAAGTTTGATTTTTATTAACATTAAATGAGACTGCCAAAAATAAAAACAAAAGGGGTAAAAATGGATATTGATAATGATATTTATTTGTTTGCTAATTATATTTATTTGCCTAAGAGTGAGAGAAAGAGAGAGAGCAGTGGAAAAAAGGAGAGAAAGAGAGAGCATGATAGACAAAGAAAGCAAACAGATGGAAAGGTAGTGGGATGAAGGAAGGGAGAGAGAAAGAAGAAAAAAAGAAAATAGATGAGGAGGGAAGGAAGGGAGGGAGGAGGGAGGGAAAGGTGGAAAGAATGAAAGAAGTGCATAGAAAAAGGAGAAAGAGAGAGAGAAACAGAAACAAAGAAAGCAAATAGATAACAGAAGGGGAACAAGGAAGGAAGTGAGAGGGAAGCTGTTAAATAGTGGGTTACACGGGTGAACAGACTCCCCGTCTAGTGATCAGCTGTACTTTATTCAGTGATTTCAGCAAGAACAAGACTGTAGACCAGAGCCTCAGCTCGATTATATTGCATGCAATGGCCACACCCCAACACACCCCAAAGAACCACTCCCAACGATAGGTTATTTACAAAACTTTACATCTTAACTGGTTACTGCCAGAATCCTGTTGGTCTATTGTTATTCAGCTCCAAGCTCACCCTGTCTCTGGCAGCACAGTCCTGCAATGTTTCAGTACCAATACATAACAGAAAAGAAGATGAAAGGAAGGAAATGGTGGAAAGAAAGCAAATAGATGGGGGTGGGCAGAGGGAGGGAGGAAGGAAGGGGGAAAGAGAGAGAAAGAGAGAGTGGGGTGGGAAAAAGCAAATAAATGGGGAGGGAAAGGTGGAATGAAAGCAACTTTAACTTTAAATGTGTTCTCCAAAAAGAAAACCCACACTCCCATGCCAGGCGGCTTGGCTTGGTGAAGGGACTTAAAGAGACAAATAATTTCTCCATGTTGGTGGGTGGGGTGCTTTGAGAACACATTTAAAGTTGCTTTCTTTCTCTGCTGCCCCCCCACCTCAAGCCTACCCAGGGAAAGGAACACTGGCTGGGGAAGGGAAGACCAGTTGGGGAGGTATGCCTCTCCTTCACTTCCCCAGCCGCCCTGCTGAGAGCCACACAATATGTGTGAAAGAGCCACATATGGCTCCCGAGCCATGGTTTGGCCACCTCTGATCTATGGAGAAGGTGATTAGTACTAGTATCCTGTTAAATGATAATTCCATTAACTAACTCCTGTTTGGTTGATATATCTTGTTGCCATGCATATAGAAATCTCCTCCAGATTCCATAAGTTCTCAGGAGCTTCAGCAAGCCAGTTCCCCTCTCGGTGTTATTTTTTTCCTCTAACTCTCAAAACGTTTACTAGCAAAGCTCTATGAGCTGCATTTAGAATAGTATTTCACGGCTTTCATTATTGGCTTTAGTCATTCCAAATTTCGTAATAGCCTAGTTATAAGACAATTCCGGTGTATTCATAATGCATCACTTACCTCCTGCCACAGCCTGCTGATGCTGGGAGGGGACCGATTTGCCTCCACAGCTGTAGGAGAGAGAGACAGCATTGTGATGCTGAGAGTCACAACGTGGGGTGGAGGCAGAGGTATTTAGGCCTGGCAGCACCCACCACCCAACCAGACCATATGGTGACCTTGGCCCACCCTCCTGCCCTGTTTTCAGTGCAAACTTAGACCAGTTGCCTGTTGGGTTAGGAATTTTTCGCCTTCTCCAGGATTGGCATTTAGGAGAAGGTGTTTTTGCTTACATGCACTGGTTCCAGTGGACTTGGAAATTGGCTATGGTGGGTCATGCTGTTAAATAGGTTGGTCACTGAGTGGGGGAGCTGGTGTAGTGTGGGTTAGGAAGCAGGAATGGTGAGTGCCTGGGCATTTTTCCAGTTTGCAATAGGGATCCTCCAGGAATGGCCTTCAGAACTTTGCAGCTCAGGTCTGGGAATGGGGATCTCCCTTTGGAACCCCTGGGTTCAGCTTATCTCTGCAGGCCATGTGGGTTCAGGAATGGCAGGCCAGGGATGTTTCTAATATGCCAGGCCACTAATTGAGAGCCACAAAGATGGCTCAAGATTGGGGCAGGTGCCTCACCCATAGAGGGATGGGAGGTGGTCAGGAGTTGACACCTGCCTTGTTCTTGTTGCACTGACAGGCATCCCCTCACCAGTTTTCAGTTTATAAATAATTAATAAAGTGGCCCTTGTTAAATCCATCTTTTGTGTCCATCTCTTCTGTCATGGAATTAGGGCTGGATTGAACCTCAGTGCTCAGCTAAAGTTCTGCAAAACCTCTGGTACATCTATGATAATTTAATTTCTATAGTAATTAGCCTATATCGTTGAAACTCTGGTTCTATTCTACTCCCAGGAAGCTTCAGGACTCTGCTGAGCACTGTGGTCTTCACTGTACATGACAATGCCTCACATGACTTTTGCTTTCTGGGAATGTTTATATACTTTGCAGCCATCAGAATTCGCTATCAAATTCTAAATAGATAGGGTATCTGATGCTAGCTTCCTGGGATTCTCTTAGCTAGCCTTGGTTCTCTGAGTCACCCTGGTTTAACTCAGCTTTCCTTGACTTTCCTGACTCCAGAGATAGAAAGAAAGGGCTGACTTTGTAGTATATGTCAAATGTATGTCAAATGCTCATCACAGACTTGCCTGACAGTTAATTTCAGTGGGTGAAAAAGATTACTTAATGTCTGTATTTAGTCTTGTTCCTTGTTGATTTGATCAACTACCCTCAGTTATGAGTCCTGGCAGAACAACCAAGGATATCCTTTATAGAATTAGAAGTGCATTATTTATGTACTGGGGTCATGTTGAAATATTCTATATTAAATATTGAAATGCTACAAAATTGTTTTTTGACTTAAGAGTGTGTAATGGAATAAACTGAGTTTTGGTTTAGAACAATTCTCTCTCTCTTTCTTTTGATGAAATTGGGAAACCAGCTTCTCTCTCTCTCCAAAACTGAACACAGTGGGAATGAGGGTGCATGAAAAGGTGCCTGCACTCCTCATTTCTCCAACATCTTCATTCCAACTGTGGAGATAAAACATGCCAGTATTCCACACTGGACCCACCCTCCCCTCATAATTCTTTTCTAGCTTGAATCGTATTCCAGCTCAAAATCACCTGGTGGGGGCAGCAGTAGGGTCCAGAGCGGTCTATCACCATACACAGTAATACGGCTTAATCAGTTTGGAGAGAGATCCTGGCAGCAAACTGCCAGTCACTCCATCATGAGGGTGGACATAAAGGACAAAACACATTAGGTTTCTACTAGAAGAGGTGGTGGACATTTTAAGTATTCCGGAATCTCAGACACAAACCTCACAAAGAGATGTCCATGTTCACGTGACATGATAATTAGTTTACAAGAGTTACCCTGTGAATTAGGCATGTGGACCTGAGGAATCCACCTCAACAATTCTGTGATGATTTCATGTGAGCTTTTTGGCTCATGGAAATTAGAAGAACCGGGAAGAACCTGTTGAGCTCCTGGAATCTTCTACCATCAAATTCTCATTCTCAGCCATATGAAACTATCTAACCACCTGTTTATCTATAGTTCTCCTTCCCAAATATTTACTTGATAAAAATTTATTTAGAAATCAAGCAGTGACCTATGGGATAAGAAACCTCCAAAATGCTGAGAGAAAAAAGGAAGAGGAAAAAACTTCACAGTAGGAACAGGGTTTTTTGTTTTGTTTTGTTTAAAAAAACAACCCTTGGCCTCACACAAGGCAGTTTAATGTTTGCAGTGATCAACATCCTTGGAAAGTACTCATGCCAGACATCACATTACCACTTGGAACATGAAAAAAATGTAAAATGTATAATTATACCAGGCCCTTTTCTGTTACATGTTGCCATATTATTCTGATGTCAGCTTCTAGTTTCCCCAACTTGTTTTCACATTGTGTTAGAAGCCTTTGGAAGAACAATGTTAGTCAATCCTCAAAAGATTCACAGAGAGAAAATCATGAATTTCATTTTTTACTAAGCCTTTTGCGCACACTAGATGGTAGAAAAGTTTTTATACAAATAAACTGTATGTGAGTGGAAAGCTACAAATGGGAACCTTTCTCAGGTTTGTTTGGGTTTTTTTGCTAAAACTTTGTTCATGTGTTATTGGAATTGCTTTCTTTCATCTCATTTTCCTCTTATATAAGTTCTTAAAGGGATAAAATACAAGGTTCAAGACCTTATGGAATGAGGGCCTGTTTGCACACATTTTCTTTTATGCTATATTTTTCAAAGGAATCATTGAGGCATGAGTTAGGAGTGATATTCACACATGTGAGAATGTGCCCTGTTAAGTGGGAGTGAATGTAAATTGTAGCTGCCAAGTTTCCCTATTGTAAAGATTTGATCAATCTGTTTGCTACTGCGGAGGTTATCTGTTGATAATTCCAGCCATCTGGTTGACTGATCTGAATGGACCTTTGAAGTATAAAATACTAATTCTTTTATGCCAGAAGTGCTATTTGCAACTGAAATAAAATATAAGCAGTACTGGGACAAGGTTTAATTGGTAGACCAAGTCAATAAACTATCTTGATATACCTAAGCAAGTGGTATGAGTGGTTTAAATTTCAGCTTTTTGTTCTGCTTTTCTTATCTGTATTGCTAATATAGTAAAGCTCTATTTCTAGAAGCTGTGGAAATGAATGTACAGATGAAAGGTTTAAAATATTTATTCTTCTTTGGCATGGATGGATGTTGCTTCTTCATAGTATGATACATCCAGGTTAATTCCATGTACTGATCAATGCCAAGTTCATGACGGTTCATGGTTCACAAACTGGGCACGCCACAAACACCAAACCACATTTTTCCAGTTCTTTCCCATCTCTATTCATCTACCTGAAAACAGTGATGCAATATATAGGGTTGAAGTAAATGGTATATCAACAGAATCTCTAGCCCATCCCTGTCTCCAACACTGGGAACAGATTCTGATGACTGCTGTAGACAATAATGCTTCTCAGGACCCTAGAAGGCTTATGCTTTGAACAGTAGTACTCATTTTGTAGCTCTTGAAGAGCTACATTTGCAATTACCATCAACCAAAAGAGCCATACAACTACTGCATGCACAGTGCACTACCAACCGAACACACACATACAATAATATACCCATTAATATTAAACCCATTGTTGAGATCCGCAACTAAAATCAGGAACAGGTGGCAGCTAAGCTAACGGGGTACTTCTTATCTAACAGCAGCAGCATGCACTGGAACTTTGTCATCAGCCAACTAAGCTGGTCAGTCTGAGGCTCGAGCCAAGTGTGGCTGGCGAAGACCATCAGGTGTAGTAATGGCTGGGAAGGGAATCCCAGTGCTCCTGGGGAGGGGAAGGTATAGCATTGGGACCAGGCAGAGCTGGAAGGGAAGGGGGCAGAGAAATGGAGAAGCTCGGCCACCTTCCAGCCTGCATCCCATCCCAAAGGTGGCAGGCAGTGGGGCAAGGATTAAAAACTCCACTCCAACACTGGTGTTGTGCAGCGCCAGGTCCATAAATAATAAGACCTCAGTCTTTTGGGACTTCTTGCTGGAGCAGGATGTGATCTGGCGTGCGTGACTGAGACCTGGGTATGAGATGGGGAGACAGTAGCTCTCTCCCAGTTAGCTCCTCTCGGGTTTTCAGTCCTACACCAGTCTCAGACTATGGGGTGAGGTGGAGGAGTGGCTCTGTTCATTCAGGAGGCTTACTCCTTCAAGGTGCTCCTGGAGACGAGGCTCACAGGCATGGAGTGTGCCAGCTTCATGTGGGAAGCCAGGGAGACGTGGCTGGTTTGGCTGGTGTACTGACTGCCCAACGCACCAGCCGAGAGCCTGCCATCTCTGGTGGAGGTCGTGTCAGGCTGGGCATTGGAGCACCCTAGGCTGATAGTCTTGGGTGACTTCAATGTCCATGCTGATGATGTGGCTTCCTCCTCACAGGCGGTGGACCTGGCATCATCCATGGTGGTGCTGGGACTCTCCCAATATGTAACAGCCCCCACGCATCGACCCAGTCACACGCTTGATCTGATCTTTGCGGCAAGGGTTACAGTGGACCGGATTACTGCTATGGCAGTTCCATGGTTGGACAACCATGCCCTGAGGGCCCAAGTGAATGTATCACCCCAACTCACCTGTGGAGCCAAATGGACCCTTTGTGGCTTCAGATGGCTCTTCAAGATCCATTGCCCCCCGGCGGCTTGTTAGATGAGCTAGTCAAGGACTGCCATGGCTGACTCTCAGCAGCCATTGATGAGATTGCTCCCAGATGTCCTCTGCACCCTTGCTCAAGGTTGGCTCCTTGGTATACCCAGGAGCTGAGGCTGATGAAACAAAGACTCAGACAGCTAGAGAGACAATGGTGAGGTGCTTGCAATGAGGCAACAAGAGCATCCTATAGGACGTTTATGAGGTCCTATGAGATGGCAGTCAAGGCTGCTAAGAGTGAGTTCTATGCAGCCGTGACTGCGTCTGCAAGCTCATGCCCGGCACAATTGTATAGAACGATTTGGTCCTTAACAGCTCTGCCACAGGGCAGACAAAATACTAGGGAATTGGATATAGGCTGTGAGGCTTTTGCAAGCTAGTTTGCAGATAAAGTCTTGTTGCTCCGCCACAACCTCTCAGCCACATTTGAGACAGTGAGTGAACTTGAGGCTCCATGCACATCTTCTGGTCCCATTCTGGACTATTTCAGTCCACTCAGCCTAGAGAAAGTTGACAGATTGATCTCAACGGTATGCCCAACCACATGCAACCTTGATCCGTGCCCTTCTTGGCTAATTAAAGCTGGCTGTGAGGGGTTCCAAGGCACCATTAGGGACATTATCAACAAGACCCTCTCTGAGGGGCTGTTCCCAGGGGCTCTCAAGGAACCTATGGTCTGCCCTCTCCTGAAAAAAAATCTTTGGATCTGGCCGAATTGGCCAATTATTTGGCCAAATTAATAGAGAGGGCAGTGGCGATACAGTTGCAGAGCTTTCTGGATGACACTTCCATGTTAGATCCCTTCCAGTCCAGCTTCCACCTGGGCCATGAGACGGTCACCCTCACAGATGACCGCCAGAGGCATCTGGATTGGGGTGGGACAGCAGTGCTGCTGTTGTTGGACTTGTCGGCGGCGTTTGACATGGTCGATCATCGGCTGCTCGCCCACTGCCTTGCTGATGTGGGGATTCAGGGGCTTGCCTTGCAATGGCTTGTCTCCTTTCTCCAGGGTCAGGGACAAAGGCACTTGGGGAGCAGCTGTCCCGAAGACACCCACTAATCTATGGGGTGCCTCAAGGGGCGGTACTCTCCTCGATGCTATTTACATGTGCTCCTTTGCCCAGATTGCCCGGAGGCATGGGCTAGGGTGTCACCAATATGCAGATGACACCCAGCTCTATCTGTTGTTGGGCGGTCAGTCTGCCTCTACCCTGGAAGACCTGGACCAGGTGCTGCAGGATGTGGCGGGATGGCTTAGACTGAGCCAATTGAAATTGAATCTGATGAAAACGGAGGTCACGTGCCTGAATTGGAGTGGCCTGGGGATAGGGATCCCATTACTGGCCTTCGGTGGGGCACCGTTGGTGCCAGTGCTGCGGGTCAGGAGTCTGGGAGTGCTTCTGGATGCTTCCCTGACAATGGAGGCCCAGGTAGCAGCCACTGCCAAGGCAGCCTTTTACCACCTCTGGCTGATCAGGCAGTTGGTTCCCTTCCTCGAATGCAAAGATCTGGCTTCAGTGATCCATGCAATGGTCACCTCGAGGTTGGACTACTGTAATGCTCTCTACATGGGGCTGCCTTTGGTGCAACTCCGGAAGCTGCAGCTAGTGCAAAAAGCAGTGGCCAGGCTGTTGATGGGCCTCGCTACGCAGGAGCACATCCAGCCTGTACTAAAGTCGCTGCACTGGCTGCCAATAGGACTCCAGATCCACTGCAAGGTGCTGGTTTTGACTTTTAAAGCCCTTTATGGTCAGGGGCCTGTCTACCTGAGGGACCGCCTTTCCCTTCATGTTCCCCAGAGCACACTGCAATCAGGAACACAAAACCTCCTGGCCCTCCCTGGTTCTAAGGAGGCCAGGTTGGCGTCGATCAGGACCAGGGCATTCTCCCTGGTGATGCTGACACTTTGGAATGAGCTCTCCGGCAAGATCAGGGCCCTGTGGGACCTCCAGCAGTTCCGTAGGGCCATGAAAATGGAGCTTTTTCACCGGGCATTCCAGCAGAAGTGACACCACATGCCGTTCTATCACTTTGCACTTTGCCATATGTCACCGCCATACACAAATGGTTTTAAAACTGTATTTATATGGAATTGTATTTATGTA
Source organism: Gekko gecko (assembly GCA_029375565.1). Taxonomy (NCBI): domain Eukaryota; kingdom Metazoa; phylum Chordata; class Lepidosauria; order Squamata; family Gekkonidae; genus Gekko; species Gekko gecko. Next base: position 59,141,804 of record JAPDNY010000011.1, on the reverse strand, counting down.
TTTTATGTGAATTTTATGGTTTTATGTAAGATGCCTCAGTGGGAAGGCAGGGTAAAAGTCAAATAAATAAATAATATGTAACAATAACCAAGGCTGCAGAACAGGATGGGGATTGTTGAAGAGGATTAGCCCTTGACTCTGATCCCTTGCCTGAGGCCCATAGCTCAGGAAAAGTAGTAGCTTACCCATCCTTCAGACTTCTGGTGATGGTAGGTTCAAGGTGAGAAACATCTGCCAAGCAGAAGCCCTACTGGGCAATGGTCTGGCCCAGTTTCTTTGAACACAGGATGTGTGCCACATTGGTTAATGGTGGTCTGAAGAGCCACAGGTGACATATCAAAGAGTTACATATGGTTTCTTAGCCATTAGGCAAATGTCACTGGTTTAGCCAAATAGCAAATGTCTAAAGCTGCTCTAAATCACAAGAGTTAAGATGCTTACCTTTTGACAAACCATATTTGGGTATGGGTGATGGCCCCTTTCTAAACCATTAGAGTAGCATCTGATATTCAGAGATACAGACATGAGCAGCCCAAACTGCAGCTCCAGACACCAGCATATAGCTAGTCAGTATTCTATGCTTTCAGCAGAGGAAATGTGTAAAAAAGACCCAGAGCATGACCAGTAAGAATTGTGGTAGAAATAAGTTACAACATCTGTTTGTTTTCTTTGCAGAGTGTCCTGTCTCTTCCATCCCTTTCACCAAAGTCTTCCCAATGTGTGTTTGTACCCGACATGCAGCCAGAAAGAGGTAGCCCCATTTCACATGCCCAGGCATCTGTGTTCTGGGCTGGGATTTATATAGTGCTAGAAGATCTGTGATTGGCTGCAGGCTTAGTTGGTATCCTACACTACATCAAGGCTGTGTAAAAATGATTTTTCAATTTTTCACTCACCATGAGTTCTATGAGAGTCATGCTAAGGTTATTGCCATGGGGGGAGGGGGAGAGAAAGCTGGGGAGGTTTAGGATACCAGCTAAGTTCCACTCCTCCCTTGGCACTAACTATTAAAACATAGGGATTAGTGGTGATCCTAAGCCATTCACAGCCTGGCCTTAGGGTTACTCCTTAGTACCTACCTAGGAATATCAATGCAATTTACTTCTTATTATACATGCTTAGGATTGCTCTGTTAGTCTGTTACAAAGAGTTTTGTGATACCTTAAATACAGATTTGTGATGGCATAATATTTTATGGATTAGAGCATATTTAGGGAGGACTGGAAGGAAAAAATGGCCCTGGAAAAGGACTCCACCCCAGTTCTGCCACCCCAAAGAAAGATAAACAGCCTGCCCAACCAGCCCTGCACAGCACATGGCTCGGACAGGGGCATCTATTCCCTTGACACAGGGGGTGAGATGGGGTCAGGCAAGGTGCATCCTCTCCTGTCTGATATGGAGCAAAGGCTGGCAGTGGTGGAAGATCATGCCAACCATGCTTGGAGCAAGGGCTCTCTTCTCTTGGAGCCGGAGTGGACATGGTGGGGGATGCCCCTCACACCATCAGCCCACAAACACTTTTCTCAGTGGCCTTAATGGCTAATCATATTTTGACTACATTAGATGCTGATGCATTAAAGTATCTGCCACAATACACTAGTTTGTCTTACACTACACAATACGCTAGTTTGTCTTACAATATACAATACATTAGGTGCCACAAGACTTTTTTCTGATACTGCATCTTATTCCCTCAAAGAACTTTCTTGCTACGTGCTCTCTGACCTGCCACAACCTCATCTAGCAACCTGCAATCCTCTCTTGGTTTCAACACACTTTCCCCCTTCAGGAACCAATTCTTCCTGGGGCCAGAAGAAGTCAAACGAAGGGCTGAAAAAAAGAGAGAAAGCCCAAGCGTAATATTCTCATTCACACGACCACTTATCTGGGTTTCTCACAGGTCACTGCCCTACTTTTTTCAGTACATCTATAGCACATAAAGTCCACTGGGAAGTTAAGAACTCTGTTTCCATCTGACACTTCCACCTTCTTTCTTCCTATATATCAAATCCCTTCCTCCCCCCCATTTTTAAAAAAACCAAGTAAAATATATCCCAGCAAGCATCCTTCCTCTTCTAAGATCTTTATTGGTGTTCCTGCCATACCATATGTGTAACTATGAATGATTACAACCTTCCTACAGTGCTCAACTGACATTTTGTACACAAGTAGAAGGAGCAAATGGTTATGTAACTCATGATTGCAGTGTTATTTAAATATTAGTGAACTAAGAATTGATTTGCAAGGAACAGATAGAAGCTTAATGCATGAAATAAGTACCATGAATTCAAATGAGGACTAGACTATAAATCCTGGCCTCCTTACCTACTGTACCAAATGATTCTTGGAAAGAACTGGTACTGCATGGATTTCAGTGTTGCTTTTGTGACAAGAGGCAAGGATTTTGAGAATCACACCGAGGAAAACGGTTTTGGTAGTAAAACTCTCCTAAAGAGGAGAGAATTTTATTCTTTTTATATAAGAAAAGGGTAGGGTAGACAGATGGAGAAAGAAAAAGATGGAGTGAAGTTTTTTCTGTTAAAAAGTGTTAGTTTTAGTTAGTAATCAATACCATTTTTGGCATCTATCATGGTTAGAAGATCTTCTTTTTAGCTTTGCAAAGTCCAAAATCATTCTGTTAATACAGTTAGTAAAGTCCATCGGGGTTAGTAATTAAACAGCTCCTTCCAGATGCAACACGAACAATCCTCAAGGTGTCTTCTTTTTAAGTCTCTTCCAATTATGGATTGAGTCCTTTTTAATCTGGATGCCTTCCGTTCCATCGCCTCCTTCCCCTGGGCTGCTGTCTTCTTCACTGCTTATCTCAATTTTGAGTGCTGCGTCTTCCTCCCAGCTGGCATGTCTCTTCAGAAGTTTTTGCTTTTTGAGGATGTAGTCTATCTTCTTTCTTTTCTCTTTTCCCTTGTACTTCTGGCCTTCAAATTTCCAGGGCACCATAGCCACTTCACATGAAATTGGATCTCTGATATATTGCCTGCTATGCTCAGCCTCCCCTTCTACTGGCAGAGTATTTTCTTTTATAAAAGCGGAATAGGCTTTGGGAGCCATGTCCACCTCTTCTTTTAATTCTTTCGCTTCACTGCCAGTTAGGGGTGCCAAAACACTCGTCAAGGTAAATCCGAGATCTTCTTTCTCTTCTTCTTTTACGCCCTGAAAACTTAAAATCAAATTCGTTTTCTGTTCAATTTCCGCCATCTTCCTTGATGTTTCCGATATTTGTCTCTGTCGACTGATGAAGACACTTTCCACTTTGAGCAAAGTTTCGTTGATTTTCTGCATTTCCTCCAGCAGAGGGCGCAGTATCTCATTTTCTTGTTGATTGACAGCAAGCTCTGGAGGGGGGCTACCCGGACCAGAAGTCCCTCCTCTCTTCTCTTCCGGTTTCTGCAGGACTTTCCCCGTTGTTGACATTTTGTTTTATTGTTTACTTTTACAAAGTTCGTGCCGCATCCCCCAGGAAGCTAAAAGGATCGTAATCTTCCGTACAACCCCGACGGTACTTTCACCAACACTGTTTTTTCTCTCTGCCCCCCTTCGCGCTCTCTTTTTAGATCTTGCTTCTCAAACGGGGTGGGGACTCCTCCCTCCTCCCAAACAGTTAAACGCTCGCGGGGGGCTCCAATTCATGCTTCAAAATAGATCTTCAACTCACGATTCGATGCCACTTCTTCTTTTTATGTTAAATCATAGCGCTGTCTTCACTCCTGGAAGTCGGTGGCACTGCTAAGTCCCATTACGGGCACGACGCAGCGGGGCCGATTGGGGCGGGGAGAAAGCCTCAATTTCCCGGCTATCTGCCGGCAAAGAGGCTACTCCCCAAAGCGCCCCCGGTTCAGAGCCTTTGCCTAAGGCTCACTAGGGTCTTTCGCACATGCGAAGACCCCCCCTGACTGCGTGTGGGCTAACTGCCTCCGGGAGCGTCCTGAGAGGCGGCCGCCATTCGCAACGCCGAAACCGAAACCCCGAAAACGGTTTTGAAATGATACTGATAGCTAGTGTGGAAAGATTGTTGCTTATGCATAGCTGAGCATATTCTTCATATAGTTAGCCCTAAAGTGTTTAGGGCAAATTTTATTAATTTTTAAAATGAAATGGACTTGAAAATGAATGTTACAGTTGACTGATCAATCCCCACAAGACAGGCTATAAAATTTAAGAGAGGATGGGAATTCTAAAGACAGGTTCCTGGTATGTACAAAACCTGGATGGTTTGTAGATTTTTAATTACCCCTCCCCCATTTCTGTTTTTGCTGTACATTTGTTGTACAAGAATATTTCACTGTTCTGGAACCCTAAGCATTATTTACTTGTGCTGTGTGCGATGGAGAAATGAGGCATCAGCAGAGAAAGGGAAAAAAGTTGGAGTTCACGGGAAAGCCGAGGGAGCCAGTGAGGAGCGATGTCCCACGGGGCTCATGATTAGCTCTGATGCTCTTTAATATTTTATATGAGGATTTAGACAAAGCTCTTACATGAAGGATCATTAAATTTGCAAATGGTACAAAAATAGGGGGAGAACTTAAAGCACAGAGGCCTGTCATTATTTTGCATGCTAATCTTGACAGATCTGGCAATCAGGATTCACAGAGGAACAGGACATGTAATGAGTATTAATCTAATGTAATGAAAAGCAATAGATCTGAAGAGAAATAATACCCCAGACAGATGTAGTCTGAACAATACCAAATGAGTCAGTGATAAAAGATCGGATGATACTATTGTTTACCACTGAATATTTTCTTAGTACTAGGGTGACCAGCTAGAAATATATCAAGATGGGTAGTTGTGTTTGTCTATAGCAGTGGAAAACAGCAAGAGTCCAGGAGCACCTTAAAGACTAACAGGCAGGGTATGAGCTTTTGTGAGTCACTGCTCATCCCCTGCCACAACTTTTGTTTTAAGGTGCTACTGGACTCTTGCTCTTGGCTAGAAATATAAGCTGGATCTTGGCACTTTTGAGATTTTATGACAGCAGTTCCCTATTGCATGGTGAGGCAAACTTACATGCCATAAAAATAAATTATCATCAGCTGTTCTGACCCCAAGATACACACCTACAGAAGAGGCTGGCTACTATACATTTTCAAGCTTTGTTGGATCAGTCCGGCATCTGTCCAATAAATTGCCTATAATTCTGTGCCTGTCCAATAAACTATGTGTGTGTACAGGGCCGGCTCGCCCACTAGGCGAGCTAGGTGCTCGCCTAGGACACCGGCCCTGCAGGGGCGCCAAAATGCCCCCCACCCCCGTAAAAAGGCCCCCGAGCCGCCCAATGCCGGCAGCCCCGGCTGTCGCGGGTGCCTCGCGGCTGCGAGACACCCGGGAGAGCCGCGCGCGCCACCCCTGGGAGGGAAGGGGGGCTTCTAAGCCCGCCCCTTCCCCGGCTGTTGCGGGTGCCTCGCGGCTGCGAGGCACCCAGGAGAGCCGCGCCGCCTGGGAGGGAAGGGGGGGCTTCTAAGCCCCGCCCCTTCCTCAGCTCACCTAGGCACTGGGCCATCTCCAGGCCCCACTGAGATGTTGGCATCCCTGGTGGGGTGGGCGCCCCAGGCAGTCCTGGGAGGGAAGGGGGGCTTCTAAGCCTGCCCCTTCCCCGGCTGTCCCGGGTGCCTCGCAGCTGCGAGACACCCGAGAGAGCCGCGCACGCCGCCCCTGGGAGGGAAGGGGGGGCCTTGTAAGCCCGCCCCTTCCCCAGCTCTCCCGGGTGCCTTGCAGCTGCGAGGCACTCGGGAGAGCCGCGCCGCCTGGGAGGGAAGGGGGGGGTTTCTAAGCCCCGCCCCTTCCTCAGCTCACCTAGGCACTGGGCCATCTCCAGGCCCCACCGGGATGTTGGCATCCCTGGTGGGGTGGGCGCCCCAGGCAGTCCTGCCTAGGGCGCCCAGACACCTGGGGCCGGCCCTGTGTGTGTATAATTCGGTGTATTCTGTGTAACTAGGAATAAGGCCCGTTGTGAATATAAATACAACGGGCTCTAGAAAGAGGCTCTGGGAGAGTGCCCCGGCTTTGGGCACTCAGTGACAATTTGCTGTGGCAATCTCAGCAGGGTATAATGACAGAGTCCACCATTTTCTCCAGAGGAACTGATCTTTGCTACCTGAAGAGCAGTAGTAATTTTGAGTGATCTCCAGCCCACCCCCAAGATTGGTAACAGTGGTTCCCCAGGAGGGAGTAGCTGGTTTGGAGGGTGGAGTCTATGGCATTGTACCTGTCTGAGGTCCCACCCCTCCTCAACACTCACCCTCTCCAGGTTCGACCCCTCAAATCTCCAGGAATTTCCCAACCTGGAGTTGACAACCCTATCTCCCTCCCAGCCAACCATCAACCTACCTTTAGTTTTCCATCTCCTCCCCCATCCCTCCTAGAGAGCAGTTGTAATTTTGAGTGATCTCCAGCCCCCACCTGGAGATTGGCAACAATGGTTCCCCATCAGGGAATGGCTGGATTGCAAGGTGGAGTCTATGGCATCGTACCTGTCTGAGGTGCGACCCCTCCTCAAATCTCATCCTCTCCAGGCTCCATCCCTCAAATCTCCAGGAATTGCCCACCTGGAGTTGGCAACCTGATCAGGACTGGGCCCAATGAGTTTTCTCCCAAAGGCCAACATAGGTGTGGAAAGGGCCTTTTACTGACAGAGGAGAAAGTACAGGTGCCAACTTTGATTAGGGAAATACCTGGAGATTTGGGGGGTGGATCCTGTGCAGGGCAGCATTTGGGTGTGTGTGTGGAAGGACTCAGCAGGGTATAATGCCATAGAGTCTACCCTCCAAAGCAACCATTTTCAATGGGTCAATGGCTGAGGGAGGGCATTTTACAGCCAATGGGAGCGCATGGAATCTTGTGAAACCAAAAGATAATTATTTATAAGGAGAGATTAGATCATTCAGTTATTGCCATAACAGAGATACAATAGGATTACCTGGCCTCAGAAGAAGCTATCTGGTCTCTTAGAGGAAGCACAGTGACATAGTGACTCATGCAGGCACATAGGATTGGCACCTCTGAGCACTGATAATTCTTACACATACTAATAATAATATTTTCAGCAGTGAGGATGAAGTCTGTTGATATCACGAGTCCAGAGGGAAAGTGTGCCACAGCTAGAGATGAGCCAGTCTCCCTGTTTCTTCTTTACATTTACATTCTTTAAATACTCTTGATTCTACATTTCACACTTGGTTTTGAAGATTAGTTTATACTTTGTACCCATATCATAAAGTTTTAATACATAATATACAGGTATTTCATTATACAATACATATCTCTCTATATTAATAATGCTGTTTTAAAGTGGCAACATTCCATGAACTCCCATTGGCTGTGCAATGTCCTCCCTCAGCCATTGGCCCATCAGCCGCCACTCAAGAGTACTCGCATGCCATTGGCTGGGTGCTGGGTCTGCTCCTCTTCCCCGCCCACTCCCCCTTCAGCCACTCTGCCCTGTCATGATTCCTGGCAAATGGCTTTGTCTCTTGATGCAGACACTTCTAGTGCTTGCATCCTGTGCGGGAGTAACTTTTCCCTCAGTGGCTGTTGGTAGGTGTAACAAAATGGCAGTTACCTGTGTTTGTAAGATGGCTGCTGTCTGTGGTTGTTTGTTTAAAATGTTCTGCCATAAGGTTTAATTGAGCTGTAGTTCCAGAGTGGGGCCTGTAGGGGTATCACCCAAGGCAGAAAAGGGTGGGAAAACAGGGATTGTCCCAATGCGCGGGGCAGCATCAATATAGACTGCAGCCCATCCAGGGAGGAGGCCATCTTCATCCTACAGGAGGTTAGGAAGAAGAAGAAGAAGAAGAGACTGGATTTATACCCCGCCCTTCACTACCCAAGAGAGTCTCAGAGCAACTCACAAACTCTTTTCCCTTCCCCTCCCCACAACAGACACCCTGTGAGGTAGGTGGGGCTGAGAGAACTCTGACAACAACTGCTCTTTTTCAAGAACAGCTGTGCCAGAGCTTGTGACTGACCCAAAGTCACATCAGCAGGTGCAAATGGAGGAGTGGGGAATCAAACCCGGTTCTCCCAGATTAGAGTCCGCGCACTTAACCACTACACCAAATTGGCTCTCCTGCTGCCTGTGCTGACCAGGCTGTCCAGGCCACAAGCCAGAGACATGGGGTAGCCCAAGGAGGCAAGGAAAGGCCAGACCCTTGGGTTGCCAACTTTCCAGGTATTCCCCCAAAGATTGGGGATTCCATCTCCAAATATGGAGCTTCGGCCACAGGGGTCTCACTGTTCCTCTAAAAAGGCAGTGACAATTCAGTGAATCATGGCAGTGAATTTAAGGAGTGAGATATGCGCATGGGATAAGGGTGGAAGGCAAACAGCTGAGTGGTAAACTGGAGCCCGTTTCACCATGGTAGGCAACCAAGCCTGGTTCAGACAAAGGAAGGAAACCCTTTGCCGGCCTTTGTGAGGAATTCATTCGGGCCAGTCCTGAGTGTAGGGTTGCCAGCTCCAGATAGGGAGATTCCTGGAGATTTTCTGGAAGAATCTATGGAAGCGAGGGTTTGGGGAGGGGAGAGGCCTCAGCTGAACAGAATGCCATACAGCCCACCTTCTAAGGCAGTTATTTTTTTTTGGGGGGGGGGGAATCTGTTCTCTGGAGTTCAGTTGTGATACCTGGTGATCTTCAGGCTCTGCCTGGAGGTTGGCTGCCCTAGGTGTAGCAGTCAGTGCTTCACAGCAGAGTTTGCTAGATCCAGGTTCTTGCTGTAGAAGCTGAGTGGGTGATTTTGGACCAGTCACAGACTTTCAGCCTAACCTACTTCACAGGATTGTTGTGCAAGTCAAAAGGAGGAGAGGATAATGATGTAAGCTGCTTTGGTCCTCATTGCAGAGAAAGACTACTTTTCCTCCTGGGAAACCATTGTTGCCAATCTCCAGGAGAGGGCTGGAGATCACTCAGAATTACAACTGCTCTCCAAATGGCAGAGATCAGTTCCCCTGGAGAAAATCGTTGACTCTGTGGCAGTCAGGACTTCAGAGCATGGAAAATGGTGGACTCTGTGGCAGTCAGGGCTTCAGAGCATGGTAGAGGCTGCAGGTGTGTGTGTGTGGGGGGAAATGGAAAGCTGAAGAGAGAGGGGGAAGTAAAGGTAGGTTGATGGTTGGCTGGGAAGGAGATAGGGTTGCCAACTCCAGGTGGGAAATTTCTGGAGATTTGAGGGATGGACCCTGGAGAGGGTGAGGTTTGAGGAGAGGTGGGACCTCAGACAGGTACACTGCAATAAGACTCCACCCTCCCAACCAGCCATTCCCTTCTGAGGAACCACTGTTCCCAATCTCAGGAGATGGGTGGAAATCACTCAGAATTACAACTGATCTCCAGGAGGGAGGGGGGAGGAGATGCAAAGCTGAAATCAGAGGGACAGATAACGGCAGGTTGATGCTTGGCTGGGAAGGAGATAGGGTTGCTAACTCCAGGTTGGGAAATTCATGGAGATTTGGGGAGTGGAACCTGGAGAGGGTGAGGTTTGAGGAGAGGTGGGACCTCAGACAGGTACACTGCCATAGCCTCGACCCTCCAAACCAGCAATTTCCTCCTGGGTAACAATTGTTGCCAATCTCCAGGTGAGGGCTGGAGATCACTCAGAATTATGACTGCTCTCCAGATAGCAGAGATCGCTTCCCCTGGAGAAAATGGTGGACTCTGTGGCAGTCAGAGCTTCAGAGCATGGAAAATGGTGGACTCTGGCAGTCAGGGCTTCAGAGCACAGGAGAGGCTGCAGGTGTGTGTGTGAGAAATAGAAAGCTGAAGAGAGAGGGGGAAATAAAGGTAGGTTGTTGGGTGGCTGGGAAGGAGATAGGGTTGCCAACTCCAGGTGGGAAATTCCAGGAGATTTGAGGGATGGAACCTGGAAAGGGTGAGGTTTGAGGAGGGCTGGGACTTCAGACAGGTACAATGCCATAGACTCCACCCTCCCAACCAGTCATTCCCTTCTGGGGAACCACTGTTCCCAATCTCAGGAGACAGGTGGAAATCACTCAGAATTACAACTGATCTCCAGGAGGGAGGTGGGAGGAGATCCAAAGCTGCAATCAGAGGGGCAGATAATGGCAGGTTGATGCTTAGCTGGGAAGGAGATAGGGTTGCTAACTCCAGGTTGGGAAATTCATGGAGATTTGGGGAGTGGAGCCTGGAGAGGGTGAGGAAAGGTTGGACCTCAGACAGGTACACTGCCATAGACTCGACCCTCCAAATCAGCCATTTCCTCCTGGGTAACAATTGTTGCCAATCTCCAGGTGAGAGCTGGAGATCACTCAAAATTACAACTGCACTTCAGGTAACAGAGATCAGTTCCTCTGGAGAAAATGGTGGACTCTGTGGCCTCCACAGCACATTGACAGTGAGTGCCCAGGGCCTTGGCACTCTCCCAAAACCTCTTTCTAGAGCTCGTTGTATTTATTTCCACAATGGGCCTTATTCCTAGTTATGTATAATAGTAATATATGCATATTATATTTGTGGGTTTAGAGTTCAAGCCAGTCTAAATTAAATAAAGTCAATAGGTTTAGACTGGAGTAACTGCATAGTAACTGTTCTTGATACATAAATAAGGGAGTGTTTTATTAATTGTTTTTAGATGTTTGTGATATTTATTGTTAATATGTTTTTATGATGTTAGCCACCCTGAGTCTGCTTTAGCGGGGAGGGCAGGGTACAAGTCTAAGAAATCTAATATATATAATTCTCTTAGCGTATTGGCCATTTCCAGCTCTCCCATTGACTATGCAGTGTGGTTCCATCAGTCATTGGGCCGTCAGCCGCCACTCAAGAGTACTCATGTGTCATTGGCCAGATGCTGGGTCTACTCCTCTTCCCTGCTCATTTTCACTTCAGCCCTTGTTCCCTGTCAGATTTACTGGCAGACAGCTCCCTCTACTGAGGAAGAAGACACTTCTATTAGCTCCTGTGTGGGAATAACTTTCCCCTCAGTGGCTGTTGGTAGGCAACCAAGCTTGCTTCTGACAGTAAAAAGACAAAGGACTTTCAGCATAACCTCCTCCCCCACCCACTGCCAGCTCTTGGCCACTTTCCTGACAGAATAAACTGAAAACGGTTCTCTCTCCTTTTTGGTTCCACCATGGCTGGCTGGCTAATGAGGTGGGTCAGTGGCCATCAAACCATTCTCTTCAACCCCATGCTTTTTGGCTGACTTTCACCTAGGATTGCCAGTCTCCAGGTGTACCCTGGAGATCTCCCGCTGTTACAATTGATCTCCAGATGACAGAGATCACTTCCCCTGGAGAAAATGGCTGCTTCGGAGGGTAGACCCTATGGCATTATACCCTGCTGAGTCCTTCCACTCCCCCCCCCCGAAATGCTGCCCTCCACAGGATCCACCCTCCAAATCTCCAGGTATTTCCCTACTCAGAGCTGGCAATTCTCCTCTGTCAGTAAAAGGCCCTTTCCACACCTATCTTGGCCTTTGGGAGAAAACTCATTGGGGCCAGTCCTGATAGGGTTGCCAACTCCAGGTGGGAAATTCTTGGATATTTGAGGGATGGAGCCTGGAGAGGGTGAGGCTTGAGGAGGGGTGGGACCTCAGACAGGTACAATGCCATAGACTCCACCCTCCAAACCAGCCATTCCCTCCCAGGGAACCACTGTTGCCAATCTCCAGTGAGGGCTGGGGAGCACTCAAAATTATAACTGCTCTTCAGGTAGCAGAGATCAGTTCCTCTGGAGAAAATGGTGGACTCTGTGTCATTATACCCTGCTGAGGTTGCCACTGCAAATTATCACTGAGTGCCCAAAGTCGGGGCACTCTCCCAGAGCCTCTTTCTAGAGCTCTTTGTATTTATTTCCACAACGGGCCTTATTCCTAGTAAATAAATAAAATAATTACTAAATAATGTTGAAAAATGCAGACATGTTCAGTTGGATCTAACCATCTTTAATGCTCTATTTTGGAGATCATGAGACATAGAGGCCCAAAAGCCATATATGCATTGAGAGCTGTAGTAAAGAGGAGAATCGGGTGTCAATGAATGAAAAAGCTGCCTGGATCCAACCACTTATGTGAAAAATAAGTGAGAGGAAACAGAAAATGGCATGAAAATAAATCATTATCGGTTCAGGTCTCTTAAGGCAGATGTTAAATCAAAATGGGAGTTTCAGACCAAAACTGCAGAAATGTGAAAGCTGAAATGATTACCTAATTCAGGGGTTCCAAATCTTCTTAGAATTTGAGAACACATATTGGGTGCCATCACAAAACAGCTGACACCAGGGCACAGTCAGGCACAATATTTCATGACGTTATGGCCAACCACAGAAACTGGGAGGTTCCATACAACCTTTTATGATGGAGGCAACTGTTTCCAAATGTGTGCTTTCTACTGAAAAAACATGTTGTCTTTTGAGCTGTCCTTCTCTCCAGTGAGATAGGAGAAAGTCATGACTGATCCTCGGGGGAAGAAAAAAGTGGGCACCAGGAAACACGCTGGCAGGTACCCCATTGAGGAGCACTCACTTAATTAACAGCAAATTAAACCATTGACACTGTAGGACCAAAAATGAACACACATGAAGCTGCCTTATACTGAATCAGACCACTGGTCCATTAAGGTCAGTATTGGCTACTCAGACTGGCAGCAGCTCTCCAGGGTCTCAGGCAGAGGTCTTTCACATCACCTACTGCCTGGTTGTTTTAAGTGGAGATGTTGAGGATTGAACCTAGGACCTTCTGCATGCCAAGCAGTTGCTCTACCACTGAGCCACAGTCGCTATGCATGCAGTGTAACATATGTACTTCAGAAACTGGACAATTTTTCCAATTAAATATCATTATTGTTCTGCTTTAGACTTTGTTATTAAATGGGATATATGTCTCAAGTTCCAAATAACACTGTATTTTACAAGAGAATATTCTTCAAAGTTCCAATAGATGTCAGTATGAAAATAAAAAAGAAACCTAGAAACGTAATACTGTCACAAAGTAAAGCATCCAGAAAGTTTTACATTGGTTGATTCAAAATCCAGTAAGCTACGAAAATAACCCATTACTTAAAGATGAAACATAAATAATAAGCACAAATGAACTGTTTGCTGATTGGTGCTATTGATAATAATTTATGGGACCCAGTCACAGCTATAGCAGATGATGTTTTACATGTACTGTTACATACAGTACTTGCTGTTTGTGCATTTGGTTCATTATGCAGGCCCATGTAGAAAAAACTTTGTTCTGAGTATGTATAGCCCTGCCCAGGTTACAGTGGATCTATCCCTAGTCGTGATTAGTGCAGGTTATTTTACTATTTTAAAGTGTTTGGATATTATTCTGGTGCTAATACTTCAGAGGATACAAAATTATCTGATACAAAATTGCCTATACATCTTTACATTGTTGCATTATCCCACAAAAGCTGTAATAAGTCTCCTGTCCAGCTAAAGCTAACTTGTAGCTCTTTTCAGACACTATAAACCTGTGTATCGGGAGGGTGCACTACCCATGATTTCCCAATATGCATTGTCACCATGCTGCATGACCAGAGGCTACACACATATTTACCATACATGCACGGCTGTGGTATGCGTGTACCAGAGCTGTAAGCTATAGTGTGTAAATAGTGTATTACCACTGTTCACACAACTTATATCTAGGGGATCTACACATGGTTGGTAGGTTCCTGGTATGCACAACAGTAACATCTGAAAAGTTCTTATGTCTCATAGGGATTGAAGGAACTCTGTTAGTATTTGGAACATGTGAAGTGGAAGCGGGTTAATTTGGGGGGATATGCACATTATCTAAATAAACTATGAAACTGTTTCATCCAAAGTCTACATTGCCATATACTTTTCTACATATAAAGTCAAATTCTTGGTCATTTTATTATTTCAGTTGTATCACAATTCACATCAGGTCCTTTTGAAAAAGTCAACCCAGACATCTTGTCAGGATTCATATACAATAGCTGGTATACATACTTCCTATCCATATCTAACTAATGGATAGATCTAGAGAAAATTACTGTATTCTTTTTTTAAAAAGCTTTAAAAACCTTCCTGGCAACTAACACCCTACCTTTTCTCTACCTATATGCAGGGCTTTTTTTGTAGAAAAAGCCCAGCAGGAACTCATTAGCATAATAGGCCACACCAAACAGCAGAAACTCATTAGCATATTAGGCCACACTGCTGACAGCACAGATCATTAGCATATTAGGCCACACCCCCATGTTACCAAGAGTATAGTCATCCAGCCACACCCACCTTTTGCTTCTTATTCTGTTTACCTTGTTTGTTGTCAACCCAGGGCTTTTTTTGGAGCAGGAAAACCTTTGCATGTTAGGTCACATACCCCTAATGTAGCCAATCTTAATGAGTTTCTGCTGTTGGGTGTGGCTTGTTATGCTAATAAGTTCCTGCTGGGCGTGGCCAACTCAGGAGCCAGCTGGAACTCTGTTCCTGTGCGTTCCTGCCCAAAAATAACCCTGCCTATATGTAATGGTTGAGGAGGTCTTGTTTCAATGTATCTGAGGAAGTGTGCATGCACACAAAAGCTTGTACCTAGAATTAAACTTTGTTGGTGTGAAAGGCACCACTGGACTCAAACTTTGACCTGATAAAACTGTTTGCCATAAATGGATCAGCCTCCAGAGCTCAAAATGCAGGCTTGAGAAGCTGCATCTTGCTAATGTTCCACAACTGTAAATGAAAGGCAATAAATAACCAGTGGAACTGCTTTGGGGATCCCAGCGTTGGAGAAAAATTGGTAATGCAATTATTCTGCACCTAATCTCTTAAGTGTGCCCATCTATGTAGTTGTATGGATTGATCTTATTTCAAAATGCATTTTATGGTAATTAAAGAGCAACTTGAGTTTTGAAACCCAATGAACAAGCCAAAGAATGACAGAATGAGAACCAGCAACATTTAGTAATCTAGGTCTGAGCAAGGTCAGAACTAGGAGAACATAGAAACACTACTGGATAAAGCTAAAAGCACAAGAGAGTTAAAGCTGGGAGAGAACTGAGAAAGGAATTCAGAAGCAAGATATGATTTTTGGCTGAGGCCAAATCCAAAAACTCAAGCCAAAATGGGGCATAAGTTCAAAGGCAAATCTGAGAACAAGAGGGGGGGAAACACCCTGGTTTTTAGTACAGGGACATATCATTGTCTTACAGCTACAGAACAGCTAGATTTGACAATGATACTCCTCTTTCACAACCATTGGGAGGCAAACCTTTTCTTGCCCACAGACAGCCGCCTAACCTTAAACAACTTCTCATCCATAGCAATGTCCTTCCTAACATAGACATGGACTCTGGCACCAGGGCCTGCAGCAAACCAAGATGTCAGCTCTGTCCTCATGTTCACTCTGACAGCACAATAACTGGACTTAACAGCACCAGCCTTACCAACCAATTCAGGCTATACACTTGTTCATCTTTCAGTGTTATGCATGCTATCAAATGTCAGCAATGCCCTTCCACTCTCTACATCAGCCAAACAGGTCTTCCCTATGCAAAAAAATACATAGACATAAATTTAGCATAAAACAACAACACCATAACACTCAAAACCCAGTTGTGGAACACTTTAATCTTCCAGGTCATTCCATTGCTGACCTAAGAGCAGCAGTCAAACACAGAAGCTTCAAGGGGAGTTCACTCCTACGTTCACAACAATGGATTGCCTAGGGCTGAATAGGGACACAGGACTCTTTATCTCGCTACAGATGCTAATTTTCTGCTCTAAGCATTTCTCCTCTCCTCTAATTATGATGCACATCATACCTTTCCATCCTGAGTTCCTTCTTTGCAACACTCCTATCACCTTCCGACTGGGATATAAGGACTCAAATCTCCATTCCAACTTGGATCTGATGAAGGAAGCTTTGCCTCTCTAAAGTTTATACCCCAGAAAACTTGTTACAGAAGGAAAGGTCCAAAATATTTAAATATTTCTAGGTTCCAGGTGTAATGACATAATGTTTCTTCTTCAATGGCAGAAGAACACTATGCATGAATCGACTGGATCACTCAGATCTGTTTTATTACCAGTAGTGTCTTCCTCTGGCACAAGATCACTTCTCCCTGATGCAAGAGGCTCAGTCAGTGCAAAAATGGCAGTCCACTGTCCAAATTCACAGACTTCCATGTGGCAGCTAGAAGTTTATTCAGTTGAGAATATGGTTATGTTCCTCCCTCATAGGCCTTTACACCTGACTGTTTTGTCTGGACCAGGCTTGGTAGCAGTCTTTTGCAAAACATTAATTACTGTCTGCCCTTTAAATTGGGTTGTATCCAACACAAGGACCATGAAAGAAGTGCTGACCTTCCTGGCTTTCTCTTCCCCGCCAGCCAGGTATTTTCACCCAGGGAAAATTTAGTCATTTGACCCACATGGCACAATAGACATGTGGGTCAGGAGGCTGCAGTAAGGAGGGGGAAAGAGGAAGAAATACCCCTGAAAAAAACTGGAGGGAGCTACTTCACCCTCTTCCTCCATCCCCTCCTGATCTGTGTGGCTATTAGAGTTGCCAGCCAACCACTGGCAACTAATAGAAAGCTCAAGGGGGGAGCACATGTAAATTACCATCACTCCAATGGTGTGACAACACTTCTGGTGGGAATCCAGGAGTGACATCAGCACATTGGGGTGATGCTCTAGTGTGGCCCAGAGGTGCTGCCTTACTCTTGGGGCACCCCACTTCTGACCTGAACCAAAGACCCACAAAATCAAGCCAAGGAAGGCACTCTTCAACCTGAACCACAAAGCAAGCCAAAGCTCTGGAAAAAGGATCTCCATTTTCAGGTTGCACAAGGCAGCCCTTGAAGCAATCTCCAGCCTTCCCCCCACACAGCAAGGTATGCATATGAAACAATGGCAAGTTCCAAGAGGTATTGTATCTGCATTTCTAAAGCTATTCAGTGGCCACCTGGGAAATAGCCCTTCTTTCTCCAGAACTACATGTTACCCTTATGTGTGAAACCTATGTCTATGTCAAAAGTCCTTTGTCTCCACACCGGTCCATCCTGCTCCATCCATCAGGATACTGAGATAATCAATAAAACATTCAAATGTTTAGCAATCCTTCCTGGCTACTATCAGGGACCCATTTCTTACCTCATGTCTAAATCTGGGAACTTATTCAACGAGGCAGGCCATTGGTGGTAACCAATGTTCCCTCTAAGCAGTGGAGTCTTGTGAGCAAAAATTCTACTTTGTGAGCTACTGGCATGAAAGTTGTGAGCAGCTGACTGACCTGGCTACTGCATAAATTAGTTTGCTTCGCTCTGGAGCCATCCTTCCTGAGCTAAGACAAAAATGTGTGAGCTGGAGGCTAAGAAACTGTGAGCTAGCTCATACTAACTCAGCTTAGAGGGAACAGTGGTGGTAACACTAGGATTCCATTGAAACTGTGTTTTATGACAGCCTTAATGTCTAGAAGTCTGTGAGAGTCTCACAACCTCAGAGTCAAAAATGGCTGCTGGGGTGCGTGTATGTGAGGGGAAACTGGAAAGATCAGGGACCATCAGCATCTTCCAGGCTGTGGGATCAAACACAGTGAGTTAAAGCCCTAGGAGATAGTTAGAAACTCTCGAACAATGCAATCCCATGCAGTGTTACTTTAGTCTAAACACATCGAAACAAGTGGATGTAAATGGGATTAACTCCCACAGAGGTCTGCACAGCAAATCTCTTAGAAGCTCTGCTTCATCCAGCTGCCTTTGCTTCCTTAGAGTAAACAAACAAAACATTAAATAAAATAATAACATGATTTAAAAACCTCAACAGTCAGCTTTCAGGGTCAATCTGTCTATCATGCCACCCCTAGGGAATGTATGATGGGAGTTCATTTCTGTTTTCTCCTCTTATCCTCTTAAGTCTCTGAGCTTTTTCTCTTTTATCTGTCCACATTTTCACCTGATATCAAGACAAGAAACTTCCTTGGTTGGCTGCTTATAAGGAGCTGCTTAATCAGGCAGCAAAGCAGACACTCAAACTTTGTCACAGGCAGAACTTAAGAACATAATTATGTTCTTATGTTCTTAAGGGGTGGGGAAAATTAGAGAACAGCAGTAGGTGACATAAAAAAGTCTTTGGTTGAACAGAAGGCCCATCCCACTTTCCTCACAATATCATCATCAGTACTTGACGGGCTCACACAACAATGGATTAGCTCTCCCAGCACGTGGAGAGTGCACTGACAATAAACTTATGTGGACTTTATGATGTTTTTATGAGTCAGTATACATTTCCCAGCTAATGAAAAACTGTCTTCTAAAGTGATAAATGATAGGAAGGAATCGCTTTATGGCTGGCAAAACATCCAATGAAAGCTCTGGTTCACTTCACAGGATTATTCCAGCAGAATCATTTCCCAGTGATGTAGCCAATATTAATAACCTTAGTGATAGCACTTAGTGATGGGTAGGGAGAGGGCAGCAGAGGGAGAGAGTTACTCAGCAAGAATATTACAACAGGCAAGATATCCAACCATAATTCTTAGTGTAGGCACTTTTGGAATTTTGGAAAAGGGTAGTAGCCACCACAATAAAATGGCTGCCATGGGATTTGTGTCTAGGGCCAAACCAAGCTGTGATATACTTTCCCGCACTGAACCCAATGCTCAGCTAGTCTGAGCCAGTGTTCCCTTTTTCTTCCTGTTCCATTCATAAACCTTTGGTTTTTATCCCCAAGAGTCAAGAAACAAGTGGGTGCCAGGAAACACACCTGGGCACCATGGTACCCTTGGGCATCATATTTGGGATCACTAATTTAGCTTACTTTGATTCCGTAGTGTTTTCCCTGACAGTTGTTTCTGTTTACAGAAACTAATCACTTTGCTGGCTCACTAGCTTGTGGAATGCTCACGTTCTAGATAAGCAGAATAACTCCTTACCAGAGCCATTCCAGCTGTCTGATTGCAGGAGCAAGCAAATGCTTTGATTGCACCCGGTGGAGAAAAGGCAGAGGGGATAGAAGTAGAGGTTTCAGCCTAGGCCAAATATATACCAAAGCCCACTGACTGGCATCTGTGACAAACTGACTTCCAAAACCAGGGTGCTTAGTGCATCAAAAGCAGTGAACTGAGAGATTAGGGTTAACGCCTCACTGTAAAGCACAGTTTGATTGACAGGCTCAGGGCTTTTTTCCTGGGGGAACATGCCAGAATCAAGTTCCAAAACCTCTTCAACAAAATTCTTTTTAAAATGTTTAAAAGTTCATGAGTGTTCAGTAAACAGATTGAAAACTTCATTTCCCTCTTGAGAATTCCAGCACCTCTTAAAAAAAAAAGCCCTGGACAGGCTGCTGCCTGTGTGCACACCCTTCTCTCTGACTGGTCAGCGCCAGCTGAGGAGAGTTTTAAAAAGTCCTGTTAGTCTTGTTGTTTGGACTTTGGCTTGGCTGTAGCCAGTCAGGAGGTATGTGTGTGTTGGTCTGAGGGAAACAGATAAGTTCACTTGGGAAGTGAAGGGACACAGCTCCTTGTCCTTACTGTGTACCATCACATTTCAGGAAAAGTTCAGAAATTAGAACTTAAAGTCTAAGTGTCAGTCCTAGCTGAATTCCATTTATTCACAGTCTCTAGAACTGGGGTTTAGGTCTCAAAGAAGAGACTAAGCTGTAGGTTGAAACTGAAAAGGATTATTGTTCCTAGAAAGATAAGGGTATTTCTTATCCAGTTATTCAGTGGGTTCAACTCAGAAGGGACCCCTGGTTTGTGTGAAAAGGGCAATGGTCTTAGACTCCTCAAGAGTCAGAACGAAAGTTGTAATCCCAAAAGGGAGGTATTTAAATACAGGAAGAAAGTACTAATTTCCAGTAAACTAAGATAGTTATATGAAACTTCATTAAGACATATTGTTGCTGAAAAAAATCTCCAAGACAAACAAACCTCTCACAGTTAAAAACTGAGTCTCTAAGAAAATAAGCTTCAACTATACTCTGTTGCCTGTTCAAAACAACAAAATTAATCTCAGTTTCTCATCCTCTGCCTATTCCTAACCCAACTGTGCCTGTTCAATAAAATCGATATTCACTTCAAGTGCCATTTACAAAGGGAATTATAAGAGGGCTCCTACAATAAATCTCTGGCCTGTGCAAAAGCCAAATAACTTCTCTATCACAGGGTGGGACATGCAGAAACTTATAATTCTATTATTATAATATGCCACTAAGGGGCTACTCAAAAAGAGTGGGGAAAGAGCGTGGGTGGGAAAATCTGCCTCACAGTAAAGAAGAAGCAGGGGTCCATCATAGCATTATTGGGGAACCTGTAAGGGCATTGCTTGTATTTGATAAAACTGTGAAGACTTGTAATGACTACTGATGAAGGTTAAACCAGAAAATGCTAAAGCATGATTAGAGATGAACATCAAGTAATGACTACTGGGGAATTACACAACTTTAAAGTGAATGATGAAGAAATTGTGATTGTTAAAAGGTTATCTATTCCTTGGCTCAAATATCAACCAAAAGAGAGTCTGCAACCGAGAAATCAGAAGGAGACTGATGCTGGGAAGTGCAGCCATGGGAAGGGGCTAGAAATGATTCTTAAGTGTGAGGATGTGTCACTGGTGACCAAAATCAAGTTAATTCATGTCATTGTATTCCCCATTACTATGTATGGGTGTGGAAGTTGGACAATGAAGAAAGCTTGCAGGAAGAAAACAGATTCCTTTGAAATGTGATGTTGGAGGAGAATTTTACGGATACCATGGACCACCAAAAAGACAAATCAGTGGGTTCTAGATCAAATCAAACCTGAACTCTCCCTTGAAGCTAAAATGACTAAATTGAGGCTGTTGTATTTTGGTCACATTATGAGAAGTCAAGAGCCACTGGGAAATGCCGTAGTGCTGGGAAAAGTTGAAGGCAGCAGGAAAAGAGGAAGACCAACATGAGATGGATTGACTCAGTCAAGGAAGCCATGGCCCTCAGCCTGCAAGACCTGAGCAAGGCTGTTAACACTAGGACATTTTGGATGACATTCATTCATAGGGTTGCCATAAACTGGAAGTGACTTAGCAGCATTTAACACACAAACACATCATGGTGCTGGGGCAGGGGAGCCAAAGAAGCAGAGCCTGCTGAGGAGTCAAGGGAGGGACTGGAAATCTCTCTGTGAAAGCATCTCTCTTTCCTCATCTAAAAGCAGCCTTGCTGGGACCTGATTATACCAAGGTGTCCATATCCATATATAAATCAAAGGGGGATTGTCTATCTGCTTGTCTTTCTTCTTTACTTTTAAACTCATCTGCTGATGTTGACACAATCTTGTCAACTGTAAAGCTGACAACTTGCCCCTTGGATCCCTGTCCCTCATGGCTGGGTAAATCCTGCAATGAAGTGGTTGGAAACTCCCTGAGGGAGATTATTAATCTTTCTCTCTCCCAGGGTTGCTTCCCTAGGTCCTTGAAGGAGACCATTGTTAGCCCCCTTCTTAAGAAAGCATCCTTGGATCCTGAGGACCCAGCAAATTATCACCCAATCTGAAATCTTCCTGATCTTGGGAAGGTGAGTGAGAGGGCAGTGGCAAGACAGCTTCAAGGGTTCTTAGATGAGACATTGGGACTCAACCTCTTCCAGTCTGAATTCATGCCCAAGTGTGGAACTGAGGCAGCCCTAGTGGACAACCTCCAAAATCAATTGGATAAGGGCAGGTCTGTGCTGCTGACTTTATTGGACATGTCAGCAGCATTTGACACCAAGGTATAAGGTGGTGCATATACCGGAATCCTACTGACTGACAAACATACCTACATGCCTCCAGCTACCATACCAAATGATCCATTGTATACAGCCAGGCTCTATGATATAGCCACATCTGCCCCAATCCTACAGTCAGAGATTCTTACTTGAGGGATTGACAACAAACCTTTTTGGAACAAAAGTATCCATCTGATGAAGTCAGGAAACAGATTAACAAAGCCAGAATGTTACCCAGAGAAACCCTGTTGCAAGACAGGCTCAAAATACACAATAACAAACACCACTAGAGGTCACTTACAACCTCTTCTGGATAATGACAGTTCTCTTTCAGATGTACTGGAGGGGGGGCAAACCTTTTCTTGCACACAAACAGCCCCCCCAGTCTCAAACAACTCCTCACCCAAAATAATGCAACATCTAATTTGAACACGGATCCTGGTACCAGAGCCTGCAATAAAACCAGATGCCAACTTTGTTGCCACATATACCCAGACAGCATGTCACTGGACATCAACATCAACAACATCATTTCTGACTTATTCACATGCTCATCTTCTAACATTGTCTATGTCATTAAATGGCAACAATGCCCTTCAGTTCTCTACACAGGGCAAAAAGATCAAACCCAACAGCAAAGGATAAATGGACACAAATCTGACATCAAGAATCACAAGGCTGTGAAACCTGTA
The DNA here is from genome assembly GCA_029375565.1 of Gekko gecko. NCBI lineage: Eukaryota > Metazoa > Chordata > Lepidosauria > Squamata > Gekkonidae > Gekko > Gekko gecko. Next base: position 59,119,424 of record JAPDNY010000011.1, on the reverse strand, counting down.
GGAGAACACTTCAGCCTTCCAAGACATTTAATGGGTGACCTCAAAAGAAGTTCATGAACAGACTAGAAAGGGAAATTGCTGAGTTGCAAGTTATTACAACACTCGGAAGAATGAAATCCCCATGATTTAACAAGGAAATTGGTTTCTTATCTCACTACATATGCTAACCTCATTCAGCCCTTACGTCTGTATTCTCATCAGTCCCCCAGAAGAGCCATGTGTCCTCTTTATTTTATTGTATTTTTTATTTGGAATAATAGAATAGTAAATTGTAATGTAACATAATGAATAGTAGAATATAATAATTTGAAATGGTAGACTGGAATGTATTTCTCTGGTCTGGGGACAGGGGAGATAACTCTACACAGCCAATCAACCCACTTCAAAGAAGAAGTTGCTTCCATGCTTAAGGACAAGATGGAGCATAATGGCAGGATCTCACTTAATACTCTCAGCATTACATAATTAAAGGATCATCTGCCCATCAATCTCCAATTTTGACATATTTATTTCCTTCACTATGTTTCCCCTCAGAATTAAACCAAAACAAATGGTAATCATACAGACTAAGTTTGTTATTCCTGTTTGGTGCTTGAATTTGATAAACATTTTCATTATGCTATATGCTAATTTACTGCTCATTGCTCTGCCTATATGTACAGACTGGTAATTTCCAGGGGTCTTTTGGGGCCGGAGCATGCTCAAGCACTGCTCTGGCAGCCCAAGCACCCACACAAAGGGGGCGGTGGCAGCAAGCCCCGCTCCCAGCTCCCTGCCCCAAGCATGGCAGCCCAGGGGAGGCCCATTGCCGACCTCCTGGGGCCTGCACTGGAGCGCTGCAGCCCAGGGGAGGCTCGAGGAGGTCCATTGCTGGCCTCCCGGGGCCCACACTGAAGCACTGTGGCCCTGGGGAGGCATGAAGAGGCCCGGGGCCCATGCTGGAGTGCTGCGGCCCTGGGGAGGCTCAAGGAGGCCCATCGCTAGCCTCTCAGGGCCCGCGCTGGAGTGCTGTGGCCCTGGGGAGGCACAAGGAGGTTCATCACCCAGGGAAGGCCTTGGTCGCGGTAAGTGAGGGATCCACCGGGGTGGTGGTGGGGGGGCTTGATGGGGGGTAGGGGAGCCTTCCTCCCTCTCCCCATCTCTTTGCTCTCTTTCCCTCCTTTCCTTTTCTTTCTTTCCCTTCTCCTCTTTCTTTCCCTTCTCCTCTTTCTTTCCCTTCTTTCCTTCTCTTTTTTCTCTTTCCCTCCATCTTCCCTTCTCTCTCTTTCTTTCCCTCCTTCTTCTCTTCTCTCTTTCCCTCATTTCATTCTCTCCTTTTCCTCTTTCCCTTCTTCTTTCCTTCTTTTTCTTTCCCTCTTTCCTTCTTTCTTTTGATCCCCTTTCCTTCCTTCTTTCCTTCTCTACTCTCTCTTTCCTTCCCTCTTTCCTACTTCTGTGGCCCTTCTCTCTTCACTTCTCCCCCCCCCGCAGGCCAGCTGGGGAAGGGAAGGGGAGGCTTTTGAAGATACCTTCCCCCCTTCCTTTTGCTTCCCCTTCTGACATCACTTCTGGTGATGTCAGGGGGCATGGCAGATGCTAATGAGCTATTATGCTAATAGCCTAGTAGTTCATTAGCATACCTTATGCTAATGAGCTCCTGCAGTTCTTTTTCTACAAAATGACCCCTGGTAATTTCCATTTTATTATATCTGAAGAAGTGTACGTACACAGAAAAGCTTTTAACTTGAATAAATCTTTGTTGGTCTTAAAGGTGCTACTGGAGTCAAACTTTGTTAATTTGTCCTTTACCGTGTCAGGAAAGATACCTTGTCAAATCAATCACCCTTCCTACACCAGCCAAAGTATTCAGATGCCACTTCTGTATAAGTTAATTTCATTTTCTTTATTTCAAGTATGCACTAATGGGCACCTCCAGTATTTAGCTATCCAGTCAATAACTGGTATGATGTTCACCAATTGGTATTTTCCCCATAAGCATTCAGGTATATAGGAAAGACTCCACAACACAAGCCCACCTATTCTGTAGATAGTTGGACCACAGTACATATGCTTAAGATTTCCAAGGTATTTTGATGTGACAGACTTGTCTCATGGACTGATTTGTGTAACAAGTGCCAATCAGCCATATCACAGAGCATGTATAATGTTCAAGCACCACAACAGCTTCGCACATTGTTGCTGAATGTTGGTCTTTTCCTTCTGCAACAGCCTAGTGGCATGTCCAGAGGAAATCCAAAAGTGTGACCCCTCTGTAGGAATCTGGATCTATGCATGGACTGTCCTTATTCACATGGTACAAAGGGTTATAGCTCATAATTTGGAATATTTTTATAAAGATACATTAATAAGGAAAACCGAAATCAAGTATTCAAGTAGTGCTCCCTTTGTGTTAGAGATTATAATTTACAAGTGATTACAGTTGTTATTCCCTCACCACTTGAAAAACACCTCACATCCTGGTAGACAAGAATGGCTTGATACATGAAAGGAATTTTTCTGCATGCTTAGACTGACATCTATTGAGGTCTAAAAGTTTTAGGAATATAGACAGTTGAATGAAAACAGAATTTCAATATAAAGATATAACAAATAGAAATACAGGAATGTATTTATACTATTTATGTTTTTTAGATAAGCAGTTCATGCTTAACTTTTTGCACATAGAAAATATAAAAGCTGTAAATTTAAAAAAACCCAGTCTGTTAGCTTACACAAGGAAATGAGGGCATGGCAAAACTCTGAAGCATGTGTTCTATTCACTTAGTTTTTCCACTGCTGCCCTTGACCCACCCCTGTAGCTGTCATCCTCCTACACCTCAGTTCCCTCCAAAGGCCCTACTGGTGGTCTTTGCTATATACATCACAGCTGTTTCTCCCACACTGCACAAAATTCCTCTCCTGTGTCTATTTACAAATCTCATAATCTCCTCCAATGCTGGAGAATCATAACTTTATTTTATCTTCAGTTGTTTGCAGCTACAGCTAATAAGTAAATAAAAAGTCAACACACAGCAGCTGCATATTCTCGACACCTACAAAAGTTGTGTGATATGTGAAGAACCTCTTAGTCTTGCATCATGTTATGTGGACATTGAACAAAAACAAACCCCTGATTTAATTTTCTTCTTCTTTTTATTTCTTGTCCATTAAGGCCTTTTGGACGCAGATCTGATTCTGGGAACTGCAAACTGGTTTCCAAACACAATGCTAAGTGCTGGTTCTTTCTGGCAGTGCCCTAAATGGTCTAAAAGTGTGGTACTTCTATACAAGCCTGCCTGCATCTTAAGATCTTTTGCTGAAATATCAAGTATATTGTCATTGTACCTTTTCTCTACATTTTTTTGAATGCACAGCTGTGCTGTACTTGGCAGGGGTGAACTCAGGGCTTTGCTAGTCAGTCACCTGTCAGGAAGTGACCCCAAACTCCCTGTTTTTTGTTCCATTTCACTGAAAACAATTTGGATTTTATCCCTAAGACTCAAGAAGCAAATAGGCATCACAAAACAACCTGATGGCTGCCATGTTAGGGACCACTGCTCTAACCCCTGCACTGTTGCCCTGCTCTGGGTATTCTCACCTTCAGAAGTGATATGGGCAATGATGGCCCCAGGTTTTTTCACCAACTAGGTGAGGATACATTCTGGTGCCCCCCCATGTGGGGTGGGGGCGGGTGCCAGAGCTGCAGTGGGTGGGTTGAGGGGGCGAGCTGCAAATGGATGGGGGGATCGCTTGAGGGGAGGAGCTCCAAAGAGACCACAGGGGTGGGGGCAGCAGAGGGCAAGTGGCACTTTCCCGTCATCCCAGGCTGTTCCCTGTGCCTGTCCCTTCCACCTCCTTCTCTTTCTATCTGGGGGGCTGCAAAGAGGGGATTCTCTTGCTGGTGACAGAGCAGGAAGCTGGCAAGGGAGGCTTTCTGTGCAGGGTGAGGAGGGGACGAGGCCGGCCAGAATGGCATCCTCATCAAGCCGTCACCCTAGGTGACAGTCTAAAATTTAACAATAACAGGCCACCCCTGGATATGGGTGCCTACCATAAACAAGGACTTTTCTGTGGTGGCTCCGTATTTTAGAATACACTTCTGAGAAGTAATTATCAAGATTTTACTCTGTTCTCCTTTGGGTGACAGCTAAAAACATTTTTTTATTTACTCAGGCCTTTGCTGCCATTGGGCTATTTTCAAGATTCTTTTTTGCTAGTGATGGAGGTTTATTTTTGCTCTTACTTTGTTTTTATGGTAATAAACTGTTACAGATTAGTGTTCTTAATACTGGCTGTAAAATGCTTTGGAGAGCCAGGTAAGGTGAAAAGGTGGGGTAAAAATGTTTGAAATAAATACAGATATATAATAGTGTGGTGACAGATATAGCCAGCCAAGAGCAATACTGTTCCAGCCAAACACATTTCTCTCCCAGAGTTATAGCTAACCAGCAGTCAGATACATCTCATACAGTTTAGTTTTGTAACAGGGAGCTTTGGGAAAACAGCTCTGTGTCATTGTAATATTAACTTTTCTCCCAGTTGGCCCCTGGAATCACCTGACACATTGGCTTCTCTGACCAGACAGGAGATCAGAGAAACGACTTTCCTTTATTGCTATTGCTGTCTGGCCAGCATGGCCCAAGGGCTCCTTACAATCCCTTCACCAGGTGTTTAACCTCATTTCGACTCACGTGATAGAGATAGATGAAATCATGTCAAAATATACATGAATATTACTACTACCATTCACAATTGTCAGTGGCTGTTGAATATTCTGAGCTTAAAACTAGTTAAATGAGTAGCATTGTTGATTCAAGTACCCTTTATGATCAGGTTGCAAAGATCAGAGAATAATCTGGTTTTACAAATTTCTGAAAATACATTTACAAGGCAATTCTAACTCGATGGGCTTAAAAGTGTGTAATACTGTTTAAGACTTCACTGTTGCCTGTCTACTTTCACCCTACCTCTTATTCCACTAAGAAATCAATAGCCTGTTGGGAGACAAGGAATGTCCAACAACTGCACACTTGGCAAAAATCTGTACGCTATATTGAGGCCCAGGTCCTTAAGAAACAGGAATTAGGCAAGGTCAGCAAGACTCTGAGGGAAGGATATGGCATATTCTAAATAACACAAGGCTCTGGTTAAAACAGGCCCCTAAGATGGGAAAAGAAAAAAGGCTGTGGACTTTGTTTTCACTAGACTAATGTTTGGTTTCCCCATCTGCCTACTTCAGCGAGAGATGGAAGAGAAATGCTGAGTTTTCTGCCCAAATCACAGTCATTCATGTTCAAAAAGGGAATATCGGTCAGTCAGAACTAAAAGCAGCATTCTGTACTTACTTGAGCAAAAATAGCAGCATGATTAATTGTGTCTGTGATTCTAACAAGCTCTTTTCCTCAACACAAGCCAGACACCAGAAGGAGACATGATGAGATGCACTGAGATAGCAGATAGCCTGAGGGTCCTAGTGTCAAATTATCCCTCAATGTTCTTCACAGTGCTTTAGGTCTGGTGGACACATTGCAATTTATATGCTGACAAAATGCTTGAACTGGAGAAAAAAATACCTGAGGTAATAAAATTACACATGCACAGTCCAGTGTTTGACATGCTCCCGTAATTTTTCTTCCTTTCCTTTTAATCTAAATTAATCTGTTGTTGCTGCTGTTTGGGCTGGCTGTCACCTGCATGTTCAGTCTGGCCTCAGAAGGCAGACTGTGAAATGAACAATGGAGCATCTTGCACTTTACTCAGCACGAGAGTGACTGACAGAACAAAGTAGAAAAAGGCAAGGAAGATTTAGTTGGGGAGTGGGCATGAAAGGGACTGAAGGGCTGTGCTGAAAGAATGAAATTCAGTAAAGGATGGAGAGACATGAGAGGGATTATGTTTGTAACAAGTAGATGGTGAATTTTTTTTACATATTGCTCCTACACAAAATGATATATGTTTAACAAGAGCATTCAGAAATTTAACTGCTTAACAAAAGCAATTTATCTCATAACCTTAACTGTCCCTAGCGGATAATTCTGTTACTTAGTTTACATTTACACTGACTGTCTTGGGATCAAACATTGGAGCTCTGTGGGTGATGTAAGTTACCTGGTGGAAATAGGCACGGTAAATTCTGGAGTGACAAAAGGAAGTAATTGTTCTCAGAAAACACATAATCCATTTGTAGGATTCTTTGACACAAGATGTGTCGATGGTTACTAATTTTTAATGCCACAATGCTATATATGAGGTATGTAAATGAAATACCTATATAAAAGGAGTCTCCCTGTTCAGACACAGTGCATTTCTTATTACTAAATGCTGAGAATAACCAACAGGGGATGGCCATCTCCTGTATCAAGCAAGGGAATATAATTTAAGTCCAAACTATGGGTCCCAATGTAGTGCCCATAGGTGCCATGGTGTCCTGTTGGCACCTATTAAGTAACTTTTGAAAGTGGGCAGGTCAGTGGGCTCCTATCCAGTAGGACTTCTTCTTTTTTTTTTTTTAAGAAAGTTTATTAACAGGATATAGTAGCATGTTCCATATTCAACTAACAATTCTTAACATATCCTTTTCTAAGATTTTTATCCCCCCTCCCCTGGCTTCCAACGATGCTCCGCCCCCATTAACATTTTAATCAATATTCTCTTACATTCAATTCATTTTCAATATTCAAGTCATAAATTTCAATATTTTTCTTTTCTATTTTGACTATTAGGTAACTTTTCTATTACAGTCCCTTTTGTTACAGCACTTCTATTATTAATAACTATCAAAACAGAGCAGTCTATTTTTCACAGTCCTTCCAGTCTATCCAGTAGGACTTCTGATCAGCAACTAGGAATCTGATTGGCTGTGCAGGTTAAAATATCTGTTATTCATTCTGCAGGCAGGGCCAGTCAGGTCACCTTAAGTGGCAGTTCCCTCAGGCCTAGGTGGCAAGGCTTGGGCATTGATCAGAGCTGGGGGAAAGGGGATAGAATAGGAACACAGGATTGTGCCTAGAGAACTGGTTGATCCAGCAAACTCCCCCCCCCCCAGTCCAATCCTTAAATAGGCTGATAGGACAGTAGTTCTAAGTGCTCTGAAAGCAGCCCCAGGGCTCAAATTGCCAGACTTAATTGGGGCCAGAATCCTGCAAAAGATTACATCCACCATGATCTGGTCCAGGAGATGGAGAGCGAGTTGCCAGCATGGCACTGCATCTTCTCTGGGCTAACCTGACATGAGCCCTCTGCCTCCACCTCTCCTGCCAGGTGGAGGCAGATTCTGGTGGGCTTGTGGTCTGTGTCCTGGAGCTCCCACTGCAGGCTTTTTAGGGGCAAGTTCTGGAGGATCTCCATTGCAAGTTCCTCAGTGGCAAAATCTAGAGCCAATAAACCAGGGGCATATGCCCTTCAGGGAGTCTTTCAGAGTTTCCTGTTCTGCCTCAGGCCATGTCTGGCTCCTCAGTCTCCCTCTCAGATGCTTCTGAGTCAAAGTCCAGAACCAGCTTTATGGGGGTCACAACAGAATCATTGTTTTGATGGCAGCTACCACCACAGTGTTGCTACTGTTCTTTCTCTCACTTCTCTTTTCCAATGTATTTTTAAAACTTGCTCCTCTTGTCCTCTGCATTTGAGCTTCCTCTGTGCGTATGGCTCCACCTCCCATGGTGGCCATTTTGTAGTTGTGCCCACCACACTATGTCAAAATTCCAAACGTGCCCATAGGCTCAGAAAGGTTGAGGACCCCAATTGTAGATCTTAAACAAACCAAGACTGCTGCATCACTAAATTAGACAGATTAAGCCTAAGCCAATTTTTCACCCTTCTACTTCCTGTTTCCTGTCCTACTATAGTACATCTCCCAGTAGATCATGCTTCCAACTCTGCTGTTATTAGTCACTGCTATACAAAGCTGGATCGCCCAGAGGGCGAACTAGGTGCTCGCCTAGGGCATGCTGGCCTCAGGGGCGCCAAATGGTGCCCCAGTTCCCCCCCCAAAAGCACCCCCCTGCCACCTTAACTGGGTGCCCGCTGCTGCCGCTAGACCCCCGCCCCCTTCCCGGCTTTCCTGGGGCCCCCGCAGCCGCGGAGCCCCCAGAAAAGCCAGCACTGGGAGGGAGGGGGCGGAGGCTAGACCCCCGCCCCCTTCCCGGCTTTCCTAGGGACCCCACAGCCAAGGAGCCCCCAGAAAAGCCGGTGCCAGGAGGGAGGGGACGGTGGCTAGACCCCCCGCCCCCTTCCCAGCTTTCCTGGGGACCCTGCAGCCGTGGAGCCCCCAGAAAAGCCGGTACCGGGAGGGAGGGGGCGGTGGTTAGACCCCGCCCCCTTCCTGGCTTTCCTGGGGACCCCGCAGCTGCAGAGCCCCCAGAAAAGCCGGTGCCGGGACGGAGGGGGCGGCGGCTAGACCTCCACCTCCTTCCCGGATTTCCTGGGGACCCCGCAACTGCAGAGCCCCCAGAAAAGCCGATGCCGGGACAGAGGGGGCAGCGGCTAGACCCCCACCTCCTTCCCGGCTTTCCTGGGGACCCTGCAGCTGCGGAGCCTCCAGAAAAGCCGGCGCTGGGAGGGAGGGGGCGGCGGCTAGACCCCCTGCCCCCTTCCCAGCTTTCCTGGGGGTCCCGCAGTCGCAGAGGCCCCAGAAAAGCCGGCGCTGGGAGGGAGGGGGCGGCGGCTAGACCCCCCGCCCCCTTCCCGGCTTTCCTGGGGACCCCGCAGTCGCAGAGGCCCCAGAAAAGCCGGCGCCGGGAGGGAGGGGCGGTAGTGAGACCCCCTGCCCCCTTCCTGGCTTTCCTGGGGACCCCGCAGCCGCAGAACCCGCAGAAAAGCCAGCGCCGGGAGGGAGGGGACGGCAGCTAGACCCCCGCCCCTTTCCCGGCTTTCCTGGGGGTCCCGCAGCCATGGAGCCCCCAGAAAAGCCAGTGCTGGGAGGGAGGGGGCAGCAGCTAGACCCCCCACCCCCTTCCCTGGCTTTCCTGGGGGACCCGCAGCTGCAGAGCCTCCAGGAAAGCCAGCGCTCCTCCGCCACCCCCCGGTTTCCAGGCCCCACTGGGAGGTTGGCATCTCCAGTGGGGGGCACCCCAGGCTGTCCTGCCTAGGGCACCCAGACACCTGGAGCCAGCCCTGCTGCTATATCTAGAGAGCGTCCTTCTCGTCCTCTCCACCAAGAGACATACTGCTGGCTTCCATAGGAAACAGAATCCAAGATCAGATATACCTTGGTCTGATGCAGCAAGACCTAAGTTGTATATTTTTGGCATCAATATTAACAACTGTTTTTAATTTTAAGGAAGTCTGGATTTTGAACAAAAACAAACAAAAAACTTTGGTGGACCCTGCCACTCAGTGAAGTGTCTGAAATGTTTGGTTTGCTCAAGATCATATTACACTCTCTTTAAGGTTTCCCTTGCTCAAAAGCCAGTCAAATCCGACTCTAGGGGGCAGTGCTCATCTCCATTTCCAAGCCAAAGAGCCAGCACTGTCTGAAGATTTCTCCATGGTCATGTGGTTCATGACTAAATGCTGAGGCGCATGGAACACTGTTACCTTCTCACTGAAGTGGTACTTATTTATCTACTTGCAATTTCTTGCTTTCGCACTGCTAGGTTGGCGGAAGCTGGGGCCAGAGATGGGAGCTCACTCCATCACACAGCACTAAAATCTCGAACTGCCAAGCTACTGACCTTCCAGTCTGCAGTTCAGCATCTTAACCTCTGATCCACCGCGCCCCCCTAGGCTCTCTTTACTCATTATGAAATACTTGTTATTTTCCCATGAGATGTTTAGTTCTGATGATATTTTCTCTAATGTGAACCCAGAAAGAAGTTGTAATTCAATGGGATGCATCCTTATTGGGTTGCTGGTATGTGCCTCAAATTGTGATGGGAGAGAAAATGAGCATTTTGTCTTACAATAAGGGTCTACATTGGTTTGCAGATGATGCAACCAAAGAATTGAGGCTTCCAACTTCAGAGCCAGGATCTCATGGCAGAACACAATTCCTCTGTACCCAAATTGGAGGAAAGATAAAAATGAGCTATCCAGAAGTCAACAGGATGGGTGAAACAGCGGGGTAATTGTGTAGCATTTCCCAGCATGGTTCCGTGCCAATAAATTAACTCCACAAGGCCTCTCATCAGATTACAGTCTGTTCCTATACTTTCCTGCTGGGTGCAGATGACAAAAGGTTGAGCCAAGCTTTCCACTGGTAACCCAAAAGAAATAGCAAGCTAATGCAATGTCTTTATTCTTTTATTAACTTTTAATTCCCTCTGCAGGAACAGTGAAAACTAAAAACTGCAGGCACTTATTAAAAATTCACATCTCTAGGAATATTTAAAGTGCCATCCAAGACAGATCTGTTATAGTATGACATATTTTAGGCTGCACCCCACAACGATGGCACAAAATGTATAGAAGTGATAGGTTTTATGTTCTATGGTTTGTGGAGAGCTGTACAGCACAGCTGGCTTTGCTGGAATATAGTTGGCAAAGATGACTGATGCACAGATTTGTTCCATACTGCCTCCCAACTTTTTATACCAGAAGTTTCCACAACAATAAAAGATGAGATCCAAAATGAAGACAATCTGTATGCTCAGTTTTATTCTAATTATAACCTGTATTTTGCAAAGGGAACTGGTCTTATCTGTGAATTTCTGTTCTCAGTGGCTCTGAAATGGGATGGATAGCATCTCCTCTTGGTCAGCAAGCAGAAGCACATGCAGAAAGGCTCCAGAACTCCCTTCAGCTCACAGATTGCACTTGGAATGCAGAAAAGCTTCTAACGTTAGAAGCCCATAATTTCTGGAGAAAACCACAACAATTAAATTTTATCTATGAAAGAGCATAAACTTGACAAGGATAGGAAGATCTGTCATTCCACTAGATTTGTACTTCCTATGCTTATGCTAGTCATAATCTTGTTCTGGTCCATCTTCTCTCTCTCTCTAGCTGAATTCCATAAAAACTGGCTTGACTGCCCCCCAAATGGAGCCACTGAGAATACGAATTCATAGGTCATATATCATAGAATCAAAGAATCACAGAATTGGAAGGGACCTCCAGGGTCATCTAGTCCAACCCCTAGTCAGGTGAAATCAGGGGTGAAATTTCTGAGGTAACTTAAATAAATAACTCTGAGGTAAAATCAGTAGATGTAGAGACTACAGTTCATATGTTTCAGGCTATTGAGAGTTTCTTAAGCTATTTACAGCTAATAAAATCTTTATGATGAGTGGCTTTTGTTCCAGTGTTTCCCAAACACTCTAGCACACTTTCTTTGAGTATTCATTTACTGTTGTGGTTTCCAAAAGGCTGGGACACTACATCCAGTACCCAAACCCCTTCTCTAAACATACCAGCACTCTTCTTGAGTTTTAACTGACTCTTAAGATTTCACAAGGCAGTCTCTAACCACACCAGACCAGGGATTTCTCCATTCCTCATAACTGTCTCTGTTTTGACTGGATAGGAAACTTCTTCTCTCACTAGAAGATCTAGTCCCTTTCCTTGGCCTGAATAGGAGTCTTTGCCTAACTATTCACTCTTCCTTGCCAACCTCCCCCGTACTCCATCTGTGTTAAACTGCTCTCAGTCAGGGCTGAATTCAGACACTGTCAGTACTCCACTCTTCTCAGCAAGGGCTGAAATCAGACTAAATTTCTCCTCAGCATTCAGCTCTCTAGTCTTTCTCTGTTCAGCTAATGCTAACCAATCAGATTCCTTGGAGCGGGCTGTCACTCAAGGCTATCTGTTTCTGTGAAGAATTAACCCTTCACAGTCCTACATCTGTTTAAACAGCACTTCTAAGCTTTTAAAAGTGCAGTCCTTCATAGTTCTTAAGTAATAGTTGTGCTTCTAAGGTTGCTACCATATTGGATGTTAGGACTGCTACAATCTTTCCAAGTTGGGAGTGGATTACATTTCTGGTGTCCCATTTACAGACCACCAAAAAAAGGTCTGCCACATTTATATCCTCCCATACCTCCTGAGTATGAAAACCTCTGTGTGCTGTGAGAATGAAAATGGATGTGAAGGGTGCTCATTGTGGGTGAAAGAAGTCCTCCACCCATTGCATACCACAGGCCCCTACCCCTGGGCACCAAACGCATCCTGCCAGGCCACTGGAACTGAGCCCTAGCAGGGTATCACCAGTGGTCTCAGATCCTCCTGCCCCTGATCTGTTTCTAGGCCTCTCTGTAGGTGCCTTGGCAGAGAGGTTGCATGTGGCCAATCACCACCAGGTTGCATCCTTTCTGCAAGAAAGAGGAGTACAAGCTAGCCTACGGATAAAAGGCAGCATTGCTCTTCTGAATGCAGAGCTCTGCAAAGGCTACAGGCCAACTGATGTGGTCAGAGGGAACAGTGGGTGGAAGAGGCTGGGGAGGAGAAGGAGGAGCTGCAGCCCAGAACCTCTGCCTCAAAGAGCCCAAGTAGGGAGATGCCCCACTACTGGTTGTCAGTAGTGAGCTGGGAGGTCAGCAATGGTGAGGTTGCCAAGTGTGCAATGGCAGAGGATTTGGCAGAGGTGATGGTGAAGAGTACCTCGTTAAGACCCCTGAGACTGCCAGAGCTGATCCCCTGGAGTATTGGTCATGTAAGGCTGTCTTCTGGCCTGACTTCTCTTGTGTGGCCATGAGCTCTGAGACCTAACATCCAAACCCCATCACGGGAAAGGAGTTCACAATAAAGAAGGTATAAAATGTAGGTCGTCAGCTAAGGCACTTGGCACAAGTAGAGACACAAGGTTGACTCAGAGCCCTGAGTCCATCTAACACCCAAATCCCAGTAGGGAGAGAAGTTCACAATCAGGAGGGTATAAAATGTGGGTCCTCACTCAGCCAAGGCACCCAGAAGCTAAGCCCCACCATTTGGCATGAGCAGAGAGACAGGGTGGCTCATAAGGTAGCTTTGCATGTTTTCTTCCTAGCCAAGTCCACCTAGTCTGAAGATATAGCTCCACACCACTTGCAATGTTCAAGGAGGCCGGACTAAATCAGGCAGGTGTCAGTAAGCCAAGAGTGGATAGTTTCCAAGTCCACTGCTGTACAGTGTGACAACACAACCCCTGGGAGGGAGGTCATTTCCCCCAAGTTGGATGACCAAGGTGTCTGGAGGTCCAAGGCATGAGACATGGCAAGAAACCGGGGCAAGGAGAGAAGGCCTGTGCATCCCCCAAGATCCTAACTAGGTGATTTGAAGATGTTTGCCGAGTCCCAGGGCTTCCCCCTATCGAGACTATGAGGCATATGTCCCAGCCCAGTAGACAATGCTGTAGCCCATGATCCACACTGATTTGATAAGGCTTGAAAGGGCTGAAAGACACAAATATTAGCAACCTACCTGAGCTGAGGGCGTATGTAAGACCAGTATGCTGACAATCACCATTGGCCGACTGCATGAATGTGATCTGCTGGGAGACCTAACTCCAAGGCCATCATGGTGGCATCAACACAAAAAGAGTGCACTCCAAACTCTAAGGGAGAATGACCCAGGGTCATGATGTAAGTGCACATGATGCTGACAAACTGGAACCTCAAGAGGCAGGACCCATTAGCATGCATGAGGATGCATGCATGTCAGGATGGCCTGATCCAGATATAATCATGAATGAAGTGGTCCAGGTAGAGTTGGCCTGGGGGTGCAGAATGAAGGAGGATCTGGTCTTGAACCACCACAGGCAGATGTGCAGCTCATTGCCCTAGATGGAAACATTCTGGTGTGATAGTGTCCACTCAGAAGGGTCTTGGTGTGAAGCAGTGAGAAGCTTGCTGCTATGAAAAGGGCCCAAAAAGGCTAGCATAAAAGCCATACAAAAAAAGGTGGCCTTGAAGACCAAAAGCAGATCTGTGGGAGCTGCTGAATCATATCTGACAAAATATTAATTTTGATGGGCTTCTGGGCATTAGGATCAGGAGGCGAAACCCTCCTCTACCCCTCGATGGCTTAGTGGGCGAAGAAGGAGTTGTAAGGATCAGGGAATCTGAAGGCCTTGCTGTAAAAGGAAATGGCTGCCAAGTGGATCCTTATGGTCCTGGTGGAAAGATCCCTTTCCCTCAAGTGCACCAGATACCACAGAACCAGAGCCTCTGAAGCCTCTGAAGCCTTCCAAGAGAACTCACAAGCAGAGCAAGAATAGGACCAGCAGGTAGAGGGGGCAATGAAGCCCAAAACTTCCTGGGTAATCAGACAATGCTGAGTGTCCATAGCTCCTTCAAAAAGTGGTTTGGGAGTTGGTTCACATCTGGGGCTAGTGTATGAAACCACTCTTCTTGAAATCAAGGCAATGTGTCCTCAGAGTTGTTACTGGTAACATCCTGTGAAAGAGGTGTTAGATTTAAGGAAGAAGAAGAAGAGGAAGAGGAGGAGGAGGAAGGGGAGGAGGAGTTGGATATTGGATTTATACGCCACCCTTCACTTGGAGTCTCAGAGCAGCTTACAAACTCCTTTCCCTTCCCCTCCCCACACCCTGTGAGGTAGGTGGGACTGAGAGAGCTCTTTTGAGGACTGCTCTTGAGAAGAGCTCTGAGACAACTTGTGACTGACCCAATGTCACACCAAGAGCTGCATGTGGTGGAGTGGGAGGTTCTCCCAGATTAGAGTCTGTGCTCTTAACCACTACACCAGACTGGCTCACCGTGAGACCCTGCCCTGCACCGGACCATGCAGTCAGCATCCAACCATGTGGTTTCTTCTCAGCAATCCCCCATTCCCAGAGCCTGCAAAGGTAGCATCGGAGTAAACCCCAGCCGCAGCTTGCCACAGCAGGGGAACTCAAATACAGCCCCTACTGGTCTTCCTTACTGACAGCAGAGAGAAATCTAACTGTCTTGATAGAAAAAATCTCAAAGACAGACCTCCATTATTGCTCCCACTGGATACTGGAAGTTGCCAACAGATAAGAGAAGTGTCTGCCTCCAGGTTTCTTTTTTGTGCTGATGCAACATATATCATTGCTACCTACTCTGATACATTAATGGGATGGTGGGATGCAAATTTAGTAAATAATGGGGAATCTCCCCCACCACACAAAAAATCCCCCATACAAAGATGATTTAAGGATGAGGAAATCCCTCTGGTTCCATTCCGTCATCAGTATTCCTATTATCTCTAAGTAAATGACTTGTTCTTCTAGCATTCTGCTCAACTCTTCAGAATTTCTAATTATCTTCCAGCATTTCACCCATACACATGCATTTGAATATGCATTTATTTCACTATTCAATCTCTTTAATATGCATTTGGCTAAAAGAATGCCGCAGTCACAAATCGTTCCTCATGTGTGTGGGCTTATTTAGGCTGGAGGAGAAAGGGGGTATGAAACTGTGAGATCAGTTTTTGCTCCCCAGGCTGCACAATCTGCTTCTGTGTGTTCTGGCACTACATCAGGAAATATGTAAATGAAATAAACCATAAATAACTCAAAAACAAATGAATATTAAATAATCATTTAATGTGCAGTAATATGAGGGCAGTAAAAGAAAGTACAGTTGAGATCACTATGTGTCTTGCTGGTAAATGGAATGCTGACATTTAAAGGAGACATTCGGTAGCAGAGGAGTCTGTGAGCATCTTTTGGGTATATTATACATGGTTTGGTTAAGAATACTGCAATCCAGTCAGAATACTAGTACTCCAACCCTTGTTGCAGCTGTCATAGAGAAACTAGAGGACAGAATGTATTCCTAGATAGGCAGGCTCCAATTTTGGTTGTGACATTAGGATCTGCTGGTCCATCAGGAAGTATCATAAATTTGTTGTTGAATTGTTTACATCCCACAACAAAACGTATGTGATTTGTTGACTAGCCTAGAAAAAGCATTTGTTGTCACAGTTTGTATGACGACACAGTTTATATTGAAGCCTTGGTTCAGTAGGGTTTTTCATGGTGGCACTTACTGGAGTGGTTGGGATGACTTTCTGATAAAGTCCATGAGCCAAAGGTCTCCTAGGCCAATGTATAGAATCAGGGCCGGCTCGCCTAGAGTGTGCCGGCCCTCAGGGGTGCCAAAGTGCCCCCGCCGGGGCGCTCCTGTGCCCGCAGATCACCCACCCTCCCCCTTGATGGCATGGCAGCGGCCACTGGGACTTGCTGCCACCGCCTGCCACCATCAGTAAAAGGGTGCCTGGACAGCCAGGGTGCAGGAGGTGGCAGTGACACAGCTCCCCCTCCCCCCTCAGGTGGAGGAGGATGAGGTGGCCAGCTACTGTTGGAGAATGGCTGGCTGGCCGGCTGGCCAGAGAGAAGGAGGCGGCGGCAGCAGCCAATGGAGACTCCCTCCCGCCACCACCAGTAAAAGGGCACCCAGCCAGCCAGGCGAGGCCGGGTGGACGTCAACTCACAGCCTCCAGGGAGGAGCCACCTTTCCTCTTCATGCCATGGCCCCCGCAGCCAGGGGCTCCTTGCTAACCCGGAGCGGGCTGGAGGCTGCTCTGCGGCGGGCAGGAGGCCGGGCCAGCCAGCCAGTGCTGCCCCGCTCCATTCCGCAGCATCCCAAGAGCTGCCCAGCAGCAGCACCAGAGGTGGCGGCCAGCCTCCTCGGGTGGAGGAGGAGGCGGCGGCCAGCCACCGGTGGAGAATGGCCTGCGGCGGCGCAGCTCGCCCTCCCTCCCCTCCCCCCTCGGGTGGAGGAGGAGGCAGCAGCCAGCACAGCCTCCAGGCTCCAGCAAGGAATTGGTGCCACTGAGCCCCTGTGGAAAGAGGCACAGGGGAAGCGGTCGGCCCATCGTCCTCACCCGCCTCCACAGGAAGCAACCCCAAGGGAGTCCTCCTGGGCCAAGCAAAAAAGAAATGAGGTAGCAGGAGGGAAGGAGAGAGAGAAAGGGAAATGCAGGATGGGTGGCTGGCTTTGGTGCCTGGCACTGGGGCTTTGGTGTGTGTGCCGCAGGGGAGGGGTGTGTGTGAATGGGGTTGAGGGTCCTGGTGGGAGGACGGTCAGGGATGCAGGGCCAGAGGGTGGAGGAAGAGGTGGTGGTGCAGCCTACCGGTCCCCCCTTTCCCTGCCCCCTCAGGGGGAGGAGGTGGCGGCGGCCAGTGTGGGACTCCAGGCCCCGCCAGGAGGTTGATATCTGTGCCCGCCTAGGGTGCAGAAGCACCTCAAGCCAGCCCTGCATAGAATGCTGATTTATTGGTCATCTTGTTGTGACATTTGTTTCCTACTCTAGCTAGGGGTTTCATTGAAAGTTAGATCCACGGAACCAGATGGACCCAGTGTGGCTTCAGATGGCCCTGTGGGATCCGATGCTCCCTGGAAGATCATTAGATGAGCTTGTAGAGGACTGGCATAGCCGGCTCTCTGCAGCCATCAATGAGACCACTCCCCGGCACCCTCTGCGTCCTTGCTCTAGGCTTTCTCCCTGGTTTACCCAGGAGTTGCGGCTTATGAAGCAAGAACTGAGATGGCTAGAGAGACGGTGGCACCGTGCTCGAGATGAAGCTACAAGAACATCTTATAGGACATTTATGAGATCCTATGAGAGGGCAGTCAAAGCTGCAAAGAGAGAGTTCTATGCGGCTACGATTGTGTCTGCGAGCCTCATGCCCAGCCCAATTATTTAGAACAATTCAGTTTCTAACAGCTCTGCTGCAGGGCAGGCCAAATGCTAGGGAATTGGATATTGGCTGCGAGGCATTTGCAAGCTATTTCAAAGACAAAATCTTGGCACTCAGCCGCGACCTCCCTGCCATAGTTGAAACAGTGAGTGAACTCGAGGCCCCTTGCACATGCTCAGCTTCGGGTTTGGATTGCTTCAGCCTGCTCAGCCTGGAGGAAGTTGACAGATTGCTCTTGACTGTATGCTCAACCACATGCAGCCCTGATCCGTGCCCTTCCTTGCTTATTAAAGTGGGCCATGAGGGGTTTCGAGGTGCCCTAAGAGAGATTGTCAACAAGTCACTCTCCAAGGCCCAGTTCCCAGGGGCACTCAAGGAAGCGATGGTCTGCCTTCTCTTGAAAAAAACAACTTTGGACCAGGTTGAATTGGCTATCGTCCGGTTTCCAATTTGCCCTATTTGGGTAAATTGATTGAGAGGGTGGTGGTGATACAGTTACAGGGCTTTCTGGATGACACTTCTGTCCTAGACCCCTTCCAGTTCAGCTTCCGCCCAGGATATGGGACGGAGACTGTGCTGGTAGCCCTTACTGATGACCTCTGGAGACATCTGGATCAGGGTGGGTTGGCAGTACTGTTGTTGCTTGACTTGTCAGCTGTGTTTGACACAGTTGACCATCAGTTGCTGACCCACCACCTCACTGATGTGGGGATACAGGGGCTTGTCTTGCAGTGGCTCGCTTCTTTTCTCCAAGATCAGGGACAGAGGGTGGTGTTAGGGGAACAGCAGTCCAGGAGACACCGCTGGAGTGCGGTGTGCCTCAGGGGGCAGTGCTTTCCCCGATGTTGTTTAATATCTATATGTATCCCCTTGGCCAGATTGCCGGGAGGTTGACAGAGTTCACTTGTCGTAATAAAGCAGAAGACACTGCGCTGGTAGAAGACTATTTACAGATTTATTATACAAATATTTACACAGTCCAAGTAGTCACTCCAAACAGGCTGTCAGCCCAACAGAGTGCTACACCAGGCCCCAGTAACCATGTAGGCACATCAATGTACAGTACATGGCAGAATATATACAGCAGTCAGCCAATCACAATATACTTGCTGAGTCACAGTGACTCTATGCAAGGCTGATGCAATCCAGTTGTCATATGACATATCAAGTGATCATATACCTGTCAACATAGATCACTTCCATCTGAGAACTTGACTAGCTGTCATCTTGCTGGCACTTCTATTCAGATGCTGACAGAGGTATGGGCTGGGGTGTCACCAGTACGCTGATGACACTCCAGCTCTATTTGATGTTGGGTGGCCGGTCGGACTCTAGTCCAGAAGATCTGGATTGGGCATTGCATGCCGTGGATGGTTGGCTCAGACTGAGCAGTCCTGGAAGTCCTGTGCCTGAGTCAGGGCAGTTTGGGGTTGGGGCTCCCACTCCCGACCTTCAATGGGGCACCATTGGTGCCAGCACCAGAGGTTAGGAGTCTGGGAGTGCTCCTGGATCCCTCCTTAACCATGGAGGTCAAGGTGGCAGCCACTGCTAAGTCAGCCTTTTACCATCTTCGGCTGGTTCAGCAGTTGGTTCCCTTCCTCAACCATGATGACTTGGCCACAGTGATCCATGTGATGGTCACCTCAAGACTTGACTACTGTAACACTTTCTACATGGGGCTGCCCTTGTCGCAAGTTTGAAGGCTGCAGCTAGTGCAGAATGCCATGGCTAGGCTTTTGATGGGTCTCCCTAGATGGGAGCACATCGGGCCGGTGCTGTAGGCACTGCTCTGGCTGCCAATAGCATACTGAATTTGCTTCAAGGTGCTGGTACTTACCTTTAAAGCCTTATATGGCCAGGGTCCGATATACTTAAGGGACCGCCTTTCCCCATACAGGCCCCAGAGAGAACTTCGGATGGGGTAAAAAAAAGTCTAACTATCCCAGGCCCTAGAGATGCCAGGCTTGCTGCTACCAGGGCCAGGGCATTTTTGGTGGCAGCTCCTACCTGGTGGAAAGAGCTCCCAGAGGAGATCAGGGCCCTGCAGGACCTAGTACAGTTCCACAGGGCCTGCAAGATGGGGCACTTCCACTAAGCCTTCAATTAGGAGCCGCCCACCGCCCATTACAAATACCAACACCACCCACCACTGATGTCATCATCTGCATGGTGGTAGGTTGGCCCTTCAGGAGACTGAGATACAGCATTGCAGGAGGCCGAAATATCATTAAATCAGGGCCCTAGTATTACTTCTGTGTGCACGCCATCTCTAACTGAATGAAGAAAGAAAGAAGACCACTACGAGCACTTTCTGGTATCAATTGTATCTAAGTTAATTGTATAATTGCTTTATCTTGCTTTTAACTGTTTTATCTTGGCACATGGTGCTGCTGACTGTTAGCCGCCCTGAGCCCGCTCGTGGGGAGGCCGGGATATAAATCTAATAAATAAATAAATAAATAAATCAGGGGTGTCAAACTCATTTGTTATGAGGGCTGGATCTGACATAAATGAGATCTTGTTGGGCCGAGCCGCGTGTGTCATTAAATGTAATACCAGGTAGCAGAGATATAAACTTGATAAAGGACACAAACACAAAGGGTTTTTTTTACTTAAAATAAAAATATGCGTAAAACATTAGCACTCTTGCAATATTTTGTTTATTTAACAGTGTCTGATAACTGACACCTCTTGCTCCAAATTATTGCATCAAAATGTCTGTGCTGTTGCAATCTTGAGTATGCTGTTCAGGTGTGTATCTGTAAGCTGCAAACCTATGATGATGCAACAGTAGCAGAACTGGAAAAAGAAGCAGAAGACTGCCAGTTCCACTGTGGGCCTGATAGAAGCCCTGCTTTAGATTGACTTGCTTTGCCCTACATTATCCAATAACTTGGACAAGAGTGTAAGAAAAAATCCAAGGACTGGAAAGAGTGAGAGGCAAACCTGGCCCACATCTTCCACTAGCCCAGCTGAAGAACTTTGTACCTCTAGCAGTTGGAGTCCTATGAGCCTGACTGGCATTGGAGTCCTTCCTGCTACTAAAGGATAAATCAACTCAACATGTCAATTCTGTGGGCAAATTAGATCATTTACAAAAACTAATTCTTTGCCAGCTTACTCTTACTGCAAATTTAAATTTCACTACATGGAAACACATTTTTGAAGGGAAAACAAACAAACAAACAAACAAACAAACCCCAATAACAAGGTAAGTTACTGTATCATGTTGCCTTTAATAATTTTTCTGTCACAACTGTTTATCCTAATACCAGTACCTTACAGCTATATGAATGGGCATCATAATTTACTAGTATAAAATTACATTTCATAATGTTTATCCATTCCCAGAGAATATTTTTTCCCCATCCACACCATTGTATTTCTCAACCAAGTGAGTGAGGGTAACACAATGATCCAGGGTAGATGCCAATCTGTTTTAGGCCCAAAAGATTTTGACCAGACATCCAGACAGTAAGCTTATCCAGCAAATGCCTTGCATAGAGTTTGCCCATGACTGAAAGTAGGCTAATTGGGTGATAGTTCCCTGGCATTTTATGATAGCCTTTTTAAAAATTGGCACAAAGATAGCATTGATCCATGATCCTGGTTTTATCTATTAGAGTGAAAAGAGTGGCTAGAGGAGGGGCCCACCATTGGGGCCCAGAGCCTTTTCAACTTTCAACTAATTAATTAAACATTTAATTTCATTAAGGGTAACTTTAACTTTTCCTTAATCACAAATTACATTCTTCTACTAGCTGTTGAAGTTTATATAGTCCATGGAATAATTAACACATAAAATTCCATCTAATCTGGGAGTCCAACAAGGATGCATTTTGGCTCCTTATTTATTCAACTTATTTATGACTGACCTAGTTTCTGCTCTGCAAGTGGTGGATGGACACTTTCCTAAACTTGGCCCTCACTCGGTCTTCTTATTACTATATATGGATGATGCAGTAATGCTATCTTGTTCCCAGAAGGGTCAAGTGCCTTTTACTTGCATTTGTATCCTATTGTGAAACCAACCTATTAGCTGTTAATTTTGAGACATCAAAAATCATGGTGTTTTCAAGGTCTTGGAGATATTTAAACTGGCACATTAAAGGTAACAACATTGAACAAGTAAAACACTTAAATATTTGGGAGTAAATTTTCAGTATAATTATACTTGGACATCACAGCAGAAACAAGCAATTAATTTGGCCAGGTGCAGTATGTCTGCTGTTGCCAATATGTACCTGTGGCCATCTGTGTTTTCAGTGCTAAATCAGTATCCCAGTTACATTACCAGATTGCCATTTGGATTAGCACTTTCAACCAATTTGTTCAGCAAATTCAGGCAATGTTTCTGCACCATATGTTGAGGATCCCAAAGTGTATAAGCTATGCGGCCATGTGTTTGGAGACAGGTCAGAGCCTTTTAGAGATCAGAGCTTAGATCCTAACCCTGAAATTTTGGCTACACCTCCATTATAGCCTAGCTATTTTCTGTACATGCTGTCTGAGTCCTCCCTAAGTGGTCATGTTTAATTTTGAGGAAAATACAGTCAATTGGTATCGCTCTTGATTCTCTATATTAGAAGAATCTCAAGCTTTTAGATAATTGAAACATAGACTTTTGGATATTGAAAAGCAAAATCTCTGCTCTTAACCAAACAGGACATGCTCCACACTGGAGTTTGGTATCACACCTGATCATGTGGTCCTAGCATACTATTTTCATACTTAACATCTCCTCAGTTACATTGAGCTTTTATGCTCACAGGATTTAATACTCTCCCCACAGTGGTTCTGTTCGGAAGATTTGCAAATGTTCCTTCTCATGAAAGACTTTGTCCATGTAGAGTCAGAAGTCTTGAATCCATATCCCATGTTTTGGTTTATTGTGACTTCAATGTTAAACTGCAGGATTTTTAAATTAGTCCTCTTCTGTACAGTTTTCATGGATATCCTGATGAGAAGCTTGTTTTATATCTTCTGTCTGACTGACACACTTATATTACTTGTTTAGTAGCAAGGTATCTTCTAATTGCTATGAGGATTCAAAAGCATGAGGTAAAATCCTCTGATGGGGAACTTCTCCCTTTGTAATGCTAAAATTGTACTTGTTTTCTTTTGTTCATTATGTTTGTAATTTATGCCAATAAACGTACTGAATTGAACTGACATTTCATAACATAAGCGCATGCATTCATCTGGGCTGGAATCCTGCCTGTGTTTACTCATGCATATGGCCACTCAAATCAATGAGATTTTCCAGGAAGATTGCCTTGACCTGATTCATGTCCAGTTAAGACACTTTTCACTTTCATCATTTCAGAACAGTATTCTAGATTCTCTGAAACCAATCTGTGAGTCAATGTAGTTTTTATTTTTTTCCTTTTAACAGCTATATGAAGCCTTACCTTTATAAGGAGAGATAAAATTATTTCTAAATCACTTTCTCCAATGAATCCGTTGAGATTTTCCAGCAATATTACCTTTGGGTCCAAAATCAATGAAATTCCCATCAACTAACTAGTCTTATTATCCTATCATCAGTATTCTTCAATTTGTGGGCCATTAAAAATCAAAAACCTTTATTCATTTGATACCTTCAAGAAAGATCTAGAGAACTACCATTCATTTTTGATCAAATGTTAAGGTGCGAGGCACAATTAATATTGTTCTGATACCAGAATTAACTTATTTTGCAAATGAACTGTATTTAATATGGAAACTAACTGATTTGTAGACACCTTTATCGTGTGTTTGAATAGTGATTTTTAGATTGCCTATAATTATGAAATATATAGTTTCTTTCTTTTTTTCTTTCTTGTGTTCTTACTTTGAAAATTAAAGGTTTTTTTCAAAAAAATAAAAAGTTTATATTCTTTTCACTGATCCTTTGCAAAGCTTCAGCTCACCTACTTCATGTTCTTACTTTTCAAAAAGCAACACAGAAAAAATATCACCTATAATATAAAAACAGAGAAAGACAAACATCACATGAAATTCCACATGAGGAAATAAGGGTCATAAGTTTATTAATCCAGAAAATGTATATGCTACTGGTACTAGCAACTAGCAGTGCATCCTGCTATTTACAACTTCAAGGTGAGAATGGGGAACGGAATACAGCTGCTCTGCTCTAGATATTTCATTTTCTGAAGAGAAATTGGGGAAGCTTTGGAGGCAGATGGCAAGGAGCCTTCTGGATATTTCTTAGGCTCTGTACACCTTGATAGGTCAATGAGAAGGAAAGAGGGATTTTCAATGTTTAATTCTGTAAGGTGTTCTATTGTGGTTGTATTCTTTGTTATATATTTTATTCTATAACAGGGTTTTATGCTGGGCCTACAAGGGAGATGATCCCAAGTTAGGATACCCCAAAGTAAAATTATTGAAGAAAGGGAATGAGTGATTGTAAACACATATATTTTGTTGTATATATACAAAATAAAAGAGTAAAGAAGTAAAGAACTTACACAAGGCACCTGAAAACTGATTCCCTAAATAATCACACACACATGTTCATGCACATTCACTATCAAGAGGGCACACTTATAAAAGGTAGAAGGGAAGAAACTGGGAAGCTTTAGAGAAGGGGCATACAACCATAAATCCAGGGTCTAGGGGCTGGAGAGGTCACAGGCCAGATGCAGCTGAGGTCCAAAGAGCAGAGCATTAAAAAGGAGACTGAAAAGCAGTTGCAGGGGTGTTCAGGTAGTGGGAAAACTTGAACACTGAGTTGGGATAGTCTTTTTATGGGGACATGGGAACCCACTTTCCCAGGAACATGATTGGTCCAAAATATGAAGGCTGAATTTGACTGGGCAATTTGAAGGTAACTGCTGTCAAACTCTGGTGGGAAGATTAGCAGGGAAATACCTGACATTCCTAGATAGGGTGATCATTGGACAATTTTAGCATATACTGACAAGGAATCAGGAGTGCATGATGAGTTTAAGTGTCCTCCTGATGGCCCATCCTGGGTGAATCGGATGTTAGACTGCCCTTATCAGTAGCTGGATTGGATTAGTGATACTTAAGGGATGCCCAGCTATGTATAATTGGAAATGGTTCACATTGCCTTGATGAAGTATCCCTTGAAGCAAGGGATATGTTCCTATTAGGCATACCTTGGAGCTGCGCAGACAGGTGTGTCAGGATATTGAATGGTGTCTTAGCATTGAAAGGATTTTTTGCTCTTAAGTAAGAGATGCCATGGAGATGGGAGGGGGAGGGAGGGAGTGCACTTAATCAGTTTTTCTTTAAAAAAATTCCAGCATACTCTTCTTTTTGGGAATTTTCCAATGTTATGGCTGAATCCAGGTGCCTTTATGAGATTCCCGAAGTTTCAAATCCCCTGGCACTTAGGCTCCAAAAGGTGGTGCCCATTAAAACAACTAGGTCTAAAAAAAGGAGGACCCTAATATGCAAGGGGGTCTTGACTGGACAAGGGGGTGGGGTCCTTCCACTATCACTATTTAAAGGTGGAGGGAGGGAGGACATCCAAAGTGTGCATATTATTTTCAGCATAGTGATACAACCTATCTGTAAAAAAACCCCTGTCTTTATGTTTAGAAATGCAGGGAATATTGGGAAGGGACGTATATGAAAAATTACACTGCTGCAGAAGCTATCTGACTTCCATAAAAAAACCCACCAAAACATAAGCATAAAGTTTGCAAAGCCAAGCACTTTCAAGGGACTGTTTTAAAACTGAAGTTGCAGTATACTCATTAGAGGTCAATATCTTGCTGCAGAATAAGCTCTGCTTCCCATTTTTTATCATGGCTTCTGGGCCTAATTTGCAATGATACCTTTCAAGGCCAGCCAAGGCAATGGATGATAAAATGCCCTTCTCATACATACCAGCTGCAAAACACTAACAAGCCTCAAGGCTGCTGTTGGAGGTTGGTTGGCGACCACAGCTGGTGCAGCTTGGAAGTAACAGCTGTCTTCTGATAAGGGTGGGCTACTTCAGTATGTTATATACATACTTCAGGTCTACACTGATCCTCCAAGCTCAGTTCGAGAACATGATTTTGACTTGCTCCAGCTCAAACCACCATACACATAATCCTCAGGAGCAAGATTCGAGTGCAGTAGCATCATAAAGAACAACAAGATCCAGAATATAAGCTTTTGAGAGTCAAAGCTATGTTTATCGTGTATCTGATTAATGGAGCTTTCACTCTTGAAAATGTATACCCTGGAAATCTTGTTGATGTTTAAGGTGCTAATGGACTCAATTCTTGCTCTTTGACTGTATAACAGCCAGCTACCCACCTTCAACTATAATTCTCAGGAGTTTGTTTTAATACAGACCTCAGTACCTAGAGCTGGTGAGAGAGGAAAGAATGTCCTGTCCTTTTACTAGAGGTTTAATATGCAGAAATGGTGATATAATGGCATGGAGCCAAATAATTTCACCTGACAATTGCTGCAAATCAAACTAATACAAAAAGGATAGCTAGAGAGAGCAGTTTAATAAGTCACCAGTTCTACCAAGAACAAACTCATATCTTAGATACAGCCTCTCCCCTATCTCCCAACATGCCCATTAAAATCAACTGTGAATGTTTTCTTAACAATACCATCCTTGCACTTGAAATAGCATATGGAGAACTGTTCACAGTGGATATACTGCAGCTTAAACGATTTGCCAGATCCTGACCATAGTCTGTAAGCAAATGAGTTTTTGCAGTTCCACATATTCTGCTCTATTAAGGACTATGATGTACTATTGCACTGGCCATGGAGGGGCAGGGCTGGAAAAAGCTCCAAGGTTCAAGGTCAGCATTCTCCTAAATATCTCACCCAAGTTATATATGTTGCAAGAAGTGTGAAGAAACTAACACTGCCACCCTATCCAGGCTTGTTCCAATGAGCCAATTGGGTTCAGTTATAAATTGTGATATACCAGGCCAACTCATACAATTGCAGAAGCTGAACATAACTTTTTTTCACTTGTAGGTGATTACTAGAAAGTTGAAAATACTACCTAAGCCATGGGAAAACGTTTTATTAAAATCTCCAACCGAATTAGATCAACTGTGAACTAAGAATGACATATTTCTAATTTTATAACCCTATCCAAAACAAGAGAAATTGACCTGGTCCTGAAAGTGGCTTTCATCAATAATTTCCATCAGAATGATATATAAAATAATTATATGTTATGTGCGTAAAAAAAATAGGGAATCCTAATCAGTATTTCAAAAAAAAACACAACCCAACCCAAAACCAAGAATCATGCTGGTAGTGGTTCCTTAAAAGCTATAAGTAATAAGGATTTCCCCCCTGTAGTTTGCATGCAAAAGGTCCCAGATTCAAGCCTAACATCTCCAGTTAAAAGGATCAGATAGCAGGTAATGTGAAAGATCTTGTCCTGATATTCTGGAGAGCTACTGAGTAAACAATACTGATCTTGATAGAATGATGATTTGGTTCAGTATAAGGTTGCTTCATGCATATTCTGAAGAGCTTAGGAGTGATACTTGCACAAAACACAATAGCGAACATGATAAAAATGTGTTCATACTGTTGCCCTGCAAGGAGCTTATAATGCTCTTATGGATTTATGAGCCATAACTAATAACTAGACTGTGCAATGAGTGTTCCAAGGAAGTGGACTGTATGGTGACCACAAGCTGATGCCAACTACCACCTGGACTGTGAACACACACCCAGATGAGGGAAGCCTCTTCCTGAGATGATGTGCCAGACTAACTGTGGATCCATGGGTTACCTGCCACCTCTCACCTGCAACACAGCAGAGATGAGCCAAGCACCCTGGCCGCAAACAGCACACAGAAGCCAGTAAAAGCATCCTGTAGAGGAATGCCATGCCATGCAAGGGAAACCTGAACATTTCTACAAAGGCTCCATGCACAGAAACCTCTGTCAGCACACAGGCACACACCCCCACCTTTGTCAAATACTGCACGTATGCTTCCCAGCATAACAAAAGAACTGATTGAATTAAGGGATTAGCTGGCTGACACATACCTGCCAAGCCCATCACCCAGAGTGATCATCAGGCCATCAACAGTAACGACCTTGGCTGCTTCTGCTATTGTCTTCTAAAGGTGCCACTGTTAGTAGGAATAGTAACAATATTGTCCAACCATTAAGTCCCCATCCTCCTGAAACCAATTTTTCTTTTTCAACTTCCTGGAGATGTGGCCAGGGGGATGTGACTAGAGAACACACTCCTTTCAGCTCAAATAAAGTATAAAAAGAGAGAGGTTAACCATCACTCTCTCTCTCACTTCCTCTCTACCTGACCCCATCCTATCTTGCTGACTCTTGGTTTAAGCACTGTCCAGGGTCTACCATGTGCTCTGCTGGTTCAGAACATGATTCCCTTCCATTATAGTCTCCCTTATTTTACCGATGTAAGGATCACTTCATCACGTCAGACAGGTCAGTATTGTTCAACCAACAAACTCCTGCTAATGCGAATGTCTCTGTACCTTTTCAGTCTATTTCCCCCAGTTCTGTGTTGTTGAGTGTGTGCTTGAGTTTTATTTGTAAGTGTGCAAATCCTCCAGTAAAGAAACTATTTCTCTAAGTACTGGTCTCTGCGTCTATTTCTGGGATACTGTATTAAGAGGGACTCCTGTATACATAGGTTATTGCTCCCTTATATGCCTATTGCCATTTAATATTTTAATTCTCCACAATTATTAAAAAATCAAGGCCATTTGGCTAACAATACAAGCTCTGTAATTGGGGAGATGTGGCTTTTCCTATGCCTGTCTATTGTCAGGCTGTTATACATTGTTTATGCCATGTTTTCTCTTAATATTATTTCATAGCCAATGTAGCATAGTAGTATTGGGCTGACTGGGAAGACCTAGAATCAAATCCCCATGTTGCTGAATTACCTTGGGACAGACTTTTTTTAGCTCAACCTACCCAAGAGGGTTTTGTAGTGTTGCTAACTTCCAGAAGTGGGGCCTGGAAATCTCCCAGAAATACAGTGGATCTCCAGACTACAGAGATCAGTTCTCCATGAGAAAATAGCTGTTTTGGAGGTTGGACTGTGGGGCACTGAGGTCCCTCCCATCCCCAAACCTCATCTTCCTCAGGCTCCACTCTCAAGTCTCCAGGAAATTCCCAACCCATTGTTGGAAGCCCTAGGCGGTTGTGAAGATAAACGAAGGGAGAATTATTTATTTATTTGTTAGGCTTTTATCCCGCCCTCCCACCGAGGCGGCTCAGGGCGGCTTACAGCAGTTAAAACAATATACAATTTAACACAATGTTACACCATCTAAAAACAATACAATAATAAAATACAGTCAGTACTAACTTACATTAAAATACAATAGAATACAGTAAGATATGTTGGCATTCCATTTAAAGTGCTGTGTAAGTGCTGGTGCCAGTATAGTAAGCATATTGAATGGTTGTGCTAATGCCGTTGCAGAACTGCCAGTATGGCAGCATATTAAAATGCTTGACGGAAGAGCTCGGTCTTTACTGCTCTACGGAATTGTTCTAAATTATGTATGACATACTGACCTCCTTGGAGGGAAAAGTGGGGTAAAAATGTAATAGATGTTGAATTATATCCAACCACTTTTTCTGCTGATGAATAAAGGACTGATTTTCTTTGGCCATAAAAAGCTATGCTAAGAATCATGGGACCTGCATGTACAAAAAGCCATGCAGAATTGGGGTTGTAGGAAGGAGGGGAATTGGGTGAGATACTGTGAAAAAGCTGACTGGATCCAACCCATAGTAAGAATTCACTCCTATAATAAAGCTTCACAACACTGCTGCTTGTGTTGGATAAGCAAATCAATTCTTATGATGGAAGGGAAAAGAATGAGGCCATCTCTCTCTCCCCCTTTGCCCTGGTCATCTGGATACCCACCCTCCAATATATAAGGTTGTACAAGTTTCCACCAGTTACCCACTCAGGACTTGGGAAAACCCTGAAAAAAGGTGCTGATATTCTATACTGGTGAGTACCATCATAAAAAAGGGCCCTGGATGTCTATCATCAAAGGAAGAGTACAAAAGCACTAAGGCTGTTTTAAAGAAGCCAGAACAACCAATGACAACTAACAGCTAAGACTCATGCGTAAGTGTTTGACTAAATAAAGGTCTTCCATGCTGACCTTGAACATGTTGTCTTTGTTCAGCTTTCTGTCCATGTTGTACTTATACAGTGCCACATTGTGTAATGTTTTGCTGTTACAGCAGGTTACAGGTTTGCAAGTTTATTTTGAAGCTATGAATTCATTGTTTAGAAATTGTCTCTGTTAGGTATAAGGAGAAGGACAGCAGAAGCATCTATAGCAGCTGGGTCAGCAGGTGGCTTGGGCTATCAGCAATATATCTAACACTCAAAACTCCCCTATCTATGGATATATAAATCCAGACTTCGGAGCTATGAACAAACAAGACAAGATCTTTATATAAACCTGAGAAAATCCCCAGGTTTGTAATCCCCCTCCTGAATAATAAAAATAGCATCTTTACCTTTAAGAAATTGGTGGACATTGTGGGAGGTTGCCACCCTTCAAACATGGTTTCTCTAAGTAAAAGGCAGGGGAAGGCTTTCTAGGGTTATTTTGGCCTCCTAGTTTACCCCTGCTCCTTTCCCCTTGCCTTGGAGGGAACAACTCATCCAGGTGTGGCAAAGGTTACTGGCTAATGTGATGCCATCCAGACTGGGTGACATGATTGGGCCCAGCAGTGGCTACCACAAAACTCACCTGAGCAAGTTGGTACTGTATGACTTCTGCAGCTTGGCCGGGGGAGGTTGCCAGGGAAGGGAAACAGAGAAAACCTAGAGGTCGAGTTGTGTAGTAGTTAGAGTGTCAGCCTAGGAGACCCAGGTTCAAATTTTCACTTTGTCGTAGAAGCTTGCAGGGTGACCTTGGGCCAGTATTCCAAACCTAAAAAATAGTTTCCCCCCTCCAATATTCCCAAATCCCAATAAAATTTTACATACATACATATCAGTATGAATCAGTGAACTCCATGCGATTGGCAAGCTCACCCACGTCTGAATTTTTTGGCTTTTATACGAGTTCAGCTATTCAGTAGCCGATCAGATTCCCTAATCTGAATTCAGCTTAATAAATACCCCCAAAATGCCAATAAGGTATTTTTCGGGTATTTATTCAGCTCAGTTTTTACTGAGTGCACACCCCTAACCACGAGGGCTGTTGGTAAGGATTGTAGCCCCTTCTAGTATTGAAGCATCTGAAAATATCTGGATAGTTCTGGCAGTGTAGGAATATTTCTGCAAATATCCATGCCGTGCCACAAATTTCTTCCAAAAAATCATGATTGTTTTTTCAAAATAATCCAAGCTCAAATCTTCACAGAGGCCCATTGTAAAGTTTGTCTTTAAAAAGAGAGGGCAGGGCTCAGCGATAGAGCTACTGCTTGGCATGCAGAAGATCCCAGG
The DNA here is from genome assembly GCA_029375565.1 of Gekko gecko. Classification (NCBI taxonomy): domain Eukaryota; kingdom Metazoa; phylum Chordata; class Lepidosauria; order Squamata; family Gekkonidae; genus Gekko; species Gekko gecko. The sequence goes on along the minus strand of JAPDNY010000011.1, from coordinate 59,088,477 downwards.
TTCAATTCCCAGCATTTTCAGTTAAAAACATCAAGTTGGAGGTGATGTGAAAGACCTCTGCCTGAGACCCGGAAGAGCTGCTGCCAGTCTGAGCAGACAATACTGATCTAGATGAACTGGTTCCGTGTTCAGTGTAAGGCAGCTTCATGTGTCCATATGTCTGAAGCACAGAGAAGACATAGCACACAGTTATGAACCTGGTCCATAGTCTGTAGGCTGCTTGCAATCTTGGTGCTCTTTGCAGAGCCAGCATATAATACTGCCGGTAAAGACAGTCTCTTACAGTTCAGTTTCAGGAAAAAAGAAAGACCTCCACAACTGCAAGTTTTCTCCTGCAATATTAAACATTGCCCTCTGCTGGCTATTGAAAAGATGGTTCAGTGTTTCACTATGAACTGTGAACTACGTGCTCTTGAGCTACCTGTGGTCTTTAACAATACAGTGCTATGATACAAATATGTAAGAAGCAAGTGCCTCTTAATTTTCTCTCTCTCAGAATAACAGTCCTAAGAATATATATATTTTTAAATGCTACAGGTCTGATTACAGACATTGCCATAATTTTGTAGGGAGGGAAAGGCCTCCCAATCAGAAAACAACAACAACAAACTTTATAATCTGCTCCTTAAAAATGGGTGACAGTTATATGTATTATTAGTTCAATACAGATTTCGGTCAGTTACAATCATCCTGCCATTCAGTTTTAAAAATATCAGTACAGAAAGTGCACTCTCTGGGATATAGTCTCTCATTTCCTGTGGCACCTCTCTGCACAATAAGTTTTCAATGTGTCTGTATCTAATCACTCACTGTGGGACCTGCAACATCCTCTGTGGTTTAATTGACAGTACATTGTTAAACCCATTTAACAAAATATATGATTTGTATACTACATATTGAATAAATAAACCAGCCTTTGTGTTTGCTGGCACCCATGGCTGCAGTCATGAGAGGAGCCATTGCAAAGGGCCTTTTCGGGAAGCTGTCATCCCTTAACACCTCATCCTAAGACCTGCAGAGAGGGCCCAGTACCAGAATGCAGGCCTGATCTGAAGCTGTAAAGCACAGACTCTTGCAGGATAATGTGCTGCAAACTCTGCTCGTGTCCTAACAGCTACTGGAGAAGATTGGGTCAGGCTGCCCAGAACATGAAATGTTGTAAACGTGGTTAATTTTAAAGCAACAGTCCATGAATCACATCAACTATCCAAAGCAATCAGCATCTTCTTCTGCAATAATTTACACTAACACAAGACAAACAAAAATCATGATCAACTTGTGCTATAATTCACAAAATAAAACAAACCAAATGGTTGCTGCGGCTTCTATATTCTGTTCAAATTGTACTGTTTCCTAAATTTATTTCTGATATATATATATATATTTTTAAAGCCTCTCGCTATGTCCTGGAAAAGCTTCTTGTTATTGTTTTGCTTGTATGTCAAAGGGATGCCTGAAGTCTCAACAATTGTTAACCTCTCCCATGGTGAGCTAACAAGAGGTCAGATGCTCACATGTGGCTTGCAGCTTGGGGAATTGCTCTCAGTGTTCTGCCAGGGAAAGGGACCGCCCGAATGCTTTCTCTCATAAGTTCTAAGCCATAAACTGCATCCTACTTGACAAGCTGTGCCAAAAGTGGACCCCAGGGTATGCAGAGACTTGGCTGATGGGAAAAATGAGTGCTTCCTATGGAAGCTACAGCTGTTTTCCTGAGAGAGAGAGAAAAGAGAGAGAAAGAGAGAGAGATAGAGAGCATACAGATGCCTAAATTTCTCCCTGTTTTCTGTTTTTTGACTACCTGTTCTGGCAAGAACTGCAATAAAGAGGGAGGAAAACAGCAGGCACCCAGCTGTTTTAAATAAGCCTTGGAAACACAGGTAAAATAGATGCATAAACATTGCAAAAACGCAAAAGTATTTTTCTGGGACTTCGGCTGGTTTTTTTTTTTTTTTTAAGGTGCACGTATACACAAACATTCTCCATGTCAAGCAGGAATTTTACAACTAGGCTAAAACCCTTGATTATGAAATCAGACCCAATGCATACTGATAAGCTGTATGGTGGTTACTTGAAATCCCACTCCTGTAGATACTGATCCATGCAGCAAGAAGCCACGCACACACTGCAAGCCATTTGAAAAGTGGTTTACACAAAACCTAAAGATGATCCCTCATGGATCACTGCCTTGTCGTGGCGAGGGGGCTTGCGTGGTTCGATGAGGCTGTGGGCTATGCCGTGGAGGGCCACCCAGGACGGACAGGCCACAGCAGAGAACTCAGACCAAGCGTGATCCCCTGGAGAAGGAAATGGCAACCCACTCCAGTATCTTTGCCAAGAAAACCCCATGGACAGTAACAAAAGGCTAAAAGATATGACGCCGGAAGATGAGCCCCTCAGGTCGGAAGGTGTCCAATATGCTACTGAGGAAGAGCAGAGGGCAAGTACAAGTAACCCCAGAAAGAGTGAAGCGGCTGGGCCAAAGCCGAAAGGACGCTCAGTTGTGGATGTGTCTGACGGTGAAAGGAAAGTTCGATGCTGCAAAGAACAATACTGCATAGGAACCTGGAATGTAAGATCTATGAATCAAGGTAAGCTTGACGTGGTCAAAAATGAGATGGCAAGAATGAACATTGACATCTTGGGAATCAGTGAACTAAAGTGGACAGGAATGGGCGAATTTAACTCAGAAGACCATTATATCTACTACTGTGGCCAGGAATCCCGTAGAAAAAATGGTGTGGCCTTTATAGTCAACAAGAGAGTGAGAAAGGCAGTATTGGGATACAATCTCAAAAATGACAGAATGATCTCGGTCCGAATCCAAGGCAAACCATTCAATATCACAGTAATCCAAGTCTATGCCCCAACCACTGCTGCAGAAGAGGCTGAAGTGGACCAGTTCTACGAAGACCTACAACAGCTCGTAGAACTAACACCAAAAAATGATGTCCTCATCATCATAGGGGACTGGAACGCTAAAGTAGGAAATCAAAAGGTAACCGGAATAACAGACAAATTTGGCCTTGGAGAACAAAATGAAGCAGGGCAAAGGCTAACAGAGTTTTGTCAAGAGAACACGCTGGTCATAGCAAACACCCTTTTCCAACAACCTAAGAGGCGTCTCTACACATGGACATCACCAGATGGGCAACACCGAAATCAGATTGACTATATAATTTGCAGTCAAAGATGGAGAAGCTCTATCCAGTCAGTAAAAACAAGACCTGGAGCTGACTGTGGCTCAGATCATGAGCTACTCATTGCAAAATTCAGACTTAAATTGAAGAAAGTTGGGAAGACCACAAGGCCATTCAGATTTGACCTAGATCGCATCCCCGATGAATATACAGTAGAGGTGAAGAATAGGTTTAAGGGACTAGATTTGATAGACAGAGTGCCTGAAGAACTATGGACAGAGGTCCGTGACATTGTAAAGGAGGCAGCACTCACCGCCATCCCAAAGAAAAAGAAATGCAAAAAAGCAAAGTGGCTGTCTGATGAAGCTTTACACATAGCAGAGGAAAGAAGGAAAGCTAAAGGCAATGGGGATAAGGAAAAATTTGCACAATTTAATGCAGATTTCCAGAGAACAGCAAGGAGAGATAAGGAGGCTTTCCTGAATGAACAATGCAGAGTAATAGAGGAAAACAATAGATTGGGAAGGACTAGAGATCTCTTCAAGAAAATTGGAGAAATCAAGGGAACGTTCCATGCAAAGCTGGCCATGATAAAGGACAAAAACGGTAGGGACCTAACAGAAGCAGAAGAGATTAGGAAAAGATGGCAAGAATACACAGAAGAACTATACAAGAAGGACCTCGATGTCCTTGACAACCACGATGGTATAATCACTGACCTCGAGCCAGACATCCTGGAAAGCGAAGTTAAATGGGCCTTAGAAAGCATTACTAACAACAAAGCTAGTGGAGGTGATGGTATCCCAGCTGAGTTATTCAAAGTCTTAAAAGAAGATGCTGTTAAAGTGCTGCATTCAATTTGCCAACAAATTTGGAAAACACAACAGTGGCCACAGGATTGGAAAAGGTCAGTTTACATTCCAATCCCAAAGAAGGGCAACGTCAAAGAATGTTCAAACTATCGCACAATTGCACTCATTTCACACGCTAGCAAGGTCATGCTCAAAATCCTACAAGCTAGGCTCCAACAGTACGTGGATAGAGAACTGCCAGAAGTACAAGCTGGGTTTCGAAGAGGTAGAGGAACTAGAGATCAAATTGCCAACATTCGCTGGATTATGGAGAAAGCAAGAGAGTACCAGAAAAACATCTACTTCTGCTTCATTGACTATGCTAAAGCCTTTGATTGTGTGGATCACAATAAATTATGGCAGGTTCTTAAAGAGATGGGAGTACCAGATCACCTCACCTGTCTCCTGAGAAACCTGTATAAGGGTCAAGAAGCAACAGTTAGAACCGGATATGGAACAACTGATTGGTTTAGCATAGGAAAAGGAGTACGACAAGGATGTATATTGTCACCTTGCTTATTTAATTTATATGCAGAGTACATCATGCGAAATGCTGGCCTGGATGAATCACAAGCTGGAGTTAAGATTGCTGGGGAAAAGATCAATAACCTCAGATATGCAGACGATACCACTCTGATGGCAGAAAGTGAAGAGGACCTAAAGAGCCTCTTGCTCAGGGTGAAAGGGAGAGTGCAAAAGTGGGCTTGAAGCTCAACATCAAAAAAACTAAGATCATGGCATCTGGCCCCATCACTCCTTGGCAAATAGAAGGGGAAGTCGTAGAAGTAGTGACAGACTTCACGTTCCTAGGATCCCAGATCACTGCAGATGGTGACTGCAGCCATGAAATTAAAAGACGCCTGCTCCTTGGGAGGAAAGCGATGGCAAACCTAAACAGCATGATAAAAAGCAGAGACATCACCTTGCCAACAAAGGTCCGCATGGTCAAAGCAATGGTATTCCCCGTAGTAATGTATGGCTGCGAGAGTTGGACTATAAGGAAGGCTGAGCGCCAAAGAATAGATTCTTTTGAACTATGGTGCTGGAGAAGACTCTTGAGAGTCCCTTGGACTGCAAGGAGATCAAATCAGTCAATCCTAAAAGAAATCAACCCTGACTGTTCCCTTGAAGGCCAGATCCTGAAGCTGAAGCTCAAATACTTTGGCCACCAAATGAGAAGGGAGCATTCACTGGAGAAGACCCTGATGCTGGGAAAGATTGAAGGTCAAAGAAGAAGGGGACGGCAAAGGATGAGATGGTTAGACAGTGTCATCGATGCAACGAACATGAAATTGAGCAGACTTCAGCGGACAGCGGAAGACAGGAGGGCCTGGCGTAATCTGGTCCATGGGGTCGCGAAGAGTCGGACTCGACTGTGCGACTGAACAACAACAAAGAAGATAGGCTCCATCTGTGGAGCTGTCCACTGTGCCCTATCAGGTGGCCATTGCATGGCTGCTTGTTTGTGTTCATTGGATGTACCGCTGTTATGGGGAGGGGAATTGATGTTTCCGAAATTCAGATATAGCCATCGATCCCTCTTATTTTTTCGTTATAAAAGGAGATTTCTCTTTTATTTCTCTTTGTAGAGAAAAAAGAGAAACCAATGTACCCTGTTGTAATTTCAGTCCTTGCACAAACAAGCAGTCCTTGCAGTTGTTATCTTACACACCACAGGGTGGTGCTCTAATAGGATCATCGAAAGAGTGAAATTCTGCAGAAATCCCTTCCTGTTCCTTTTCTCTTTGAAATTCTCTCTGGTCAGAATGAAACTGAATAGAAACTGACTTCAAATCCCTAAAGAAAGGAAAAGAAATGGCCTAAATAGATTCCAAGGAGAAATCAGGTAAAGTGGAATTAAGAGAATTTCTCTTAACAACATTAATTGGACCACTATTATTACTGAAACTGGGCCTCCCACAACCTCTTTGACATTCTGATTCTACTGGGGATATTTCTAAAGAAGAACCAACCACCCCTTTTAATAGAAAAGATTAGGTTGTAGGATAAAAGCTGGAGCTAAAAAGTAGAATGTGCATTTTGAAACTCTTTTGCAGACAGTAAGATCAATCATTGGTTCCAATTTAGAACACTTGCTACAGTGCAGTCAATCTTTTAAAGCTATTCAAGTTTAAGTTTATTGTCTTAGCCATTGGCCATAACAACACAAAATAAAACAAAATACAACAAACATTGTACATCAAAGTGAGGAAGACCCTTCAATAACTTGCAATAAGTCCTAAACTCATTCTTATCTTTTTTGCCGCCAGAGCAAACAAAGCCATTCTGCTAGTAACATGTGCATCTGTATCAGAGAGCAAAAAAACCACCAGATCCTGATCTGAGGTTCCATTATGTCGAGGTACAATAGGATAAATAAACCTTTGCCTAAGTGATTCGTGCCATACGCATCTCAAAATGTAATGCTCGACATCGTCTACCTCACCCACACCATATTGGCATATTCTAGAGGCGGCAGGGATACCCAAAAAGCGGCCAATGCAAACCATTGAAGGTATGGCATGGAATCTTAGGGCAGTAAAAGCCCTTCTTATCTCTAGAGTAGTTAGCTTCTCAAGATATCCTGTCCTACAATGGTCTCTCTTAAAGTTCTTATACAAGGGGGCTGTACGGCAATCTTTTAAAGCTGAAATAGAATTAAGATGATTATGGATACAGTTTCATTATGCTATACATAACTGACTTCATTATTAATAACTGTTATAAAAAATCTAACACAAATTCTTCATGGCAATGTAACTAAAGAAATCCAGGCCGCATTTAAAATGGTTGCGTGTAATTAGTGCAGGAGCAGTTCCCTTGCAGTGCAACCTTGAGAACACTTTCCTGGGAGAAAGCCCCACTGAATAGACCTGGGCAAGATTCTGGACAGACTGGTTTAGCATTGCTGCCTTTTTCTGTCAATTCTGCCATGTAAATTTATTACATATAATGGCAGAAAGTGCAGATGACTTATGATGACCCTGTAGCATTTTCAAGGCAAGAGTCGTTCAGACTCTTGCCTGCCTTTGCCTAACAACTCTGGACTTCCTGGGTGGACTTCCATCCAAATACAGAGGCTGCTTAGCTCTGAGATCTGATGAGATGGGGCTACCCTCAGCCATCCAGTTCAGGGCCATTCCATATATGAATATTCCAGCAATATGAATATCACTAAAAGAAGGGAAAGTTGTTTGCCTCAAGCTGAAGGCAACTAATTTCATTCTTTCTATATGGCGTGGGACCCATGGCCTCCTTTTACATATAAGCAGTTGATCCCTGCACAGTCTTTAAGTGGTTACACATAGGTAAGTCCTTGTTTTTTTCAGGACTCCAGCTTGAATTTATTTTCAAATGCTAAGGATTACATGTGTAGGCGGTATCAAACTCAGACCAAAGTCCCAGGCCAAGGTCTGTGTGTGGGGAAGATGGGATGGGCGGGAAGCAGCCTGAGCCAGATTTCACAAAACAATGAATAAGTCTGACCCAGTGGCTGAAAAAAAGAAAGATCTCATCCAAAAATCCAGAAAAAAATACAAGTAAAATTTCTGAAAGAGAGATGCTGGTACTTCAGCAAATACCTCCAACTTGTTTCAGTCCAAACACCTGCAGTCTATGAACTATAATGATCTGTTAAACAGCTCCTTGACACTGGCTGAAAATACCCAACATGTTTAAGCATGGAGGACTTGCATAGGAAATAGACAGGACTTAAACCATTTCCTAACACCAACTAGCTCAAATGTGGACAGTTTAACACAGAGATATGATCAAAGTCTTGCTTCAGCGTTACATAAGATACATGTGTGGGATTGTGCACAAAGGCAGAGAATGTGAGTTTCTCTCTGGAGCTTTCCCCATGAAATTCTTACAATTTTGTATCAAGAAAAGTCAAATAGATTTTAATTGGGCTGTGCTGAATATTTGCATATAAGATTTTTTTGAGGTGAACATAGAGCTTTTTGGAGGATTTGGAAACTAAGTCCACTGAAATATACACACAAATTTGCTAATCTGGCTCAGTTCCTTTCTCGTGCGTTATCACATAACCAATCAGATTTGGCTACATGATGATGTCACTGAACATAGTTCAGAATGAAGGCAAAGCTTCTTGTATCTTTGCCTTTACTTTGGACAGCTGAGCCTCATGACATTAGAAGAGATTACAGGATGAAATCACTGAGGGCAAACAAACCCAACTCAGAGTGAGGGCAAGGTTTCCTGTACTGTGTTGGCCACATTATGGATATACTTTTGTAGTCAGCTGAGGCCGTATCCCCCAACAATACAACAAACAGGTTTTCACAGAGGTGGATGGAATTGTTCAGAAAAAGGACATCCTTTGTTTAGAACAGTGATAATTTAATCAATTTGCTATTTGCTCTTGCTTTATGGAGATCAGAGCAGTGTACATAGTTCTCCCCTTCTCTATCTTATTCTCATAACAACTCTGTTAAGTATGTAAGGCTGAGAGATGGAGTAACTGTCTCATGGACACCTAGTTAGCTTCATGGCTGAGTGGGCTTTTGAGTTCACACTGAAACAGTGTTCCCTCTAAGCTGAGTTAGTGTGAGCTGGCTCACAGTTTTTTAGCCTCTGGCTCACATATTTTTATCTTAACTCAGGAAGGATGGCTCCAGAGCAAACTAATTTATGCAGTAGCCAAATTGCTCAATCACAACTTTGATGACAGTAGCTCACAAAGTAGAATTTTTGCTCACAAGATTCCACAGCTTAGAGGGAGCAAATTGCACACGAACACACATAAAGCCACCTTACACTGAATCAGACCACTGGTCCGTCAAAATCAGTATTTTCTACTCAGACTGGTAGTGGTTCTCCAGGGTTCCAAGCAGAGGTCTTTCACATCACATATGACCTGATGCTTTTAACTGGAGATGCTGGGGATTGAACCTGAGACCTTCTGCACACCAAGCAGATGCTCTACCAGTGAGCCACAGTCCATCCTCATCTGACACCAGGCCTGTAGCCACAGTGGGGCATTTAGGGGCCTGCTCCCAGCCAAGCCCCTGACTCCCAGCCAAGGCCCCCTGACTTCCATCCAGCCCCAAGCCCCCCCCAGCTCTCTGGGCCACCTGGAGGACTCCCCCCTTCCCCAAGCATGGCTTGCTTCCCCATGTAGGCAAGCAGAGTACAAACACTGCAAAAGTGAGTTTTAAAATTTTTATTTCTATTTTATTTCTTATTTTGTGACATCAGTGTCCCCTGACTTATTTAAAGGCCCCCTGAATGACAAAATCCTGGCTATGGGCCTGTCTGACACTCTACACCACAATGGCTCTTATAGCTTCTGCCATGATTGAATTACTACTTACTAAACTTCATTACAGAAGCGGTGTGCAGTGGTAGAGCTGAAGTTAAATGATTGCCCCAGATACTTGTACTGAATACCCTGTCTCATCATGTATTATTAACAGTATTCCAAACATTTGGAGCTATAGGGCAGAACTTCAAGACTACGATATGTCTTTCAGTATGGCATGGGCTCTATTGTCCCTTTTTACAAATGAAACTACTGATCCCTCTAAAATTATGGCAAAATAAATTATTCCCCAATGAACTATCTCCAAGTTTCGTAAAATGTTTTTCTGGAGGAAATCTCTTCTGTTTTCATACCTAAACCTATAGGCAATAAAATAGTTCTCATTTTTGTGATCCCAAATGTGGTTGTGTAATTTTTGCAGAAGTGTTATGTTACAAGGAGACCAAAAGGCAAAAGAAAAAGAAAAAAAGAGAAAGAAACAAGGGGTTTGTTTTCAAGTCATTACTTTCCTTTGAAACCACCAAAAAGGGCTTTAATGATTCCCCAAGAGCTTACTCAACATAAGCTAAAATAGCTCATGTTCAGGTCCAGTGCTGAAATAGTTGCTTGTGTTGGTCAGCATGACTGTTTATTATTGCATCTCCCAATCTTCAACAACATCAATTTTTCATACAATCAGTCAAGAGAAAGACAGTATCTTATCAAAATAATCTGATAGGCTGAGTTTGTTTTAAACAAATTTAGGGCAAGTATCATGACAGCACAATGTGTGACCTTCTGCTCTGATTAATGTAACCAAATGATTGTTCAGGCCAAACATTTGAATGATGCTCTCCAAGTTTATTTCAAATGAAGTGGTAAAGGAGATTGAGTAGTGATGATATTTCTAGCTCATCAGGTTTGTTTTAAACATCTGGCTGGCCTGGACAAACATCACTTCTTTGGTCTTCCCCCCCTAGATTAACTATGGAGTACTCTTTGCAAACAGCATTTACAGACTTACAGGTCCTTGAGTGCTTCTGAGTCTCTTTCTTGTATTTCTTTCTGAAACCATCTGCACTTCATTGGGGGATGCTCCTCTTAGTTTGGGGAGCAGTACATCTTTTAGAGAACACTTACATCCACAAAAATGTATATAACATACAACTGATCTCCAACTTCAGTGCACAAAATTTTTTCCTGGGGAATGGCCCTGAAGTCCACTCCCAGCTGATGGGGGGGGGGGATCAGCTGACAGTGGGGTTCTGATCCCTCTCCCCAAGAAATGTTGCCATGTCCAAGCAACCCTAGCTCCCATATTTCATATGGGGTTGGATCAGAAGTTCACTCCCAAGAGATACCCCAATCAACTGAAAGTCAACCTCTTGATCTCCCCCAAACCCCCCACCCAATTTTGCTGTATTCCACTCACTGTCTGATTATGAGAGCTGAACAGGGTATGTTTGACTACTGGAGGTTTTCTGCAACCCTAATCTAGTTCTTATCAGTACTGAAGAAGTTTTATCTGGTGTATTTGAACACCAGACCTTAATTTTGATAGACGTGGCACTAAACTCCAAAAAATACTGCAGAGCTCAGGCCCGCATCTGTAATAGTCATCTGAATTGCGGATTTTAAAAGTGTGCATTACTTGGAATACGTCTTTATTAAGAGATTACCTGCCTGCTCATTTAGTGAACTTAGCAGCTGGAAATAGCAAAGGCAAGTATGAGATCAGTCTATTCCTTATTGCTTTCAAGGCCAAATGCTTTACAAAGGACCTTGACTGGGAAGCACTGTGCCCCTCATGATGCTTCATAAAAATGGTGTTATAATGGAAATGGAGCCTAGTTTTCTTGATCTGCAACCACAACATAGAACTTTAGAAAGGATAAAACTGCTTCATATTTACTTTATAGCAGTACAAAAGAAATTTAGCAGGACTTAGCCAGCCAAAAGTACCGCTCTAGCATACTAATCTATTGGACCCTTGTACCTAACATATGAATGGTATTAAGTCAGCCCCTTTACTTAGTAGCAAAATATTAACCTAATGGTTAAAAAGAAACAGCTAGGGGGAATTATGACAAGCAGCACAATTTGCAGAGCTTCCTGCATAAATCTGAGAATTCTGTAGAAAGACAATGCAATGCTTTGATACACCCTTCATAGCTGTAAAGACAGGGCTGTACCTTGAAACATTAATCTATAAAGAGGCACAATAAAACAAAGGAAGAGAGGGAAATAGGCAATGAAAGTAACAGAAAGGGATATGCATTATAAGGAAAGGTAGTGGACTTCAGAAATAAAGAAAACAGGAGCAAGGAGGAAAGACAACAGATGAAGGGGAAAAGAAAAATGGGACCAAAGATTTAACTGGCAGAAGAGACTGAGTAAAGGCCTTACTTACCAGAGAGCCATGGCTGGATCATCCCAGCTATAGCAGCAAAACAGGGTCCTGATGGAGGGGACAGGGCATGGAGTATAAAACCAACAGTCTCCTCAGTAACCCATAATTTTCAGTGTTCAGCCAGGAAAGGGGGAAAAGGTGAAAGGTTTATACAGTCTGAAGAGGAAGTAGAATATATAGAACTCTGGAAAGAAAGAATGTTGGATTTAGCTATAAAATAATGTATATTGTTTTTCAGTAGAGATATGTATAAGAAACATGAGGACATTTGGTCAGACTTCTTGTAGTTATGTGGCTTGGGTTGATTGGTGTATTGGAAGTTTATGTTGTTTACTTTTAATAATTTTAAAGGGGGGGGGAAAGATAGAGACCTTTTCTTTGCCTATTTTCCTCTTTCTAGGCTATCAAAAGGTGGTCAAACTGAACCCCTCAAAACTGGAAAAATTTCTTTTCAGCATCCACAACTTCATACTTCATGTTTTCCTCAACATGAAGTCAACTGTCCAGTGTTTCATGGTCTCTGTTTGTGTGTGTGTGGTGTGGTTTTGTTTTTTTTGGTAAATTGAAGTGTATACACTGATCATATTTGAGGACATTGTTACCCCATTTGAACTGAATGGGAAAGTGAAATGAGCATATAAGATGAAACTGACAAAAATATGCTTCCTCCCCTATATCTTTATTGCTGTTCTATTCCTGTACTGCCCAAAAGAAATATTCAATGAGGTATAGGTATTTTTCTATGTGGGTGGTGTCATGTTCAGTGAAATCACTAATTTTTTATTTTCTATGATTTGGGGTGTATTCTACCTTCACACTGAATTAATGAAGTACTTTCCTCCCCTGCTGTTTAACCTCATATTTGTGTATGAGTACGTGCTTCAATTGGTGAAACCTTGTGGAGGTGAAAGGGCTCTTCTTCACTTTGCCTAGTGATTCTGATTCAAATCAGAGCCCTGTGAGGCTGATGTCTAAAAACTACTGGGAAGCACAAATCTTCCAGAATCTAGCCTTAATAGACCCAAAGTGCAATAGATAAGAATGGAACAAGATAAACTATTAAGTGCAAGGTTTTTCTGCTTATATTAAGAAATGCTGAAAAATATGTGGTCCCACAAAAAGAAAGAAACATCTTTAAATATAAGAACTTCACTTCCATTGTAATTAATTAATCAATCAATCAATTAACTGTAATTAAATAAAAGATACTACATTAATAATCTCTGCATTCCTCTGTACAAAGAAACCTGAAATGCTCTTTAGAGTTATCCAGCAAAAGCTTACTTAATTAGTCACAATTGTTGAGGTGAATTCATAACACAATAGTAAGTGTGGGGTGCTCCTAACACATATTTGCACTGCACCCACCAAATTATTTGGCTACAATTACATAAATTACTGCATTCATTTTGCTGGAGAAAAGGGGTTAAATTTAATACAGCTGGACAACTGAACAGCTGCTTTCATGATTTAAATAAAAACAAGCTGAAATCCTTGCTGTCAAATGGGTGATATATGACTTGTAATGGGATGTTTCCAACCTTTTCTTCCATATGGTTGCCTATGTTAGGAAATGCACACAGCCTACAATCCAGCCAGATTCCCAGAAAACATCTGGCTCTCATTCCTACTCTGTTAGTTCCAAAGTAGCCTCCCACAAACATAAAATGATTCATAGGGCAACATCCCTTTGCTTAAGGATCCAATTAGGATGCTTCATTGATAATTTTGTCATGTGCCACAACTAGAGATATGGGAAAATGGAACCCATTCAAAAATGGGTTCCCTGCATAGATCTAATGCTATGTTATCTGCACATGTAAATCTAACATTTCAGGCAATACTTCCGTAGCTGATATTGGAAAGAAACTAAGATAAAGTTTATGTCTTACCTTTCCCTTTAGAGACAGATAAAGATGGGTAGCTGTGTTAGTCTGTCTGTAGCAGCAGAGAAGAGCAAGAGTCCAGTAGCACCTTAAAGACTAACAAAATTTGTGGCAGTCACTGCTCACTTCTCTTTAAGATGCTACTGGACTCTTGCTCTTTCCCTTTAATTTTATTCCTTTTTATCAGGGGCTATTAATTTTATAAGGATTTTGTAACAAAGCAAGGATTTTTCAGCACTGACGCCTCTATATATAGTTATGACAATTTTGAAACTATGCCTTAAATCTCCCAGAGGAAATATTCATGGAACAAGATTTTGGAGGGGGACATTTCAGGCTGCCATGGGAAGGGGGTAAGAAAGTTGTGGTTCCCAAGAGGAAAACTCTGGGGGATCTAAGCCTACAATTTTGCATTGGGAATGTTAAAACATTTCAGTTTTAATCAGCATCTTGTATTTTCATGGGTGCACAGTTTGAATACTGATATCAACATTTCCCAAAGAATTTAGACGTCCAACATGAATTCAAACAGAAATGTCACCTTGATCCTAGTGGAACTTACTAAATTATTGGCATGCTTAGGGTCATTTGTCATAACATAAGTACTCACATATGCATCAGCAAGTTGAACTGTTGTGTAGCCAAAGTCAGATAAAGTATGATAGCACCAATCAGCTGTACAGAAAGGGTAGGACTAAACCTAGTCTGGTGCAATGTCTTCTCAAACTTTCCCACCTTCCTGCTAGAGCACCATGTTTTGTATAACATCAGTAAAACCCTGCAAGGGATGAAGTTAGAAACAGATGCATAGAGGTGTAACATAAAACTACAAAGAGAAATTAAAGAGAATTCTTCTCTGGAAAGAGAATAAGAGGCATTAATTACTATATCTAAAGAAGTGAATTCTAGAAAAAGACTTTCCAGTTCCAGTAACAACATCAATATGCAGATGATACCCAGACCTGGCATGAGATCTCTCCTGTCTTAGAAGAGAAGAAGAAGAGAAGAAGAGATTGAATTTATACCCCACCCTTCACTACCCAAGGAAGTCTCAGAGCGGCTTACAAACTCCTTTCCCTTTCCCTTCCCCTCCCCACAACAGACACTCTGTGAGGTAGGTGGGGCTGAGAGAACTCTAACACAAACTGTTCTTTTTCAAGAACAGCTGTGCCAGAGCTTGTGACTGACTCAAGGTCACATCAGCAGGTGCAAATGGAGGAGTGGGGAATCAAGCCCGGTTCTCCCAGATTAGAGTCCACAAATTTAACCACTACACCAAACTGGCTCTCAATCCCCAGCAGCATCCACAAACTGGGCAGATGTGTACAATGATGCTCTTCTGAGTAGCACACCTAGGTACAACCAATCTCCACCTGACACTCCAGCCATTGCCCCTGAACACCACTCTCCCCCATCCCAGAAGAGTTAGCTGGCAGGAAGGAAAGTCCCAGTGACAGCACAACCCCCAGAGAGGCACATGGCCTGATGATCAGTCTATTCTCCCCAGCCTCACAAGGACTCTGTAGTGAGACATGAGGAGGTTTAGTATCACCCTGATCCTTCTCCTTTCCCCAGCCTCTCTCATCAACCTAAAAGAGAGCTACTAGAATGTATTCTTTGGCCACTTCCTACCTTCTTTTAAAGGCATCCATGCAGGCTGCACATGGGGTTTCCTCTTCCCCACGAGAAGGAAGTCTCATGCTGGTGAGTGGGTACGCAACACCTTTATTGGGTGTTTTTGCCCTGCTTCCCTCCATCCTGGGTCAGTTGATTGGCAGAGGGAGCTGTCTAGATCCTCTCTTCCATCTTCACCACTTAGGTGAGAGGTAAGTTGGCCTTTGCTGAGTGAGAAGAAAGGCATACTTGAATGGCCTCAACTCCTACAGGGCTTGAGGTAATGGGGGGCTATCCCCCATCTGAATTGGGGCACAATCCGGCCACTGGTTAGCCTCAATGTAGCAGGCCTGTGAATCGTCATGGGTTATGGTGACTTCCTGCTCCACTGCCTCTCTCCCAGCCTCCTTAGGGTCAGGTTGTGGACCATCAGTGGGCCTGACTGTCTCACCTGGCCATGGACGGGGCATGGCTCTCCCTGCAACAGCTGCCAGTCTGGAAGCGTGCCTCCTGGACCCCTCCCCTCAACAGCTTTTTAACCTTTAACTGCCTGATGGCAACATGAAAGCAACACTGTAGCACAGAGATGGCAGTCTCTGGTTGATTTGTTAATGCACTATAGATGTAGGAATCATCAGCATGTTGATGGCACCCTACACTGGAGCTCCAGACAATCTCATCCAGAGGTTTAACACAGGTATTAAATGGTTACATTTTTAAGTTGGACCAGATCAGAGATTTTATCTGTAAAGAATCTTGCAAAAATATTACTGTTTATTATCAAATCACTGGTCTATGGAGAATTTATTTTTCCTTGATCTGCCACTGCACAGCATCAAGGTCAGAGCTGGGCTTCATTGAGAACCTGTCCACTTTGGATGAATTGAGTTGTGCAGATAATTAATCCTAAAATATCTCCCATTGTGTTGCCTCCTACATACCCTCCTCCCACTGCCATGCTTTGAGAATTTACCACAATTAATCTTATTTCTGTATATTTTTATTCTGAATGCAGCCAGAAGGACTTTCATATACTAAGCAGCCCTTGGCTACCAGAACTGTATCTCTCTGTACTACTATAGTGTTGATTTTACCATTGTCTATGCTGTTGTATAAAATGAGGTAATGGATGAGAATCTTGTTGGAGAGGATATCATTATTTTAACAGGTATAGACAATGAAGCACATGCTTTCATGCTACACACATTTTCCCCCAAAGATGGAACAATGGATGCTCTATGGATTTATTTCATGCCCCAGTACTGCTGTAACAAATAAAAGTTAAATAGGTGATTTTTTTTCCTACTGTATAAACCCAATTTAATACAAAAAGAGCCCATTTATGAACTCAGTCATACAGCCACACACTCATTTCCTGTATTTATATTTCCAGTTTTCATTCATACACATGCCTTCTGAAATTTGCCTTTTAAAGGAATAGACTGCTGTTGAAACTGTGGGGGTTGAGAATGCATACTTCTGCCATTGCACTTGTGAATTTCATTATATGCAAAAAGCAGGTTTCATTTGCAAAGGTCAGTATTTCAGGGAGAAAGCAAAGGAGAGGGGCAATGGAAGGTGAAATCTTAGTTTATACTTTCTGTGACCTATAAATCTGAATCTTACCCAGATGATGCACAAAAAGAATTCTCCAAAGGAAGAGGGAATGAAGTAGGTGGGAGGTTATATTGGTGTCAAGAGAAGCCCTACAGGGAATGGGTTGAAAACATTCACAAAGAATTGGCATAGCTATTCAAATAGATTTATTTCTCATTACTGTACTTCTAAATAATGGTTCAAAGGTTCCGTTCACCATCCCTCCCCCCTCTACTATGCTTTCCTTTTCCTTCAGACTGAAGGTGGAAAATTCATCTGATCTCTACAAGGGAAATCTTTCTGAAAGAGTAGATGGTGATTTAAATGTCAGATTAAAGAAACATAAGGAAAATAAATACCTTCTAGTAAACGATTCCTTCCTACCACTAAAGCATTGAGTCAATTCACACAACTCCTATGCACAGAATGAGTTTACTTCTTTTCAAATCTGGGTTCAAAACATGCTCAAAATGTGCATACTCTATCTTGCATATAGGCTTTTGGAAACCCTTTTTATGCAGTAATACACATTATTGAGAGCAATAATATACTATTGCAGAAAGAACATCAAATATATTCCTTAGTGGAAAAAGGCATATGCAAAGCTGGTGGTACACAAACAGCACCCTGCCATAAATTTGGGGCATCTTTTCTTAGCTGAGCAGGGGTGGGGAGGGAAAAGTCAAGGAGTATTTGTGGTCCACGTCCTTGCCTGCAGCTTACAGTCTGACTGCTAGGAGTGCAGGACCAGCCAGGTGGATCAGAAGGAAGACTTCTTCCTCCTGTTCTGTACATTCTGGTGACAGAAACATTCAGAACCTAAATATGAAAAGATAAGAGCCATTCTGTTCTCAATCAGCTGAAATCTGTGACTGAGTCAGGTGTCTTTATCGTGATATCAGCCAGTCATCCATGCATAAATGTTTATTCTGTGTTCCTTAAATGTACTCAGGGCAACTTTGCACTGAGTACAAATACAGAATAAACATTTATGCATGGATGACTGGCTGATATCATGATAAAGACACCTGAGAGTTCTATGGCTCAGATGGCTTCCAAGCCAGTTCCAAATTTTAAACAAAGAACACACATAATTAAAAGCAAAAACCAACCACAATATTGATAAAATAACACACACACAAAAATCACTTTAGAGTTTCTATAACAAAACACTTTTTTTGAAAAAACAAACAAACCCATAATCACTCCTGCAGGAAACACACACACACACACAAAATCAAAAGCCTGGGTAAGCTTTTTGTTGGCTGTGATGGATAAATCTAAAAATATATTAAATCTGAAGGATACTTAGGAGGGGGAACCTAGTCAAGTCACTGAAAAATGCTGATTACTTTGTTTAATCTTTGCTAAACAGTAGCTGATATTTGGTCATGAAAAGGTTTACCTTTCTATAGTGAAAAGCACCTGGCAGATTATGCTGGGTGAAAGGGGTAGGGGATAGAGAGGATAATCTGCATGGCTAACACCTTGGGCTTGATCTAGAACTCATCTTCCTCCCCCAACAGCTATTTAGACATGTTTAAATAGACAGGAGAGTCAATTACTAATTTCTCATCTAATTTATGTACTCGGGCAGCTCTAATTGAGTCTGTGCTTGTGGCAAACTGCTCACACAACTGGTTCACAACATATTTTGAGCCCATTCTGGTGGGAAGCAGGAAGTTACCTTTGCCTTTGAGAACAAAGGTAGTGGAAATTAGCCATGAACGACAAGAGGCTTCTCCCAACTCCAACTGAAAGCGCCATCTTTTGAGCTGCCTCACTAATCATGCACTGTATTTATATCTGAATTTCAAATGGATATGACTTGCTTTGCCATATAAAAATACATATAAAACAGTACCAATAAATATATTTCTTTTGAAGCCCTAGGGTTTTAAGTGTTTGGAATACTAATTGTCCCACATCTTTTTCTAGAGAGCCTTCAAATTGTTAGCCAGGACGGTTCTAACTCTCCAGAGTTTTTAAATCTTCCTCCTAACCTTGGATTTCGAGGTTGAGAAAGTGTAAATTTATTTGAAGTGGGATTTAATACAGCTCACAAGCAGAAGTGAAAAACAACTCATGCATATCCAATGATTCTTGCAGTCACACAACACGTTCTGGGAACTTCTATGACATCTCAATTTGGATTTCTACCCCATAAAGATAACTGAAATTTATTCTTGAAATGGCTGCCAGGAACCATTTATATAATCATTCTATCTGTTCCAGAACTGAGAAATGCTAAATTTTTCCAATTCCTTTGTGCATTTCATTTCTGCACACATATTAATTCTCCTTGTGGAATAGTTTGATACTTTCATTACAAGCTTCTAGCAGGTGACATGTTTGGTATATATTTGACAGTAAGACACAGGGAGGGGAAAACAAACTTGACTTAAAAACTGGAATCAAGAACCACAAGGGTAAGAAAGAAGTCTGATAAAGGGCCAATACTAAAAATCTAGTTGAAACTTATAATATACAAAAACACATGTATTTATTAGAAAGACAGTTAAAACATATAAGGGCCCAATGAAAGCCTTTTGTTAAAAAATTCAAGTGGTCTAAACACAAGGGCCAATACACATGACCTGACACATTTCCACCCAGTTGGGGCCTTCTTCAGAGGTCAAACAATATTGAGGTAACAATAATACATATTACAATAAGATAACCAATAAGTTAATACTGGACCAAGAAAAGGAAGGTTAAGCAGCAAGATCTATAGACACAAGACAAAGATGTTTGTGAGGCCTCTTAAGATGAAAGTCATGTGTCTGGTGCCAAATGCACAGCTGCTGAATTAGAACATCTTCCAATTTAAGTCCAAAAAGCACCTGTGTGGCTATCTTAGTCAGAGCAGGATCTACAATTTTCCATTGTCAGCCACATGGGATAGTTTTGGTTTGAGATTCCTTGCTTTCTATAATCAACATAGGAACCAGTTTTCTGGACCACAACCAAGACGTGTAGCACATTCCATTTCCTGTTTAAAATGTAAAAGAAAGATTCCCTGTCAATATATTCTACTTTGAATCTCATTTGTTATTTTGGAAATGATTAATTAATCAATTAAAAAGTTTATCCACAAAAAAATTAAGGCAAAAGTGTCTTAAACTGGAGTGACTTTTCTTCAAAGAATATTTTTGATGGCGTCTACTTTTAATCAATGCCAGTTGTATTATTAATGCTCATATGCATGTCTGATGCCTTTATGATTCACTTTTTCCATCCATTCACTCTCAGGTAACTTGAAAACAGATGAGGTGAAATAAAGGCTATTCCTTAAGGACTGCTAAGATTTTGGAAATGTTCAAGATTGCTTTATTAATTAAGTTGAAATCTTCAAGGGAAAGTGGAGAACAATCATGTATGGGATGTAAGAGCCAACTGCACTTATTTGTTTGGCTGCAGAGCCCAAAGATATATGGGTTGTAGGCAAGGGACTAGGACAGAAATCATTTAGTTGTGTGGATAAGATGTCGTGTGAAAATTCTCTCCAACTTTAACTTAAACAAGACAACACAAGAATTTGTATACGAGAGCAAAAAATGCTTAAAATACAGCCAAAAGTATCAGGTAATACAGAACCAACACACTTAGCAGATTTCTGACTACTCGTTTTTTGGACCAACTCCCAGTCTGAAAAGTTGGATCAAACTAAGCTTTACTTTGCCAAACTGATGGAAACTCTAAAAATGAAAACTGAAGTTCAGTTTAAAATTGAAAGAATACTTGCTTAGTGATTCAGAACCTGTACAGCTAAGAATCTACTGAAGAAGTTCTTAATTTATTTTGAACCAAGCAAGCACAAAACACAATTATTGCATTAGAGGAAAAATATCTTTAGCAGGAAACACATTTATGGTACAGAAGGTCAATATTTCTGCCTTTGTCATGTACAAAACCCCTTTTATTAACATTATCTCATGAGTTGTTTTAAAGATGATATATATGCTTCATCTGGCCATGTGCATCCATGCTATGGTTACCTTGAGGCTAGGCTATTGTAATGCTGTCTGCATGGGTCTGTCCTTGAAGTTAAGTTGGAAACTCTTGTACAAAACCCCACAGTTCGATTCCTATGAGGTACTAGGCAGAGCATGCATGCCACACCCCTTCTGCCATCACTCCATGCGTTACCAGTAAGTTGCCAAGTTCAGTTCAAGATCCTGGTTATCAACTATAGAGCCCTTAATGGCTTTATACCAACATGCCTACAAGGACCACCTCTCCTGATGTGTTCCACCATGATAGCTTCACTCATCTGAGCACAGCCATCTGAAGGTGCCACCCTGCCAATGGATAAGCAGCAACTACCTGTTCATGCTCATTGTCAGTGGTGGGCATGCCCCTTGTGGAACAGGCTGCTTGAGGGGGTCAGGAAGGCTCTCAGGCTTCTGTCACTAATATATCTAACTAGCAGCAAGGCCCGTTGCGTGTGCCGATGCAACGGGCGCTAGCCGGACCGCCTCTGGAGGCCTGCCCCCCCCAGTCTGTTGGCACATGGAGGGTGAGGCCAGACCCGCCCCCCCCCGTGCAGCCCCGCGTTTTCGGAGCAGCGAGGAAGGTAGGCTGTCTCCCGGCTTGGGCCAGCCAGCTCTGTCGCCTCCCCCCCGGCTACAGGCGCCCCGCGAGGCCAGCCCCGCCGCCTCCTCTCCACTGCGCAAGGTGCGGCTTGGCCAAGTCGCTTACCAGGGGGGAGGCGCCGCGGTGAGGGAGGCCGGCCTCGAGCCAGGGCCAGCAGCGCAGCCACCGGAGCATCTGCCCGGTCCGGCAGCTGGAGTCAGACTGGGGCAAAGTGCGACATGCTGGCTGTGTGGGTGGAACCGAGCTCACCCAGCCAAGCACGCCAGCCAATGGCCAGGCCCCAACTATGAGCGGCAGCCCCCGCGGCCAATCTATTTTGCCGCGCATTTTCGCCTTATTTGTGCATGCCTTATTTGGGCATGCCAGACGACCACTATCCTTTTATATATAAGGAAAGGATTCTTAACATGGCTCCAACTATGGGTATCTAAACCCAGAGACTGGGGCCATGGACAGAGATCTTTCTACAAACCTGAGAAAAGCCCCAGGTTTGCAAAAAACAAACAAACAATCAAACCAGAAATCTTTTAAAAATACAAAGTGATAGAAGCAGAACTTGTAGTTTTAAGGAACAAATGCCCTCACTGGTTGTTGCTAATAAGTCATAACAGTATTATGAAACCTTCAAGCTTTGGTTTCCATCAGTAAAAGGCAGCGGGAGGGAAAGGACTTTTTTGATGGCTATTTTGGCTGGTAAGGGATGACTCAGTGAGGCCATGCCCCACAGCAGCTTGCTACCATGGGCAACTTGCTACGGTGTGACTTGTATGACTTACCCAGGCCCAGTTGCTTGCTATTGTTTAGCAGTAGCCACCTCACGAAAACCAGTGGGGTGTAGTGAATAGAGTTTCAGATTAGGATTGGGGCAATGTAGTTACAAATCCTCTTTCTGCTGTGGAAGCTCACAGGGTGCCTTTGAGCCAGTCACATACTCTCAGCCTAATTTACTTATGGACTGACTGAGAGGATGGTACACTGAAGGTGACCATCATCTTTTATCATTAACTGTTAGCACCTTTTAATGTTATAATTGTTTTATGATTATCCAAATTATTTACTCTGTGTTTTATTCTTTTGTAAGCTGCCTTGAGCTGTCCTTGGCTGGGAGGGTGGGGTATAAATCAGTTAATAAATAAATAAATAAATTAATTAAATTATTCACTGGTTTCCAGTTTGAGCATACTGTTTTAATTATGTCACTTAATTGCACTGTTTTATATTCTGTAGGAGCTGCGGTGGCTCAAGTGGTTAAGACGCTGAACTGCAGGCTGTGGAAGGTCCGTAGTTCAGCAGTTCGAGACCCGGGTGCCGCACGACAGGGTGAGCTCCTGTCTCTAGTTCCAGCTCCTGCCAACCTAGCAGTTCGAAAGCAAGAAATTGCAAGTAGATAAATAGGTACCACTTCGGTGGGAAGGTAACAGCGTTCCGTGCACCTTGGTGTTTAGTCATGCTGGCCACATGACCACGGAAACGTCTTCGGACAGCGCTGGCTCTTCGGCTTTGAAACGGAGATGAGCACCGCAACCCTAGAGTCGGATTCGACTGGCTTTCGAGCAAGGGAACCTTTACCTTTACCTATATTCTGTAATTCACCATGAATCTCAGTGAGAAATGAGTTCAATGGTTAGAGTGTCAGACTAGGTTCTGGGAAACTCAAGTTCAAATCCATAGTCTGCCCTGGAAGCTCACTGGGTGACCTTGGGCCAGTCACACACTCTCAGGCTAATTTACCTCACAGGGCTGTTGTGAGAAGGGAAGGAGAACAACGTAAGCTGCTTTGGCTCTGATTGGGGAGAAAGGTGGGATATAAACCAACCAACCGGGGACCTTGCCTCAGAGCAGGGCTCCCCAGCATGGTGCCCATGAACACCATGGTGCCTGCCAACACCTCTCCTGGTACTGGCAGGATGCACAGTGGGTGTCATAGCACTTTGCAGTATTCCCTCTAAGCTGAGTTAGTGCGAGCTAGCCTCCAGTTTTTTAGCCTCCAGCTGACACATTTTTGTCTTAGCTCAGCAAGGATGGCTCCAGAGCAAAACTAATTGGTGCAGTAGCCAAATTGTTCACTCACAACTTTAATGCCAGTAGCTCACAAAGTAGGATTTTTGCTCACAAGACTCCACAGCTTAGAGGGAGCATTGGCACTGTGTCACTGCCCCATCCTGCTGCAGCTGCCCCTTCTGGGGTTTTGGCCTTAGCGATGCCAAGTCTACCACTATGCTGGACACCTTGGATGGAACTGATTCAATCTGGCTGCTGCAGGGCTATTGCTACCATCCATCTCTTCCTGCCTCACAGTGTCCAAGACCCAGTGACTCAGATTAGCCAGAATGCCCCAACCACATGCACAAATAGAGGCACTTTGGTTTGTTCAAGTGGACCTTTGGACTGAAGCTATTTTCTAGTTTGCCCCTGCATCAAACCCCTTGTCACTTTAACTCAGTATCTGATACCTCAAAATTAACAATTCTCTTTCAAAAGTGGGCACTAATTAAGATTTTTGCAGTTTCCTGCCAACCAGGATAATAAATACTAAACTATATTCTATACAACATGCCCAGAGTATATTACACGGTAAATTAGAAGCCCCATGTATACAAATCCCATGGGGACTGGATTTACAACAGCTTAGCAAAACTAATTACTGATATCACTCACTCTGCACCCCTATCCCAAACATGCAAACAGGTTCTAAACAAATAGCACTGAAAAGCTTCACAAGAGATTGTTTAGATTCCAATATAGATTTATATAGTAAACCTATATATACTATTTAGATTTACTATATAACAGGGTTGCACTTGCCTGTAACTTGTTCATCGAGTGTCTTCTGTGCAGGCACACATGGGCCTGCGCCTGCACAGTTCCACATGAGACTGCACAGAAGATGTGGCGATGAAACAAAGAATTACTATAACTTTGATTGTTACGGTCAGATATGAAGCTTTTATGGTCAGATATGTTAGAAATCTATATAATTGACAGATTGATATATATTGGGAAGAAACTGAATTGTCTCTCTTTCATGATTTTGCATAGTTCTAAGAAATAATGGAAGAGTACCAAGAATAAGTCATTTCAACATGAGGTGGCAAACAGATGTGGTCATTTCTTTTCTAACAGGAAAGGTCACATCCCACCCAGAGAGCAGAAATGACCCCCATAAAGAATGCAAGAGATCGTGCCTGACCTGTGACTTAAATAGGTTGCTTGCCTCGGCTGTTTAACCATTGATGTGTGTTTCTTGTTAGGAAGCATACACAGAATACCAGAGTCTTAGAGATGGGAAGAGCAGTCACAGGGCTGAGGAACCCAAAGTGAAGAAGTTAGGATGAGAGAATAGGTGTTTGTTTTGCCTCATATATAGGTTCTGTATCAGATGAAAAGAAGTGCAGGTAAAACTAAACGGTCTATGATTTCACAGTTGCATTTTTGCAAACAGTATTCAATCACCACCTTCTGTGCAAAGAAACACAGGCCCTCCCCCAGTATTACCAGGAATACCAAACCGAGGCTGTGCACGGTTCTCTGTTGAATGAATGATATTAATATACATCCATACAAATGCACTGCAAATCTTGTTCACGATTTACTTAGGACAAAAGGTATTTTCCTTTCTAATTTTCTAAGGCTATATTATTCTGCTTATAGATTATTTAAACATCCCACAAGAAATCTGGACATCAGGATTTATATACATACTGAAACTTGCTACCTGGTAAACAGAGTAGGGGGGGGAAATGCCATGTCTTTCAGATGAAAAGTTTTGATGTTTTGGAATTTTCTTTTTATGTCACATTGACAAATGGAAGGGTGTTGCATTTCATTGGCTAAGATGGAATCAGGTTTAAACATTCCGAACTGAGGGAGACTTCAGTTAATGGATCAAAAAAGACCACGTGGGGCTTTTTCAAATATTAATTATTTAGAAAATACAGTACAGGAGATTTGGATAATGGGAAACACTCTTCAGTGATCACTTCACCTTGGGGAGCTATTCAGCTGTGAGAGAAACTCATTGATGGACATAAAAGCACTGTAGAACATTGCCTGATGCTAGCCCTGTGTTTCTTTACACCTTGAAACTGATGTGTGAAGGAAGCATTCTAACATGCTGTTCAAAACCAACAAATATTGAAGAACTGTCATGATGTGTGATGACATTAAACGGCCAAACAGTTGCAAAGATCAGTATTTCTCAGTTGCCTGCACAGTTGAAAATAGTTATAACTGTCAGGATTCAGATTACCAGGTGGATTCTTGCTCTTTTTATTTCTTTGTCCAATTGACTCTGTTTCTTTACTTGCATTCCTTTTGCACTTGTGATGACCTATAGCTATAAACTTAAACTGGAAAAAGGAAAGAAATGGGAACCAATTACAATATATTCAGTCCAATCTGCACACTGCATTGCCAAAATGTAATTTATAATATATGGTGTTAGGTATGAAACATAGTATGGATTTATTATCTATATATATAATGAATGTTAATAGTGCAGGCGATTGCAACTAATTATATCAGTGTTAACAACAACAACAATAACAACAACAAAAGGATTAGATGCCATTCTGGGTGGACTGCTTTCAGTAAGGGATTCCTGTCTGACCTTAACCGAATTGGTTCTTATCAGTTTTGTGACAGTATTATCCCTCTTCCTCTGTTAGTCAACATAGCTATTTAAAATATATTAGCCACCTTTCTTCCTTATGGAGCTCAAAGTGGCTTATGATATTAATATACCTAAAACAGATTACATTACAAACATAAACCCAAAATTTAATATCACAGTTTAGGACTGTTTTATCCAATTGCAGTCCTAAATCAAACCATCTTCAGCTGCCTCCTAAAGATCGCAAGTGAGGGGGGGCCAGGTGCACCTCCCTGGGGAGATGGTTCCATAATTGCAGGGCTGCCACTGAAAAGGCCCTCTCCCGTGTACCCAGCCGGCAAAGCCTGTTCTGCTCTGTATGTACTTGCAGTCCCCATGACAAAGAGCAGTGCAAGCATAACTTCAGGAAATGCACCAATGGCCAACTGAAACAGTACTTACAGAACAGATCTGCTGGCAAGCAGTGTACTGGACTGCCACTGGACACAGCAGGTTGGTACACTTCTTTTCTAGCCAGAAGCTTCTATCAGTTAACTGTTAAGGGAAATCATGAGACAGGAGTGGGCTGAGGGGTTGTTGGTTTTTTTGAATTTTTGTTCTGAATAAAATGCCTCATATTGGTATCATGATAGAACTTTGATCCTGACAGGATTCATACCTGAGATTAATTACAAGCCCCATTCTCTTTTGGTCCAAGCTTTTGTTTTCACACACAGCAGCAGAATAAAGCCCCTTGTGCATTATATGACCTCCAATTGCAAATTCACATATTTTAATGCTCTTTGATATAAAAATTAATCTTTCTATAAAGTAAAGTAAAGGTTCCCTTGCTCGAAAGCCAGTCGAATCCGACTCTAGGGTTGCGGTGCTCATCTCCGTTTCAAAGCCGAAGAGCCAGCGCTGTCTGAAGACATTTCCGTGGTCATGTGGCCGGCATGACTAAACACCAAGGTGCACGGAATGCATGGAATCTTTCTATATAGAAAACTAAATTTAAAGGAGAAAAGGTATCAGCCTCACTTACTCCTTAACATGCATTTTTTAAAAAAGCTCTAGGGAATTTTTTGCAAGAAGGAGAACTTGCCCTGCAGTCTTAAATCGTACAGTCTAGGAAAGGGAAAAAAAGTTTCTTTTATTCTATTGTCTAGGAAGACTGCAAGAGTTTTGACTTCAGTGGGACTTCAATAACCATTATCTGTTGAATTTTGCACTAGCAAGTAACCCTGCTCTCAGCATGGTTATGCTCACATGACCATATGAAACCCTCTTATACAAATTCAGGTGGGTAGCTGTGTTGGTCTGAAGCAGAACAAAGTTGGAATCCAGCAGCACCTTTAAGACCAACAAAATTTTATTCAAGGCATAAGCTTTTGTGTGCATGCACACTTCTTCAGATACAGTGAAGAAGCGGACATGCACAATGTTGCCCTGCAATGCTTTTAATGCCTTTTATGAACTGAAATAAACTATGAACTGTGCAAAGCATGCACAAGGAACTGTACAGCATGGTAGCCCACTATGATGCCAGACTGAGACTGCACCCTGAGAGGAAGACACCTTTCCTTCTTTATTGCTGCTCCAGGGGCCCTGCAAGGTTACCAGCCCTCTTTACCTGATGGAAGATGGATCAGTTCCATGAGTTTGCACAGAGCACCAAATGCCATGCCATGCTGAGGCATGAGGACAAAGGACTCCAAAACGCCATTAGGAGACCTCTCCAACACACACAGGAAACCTCTTTCTCCCCCCCCCTCACCTGCGAAGCTACACGTAGCCTCAGAGAATCCATTCATGGTTGCTTAGAGACTAATCACTCGCCCATCAAGGACCCAGCTAAGGCCATCAAGGAACAATGGCTTTGACCCAGTGACTCATCTCACCTACATCCAGGTGCCAGACTCCAGTCTAAGTTGCTAGTTCTCAATATTGCCCACTCCCCTAGACCCTTCCCCCTTGAACCTAACACCAATCAGCATGTTTTGGGGATGGACTAGTAGGTGGACCAAGACATGTGACCAGCTTGGGCCACCCCCAAGAGGCATGTGACTAGGACATGTGGCCAGCCTGACCCAACCTCCCCACACCACATTATAAAAGGGGCTACCCGACCACATGCTCTCTCTCTCTCTTATTTGTGGAGCTGTGTGTACTTCACACAAGTTCTCACAAGGGATGTACAAAAAATGTTGTTTTTTTTTGGGGGGGGGAGTTCAGGTATATTGGACCTAAAAAATACCAGTATTACTGATATTCCTGAATTCCAAATACTGGCATGATCTCTTGACAGAGTAATTAACACAGCAACTGTGCACAACATGATTAATGAGTGAATAAATATTTAGGAATTAACATACTTGATAGGAAAGAGGAGATACAGACATAGGTTCCTAACTACATCTCTAGCTGAGAGACCAGACTGAGTGTGGCACTTCTGAGATGAAGGGAAAAATTGCCCTAAGAGTAGTAGTAGTAGAATTTATTACAGTCACTAGACCAGCCACATACATATAGTTATAACAGAAGTTTTTACAAGCATACAGAATATAAAATATACAAAAATAAAAGATTTGAATTTGAAACCGATTTAAAATACAGTTTCTGTGATCTCAGTATCAGTGGATGAAATCTAGCTACCTGATAAGAGATTTTAGAGTTCTTATTAGATAAAAGGCAGCCAAGCTTGGCTTTGTTTGTGCAACTAGGAATCTTATTCAGCAAACAAGCCTCCTTATAATATGGGCAACTAAAGAACATATGTTCGATGGACTCGACCTCCCTTAATGGGCATGTACATAATCTTTCAAGGTAGGGGATTTTCTTGTACCTGCCTTCAAGCACTGCAGAGGAGAGTGCAGAACTCCTTGCCAAGGTGAACGCCCTTCTAAAACTGTTTATTTCCAAAGAAGCCAGATAAGCTGCCAGTACAACAGCATATTTGACATTTGACAGTGCAATAAGGTTTGGTACACTAGAAATGTCAGTTTGGCACTCTGTATCTTCAATTCTCTGCTTAGTTAGCCTTTTTGCTTGTTCAGTTCCGCGAGATAAGAGTACCTTGGGAGAGAATCCAATGCTGTTGATATGTGTTTGAACAGCCTTGAGCCAATTAGATTGTTAAATATCATGAAGTATCAAAAGGAACAGGCCTTGGGGGGTAAGATGACCTTTTAACCACATATAGATGGATAGGATAAGCACCCTGGCTTCAGCCCTTATAATACCGGTCTCGAGTCTTATCCAAGCATTGGATACACATCTAGGGACTTATAGAACAGCTCTTAAAAACTTAGATTGCACTCTTTCTTGTGGAACAAAGCATGAGCTAGACGGTCCTGAGAATGTTCCATATAGCAGCTGAGCCAAAGTTTTGGCCTTGCATAATTTAAGGGCCTTAAGAGTAGCAATCTGGTGACAGACAATGAATGACACTTAACAGGAGAGAGAAGAAGCTGTCCTCACTATCCTACCTAATTGTCTTCTTGCTGCCCCCTTCAGGATCTTCTTCTCTTCTTCTTTGTCTATCAGACATAGTCTTTTCCAATGATTCAGGTTTCCCCCCCAGGTTTCTGATTTTTGGGGGGTCCATTATTCTTTACAGGAAATTTTCCAGGTGGTGGTGGGGGTTGTTCTTAAAGGTATAGACACCAAAACTGCAGTGAACCTGCTGGTGCCTGTCCTTTAAATAATCCCAAAGTTTCAAGTTGATTGGACCATGGGGGTCTAATTTTATGGGCCCCTAAACAGGTTACACCCAGCTGTTCTCTATTATTTCCTGTGTGTGGGGGAAAGCCCCTTCCCTGCCAGCAAGTTGCTTCTAGGGCAAAAATCTCTGCAGTAGAAGCTGAAGGGGGGCAGTTTTGTGAGCCCAACAGAACCAATTTCAGTGCATGGAGTGCTCAGCAGAACCAGTGCCACTGTGGCAGTGCAAACTTAACAGGACTAATGTCAAACCAGAGAATCTCTACAATAGAGATTGAAGAGGGAGGGCAGTTTTGCAAGCCCAGCAGAAGCCATTGCAATGTACAGAATGCCCAGCAGAATCCAGTGCCACTAGAGCAGTGTAAGCTCACAAAATTGAAGTGAAAGTTCAGCAGAACAAATACAAGTGTGTGTGGGTGGGTGGGTGTATAATTTTGCAAGCACTGTGCAAAAAATATGAAGAGGACACATAGCAATGTCAGTGTGGGGGGGGCTCTTGAAAGTGACAGAACACAGTTGAAATTGATAAAAGGAGTCTGGGAACCCCACTGAAATTGCAAATGCTGTCTCCCAATCTTCCCATTAATTTCTGGATATATCTGGGATTTTTCAGGACCTTTTTTGAGTTTTCTGAAAAAATCCTGGATATATTTGGAATGCCAAAAATACCTGAAAAATACCAATATTGTATTTTTCAATTATATTTTCAGCTTAGGTATATCTGAATGCACACTCCTAGTTCTCACATTGAACCTTATTGTGCATTGTTCTCTAACCAATCAGCACAATCAACAGAGGGCAGCATAGCACCTGTATGATATCTGCTCCATTGTACATGAAGTTTAGATAGGTAAGCAGGTAGGGGTAGTGTAAGTGAGAGCAAAATTCCTGTGGCTGCAAAGCCTGTGTTATCTCAGTGCATCAAGATAACAGTTACATCATCTGTGCTGCAGTCCTCAGCCCTTAGACAGCAAATGCTGCAATTGCTTAGATGTCTGAAGTCAAAATGCAGCAGTAGCACATGTGTGCATATGCATGTAATCATCCTGAACCACTAGCTCTCTTAACAGCACATCAGAGAGTACAACATTAAAGGAACTATGAACTGACAAGCTATAAACATAGACACACATATACACATTTCCACCACAGGTTAAGAATAATTTCCATAGAAGTCATAGTTACTGGGAGTGGTTACATCAAGAAACTGAATCTTGGGTTTGAGGTTGCCTCCAAATGTATAGAGCCATATGTACCCTTTTGGGTCAAAAACATAAATCATGTACTGCTGTGAAATAAGTCATCACTCATCAGCTACATTTCATACTAATGCTATCATTGCACTCTCTCTGGGCAATTTGCTCAGGAGCAAAGCTGCCGAGATCTGATATGCTGGCATGGAGCTGAGCTACTTGGCTCATACGAATTGAGTCAGGTTTGGTTTTCATTTAAAGAAAGTTTTCAATTTTCTCCCCTCAGGGATTTTATTTAAACAAACATTTAAAAACTTTCAGTCAACCAGATGAAGACAGGATCAGAGCTGTTGTTAGTTAGGCTTATCATATGCATAAAAAGAAGTCTGGCACTTTCCAACTCAGGAGGTGCCTCCACCACTGTCCCCTTGGACTATTGCTTCCTTGCAAGGAGAAGCCAGGACACAAACCGAGGCCTCTTCCACTTGCTCAGAAAACAGGCACAACTGGAACTAGAGAGCTGCTTTATTCTTGATTAACAGTCATCAAGTAAAAACATACCATCATTAAGCAGACGTCTTCACACCCATTTGACATTTGAAAGCCATTACTATTGTCAGTAGGAATTTCAGTTATAGCTGTCTTTGTCTGCCTGACTTGGTCACATATAAGCTCAAATTCAGACCCAGAAAATATTATTAACTTATTATTGTGGTATAAACAGAAGATATATACATAATACTCTATTTAATATGGCATTTGAATGAGTGACAGAGGCTCTAATAGCCACAAAATTCTTCTGTGTGACTTTGAAGCTTGCCATTAATAAAATAAGCTGTCCCAAAGAAAGATATCATCTGAACCATTTTGTATCCAGAATAGCTGGTTTTGCAAGTGTTGCTCTTAACTTCAGATACATCATATTCCCCATGACTGAAAGATCAAGTTCATTCAAGTCATAGTATTTTCCCCAGATTTCCAGATATAAAAATTTCAGTGAGTATCATTTCTAATTTGGGATTATTGGAGGCAGGAGAAGCATGAGACTATCTTTATTTCAATATGTAGACCAGAAATGTGATAGTCTGTTTTTCTGAAAGGTTTAAGAAAACTGTCAAAAGGAGAGTCCAGTAACTTGCTCATTTACACATTCTTGATGTAAACTGACACAATGAAAGCATGGGCAAATTTTAAAAAGACAGTAAATCTTTCACACACACCCCAATTGATTATGGATTAAAAGAAGCAGACAAACTCGTCATGGGTGTATTTCCTGAGGACACCGGAGTACCGCTCATATAGCAGGAGCAGCAATAACCTGCTGAAGCCCAGTTTCTTCACAGATGTAAGGTGAGACATGGTAGAAAGAGGGGGAAAGCATGCATTAGTTTGTGCATTTGCAATTTTCATTTCCCTGCCCCAGCTCCAGAGTTAATTAGGTAGGCAATTAAAACAGATTATAAATTATTGGTCAACAACAACAAAAAGCAGTAAGCTAAAATCCACCAGCATTTGGTACTGCCGACACAATATACACAAAGGAAGCCAGACCAAACAAGAGGGTCTTAACTCATTTTGAGTAGATACAACAGAAAACAGCCTTGCCTAAAAATATTTTTTCAAAGCTTTTGATGATTCAGTTCCTCACATGCCCAATTTTGTTTTATTCAGTGTTAGCTAACTTTTAGACAGTTATTTCCTGGCAAAGAGAGCTCAGTGGCTTGGTTCCATTGAATACAACTCCCTTCCATCAGTAAACGGAAGGGCCTAAGTTTTGGCAGGCCTGTTACTGATTAATCACAGCGCTCCTCAAAATGCACAGTTGGTATCACAAAAAAGAATGGAAAAATGTAACTGTTCAAAAGTATACCCATATTGTGATAGTATACTGTGAATTGTAGCAAACATGCCATGAGCTGAGCATTCAGGATGCAAACAGATGGCAGCTACCCATGTAGGCTACCAATGTCCAGGTGGAGTCTGGAAATCTCCCGGTATTATAACTGATCTCCAGACATCAGAGATCAGTTCCCCTGGAGAAAAAGGCTGCTTTGGAGGGTGGACTCTGGCATCATATCCTGCTGAGTTCCCACCCCTCCCCAGGCTCCACCCCCAAAAATCTACAGGTATTTCCCAACCCACAGCTGGCAACCTTATATCCATGCTCCTAGAGGAGCTACACAAGTGGGAGCTTAGGAAATATTGTCCACAGAAGGCAAATACTTTCCGCTAGGAGTGTGCACTTGCTAAACGTTTGTGTTAATTTTGCATCAGAAAGACATGATTATCATTTTTGTTAAATATCAGCAGTATTGTTACCATTCTGGAAGGTTGTTCCAGAAATATCTGAATACACCTGATATTTAATGAAAACTATAATCAAGTCATTCCTGACTTTCCCATACAAAATTGAAAGAATAACACCCCCACACAAGCAGCTAGAATGGGGAGTGAGTGAGTGAGGTAGAGCAAGGTCCCCTGTACCCAGCCTGTTGGTGGTGCTTCAGCCCTTTCAATTGCCAAGGTGCTGCCAACCAGTATGTTTCTGTAAGAGTTGCATAGATACGCCACAGGAGCTAATAAGGTACTAGAGAAAGTGGATGAAGCAGAAGTCTAGCACTTCCCGTGAGCCTTCTGCCCCAGTTGTGGCTGTCATACTTTCAGGAGTATGACATATCAACAATGACTCATCTATACATATGCTTAGGACTATGTGAGAATCAGCCTTGTCTGCCCAGCCAGGTGCTTCCTGAACTTACTTACCTGGGGCCCAGCAGGAGATGAAGACAATACAAGAACAAGCTGCAGCTAGAAGCAAGGACTGAACTGGCAAGGGCTGTATTGTAAGCAGGGAGCCCTACAGGGGCAGGGATGCAGGGTGGCAATGCAACTGGAGCAACTGAATGAGTGCTGGCAGCTCAGGGCCCACATCTGTTGACCAGCTGGCTGGCAGGCAGAGGCAGGCAGTTTATGTTGCCAAGGAAGCAGGCTTTGTGCCTGGCCCTTGCAGGGACCTGGATGGAAGCAGAAGAAGATGGGCCACACCTGGATGGGATGCACTGACATCACTTCCAGTCACAGGTCAATCTTCCCAGGGGTGTGGCTGAGAGCAACCCTGCTATAAAAAGGACTTGGGCACTGGAAAGGGTGCCTAGTGACTAGCAAGGGGAGAAGAAAGCATTCCTTCCTCACAGCCAGTAAGAGGAGACTCCAAAGGAGTGCCAGGCCTCCACTGAAAAGGAGGTATCCAAAGTTCAGGGGTAACAGAACTCTTCTGAAGGCAGGCATGATTAAGGAGTGGTCTCAGATGTGGGAACCATGGGATGTGCTGTATCAGTACAGATGACTAAATTAATATTGTTCAAGCAGTGTTCTCTCTAAGATGAGTTAGTGTGAGCTAGCTCACAGTTTTTTATCCTCCAGCTCACACATTTTTGTCTTAGCTCTGGAAGGATGGCTCCAGAGCAAACTAATTTATGCAGTAGTCAAATCATTCACTCACAATTTTAATGCCAGTAGCTCACGAAGTAGAATTTTTCCTCACAAGACTCCAGAGCTTAGAGGGAGCACTGGTGTCAAGTAGTTTTTGTGACCAACTTGGAAGGGCAGTTTGATGTCTTTGCCCCCACCCTGAGGGACATACAAACTAATTCAGAGGGGAAAAGAGGATAGTATCATTGACTTCTTTTGGAAAACTAATTTTAAATTAGCACATCACCTCCTTAATGTTAAAATGGTCTAGTCTGATGCTTTAGACATACCCTTTAGGCTGCGATCATATGTGCCTTTAGATCCGACAAAGCTGCAAATGCCTGATGGACCTAAAGGGCACGATCAGACAGCAACCTCGGGAAAAGGTCCCACAGTCGTTGGCAACCTGTGCCGCTCCATCACAGAAGTAGAGGTAAAAGACACCCGGGAAAGTCCAGCTCTAACTGGTTCCGATGGGCCACAGACAGAATTTCCCGTCTGATCACTCAAGCATGCTCTCATGCCATCGGGATGGTCTGATCATTCCATCCTAATGCGGTGCTATTCCCCCCCCCTCACTGAGCAATATGTGCATAACCACATACTTCATAGGGAACCCTCAGTGCAGAGATGTGATTCCTCATTTATGCGCATGGGAAACAAAAGGGGGGGGGAGATGCACCCACAGTGACGGGCTGACCCCGCAGCACAAAGGGATGTGTGATCTTGCACCTGCGAGTCAAATTCCTCCAGAGGATATAGGGGCACTTCTCCTCCGTACCAAACTGGTGCATGTGACCACAACCTCAAAATGTCATCTTACACTTCAGTGTTAAATTCAGTTTACATTATGCAAGGATTGATATAGCTTAGATTTAAAACAACAACACCACCATACTTCAGTTTCAGAGAATTCGAATTCATTCATGCAACAAAAGCTGTTAAAACAGTCAGATTGATAATGCCAAATTCCCCCTTCTCACTACAGCCCCTCACACTGTAGTACAAATTGTTCATGAGTTGGAAAAAGTGGAAGGAATGGAAAGGACAAGTTCATTCCATGAGCTTTTCCATGAATCTGACTTGATGCAAGCAAGTTGGGGGTTTGTCCTTCCCACTTCATTGGTTGGGTTTTACAAACACTTGCAACACAGTGAGCTTTCCACATATTTGAATTACTTCTGATTTTCTTCAGAGCCAATCCACAAGTACTGGAATCAGTTTGGGCACAGTTTTACCACATGTCTGCCCTCCCTCTGCATTTTCACAGTTGTGGTGTCAGTTTTTTCTTCGCACATGCTTTAAATAATCAGGATTTTCAAGTGAGGGTGGTGTCATCATCAGTGGCATCTTTGGCAGCATTGCAGTGCCCTCCCCCTTTTTGTGTATGCTTATATCAATAAATTCTTTTAAATATATAAAAAAGGAACACACAGGTTCAGGCAGAAAAAGCGGGGGGGGGGCTCCACTGACACACACACAAGGCTGCTGTGGGGAAGAGTAGCACTCCTGGGGCAGGGGTTTGCAGCTGACTATTGGGGAGAGTTGATGAGAGTCTCCCCATGCCTGCCTCTCTTTGCACAGGAAAGCCTAAAGAGGAAGCAACTCCACCACCCATCTGTTTATGAACTATATGTGAAGTACTGTGTCACTTTCAAACCACACTGCTTTTTTCTGATTCCAGAAATGGCCGCCGCCCCTCAGGGCTTTGCATTAAAAAAAATCAGCACTAACATATTGTTGTACTGGTATATTGCTGTAATTATAGGTTCAGCAGGTTCTCTGAATTCCCAGCCTTCATTTTTTTAAAAGGAAGTCTCTAGTCCCTCCCTTTGTGGAAACTGAAGGAAAAAGCCATATCTCCATGAGGGAAGGAGCTAGAGACTTTTTTAAGAAGTGAAAGCTGGGGCTTCAGAGAACCTGCTAAACCTATTTATTTTTGTTTGCATGCTTATATCGATATACCAATACAAGGCTTGCATTTAAAACACAAAAACAAAAATACTTGCCTTCAGGGGGAGGGAGTGGTTTGATGACAACAGTCCAATAATTGAAAGTGGGCTGAAGGTGGGTGGGAGTGAGTGGAACAAACAGCTAACAACCAGGGCTATTTTGGGGCAGGAACACACAGGAGTGGAGTTCCAGCAGGCTCCCAAGTTGGCCACACCCACCAGGAACTCATTAACATAATAGGCCACACCCAACAGCAGAAACACATTAGGATTGGCTACATTAGGGGTGTGTGGCCTAGCATGCAAAGGAGTTCCTGCCACAAAAAAAGCCCTGGGTTTTGACAACAAAGTAAACAGAATAAGAAGCAAAAATTTGGTGTGGCTGGATGACCACACTTCTGGTAACATGGGGGTGTGCCCTGATATGTTAATAAGCTGTGCTATCCGGGATGTGGCCTAATATGCTGAGTTTCTGTTGATGGGTGTGGCCTATTATGCTAATGAGTTCCTGCTGGATTTTTTCTACAAAAAAAGCCCTGCTGATAACTATTATGACAGAAAAAGATCGAGGTAAAAGTGGGCTGAAAAGACCAGGAGGGGGGGGGATACAAAAGAAAAAGTAAAGGAAAAAATGCAAGTGGAAGTCAGTAGATAAACTAAAGCAGCATGGGTCCAGAACCAAAGAAAACCCCATGTAGAAAAGCCCAGTATTACACTCCCTATATTTAGTAAACTTAAGTAGGAGGAGCAGGAAGAGATTCAGGATAATGCTTTCTGTGGCAATGTAATGTAAATTCTTATTTAAGATAAAACTGTAATCCTGACTGTACTTACTTGAGCCCGTGCTGTAGCTTATTGTCTGATAGTTATTTCAGCAAGGATCCACTCTTGGGAACTCTTGATTCCTTCAACCACTGATTAAAACACAAGAGTCAGTTCTTGTTTTCTAGTAACCCTGACGATTGTTTGAAATGTTGTTTGTTCCCTTTTCCTTCCAGCATATTTCCCATGAGAGTGGCACTGAATATTTTAAAAGTTCAGTAGTCCATTTTTCTGATTTATTTTGGGATTGTGTACTATTAACATTTATTCAGAAACTATCCAAAAGTCAGCAAATACACAAGAAGAACCAATATTTAGCACTTTATCACAAAAATGTGTCTGAAACTTCACTAGCAGTAATTGGAAGACCTTTTAATCACTGCTACCTATAGAGAAATCCACAGCCCTTCCTAACCAAGGTTATCTAAAGTAACTATGTACAAGGTTCTTAAGAGAAACCCAGTTCTGTTTTCATAGAATCAAAGAATGTTAGAGTTGGAAGGGACCTTGCAGGTCATCTAGTCCAACCCCCTGCATTCTGCAGGAGCATAGCCAAAAGATAGCCCTACAACATACATGAAAGATGGTTGTCCAGCCTCCATTTGAAAACATCCAGAGAAGGAGCATCCACCACCTCCTGAGGCAGTCTGTTCCACTGCTGAACCACTCTTACAGTTAGGAAGTTTCTCCTGATATCGACTCCCTCATAATTTCCACCCATTAGATCTAGTCTTGCAATCTGGAGCAAGAAAGAATAGATTTGCTCCATCTTTTACATGACAGTCCTTCAAATACTTGAAGACTAAGTTTTCTTAGAACCAACACAGAATTTCAGTGAAAATGCCATTAATTAGTTTGAACTCAGCAATTTTACCATAGCTGTGTTTCCCCCCCAATTACTGAGTTTATCTCAGGTCCTTTCTGCGTTTACCTGTCAGCCAGGCCTCTGTGCTACCCTGGCTGTCATTGGGGGGGGGGGCAACTGTGGAATGTCTACTTTCATTTCTGCTGTGTCTCTATTGTTTTGGTTATCTCTTTCTGTAAGCCGAGCTGTATAACCTTGAGTGCCTGGTGTCTTCTCTCTCTTGGGAAAGCTGGCCCGTTAGCTTGGTGGGCTTCTACCTGTAATCTGATTGGCCCTGAGCCATCTCAGTCCCCTTTGAATTCTGTATATCTATTAGCTTCACATGCTTTACCCTCAGTTCTAACACAAAACAGTTGAGATACCTGAATGCCATAAAGATCTCAATAAACTTTCTATTCTCTGGAATGACTGCTGTTGAGAACTGATTGACGTGTTAGAAGTGTTAGAACTCCCTATAGTTCCTGTACTCACACCTTACCATGGCTGGTGAAGATAACAGGGATGCTGCAGTGACTACCATGGAAGAGGTAATAGTACCAAAAAACACGATTATTACAGTAATGGACGGAGAGCCGAGAGGCCTTGGTTGAGGCATGGACTCATAGTCATACTTACCTTCCTGGACAGAGGAGAGTTGGGCAGTATCGTCCAACCCATGACTGGTCACCTATGGATGGCAGTATGGGAGTACCCCTGGGCAGGCACCTCCAGAGCTACCACAGCCTGGGCAAGCACTCTCCCTTCGAGGACAGTATGCCCCGGCACCTCCACTGGGACCTCCTGCTCCTGCCACTCCGGCTCCAGATCCCGAGTGACTGAGGGAATATTTGGATATTACTTTTGACGGTAACCCTGAGAAGCTTGGCTTCTTCCTGCTGCAGGTCTGCAAGTTCCTGCATGATTGGGGTCCTGTGTTCAGCTCAGATGAATAGAGAGTGGAGCAGGTGGCTTACTGGTTCATGGGCCTCCACAACATCAGAGGCCCCAAGCTTTGAGATGTGGTGTCATTCATGTGGGCCCTGCACAGGCAATATGAAGACCCGCTAGGGTTGGAGAAGGCATAAACCTGTCTACGAGTGCTGCAGCAAGGGAACAGATTGGTGCACGAATTCTCTGATGAGTTCAAGATGTATGCTGCCAAGGTGCAGGGGTGGCCAGTGGAGGTTCTGATCAAACTCTACTGGTCCAGTCTAAATCACCCAATTCTGGAAAAGGTCCTCAGCCATGGGAACCCATTTGCTCTTGCTGGGTGGATTCAGGAAGCCAGTGATGCAGAGAATCAGTTAGTTATGATCAAGATGTACCAGCCCAAGTCGACCCTGAGGAAACCTGGTGGGGAGTTGAAGGGTCAATGATCTAAAGCCTGGGAGACCATGTTGGACTGGAGGATGAAGCAAGGAGTATGTCTGCTCTGCAGAGAACCTGGCCACTATGCCACTTTCTGTCCTGCTGATCTGACTCCCCATGGGGGGAAGACCCTGGAGTGATGGGGTTCTGAGGCACAGCTGAAACCTGGAGGGGCACGCCTGAAGCAGCCAAAAGCCCTAAAACTGAATGTGGCCCTGGATGTGGCTTCATCAAGTGGGGATGATGCTACCCATCCACAGGGAAAAGGCTGGGACCTACTGTGAAGGAAGCAACCCAGCAGGTCTAAAAGCAGATTGCGCCATGATCAGTGAACAATACCCCTTCCCTGTTTTTCATGACTGTGAGTGATATGGGCACCCAGGTAAGGATGAGAGCTCTGGTTGACTCAGGATGCGCTAGAGACTTAATAAGTCCGGCTATAGTCATGGATCTGGGAGTCCCAGTGCAAACCCTTCTTGAGCCCTTTATTTTTACCCAGATGGATGGCTCCACTATGAAGGAGGTGTGTAAATACCAGGCTATGTCAGTTGTCCTGAGGATGGGGCCCCACTGGGAGCAGAGGGCCTTTGTGATAAACCCCATGGCTTGATTTTCTATGGTGCTAGGGAACCATGACTCCTATATATGACCCTTACATTTCTCAGACGCCAAATGTGATGAACATGAATGGAGAGCTGAGTGGGGGGAAGCACCACCTGCATTGCCGGAACAAGCATGTCTAGCCAAAGAGGAGCTTGACTCAATGCTGATGGAGGATAGAGACTTAGTCTGAGTGTTTGAGGAAGAAGAAGCTGATGAGCTCCCTCCCCACTGCAATGCAGACTGCTATAGAAATTCTGCCAGGGCACAACATGCCTAAAGGGAGGGAGCCATGAACCCTGCCAAGAAGGAAGAGTTGTGGAAATTTATTGATAAAAACTTGGCCCAGGGATTTATTCAGCCAGCCAGTTTCCTTGCCCTGTGCTGCTCCCGTCCTCTTCCAAAAAAAGAAGGATGGGGGGGGGGAGACTGTGCATGGACTACCAGGGTTTGATTGCAGTCTCTATGGCCAATGACTATCCCTTCCCACTGATCAAAGAGCTCTTGGCTGAGGCTATGAGGGGCTAAATCTTTTCCAAATTGGATTTAAGACACACTTATTTCCGAGTACACATACGGGAGGGGGATGAACACAAGACAGCCTTTAACATGCCCCTGGGACAGTATGAGTACCTAGTCATGCTGTTTAGATTTGTGGGAGCCCCAGGGGTCCTCATGAATTTAATAAATGAAGTGTTGCACAAGCACCAGTTCAAAGGGGTTCTGGTTTATCTTGATGATATCTCGAGTTATTCACAAGATAAGGACTCACATGTGGCTTTGGTGAGGGAGGTTCTCAAGACTCTGTATGAACACCAGCTTTTTGCTAAACTCTCCAAATGCAAATTCCATAAAGAGGAGGTGGACTTCTTGGGCCATTGGATCTCCGGGAAAGGGTTGGGGATGGAGCCACACAAAGTGGCAGACATATTGGGATGGGAGGCCCCACGCAGCTCCAATCATTCTTGGGGTTCACGATCTTCTACTGTCCCTTCATCCCCAACTTCACACAAGTAAGCTTGCCTCTCACAGACTTGTTAAAGACTAAAGGCAAGGGGCAAGAATGCACAAAGCCCGGTGCCAAACTTGATTGGACCCTGGAATGCCAACAGGCTTTTGATAAGCTCAAAGAGCTGTTCACATCTGAGCCCATTTTACACCACCCTGATGAAAAACAGCCTTTCGTGGTCCAAGTTGACATATCGGATGTGGCTGTGGGAGTGGCTATCCTGCAAAAAGGGGAAGATGGGAAGCTCCACCCCTTGGTTTATGTATCCAAAAAATTCAATTCCACAGAATGTAAATGGGCAGTTTGGGACAAAGAAGGTGCTGCCATTAAACTAGCCCTTACCACTTGGCAGCATTGGCTGGAGGGGGCCAGGGGGCTGTTCAAGGTGTGGATAGACCATAAAAAATTGGAGGCATTATGCATCCCCTGGAACCTGAATGCTAAACAACTCCAATGGGCAAAGTTTTTCTCTAAGTTATAGTTTACCCTCCAGCACCTCCCCGGGAAGTCAAATTTCCTTGCCGACACACTGTCCCACCTCCCACAGAATGCCAGTCAGAGGGAGGAAATAGTGGACTCCATGTTCACCCCTGCCCAACTTGGGGGGGAGGGGTGACACACAGCTGTGCAAAGGCAGAGGTGAGGGGGTTTGCCAAATTCCAAAATGCCCTCATGGATGCAGACAGGGAGGAAATTTCTAAAGACTCCTCCCTCAAACTCAATCTTAATGGCTGTTGGTACCCGGGGGGCAAACCTTTCATACCCCAGGCCATAAGGGGTGAAATGTTACACTTTGGGCATGAATCCAAATTGACTGGACATTATGGATATTTAAAGACCTTGCACCTCCTACAGTGGCAGTTTTGGTGACTGCACATGTGAGCTGATTTTTCACAATATATGGGCTCATGCCAGACTTGCTTAATGGGAAAACGGACGGCAAGTAAACCACCGGGGACTTTGTGACTGTTAGAAACTCCCAGTTAGCCCTGGGAAGTTATCTCCATGGACTTTATAACTGAACTGCCTCCTAGTAAAGGAAAAACGGTGATTTAGGTGGTGGTAGATCTGTTTTCTAAACAGACTCACTTCATTCCATGCAAGCAACTGCCAACAGCGAAAGCCCTAGCTAAGATATTTATGCACCACATAGTGAGACTGCATTCGGTGCCCAGCAAAATTATCTCCAACCGGGGCACCCAGTTTGTTGCCAAGTTCTGGAAGGAGCTTTCACAGGTTTTGGGGATTAAAAGAGGACTTAGCAGTGCCCACCACCTAGAAACTGATGGTCAGACCTAATGGGTCAACTAAATAGTGGAACAATTCCTTTGGTGCTTCACCAATTATCAGCAAGACAATTGGGCTGAGCTCCTACCCTATGTGGAATACAGCTATAATAATTCTGTGCATAGCTCTATAGGACTGTCCCCTTTCAAGGCAATGCATGGGTATGAGTCCCTGGTGATCTCCAGGCTTAGTGACAAGGCCTAAAGGACCAGTGGTCTATAATCTCAAAAAACTTTGGATAAAGCCAAAGTGGGTTACAAAGCCCAAGCAGACAAAGGGTGGGCCCCTGAATGGGATTTACAACCTGGGGATTCGGTGTATCTGTCCACTAAGAACTTGAAAGGGCTCCAGCCCAGAAGGAAACTGGGTTGGAAATATATTGGGCCATTCAAAGTATTGTGTAAGATAAACAAGGTGGCTGTTGAACTGGAATTGCCTAAAACTCTTAAAAGATATACATCCTGTATTTCATTTCAGCTTGCTGAAGAAGGACCTGGGACCAAACAAGTGGAAACCTCGACCACCAGCCCCTCCACCTCTGATGGTGAATGGTGAGCCTCATCAAGAAGTAAAAGAAATCTGGGACTCTAAGTTTAAACATGGGTGTCTTTACTATTTAATAAAGTGGGAAGGCTTTGACCCTTTCTATAATGAATGGGTGCAAGAAGACCATGTTTGTGCCCCTAAACTTGTGTGTGCGTTTCACAGAATGTATCTGACTAAACTGGATGGGTGAACTCTTTGGGGGGGGCAGAATTTCTGTCAAGCCTCTGTGCTACCCTTGCTGTCATGGGGGGGGGGACTGTGGAATGTCTACTTTTGTTTCTCCTGTGTCTCTCTTGTTTTGTTTCTCTATGTCTCTATTGTTTTGGTTATTTCACTCTTTAAGCCGAGCTGTATGACCTTGAGTGCCTGGTGTCTTCTTTCTCTTGGGAAAGCTGGCCTGTTAGCTTGGCAGGCTTCTACCTGTAGTCTGATTGGCCCTGAGCCATCTTGGTCCCCCTTGAATTCTGTATATCTATTAGCTTCATGCGCTTTACCCTCAGTTCTAATATGAAACAGTTGAGATAACTGAATGCCATAAAGATCTCAATAAACTTTCTATTCCCTGGAATGACTGCTGTTGAGAACTGATTGACTCAGGAGCCTGACATTACCTGCCACTCGGGATTTTCTGTGTTTGAGTCAAGGCGATTTAGGTCCATGGCAAAACAGCATCCAAATAACCTGGGGCAACAACAGGGTGAAAGCAGGTTGACCGCTGAGGGGAGGTAATGTAATGCAGATTGGGGGGGAAACCCAGAATAAAAAGAAGGTTGACGTCAGTTTTAGGGCAGAATGGGGAAAATACCTGGATTCAAAAGAAGGCTGAATTTGAGTTTAGTGAAGAATTGCTTGGAGGACACCGCAATGAACATGTATTAAAAGGAGAATGCAGAAATGGCCTCAGAGTCTGAATTAAAGAGATAAAATGTATTTTCACGAGGTAGGCAGATGATGTCTGCTGTTTTGAGTTGTATTTTCTTGATATATCTAATTCTCAATATGGCCAAATCTGTGGATACTTCAATCTGGAGAGTGGAAAAATGAACAGAAAGACAGAAGTTTCTACAAACCTGAAAAAAGTCCAGGTTTGCAGAAAAATCCGAAATCTTAAAAAAAACATGTTTTTAAAAAACCCAAATGATCAACAGTATTAAAGTCTTGCTTTCTATCAAGGAAAGGTGGCGAGAGGGGCTAGACCCTTTCCAGGGCTGTTTTGACCTTTGAGGGATGACTCACTGGGGCTAGGCCAGGCTGCAACCACTGACTAACTTGCTACCACACAACTCACATGACTTACCCAGGCCTGACTGCTGACTACAGCCATTCCATGAAAGTCAGTGTGATGTAGCAGCTAGTGTTTCAGATCAGAATATGGGAGACCCAGTTTCAAATCCTTGTTCTGCCTCGGAATCTTGCAGAGTGACTTTGAGCCAGTCACACTCTCTCAGCCAAACCTACCAACTAACAGGGTTGTTGTAGAGATAAAATGGAAGAGAATGATGTAAGCTGATTTGTGTCCACATTGGGCAGTAAGGAAGGGTGGGGTAAAAATGTAGTAAATAAATAATAAATACAGCTCAAGATGAGGGGCAGGGAAAACTGTAGGTTGGTTGGTCAGTGGGAAGGAGATACCTTCTTTGTGAAAACTCATAACTGAATTTTTAAAAGTCAGAGGCCATTAGACAATCTAGGATGATTTTGATAAGGCCACCAGAATCTGTACAAAAGGATTCTGAACTGGTGGAATACCAGACTTTTCTCGCCATTAATTTTTGTGAATTTTGATAAGCAGAATTAAATCTCTTACTTACATAGCACCACTTCTCTGGTTTCAGCATAAAAATGTAATTCAGAAATTCTTTAGCAGTGAATAATGAGAGGATTTCCGGTGAATTTATTGTTAAGGTTTCCCAAAAGTAGTCTGAATAACTCATTCCAATCTTTTGTTTTGGCATTTTCTTTTCAGCGTTTATTTTGATTTATTTATATGCCTTTATCCTCCAAAACTCAGGGAAGCTACCAAATATTTCTTTAGAACTGGTCTATAGTTCTAATTTTATCAGATTTACAGTACCGTCCTAAACAGAGTTATGATCTTCTCTGCCAAGTGACTTCAAAGGACTTATAAGGACTTAGAATAGTTTAGCTCAGCGAAGGACAAATTCTATATTCCTGTGGAGTTACTTGGTATTCTGAAACCAGAACTACCCAGTCCCTCAAAAAGAAAAGTATT
Organism: Gekko gecko; assembly: GCA_029375565.1. Lineage (NCBI taxonomy): Eukaryota > Metazoa > Chordata > Lepidosauria > Squamata > Gekkonidae > Gekko > Gekko gecko. The sequence continues at coordinate 59,043,488 of JAPDNY010000011.1, read as the reverse complement.
ACTTAGTGGTTGTTGCATGTGGCTTGTTCTATGGGTTTTTTTAATATTTGCAATTTTATGGTGGTTGTAATTATGATTTTATTTTATTTGTGATGTGACTCAAAGCAGGTTTTGTAGATGCAGCACATAGAATTTTCTAAACAAATCAACATTGGCACAAATTTCACAGATATACATCATATGCAATCGAATGGAATGAGGTCATTGATTTGGGAAAAGGGGGGGGGAATGAGTATGCATCCTCAAAGACTGTCAGGAGGCAGACTGGCAGAGACACTTTGATTTTTAACAACACACATTATACCAAAATGCAACACTATAAAATGCATATACAGACAATATGACTTGTATCCTAAAACTCTTTTCTGCTAACATTCCTCCAATGGAGCAAAGTTCCTTCCACTGGAGTAAAGATGCTCACTTAGTGGAAAGGAGTCATAGGATCCAAGCCATTGCTGTCTTTTCTTACACATGAACCTGTAAAATTTCACATGTGAGAAAACGTGAGCCAGCATGGAATAGAAGTGTAGCCAGGGTGGTGACAGCCAATGTGATAGTGGTTAGCATTAGGGATGGGCACGAACTAACTTTAGTTTGTCATAGATTTTGGCCAGTTTGTGGTTTGTGAAGCAATTTTCGTGAACTGAAGGAACACCACAAACTTTACTAAATTTTGATGCATTTTGTGCCAAAAACAGGGGTTTCCTTAGTGGAAAAGTGGGGGAAACTACCATTTCCATGGTATTAGTGGATATCTATAGTAAAAAAAAAAAAAAAAAAAAAAAAAAAAGTGGAGCTGCGGTGGCTCAAGTGGTTAAGATGCTGAACTGCAGGCTGTGGAAGGTCAGTAGTTCAGCAGTTCGAGACCTGAGAGTGCCGCATGACGGAGTGAGCTCCCGTCTCTAGTTCCAGCTCCTGCCAACCTAGCAGTTCAAAAGCAAGAAATTGCAAGTAGATAAATAGGTACCACTTCGGTGGGAAGGTAACAGCGTTCCGTGCACCTTGGTATTTAGTCATGCCGGCCACATGACCACGGAAACGTCTTTGGACAGCGCTGGCTCTTCGGCTTTGAAACGGAGATGAGCACCGCAACCCTAGAGTTGGATTCGACTGGCTTTCGAGCAAGGGAACCTTTACCTTTACTATAGTAAAAAAGTATTAAATTTACTGAAGTTTTTATTTTTATTCAGGACAATTTCAATAGAGATTTCTGAGAAGAATATTAAACTTTGGCAAAGTTCACTAAATGAATTTATTTGGGCCCCCTAAAATCACAAGTTTCTCATCTGTCTTTAAGCAAACCAGGAAAAAGGGGTAGTTTCCAATCTCCTGATCAGAAGATGTACAATGGTGCTGTTATGTCCTGGGATCAGAAGGCAGAGCTGGCAAAATACAGCCAAGCTTCGCTCTCTGAGAACAATAGGGACTAGGTTCCTGAGCTCGCCAGTAGAGAGCCAATGGCAGCATTGGCGGGCGATTCAAACCCGCCAATAGGAATATGGGGCCGTCCCCCCCTAACTGTATATAGTTGGCCTCCGGCCGTTACTGTTTGTTCTTGTCTTGTGTGAAGTACGAATAAACGCGTCTTCTCTTATGTCGTCGTCCGAGTAATGAGGCCCGAAACCCAGTACTTTACAGTGGCGACGAGGATGGGATTTCAACGCCTTCCATGACTCCATGAGCGACGAAAAGGACACCGCCGAGCATCGCATCGCTGACCCCGAGAGCAGCACCGCACCGCTCGCCCGGCGCACGCCTTCCCAGACAGAGCCATGGGCGCCTCTCATGTAACACTCGAGCGCTTCGATCCGTCGCAGCCAGAAACCTGGGATGCATGGGTCGACCAGCTCATCAGTTATTTGGAGCTCAACGAGATCTGCCACCCAGACAAGAAACGATCGCTCCTGCTGAACGCGTGCGGCACCCAAACCGTCCGCCTCGCCAAGAGCCTCTTGGTGCCCCGCACGGCCTTGGAAAGCTCGTTCGGGGAGATCCTGGACGTCCTCAACGCGTACTTCAGCCCCCGGCCAACCTTCCTGGCCAAGAGGATGGAGTTCCAGAAGCGAGTCCAGGCCCAAGGGGAATCTGTTGCCACCTTCCTGGCCGTGCTGAGGGCGCTCGCGGCGGACTGTGGGTTCCCGAAGGTGGAAGACAACTTGCTGACGCAGTTCGTGTGGGGCCTGGCGGACTCCAAGCTGCGGCGCAAGTTGATTGGCTACTGGAGCTCTCCCTGGACGAGGCCATCGACGCCGCAACAGCCCACGAGGCCGCTGAAGGGGAACGCCCGGCCGCAGCCGCCCATGTGGTCGGAAGGAGTCCCAGCCCCGGGAACTCTGATACCGAAGAGGTCTTCGCCCTCAGACCCCAACACCGCCGGCCGGCGCCGTTCCAGCAGGCCAACAGGGAGCCAGCCAAGCCTTCCGGCAACCGGACCGTCTGTGCCAGCTGCGGGGAAGGCCACAGAAGGAAATCCTGCAAGTTCCGGGATGCTGTCTGTCACGGGTGCGGGAAGCAGGGACACCTCGCACGGGTCTGCCGGTCCAAGGGCCCCCGGAATTCGAGATCGTCGGTCCCAACGCACCGCGCATCGTCCACCGCCTACGAGACGACGGAAGAGGTCGCCGAGTTGTACCATCTCACCGACCAACCGCTGCAGGTACTTCGCCTCCCCAACCCCAACCTCTCCTCTACCCCGAAGATCCAAGTAACCGTGCGGATCGAGGGGTCCCCCTGTTGCTTGGAAGTGGACTCGGGATCGGCGGCGTCCATCATTTCCATGGACACTTTAAAAAGACTTTGCCCGTTAGGGGGACCCCCTCTACGTCCATCGCCACTAAGCTTGGTGGACTTTCAAAAGAACCCTGTCCCCATCCGGGGAGTCGGCACTTTCCGAGTGCAGTACCGAGACTTTGAGGGGAACTTGGACTTGGTGGTGGTGGAGGGAAATCTCGTGAGTCTCCTGGGGCGGGCGTGGTTCGAGGCCCTAGGCATCACGATTGGGGGAGTGAATAAGTGCGGGATGTGTGACTGGGGGGCGGTGTGCAAGGAATTCCCTGAGGTCTTTGACGGGAAACTGGGGTGTTATAAAGGGCCCCCGGTGTCGCTCCACTTAGACCCCACAGTGACGCCCATCCGACGGCGCTTCCGCACCGTGCCCCTGGCCCTCCGCCCTAAAATAGAGGCCGAACTGGACCGGTTAGTGGCCCAGGGAGTCCTAGAGCCCGTCCCGAACGCTCGATGGGAGACCCCGATTGTGACACCCGTAAAGCCAAATGGGGAAATCCGCATCTGCGCGGATTATAAGTGCACCATTAACCAGGCACTTCAGGCGCACGCATACCCCGTACCCGTGGTCAGCCACGTCTTAGCCACACTGGCGGGGGCGCGCATATTTGGAAAGCTGGATCTCGCGCAGGCGTACCAGCAACTCCCGGTGGATGAGGCCACTGCCGAGGCGCAAACCATAGTGACCCACCGGGGGGCCTTCAGGGTGAAGCGGCTGCAGTTCGGGGTCAGTGTGGCCCCAGGGATCTTCCAAAATCTAATGGACGATTTGTTAAAAGGGATCCCTGGAGTGACGCCGTTCTTCGACGACGTCCTCATCGCCGTGACCACCCCGGAAAGCTTCGCCGCCCGCCTCCGAACTGTACTGGGACGTTTCCAAGCCGCGGGGCTGAAAGTGAAGCGGGAAAAGTGCCTCCTCGGGGTGCCGGAGGTGGAGTTCTTGGGGTACCGGGTAGACGCAACAGGCCTGCATCCGGCGAGGGACAAGGTGAAGGCCATCGTGGAGGCCCCCGCCCCGAAGTCCAAGGCAGAGCTCCAGGCGTTCTTAGGCCTCCTGAACTTTTACCACGCCTTTCTCCCACACAAAGCCGCTGTGGCCGAACCCCTGCACAGGCTGCTGGATAAGGTGACACCTTGGGTATGGGGAGCGAGGGAGGAGGCGGCGTTTCGGGGGGTTAAAGTACTCTTGATTTCTAACGCTGTACTCGCCCACTTTGATGAAAAGCTCCCGGTAATCCTTGCATGCGACGCATCACCGTATGGGGTCGGGGCGGTCTTGGCCCACAAGCTACCGGATGGGAGGGAAGTCCCGGTAGCTTACTACTCCCACACGCTGTCCCCCGCGGAGCGGAACTATGCGCAAATCGACCGGGAGGGCTTGGCACTGGTGGCGGGGGTTAAAAAGTTTCACAACTTTGTGTACGGGCGGCCCTTCACGCTCGTAACCGATCATAAGCCGCTCTTGGGACTGTTCGCGGCGGACAAACAAACGCCGCAGGTACTGTCGCCCCGGGTGCTGCGCTGGTCCTTGTTTTTAGCGGGCTACCAGTACCGGTTGGAGCATCGGCCGGGCAAGGCGCTGGGTCATGCCGACGCCTTGAGCCGCCTGCCGCTGCCACATACAGGGGAAGACCCGGCCCCGGCTCCCGCAGTATTGTTAATGGAGGAGCTGCCAAACCCCCCCTTCAGGCTGCAGACGTGGCCGCCCGCACGTCCTGAGATCCCATTCTCTCCCGGGTCCTAAACTGGGTGGTGAGGGGATGGCCAGCGGAACAGACAGGGCCAGAGTTCATGGCATACAAAGCCAGGAGGGAAGAGTTATCCTCCTTGAAAGGGTGCTTACTATGGGGGGACAGGGTGGTCATCCCGGGGCCCATGAGACAAGGGGTTCTAGAAACGCTGCACGAGGCCCACCCCGGCATTGTACGAATGAAAGCTCTGGCAAGGAGCTACGTGTGGTGGCCCGGGATGGACACAGAAATTGAAACCTGGGTCCGAGGGTGCACACGGTGTCAGGAAGTCCGCCCCAATCCCCCGAGAGCGCCAACCCAAAGCTGGGAGTCTACCCACAAGCCGTGGTCACGCCTACACGTAGATTTTGCCGGGCCGTTTCAGGGGCTCCAGTTCATGGTGACGGTAGACTCCTAGTCGAAGTGGGTGGAAATAAGCCCAGTGTCTACCACCTCTGCCAAAGCGGCAATAAGGGCCCTGCGGAAAATATTCGCTACGCACGGGTTGCCAGACACAATCGTGTCGGACAACGGGGCAGCGTTCACATCTGCTGAGTTTCAAGCGTTCCTCGCAAGGAACCTAATCAGGCACATACGATCAGCGCCCTTCCACCCGGCAACAAATGGACAGGCGGAGAGAACAGTACGCACCGCCAAAGAAGCCCTGAGCCGCATAACGGAGGGGATTGGGAGTTCCGGCTGGCCCGCTTCCTCCTAACACACCGCACCACCCCAAACCCCATCTCCGGGCATTGCCCCGCAGAACTATTGATGGGCCGCCGCCCCACGACTTTGTTAGACAGGCTCCACCCGGACCGAGCCCCAGAGAAAAAGCTGGTCGAAACCCGGGAGGCGCCCCGAAGCTTCCTCCCGGGGGAACCTGTCTACTTCCGGAATTACGGAGCGGGGCCTCAGTGGTTGGCCAGGCGCATCCTAAAACCCACCGGACCAGTGTCATACAAGGTCCTAGCAGATGGGGACCGGGTCCTCCGTAAACATGTGGACCAGCTCCGGAGGCGGCAAGACCCCGACACAGGGATCCAGGCCCCGTTACCGGGAAACGCCGCGGCCGCCCCAGCATCCGATTGGCTGCAGGCACCGCCAGCGGAGCCAGCGCCTGAAAGACCACGGAGTCCAGAGGGGGTCCCGGAGACAGCTGAACCGCCGCCGCCGCTGCCACCACCGTTACAGCCGCCACCGTCACCGCCACAGCCACTACCGGAGATCCAAGCTCCTTGTGCGGGAGGACCACCCAATGGGGGCCCCGCCAGTCCAGTACCGGCCCCCCGACGATCACTAAGGGAACGGAGGGCACCAGCATACTTAAAAGACTACGTCACCTGATAGGAGACGAACCATGGGGGGAGGGGTGTTATGTCCTGGGATCAGAAGGCAGAGCTGGCAAAATAGAGCCAAGCTTCGCTCTCTGAGAACAATAGGGACTAGGTTCCTGAGCTCGCCAGTAGAGAGCCAATGGCAGCATTGGCGGGTGATTCAAACCCGCCAATAGGAATATGGGGCCGTCCCCCCCTAACTGTATATAGTTGGCCTCCGGCCGTTACTGTTTGTTCTTGTCTTGTGTGAAGTACGAATAAACGCGTCTTCTCTTATGTCGTCGTCCGAGTCATGAGGCCCGAAACCCAGTACTTTACAGGTGCCTCAGATTTAGCACAGTTAGTCCAGTTATTGCATAACTCCCCAAATGAAAAATGGAACCCTTCAGATACCAGGAATGAATGAGGACTGGTTTAGATAGGCCTTGTGCTTGGATACTGAATGGCAGTATTATTTCTAAAAATATAGTAGAGGACAAATTAGGTCACCAAATTAACTGGTTTCAGTACTCTCTAATCCTAAATTTAATAATGCACTTTAAAAAAGATGGTCATCTTCTTCAGCTGTTAACAGGGTTTGGAAAAGAGTCAACATTCCTTGGTCTTGATATTGATTGCAGCGACACAACAGGTGATTGCAGTCTATTGGACAAACCCAAGCGGGCCTTCCATAGATGCCTGGTTTGACAAACTTTGGGATGTTTGTATCATGGGGAAAACAATGAACAATTCTTTCTTTGTTGGTTCCTGTGATTATGTGAAATCTGGAAGCCAGTTACTGGGTTTCTGAGACACAATGAAGTTCTTCTGTGTAGAAATGATTATAGAATCTGGTTAAAATTGTAAGGTTATTGCAAACATGTGTCAATATGGGTTGTTATGTGGGTGTATGAAAACTGTAGAAAAATTTAGGTTTTGCCTAGGTTTTCAGGGAGTATTTACCAGTCAATAATGCTATAATAGCTTTACTTTTGGATTGTTCTTTTTTTTGTGAACTTAATCATTAATGAAGAATTATTACAAGAGAGGCACCAGAATTAGTAAGACAGTCCAAGGAGAAGATGAGACATGTGGTCTAATACATTCGTAAGTCAGGTACTAGGATACAGGAGCAATAGCATCATGCTCATACTACCAGCAATCATGCTGAAGGGCTCAACCTAAAGGCAGTAGTTTTGCATCTTCAGACTACATCTTATTGGATCCTTTAATAGGCTTTAATAGGATCCCTGAAGCTTTCACTGAGTCCCTCCAGGTAGTACTTCCTTTGCTTTTCAGAGAAGATCAGGCCAGCTTTCTATCCTAGAAAGCACATGGTTCTGATGGTTAGGGTTGCTAGCCATTAGCTGGCAACTGGCAGGAGTCTAGGGGAGCAGAGACATGGGTGGGTACCAGCAGCAATGGTGTGATGTCATTCCTGGGGCAAGCCCATAAGTTACATCATGCCTCTCTAGGAATCACTGGGAATTTTATGGTAAAATCACAGAATTTCCAGCAGTTCCTAGAGAGGCCTGACACAACTTCTGTGTTTTCTCTGGAAGTGACATCAGTGACAACTTCCCTCCATTATTTTTTCCCACCTACCACAAGGGCAGTAGTGGGAAACAGGGAGCAGGGGATTCTCCCCACCAGGGGGAAGCTGGCATCCCTGGATGGCATACAGAGCCATACTATGGAGCCTCTAGCCCCAGGTTCTGGATTTGAGTTGAGTTCCTGACACCACTATACATATGCTAAAGAATTACAGTCTAGGCTGTGAACTGTGACACAGTTCCTTACCGTAACGGCCTTAGAATGATTCTTTAGGATTAGAGGGGAGGGAGAGATTCAAACTAATCGGATGTTATACAGGTTGCATACATCTGGCACTGATATTTATTTTCAGCATTTATGTGCAGTTTTTCACTGCCTAAGGGCTCAATGAAGTTCACAAAAATACCAACAACCAAACCAAACCAACAGGCCCCAGGCTGTCCAGGATGAAGTGGCTGCCTGCAGAGGCCCCAGATTGCAAGACCTGGACTAACTAATAAGGAGCAAGAGCCTTTTGGCTCCTGCCTTTCCGCTCATCCCCAAGGACTAACACGCTGCCAGCTAGACTTGTAGAGCTGGAGCTAGAATCTAACTTGTAGAGTCTAAGAATTGTAATTCTAATGATTGATGTACAAAGCTGCAGCTAACACCAAAGCAAAATATACCAAAATAGTGTAGATATAACAGACAAAAGCTGCATTTACCCAAATGAATTTCCAGTATCAATGGGCAACCTGGAAACTAAGCTCCAGAAGGCCTTTGTCTCCATTGGCTCTCTCAAAGCTTAGTTCAAAGGATTCCAAGGAATATGGGAAGATTTATTAATCTCTCAAGACTCATAAAATGGTTGTTTCCCCCTTCTTCAGCCTCCCTTTCAGGCAGAGTTCTTCATATTCTCAAATCCTCTGAAGAGCTGAGGCAGCGGAATTTTAGGCTTCAGTTTTAACACAAGAATTCTTTCCCCTTGGGCTGGTAAGCAGTAATGTATAATAAAGTTCAAACCTAACGATCATTTTCTTTTATTCAGGTGAACAGAAATACCTCAAAAACTGCTGATAGCTAGCCCTGTTAAACAGTACCACCACACACATGAAATCTATTTAAATTATCTCTATATTTCTACACTTATGCTAATGAGAACATAATTTAACTTGACAATCTACTTCCATGGGGCCAAAATGGAGGGAAAATATCTATTTATACACCTAATGAGCCACAACTTGGACAGCAGTACAAGTGAGCAATATGCTATTTAACTCTGTTGGGTCAGCATACCAATTAAACTTTCCTTTTGCTCCTATGGTAATTAATTCTCACTAATTCTGTTGACACCTTCCTGTCAGCTAGCCAATAAGTGATACACTACATGACAGAAAGACCAAGGTTCATGGATGGATGTACACCACAAACAGTAATAGTATGAAACATTTTTCCATTGACTGTTTACTAAAATAAGCACAAAAATGGCAATATTCTTATGAACTGATGGTCTAACCAATAAAGCATTCAGGATACCACTACCGAACCACCACAGCAGTAAGTTCTCATCTCGAGCTTCTGTCGTAAGTTAAACCAGACATCTTGTAGATGCAAAATAAGAACAAGATGAGCCTTGCTGCATCGGACTTCTAATCAAGTGTCAAGTGTTGATGGGAATGTTGCAAAACATGGCACGAGGAAATAACCTTTACCCATTGTTTGTCCCAGCAAGTTATATTCAAGTCACTTCTAAAACCCTTATGCCAGTAGTTATCATTTCTTAGGTTAATTAATTATGTGATTTAATGATGAGTAGTATGAAGAACTAGTGTGTGTGTGTTGGAGGTTATCTTTGTAAAGTTTTTTAAAAAATCCCTCTGTGTACAATCTCCACACCATTTATAAAATTAGGAGCCTCTATAATTCCCACCTAGTTATCTCCCCCCCTAAATAAAAGAGCCACAAAGACTTTTGCTTTTCCTCAACAAAAGGAACTCCAGATCCTTGGGTCGTGACACTTTTCCTGCACATTTTCTAGCATTACCCTGGACCAATGTTCCCTCTAAGCTGAGTTAGTGTGAGCTAGCTCACAGTTTTTTAGCCTCTGGCTTACACATTTTTGTCTTAGGAAGGAGGGCTCCAGAGCAAACTAATTGATGCAGCCACTGAATCACTCACTCACAACTTTAATGCCAGTAGTTCACAAAGTAGAATTTTTGCTCACAGAACTCCACAGCTTAGAAGGAGCATTGCCCTGGACCCTTTACTATACCGTCTTTAACATGAAGAAAAAATGCACACAGTATTACAAATGCAACAGCACCATAGATTTATATAAAATCATCATTTGCTACCTCTTTCCTAATAATTCTGTATGTGACACCTGCCTTTTCCATGACCACTGCTACATGTTGTGTTGACATTTTCACTCAACTTACCGCCACAATCTGAATGGCTAGTACACTGTTCAACTTTGACTCTGGGCTTCTTGTGAACATTACATAGCACCGACCCCAAGCAGGGAAACCAACGTAGTAAAAGATTTTCCTTTTACTCCTACCTGCTCCCTCCTTTTTAGCTTTAAAAAGACCTGTTATGACTGATAAGTTTACTCAGGAGCCTTTGATGAAAGACTGTCAAAAAGATGTTTGAAAATCTAAAGATATAATTTTTACTGGATAATTCCCATCTGCACTCTCAACTAATTTCAAAAGACTGGTGCAACAGGACTTCCCTCTGTGGAATCCATGCTTAATCTTTATCTGCAAAAAGAAGACTGCCACTAGTACAGTGATGTGCAACTATCAGTGCCATATAAAGTAAAATGGAACTGATATAATAGGAGGCAAGACTTGCAACAAATATGTAATCTTATTTTATCATAGTAAACCAGTGATATCTTTAAAGAAGCTAGATAGTTGTATTTATCTGTTGTAATGTGATTGCATTTGCTTTACCTACTCCATGTAGGTGTTATTTTTGTACAAGATACCTTGCATGTCATCAAAGTTGTCCACTTGATTCAATTACCGCTTCTGCATACATGAGCTCCAATGAATACCACTGCCTTCCTTATCTGCTATGACTGATCACACATATGATCACACATGAACCTATAAAATAGCCAATGGATCCCAAGGAAGGCTTTCACTATTATGTTTCCTTGAGCAAGTTTGCTATGAAGCATCTAATCTGGATTCTTGGCAGCAGGAAATTGTTTGCATGCTTCATTAACATGGTTTTTCTGAAGTCTATTATAACCAAACTAAGAGGATAGCTGCTTGCCAGAAGTTTAAAACAAGATTTGTAAATGTACACTCCCAGTCTGTGTTGACATCCTTGAATGTTATCAAGATTGTTTCCTGGTACAGCATGATTCAAAATAAACATGAATGGAAGACTGCTTGATCAAAATGAATAGAATTCACCCAGTGACAGCACCTTTACTAGGCTCAGATTTCTGCTAATTATGCATTGGAGAGGAGATATTGAAGTATCATTTGCAGTTCTGCATCTATGGAAACAATTTAATTGAAGATTGGTTACACTATTTGATTGACCTTTGTCACAATGTATAAAGCATTTTTTTAAATGGAAGACACTGGTCAAATATACAAAAGATAGATTTCCTTCCAAGGCAATAGGAATGTCAGGCTTTTGCTTTGGCTGCACAACATGCCTACTTGGTGGAATCTTGTATACTGGATTATATGGTGACAGTTCCAGAGGGATACCCATGTTAGTCTGTTCCAGCAACAATAAATTGAAGTACCTTAAATACTTTTTTAAAAAAACCTCCAACCCTAAATTCCAGAATCAGCACTCATCTGGAGCCCACTTCTTCAAGTGCATGTATCTTTTCTGTATGTCTCTGATGAAGTCATCTGTAGCCTATTAAAACTTATGCTGGATTTTTTTTTGGTTAATCTTTAAGGTATCACAAGACTCTTATTTATGTTTTGCATCAGGCTAATATTTTGTTCTGTAAACTGTTTAAACTACTGTTCACAGTGTGTCAATTTTGTTTTGGCTGAAACAAATATACTGGAATGGAACTGATACTGTAATAGTAGTCAGAACAACACTGGATGGGGTCTACAAACAATTTCTTTAGCAGATGTATTTTAGGGAACAGCCTCAAAGCTGAAGGATCTTTTATCTAATAATATAACAATGGACACAGTAAATTGTCAAGCACTGGAAAAAACTGACAGCTTCAATAAAAAAATTCAGAACGTAATAAAATAGAGGAAGATGCATCAGCTAAGAGTTTTGGACAAAAGCATGATAAAGCAACAACAGACTTGTTCGCAATGATAGCAGTGTGCACTGATCAACAGGATACGTGGAAGGTAACTGTAAAAGGGGAGGAAAACTGAAGCATCATGTACAACAATTTTTTCCCAACCTGGCAGTATTAAAATAATTATCCCGGAATGTGGTAATACTAAAAAGAATATCTGACTTTTTTTTTTAAGAAAAGGAAATATAGTATGAAAGGACAACAAATCCAGCTGGAAAGTATGCACAGGAAGAAATTAGATGAGCTTCAGACTAGAAAAATTGAGAACAAGCAGAAAGGAAGAAATAGATCCCGAAGAATAGTAAAATATTAGTAAAATATTGTTTCTGATAAAGAAAACCAGTACTGAAAAAGTACAAAAATGAAATTAAAAAAATATAGAGATAACAAACACAAAAACTATGCCCAGTTCATACAAGATGAGAAATACATTTTGGAGTGGTAGAATGTAATATTTATAATGTAACTTTTTTTTGAAATGTGAAAACAGGCTTTTATTTCATGATTTTCAGTTCATACAAACCTTAGAAGATGTTAGAAGAGAGCTTTGTTATTTGCTCATACAGCTCAAATATATTTTAATATCAAAAAGAACATTATCTTGTTTGAAATTCTTGAGAAATAGATACAACTAAGAAAAGTTTCTCACTTTTACATACAATCACAGGTTCAGTTTTAAAAGAAGTTCTTTGCTGATTAGCAGATTAGAGATGTAATTAGAGCTGCAGTTCTCCCAGGGAAAAAAGCCACAGCTGAAGCAAAGTGATCTGGTTGTACTATATGAGTCCTGCACTTAAAGTCAAATGATTGTATGAGATATGTAGATTCAGCTCTGCGGGGAAATGGTTCATGTACACGGAGGGTCAGAAAGTAGATTTCGATCATATTCATCTCGGCAGAACAGCCTAAACATTTCAATTTTTTCTCTTTATAAATTAGTACTCCCCCATAATGCAATCTTAAACAGAGATACGCTATTCTAAATCCACTGGAGGTAATGGGCTTAGAAGAGTGTACCTCTGCTGAACACTACATTGACATTGTTTCTTGTAACTGGCCAGTGCTCTTCAAAATTCAGATCAGAGAGTACAGAGAATATTCTATGAGTGTGCAAGGGCTGTGCTGCTTCAAAATGATGCTTTTGAAAAGAGAATAGGCATTCCACTAACATGGATTTTCAGTATCTGAACTTCAGTATTTTGTAGCACCATGCTCAGCAGAGTTCCACCCTTCCAAGCCCACTGACTGTAATGGACTACAAAGGGTGGAGCTCTGCTGAAAATTGCACTGTTAGATTTTTTACTATATAGCTGATGAAGTGATCTAAAAATAGATGCACAAGTCAGTGACATTAAAATGCTAATCACTGCTTTTTCAATGTTTTTATATAGGAGCCACTGCCAGAAACTGGTTAACAAAATGCATAAAACATGAAACAATCAGGGTAACCACTACCTCAGGATGCAATTTTTAGTTATTAGTATTAAAAGACGGGATATTACTTTTAACATACTGTAAAGATATTCTTGAGCCAAAAGAACCATCTACAGTAGAAGGAAAAGATTGTTTCCAGAGAATTTACACATCAAGATAATTTAGCATAAAACATATAGACAATGATTTCAGTATCTTTTTTTAAAAAAAGTTACATCCATACATTCAGCGCCTGCATAGCATTTATCAATGTGATCCATGTGCATTTCCAAGCAATATAAACCAAGAAGAGTATGTGTTTGAAACTGAGGTAGTATATATTTTAAACAGAGCAGAATTATGGGCCTAGAATTATCAGTTCATGTTTGGAACATACTCAAAATTTCTTTGTTGGAAAACTTCTGGCACTGAGGAAGAGGTACACCAGGTGCCGTGATATATCCTGAATTGGATACTGTGAATATGTCAACTCTTGCATAACAAGGGCATCACAATATGGATTTCATATGTAAATAGCTGTTTCTTAGATGATAACACACTAGTAAAATGAAATTATAATCATGCCAGGTTTCATAAGAGAGACAGATAGCAATTTTTTAAAAGCACAAGCTTTTGTTTTTCATTTTTTAAAATATTAATAGCATTAGAACATTTTTATCTTCCAAGGAAAGGCATATCATTTCCCTTCAATTTATCCTTAGAACAATCTTGTGAGGTAGCTAAGGCTGGGATTAAGTGACTAGTCCAAAATCACACAGCAAACTTCAGGGCAGACTAGGAATTCAAACCTGGGTCTCTCAGATCCTAGTTCAGCATTTTAATCACTATATCATACTGGCTCTCAAGGTAAGCATTTATCAGGTTTCAAGACAGTGTAGCATCTGAGCAGTATTTTCCACCAGCATTCTCTCCTCTCACTGCAGAGCTCTCATTCTCTCATTGCACTCTCATACTGATCCTCAGAGTCTCTTCCCAGGTCCCATTGCCTGGGAGCAGTAGGGGGAGATTTTTTTTTTAAAATGCCGCTTTATGTACATACTGAAAATTCTTACCTTACTGGAAGCTCTAGGAATCACCTGTTGTCACTTTTGGGGTAGCTTGAGGAACCGCTGGAAGTTTTATGATTTTACCACAGAGTTTTCAGTGATTCCTAGAACTACCACTAGTCACTTCCAGAAAGAACTTCTGGTAAATTCACAAGGCTGCATTTTTTAAAAAAAAATGTTTTCCTGCAACACTCTCCATTCATCAAAAAAAAAAAAAAAACCCAATGACTGGCTCCATCCATGGTTATTATTTAATACACATGACATTGAGTGATCAGAGATTTTCCATTTCAATTTTTAAAAGCTCCAGCTCTAAAACAATGGGGAGGGAAATTTGCTAGTAGGAATCTTCAAGAAGAAATTAACCTCCCTCACCAAAATCACAAACTTTAATGTCTGTAAACTCCGAAATAAATGCTTCATTAAAATACATATTTATATGCATTAGATATGAACTACAAAGCAGGCAACAGTAGCAAAGTTTGTATTAATTTTGAACTACAAGCAGGCAACAGTAGCAAAGTTTGTATTAATTTCCAAAGCAGGGTAAACGCTTCAGAATGCCCAAGCTCTGAGAGGATGATAAAAAAGAGGGAGACTTGCCAGCCCCAAGCAGTTGTATTGTGATGTCGCAAGCTCAGGTCTTCTGATAGCCTTAACTGTCACAGAATTGCCACAGAAACTTCAATTAACATGAAACTACCCAGGATGTGAGAGGAGTTAAAAGTGGGGAAAGGGTAGCTAATTTTTAAAACCTGTTTCTCAAAGGAGAATCCCAAGTCTAGTAATTTCATTTAAAAAAATGTAACTGCTTGGCTTGTTAATCAAATTCCATCCTAGTAGATCTGGAATGATGGATTTACTGTAGAGCAGCTCTGTTCAGTTTATCAAGAAAGAGACTGAAATGGATGCTTGGAGTCTGACGGTCAGAACAGGGTGCTGAGTCTGACACAGTGCTGGGGCATAATCTTGCTCAAAGCTGCACGCAGAGTGCCGGAAGGGCTATCAGAACCATGCTGTCAATGTAGACTCCAAAAACACTGGCAGCAGAGCCAGACCAACTGTACTGCAAGCAAGCAGCACAGGATAAGGCAACAGACATACACTATGCCTACAACTACCTCCCACACCCATGTTGCTACTATCTCAGGGCCAAACTAGACAATACCATGTCCTCATGTCCACCACAGGGATGCAATACCATTTGAAAACTCATTTTTTAATTTTTCAAAAAGCCACAAGGATCTGATCCTGCTGGGGGTGCTGGGTGCAGGGGTATGAGGCACTCTTGTCTATCTCATGCAATTTTCAGGAGCTGCACAGCCATTTCAGTTCCTGCAAATGTCCCGGGGTGGGGACAGGAGCCCTCCTCCTCCTCCTCCTCTGTGGTCCCCCAGCAGGATCAGGCGCCCTTGGAGTTTTCAAAAGTTAAAAAATAAGATCAAACATTTGAAGATAAAATTACTCACATCTGTACCAACTTGGTCTCTGTATCAGCACTAACAGGGTCAGATGGTGCCAGGGTGTCGACCAGCTGTTTGGGATACTTTTCAGTTTATTCAGTCTGAGAATGTGAACAGGGTCCTTGGAAGTTTGAAGTCTACCACCTGCTGTTATGTCCTTTGCCATTCCTGGCCACTTAAATCTGCTCTGGCTGGGGGGATCTGAGATGTAGATAATACTTCCTTGAGAGAAGAGGTCTTCATCCCAGCCTTGAAACAGCCTGTGGTCTGTCCACTACTAAAGAAGTCTACTCTGGGCCAAGGGGATTTCAGTAATTATGGACCCGTCTCAAATGTTCCATTTTTAAGCCAAGGGAATGAATGGGTGGTGGCTGGACAACTTCCAGCATTACTGCATAAAGTACATTATTTGGATCCTTTCCAATCTGGTTTCAGGCCTGGTTCTGAGACTGAAATTGCCTTGATCACCATGGTGGATGGCCTGTCACTGGGAGATGTACAGAGGAAGTATCCCTCTGTTGATTCTCCTAGACTTCCCGGCAAGTTTCCATATCATCAGTCATGGTATCCTTCTGGATGACTTTTCTGGGCTGAGACTGGAATGTGCTATTTTACTGTAGTTTCAGTTCTACCTGGAGGATAGGTTTCAGAAGGTGGTGCTGGGGGACTGCTGCTAAGCTGTTGGCTTTGTCTTTGGCTCATGGGGTTATGCAAGGATCCAACTTGTCCCCTACACTTTTCAACATCTACATAAAACTGCTGGGTGAGGTTTTCCAGAGATATGGCCAGAGTTGTCACCAATATGCAGAGGACACTCAGTTCTATCTCATGCTTTTGACTGATCCCATGAAGGCTGTAGAAACTCTTAACCAGTGACTGAAGGCAGTTTTGGAATGGATACTGTCTAAAAAACTGAAGCTTAATCCTGACAAGATGAAACTGCTACTGGTGAGCAGAAAGTCTGACCCATGACTTAAGCTGTCACCCATTCTGGATGGGGTTGCACTCCCTTTGAAGGAACAGGTATATAGTTTGGAGGTGCTCTTGGACCTAAGCATGTGGCAACTGTGACCAGGAGTAGGGATGGGCAAGATCAAGGAAAATCAAGGTTTGTTTCTGTTCATGGTTCATGGGGCTGCACAAACCATGAACCTTCATAGTTTAGCAAACTGCTTCATTTCATGAGGTTCATGATGCAGTAGAATGGCCCCCCTGTGGGCTAGAGACACTGTCGGAAGAGAACCACACACGGATCCTGGGGTCAGCTTCTCCTCCTGTGGCACAGTTTAAAGTGCACTGTGGGAAGAGAAGCCATGGCAGCCAGGACCTGCCTATGGCTGGGAGAGCCCTCCCCACCACATGCAGCTCCATTTCAGCCTAACAGCAGGGCTGGTGTGCCCATCAGCTGTTAGGTTTAAATGGCTGTGAGCTATTAAAGCCCACTGTTTCACTCCCCCCACTTGGAAGCAGGAGGGGAGCAAGACGGGTCGCTGAAATTGCTTGCATCTATTTCAGCCTAACTGCTGATGGGAGCACCAGCCCCACTGTTAGTCTGAAATGGATGCAAGCCATTTCAGCTATCCCTCTCACTTCCCACCTGCTTCCCCTCCAAAAAAAAATATTGTGGAGAGTCATGGGAGGGTCGTTGGTAGGGATGGGCATGAACCTTGGTTTGCAAACCATGACCCAGCAATTTTTGTGAGGAATTTAGGTTCATGATGAGGTTCATGCCCATCCCTAGCCAGGAGTGCCTTTGGCCACCTTCAACTAGTTAGCCAGCTGTGGCTTTTCCTAAGCAAAAAAATAAAGAAATCTGGCTACTGTTGTGCATGCTCTGGTTTCATTTGATGAGATTATGGCAATGCATTCTAAATGGAGCTGCCCTTGAAAAGTGTTTGGTAGCTTCAGTTGGTATAGAATGCTACAGCCAGGATGTTGACTGGAGTGAGTTGTAGGGATCATATCAGTCCAGTCTTGGACCATCTACACTGATTCCTAATCTGTTTCCAGACACAATTCAAGGTGCTAACATTTATTTATTTTATTTATTCATTCATTAAACTTTTATCCCGCCCTCCCGGTCATAGCCAGCTCAGTTAGATACCTTTAGAGCCCTACATGGCTTGGAGCAGACTACCTGAAGGACCACCTATTCCCTTGCAAACCTATCCAACCATTACAGGAATCTTTGAGGCCCTGGTTCAGGGGACCCACCTTCTAAGATTAGGCAGGTGGCAACCCAGGAGAAGACCTTCTCAGTTATGGCACCAAAACTCTGGAATTCTCTCCCCAGAATCAAGGATGTGGTATAATTTAGTTTGGCCCTGAGTCTGAGACAGTCCCAGTGAAGAAAATGTGACTACTATGGACTGAGATGCCATTGACTGGAGCCCAAAGCTTTATTCTGAATCTTCGTCTTTAAAGCAAACTTGTCCATTGCAAACTCTAATACAAATGTAGTCTGGTGCAACAGATCTTAAAGTGCTTGCTCTAAAGAGGTATCAATTAACACCATTGACCAAACAAGCTCTAACAAATTTTCTGGTCTGAACACCTAAACTATAGTCCCAGTACAATACAGGTTGTTTATTCATATCCCTAACTTTATAGCTAACACCCTTCTAAGCTTTTATCATCACTTCATTATTTCCATTCTTCACTCAGATTGTCATGGTGACTAAAAAATAGCACATTTTTTACATTACAAATCCTACACTCCCCCAAGGGACTGGATTACTGCATCATAATACCAGTATCTGTTAGTTAATACCACAGATTTCACCTAACTTCAAAGCAAAGATGTTAAAGTCTCATTTTCCACTACAAGGCAGGTGCATTTTTATTAGTTTTTTTCCAAAATTGCTATGACTTCACTCATGGATATCCTGCCAACAACCATTATTGAAAGCTGAGCTATAATTGCTATGGAACATACAACGTCTGAAGCACTAAACTAACACTACCGTGGCCTTCTAACAATTGACTGGAACCAAGTGTTGCATCATTAAAGCTGAATTACAGCACAACTATGGTGTGTTTTCCATGTGTGCTAAGTTAAACACGGGTAACAAAAAAGGCTATATTTTATACAACGCTAAATTTCTCCAAAATTCACAAACATGAGGTGCCTAACAGGAAGTGCCAGCTCTCATTTAAGCCAAAGTGTCACTGCATGTCATAATGAAATGTCCGCTTGGTTTTTGATGGAAATACAAATCACTCTCATACTTTTAAACAACCTGCCAAAAAAGAGGAGACTCTCTATTTGTGAAGCAGATTTGAAAATGCTTGAGGACAGATAAGCAAATTAGTATGAGCCATCCCATTCTTAATTAATTTCTTAAGGAACATCTTTCCATTTGCTTTTGCTATGGTCTGAGGATTATAGCATGGGTTTGATGGAACAGGGTCAGAAACCATCATCTGCACTGCTGCTTTTGATTTTCAGGAAGAGATTAATCGAACAAAGTTGCAATTATAGTATTGAACATAATAGTGTATACAGTATAGTGTTGTAAAATTTAAAATAATTCACTATTATCAATTAGTGGTAATAAAATGCTGCCATTAAAAGACACTGACAAAAATATTAGAAAGAGAAATGCTGTGTTCGATTTACAGCCTTTCACACCACAGTGTGCTCCAGCTGGAGATATTTCACCATCAGAATGGTATGCAAAGCCGGAGGAAAAAAAGTTTAGCAAGCTCTGCAATCTTTCGCCTGAGTTCCGGAAATCTTACCGTGCCCAAATTCCACTGGAAATTATTTGGTCACTCAAATGCTTGGACAGAAACGTGTCTCCTGGAATAGAAATTACACTAAAACTGCCAGCATCCTTGCACAGACAGGCTTTGGGAATATATATTAGGCAAGACCTCTGCCAAATCACTTGCATCTCAAGCCAAAGGTACCTTTTAAACAGACATTGAATGCCAGCTGCCAAGCAAGAATTCATTATACCATGAACGGTTAAATATTATTTTAGCTTTCACATCTGCAGCTTTAAGCTTATACAGTAGCAATTCATTTGCACTCTACATTATACCTGTCCACAGGTTTCGACACAGTGGCCAATCACAATATTCACACTTCTCACTGGTAGCTTAACAATCTTCTTTTCTTTACTTAAAATAGATTGCTAAAGTGAAGGCAACAATTTCCAAAATATTTTTTTACTAATCCACAGAGAAACCACTACAGCTATTTTAATGGGTCCACATCATAGGAAAAACATTATCATAAATATTTAAAATAATCCAATACGTCTGGTGGTGCTGCGACATCTAACAAGCAGCTAATAATGTTAAACTTTTTTTAAAAAGTAGCTGACATGATTAAAATAGCCAGTATTCTTTCATGCCTCCCTGAATATTTGCATACAGTGTTATTTTATTTATAGCTCACCTTTCTCACTGAGAAAGATACCACAAGATTTCCTGTGTGATAGATTATCATAAATATTTAAAATTAATTCCAATATGGAACACACAGAAGCAAAGATCATAGCCTGTTTTAGTTATGCCTTGATGAAGCAAACCAAAGAAATACAATTTTATTGAATTTCTGTGGAAAAGTGATAAAATAAATTCTTCTACAGGGTTTGGTTTCTATAAGGAGGCAACACAGTACCGCTTGATTTGTAATAATTCAGAAATTTTGTATTCTAAATATATTTTCCAAACAGTTTATTTCATTCATTATTTTTAAAAGCCCAAGTATTACTGTGTCACACCCAACACAGAAGTATTATATTCTTGATATTCCAAACGGGCCATCTCAAAACTTAAACATTTCCACAATGTAAGAAAAGAATTGCTGTATCAGATCAAATATAAATCTGTTCAACCATCTGGTAGCCTACCGAGGATATTCAGGCTGTCTTTGCAATGTTTTCATTCCTAGTGCAACTATAAAAATGCTGTGCTTCAGAAGAAACACACTGGAGGAAAATCTTGAGTGTTATGTATTTCCAGTGGACTAACAACAGCCTGAATCCTATCTAACAGTGCAGTCCTAAGCAGAGCTACACCCTAGTCTATTGAAGTTAATGGGTTTAGAATGTACCTCTGCATGGGACTGCACTAGAAGTTTTTTATTTGTGGAAGATAACTTCCACAAACAGAAGATGGCTAATTGTCTTTTATGATTCTCCTCTTCCATTACTGCTTACCATGCCCCCCTGAAATTCTGCCATAGCACACTGGTGGAGTCTTTAGAAAGAGCATGGGCATCTGCAGTAGGAGGGAAATTAATGAAAATCATTCCTTCCTTCCTAAAAGCTGAAAGCTTAGACAGAATCCAAGCCAAGCAAAGTTCATTCCATGTCCCAAACTAGCAGAGCAATTTATCATAGTCTTTTAAAACAAAAACAAATTGGAGCTATTAAATTGATTATTGTTATAAAGAAATAGAGGAAAAGGACATTAAGCAATGTGCTAGATAACAAAACCTCATATAAACAAGATCTTTCCAGCACCTGGACATCCAGAGTATCTTGAAAACACCTCTCACTCCCTTTGAGAAACTTATAGGTTCCGCTGATCAAGGCTCCAAGGGTTTAATTTCCACAGTATACGATACATTGATAAGCTTGGAAGGAAACAAGTCTCTAGGACTTCAGTGGCATTGGCAAAAAGATTGCGATACTATCATCACTGAAGACCAGCGGTCCCAAATCTGGTCACCCCAGCTATTGTCCTCACCTGTCTTCTAAACCAAACTGCTGTCATATAAGATCATCACTCGCTGGTACCTTGCACCTGAACGACTATCCAAAATGTCCTCTTCACGCTCTCACCTGTGCTAGAAGAAATGCGGCAAAGTGGGATCCTTTGCCCATTGTTGGTGGTGCTCTAAACACTTAAAGCAGTTTTGGCAAGATGTCCTCTCTCAGATACATCTAATTACAGGCTACAAGATTCCACTTGAACTAACCTTACTTTTCCTCGACATCTGGGACCATAATGACATTCCAAAAATTCGACGAGACTTAATTGCTAGCCTCCTTGTAGTGGCTAAATCATCAATTGCCTCCTCATGGAAATCCAATCAGTCCCCTGTTCCTGTTGGTTCAAAAGATTCTGGGATCACTTCATTCTGGAAAAGATCACAGATCGTTTGCAACAATCAGAGTTTTATCCTAAACCCTCCACTTTTACAGAGAAATAGTTCCGATTTACGGAATTCATTGCTATAATGGACCTCCAAGCTCACATTCCTACATATCTAAAACTAATCTACCTTAACTTTTTTTCCATCTCATCTCTTGCAATGTCTGGTCGTGACTCTGTATGTGATCTTTGAGATCTACATTATATAACTCTTTATTTACATTTACAGGCCTCTACCTCAAAAATCACTTCAATACTGCCTATTATACTGTTAATATTGTTTGACTGAGTATTATGACTGTTATGTATTATGTACTTTATTGACTTTTAAACTGTATTTTGATGTTACTGTTCTGTTATATTCAATGTTAAACTATTGATAAAAAGTTTGTTACAAAAAAAAAGAACTTTCTTTCTTTGGAGGTGATCGCCTCATTCATGCAAGTACCTCAATGAAGGACACCCCCCCAATCCTGTCTTCTGACATCCTATTCTAAAGGACCTCAGCCTTTTTGACTCTGTGGGCACCTTTCTAATTTTGATACAGTGTGCTGGGCTTAGCCACAAAATGGCTGCCACAGGAGGCACAGCCAGTCACAAAATGTCTGTTGCAGCTTACCTGCTGTCACAGTGAAGATCCTTGTGCTGGGGTGGCAGCTGCTGCCAAAACAACCTTTTAAGGAATCTGCACATCCAGTCAAATCTCCAGTGGGCAATTAGGAATCTTGCTGAGTAAAATCCCCACCTGGCTCCACCCACTTTCTAAAAAGACTTGGTAGGTGCTAGGAAAGGTGTTGATGGGCACCATGCACCCATGGGTCACCATGTTGAGGACCCCTGTCCTATACATTACAAAGTTAGGATTATAATGTGCACATAAAACTTTAGGAGTCTATATTCCTCCTCCTAGACAGTTCCATGTGGCAACCTGTACTTGTAATACTAGAACAAAAAAAAGTCCAGAAAGGCCCCACCTTCTGAACTGGGCATAAGAGCAGATGGATCTTCATTCTCATTTGTATCTGATGAAATGAGTTCTGACTGACAGGAGGTTATACCCTGGAAATTTTTGTTAATCTTTTAAGGTTCTACTGGACTCGAATATTCCTCTTCCTAGACAAATCACTGCTGTTACTGACTACAGGAGAGGAGGCTTTCATGGCCTAGATTCTTTGCACCACTCAACCCAAAGTGTTGTGAGAGCCAGTTTGGTATAGTGGTTAGGAGCACAGACTCTAATCTGGGGAGAACCAGGTTTGATTCCCGCTTCTCCACATGCAGCTGCTAGTGTGACCTTGGGTCAGTCATAAGTTCTTTCAGAGTTCTTCTCTCAAGGACAGTCCTTGAGAGAGCTCTCTCAGCTCCACCTACCTCACTGGGTGTCTGTTGTGGGGAGGGGAAGGGAAAGTAAGCTGCTTTGAGACTCCTTCGGGTAGTGAAGGGCAGGGTATAAATCCAATCTCTTGTTGTTGTTGTTATTATTATTTTCCCTAAGAACGCCTCACCATGTTTCCTGATTTTTGTATACTTTGGTCTGAGTGAATGGTAGTTGGGGGAAGGTATTTGAGTCTAATAGTCTTTGGGCCCTTTCTAATGCTATAATTCAAAGAGAGAATAAAACAACAATTTTTTAACTCAGTCACATGTATTCCATTTGTATAGTAAGGCAAACATACATAACACACGTGTCCAGAACTTGGATTTCCCATTTTTCCCCTTTACCTTCCACTTAGGAAAATATGCTGTGCTTCAGATACTTAGGTTGCACCAATTAAAGGGAAATTATTTAAATTGAGACCATTGTGGGTGGCTTTTCATAATAAGCATAAGCAGGGGTCTTTTTGTAAAAAAAACAGCTGCAGGAGCTCATTAGCATATGGTATGCTAATGAGCTATTAGGCTATTAGCATATGCCATGCTCCCTGACCTCCCCAGAAGTGATGTCAGAAGGGGAAGCAAAAGGGAGGGAGGAATCTTCAAAAGCCTCCCCTTCCCTTTCCCAGCTGGTCTGGGTGGGGGAGCTAAGAGAGAAGGGGTTTAAAGTTTAAACTCCTTCTCATGAGAGTTGGGCCACAGAATGAGGAAAGAGGGAAGGAAAGAGAGAGGGTAGAGAGAAGGAAAGAAAGAAGGAAAGGGGAGGGAAAGAAAGAGAGGGAAGAAGGAGGGAAACAGGGAAAGGAGGAAAAAAGAGAAGAGAAGAAGGTGGGAAAGAAAGAGAGAAGAGAAGAAGGAGGGAAAGAGGAAAAAGAGAGAAGGAAAGGAGGGAATGAAAGAAATTTGGCGGCAATTCGGCCCCATTAAATCCTATGGGCCATTGAAGTCAAAGGTGAAAACATAGAGTATATTCTGGGGGCTGGAGGGGAGGGGTTTGAGGAAGGCTCCAAACTCACATGGTAACTGATGGAAGCCTCTCCCCAAGATACCCACCAAGTTTCAAGAATATTGGACCAGGAGGTCCAATTCTATGGGCCCCCAAACAGGTTGCCCCTATTCCCTCCATTGTTCTCTATGGTGGGGAAAAAGTAAATTAGCCCTTCTGGTGTGCTCCTCTGCACTTTGTATTCTGGACTACTTTACTTGGGGAAAAGATAGAAGGTAAAAGAAAAGCAAAATAAAACCCTGTAGCTGTAATCTCCTCCAATATAGTTCTTTACAGTCTTCTGGTACCTTCCTCTTCTTCTGGTTACCAATTCTTGGCTTCCTAGCCCGAGTCTGATTCCAACGCCTTCAGAAGCTCCTCACCAGATGTTAAATCATGGGCTGTATGCGTCCTCGGTGTGTAACCAATATATGCCCAAGTGGAAGCCACTATTACCTATAGTTCTTCTCTGCAAGCTTTTGTGCAATTGGGCGCATATTTTTCCTGGCATTTAATATTTCAAAAGGAATATCTGGATACAGCTGAACCAAAGCGTCCTCAGGCTTCAGACCTCTGTTCTTCCTGGCAGTTTCCAAAAGGTTCTGCTTAGTCTTTGTGTCCTTAAGTTCTGCCATGATATCAGGTATCAGTGCTGGCGAGCCTGTTTGGGGAGGATTTAAATGGAAGGCATTGTTTACCACTTGCCCCGGAAGTGTATAATTCCCTCTAGCCACTCATTTAAAGCGACAGTAAGGTCTTTGTTTAAATCAAAGTTCAGAGAAATTCCACGTTTCCCATGATTTAATTTCTAACAACATTAAGTTGCTTTTCATCCATCCTTCAAAAAGTTTTCAGTTCAGCTATTTCTTTAGAGTTCCTTTGCATACCGGCAGCCACTGTCTCTGCCTTCACCTGTGCATCCAATAACTTTTTGTTAACTTCATCCAATTTATTAATAATAGGAGTGATGCTATTTCTTATCTCTTCTTTTAAATCTTGTTTTAGGTCCATAAGCATCTCCTATAAATGCTTTTAGTTAAGGAGTCTTCTCTACTTTTACTTTTACTTGCCCAGGCTTCTACTTCCTCCATTTCCAATGGGGGAGGAGTCTTCATCAGAAGAGTTTTGGTTTTCTTGCATTGCTCTAGGCATTGGTTTGGAGGGGTTCTTGCCACCTTTTGATCCCTTCATTTTCCCCATTGTCTTGGTAAGGCTATGATATTTAAATTGCAGTCTGTTTTTTAAATTTTAATTATTTTGTAGGAGCTTGACGCAGAGGCAGTGTTGGGTGTGACTGCGCAGCTCCACTGTCACTCTGCCCCCACCCAGCAGCTATTTTTCATGAACACAAGGACTTCAGAACTTGTGAAGACCAAACACGCTCCTCCAGCACTTATATACATCCCCCCTCTTATTCCAACGAAGGCAGATGGACATCTCTCAGTTGAAAGCAGATTTGCCTGTCAGCTTCGGATGATCCCTGTTGGTCCTTCAACAGCTGGAAAATCCTATGCACACCAGCTTTTCAGCACGAACCTACATAGGTGGTGTTTTCTTTGCCAAGAGTGTCTGAGAGTTTCCAAGCTAGGCTGAGAAGCTCAGAGACTTCCAGTTCCAAACATGTGATTTTCGAACTGAGCCACCCAAGCCTCAAACCAGCTGGGCCAAACTTTAGCTTGGCGTCCAGGCCTGTGTCCGTCCCTTAAATCAAGTAATAAAAAACTTGTTCCCACCGCTAGCAGAAAAATATGTGAATATTATATATGAAAGGACAGTTTCACCCCAGGACTGCTCCTCCAGTACTGCTGCTCCTGACAATATTCATTCTTCAAGATCATACCATAGAATCATAGAGTTGGAAGGAACCTTGCCGGTCATCTAGTCCAACCCCCTGTACTCTGCAGGAGCATAGCCAAAAGATAGCCCTACAACATACCTGAAAGATGGTCATCCAGCCTCCGCTTGAAAACATCCAGCAAAGAGGCATCCACCACCTCCCGAGGCAGTCTGTTCCACTGCTCAACTACTCTTACAGTTAGGAAGTTTCTCCTGATATCTAGCCGGTATCGACTCCCTTGTAATTTCCACCCATTAGATCTAGTCTTGCAATCCAGAGCAAGAGAGAATAGATCTGCTCCACCTTCTACATGACAGCCCTTCAAATACTTGAAGACTGCAATCATGTCCCCTCTAAGTCTTCTCTTTCCTAGATTAAACATACCCAACTCTTTCAGCCTGTCCTCATAAGACTTGGATTCCAACCCTCTCACCATCCTGGTTGCCCTCTTCTGGACACACTCAAGCTTGTCAACATCCTTCTTAAAATGTGGTGCCCAAAACTGGACACAGTACTCCAGGTGAGGCCTGACCACAGCAGAAAAGAGCGCAACTACCACCTCCCGTGATCTGAACACAATACTTCTGTTAATGCATATACGAATCTGTCTCTTTTCATAATATTTCTTTCTCTCACCACCCCTCTCACTCCCTCTGGTCCTACTGCTCTCTCCCCTCAGCTCAGTTCCCCACATCCTCATCTCCAGCTCTCTAATTTAATGAGCAGTTTGATAAAAAGGACAAAAGTAGTTTAAATCTTGAAAGAAGGATGCTGATTTATGTGGTACTTAGTTATGCTAGGATTTCCATGTTGAATTATTTGCATGGTTTAATGATTGGAGGGGGGGTCAGATTCAAGAAATATGTACTTCAGCTCATGCAAGTGGATGTGCACTCCAGAGTGCCTATTCAGGGTAGGGATTGCAGAGGGGACAGAATTCTGCTTACAGTTTGTAGGATCCAAGTAATTGTGCTTTATTGTACTTTTGTTAACCATCCTGAGGTCCCTATTTTAGGGTTGTCAAGAGAATTCTGCATCCCACTGTAAGTAGGATACAAATTTAACATGAATAAATAAATTAAAAAGCAGCTAATGCTGAAGCTATTAAATGGAGGGCCACCCTACAAAGGAAATCGCTGACTTTACAGATGCAATTGTGGTCTGGAAAGCAGATTGTACTAGCTGAATTTTTACTACTTGTTAAGATACTATGAGAATGCAGCAGACATGGACTTTTTGCTGTGGAAGTGTCACTTGAGGAAAGAGACATTTACACTTATAGGTAGATCAGATCTGGAATAGCTGTTTTGCAGAGTGCAAATATAATTGCAGTTTCCTTTTTCATTGTTAACTTGCACTTAAGACATCCATAACAGAATAGGAAGATCCAAGATGATCCATGACATGAGTGGCCTTCAAGAAGTCTTACTTTTTGTAAATAAAACATTTTAAAATGCCTCTGTTTTCGATGGTTAGTGTCTGATTACTATATTTACCTAGAAAAGTGTATTTTCCATTTTGTACACAAATGTGTATCACCTCTTATGGTTGTCTTGACTTGTCAAAGAGGAATGACATAAATATTTCCAGATGCTTCTTTTGTAGCTAGCAAATGTCATAATTTCCACTTTGTTATAATCACTTGGCAGTATTGCAACTGCAAGGACCCCAAAACAAACGTTTTGTTTACTTTTTTTCTGATGAACCAGACTTTTAAGCTTCATCTTCAATGATATAGTTGATAGTTTCCGACTCAACTTCTCCCCCTCACCTCAGATGAATATAAATATATAATTTCTGATTGCAATTAAGTCCTGTAAAAATTCTTCCCCTGATTTTACCACCTGAAACTGCAGCTGTTGGCTGACACTATCAAAGCCTCACAATTCCAAACTCACGTGCAAATCTCATCAAGAGCAGACATTTCTAATTGATTCCAGAAGTCTGTCTTTTGCTCAGATCAGGGGGCAAGAGAAGAATAACGAGCAGCTTCCAAGTGGTGGGTGCTGAGCTTCAGGCATGGAGTTTTTAAAAGCTGTAGTTTGGCTGCCCCGCCAGAAATGCAGAGCAATTTTACGGTCAATTGGCCAGAGCATCTGGAACCATACATCATCAGCTTTAGTTGATGGTGGTGAAACTGCCTCGCACACCAGCTAAGGTTGAAATCCATAATGACTCTGTCACACCTAACTGGAAACTAACTTAATCTCCTGAGAGCCATGATCAACCTGTGACTTTTTCTAAGAGACATGATTGTCCCCAGGACTCTGTGTCTTGTCAAGAAAGGCCACTATACTGATGTAAAATGGCAGGCTTTTTGTTGAAGCAGCACAGAAAGTTGCAAGTCTAAACTGAGTTTCTTTAAATCTATGTATGCTGACAAGGCTTTATATATTATGAAGCTGTGGGATTTCTCCATCATTCTTTCTACCTTCCTTTAAAAACTATATATATTATACAATGTGGGGACAGTGCATGGCTATGGAATGGCTTCCAGTTCTTACTACTGCAGTTCTGTCCTTTCCACTGTTATCGGGAGGGTACAGATGCAGATACAGTTCTCTGGATCAGTCAATGCCCACAACATAGAAGGCTTTTGCTGTTCTGTAGATAAACATGGATGTACTTATAGCATGTATACAGATCATGTTACTTCTCCGATTTGAAGGCAGTATAATAGTGTCATGGTTATACATGATACACATTCATTCTTGCTGTCCCCACTATGGTGTTTGGTTAAGCAGGTTTTTTGCAATATTACACAAACCTGTATGATACACTAAGTGCACTGTGGCAAGTGGGGAAAAAAATTTAGGCTCAGCTGTTATTTGGAATGGAAGTGAGACTGGATTGTCTGGGTTTGAAAATGTATCTGTATATAAAAAGAGAGCATAAGGATGGGGAAAACTGGGTAGGATGGGAAGAAAAATTGCACAGGGCAAAGGTGACAAGAACAGAAGCAACAACTGTAGGTAGTTGATAAAATGGTGCTTACTTGTACCTCAATATATCTTAGTAGGTGACAATGGAGGTTAAACGTCAGGTTCACATTAGTAAAAGAATTATCCCTCAAACTCAACTCAAAAAATGAAAAATTCTGGAGTCATGATCCACACTAGTTTAAATCTATCTAGATTAGTAATATCTGTGACATAATTTGGTAGCTTCGAATTATTTCCCTTAAGACAAATTTCATTTCAGAGTTTTCTACAATGCAAAGAATTATACCTGTGATCAAGCATAAGTTGAATGCCTTTGGAGAGAAAAGCAATAGTGTTGTATGTAAAGTTTAGTTAACCATTAAAAAAAATCAGTTCGCAACTCTCCCCTCACACTGCCATGCTTATCAGCTCTTGTTGTATTCCAAACTTCTAAGCATCAGAAACATATCATTTAAAAGAAAAGATAAACATTGTTAAGAAGTTTAAAATATTCTATGAAAAAATTGTCTCTTACGTCATATGTAATTATCAGAGGAATAATGTAAGTTTTCAAATAACCAGGTCTGTACTGGGCAAGAAAAGAAAAGGGCCAGTTTTATGTTTTGAGGGGCTCTGAGCACAAATTACTCAGGGCCCTCCTCCCCTCCTTTGCCCACCACTAGGATCCCCACTCACATCTCCCTTCCTGCCCTCAGCCACGTACCTTCTATCTGCCTGAAAATTCTTCCCCTGACCACTCACTATGGCCCATTTCCTGTTGACCAACTAAAGATCTGATTGGTTGGGACCTGATTGTGAAAGAAACACAATTAACTCTCCAGAATATCCTGTGCTGGTGACCTCATGTGGCACTTATAATAATGCTTGTAATTTGAAATGAATGGATTCTTCCAGCTCTGTCCTAAGTAGGATTTGTGAAATCTTTATTCCAATTGTTTTGCTCCAGTGATCTTCCATCAATTTGTGGGGGGAGGAGTTGCAAGAAACATAACCCTAGGATTAGAGTCAGACGATTTCTTCAATTTCCCCAGAATTCATGGCACCACAGACTGTACTTGCAACCCTAAGAATTGGGAATCTTGGGAAAAGACACCAAAAACAGAGTAATGCAAACACTTTCAAAATCTGTATTGCCCCAAGCACAAAAACGTTTTCTACACATAGACTAACTTTGAAGGATTATTTTTTTTTGTTTCTCTGGTACAGAAGACCACAACTGCATATTTCTGTAACAAAGAAACAACATTAAGAGAAACCTCTTCAGAATTAGCCCATTGTTGAAAATTTTAAAAAAGAAACACTAAAACACAAAGGAGTGGTCTAATTTTTAAATTTTTTTGCAATACATGGGTTCCTGTTTTCCTGGAATCCATACATCACAGGATTGCAGATGAATGCACCTATAGGAGCTAAAAGAAATATTTTTCTCAGTATTTCTGGTCTACACAAGCATTAAAAAACCTGGGGATCAATAAATAAAAAGCAAAACCTTGTCTAAAGTTTAATTGGATCTGCCCTAAATGAGATTTTGATCAGAAAAAAACAGCCCTGTGGGAGAGGACCAGTAGGATTCCTTGACTGATTGCAAAGAGAGCCAGTTTGGTGTAGTGGTTAAGTGTGCGGACTCTAATCTGGGAGAACCGGATTTGATTCCCCACTCTTCAACTTGCACCTGCTTATGTGACCTTGGGTCAGTCACAAGCTCTGGTACAGCTGTTCCTGAAAGAGCAGTTTGTGTTAGAGTTCTCTCAGCCCCACCTACCACACAGGGTGTCTGTTGTGGGGAGGGGAAGGGAAAGGAGTTTGTAAGCCGCTCTGAGACTCCAAGTGAAGGGCAGGGTATAAATCCAATCTCTTCTTCTTCTAAATATTACAACTTGAGATGAACTTTTTACAGTCTAACATGGTTGTATGGTGGCAGTCACATAGGCAACCATGTTAAAGGAATTTACTGTAATGTCTTTTGTTAGTACAATTATCATGAAATAATAACCCCAGAAAATTTACAGTAATTCAATCTGGCCATATATTAAAGAACAGTTCTAAATAATACCCAAGTGAGAAAAATATGTTCATCTCTTGAAACTGACTGTATTACTGAAAAACTGGCTTTTGTAGGAAATACTGTGCTTTGGGATATACAATATACCAGTTAGTCTCTTTGCAGCAGCATATTTCTGATGCTACATGATTATGATGCCCTCTTCTGAGAAAATTATGAATTATGGAATCTTCTGCATGCAAAGTGTGTGTTTCACCACTTAGTCAGGTTATTTAGGTATAAGCTATCTCATGAAGTGTGCATGCACACAAAAGCTATTACCCAGAATTAAACATTGTTGGTCTTAATGGTACCACTGGACTCAAATTTTGTTCTATTGCTTTATATCAACATGGCTACCCACCTGAATCTATGTTCAGGTTATTTAACTTTACCATTATCTCATCTCGGTCAAATACCAAAGTATCTTCTACTACTGGCAAAAGAATGCCTTCAATTTCCTCCTGAGCCCCTGAAGAACTTCATAGCAAGGAAAAATTCTGCTTCATGCTCAAACAGAAGACAGCAACCCGTAGTGACCTAGACCCTATTTTCATCAACTTGTGTAACATTACAATGATCCTCAAGACTTCAAATTCATGAGCATCAATGCCACATGTTTTCATAGTTCATGAGTATTCAGCTGGACCCCTTCTGATAGGTATGTATATTTAAACAGTATAATTCTAGCCATTTATCCTCCAGCAATTTCAGCATTGCATGGAACAATTTTGGCAGTCAAGGTATTTTATTTTCTGCAGAAGGAATACATATAGTAGATGCTCAATTACTTACTTTTGGTCCATGAGGAAACCAAAGGAGGTCAGTGTCAGGATAATGTAGCCAGCTCTCAGGAGCAGTTACCTGTGATAATGTCTGTTAAACCAACAAGCAGACAAATTACTCCTTTAGGATAACTCTCTAAAGGGATATTGTGTTCTAAACATGCCAGTGAAGCAGTCTGAACTTTCACTCTCAATTATATTACTTCATTACTGTCTGCTTTTAGAGTAGTTTGATACTTTGAACTTTACAACTAAAAATTCACTGCAGATTCTCCATTCTCTTGTAATGTCATAATGTTTCAAGGCTGAGGGTTACAAAAATTGGATTCCCCCCCCCCGGTCTTTATTCACATAATGTTAGTTTTGAAAATAATTCTTTCACTGTTATTATTGTTTCCCCTCCTGAAATTATTTGAACGCTTGCTGACCTTAACCAAAGGGATAGGACTGTTTTCTAAATAAATATCAAATCACATCTCTGCCCTTTCCCCCCTCCCCCTCAATATCATGACTTTTTAAAAAATTTCCAGTCTTAGCTTGTTCGAGTGTACCAGCAATTGAAAACATTATCAAGTTAAGAGGGGGAAATAAGGAAAATAAACAAAAAGTCAAGCAGTATGATACTTTATCACAATTTTAAAAGGATCTCACGTGTATCCCTTTGCTTCTCAGTGATTCAGTATTTTAACATAGGATTAGTGAAACCCTTGAGAATACACATTGAATTCCAGGAGAACATACATCAGTCACATATTCAGTGTAAGTCTGATGCTGTGATTCAGTATTTGATTTTCTCAGTACCGATTGATCAAATGGAGTATTCATTTTAGCACCCTTATGCACAGACATATTTTATAACCATGCTAGGAGCAGCAGTGGCACTATTAAGAACCATTTCTGCCATTAAAATGTTATTAGACATAGTTCAAGACTGGTATTAGAGAATAAGTCTCAAGAAATCTTTTTGAAGCCCAGTGACCAGATAATCTATAGCCAGGGTACACAGGTCACATTACTCTGCAACTCACTTATACATTTACATTAAGTCGAGAGGGCCACACCACTACACTGACATCATTGCCATGTTCTAACGGCTTTTTAATTTTTCTTCAGGAAACACTTTCCTTCATTTCTGCACCCAACTCCCATATCATTTCTTCCTTGATGAGTTCAGAGGCAACAGCAATTTTGATACTGATTTTATGGTTTTACTGTTTTAAAATTTGTACATCGCCTAGAGCCCCATACCTGTGGGGATTAGGCAATTTAAAAATGTAAATAAATAAAAATACAGGGAAGGCATATATGGTGCACCTAGTCCAGTGCCAGCTCCACCAAGTACTTCTAAATCCAGAAAGGAAGAGCTGCAAATACAGATTTGGTGACAGGCATTCCCTCATCATCAGACACACTTTTTGACTAGAGTGGGTTCCCGAAAAAGGCTATGTGGGTATGCGGGATTCTTCCCAGGGACCATGAACAGTCAGGGAAGAGGCAGCAACCAAATTGTGGGGCTTATGTGGTATAGGTTTACCCTAAAACAAAACTGGGCAACTCATCCTACATGCATAAACAGAAACATTTTTTAAAATTGTATCATGATTTTAAGGGGGAAATAGCTATAGGATGAAATGGCATTTATAACATGAAGTGTGCTTTTCAGTGACTTTATTGTTCCTAAAAATGAAGCATAAGCTGTGCTAAACAAAATTGTCATTGTTATGCCTCCAATGCAATGGTTAGATTCTGATTTTAGTCTAAACTCTAAAGTTTAAAAACATAAAAAAATGCATGAAGGTGGGCTTGAAGTGTTGAATTTAATGAAAGCCAGTTTGGTGTAGTGGTTAGGGGCAGATTCTAATCTGGGAGAATCGGGTTTGATTCCCCACTTCTCCACATGCAGCTGCTGGTGAGACCTTGGGACAGTCACAAGTTCTCCCAGAGCTATTCTCTCTACAGCAGTTCTCAAAAGAGCTCTCTCAGCCCCACCTGCTTCACAGGGTGTCTTTTGTGGGAAGGGGAAGGGAAAGGAGATTGTAAGCCACTCTGGGACTCTTGAGTGAAGGGTTCCAATCTCCTCCTCCCTCTCCTTGAGCAGGGCTTCTTATTGGCCATTAGAGATCTGACTGGCTGTGCAAATTAAAACAAACAAACAAAAAATACACTGCTTTGGCTGCAGCTGCCACCACAGCACAATCTCCTTCTTCCTCTCCTTGAAAATTTATCACAGCCTATCTACAGTAGTACAGTTAGATTCAAGTCCAGTAGCACCTTACAGCAAGATTTTGGGGGTATAACCTCTTAAGAGACAAAGCTCCCTCCATCAGGTAAGAGTAGGAATGGAGATCTCTGAGTCTTTTTATCCTGGTCATAAGGTGGGAGGGGTGTTGTAAAGAAGGAACTCATGATGCAAAGGTACAATGTATATTTTTTATCAGCTTGATTAGAGCAGAGGAGAAATGCTTGGGGGTAAAAAGATTAGCATCTATGGTGAGATAAGAATCCTATGTCTCCATTCAGCTGTGAGGGTGGGTCCATTGTTCTGAACTTGTGAATGAAGTCAAGTTCAAGTTCATAGTGGCCATTTCTCGAAGGCATTTGAGGGATGGATGCTGCAGGACAGAATCCTTATATTTAGTAGGAACAAGAAGAGGGGGAGGAGCCCCACGTGAAAGAGGACAAAGCAGCCACAGATAAGCCTTCCCCCCCCAGCATGAACAGCGAGGCCTGTGTGGCTCCCGCCGGTTCTGTCAAGCCTCCCCCCAGCACCAACAGTGAGGCCTGCACAGCTCCCAGCTGCCAGGCCCACTAAGCCTTCTCCCCCACCCCCCGGCACCAATGGTGAGGCCCACGCAGCTCCCACTAGGTCTGCCAAGCCTTCTCTCTCCCCTGCACCAACAGCAAGGCCCGTGTGGCTCCCACTGGGCTCAGCAAGCCTTCTCCTCGACCCCTGGCACCAATGGCGAGGCCCGCGCAGCTCCCAGCCGTTGGGCCCACCAAGCTTCCCCCCGTGGTGGTGGCAGCAGTGGCAAGGCCTGAGTAGTGAGGCCCACCAAGCCTTCTCCCACCCACCCCTAGTGGTGGCAGTGGTGAGGCAGTTCTCAGAGTGTTCCCTGAGCATGCGCAGGGAATGCTCTTTTACTTTTGGGGGGATACTATAGTTTTTTATAGATTTCAGATTTTTCTGTACATCTGGGGATTGCCCCAAATGTGCAGGAGAATCTCTTTGCCCCCTAGGTGCCCCCAATGTGTGGATTTAGATATCCGCACGCAGGGGACGCCTTGGCTATTAGATATATAGATGCTAATTCCTCTTGTCCATGTTTGGTGAAAACAGAACAACACAAGTTCCAGGCTATGTTTAAGTGAGTTTTGTTTTATTCAAGTCAAAAGGCA
This sequence comes from Gekko gecko, assembly GCA_029375565.1. Lineage (NCBI taxonomy): Eukaryota > Metazoa > Chordata > Lepidosauria > Squamata > Gekkonidae > Gekko > Gekko gecko. The sequence goes on along the minus strand of JAPDNY010000011.1, from coordinate 59,008,411 downwards.
CACCCTCCAAAGACTGTTTAACTAAAAGTTTTAACTTCAATTAAAATTTAAAAAGGTTTACTAGAAAAACAAATACTCTACTGCACCCACCTGAAATAAAGAAACAAAAGCAATCAAACCAGTTTAGAAGCCAAAGTTTCTCCCCAGCACCAACTATCAAATAACTTTCACAAGCTTATTCAGATGCTTGAGATAAATAGATGTAACACTTTTGTATTGTTTTATTCCCCAATATACTTTAGTCAGTGTTATTACCACTAGTGGATCTAGTTATTAAAAATAAATGTATTCATTTACAATTCACTCAATATGATTCTTTCTTCCCCAGAAGGGGCAGAGCCAACCAGTTACAGAACTTGGAATGGTTTCCATAATTAACTGAATCACCACCACATTGTGTGTATTTCAGACTCTTATATGTGGGGGTGGGTGGGAGCACGGACCTCTAAATATACATCTAGGTCTATCTCTAACAGCATAGTGGTCTGACAGTATGAGATGAAGGCTGGAAATGGTTTCTTAACCTTTGTGCAAAGATCTGGAGTGGTGACTTTTCTTTTTTATTTTCCTCTCATGAGATCTATTTTCTGAAGAATCTCTCCAGTTATGGGATTGGTTCTGCAGAATTGGGATCCCATGAGAACAGGAACAATAATTTTTTAAAAAATGTCACATGCCAGGGCCTCCAAAACATGGGCAGGCAGGCAACAATCATTCTCTCTTATTGTAGTAGAGCGCTCTTCCTATATTCTGAATCCACCAGCTAGGAAAAGGCCTTGGATCCATTTTGAGATGATTTGGTTGTTATCACAAATTGTGGTTCCAGCCAAGATCCCAGGGACAGCAGAACTCTATCCTTTTTTCTCTACAGAGAAGGGAAAAAAGGAAACTTTCCTATTTCAATTTAGATTGCATCAGTAGCAGAAATGTGTCATTTGTGATATACCTTTCAAATAAAACAAACTAGTTGATGTCTAAAAGCCTGGCAAAATTTTATATCTGTTTTCAATCATCATTTTGGTTTATATGTTTATTCACTTAGAAAACTGACATTCCACCTTTCCTGAGATATAGCCAAGGTGTCTCACAAAGTAAGGTAGTACAATAAAATCATAAAATTGCATAACACTATTGTTGAGTTTAGCAAGTTAAAACACTTCAGTAATTATAGAGTTAACTTTGTTTGTGTTGGTCAACAGGAAGTCACATGTTTATCATACCCAATCTGTTACTAAATGAGAAATGCCTGCAAATCTTGTAGGTTGTTGTTGTTCAGTCGCACAGTCGAGTCCGACTCTTCGCGACCCCATGGACCAAATTACACCAGGCCCTCCTGTCTTCCACTGTCCGCTGAAGTTTGCTCAATTTCATGTTCAAGGTCTTGTAGGAGGTCTTAATAAAATGGTCTGACCCTTTAGCCTTGTGATTGGAAATCAGTGTGCCTGTTGGCATGCTTTCTGGTGCCCACCAAATATTTTTAGAAAGTTGGTGGTGCCAGATTGGGCTTTTGCCCAGCAGGGCTTCTTATTGGCCATTAGAGATCTGACTGGCTGTGCAAATTAAAACAAAAACTCTGCTTTGGCTGCAGCTGCCACCACAGCACAAGAATCTTCATTTTGTGATTGAAGATAAGATGTGTGTATGCAAGGAAATATTTTTAAACAGTTCTTAAAAGTGCCCTGAAGCAGATCTTCTGCCTGAAATGTTGAAGAGTTACTATAAGAGCTATGCATCAGTCATTTTGTGATTAGATCTGCCTCCTGCAGCAGCCATATGGTGTTTGCACCTACCACCCTGTGTCAAAATTTCCAAGATGCCCACAGGCTCAAAAATACTTCTTTGCACAATGAGTGATTAAAATGTGGGATTTGCTGCCAGCAGATGCAGTTATGGTCACAGCATAGGCAGCTTTAAAAGGAGATTAGACAGAATCGTGGAGAATAGGACCACAAGTAGCCGTAGAGACTAAAGGGAACTTCCACATTCAGAGGCAGTAAACCTCTGAATACCAGTATCAGGAGTTAACAGCAGGGGAAGGCCTCAACATCTATGTCCTTTTGTTGGCCCACTAGGGTAAATGGTTGGCCACTGTGTGAGACAGGAAGCTAGACTAGATGGACAACTGTTCTGATCCAGCAGGGTTCTTCTGATGTTCTTACGATGGGGACTCCAGGCTTAGTCTATTAATGCTTTGATGAGATAGCATAAGGCCCACACATAGTTTCAAGATGTCATGATGTGACCAGTGCTGAAAAAGACACCCTTTCATACCATCAATTTGATAACCGATTTTTAACATCCTTCATTGGGCTATGGCAGCCTTCCAACTCTTCTTGAAAGTCTTTTAAAGTAGCATTCCTATCAGTCTTTAAAACTAATTTTGGTTCTGACACTGTCTTGGTTACCTTGAGGTAGGGTTGTTATGGGGAGGGAATTTCTTTTTCTGAAAGAAAACTTTTTAAGACATAGCCGTTGATTCCTCTTATTCTCTTATTTTCTTTGTCTTTTCATTTCTCTCGGAAGAGAAATCCATGCTCCCTTTTGTAACCAGATCTGGCAACTGTTTTATGTGACACACCACAAGGTCTAGCAGGAGGGCAGGAAGGTTTGAGAAGACATTGCCTGCCTCTGAGCATCTACAGACTGAAAGTATGAAATTCTGCAGAACCTCCCTTCTTACTCCTCTGTTCAAATTTCTCTTTCATCAAAACAGAAGTGATTAGAAACTGACTCTAAATTCTTAAAGAGAGGGAAAGAAAGGAATTATTGGATATCAGGGAGAAATTTCTCTTAACAATACCAGGAGATGGACTGCACGTGTGTGTCCATGACGGTTCTCTAGGACTTGAATGGTATCCCTTTGGTCTGCCTTGTTGGGATAGGATTGTGTTGTTGCAGGTCTGTGTGATGGAGGGTTTCAAGTTATGCCCCCCAGGATCTTCAGCCAATCACTTTCAAACAGTGGACTGGAATGCTGAAAGAAAAGGTGGAGTTTGCCAGTTTAACTGCTGGTCAACTGACAGAGTTGAAAACTGGCATTTCCTTGTTTACAGCTCAACTTATGAAAGGGTGGTTTACATTCACTGCTGTAGTGAAAAATAAAATTCTGAGAGTTTTTTAGAACAAGACTCAATCAAAACAATAGCAACAGGTCGTGGATTCCATTGCTAGACACCTAGCACTTATCCAAAGTGTGTGTGCACCTCTGTACCATGAACCACCTTTTAAAAAGTGCCTTGCTTTTGTATTCTTCCTAGAGAATGACAATCTTCTAGTCCAATACCCTGGTTTATGCAGCTGTGTCATCATCACCTTGAGCTGAACTTCATCTCCTAGTCACATTAGGTGGTGGGCAGAAAAAGGGAGAACTGGCTTGCAGGAATATACATAGGAAGTTTGATTTGTTTTGGTGGGTGTATAGATCAAATAAAAGATGGTGCAAAATAATAATAGAATTTAATAAATAATAAAAATAATAATAAGTAATAAAATAAAAAGAATAAAAACAAAAAGATGAATTTTTATACAATCTCTTGCAGGAGCAACAGACACCCCCCCATTCCCATGAGGGTGGGTGGGGTAGACAATGTAGGAAAAGTCATCTAGGAATGGACCCTGGTTGATTTCCAGCCAAGTTAAACCAAACACTTGTGCTATACATTCTTACACACCTCTTTTGGGTGGTGGTACTCACCAGTACTGAATACCAGCACCTTTGGGGAGGGAGATCTCTCAAGTCCTGTGGGGGGAATTGGTGGAAATCAGTGCATTTTATATATGAATACTGGCAGGCAACAACAACAGAAGCACTTCATATGTGCATGAACAAAATCACACCATAGGCTTCTGGGGGCAGAGGTTGAACGTTTTACCCATGGGCACATGTGGAATAGTATTCATTTAGGAGTAGGGAAAGGAAATAGGGCTATATGTTTGTGATTCTGGATAAAGCACACCTGTATGTGCTGTAAGAAAGAGTGAACAGGAAACACCTGTCATTTTGGCCTCACACCCAGGAAGAAGAGAGTCAAAGTTTGATATAGCAATTAAATAATCAGATTGTGAAATTAGCAACCCCCCTAACCCCCCCCCCCAAAAAAAACCCCAGTATAACCAGTTCTGTTCTGAAGTGTAATGTCAGTAAGTGAACATATCTAATTTGGTATTGAAATTCATCATCATCCCTACTCACTTGCAGATTTTACTCTACAAAGTACCAATATAATAATTCTTGTCCCTTAATCCCAGTTATGCAGAAATAATATTGAGGGAATTTACCAGCAATAGAGATAAATGAAAGGCTCAAATGAAAACAGGAATTGCTCAAATATATGGGATGTCAGAAACTTGCTCAGAGACTTTCAAGTTGAACAATTGACACTTACTGTGCCAGTATTAGAAGCATCATAGGAATGGAAATGAATGCAGAAATCAGCAAAACTGGTGAGAGCGAGTGCTAAAATGTGGTTAAAAGGAGGCAGAACTGGAATGGCAAGCTTCTCTTTTCCAGGTCTCTCTCTGTCCGTGGCATTTTCCAATAATATAATTCTGAGCTGGATCCAGATCCTATGGAAATCAATCAAGCTCTTTCCATGAGCTTCAGTTTAAACCTGCTTGTGAAATACCATCTAACAACATGCCTTCCTATCAGAAAATTTCCGTTTGTTGTTCCTTATCTACTCCAAGAAAAACATTCCATACTGAGCAGAGAAACTTAATGCATGAAAAGAAACTCAATGTTCTTATGAATATGAAACCAAAGTCTGAGTAACTGTAATAACCTGAGAAATATAAAGTTGTGCACTACCTCAAGTGCATTATAGCCAGTATGGAGTGGAACATACGTCTTCAAATGAGCAAAACAGTTTTCGCTATTTATGGAGCCATGCCACAGTTGTGACATAGCCAAGCAAAAAGTTCCAGTTGTGTCTATGGGCATCTCATAATTCAGTGTAGTGGAAAACTGATATTGAAGTTATATGCCAAGTTGTATTATTCACATACAAGCTTTCTTCTTATGATCATTCCTTCTGGATTTTTAGAAAGCTCCTGGAACCCAGCCTTCTGTCTAGGTCTACTTTGTATCTTTCCTAAGATCTGAATTCTGAATGTAGATTTTATGCCTTCTTCAGTCTTTTCATTCTCTTGTAATACCAGCTCCCAGCACTGAATTAGTCTTTTTCTTTGTGCAGGACACTGCCTTTGTATTCTGTGATCCGAATTCATAGTGGTGAAATTTGCAATGGCTTTCTGGTGGGTTGAAGGTAGATTTTAGAACTGGGAAGGGGAAGACCTGTGATTTATACTTCAACAGTGCAATCCAAAACAGACGTAAACCCCTCCATGGACACTGAAGCTTTCACATGTAGCGGTATTCTTCCTGTTCAACCAGAATTTGGACCCCATGTGGATTTGTATACCATTATAGGGGCTGAAATGATTACAGTGGTTTAGAGACTAAGAAAAAAGCTAGCATCATATAAAAAAGTGCTAATGATCACTCATCATGTTACCCAAATAGGCAGTCTCCTAATTAATTGAGGGAAATTAGCTTAAAAGAGATAAACGAGCCTGTAGCCACAGGGGGCATTTGAGAGCAATGCCCCTCCAATTAGCCCACCCCTCACTGCTCATCTCTTCTGGTCCCCCCTCCCCTCCCGAGCCCACATGAGCTGCTGTGTCACTTTTTTGCAGGCCAGCATCCTGCTCTCAAAACGGAGCCATTTTTTACTGGCTGCGCAGGCACAATGAGGAAGGAAGGACGTGAGGTGCCAGGGCAGACCAGTGTCTCCTGGGTGCCACTGCAACTGCCTTGCCTTGGCTTCCTTTTCCCTGCTCAACTCAGTCTCAGCCACTGTGACCCTCACGGATGCTCTTCCCTGAAAGCACCGCTGCCACCACAGTTCTTGCTGCTTGCTCTGAGCCTGCTCCCATTTCCTTGTGCCTTCACCAGCCTATGGGAAGCAAAGCAGGCAACCCAGCCTAAGCAGTGGAAACCATAGGTTTCTGGTGGGGGTGGGGAGCTAGCCAGGGCTATTCAAGTCATGGCTTTTGCCCTTTAAAGAGCTTTTATTCCTTTTCTACCTGCCATATTTTACTGCGCAGCTCTTATGGGAAATGGGGAGGGGGACCCTTTCTCCAGCTCTTCTCATCATCCTTTTGAATTTTTTTTTGTGATGTCATCCCCCCCAGTGCCCCCCTGAAAATTTTCTGGCTACGGGCCAGGAAACAAAGTGTGAGGTGGGTAACTGGGATCTCCACCAATGTTTACAGGGCTTATGCCCTTAGAAAACTCTTGAAATAAACCAGGCAGATGTTCACCCAGTAAGGTTTTTATTGAAAAAGAATTAAAAAACCAAAACAAACTTAAAACACACAGACTAGTTAAAAGAAATGGAAGGAGGAACAGGGAGAAAGTGATTTTGGGAGAGGCAATATTTACCAAAAGGGGCTGCAGTGGCTTAAGTGGTTAAGTCACTGAACTGCAGACCAGAATGTTGGTAGTTCAGCAGTTCGAGACCCGAGTGCTGCATGATAGAGTGAGCTCCTGTCTCTGGTTCCAGCTCCTGCCAACCTAGCAGTTTGAAAGCAAGAAATTGCAAGTAGATAAATAGGTACCACTTCAGTGAGAAGGTAACAGCATTCTGTGTGCCTTGGCGTTTAGTCATGTTGGCCACATGACCACGGAGAAGTCTTTGGACAGCACTGGCTCTTTGGCTTGGAAACAGAGATGAGCACCACATCCCTAGAATAGGATTCGACTGGCTTTCGAGCAAGGGAAACCTAATATTTACCAAACTAGATGAAGAGGTCCTTGGAAGCAGCTGCAAAACGACCAGCATTTCACTGAGAGAAGGAGGAGAGCCCCATACACAAGTCAGGGTGTATGGGGGTGTATACCTATAGCAGAAGCTTTGTGGGGGGGGGGCACACTGGGAGCTGCAGAGGAAAGTACAAATTTTTTAAAACTCTTCTGCAAACTTATCTGATTTGCAAAATATTTGGATATATATTTTTCATTCTTTAAGATGCCTTCTGTGCATTATAAACTAGCAGTAATAATGACTTCACTTACCAATGAAACATGTTCATAGCCTTTTGGGTAAAGTTTGGTGTATTACTTAGGGCATACTTTTCAGCAGATCAGTGGGTTAGACTGCAATGATAGCATGAAAAGTCTGCCTCTGATCAGCATGAACATAGCAATGACAGCGTGAAAAGTCTGCCTCTGATACTGAGTCAGATTCAAGGTATTAGTGTTTAACTTTTAAAGCCTTGAGTGGTCAGGGACCCACATACCTTCAGGACCGCCTCCTCCAATATGTCCCCAGAAGAATGCTGAGATCAGTTGATAACAACTTGCTGATGATCCCCAGCCCTAGGGAGGTCCAGCTGTTCTTGACTAGGGCCAGGGTCTTCTTGGTCCTGGCCCTGACCTGGTGGAACTCTCTGCTGAACAACATCAGGGCCCTGCATGATCTGATACAATTCCACAAGGCCTGTAAGGCAGAGAAGTTCTTCCAGGCTTTTAGTTGAGAGCAGCAATGGTTAAGACTGGCACCCCCCCCTTTTTTCTCTATGACCCCCACATGCCCTTCCCTGACCTACTGCGCAGAGAGTACTGTAGCTGGCAAAAGGGGTTTATATTACCACCTGGTTATTTTGATTATTTTATGCTGGTTTGTTGTGTAGTGGGTTCGACACATAAGGAGAACAGATGATGAGTGATTAGCAGTTCATACTTTACTATATGCAACACAAGAACATACCAATAGGTCAAGTGACCAATTATATACAATCCCCGGGTGCCACCCACAGGTCCCATTGGTTGGTTTGAATTTCCCGCCACAGTTCCCATAGGTGCTGACTAGGAGCCTCAGGATCTTAGTCCCCATTGTTCTCTTGGAGCCAAGCTCCGTGTGTAAACTGCTGTGCCCTAGTAGCTGTCTGAGGACATAACACCCCTCCCCCCATAGTTCGAGCCCACCCTAGGTGACATAGTCCTTAAGGTATGCCGGGGGCTGATGTTCCCACTAGGAACACCACAGAGCCCGGGCTGGAGTTTCAGGGGCCCTGCCCAGTGGACTCTCTGGTATGCTTGGCTTCAATGGTGGAAGGGCCTCATCCTGCACTGGGGCAGAGGCAGGTGGCTTGTGGTTCTGCCGTGTCTCAGGAATGAGAGCCGGCTCCTGCAGACTGCCCCCTGTCATTTCACGGTCGTGGTCACTGGGCAGGTCCCTGCCTTCACTACCAGGAGCGGGGTTGGTGTCTGATGCCGGGAGTGTGCGCCGTTGCAGCTGGTCCACATGCTGACCATTGGTGGCTGGGTGGAACAGGGCTGACCTCACGTGCTGGATCAGGTTGCTGCAGAGGAATTCTTGGAACTTTTCGGAGGTGAACGCCAACATGTTGTCTGAGACGATGGTGTCTGGCAGTCCATGGGTCGCAAAGATCTTGCGAAGGGCCTGGATTGTAGCTTTGGAGGAGGTAGCGGAGACAGGGATTATCTCCAGCCACTTTGAGAAAGAGTCAACTGTGACCAGGAACAGCAGCCCGTAGAACAGCCCGGCAAAATCGATGTGGAGCCTTGACCATGGGCGTCCGGGTAGACTCCCAGGCCTGGGTGGTTGTGCTTGGTAGATTGGGCTGGACTGCTTGGCACATTTAACAGTGCTTCACCCACTCCTCCACCTCTGTGTCGATCACAGCTCCTCACCAGGGTCTTCATGCACACGATCCCAGGATGCGCTTCATGAAGGGCCATCATGACTCGGTGCCATAGGGCGCTGGGGACTACCACCTGGTCCCCCCACAGTAGGCATCCCTTGTGTGTGGACAATTCATCCCATTGAGCCTGTAAAGCTGAAAATTCTAGGTTTGCTGCGGCCGCAGGCCACCCCCTCAACACCCAGCCCAGAACCTAGGAGATAACAGGGTCCCTGGACGAGTGACAGGAGACATCCTTGGCTCAGAGGGGGGAGTCGGGGAAGTCCTCCACCTGGAGGATGTGGTGTGCCAGGGCTGGGTCAGCATCGATGGACAGCAGGGGCAGGTGGCTGAGGGTGTCGGCATGACCCATGGCCTTCCCTGGGTGACGCACCAGTGTGTAATTGTAGCCAGACAGGAAAATGGACCACTGGAGGACCCTCGGGGAGAGGACTTGCAGTGTCCGGCAGTCCGTGATGAAGAGGCCAAGAAGGGGGCAGTGGTCTGTGACAATGGTGAAGGGACAGCCATAGATGAAGTCATGGAACTTCTTGACGCCTGCCATGACCACCGGGCCCTCGCAGTCAATCTGGGCATAGCTCCGTTCCACCACTGACTGCATCTGGGACTAATAGCTGATGGGCACCACCTGCCCGTCCAGGAGGCAGTGAGCCAGCATGGCACCCACACCATAAGTGGAGGTATTGCAAGCCAGAACTACTGTCAGGGACTCATCAAAATGGGCCAGGACCCAGTTGGAGATCAGCAGCGCTTTGTTCATCTTGAATGCTGTGGCCTGGTGGAGGCCTCAAGACCATGGGGCCTGCTTGTCGAGGAGCCAGTGTAGGGGCTCCAACACTGCTGCCTTGTGGGGGAGGAAGGTGTGGTAAAATTTCAACATCCCTAAGAACGCCTGGAGTTCTGCCTTCATTTTGGGTGGGGGAGCCTCAACAATAGCCTTTATTTTGTCCCTAGCTGGATGCAGGCCATCCATGTCGACTGTGAAGCCCAGGAAATTGATGGCCTGCACCCCCAACAGACACTTTCCTGCTTAACTTTCAGTCCTGCATCCTGGAAGCAGTGGAAGACTGTGTGCAGATGGTGGGTGAACTCCTCCAGCGTGGCCGCGGCGATCATCACATCATCAAAGCAGGGCATGATGCCCGGAATCCCTTTAAAGAGAGAGTCCATCAGGTTTTGAAAGAGTCCAGGGGCCACGCTCACCCCAAACTGTAGCTGCTTCACTAGAAAGGCCCCCCTGTGAATCACTATTGTTTGTGCAGCAGCGGCAGCCTCGTCCACTGGGAGTTGTTGGTAAGCCTGGGCTAGATCAAGCTTACCAAAAATGTTGGCGCCGGCCAAAGTGGCTAGCATGTGGCTCACTACTGGGACCAGGTAAGAGTGGTGCCCATGCAATTAAGAAATTCGCCGCCAATGTGGGATGTCGTGCATCTTGGTTTTATATGAATTTTACTGTTGTACTGAAATTTTTTATTGTATGTAATATTGTTTATTGTTTTTAGTTCTGAATTTTGGCTTGGCCGCTTGTTAGCTGCCCTGAGCTACCGGATAGGGCGGGGTATAAATCTCTAAATAAATAAATCCTGGAGAGCCCTATTAATTGTGCACTTATAGTCCGTGCAGATGTGGACATCCCCATTTGGCTTCACGGGTGTGACTATGGGAGTCTCCCATGCTGCATGGGAGACTGGTTCCAGGACTCCTTGCACCACCAAGTGATCCAGTTCTGCGTCAATCTTAGGTTTCAGCGTGAACGGAACAGTCCTGGAACGCATGTGGGTGGGGGCCACTTGGGGGTTGATGGGGAGCAATGACACGGGAGGGCCCATGGATCAGCCCAGTCCCATTGAGGACAGCCAGGAACTCTCTGCAGACTTTACCAAAGTCTTGGAGGGCGCAGAGCTTGACTCCTTGATTCCCAGCGGGCCAAACCACACACAGCCCAATAGGCTGACCAGGTTGCCCTGGACCACTATTAAGTCTAAGTAGTTGTCAAACCCCTGGTACTGGATCCTGAAGCTCCCCCACTCCCAGGACAGGGACATGATTTTTTTGAAAGTCTATCAGGGTCACTGGGGAAGGGCATAGATGGGGTCCCCCCTGTGGGCATAGCCTCTTAAGGGTCTCCTCTGAAACAATGGAGGCCGTGGAGCCGGAATCCAGCACCATGGAACAGGGGGACCCCTCAATTTTAACCCGGACCTGGATTTTAGGGGCTGAGGTTTGGCTGGGGAGTCGCAGTACCTACTCTGAGGATTCGCTCGCGAGGAGGTAGAGCTCTTCCTGGGATGCATCCTCCTTGTAGTGTGCGGTGGATCTGCGGTCCATTGGGGGCTGTGACAGCGTGGCCCAGGACCCCTGGGAATGTCATGCCCTTGTGATGTGGCCCTTACAGCTGCAGGTCCAGCAGATGGCGTCCCAGAAATGGCATGTCTTTTGGTCATGCTGGTCTCCGCAGCTGGCACAATCGTGGTGGCTGGACTCCTTGGCCTGTGTGAAGTGATGAGCGGTACCTGGGTCACGCCTCTGGCCAAAGGCTTGGATCCGGTGTATTGCATCCTCCTCTCGATCCGTCGAGTCCACACGCATCTTGTGTGTGGTGGTTGGCGCTGGATGTGATCTCTCCCAAGCCGTGGCAGTTGTAATGGCCGATGCCAGAGTGCATTTTTCATCCTCCAGGATCCTGTGCCTCAGCTTCTCATCGCTGAGGACGCAGACCAGCTTGTCCCGGAGGGCCATTTCCAGATGCACCCCAACCGTGCACTCTGAAGGGAGCCGGCGGAGCTCAGCCAGATATGCGGCCACTGGTTCCCTCGGTTGCTGTTGCTGGGAGTAGAAGGTCATGTGGCGTGCAATCTCTGATGGCCAGGGAATGAAATGACCTTGTAGCTTCGTTATGATGTCCTTGAAAGTGGACTCCGTGATTTTCTTTGTAGCCAGAAAGTTGTGTGCTAGCTCCACGGTGATGGGGCCGCACAAGCCGATGAGGAGGCCCCTTTTCTTCCCATCATTTGTAATATTGTAGAATTCCAAGATGGACGTGAGTCCCTCGACCGAGATGTCCCAGTGATGCAGTTTGGTTGGGTCGAACAGAGGGACCAGTGCTGTTCCCGGAGCGACTGCCATCATGCTGCTTGGTATTGGCGGGGAAGCAACGGGCTTGCCTTTGGTGCTCATGTGTTGGAGTGGCAGTGGTTCCTTGTCATCCTCTGGTGCCCCAGCAACCTGGCCAGCTCAGCAGGATTCCATCCTCTTTGCCATTGTTGTGTAGTGGGTTCAACACATAAGGAGAACAGATGATGAGTGATTAGCAGGTCATACTTTACTGGACGCAACACAAGAACATACCAACAAGTCAAGCAACCAACTATATACAATCCCCAGGTGCCACCCACAGGTCCCATTGGCCGGTTTGAATTTCCCGCCACAGTTCCTATAGGTGCTGACTAGGAGTGTCAGGATCCTAGTCCCCATTGTTCTCTTGGAGCCAAGCTCCATGTGTAAACCACTGTGCCCTAGTGGCAGTCTGAGGACATAACAGGTTATATTTTTAACTGCTTTTGAGGTTGTAAATCGCCCAGAGACTGCTTTCAGGGTGGGCAATTCATAAATTTAATAAAACAGATAAATTAATAAAATAAATTGTTGTTACCCCGTCGCAGGGAGGGTGGGATATAAACTGAAATAAATAAACATTTTATTGAAATGGCTAATATCTAACTTCATACAAGGACACTTTGTTCTATTAGTGAGAGAATAAACAATCCTTGAAGCTCCACAATATTATTTCTAAAGGCTGCCTAAAAAGATCTTAATTCTTATCTTTGGAAGTGAACCAAAGACAACCAAACAAAAATCAACAGAAGCAACATGTAAGTAAGTGCAATTTAATCCACTTCATCAAGTTTTATACCATATCAGATAAATAGCTTATCAGAGCACGCACCATTTTAAAAGGAATAGCTGGATTTTGAAGAGTTCAAAATGATTTATTGGGGATGCTAGGCCATGCACAATTTTACCATATACTGCAACAAATGCCTTTAGATGGGGGGGAGTTGTTTAAAAATAAAATTGCTATACATAATAACTATTTTGAAGGAAAGCATTTAACCGCTCTTACCAAAAATTCTGTCCCAGATCAATCAGCATGCCACCATCATTGTCACCAATGCAGTATGGATTTCTGCCTATAGAGAAAAAAGTTGGGGGGGGGGAATCTGCACTGACTTTGAGGAATATTCAACATAATAGAACATAATAAAACTCTCAGCATATTATAACACTTTGCTATAGAACATTTCTCATGAGCGCTGCAGCCCCTTTTGACAAGGAAACGCCTTCTGCTGGAGGAAAGCACCTCTACTAGCAACATGGAGCCACAGCATCCATGCAATGATTACCTCAATAATCTCAGTGACTTAACATGGTGACAATTCTACTAATTTTTTTATAAACTAGCAAAGCTAGTCTCTCTTCTGCCTAACAACAACTCTCTGGGCTTTGCAAATATTTGTTATGAAGTGCTCCAAATTGTTTCAGAAACTTTGTAATCCACCTTGAGTTTCAGTAAGAGAGGTAGACAACTAATGAATTAAATCAGTCAATCCCGATCACACTACTTGGGAAGGGAAAGATTCAACTTTGGGGGAGGGATGTAGCAGAGTAACCCCACCATGACACCTTAAAAACAGATTTACAAAACAATTGTGTAGAGATAGCAATTGAGAATTGAGATGTTCATTACAGAAAGTGCACCTACTGCTTCTGCTATCCTGGTGATGGAATGTTTTTCAAGTTGCAGCCCATTTATGGTGGTTTGCCATTGCCTGCCTCTGCATAGTGACCTGAACATCTTTGGCAGTCTCCCATCCAAATATTAGCCAGGGCCAACCCTGCGTAGCCTCTAAGAGCTAACATTTTTAAATATATATATATATTTATTAAATTTTAAAAGAGACAAAACTTTAGCCACATATAGCATAAACAGTACACAAGCAAACAAGAGTCACACTTCCAATAATATACAAAGCTATTCATCAACTATAATATCATTAAAATCCAAGTACATTCTAGAAAACCTACAGTAAAATTGCCTAAACTAATGATCAAGGGGAGAGAAGAAAAAAGAAATCCAGTATTGTTCAGTTTAACAAACAGGGTCTCAGAATGTAAACCAGCCATTGTAGAATGTGAATCCATGAAGTATAAATCAGATCTGAAGTAAGATCATTGTTCGTCATGTATTTCAAGAAAGGAAACCAAATGTGTACAAATTTGGAGTATGCTTGGTTATTACTCGAATGGGATTGAGTAAGAGCATCCATGATTTTACTCATTACAAACTGGTTTTATACTTTATTTCTCCAAGCCGTCACAGTCAGGGCGTGGGTGACTTCCACACAGATGCTATGGTAAGTTTGGCTGCTGCAAGTAAAATTGATGTAAGATCTAGAAGGGTACAACAATATAGCATCAGGTTCAAATGGGACTTTGTGATGTAATCTTGATGATTTCTTCAATCACTTCTTTCCAAAACGATTGTATGAGTGGACAACTCCACCAGCAGTGCATGTAACTACCCATAGCTCCACATTTCATCCAGCATAGTGGGGCATAACTCAAATTCATGTGGTGTAATCAGTTTGGTGTATAATACCAGCAAGAGATTAGTTTGAAGAACTGAAATCGAACATTAAAGATCAGGGATTTGTTAGCCGGTGAATTCCAGATCAAAGCCCACTGAGAAGCTGGGAGATCTTTACTGAGATCTCATTGCCACAAATCTTGATATTTCAATCTTGATGCATTGTACAGATCAAAGAGAATCTTATAAAGTTTGGGAGGAGATTCTTTGATGAGTCAGAATACATTCCCAATAGAACTTCAAATGGAGATCTGGGTCTTGTAAAGGTATCCTTTTCCGCTAGAGCTTCTGTTAGACTCTTCAGTTGATAGTATCTAACCCAAGTGATCTCTTTGCCGAGTTAGTCTTCAAAGTAGGCCTTGTGATGTAATTTGCCACATTTTACTAAATCCTGAACACAGACTAAGCCTGCAGAAGACCAATCAATGAACACCCCCAGTTCCATTCCAGGTGGGAATCGGCTTTGTTGTGTGAAGGATGAGAGAGGTGAGATTGGATGTCTGAGGTGGTTTTTCAAGTTGTCCCAAACTTTCAGTGTGTTTGCTAGAAAAGGATTGTCCAAGACTCGATTCGGTCTGTTGGAAGCAGTGAACCAGAAGACTTCCCGTAAATTTAGTGGTGTAACATATGTTTGTTCCATGAGTATCCAGCTTGTTAGTATATTAGAGAAAGAGAAAACTGGGGAAAATAAAGTTCTGAATTAAATGCAAATGATCTGGTAATGTGAAATTAAGGGCATTCCACTCCCGTAAACGTTGTTGAGTAACCCCTGTGTAGGTTATTGAAATTGAGAGAAAGCAATTGTTTAAGATCTACCAGAATGTGGACATCAAGATGCCTCCATGAAGATTCAACCCATTTAAAAGGAAATTCCTGCATCTGGGTAGACTTCAGGTCTGGTGAGATAGAGATGGGATAAATTTCAGATTTTGAAGGGGTTAATATGTAAGCCAGAAGCATTCCCAAACCTAGTTAGTATTTCTTGAACAATTGGCTGGGACTGTTAAGGATTGGAGATGTAGAGAGTGAGATAAGATATAACATGATCAGGCCAACCTGAGCCATTTGCTATCCTACTTCTTCATAATAAAACTTATCAAAAAAGAATATCACAAATGCAACAGAAGATTATATTCGCTGTTGTAGATTTTCTGAGTTGTATGGCCGTGGTCTTGGCATTGTAGGACCTGATGTTTCACCAGTAGCTGTGACTGGCATCCTCAGAGGTATAACACAGAAAGATGGAGTAATCTCTGTGTCAAGGTGAGAAGAAAAAAATGGTAGGCAGGTAATTTATATCTACCCAGGAAGGTGGGATAGGGCTGAGTCATTATCTTGTAGGAGTTCCCCAGGCTGTAAACATGCTAATGGAGGAGCTTTCCTGAGGAGGTTCTTTTGTATATGGATTGCTTCCTGAGGAAGTTTCCTGTTTCCTGAGGAGGTTCTTTTGCATGTGGATTCTAATCTCATCTGTAGTGCTATTGTCAGATGTAGAGCCTTTTGTGTTTTTCAGGACAGGAAACCATGCCCTATTTATTTTTAAACTCTCTTCTTTCCTGTTGAAATTGTGTTTATGTTTATGAATTTCAATAACTTCCCTGTGTAATCTGACATGGTAATTGGATGTGTTGTCCAGCCTTTCAGTGTCTTGGAACAAAATACTGTGTCTTGTTTGAGTTAGGCTATGTTCAGCCACTGCTGATTTTCTAGGTTGGCCAAGTCTGCAGTGTCTTTCATGTTCTTTTATTCTTGTCTGAATGCTACGCTGTGTGTGATGTACTCTGTGGTAACTGGGAGTGTTGAGAAAGAATTCTAAAGGGCCAAGACTGTCAATAACCATTTTTTTTGGGGGGGGGAGGGAAATCTTATTATAAGCAGAGGATGCAGTGGGAGAATGTTAAAGGTAAGGACTCAGGTTTAACAGCAATAGATAATTCTAAGCAACATTTTTATATAAGATTTTGTATAAGATAGGGAAAGTTGGGAAACTTATGGAAATGTGTAATACTTCTTCAACAAATTTTGTATTCATAAAAGATGCTACCCATCTTATATTTTCAGTTCAATTCAAGGTCAGCCATGCTGTCATTCAATAACTAAAAAAGAAAAAAAAACATTCTAGTAGAGAGACACGCCTCCCAAAACAGCCTTTTTGCTAAAAGGGAAGCACAGAATCTTATCATTCAGTATTTCAAAATTGCTCCTATAAAATCTCAAAATGTTGCTTTAATCCTTCTGGGAATTATACATTTTTTACATTGTACTCCCCCCCCCCCAGCTGAACAGCTGAATTATCCAAAAACATCATGCTGAAAGAAATAAAGTAGTTGTCTAAAGTAGTAAATGAAAAGTGTAGAACGTCAGTGCTTTTCGACAGAGAATCTTAGCTGTGCTGCATGATTTTTCTTTTGGTAAAAAAGAAAATCTTTCTAATTGAGCAGATTTGTGCCTTATGACAAAAAAAAAAACCCAACTTGTAATAGCTTGGACTGAATATTTATTTTACTTTTACTCATGAAAAGCCAAATATAACACAGCCATTCATATCTGAACTTCTCAAGACTGCTGGCACATATCTTCAAGCCCCAAAAGGCCGCCTAAGGGTGAGAAAAAATTCATCTTTCATGCTAGCTCTGCTTCCATCATATATCCAGCAAGAGCATCTTAATGCTTTGAAAAAATTCAAAATGTGTCTACTAAATTAATTTTAATAACATTAAACCGCAGCCATAGAGCTGAAAAAATTAGTTGTTTATCCAAGGACCACACCTAAGTCTGACCCACTTAATTTCAGTTTGTTTTTTAAATAAATATTGAAATAACTTTGTAAAAATATATCACATTAGGTTTCCAATATGATGAATGCTACAGACAGAGTTCTAAGTTTTGTCTTACCTTAGAATTGGGCTAGAACTACACTTTTATCAAGATTTGTGTGTCATGCCCACTAACAACATTGCTTACAATGTTGAAGAGTTTCATACTATGCTGGCATTAACAACTCTGACCCCAATCCAGAGATCCCTATGGACTACAGGCACTAAGAAGTATTTGATCCCAAAGACTGGTGGACAGAGTTTGATACTGTCATTGCTGAACACTTCCTTGGGGGAAGTGTCTAGATTTGATACCATTCAGACAGGAAATTGTGAATGCCACAATTTACAGATCCACCTATTTAGCAGGGCTTAAACATTTGTGGAGGCTGGATGCTGAAGACACCCTTTTGCATGTATGGCATAGCATCCATGCACATGATGTGTCTGTGTGCAGAAGCCTGTTTCCGCTTAGGCTGTCATTCCTTGCTGTGTTGTGTGTTCCCTTGGTATTCCAGGAACAACTTAAAAGGAATTGAGTGCAAATAATTTTGATATTAAAATGATTAAAAACTAATGAATTTAAGTAGCATATAAGCAGTAAAAACCTCTTTCAATCACTACACTTTTATCAAAATTCGCTTTCAATCACTACACTTTTATCACAAGGCTTTAGTGTTAAAAACTACATTATCAGATACAGATATGTAGATACAGAGTTGATACCCTTCATGTGTGCTGAGATAAACCGGCACCTTATTTCCAAGGCAGAAATATGACCTTTTGCTAAAGAAAAAAAATGCTTCCTTTGCAACAGCAAAACAAGCTTTAGAGGCTAAACACACACACACACACACACACACACACACACTACAACAATATGTCTTGCAGCATGTATGCACCTCAGTTTGTGGTCAGTTTGTCAGCACCAGAAAACAATCTTTATTGCTTGGTACCTGCAGCCCTTGAATGTAGTTTTTGTTTAAATAATGAGAAAAAACTGTGACATGAAATCCAAGGGAAACTTTACATCTTGTGTAACAACTCCTCCTGTCACCACTGCAACATGAATCTTTATTTCAACTGTATTGCCAAATACACACAGCAAAGGAACAGCTGCTGAACCAAGGGCACCCATGTCCCATAAAAAAAAAGAGCCTGACAACCAACGCTCCCTCTAAGCTGTGGAGTCTTGTGAGCAAAAAATTCTACTTTGCGAGCTATGGGCATTAAAGTTGTGAGCGAGCATTTTGGCTACTGCATAAATCAGTTTGCTCTGGAGCCATCCCTTCCTGAGCTAAGACAAAAAAAGTGTGAGCCAGAGGCTAAAAAACTGTGAGCTAGCTCACACTAACTCAGCTTAGAGGAAACACTCTGACAACTAAACACTGCTGACAACTAAAGGCCCCTTCTTACATTATACTGGTGACACGGAAGCTACTACAGTACAGTTGCTTGTTATGCCACTGGTGAAATGTGAGAAGATCCATTCTGCATGACCTGTGGCTGTTATACTGCAACTTGTACAATGGAAGGAGGGTCCAAACAAATTAGTGAAGCTCCAATTATTCACCTGTATGTAGTAAAAAACCCCAAGCCAATCCTGACCACAAACTGTGCATGCACAGTGGATCCATATCAGATGCTGAACCATATCTTTATTGTTCAGAGTAAGATTTGAGGCCAATAGCACCTTAAAAACCAGCAAGATTTCCAGCTTTTGAGAGCCAAAGCTCCCTTTGTCAGATATTTGGACTTGAAATCCTGCTCTTCTACTACAGATCAATATGGCTACCCACCTGAAACCATTGTTCAGGGTGTTTCCACAGCCAGCAGTTCCAATTATTGAAGGAACTGTTTATGTGTTTAAAACTGAAACAAATAAAAGGCAAGAGGTCATGGTCCACACCATTTGCTCAGATCAATCCACTACTGATCTAGTGTTTTCCATACAATATTACAAATTATTTCACAAAACTCAAGTTGATCCTGAAAACATTTTGTAATTCAATTTGATGAAGAATTATGAAAAATAAAAGTAAACCTCCCTTTTCTCTCCTAAAGCTGTTGTGTTAATTCAAGACAACACACCCATATATTTATACAGATGGACCTGGTGGCCATATTTGCCATATCTCTACAGGGAAGCTGGAAAAAGGCAGGACCCCTAAGATATGTGCTTGTCTGCCTGATTTCACACTTTGAGATTCTCAGCAAACCCTGCCAACTGTTTTCCTATCTGATTAGGCAGTTTTCTACTCCAGTAAGCATGTAACATGGAGGTAGCCAAATTTCCACATTGAGGAGTGAAATAATAATATTTTTAGTTGGGAAGTAAAACAAGCTAAAGGAATCAGGCCTGATGGGATCATAAAATGATTTGTAGGGGGCTGAATTTCTGATATAGATGTAAGTACAAGAATGAAGATGTGAAAGTGCAACTTTAATGGATAATCAGAGTTGGAAATTGTTTATACAATAAATACAGAAATGAGTTCATAATAAATTATCTTGAAGGCAGAATACTGTGACTCAAAATGTTGATCTTTTCTCCCTGTATCAAGATCTGAATGAACTTGGCATTCAATGTGAGTATTTTGGCTATATCTGTCAACACAAGGTTCTGCTTCCTACTGGACAAACCCAAGACTCCTCTTCAGAAAAAGTATGTGAGTATCAATATGTTTATATTTAAGCCAGTTTTCAATCTTGTGTGAAGGTAGTTTGCAGGAAAAGAATGAAATTCTAAGGAAACAGAATTTGAATGTTTGTTTTAAATCAATAAGGTTCCTCAATCAAGAGAGAGTTTGACTAGCAAATTGGACCCAATTTGTGGTATTGTATACAGATAGACAGATGACAGGTGATTGATAGACAGATACACACACAAGAGTTACTTTTTCATATATAGTTTATTTTTATATTATATTAGGAATAAGGCCCATTGTGGAAATAAATACAATGAGCTCTAGAAAGAGGCTCTGGGTGGGTGCCCCAGTCCTGGGCACTCAGTGTCAATTTGCTGTGGTGACCTCAGCAGGGTATAATGACACAGAGTCCACCATTTTCTCCAGAGGAACTGATCTTTGCTACCTGAAGAACAGTTGCATTTTTGAGTGATCTTCAGCCCTCAGCTGGAGATTGGCAACAATGGTTCCCCAGGAGGGAACGGCAGGCTTGGAGGATAAAGTCTATGGCATTGTACCTGTCTGAGGTCCCACCCCTCCTCAAACCCCACCCTCTTCAGGTTCTACCCCTCAAATCTCCAGGCATTTCACAACCTGGAGTTGGCAACCCTATCTCCTTCCTAGCCAACCATCAACCTACCTTGATCTGCTCCTCTGACTTCAGCTTTCCATCTCCTCCCCCTCCCTCCTAGAGAGCCACCTGGAGATTGGCAACAATGGTTCCCTGGGAGGGACTGGCTGGTTTGGTGGGTGAAGTCTATGGCATTGTACTTGTCTGAGGTCCCACCCCTCCTGAAACCTCACCCTATCCAGACTCCATCCCTCAAATCTCCAGGAATTTCCCACCTGGAGTTGGCAACCCTATCTCCTTCTCAGCCAATCATCAATCAACCTTTATTTTCTCCTCACTCCTCAGCTTCCCCCCCCCCACCTGCAGCCTCTACCATGCTCTGAAGCCCTGACTGCTACGTCACATTGGCTGTCATACAGGGGCTATTTCAGCAGGATATAAGGACACAGAGTCCACCATTTTCTCCAGGGGAACTGATCTCTGCCATCTGGAAAGCAGTTGTAATTTTGAGTGATCTTCAATCCTCACCTGGAGATTGGCAACAATGGTTTTCCCCAACAGGCACTAAGGGGAAATGTATTTGACCTCAGAACACATTTTACCTGAGAACAGCAACAGCAAACTGTTTAGAATGTTAGAGGCAAAGGCCAATGAGGCTACATATGCAAATGACCTTTGTGTTCCAAGGCAAAGACCAATCAGACCACATATGCAAATGACCTCTGTGTTCTGACTGGCTATGGGGGGGAGAGGAACAGCAAACTGTTTAGAATGTTGGAGGCAGGACTCAGGCAAAGCAGCCAGTGGATAGGGAGACCCTCTGAATTGCAGATCAGGGAGCATGTTGGAATGTTCAGGGGAGTCCATGACCAAAACAGAATTATATATAAGGAGAGATGTTAAGCATGTATATGATATGTACTTTTATTTAAGAATCAAAAGATCATTCAAAAAGCTCAAACAAAAGCAGACACAATCCAGAAAGTTACTTTAATAGTGTAATCCTAGGGGATGGGCCCCACTGAACATATCTGAGCAAGATTCTGAATAGGTCTTCTTGAGACTGACTTCTCAATAAAACTAAAGTAGGTGTACTTATTAAGAGGGGCCTCAGCAATACAGCACATATTTGGTATGGAGAAAGTCTCAGATTCAGTTCTTGCCAACTCCTACTAAATGATCAGGTGGAGATGAGTAATATGAAAGACCCTGAACTGGAACTCTGGATAGAGAGCAGTTGACAGTCCAAATGACTGGAAGGCCAATGATCTGACTCAGGATAAATCTAGGGTTGGATCTGCCCAGGGTTTTTGATATCTTTTCAGCTGCCCTAAAAAAAAAAAAGACAGCAAGGACAGGAATGGACCCAACAAATGTAGAAAATATCAGTGAAGCAAAATTCAACCATTGTTTGTGCAAAACTATTCACATATTTTCATTTCTCTCCCTGTTTTACATGAGTAGTGCCATTCCTGTCTGTCTTTTTATTTTATTTGGGGGGGGGGTTAGGTGACTGGGTCACACAAACACAAGACACACTTTTCCTAAGCTTTTAAGGATCAATTTTCAAAACAGCCCTTTGCTTTTCTTATTACAATAGTTCTTTGGCCAGGAAAAACTGAAGCCATTTATTTTAGAAATCTAGGAGCATCATTTATCTAAGGTAATTTTTTTTCCCCTTTGGGGAAATTTCATACAGGGCAGTCATTCATGATTTAATGTTGCAATAGAGGTTAACCCTGAGATGAGAGAGACATTTTTGTAATAGAAGCACAGTTAATTAAATATAAATATACAATTCACATCTGTCAGACAGCAACATCTGAACAAAATTATGTTTAGTTCTGTCACAGTAACACCTGGACTCCTTTCTTTATAAAAAGCAGGGCTGCTTTATTTGCCCTAACAGCCCATTGTGATTTTGGTCTTTTATTATAACTAGCAGAGCAGTATATTATAACCTTTAGATTTATAATATTTTAAAAGCTGTGAGTATATTGTACATAAAAGGCCAAGTGTAACTGCACAGCAAGTAGACCAGAGCAATATGCACAGGAAATCTGAAAACCGTTATTCTAAATCAGGATGCAAAGATGAAGGACCTCCACTCACAAAATTTTGTACCGCTTTCTCAGAGGAGGCTACACGATGGCACATAGTTCAGTATGCACAAAACACACATGGCATGATATAGTTTAAAAAAAATCAAAGTAGTTTGAAAGGACAAACATTTGCTCTAGGACAATTTTGAACAGTGATTTCCCACATGCAGTAAGTAGAAAAATATTTGTAATTCTGTTGATCTAATCCTAATCCCTAAAGCTCATATGGGATCACAGTAGGCTTTCCAGCACCTACGTATGGATGGGGGATACCCTGGTTTCAGGGGATTGTTCCTGCCGGGGACCAGCTGGCTAGTGGGGAAACCCCACCCCTAAACAGGAACGTTGCTGTGTGACATCCCCTACACAAAGACATAACCCAAAAGTGTTGTAATTGTATGAGGGACGTCACATGGGGACACTCTGATATTTGGGCAAACTCTATGGTTTGAGGATGAAAACCCCCCACAGAATTTCACCTAAACACCAGAGTTTCCCTGCATGACATCCCTGCCCTCTCCTGGGATGCCCCCCAAATCCCCCAATGCAGCAACATCTATATGTGCCCCCTTGCCCAGATTGCCCAGAGGTATGGGCTTGGGAGTCATCAATATGCAGATGACACCCAGCTCTATCTGATGCTGGGCGGCTGGTCAAACTCCGACCCAGATGACCTTCATTGGGCATTGCAAGCTGTGGCTGGTTGACTCAGACTGAGTCAGCTGAAACTAAACCCGGTGAAGACGGAGGTCCTGGGCCTAAGTTGGGTCAGTTCGGGTTTGGGGCTCCCCCTCCCAGCCTTCGATGGGGCGCCTTTGGTGCCAGTGTCAAGGGTTAGGAGTTTGGGAGTGCTTCTGACTCCTCTTTAACGATGGAGGCCCAGGTGGCAGCCACTGTCAAGTCAGCCTTTTACCATCTTCAGCTGCCGCGGCAGTTGATTCCCTTCCTTGACTGAGATGACTTGGCCAGAGTGATCCATTTGACGGTCACCTCGAGGCTGGACTACTGTAACACTCTCTACATGGGGCTGCCTCTGTCACAAATCCAGAAGCTGCAGCTAGTACAGAATGCGACAGCTAGGCTGTTGATGGGTCTCACTAGGTGGGACCACATCCAACTGGTGCTGAAGGCGCTGCACTGGCTGCCTATAGCGTACCAGATTCGCTTCAAAGTGCTGGTTCTTACCTATAAAGCCCTTGATGGCCAGGGTCCAGCTTACCTAAGGGACCGCCTTTCCCCATATGTTCCCCCAAGAGCACTACAGTCAGGGGCGCAACATCTTTTGGTTATTCCAGGCCCCAAGGACATCGAGTTGGCAGCAACCAGGGCCAGGGCCTTTTCAGTGGCAGCTCCTTTCTGGTGGAATGAGCTCCTGGAAGAGATCCAGGCCCTGCGGGACCTTATGCAGTTCCGCAGAGCCTGTAAGATGGAGCTCTTCCACCAGGATTTTGCATAAGAGCTGCCACCACTACTGTACCACCACCCAGTTGCCATCTTTGGCAGTGGATTCTATCAGAATGTGAGCTGGCCCTGGAAGGACGATCAGACGACCTGAAGAACTGGTTATGAAAGGCGACAGTACTATCCGGAACTTATGCTGATGGGTTATGCTGGGTTATGGAATCCCATCTTGGATTGATAAGAGTTTATTATTCAGAGCACTGGCACTTTCCTTGTGGTTGACTGTTTTAATTGATAAGAGCTGTTTTAATCTGTTTTAGCTGTTGAATCATGGCATATGCCTCTTTTGTTAGCCACCCTCAGCTAACAAGGAAGGCAGGATATAAATTTAATAAATAAATAAATAAACGAGGGGACCTGGCAACCCTAGATCACAGTACTGTCTTTTTAAGCAAGTCTCAACATTTCTTCTGCAGCCTTACCTTTCAATACTCCAATAATTCCCTCAGGAATTACTCCATATTCAGTAAGAACACTTCTCTGGGAAGCACTGCTCATTGGTGTGGCTCCAGTTCATTTTGAATATTTCTTTATTTAAAACTTCTGTATGTTACCATTCCACCCAGTTTAGCTACTGAACAATTAAAATATTTAAACTAGCTTTTGAAATATATAATATAAAAATAATTAAAAACATCAATTAAACAGAACACTTACACAATTAACACATACACAGGAAGGAACATCAGTGAGGGAAAGGCCCACAAAACAGATAAGTATTCATCCTCTGGAAGGAAGACAATGGTAAAAGGGAACAAACGAATCTCTCCGGAGAGGAAATTCCACAATTTTGGTACCATAATCAAAAAGACCTTTCATCGTGTGGCCACCCATCTAGCCTCAGATGACAACAGCATCCAAAGAAGGGCCCCTGAATATAATCACAGTGGTCAGGTAAGTTCATATGGGAATAGGCACCTGATGCATCTGTTTCCATCACATGCTTTTATTTATTTATTTATTTCATTTTATATTCCGCCCTCCCCCAAGCAGGCTCAGGGCAGATCACAACAGCAAAGTACCAATATATATTTTTAAAGACCCAAATCTTAAGTGTTCTTGACTAAAATATGAAGTATTGAAAGACAAGAATATTAAGATAATAAAGACTCACAGTTTAGAAAAAAAATTGAAGGAAGGCATTCACATTAAAAACTGTAAGAAGGATCCTCTGCAGTGTCAATGAAAAGATCCCAATCCATGTGATTCTCTTTGATCCTTGGAAAGGGTTAGAGGACCTTTATAGACACATCCTCTAAAAACTGAAATGTTGCACAAATGAGGGAAAAACTGAGGAAGCACAAATGTTGGCAAAAAATGATGCAAAGCCATAGGAAGGCAAATGGAAAAGGAGTGCCTTGAGGAGTGCCTTGCTAGATGCAATTAGGACAATCTTTAAACAGAAGCAGAAAACTATATGTTGGACCAGAGAGTCTCCAGTTTGGTGTAGTGGTTAAGAGCAGCGGACTCTATTCTGGAGAACCAGGTTTGATTCCCCACTCTACATGCAGTTGGCTGGGTGACTTTGGGTCAGTCACAGTTCTCTTAAAGCTGTTCTCTCAAGAGCAGTTCTCTCAGAGCTCTCTCAGCCCCAACCCACCTCACAGGGTGTCTGTTGTGGGAAGAGGAAGGAGATTGTAAGATGCTCTGAGACTCTGAGTGAAGGGTGGGGTATAAATCCAATTCTTCTTCTTCTTCTTCCTCCTCCTCCTCCTCCTCCTGTGGGCTCCCTATTAATATCGAGAGTGGGTGGTGAGTACCACCCTAAAACAGCTGCTACAGGAGGTGGAGCCAACAAGCCCTGCCTTATAAAGGCCCTGCCCACTAAAAAGCTTAGTGGTTCCTGGGGGAAGTACTGACAGGTGCATTGATACCCATGGGCATCATGTTTGGGAACCTGGTTGAACCATTAGATGAAAATGTTGTAAGAAGATTACTGGCAAGAATAAGGAGATTATATAAGCACTTCAATTTTTTTATATTTCTCTTCATGGAGGCAAATACCTGTCACTGATTCAAATTTGTCAAAGAGGATGTGTGAAAGAACTGAGGCAAAGAAAGGAGTCCAATGGAAAGTTTTAGGGCTAAATGTTAACTAAAAATAAATTTTACTAGATTCAGGCAGTGAACTCCCCAAAGTTCTTAAGGTTTTTCAAAAATTAAATTGCTGATCTTCTAAATTCAGTGCCAGAAGATTGATAAATAACTTACATAACACCAAGCTTTTTTTTTTTTTTAACAATAATCCAGGCAGGACCCAGGAAACTTGAGACTGGTTAGCTTGATATAACACCTGTTCTGGGAACATTCATAGAAACTGGTGTTAAAGACAGAATTATTTTACACTGAGAAGAATGAGCCTTGTTGAAGAAGAACCAACATAGCTTCTGTAAAGGAAAGTCCTGCTTCACCTACCACTTAGAATTCTTTGAGAGTGTGAACAAGTAATTGAGGAGTGGTGACCGAGGAGATGTTGCATATTTGGGGTTCCCAAAAGTGTTTGACAAGGTGCCTCACAAAAGACTTCTGAGCAAACTTAATAAGAAATCATGTATTTTAACTGATGGCAGGGGGGGAAGAAGTTGATAATGGGACTTAACTGACAGTATTCACATTGGAGTGTACAGTGGGGTCCCCTGGGGATTTGGTTTGGGAATCGTGCTATTTAATTTATTCACAAATGACCTGGAACTGAGGGTGAGCAGTGAGATAGTGAAGCTTGCAGATAACATCAAATTGCTAAGGATGATGAAAATTAAAACTGAGTACAAGGCATTCCAAAAAGAGCTTTCCCAATTTGTAAACAGACAGTAACATATCAGATGAAATTCCACATGAATGAAAAAATATTGTTGTCAGGGCAAAAATCCTAATTTCATATATTTGCTGATCAGGGTCTGAAATCGTGGAAAGAAACCAAGAAAAAGACCATAGGGCTACAGGGGACAGCTTGCTGAAAACACCGATGTAAAATGCAGCAGTGATTTTTAAAATGCAAATTCCATGCTGGGATTAATCAGGAAAGGGACTTTGAATCTCTTGCTTTCTCTGTCTCCTTTGTGTGTCCACATTTGAACACTGTGTATCGTTCTAGATGCCATATGTCAACTAAAATGATCATCGAATTATAGTATCTGCCCCATGAAGCAAAGTTAAAACATCAGGAGCTTTCTAGTTGTTGTTTTTTTAAAGGTCACTCAGGGTTACATAACAGAAGCTTACAAAATTTTGTATATTATAGAGACAGAGCAGAGAAACTTTTCACCCTTTCGCTTTTGGAGGTTCCTGCCCACCACAGGCCAGCTGGCCAGCGGGGGAAACTCCACCCCCAAACAGACATCTCTGCACAATGTTGGCAATGTGATGATGTCACTTCTGGAAGTGAAGTCATCGCATCGGTGACATCAGGGACAACACTCTACTTTTGGGGCAAAACTCTATGGTTTGTAGCCATAGAGTAGAGAGTCACCCTGATATCATCAACATGATAACCTCACTTCTGGAAGTTACATCATTGCATTGCTGATATCCTCACCCATCCCTGGAATGCCCCCCCAATCCCCTCTGCCCGCACGATGTAGGCACCTGGCAACCCTAAACTTAGAACAGTTGATCAGGCTTTAGTCCTCTGATCCAGATGCTACTTGGTCAGACTGAAGATACAAAGTCCAGATAGTACTCCAAAGTCCAAAACTCCAAGAAGCAGGTGTTCCAGCCACATAAGGCTGAACATACAGTCAAAAGATGGCCAGAAGCATCAAACTAGAATGAAGGGTCTTGCTTTATGCCGGACTTCCTGCAGCTGGCCTGATCCTGTTTGGTCAATCAGGTGTGTTGCTAAGACATGTGACTACCCCACATACCTCTGCAGCTGACACATATTCACAATCAAGCAACTTTTTTTGTGTGCAGGGTTCCTTGCACTAAAGAAATGGAATGTGAGTGAGAAACTCTCTGCTGATCTTTATCCTTGAAGCTCCCAGGTATACGATCTCACTTGCACCTGTGTCTGACTCCATCTGATCCCTTATCTCTCTCTCTCTCTTGCTCTCTGGAAAATGCAAGTCAGTGTGACAATTTCTCAGAAAGAAGAGCCTTCAACAACTTAACTAGGCCCAAAAGCCTGAATCAAACTTTTGAAAGGCCAAGAAACAGCTAAATAAGGCCAGTTTCTTGACAGATGGATTGTTGGCCTGATCCAGTGTAGTTAACCCTTGTGTTCTAATAGCTATTGTAAAAGGTTATTGTGCAGATTTGTTTGATAAACAGTGACCAAATCAGGTCACACTATGAAATGATCTAAATAAAACACTACTGTTTTCTTTAAATATCTTTCTCAGATATGAAATTAGTTTACCTGAGCTGCAATCATTTTCATAAAACAAAAAACTCAAAAAATGTAGTATTAAAATAGAATATTGCTTTGATTTCCTATAGTTTGAAATATTTTTGAACTAATTGGGACCAACTGGCTTCATTGCTTCTTATAAATATATATAAAATAAGGAATAAAAATGAGCATGTGTTTCTCTTTAGAGAAGTCAGAGAAAGATTTTTCTTACACAATAAATCAGCTACTAGTAGGTTTTCCAAGTCAGTGTTCCAGGCTAAAAGCTTAGCCAGTACTTAAAATCCTGAATTACCTCTGTGTATTCAGAACTGGTAAAGAATATTAAGTTGTAAATGAACAGCATAGAATGATGGTGGAACAGAGAGCCATAAGCAAGTGGAATATCTAAAAAGAAGGAAAAAAATATTGTTCCAAATTAGCTTCCACTTGAGTAAATCAGATATTAATTAATCCTTGCAATATCTTCTGTAAATAGGGTATTATTTTATAAATTCAATCACTACATTGTAAGGAGGTCACATGTAAATGACATTCCTGAGGTATCAAAAACAAGGAAAGGAGTGAAGGAAGAGCAAAAACATGCACTAAAATCATTGTCTATTATTACAGTCATTAGACATATGCCATTTTGTTTTGATAGTCAGAAATATGATCCCTTGAATGTTAGCAATAATAAAGATGTGACAGAACTAAAACCGTTGCCATATTTTCATTATTTAAAATAGCTTTGCTCAGTTGTTTCCCTCATTGTCGTACTTTGGTAGACCTGGTAACCAACCGAAATGCAAGAAGAATTCCTAGTATACTGCGGCTATGTTCCACAATAGTTTCCCAATTATTCATTGTGGCTCCATTCCACTGCATAAGCATTCAACGACTCCAGTGACAAAACCTCTGGCAGCAGGGTTTGGATTCAAACAATGTTTATTTCACTACTAGTATTTAAGTAGGAGCCAAAAGTTTTCTAAGCAAAGAACTATATTACAAGGAGCTGGGACTTTAATGAACTTTCTGGAAAAGATAGTTTCAGTGAGTAGCCCTGTCGGTCTGCAGTAAAACGGCTAGATTTGAGCAGCACCTTAGAGACCAACAAGATTTGCGGGGTAAAACCTTTTCAGTCAGATACAAGTCAGAATGGAGATCTCTGAATCCTTAGATCCCAATCAGAAGGTGGGAGGAGTGGTGCAAAGAAGGAACTCAGGATGCAGAACTGCAATGTGCAGAGTAATTAGCTTGATCAGAGAAGAGGGTAAATGCTTGGGGGCAGGAATGAACATCTGTTGTATGATAAGAATTCTATATCCCTATAGAGCCCTGAGCTGAGTTCATTGGTGGTTTTCTGTTGATGTTTCATTTGGGTCTATCTTGTAGCAGTTTACCCCTTGATATCACTCTGCATCTGTTGGTCAGTTTCCTTACTACATCAGTGGGTACTGTAATTCCAAAAATGTCTATTGTAGATCCTGC
Organism: Gekko gecko; assembly: GCA_029375565.1. NCBI lineage: Eukaryota > Metazoa > Chordata > Lepidosauria > Squamata > Gekkonidae > Gekko > Gekko gecko. Next base: position 58,978,582 of record JAPDNY010000011.1, on the reverse strand, counting down.
AAGGAGAGTCTCTGTCTGATGGATAGGAACAAATGTAACTGTAGCATAGTGTTTGGCTCTAGATGATAGATCATTTGGTGTGTTTAGGATGGTGACTGGAGATGTATAGATACGTTTGCCAGTCAGTAGGTTTCTAGTACAAGGTGGTTTTTATACTTCCATTATGCATTTATACAATGGTGTCTAGAAAATGTATGTATGGATTGGTTCACAGTCAAGTTGATCATGGGGTGGAAGCTGCTGAAGGCTTGGTGAAACTTCTGAAAATGAATCTTATATTTCGACACAACCAAATTCACCAGCAACAAGTAAAGGAGCGAGAACTACCCTAGTAGTCACGCACTACAAATTTCACACTTCCTCCAACTGGAGATCACCTACCTTTGCTCAAACCACTATCAGCCATGGTTTCATTCCAATTACATCCTAATCACTGGCTTCCAATGCCTATCTGACTATTCACCTGTAAGAATCTCTCATGCACTTCCAAGTGAAAGAAAAGTCTCTGCCACCCAAAGTAAATTACTTTCTACTTTAGTGGTTGAATGAAGAACCTATGGATTTAGACTGGAATAACTGTGCATAGGTTTATATTTTATGAGATTTATGAGATGTACTATTATTCGCAAACATTCCAAGAAGTTCAACCTCAAGTTATTTTTCTCATACATGACAACATGAAACACCAGGATGTGGGTTAACTATTAATGGCTGATTGACATCAGTTAAGCAACCCTTCATTGGTATGAGTTGCTAATAACAGGCAGCCTACAACAGCTACCAACATTTTGGGCAAAGCACCCTGACTCCAAATTTAGCGTCCTTAAACTTTACCTGTACATAAACAGTGCTGATGGGATAATATAATCCTCCATGCACTGCCCAGCAACTAAGGGCTCAGCTGATGCTGTTCAACCACCAGAGTTACCAGGTCTCCCACTCTGGCAAAAGACCTCTGTCCCCTATGTCTCTGCTGAGTTCTTCTGGGCAAATGCTGAGTAAAATGGGGGGGGATGACGACTGATGTTGCCTGGAACAATGATGTCACTTCCATCATGGCCCAGAAGTGATGTAATTGAGCCAGACAAGACTCCAAAATTTGCTAGAGCATCACACTTGGCATAATTTCACTTCCAGGTTGCACAGAAGTGATGTCGTCTTGCAAGGGATGATGCCTATTACCTAAGTCCCCACCAGCTTCTGGCCGTGCTCTGGCAACCCTAGATCATGAAGGCCATTCACACCTTGCCCCAACCCACCAGGCCAGTCAAGCCAATAAGCAACAGCCCCCATATTTATATGACAGAGGATGCTTTGCCAATTAGCCCTGCCTGTACTGCAGCAACGCATACTATTCCTGCCAAAACTAGTTACTGCCTAACCAGTCAAAAGACCAGCCTAATTAGAGAATACTGCCACTCCCCAGTACACTGTAGAGCATATGAAAAAAGACATCCTTTCCCAGCCAACCTGAAGGAGAAAAAAATTCCTGCTGTGCCCCTCAAAAGACAACCAGCTACTCCCACATTATCCCCAGGAAGGCTGGATGTGCCAACTTGCTGTAAAAGCCTGCTGCAGAGAGCAAGGCACAGCACAATATTTTCTCTAGCAGCTTTGGACTGACTGTTCCAAAGGAGGCAGCAAATGGCTCACCAAGAGCCAGTCATGCTTTTGTGCCTTATTTAAACATGAGACTTGCACAAAGCAGTATTCAGCTGGGTTGCCAATTTACAAATGAAAAAAAAACATTAAAACTAAGAGAAAGCTGTAACTACTACTACTAATTTTAGGTGAATTATCATGTCATGCTTTAAGATAACCTTGGACACAGAACCCAGAGGTTTTGGTTTTGCTGGATGCCACAAACAGTCAATGTGTCAGTTTACTACATACTATACTAACAAGAACAATAGCTTATACCCAGAATTAAACTTTGTTGGTCTTAAAGAAGCCACTGGACTCCAGCTTTGTTCTATTGCTTCAGACCAACACAACTACCCAAGTCTGTACTAACAAGACTTTTTATGTTAATTCACTTATTTTTAAATGTTTACTTCATTTGTCCTTGTTCTGAGGGGGGGATACAAAGATAGCTGACAATAATCAAGCTTCTAATAAAGCTCTCAACATTTCTCAGCAGCAATTATAAAAAACATCATATTACACACTTTTTATTGTGTGTTCATTTAGACCCCACTTTTCACCCAATTAGGGTCCCAAGTGGCTTATACCATCGTCTCCACTTCCATGTTTATCCTCACAACATCCCTGTGAAGTAGGTCAGGTTGAGAGTGTGTGACTGGCCCACCATCATCCAGCATGTTTCCATGGAAGAGTGGGGAATTTCAGTCTGGGGCTCTCAGATCCTCTTAAGCATTATGGTTAAGGAATTTGCCAGTCACAAGAGAAGTGCAGTCTCCTCTGAAACTGGGCAATAAAAATGCCATTCAAAAACACTGTCACATGTTTATCCCACCCTTTCTCTATAGAGCTCAGGGCAACATACACGTTTCTCCCTTTTTCATTTTATTTTCACAACAACTGTGTGAAGTCGATTAGACCAAGAAGTAGTGTGATTTCAACACTAGTCCAATTCTTTCTAGCCTCTGAACTATCTTCTGAACAAAAAGGAGTATGCCTATGAAGTGATGCGGCAACAGCACACATCTGCTGTTGCTGTCAAGTGGCAACAGAAGGGGAGAAGCTCCATACCCTTAAACACAAGTGTCATGTTGTGACTTTGTGAGAAGTGGGCAGCATTGTCATGACTGTGCATGCGTACACTGCTGAATGGCAACCAGTCCTCTAGACATATTGACATCACTGGCCTGTAAAATGTGCTGCTAGCCAGTCAGCAGCTACTTACCTGCATAGTTTTGGCCCTGCCAGATCTTACATTAATGACCTTAAACTGTGCCCATCAGTAAGGACCAGGGTGCCCCTTCCTCTGGGTTACTTTCAGTAGTAATGACACATCATTTCACTGTCAGAAATAAGTCTATCTCTCTACTTCAAATTACTGAACAAACAAACAAACCAGGACTTATTCCAGCGTAAGGGAATATTGTCATGCCAATCATTTAATTATCCCTAAATCCCTCCAATATGTCATAAATCCCCACAAGCCAGCATTCCAAAGGTGTGTCTCAGAAAGCCCAACATATTTATATTATGGGAAGAAATACAATGTGCAAATGCACACAATATATTGGTAGCCCCCCCCCCTTAAAGCGTCTGGGTGGCCTGGTTATGAGTTTTACAAACTGAGGTCTGTTTGGACAGTAACAAGAAGGAAATTGGCAAGAGGAACTGAAAGGCAAAATATTTCATGGTCATCATATGTACAGCCTGAGGCTCTTAGGAGTGCCTTGAGTATCTCAGAGTATAAAGGTGTGTGGCCTTGTTACAGTTACACAAAGTTTAGGTCACCCACACAGCAATCGTAAGCAGCTGTATACAGAATTCCACAGTCTATTCAGTGGGGTTTACTCCCAGGGAAGTTCAGGATGGCACTGCCATAGTTCTAATAAAGAAATTGATGTAAAGCCTCTGCTGATGGCCTGAATGTTGACTGGATAACAGTGAGGGGGATCTCCTCAGGAGCAATGTGAAGCTTTATTTTTTATTATTTATTTATCATACTTATACCCCGCCCTCCCTGCGATGCAGGCTCAGGGCGGCTTCCAGGTGACATAAAAATACAATAAGTAACATAGTTAAAACCCCAACGATTAAACAGTGCAATACAAAATATAAAAGCTTAACACAAATATAGCATATGAGCCTTCATTGGAGCAGTTTAGCAGAAATCAGGATTCCATTCGCTATTGTATTAGAGAAGTTAATCCATATTTACTACCAAACTAAATCCGGATTAATGATTTAGACATGGATGTGAAATTGACTATACATTAAATCTGCCAGATCTAATACATTAATGAATCACCATGTCATCATTTCAAAACACCAGAGGAACTGCAAAGTACTTGTAAAGAAGATATGAACATATGATAACAAATTAAGACCTGTTCATTATATAGGAAGCAATTTAATCACCCCTGACTCTACTCTGAGCCTCCCAAAAGTCTTACATTAGCTAGAGTGAAAAAAACCTATAATTTAGCCTACCCATCAGGAAAAAAATGTGCTCACATGCAATTAGAGAAATCCTTTTTGAAAATTCATCTTTTCCTGGAGTATACAGTATCTTAAAGTTCAATTCTGGAGGGAAAAGAATATCTTAATCCACCCTTCCTAATGAGTTCACTAGGGGATGAGTTATTTGTGTAGGCTACAATGCTGTGCAAAAAACTGTATTCAAAATGCTTCCTAGAACTATGACAGAAGCTAAATGAGTGAACAAAAATCTTAAAAGGGTGGAGGTTAAAGACCTGTCTCCTTAGTTGTTTTAAAAGCATATACTTCCTATCACAAACTGTGGGTAACAAAAACCTTTTCTCAATGAGATACAGCTGTACAAACACCATACAGTAACTGGATCTTGCTTCTTTCTCTCAGCCATTTTTCAGTATTGTAAAAAGTTCAAGGAACGGAATCCATGATGGTTTTTACAGTCTATGTTAATTCAAGTTAAGGTCAAATGGTACTCAAAAAGAATTACTCTAACTCCATTTTATTACTAACCAGTATTCAATTAATGAGCTTCCTAAACCAGCAAAAGCAATATTCAGATATGTTCCTCATTCTAAATACCTCAAATAGTCAACTGGGAAAATTAGTGAATTAAAAAAGACAATGCACAGGTGGGAAAAAAACCTCTCAATTATTTCCTGATGGGGGAGCTTTGATTCTTGGGTGTTGTTGTTGTTGGTCTGTTGTAGCGGTTTCTACACACCAATCAATGAGAAATGATACAGTGAAAAAAACAAGCAAAGCTCCATTATACAGGTGGTTCCAGTTCCTCATGCTCATTTTTAAGAATCCAGACACTCCGTTCAGTAAAGCACCTTGAAATTAGTTCAGTATCTAATTATATTTCTCATCCTTATTAATGCTTTCATTCTGATCTGACTACATTCAAAATTACCTTTGGGTAACTGCAGATAGGTAATCATCCCCAGAACATTTTAGCAGGACATTTTAATTGGGACTTCCACTTCAAAAACAAAATGATACATTTCTTCATTAAAATGTAAGAACAGCCCAGCTGGAACATCTCAATGATCTGCCTAATCCAAAATCTTGCTTACAACCCAAAAGGCGAGTCCCAAAGGCACTGCTGTCACCCCCAGAGTATTCTGCGATGGGTCCTGCCTGATTCTACCACTCCACTGAGCATGTACTGATTTATGAAAATATTTATACTCTCTTTTCCTTTTGGATAAAGTTTAAAGCCTTCCTTCAACCTAAGGGGAAAGGGGAAATGTTATAATGTTAAAACGTATGCCAAACTGGCTGCATTTTGGGAAAGATTTGCAATTTTACTCTGCTCTGGATTTACAAGGTGAGTGTCATTGCTATAAAACAACCGTAGAAAAGAATGAAGCACAATTCACGCGTCTACAGTGGTTGGAATAGATGGCTGCATTCACAGTTCTATAACCCTGTTTTCTCTACGACTCCACAATGCCCAGCTACTGTGCTGTGAATACAACAAGTCTTTTGCGTTGGTAGAAAACATATCTGTGTTATAACTCATTATCTCCCAGAATCAAGAACCAGGGGAACCAAGGGCAGGTAATTCCTTTTAAAAATAAGTTTTTCAGCAAGGAGCTATTCACACTATTGCAAACTGCAGCACAACTTGGTGGGTAGCCATGCTGGTCTGAAGCAGCAGAACAAAGTTTGAGTCCAGTGGCATGAAAGCCCACCTTGAATAAAACTTTGTTGGTCTTAAAGGTGCCACTGGACTCAAACTTTGTTCTGTAGCACAATTACACGAGCATTTCTACTCTCTTATAGCAGACAAAAAGTGGTCCCAGTAGAAATGTTACAACACAAACTTAAATTTTAATCAATAATATTTTATCATATAAAATTAATTACAAGCCACATCCCATATTCAGCTGTACAAGCCATATAAAGCTCCCCCACCACATCTACTTCTTCAGCAATAGCTGCTTAGTACATGAAAAATTAGATTGCCGGCATGTACTGGAGCAAGAGATACAATTTTTAATTTTCATTCCCAATATTCAGTATCAATTATTGGCATCTCCCCCAATTTTGGAAAAAATTCCCTCTGGGAGAGAAGCAGGATATAATTTTTTAGAGAAAACAGTTCCCTCATTTTCATAGCTGAAATTGTGCCAGTTCCACTTATGTGCTACTTGCCTCTAAATGTTTTTAACACACTTTAATTTTAAAGGGAGAGTTATCAATAAATGGTGTCTTTGAAGGAAAATGGCAATTTTAACTCCCTCCCACAACATTTTAAATTTTCTCACTCATTCCCTCTCCCATCATTCAACAATTCAAAACCTTGTGTGGTCTGTAAGCTATTCTGTGAGTATGCTAACTTAAGATCAAATAGAAAAATCAGAGAGTATGTTCCCAGGGTGTATATGCCAAAAACTATAGCAAGCTAGTGCAAAACCTGCCTCAGAGATCTGCATGTGTGCCAGAAACCCCTGCCTGATCTTCAGCCATACCATCTGAAAAGCACAACAATCCCTCCCACAGAGAAGATCCACAAAAGATCTAGAAATTCAAAACAAGACCACCGATCTGAGGCAATGTGGGAAGAAGTCTCAAAAGCCAAAGTAACATAGATCCTGTCCAGAAAAAACAGACAACCATGCCCTCCTGCAGAAAAAAAATCCCAAGGTACCTTGTACACAGCCTATATTAAGAGGGTGCAATCCATATTAGCCTCTTTAGCTTACAATTGCTTTACTTCTTAAGAAGTACATATTCACCTCATTCTATGGCAACTCTTTTCCAAAGTCATATTAAGTTACGTAGAATATTTTCATACCAAGGCTCAAGGTGCAAACAAAATGCAATGCTTTATTTTCATTATATTATGCAGGGGTCTTTTCATAGAAAAACAGCTGCAGGAGCTCATTAGCATATGGTATGCTAATGAGCTATTAGGCTATTAGCATATGCCACACCCCCTGACATCACGGGAAGTGATGTCAGAAGGGGAAGCAAAAGGGGGGGAGGCATCTTCAAAAGCCTCCCCTTCCCTTCCCCAGCTGGCCTGGCTGGGGGAGCTAAGAGAGAAGGGGTTTAAAGTTTAAACTCCTTCTCACTAGAGTTGGGCCACAGAAGGAGAAAAGAGGGAAGGAAAGAGAGAGAGTAGAGACAAGGAAAGAAGGAAGGAAAGAGGGAAAGAAAGAGAAGGAAAGAAGGAGGGAAAGAAAGAGAGGGAAGAAGAAGGGGAACAGGGGAAAAAGGAAAAAAGAGAAGAAGGCGGGAAAGAAGAAAGAGAGAAGAGAAGAAGGAGGGAAAGAGGAAAAGGAGAGAAGGAAAGGAGGGAATGAAAGAAATTTGGCGGCAATTCAACTCCATTATATCCTATGGGCCATTGAAGTCAATGGTGAAAACATAGGGTATATTCTGGGGGCTGGAGGGGAGGGGTTTGAGGGAGAGGCTCCAAACTCACAGGGTAACTGATGGAGCCTCTCCCCAAGATACCCACCAAGTTTTAAGAACATTGGACCCGGGGGACCAATTCTATGGGCCCCCAAACAGGTTGCCCCCATTCCCTCCATTGTTCTCTATGGTGGGAAAAAAGTTACTTCATATCACCCTGTGAAGGAACTTAGGCTGAAAAGTGTATAGGGCCCCAAGTCAAGCAGTGAACTTCCATAGCAAAGTGAGGATTTGAACCTGAGTCTTCCAGGTTCTTAGTCTGAAACGCTAACCACTACACCACAGTGGCTTTCATGCAGTAATGGCTACTGAGCAGCCACAAGCAGCCAAGCCTGAGAGAATCATGCAAGTCATATGGTAGTAAGTCACCCAATGTTTCCTGTCAGGTCTGGCTATAATGAGTCCTCCCCCAGAGGCCAAACTGCCCTGGAAAGGACCCTAGCCCTTCCCCCTGCCTTTTGCTGACAGAAACCAAGGTTTGATGATTGGTAAGACTATTGTGGTTGTCTAGCAATAAGAAGGCACAGTCCTCACACAATATAATGTATTGGGATTAAAAATGTCCCAAAGGAAAACATGACATTTTCACAGGAATATATAAAAACAAGTAACTGGGAAATAAAATCTGCATAAAGTTCACTGTGTTATTTGGGCCAGGAATAATCTCCCAGTCTAACTGATCTTACAGGTGTGGGTGAAGATAAAATTAGGCGTAAAGAGGTATTTACATTGTCATGAGCTCCTTGGATAAAGTGTGAGATAAAACTGTAAAAAAACTAACAAACAAACAAACAAACAAACAGCTGGTGAAAGAATCAGAGTCCCAGTTTCATTTCCTATGAAAAACTGAAACAACTGCAGGCACAGCACGCAGCTTTTTCTGTGCAGGATGCACATGAGTATACATCACAATAGGTCAGTCCACATGCTGAGAAGTACACCTTTCACACTGTTGGGCAAGACTGACTAAAACCAATGTAAACAAACAGGGCAATGCTTCAGTCTCTGGGTGGGGGTTTAAAGTAGCAGCCTCCAAGGATGAGAAGCCAGCAGCCCTCTAGGCACAATAATACTGTGACGTGCTTCTGGTGCTGGACTTCCTACTTCAGCAGCTGTGCTGGTGCTCATCTATTAGCCTCAGAATATATTTCCACATATATCAACAACACAGACTAAATTTTAGACAGAAAAATCAAAGCATTTTTTTCAGTTGGGATTGCATACATTTATATCTTCTCAAATTACATTAATAAAAATCTGAAATGTCACTGTGAGAATATATTCATCCTGGAAAGATCTAAAACGGAAACCACGGGAATGAGAATGAAAGGCAGAAGATAATTCTCCTTTTGTTCTTTTCTCTCCTCCCCCCTCAAAAAAAGGGGGGGGGAGTTCCTATTTTCCTGTGTTCTGGGCTGTCTCTATGAAGATTGATGTTTGGTGTCACTGCTAGGAAGTGCAAACTGTTCAGCTTCGTTGCAAGCTATGTCCTCATCCTCCCGCTCTGCTGGATACCACATACTTTGGCAGCTGATATTCAGATGGGAAGCACTTTTAATGGCAAGAATGGTTGCCAGTGAAACCTTTTCCCACAATGTCCAAAATTCTGAATGTGCATACATTAAAAAATAACATAAAGCCAGAGTATACCAAGAATAAAACAATTGCTGAGATGAATGCAAATATATTAACATAAGCCCTGGATAAAAGACCTCTTAAAGGAGTGAAAGAAACAGACTACTATAGAATCATATATTTTAAAAGCTTTGACCCTGATCCAATGGAATAGTTCCACGTGCCCAAGCATGCTTTGGGCTTGGTTGTCAAAGTGCATGCAACCACCTTCCCCTTCCTCTTTCGTGCCACATAGCAAACTATGTGTAAAACGCAGACTTCCAAAAGCAAGTTGTGATATGACATTGGTGTCTGTGGTTCAACAAAGAAAAACAGTAAATTCCATTGGACATACCCAGGAATATTTCCAGCAGCTCTTTGTAACCCAGTCTATTTATTTTAAAGTGGTGTTACATAGAACACTTACTATTTGCCAATTTCTTTAGGTATGAAATGCAACAAAACAAGCATGTAGATAGTAAACCAAAGGGCTTTATTGTTAAACTAGGAATAAGGCCCGTTGTGGAAATAAATACAACAGGCTCTAGAAAGAGGCTCTGGGAGAGTGCCCCGTTTTTGGGCACTCAGTGACAATTTGCTGTGGCAATCTCAGCAGGGTATAATGACAGAGTCCACCATTTTCTCCAGAGGAACTGATCTTTGCTACCTGAAGAGCAGTAGTAATTTTGAGTGATCTCCAGCCCACCCCCAAGATTGGTAACAGTGGTTCCCCAGGAGGGAGTGGCTGGTTTGGAGGGTGGAGTCTATGTCTGAGGTCCCACCCCTCCTCAACACTCACCCTCTCCAGGTTCGACCCCTCAAATCTCCAGGAATTTCCTAACCTGGAGTTGACAACCCTATCTCCCTCCCAGCCAACCATCAACCTACCTTTAGTTTTCCATCTGCTCCCCCCTCCCTCCTAGAGAGCAGTTGTAATTTTGAGTGATCTCCAGCCCTCACCTGGAGATTGGCAGCAATGATTCCCCATCAGGGAATGGCTGGATTGGAGGGTGGAGTCTATGGCATCGTACCTGTCTGAGGTGCCACCCCTTCTCAAACCTCACCCTTTCCAGGCTCCATCCCTCAAATCTCCAGGAATTGCCCACCTGGAGTTGGCAATCTGATCAGGACTGGGCCCAATGAGTTTTCTCCCAAAGGCCAACATAGGTGTGGAAAGGGCCTTTTACTGACAGTGGAGAAGGTACAGGTGCCAACTCTGATTAGGGAAATACCTGGAGATTTGGGGGGTGGATCCTGTGGAGGGCAGCATTTGGGGTGTGTGTGGAAGGACTCAGCAGGGTATAATGCCATAGAGTCTACACTCCAAAGCAACCATTTTCTCCCAGGGAACTGATCTCTGTCATCTGGAGGTCAATTGTAACAATGGGAGATCTCCAGGTCCCACCTGGAGATTGGCAGCCCTAAGGGAAAGTCAGCTGCACAGCGGGGAGTTGAAGAAAATGGTCTGATGGTCGCTGGCCCACCTCGTTAGCCAGCCAGCCAGCCATGCTGAAGCTAAGCAGGAGAGAGAGCCTTTTTCCATTTATTCTGACAGGAAAGTGGCTGTTGGGGAGGGGGTTATGGGCAGGGGAGGGGGTTATGCTGAAAGTCCTTTGTTTTTTCACTCACAGAACCAAGCTTGGGTGCCAACCAACAGCCACTGAGGGGACAGTCCCTCACAGGAGTCAAGAGAACTGTCTTCCTCAGGAGAGAGAGCTGGTCTGCCAGTAAATCTGACATGCAAAAGGGGGAGTGGGTGGGGAAGAGGAGCAGACCCAGCACTCGGCCAATGGCACACGAGTACTCTTGAGTGGCAGCTGATGGGCCAATGGCTGAGGGAGGGCATTTTACAGCCAATGGGAGCACATGGAATCTTGCGAAACCAAAAGATAATTATTTATAAGGAGAGATGCTTCCCTCCATATACTTGCAGTTTCAATCTTGAGAAGCAATTAAAAACCATACACAGAATTAAAAGGTATTTCTCCATCATTTAAGTCAAGGAGCCTCACTGTGCTGAATCACAGATTACATCAAGAAAAGCTGGCACATGGTGAATAGTACAGTTGTCCCTGAATACTGCTAGCAATTGCTGGTGAAAGTGTGCTAGTTCTAGAAATGACATAAATGAAATAAGAACATAAGAACATAAGAGAAGCCAATGTTGAATCAGGCCAATGGCCCATCTAGTCCAACACTCTGTCACACAGTGGCCAAAATATACCACATGTCATCAGGAGGTCCAGCAGTGGGGCCAGGACACTAGAAGCCCTCCCACTGCTGCCCTCTCCAGCACCAAGAATAGAGTGCATCACCTGCCCCACACTGAGAGTTCCCATCTATACCCTGTGGCTAATAGCCACTGATGGACTTCTGCTCCATACGTTTATCTAATTCCCTCTTGAAACTCTCCATGCTTGTAGCTGCCACCACCTCCTGTGGCAGTGAATTCCATATGTTAATCATTCTTTGGGTGAAGAAGTATTTCCTTTTATCTGTTCTAACCCGACTGCTCAGCAATTTCATGGAGTACTCATGAGTTCTTGTATTGTGAGAAAGGGAGAAAAGTACTTTCTCAACCTGCTCAATCCCATTCATAATCTTAAAAACCTCGATCATGTCACCCCTCAGCTCTCGTTTCTCCAAGCCAAAGAGCCCCAAGTGTTTTAACCTTTCTTCATAGGGAAGGTGTTCCAACCCTTTTATCATTCTAGTTGCCCTTCTCTGCACTTTTTCCAATGCTATGATATCCTTTTTGAGATGTGGCGACCAGAACTGTACACAGTATTCCAAATGAGGTCACATCAACGATTTATACAGGGGCATTATGATACTGGCTGATTTGTTTTCAATTCCCTTCCTAATAATCCCCAGCATAGCGTTGGCCTTCTTTATTGCAGCTACACACTGTCTAGACATTTTCATTGAGTTATCTACTACGACTCCAAGATCTCTCTTTTGGTCAGTGTCTGCCAGTTCAGACCCCATCAACATGTATTTATATTTAGGATTTTTGGCTCCAATGTGCATCACTTTGCACTTGGCCACATTGAACCCCATTTGCCACGTTGATGCCCACTCACCCATCCTCGACAGATCCCTTTGGAGTGCCTCACAATCCTCCCTGGTTTTCACCACCCTGAACAACTTCGTATCATCTGCAAATTTAGCCACTTCACTGCTTACTCCCAATTCCAAATCGTTAATAAACAGGTTAAAAAGCATCGGACCAAGTACTGATCCCTGTGGTACCCCACTGCTTACCACCCTCCACTGAGAAAGTTTCCCATTTATACTCATTCTCTGTTTCCTATTTATAAGCCAGGTTTTGATCCACAAGAGGACTTGTCCTTTTATCCCATGACTATTGAGCTTACTTAGGAGCCTTTGATGAGGAACTGTATCAAAAGCTTTCTGGAAGTCAAGGTAAAAAATATCTATTGGGTCCCCCTTGTCCACATGTTTGTTCACTCCCACAAAAAACACTAACAGGTTAGTGAGACAAGATCTTCCCTTACAGAACCCATGCTGAATCTGCCTCAATAGTTTTTGTTCTTCAATGTGCCTACTAATTCTTTCCTTAATAACCGTTTCCACCAGCTTACCCGGTATCGATGTCAGACTGACTGGCCTGTAATTTCCTGGATCTCCCCTGGAGCCCTTTTTAAAGATGGGAGTGACATTAGCTACCTTCCAGTCCTCAGGAATGGAGGCAAATTTTAAAGAAAGATTACATATTTTTGTCAGGAGATCCACAAGTTCACATTTGAGTTCTTTCAGAACTCTCGGATGAATGCCATCCGGGCCTGGTGATTTATTAGTTTTTAAATTGTCCATCAGTCGTAGGACTTCCTCTCTTGTCACTGCAATCTGATTCAGGTCTTTCAAACCCCCTCCCAAAATCGGTGCTTCTGGAGTGGGCAAGCACTTCTCCTCTTCCACAGTGAAGACAGGCAAAAAATGCATTCAGCTTCTCAGCCATTTCCCTATCATCCTTCACTACTCCTTTTACCCCTTGGTCATCCAAAGGCCCCACTGCCTCCCTGGCTGGCTTCCTACTTCTAATGTATTTGAAGAAAGTTTTATTGTTGGCCTTTATGTTTTTTGCAATATGCTCCTCATATTCCCTTTTTGCTTGCCTGATCACAGACTTGCATTTTATTTGCCATAGTCTGTGTTCCCTTTTATCAACCTCACTGAGACTAGCTTTCCACTGCTTAAAGGAATCCTTCTTATCTTTTACAGCTTCCATTATTTTATTTGTTAACCATGCAGGATTTTTTCTATACCTATTTGTGCTTTTCCTAACCTGCGGTATATATTTTTTCTGGGCTTCTAGGATTGTCTTTTTAAATAGTCTCCAAGCTTCCCCAATGGTTTTCACCTTCTCCACTCTTCCTTTCAATTTCTTCCTCACATGTCCCCTCATACCAGAGAAGTTGCCCCTTTTAAAGTTAAAAGTGGTTGCGTCAGTCTTTTTGGGCAACTCCCTATCTGTACAAATGTTAAACTCAATGACATTATGGTCACTGTTCCCAAGCGGTGCAATCACTTTTACATCTCTCACCAGGTCTTGGGTGTTACTTAGGACCAAATCCAGGATCGCCTCTCCCCTGGTAGAATCTGTGACCATCTGTTCCATAGCACAGTCATTGAGAGTGTCTAAAAAACTCAATCTCTTTTTCCTGACTAGAACTCATATTGACCCAATCAATGTGTGGGTAGTTAAAGTCGCCTATTACAACACAGTTATTCCGTCTAACTGCTCTCTTTAATTCATTCATCATTTTATAATCCTCCTCTATCTTTTGATCTGGTGGGCGATAGCAAACTCTCACCATTAAGCCTCCTTTTGGACCCACTATTTCAACCCATAGCATTTCCAGAAGCAAATCCAATTTTCTTTCCTTCTCAGTCTTACTGGACTGTATACCCTCTCTGATATACAGAGCCACCTCACCTCCAACCCTTCCCCCCCATCCTTCCGATATAATTATAACCAGGAATCACCGTATCCCACTGATTTTCCTCATCCCACCAAGTTTCTGAAATACCCACAATGTCTATTGCCCCCCCCCCAACACCAAGCATTCCAACTCCCCGATTTTACCTCGGAGACTTCTAGCATTTGTGTATAAACACTTATAGTTTCCCATGTTTGTTAAGCCCACAGCTTTCCTCTTGCTGCCTCGAGACCTTGCCAGGCAGTTCCTATCATTAGCCACAGTCTCAGTGGACAATTTTAATCCATTTCCTTGTACAAAAGTAATAGCTACCCCTTCATCTCTTTGAGATGAGTCATCCCGAACCAGAGACTTTTAATCACCTGTCGGCTTTCTCTCATTATTCAGTTTAAAAACTGCTCTGCCACCTTTTTGATTTTGAGCACCAGCAGCCTGGTTCCTTCTCGGGACAAGTGGAGACCATCCCTTTTGTACAGCTCCCTCTTGTTCCAAAAAGCATCCCAGTGCCTAACAAACTTGAACCCTTCCCCCTACACCATCGTCTCATCCATGCATTGAGACTCCTGATCTGTGCCTGTCTGTCCAGCCCTGCGCGTGGAACAGGTAGCACTTCTGAGAAGGCTACCTTGGAGGTCCTGGTCTTGAGTTTCCTGCCCAGCAGCCTAAATTTCTCCTCCAGGACCTCACGACTGCATTTCCCCACATTGTTGGTGCTGACATGCACCACAACCACTGGCTCTTCCCCAGCACTATCTACCAGCCTATCGAAAACACGAGTAATGTCTGCTACCTTTGCACCAGGCAGGCAAGTCACCATACGGTCAGTACGCGGGTTCGCCACCCAGCTGTCTACCTGCCTAAGGATTGAATCACCAACTACCAAGAGCCCCCTCCCACCCTTCCCAGGGACGGTTCCTTGGTACGAAAGGATACCCGTTCACCAGCTGAAGAAGAGGTCCCTTCTGAGGGCACATTCCCCTTATCCTCAGCATGGTGCCCCGTTTCCCCTTATGCTCCCTGGCAGCAGCTGGGCTGCCAGATCCAGAGTGGGACATATCTAACAAGTCCCCGAGAGTCTTCTCCATGCACCTAACTGACTGTCTCTGCTTCTCCAGGTCAGCCACCTTGGCCTCAAGGGAGCAAACTCACTCCCTGAGAACCAGGAGCTCCTTGCACTGAGCACACACCCAAGACTTCTGACCAGTGGGCAGATAGTTATACATGTGACACTCCATGCAAAACATTGGATAGCCCCCAACCCCCTGCTGGCATTCTGGCTTCATAACTGTTTTTAAACAAATACTTTTATATAGCCCCCCTTTTAAAACCCTTTGTATTTATATGGTTACTGTTATAGAAGTCTATTTACCTTACTGGGAACCCAAGGAGCCAAAGTCCCTGGTTTTCTGGCTCTTCCTGGGCTTCTTACAGAGCCCCTAGGCTGAGAGTCCCTAGGCTCATGCCTCTTGCAAGCTTCCTGCCTTAAATAGAAGCCTCCCCCAGGAGAGGGTGTGGCCAGTAGCTATTCAAATTCACCCTAGGCACTCTAGGCACTTAATTACAGGCAAACAATGACCCTTTCACACCCTAACTCCAGCAGCCAGGAGTCTGCTACAACTCACCCACACACTCCCAAACACAGTCCCCCACACAGTACCTTCTCAGCTAAAGCACTTCAGCTGAAAGTAAATAAATAAAAAACACTCACCCCTCCGGCAGCTCTAACACCTTGCTTCTTCTCAGAGCTCAGCTGGGTCAGCTCCTGGGTAGCTGCTAAGTAGCTGCAGCATAACTATAATTACATTTAACACATAAGATTTCATACTAACACTCAGTCAGTCAAATGAAGCAAAGCAGAAGACACAAAACAACAGAGTTTGACCAGGTGCCCAGAAATCTGCATATTTCAATTATATACTCTCAATGGCCCTGATTATCGCTGAATGATATGGCCTTGACTTCTCAGGCTGGCTCAGAACCTGCCCATCTCACAGAGTTCCCTTGAATCCAGCTGATGAAAATGTTTGGTTTTCTTGGAGCAATACTGCTCATGTCTAACACAAACAAAACAGTAGGGCACAACAGCAGCTAAAAAAGGCTGGTGGGATGGCAACTGAACATCACAAATCCCAAGTTCTTTTTTTTCCCTCATTCATAGCCGGACTGTTCATTTGGAGCACATAGGCAATTGCCTAGGGCACCAAAGATGGGCAGGTGCCCAAACCAGTTCTGTGCCTGCCCATGGTGTTGGGGTCTGCTGCAATGTTCCCTCTAAGTTGTGAAGTCTTGTGAGCAAAAATTCTACTTTGTGAGCTACTGGCATTAAAGTTGTGAGCAAACGATTTGGCTACTACATAAATTAATTTGCTTTGGAGCCATCCTTCCTGAGCTAAGACAAAAATGTGTGAGCTGGAGGCTAAAAAACTGTGAGCTAGCTCACACTAACTCAGCTTAGAGGGAACACTGGTCTGCTGCAGAATTAGCAACTTACCGGAGCAGACCTGGGCAGTGCTGCAGGCCCCAGCAGGTGACTTGGTTGGGGTCACTGCTGTCTGTGCTGCTGCCAATACATCTCAGAATTGCCCCATGCAAGGCATATGGCTGTGAGCCAGGAAGGAGCTGCAGTGAGCCTACTCCTTCCTTCCTTAGGTTTGAAGGTAGCTTCCCTAGGGCACCAAAAATCCTTGGGTGGTCCTGCTTCTGTTTACTTGAGTGAGCTTTAAAAACTATTCGCTACCAAGAGAAACCCATATTCAAAACCGAAATGGAAAGTCTGAACTGACACATTACAATTAGTCATTTTAGTCATTTCATCAAATTGAGTGCAGGAGTTCTAACTCATCCCAAAATATGTGTGCAGGAACTTTGTAATATAGTGTTGATGTTCAGCCTGCTCCTATGCATGTTTACTCAGGTCCACTGAGTTCAGGGGCACTTATTCCCAATTATGCCTGACACCTACCTATTTCCCCTCAAAAGCGAAATAAAGCGGTTTATTAGTTTTGAATTACCATCAGTCTTTGTATGCCATTATCAGACAAAGACAAAAGAAGGATTCCCTAGGCTGGGTCAGAGTCTATCTGTATATGTTTAAAAAATGGAGTGGGACAGACTGAGAAACAAGGAAGAAAGTAAAGGGGCTGCTCAACCAAGGGAACTGAAGGGGGGAATTGTTATAACTGGAGAATGGGGTTGCCAATTCCAGGTTGGGAAGGGCTGAGTTTGGGGATAGGCAGGGCCTCAGGTATATATAATGCTATAGAGTCCACTCTCCAAAGCTGCCATTTTCTCCAGAGGAACTGATCTCTGAAGATGAGTTGTAATTCTAGGAGACGTCCAGTCCCTACCTGGAGGTTGGCAACTGTACAGGTGAAGGTATGTTACCTCTTTTAAGTTTACATACCATGCAATTGTTTATCCAGTAAGAGACCTGGGCCCAGGAACACCCCCCAAGCTGCAAACCTGCTCTTTTAGGGGGATGCAACCTCATCCAGACCTTCCCCCCACCAGCAGCACCTCTGTTTTTTCAGGATTAAGTTACAGCTTATTAGCCCTCATCTATTCCAAAACTGCCTCCAAGCACCTGTTCACTGTTTCCACAGCCTCCCAGTTTCCACACTGTGGGATCTGACGGTGGGCAAGATAGAGCTGAGTGTCATCTGTGTATTGGCAGCAACTCAGCCCAAATCTCTGGATGACCTCTCCCAGTGACATTACATTGATGTTGACAAGCATGGGGTGTCTCAATATGGAACCTTGAGAAACCCTATAGGCCAGAGGCCAATGGGCAGAGCAGCAGTCCCCCAGCAACACTCTGAAAACATTGAGATAGAACTGGAACCACTTCAGAACAGTGCCTTGCAATCCCAGTCTCGAAAGGCAATCCAGAAGGCTGTCATGGTCGATGATATTGAAAGCCACTGAGAGGACCAAGAGAATTAACAGGGTGGTAGTCCTTCCGTCCATCTCCCAGAGCATGTCATCCACCAGGGTGACCAAGACCATTTCAGTTTCTTAGCCAGGCCTGCAGCCAGACAGGAATGGATTCAAACCAGGGCTTTTTTGTAGAAAAAGCCCAGCAGGAACTCATTAGCATAATAGGCCACACCCAACCACAGAAACTCATTAGCATATTAGGCCACACCCAGACAGTACAGCTCATTAGCATATTAGGCCACACTGCCATGCATTCCCTTGGCTTGCCTGGGTAAGCTGGCCCTTGGACAGGCCGGGGAAGGCATTTAAATGCCCCCCCGATCCTTCCAGGGGGCCCCCTGGCCTGCCTGCCTCAGAATCACCGGGAGGGGGGGTTGCTCTCCAGACCTTCCCTCTGTAGCCACGCATGCAGATATTTTCGTTGTGGTGGGTGTGGCCAACTCTGAAGCCAGCCGGAACTCCGTTCCTGTGCATTCCTGCCCCAAAATAGCCCTGATTCAAACAATCTGCTTCATTCAAGTATCCCTGAACTTGTCCAGTCACCACTCATTCTATCACCTTGCTCAATAATGGTACTTTTGAGACTGGGCAATAGTTATTCACCTCTCCTAGGTCCAGAACAGGTTTCTTTAGCAGCAGACACACCACTGCCCACTTCAAGGCAGGCATTTACTGTCTCCAACCTATTCTACCACCAACCAGCAGATTTAAGCAGCCAGACTGAACAGGTGGTAGGTCCAGGGCCATAGCCAGCGCTGGAGCTGTAGGGGCTGCACCCCCTATCAATTAAGAGCCCCAGCACCAGCCAGCCAGTGAGTCCTTGGCAAGCCCCAGTGCCAGCCAGTGAGTCAACTCTCAGAGAGTCGAATCGCTGGCTAGCGCACAGGTGCAGTGAGGTGCTGGGGTGGGCCATTAGAGAATGGCCCACCCTGGTACCTCACTGCACTTGCTTGAAGAATCGAGGAGGCAGTCAGGTGCTTGCTGCCCTGCCACCTGGCTGCCTCCTCTTCAGCTCTCCTCAGAGGGGAGGCACTTGTGGTGATGTCAGTAGCAACGTCACCACATGGGGGGCACAACACCCTCCCAAATCCCAAAGCCAGAAAATTTCCTGGCTATGGGGCTGGGTAGGTCTCAGGTGGTAGATCTCAGTCTTCCAAGAACTCTGTCCACATCCTCAGGTTGTAGTCTTTCTCTGTGTATTAGTGCTCTCTCTCTCTCAGCTGAAAGAAATAAAGGGACCTGTTATTGAAGCTACAAAGAATCTTTCATGTGTTGGCTGCGAAGCAGGACTAAAGGGTGAACTGGAAACAGGGAGGTAAGCTCATCCCTACTCACCTCACCTCAAAAGATACTGTGTGTGTGAAGTGCCATAAAGTCACAGCTGACTTATGGTGACCCCAGCAAGTTGCTTTCAAGGCAAGTGAGAAACAGAGCTGGTTTGCCACTGTCTTCTTCTGCAGAGTGTTCTTTGGTGATCTCTCATCCAAATGCCAACCCTGCTTAACTTCTGAGATCTGAGGAGATCAAGGTATACCATGCTGCCTTCCCTCTCCAAAAGATACTACAGCAATCATAACTTTATACAAAGATACTACTCAGTACTAATGGCAGCAGCTCTTGCTTCCTGACAGTTTCTTTGGGCATAGTGGGAAGAGTTTTAACTCACTAAGTTATGGAAGTGGAGGAACTGGTGATGGAGACCATATTGGAGAAGTGGGTCACAGCATGGGCCGCTGACCTTTCCCAGCCGCCCCAACTTGCAAGGCTGAATTAATAGCTTTTACTTACATACATTTTTTAAAAAAAAATGAGCAGGCACATAAAGCCCTATTGTTTGGAACTTGCTGTTCTTCACTCACACACTGGAATTCTCTGCATTTTGTTGTTAGCCCATCCTATAAATCCTATAAGTCCTTTGTACAAGGGCCATCCTTTGCTGTGTCTTAGGTCCTGCCCTAGAAAATCCTAGCCCCAGGAACAGGGAATTCTTCACTTCAGATGACAATAAATCTTACAGAATCTAAAGTATCAACCTAGAGGACAAGAATAAGCCAATAGCTACAAATGTGTCCTAGACAGATTACTTGAATGTCTCAAATTCAGAATGGGGGGGGGGAGAGCAAGGGACGGGTGGTCTATGTAAGAAAAACACAGGTGTTCACCAGCGAGTAGCTTTAAAAGCAAATATAGCTAAAAGCTGTTCCATTTCACTATTTTAATATTCATATTCGGATACCAAAAGTTAACCATTTATCTGTTGATTTTTTTTCTGACTCAAATT
The DNA here is from genome assembly GCA_029375565.1 of Gekko gecko. Taxonomy (NCBI): domain Eukaryota; kingdom Metazoa; phylum Chordata; class Lepidosauria; order Squamata; family Gekkonidae; genus Gekko; species Gekko gecko. The sequence continues at coordinate 58,958,227 of JAPDNY010000011.1, read as the reverse complement.
ACAAAATTTCAATGCTCTGGTTTTCAGATCCCATCAATGAGATTTGGGTCCAGACAAATGTAAGGCACTTCTACAGGGAAACAGAAGAAGCCTCCCATTTACACTCAAATCACTGCATTATATAAAAAGATAACCCATTGGATCAGCTAACAGGGAGTACAAAGAAAGATAATACTTCTTGAATGAAAAAGAAATACATCTTGCCTCTTCAACCCCAGACAAGAAGCTAACAGCCTTCACTAACCTACAGTCACAGAGATTTCATGACAGATAACTCTGCATCTTTGCCAATTAGGCTGAAATGTGGCCTGTCATCTAACATCCCTCACTGACTGCAGCGATTGTAAATTTGCGATTTCAGAAAGAAATTCACATACACAGAAAGAAATAAGCACATTTTAGCCCAAATCATGCAGACATCTATTGTATGACTATGGACGGGATTTTGAGAACCACAAGGGATAGTTTCTTGTCATTTGAGAAGCATTTGGTTTCTTACACAGCAAGCCTAAAATTCTGCACAGAAGACCACTTCTGAAATGACTGAGATTCAAAGACTATTTGTGAGATTGCATACTGGCCTGTGGCTTTAATTTGTTTTCATTAATGCAAGCCTTTCACATATCTAGGTAGAGCTGGAATCCAACCTATATATACAGTTATGAAAAAAGAAGGAATGCAATCTCATGTTCTCCCTTTAGTAGTAAAACTTATTCATATCCCAGTGTCATTAAATTGTTCCGCCTCGTATCCTACCAGCTGATGATGAAGCAGGGGGGCAGAGAAACTCACAATGTAATGGTAAGATGTGGGTTACACTGGACTGTGTTACAGAAAAGTGAGGGGTGCATTTCTCATTAGGATGTGCACCATAGGGGGAAAAACTGTATTTTTTTTGGATCCAGATAACAACATCAGTTTTCCTGATTATATGGAGTCCAAATACCACTTTGGTGTTTGGATCTGGGTTTGTGTGTGTGTGTGCATGCATGGGGAGGGAGGTAGGGAATTCAATATTCTTCAGCTCAATTATTCCCTATGGGGGATCTTTCTGGGGGGATGGAGGGACTATTTTTAAACCAAACTGTACCAAAACTGCAACAGAATCAGCAGTGCCTGTCTACTAAATAATCCCCAAATTTCAGGTTAATTTGACCAAGGGGTTCGATTCTATAGGCCCCTAAATAAGGAGCCCCCAGCCATCTTCCATTATTTCCTGGGGGGAGATTCCATGCTTTCTCCAGAGCAAACAATAACCAAATGCACAATGTAAACAGAACTAACAAGCCCAAAGAACCAATGCAGAACCAGGGAAACCCAGCAAAAGCGTGGGACAATGTGGTAAACCTAACATAACAAACGTCAAACAGATTCAACACAGATAATTTCTTTAGGTGGACTATACAGTACACAAAAGAATAATCTCCAAAATTGTTCTGTGTGGTTTATACCAGCCATTTTTATTTGCTTGCTAAAACTAATTTTTGTACATGGATATACATTGTCTGCATTTTTTTTTGAAAAAGTGACTAATGTTTGTGAAATAGGAAACAGAAAGAGTTACCAAAAAAGCCCAACATATAAGGAGAGTACTATGGCCAGCATTTTCAGTGTGGGAAAAATTCCACAGCAATTTGTATGAACCTTTGTTCATAGTAGAATATTATTAGCACATTTATAATATGAATCAAAGTCATGGGAATATGTCTCTCTCAATTTTTTAGTTCTCCACATTTCAACTGTGGATTTCCTATGCAAAGTCTGTGTATCATCACAGGCAGGCAATGGCCATTACCCAAAGAGGACATGAGCTACACAGGGTAAAAGTAAGCCCTGAACCCGGATACAGGCCTGTCTGATTTTTACCTATTAAGAAATCATGTCCTTTGCTTGCTATTGACAAATAAGTGGAAATAGCTAGTGGTTAAAGTACTTTCTATTTCATGTTTCAAGGCTGAGTCCAAGGCAGGAATCACTTCAGTGGGAGGCATTCATGGACAGCTCTCAAAGCTCTGATATACCACAAGGGATCAACACTGTGCAGCGGCAATCATAAATTGCCCTTTCTGGTCGAATCTGCATTTGCGTTTTTAAATCAGTTGCGTGCTGCTGTGACGCCGTCTTTCTCTATGCTTGTTTGAATGCTGTTTGGAGAAGATTCTTTTAAAGCAGTGTGGAGGTGCAATGACAGTGGAGCCGCCCCGAAAGCATGATAAACATATGTGGATGTGAGAAAGTATGCTAGCGCTGTTGAGGTGTGAAAACGACACCAAATGTGGACAGCTTTTTTGAAGATGGAGTCAAAAGGTTGGGACACTGATGGGGAAGACAAATGCAGATTCGGGCTCTGTCTCCACGGTGGCAGTGGTTGCATTAGGCCTACCTGGAAGATTTGAGCCTGCCTACTCTTCGTCCCTTCCTTGGCATGATGCCACCACCAGAGGTGGAGATAGTGACTCCTCCTCTTTTCCCAGTCAGTCATAGGTCAGGCAGCAGTGGCTGTTGCATGCCATTAAAAGAAGACCTGAGGAAAATTCTCTAATACACAAGGGAAAAAAACAAACAAACAGCTGGTTTGAAAGTGATACGCAATAACAATATCAGCAAAACTAATACACAGTCTTAACAAAATAACTAAAATATGATGTATATATAAAAATCAAACCAAAGTTTCTACCAAACACTGTACTATAGAAACAATTGCTGGATTTCAAATAGGAGACCAGACATAGCTTCAAAATTAAAAACTTTTACTAAATCAGCTCGCCATGTAGGAACAAGATACAGGGATCCTTCAAAACATTTCACACACATATTAACATTCACAGGGCAAAACCAGAAATTAGCATACAATCACTATAGATGATGCATTAAAACCTTGCCCAACGAGTTCTACTAGAGACCTGTTTGCTATGACCATATAGGTAACAAAACAAAACAGAAGTCCAGTGTCACCTTAAAGACTAATAACAATTATTCTAGCATGAGCTTTTATGAATAATAAAATGTTAGAGTTGGAAGGGACCTTGCAGGTCATCTAGTTCAACCCCCTGCACTCTGCTAACCTGTTACCTTGCCTACCATGAAGTGACCGACATGGCCAAGAGAAGGAACCTCCTCCTAAGTTCCTGCGGCACGGCCGCCATCCAGCTAGCCAAATGCCTCCTGGCCCCTAAGGCCATCCTCGAGTGTTCTTATGAGGAAATAATCGAGGCCTTGACTCGGTACCTAATGCCCAAGCCAACGATGCTAGCCAGGAGAATGGAGTTCCAGGGGTGCCTCTAGAAGCCCAGAAAGATGGCCGCAGCGTATATGACTGTGCTGCACCAACATGCCATGGAATGTGCCTTTCCCAAGGTGGAAGATAACATCTTGACCCAGTTTGTCTGGGGGGTCAATGACGTGAAGCTCCGCTGCAAGATGATCAGCACCACCAACCTAAAAGTTAACGAGGCCCTTCAGCTTGCAGTTGCCTACGAGGCCTCCCACTGAAACAAGCCACAGTCAGCATCACACCTTGTGCTCCCTGACCTGGTGCTGGAGAATTCAGACAAGGATGACATCCGCCCCGTCCACCTGTCGAGCTGCAGGAAGCTGCAGGGAGTCACCAGTGCCCCAGGCCACCCCAGAAGACCAGTGAATCATGCTACATGTGCCAGCTGTGGGGAGGCACACGAGTGCAAGCTGTGCTGGTTCTGTGACACCATGTGCCACAAGTTGCGAGAAACAGACATATTGCCCACGACTGCAGATCCAAGAGCAACTGGAACCAAAACCCCCAGACCCAACAACACTGGCAGACCGCTGCATACTATGAAACCACCATGGAAATGGATGACCTCTACCTTTTGACCAGCCAGCCCTCGCTACAGGTGCTCCGCTTCCCCCATCTGCCCGCAACCCCCAAGATCCAGGTCCAGGTCCAGATACAAGGGAGGTGGGCTCCAGATCAGCGGCATCCATCATTTTGGTGGAAACACTTGACAGACTTTGTCCAAATGGGGGGCCCCGCCTGCACCTGTCACCCTTGAGCCTCGTGGACTTTCAAAGGAACCAGGTTCCGATCTGGGTCATGGGGACATTCTGGGTGAGGTACCAGGGGTTCAAGGGGTTCCTGGACTTGATTGTAGTAGAGGGCAACTTGGTCAGTCTGTTGGGGCGGGCATGGTTCGTGCCGTTGGGCATCACCATTGGGGTGGTGAGGCACTGTGTGTCTTGGGATTACGCTGATGTGTGTGGGGAATTTCCTGGGGTTTTTGATGGGGCTCTGGGATGTTATAAAGGGCTCCCAGTTTCCTTGCAGCTAGACCCCCAGGTGGCCCCTATCCGCATAAGGTTTCGCCACGCCCCGATAGTCTTACAGCCCAAAACAGATGTGGAGCTAAACCGCTTGGTGGCTCTAGGATACCTAGAACCAGTATCGCATGCACTGTGGGAGACCTCCATTGTAACCCCTGTAAAGGCCAATGGCAATGTCTGCATCTGCGCAGACTATAAATGTACATTGAATAAGGCCCTCCACGACCATTCCAACCCTGTCTCAGTCATGAGTCACATATTGGCCACCTTGGTGGGGGCCAAAATCTTCAGAAAGTTGGATCTCATGCAAGCATACCAATAACTGCCAGTAGATTATGCCCCTGCAACCGCCCAGACCATTGTTACGCATAGGGGTGCGTTTAGAGTGAAGTGCTTACAGTTTGGGGTGAGTGTGGCCCTGGGGATTTTCCAACAGTTAATGGACTCTCTGTTGAAAGGGATCCCTGGAGTGATGCCATTTTTTGATGACGTCCTCATCACCGTGGTAACTTCGGACGACTTCACCTCCCGTCTCCATGCAATCCTCAGCCGCTTCAATGGCACGGGACTTAAAGTCAAGAGGGAGAAATGCCTGCTTGGGGTTCCAGAGGTGGAATTCTTGGGTTTCCAGGTCAATGCGTCCAGCCTTCACCCAGCAAGGGACAAGGTGAAGGCCATCGTGGAAGCCCCTCCACCATCGTGCAAGGCGGAGCTTCAGGCATTTTTGGGACTATTGAACTTCTACCACACCTTTCTCCCCCACAAAGCGGTGGTAGCAAAACCCCTGCATCAGCTTTTGGTCAAGTTGGCACCATGGGCATGGGGCCCCCAGGAGGCAGCTGCGTTCTGAGGCGTAAAAGCCCTCCTGATCTCGAACGAAGTGCTGGCCCATTTTGACAAGTCCCTGCCTGTGGTTCTGGTGTGTGATGCTTCCCCATATAGCATGGGTGTGGTCTTGGGGCACATTCTCCCTGACGGCCGAGAGGTCCTGGTGGCCTACTACTCCCAGACCTTGTCAGCTGCCGAGCAGAATTATGCCCAGATAGACCGAGAGGGTTTGGCAATAGTGGCAGTGGTAAAAAAGTTTCATAACTTTGTGTACAGGTGACCCTGCACTATTGTTACTGACCACAAGCCATTCCTCAGCCTGTTTGCGGTGGACAAGCAGACCCCCCAGGTGCTCTTGCCCTGGATCCTCCGCTGGTCTCTATTCCTGGTGGCTATCACTACCACCTGGAACATTGCCCTGGTAAGGCAATGGGGCATGCCAACACCCCCAGCCAGCTTCCACTTCCCTCCGTAGATGCCGACCCTGCTCCGGCCCCCAGGGTCCTCCTGCTCAAAGGCCTCCTGGAACAGCCCCTGCAGGCCTCAGACATTGCCAGCCACTTGGCTCATGACCCTGTCATCTCCTGGGTCTTGGGCTGGGTGGTGAGGGGGTGGCTCACAGCTGCTGCAGGCCCAGAATTCATGGCATTCACCACTCACAGAGACAAACTGTCAGCTCTCAAGGGTTGTCACCTATGGGGGGAGAGGGTGGTCATCCCCAATACCCTGAGACAATGAGTCCTCACCGCACTCCACAAGGCCCACACGGGAATAGTCCGGATGAGGCGATAGCCCAGAGCTATGTCTGGTGGCCAGGGATAGATGCAGAAATAGAGTCATGGGTGCAGAGATGCCAGACATGCCAGGCCATCAGACCAAACCCACCCCGCAACCATGGGAGTCAACACACAAACCGTGATCCCAGCTACATCTCAATTTTGCTGGCCTATTCCAAGGACTTATCTTCCTAGTCACGGTGGACTCTTAGTCTAAGTGGCTAGAGATAAGTCCAGTCTCCACCACCTCCATGAAGGCAATCATCCGCGCCCTGCACTGGATCTTCATGATTCATAGCCTGCCAGACACAATTGTCTCCGACAATGGGACTGCGTTCACATCCACAGAGTTCCAGGACTATCTCCAGAGGAACCTGATCTGGCACGTGAGGTCAGCCCCCTTCCACCCAGCAACCAATGGGCAAGCAGAGCACAAGGTGCATGCCGCAAAGGAAGCACTCAGCCGAATCACAGACAGGGACTGGGAGTTTCGGCTGGCCCACTTCCTCCTAACTCAATGAACAATGCCTAACTCCGTCGCTGGCCACTGCACCGCAGAGCTCCTGAGGGGCCACTGCCCCACCATCCTGCTGGACTGGCTACATCTGGACCAGGCACCAGACTCAAGGAAGTTAACAAAGCAAAGGTGGAGGCTCCCCGGGGGTTCTTCCTGGAAGACCCTGTCTTCATTAAAAACTTTGGGAAGGGACCCTCATGGCTGGTGGGCAGGGTTGTCAGAGCCACTGGTCCCGTTTCTTATGAAATCTCCACGGAGGATGGTCAGATCCTTAAAAAACACATGGACCAACTCTGGAGGTGACAACTCCTGGCGGAAGGTGAGGTTCCCCTGAGGCCAAGGGAACTGGAGTTCATCACACCAGAGGCAAGCATCCAGCCTAACCCATCAGCCCCTGGGAAGGCACCAACGGCAGAAGCGACACCAGATCCACCAGAGCCTAAGGAACAGCCGCTGCTGCCACCTCAACCACCCATCCAGGAAAATCACCCAGAGCCGGTCACATGTGAGCCCATCTCAGCACCCCAGAGTTCCCAGAGAGAACGTAGACCATCTGCCTACTTAAAGGACTATGTGACATAGGTTGGGTTGGAACTATGGGGGGAGGGGTGTTGTGTACGTGTTTACAAAATTTATACCCTGTCTTTCTGCCCTCATAAGGGCCAGCAAGGTGACTAACAGATTAAAACCATACCAAATAGAAACTTATCAGAAAAAGCATTAAAACAAAACAAAAACCCGTAATTAAAACCAAAACTAAAATTTACATTAAAAACATAGGAACAACAATTAAAAACAAGACAAGAAGGAGGGATCATTGAGGGAACACCAGACAAAACAAAGTCTTCACCCATTGGTGGAAGATGGCAAAAGAACGGGACAGACAAGTCTCCCTGGGGAGAGAGTTCCAGAGTTTTGGTGCCATGACTTAGAAATACCTCTCCTAGGTTGCTGCCTGCCCAGTCACAGAAGGCAGGGACATCCTGAGCAGGGACTCAGACGGTGACCATAGTGGTTGGATGAGTTCATAAGGATGCATTAGGCTAGGATTTATACCCTGCCTGAAATGGAAACATTAAAGAGACTTAAATTTCAACATCATAATTAGCAGGATTTTTCAAAATGCTTTGTGATTTGTATTTTTCTGCTTGAGAGAGAAAATCAGAGATTGTATTACTTGTTCTCACAATTTAAAAAAAAAAGAAATTAGTGATTTCAAATTTTGTGTTTTTCATTCTTCCTAAAATGCATTTATGTTTGAAAACTGGTGGGCACATGGGGGGGGGGCACCAGAAAGTAGCCTCGCCTAGTGTGCAAAAAAACCGGGCACCGGCCCTGTTTGCTACACTAGTCTAACACAGCTACCCTTCTGGACTCAGCATGTAACAAGTCAATCTAATTTAATAAAATGATATATTCCAAGAATCCTAATTTCTATCGAAGGGAGAGGGGAAAGAAAATGCTGACCATACAGCAGGAATGAAAGGAGCCAGGAGTTTATATTCTGAGCTACAAACGGTTTGCAGGGAGCATGGCCTGGGATGTATTTAGCAATTATTTGTCTATCCAAACCTCCCAACCATAATGAAAAAATGACCAGGAAGGTTGCATCACTGTGTGGTGCTTTTAAGTAGGATTTAAGACTCTGAAGGTATCCAGAAGAGAGAGTTTTGAAGCAAGGCCAATTTTCCCCCTTTGAAAAACAGTTAAGACGAATGAACTTAACAATCCTCTCAGGAGGAGAATAATGGGGGTTCGATTACGCTGACTTGGAAGAAGAGTATAACCAGATTGATGCTCATCATGTACTGCCAAGAAGAAAGAGATGATGCTGAGGAATCAACATTTTAAGAGAGGAAGAAAAACATTCACAGAAGGACTCCTATTCCTCTCACCATTAGGTCTATTGTTCTATTAATCACTTTAGGAAAGGCTGTTTTAGTGAAAGGTTTGGTCAAGAAGTGATGAAAAATGCTTGGAGGCCTTAGGAAATCTTAGATATCCCTTCTGTTTCCTTTGTTCTGTCTGCATATTTAAATATGTTCACTACATTTCTGGAGCAAGGCAGTAAACCAGTATTCTGAGCAAAGGGTTATCCAATTTCAAAATTAAATTCATAAGCCTTATGTCCTTTTGTCTCCTATCACCCCTTTTATTTGCTATCCTTTTTCTTTCCTCTGCCATGTATCCTCTGCCATTAAGAAGGTAGTGCTTTCTGGACACAATCACAAATAGCATGACCAAGGCTTCTTTTGCACGTCAGGCCAGGATGGGAGTACCACTTAAAGGAGAGATGTTAAAGTCCATTTATGCTAGTTCTCCATCATACAGATGGAAGGGGAACACATACACACAGTCAGATGTTTTAAGAAGTTTCTACTGAAGTACATCAAGTAAAATGACCCGTTAGGCTTATTTTCAGTATAAAAATAGCTTTGCCAATCTACCAAGCTTCTCAAAATATTTTTTTTTGCTGCATGCATGCTCCTTGCTTCATCGGTCTGGGATAGCAGCCATGGGAATTAAAGCTAGGTATCATCTGTACCCTCTTATTTCTACCTGTTCAAATTTTGCATGAAAAGAAGTATCAATGAATTTCCATTGAAGTTGTACCGTTTTTTAATAATAGGTCAATGTATGGACCAGATAGCAATGACTCTTCTTTTCAGCAAAATAATCAGTTCTCGCCACCCTGAGCCTGCTTGTGGGGAGGGCAGGGTATAAATTGAATAAATAAATAAAAATTCTACTAGATAAAACCCGCTGGTGCTGGACTTCCATTGGTACATTCAAAGCACAGGACTAGGGGGCATGCATTTGCCGCTAACACGATTCTTTGAGAATGCTCTAGGTACATGTGTCTAGCATATTGTCCACATATCCCAAGTGACAACTCTTTTAGAGATGGTTCAAGATGGCCATTAAAAAAAAAGCTGAAAGACTATCTCCCCTTAAAATACACTTGCATCAATTAAATTTTTATCCCATTTCTTTTCCAATAAAGTCAGAGCAGCATAAATGCTGTCCTTTTATGATTACTATAACCCCATGAAGTATATTAAGCTGAGAGAGAATCACTGTGCAATCATAAGAACACTTGCTTGGGAGTAAGGTCCACTGAATAGACCTGAAAAAGGATTCTGAGTAGACCTACTTAGAATTGCTCTCTTACTGGTTAAAGGTCACCAAATGTATTTCATGGAAAGGTGGGGATTTGAACATGGGTTTCCCTCATTGTAGTCTGACATTCTTAAGAAATCTTGGAGACATTCAGAACTTCAGAGGCCAAACAGGAGGTGGTTAAGATTTTTGGCACCCCTTTCAGCCTGCTTGCAATGACTTCTGGAAGCAAGCAAAGGATGGTTGTTTTGTATTCCTCAGCCTACAGTATGGATAAAATCCCAGATTTCTCTTACAGGCCCTTAAAATGGCACAGAGCAAATAGAAATCAAGTCTAATATTAAGGAATTGTCTGATGGCTGTCAGGCACAAGCAGATCATTGAGATATGAAAAAGTGCATGGCATAAACACCACACCCACACTATATGTACATTCATACATACACATAACCAGGACTTTATGGAAGGCAACTTTAGGTCCAAACTTTCTACTACCTAGGATCCTGTTCACTATCGCAGGTCCTCCCAGGGCCTTCTCCTGGTTGAGCTGTCGCTTTGAACCATCCATTCAGCCTCAGCACAGTCCCACTTTTTTTGGTGGTGGCTCGAGCCTTATGGAACATCTACCTCAAGGAAGTGTGGAGGGCCAATACGCCATGGACATTTTACAGTTAATTTATTTCATAAGAAGCCTATTATTTTGAAGGAAAACTGTGCAGTTGTGTTTTCTTGCCTTTTAAAAAGTTTTAATTGTCCACTGCTTGCAGACCAGATTTTTTTATGACCTTTCTCCAGCCACCATGGTTCAGTGAGGAAAAACAACACAAATGTCTTAATTATTAATTGGGGTGTTGGATTATATAGTTGTGTGTTTAGGAGACAGTAGTGGATTAAATGTGAAAAAAACTTTTAAACTCAGTGACACTCTTGAAAGTAAAGCAAGATTATGATGGCATTTCCAGAAACATAAATTCAGGAGATAGTCTATGTGAAGCTCTTTTCAACACCCCGAAAGCACACTATAAAATGCTTTTGTAATCCTTGCAATAAATCCATAAAATAGGCCAGTATTTTCTCCATACTGGAGGTCGGAACCATGACCCTGAAAGACTGTGGATGGATCCAGATGAAATATTTAATGATCCAAACCATGGTTTGGAGGCTCATCCTCATGCTCATCATTTCCCATCACCTTAACTCTCAGGGGCCCTTCCTCCACCTTGCTCAGAAAAGCACAATTTGTCCTTAAAAATCAACTAGGGAAACTATATTGTTTGCCATTCTGTCTTCTAGGAAAGCTATGGGATGTAAAGCCATAGTTTGTCCAGTTCACATTTAACAGCAAATTATAAGAGTCACCTTCACAGCCTTGACTGGGCAGAAAGGAAGGATATGGATGTTTTAAATAAATAAAACTAGTCTGCTAATAACAATGGAATCTGAGTACGAAAAGGGAGGGGACTGCATGAATCCAAGGCTCAGGAACCAGTGTGCATATGAAGTGAATTCATATGGCTTAAGTCAGATATCACGTCAAACGATAATTAAATCAGGGAAACCATGGCTGAGCTCTTCTTGTCTGGCTCTCATTTGCTCTTTGCTTCCCACTCCCAGTTCAGTGACCCCTGGAGGTGTAGCAATACCCATAATTAAGGTTTGTTAATTCAGACATCATGCCAAAATATACATTTCCTAACCACAGTTTTGCGTATCATCAAAACTGACCCAGAGGAGTTGTCTAAGGCCGTTTAACAAATTCAAGACTGAGGAAAGATTTGAACCAGGAATTTCCTGCTCAAACCTCACAAACATAGGCTTCTACACTAGCTTTAGTCTACTTTGGAAAATATTGTTCAAGTGCACCCCATCAGTGTGCTGGCTTAGCTCTCAGTTTCCTGGGGCCTTTTTTTTTAGGGAATGTTGCAATTCACTGATTATACATCACTTTGCAAGATCACGTGCATCATACACTTACTGATTTTTATTTGTTGAGTCAGCAGTTCTAGGCACTTACCTTTGGTAGTTCCAATGAGCCACTTAGAAAAACTTCCAGGCTCTACCAGTTCTTGGATGACAAATGATCACATTCTAGTTACAGAAAGATAAATACACTTTATCAGTTACCAGTAAGTTTTTAATTGTGTGTCACAAGAGAAAAGCTAGTGCAGTTGGAAATTTGCCAATACGTGGCTGAAAAGCACCTTTGAAAAAACATACACAAGCAATATCAAATCTCCAGGAATGCAGAGAAGCCAAGCTCCTGCACTTACCAAGGGAAGTGCTATTGCTTCCATATAGTTAGCTTCTCCCCCAATAGTCAAGGATTTTAAAATTTATCACTATACCACTATGCCACAAACACCTTCTTAAATTCACCTGTGAAAAAGGGTAACAAGAGACCCCACATTTGACACTGGCTGTACAGTTAGCAACGCACATTTCATGGTATGTTTATTTGCCCCCTTACACAGACATTTTGCATGGAATAGTTTAGTTTCTTTATCTTAATCCAGAGGAAATTATCAGTGCACTCAGCATCCATTTCCACATATGGACCATCCTATGGATTATTGGTCCTATGCATAGGGACACTATGTGATGAATGTGGTGCCCCTATCTGGGTAGAGGTCATGCAAGCCACAGGATTGGTACTATCGGAGCTGACAGCACCAGTCACCAGTAGTGAAGGAGATGATGATTGCCATCCCCTTCTGAACAAATAATGCCATTTATGAACAACACAGATATTTATCAAATGAATATGTACCGGACAGGATTGTTTTATGAGCTGGTGTAGCTTATTGACTAAGAGCTATGATGGCTATGATTGCCTCTCCTTTAAACTCATTAGAGGACCTTCAGCAAGCAATTCTCTTTCATCTCTACCTCACCTCCACCCTGATCTGCAATATGGGATTCACAAAATGAACCCATTTACAGAGCTTCTGTAAAGGTTACAGCAAGATAATGTGCACAAAATGTTTTGAATAGTGGAATATTTTTATTAGTTTAGCATGCAGTGTGGGGTAAATCTTGTGTATTGTATTCATATCATTTTAGCCATTAACACTTTAAAAGCTATGTGATCAATGAATTACAAATTTGGGAGAGATACCAACTACACAGAAAGACAAAAAAGAGAGAGATGAAAATAGCCCCACAGCAGAACTTCTCTTAGAAGGTATCGTTTTGGATATTTTTTTTCTTATTTGAACTTGCAAGATGAAACACTGGAGAGCAAGCAAACCAAGCAAATCACAAGCCAGTGAGAAAGAGTGCAAGAGAAAGGTTTGGAAATATTTTGTTGCCTCCTAATCATCTTCTAATATAGAACACTCTTTCAAAAAAAAGTTTTATCTAACAAAAAAGCTGTAGAGTTTAGCACATGGGCACAATATGCTGAATCGCTGTTGACTTTCTGTCTGCTGATTGACTTAAGAGATCTTGTCACTGGTATAGTCAATGGGGTGCAGAAGCCCATGGAATGCGATGCTCCAATCAAGCCAAACAAAACACTGGATTCTGGGACTCTGGTCACGTCACATGCTGTCAACACGAACAGCAGTACATTTCGCTGTCCTGTGCCAATTTTCAAAGCTTGGCTTAGATACTGAATTCAGATGTGTGTGATTTTTTTTTAAGTGAATTGATTGAGTCTGAATTCTTATTATGCTTTTAAAAAATGAATATTTACAGTTTTTATCAGCTAACCCAGATAAACTGGTCTATTTGAAAATGGATAGATTCCCACCGCGTTCAGTAAAACTAATCCAGTTTGAGTTTTCCTTAAATGTTCTGTTATTATTTACAAATCTACCCTGTGGATTTCCCCTTACCACTTTGACCATGCATGAATTTGCACAAGGACAGGGAGTCTTGGGGAAACTGCCAGCTAAGTGAGATCTGGGCTGAGCATTTGTTCCTTCTTTTGTTATAGGTTATGTAGGCTTTGGTGTGGAATAAATCATGAGCATCTTGGTAGGAGCCAAAGGACTCTTAACCCATGGCACACAGCCTGTGGCCCTGAGTAAACTGAGTCAGTGGATCCATAGTAACCCAGGGTATTGCAGTTGGATTATACATATTTCTTTTTTTTAATAAAAGATTTTATTTTTGATAAAGACATCATACAGACAAAACACATAAATACATAAATGTGGGGGATCCAGATACATCATCAATTTACATGTTTAGATACTTCATACCATATTTATTTTTCATGTTCCACTTTATGTTCTTACAAAAATCTTTTGCATATAGGTATCTAAGTAGTTTCATACATACACAAGCATTTACATAGGTATCTAAATAGTAGGGAATTGCATTACTTCATCAAATTACCTATTTAAATGCCTTAGTATTTGTTTTCCAAAATTCACCTTATATTCTTACAATGATCTTTCACATATGTTTTAAAAATACAATTTTTATACTCTTTTGGTACATTTTCCAATGTTTCAATTCATTTATGGAGTTCAGACCTTTATAAAATCTTAAGAGACTGTGTTTTCTCCCTTATCCAAAAATTTGATGCTTGTGTATTCTCTCTTATCCACAACATTTTGGAGCTTAGATTTTCATCTTCTTCTTCATTCTCTGATTTCTTCTCTTAAGTCTTAAAGTCTTAATTTTGTGCCTTTTCCCCTTATAGATGAGACAAGTGTCTTCTTGTAGTAACCATCTATAATCAATTTTTAAAGTAGTTTGAGGTTCCATATATTCTTTTTTCTCTCTTTGGGTAGATATTTCATTTGCTGGTTCAATAATTCCATCTCTTGTCATTCTTTCATGGGCTCTCATGTTCAGTTCTTCAGTCAGTTTGTCTCTTTTTGGATATGTTTTGTAAGTCATATCCATTGGATTATAGACTTCATCTGTATCTTCTGTATCAATATGTTCCACAGAGGTAAAATGTCATGTCAGTTTGCTCTTCCTCCTGATTGGTGCTCTGCTGTAAGAGTAGGTCAAACTTAGGTTGCACATCCTTCATTGCTTTTTCCACAGCTGTTCTTACTGCTGTTCTTACCGCTGTCACGATTGTTTCCTGTATTAATCGTTGGTCTGTGATCAACAATGTATCTTTGCCTGCACCAGCCATTTCCAAAATATCTTGTTAAAAACAGGGGATCTCTCCAACTCTTTGTCAGTACAGCCTCTATCGTCACACAGCTACCTATACTTACAGCAGGTTTTATTATGGTTACATTAAGGAAAAACAGGAGCACTCCCAAGTTAAAAAACAGTCTTTCAGATTGCCTTTCAGTAAAAAACCTTACAGTCGTGCCACTTCTATATTTGCAAAACAATAACCCTTATAATCATATTAAAGACAGAAACAAGTTCAACCAAGGCATTCTTATCAATTGTTAGCAGTGCAGAGAAGACAGAATGTACTTTTATAATTTCAACAAACCAAGACAAAGTATGTTATGAGAGTATAACATATTAAAAAAATCAAATTAAATTCCTAATAGTTCTTATTGATTCTTCTTCTTTTTAGTTGTGATGCTTATTAAAATATAATTAATTGCAATCATTTAAAGGGTCTTCATAGAGTTCATATAATTCCAGATAATTTATTTGTAATTCCAAACAGAGGAGCTCTTACTTCTTTGAAAGTCAAAGCCAAATAAAATTGATATTTCCAAAATTTTGTAATCCACTATACAATATTGAAAGATCAATATTTTTATTTGTCAGTTTTGTTCTCAGATCAGAACCTTCTCTTCTTTTGCTCAAGCCATTTTAAAGAACACTTTCAAACTTAGCTGCTTGAAGAAAGAGGGGGAGAAGGAAAGAAATTCTTCACCCCTCTAATCCTTTGTGTTTTCAATAAAGGGAGCTTGATCAATGGAGAGTCTCTGATGTTGTTGCTTGTACATTTACTCATAGTGTGAGTGTTTTTAAGCAGTTCAGTTAAAGATTTCTGCTTCTCTCCCTTGCTAGGGTGGTCACAGCTTCGTGGCATGGACACTGTCGATCAGTTCTTGCTTCAGGGCGATCAAATGACTCCCACCTGCTTTCTACCACTTGCAGGTAGTCCTGATTGAGCCCCCCAAACTCCTCTAAAAAAAATCAATCAGGCTGGCACATGGGAGAGCTTATATTATATTTGTGTATTTTTTATCAGCTGTTTTGAGACTCCAATTTCCCACCAGGGTAAGAGGATCCTTGACCCCAGATGCTGTTTCCTGTTGCAGCTCCTGTGGTAGGAGAAAAATTGCAGTCCTCAACACTATGACATCACTTCCAGGGAAAACCCATCAGTGATACCAGTACACAATAGAAATCATCAGAAACTCTGTGGCTTTACCATAGAATTTTTGGCAATCCCTAGAGAGGCATGATGTTGGTGCTGACTCTTCCCATGTCCCCATGCATCCTGGACTCCTGCAGGTTGCCAGCTACATGCTGGTAACCCTAGAAGATAAGAAGGGTAAAAATACTTCAATCAATCAATCAATCAATAGTATATGGGTCATTTTTATCCTGCCCTTCCTCCAAGGAGCTCAAAGCGGTTTAGATTGCTCTCCCTTCTGCAAATTTATCCTCAAACACACAAACCTGCAAGCAATGCTCCCTCTAAGCTGTGGAATCTTGTGAGCAAAAATTCTACTTTGTGAGCTACTCACATTAAAGTTATGAGTGAGCGATTTGGCTACTGAATAAATTAGTTTGTTCTGGAGCCATTCTTCCTGAGCTAAGACAAAAATTTGGGAGCTGGAGGCTACAAAATTGTGAAATAGCTCACACTAACTAAGCTTAGAGGGAACACTGTCTGCAAGGTAGGTTAGGCTGAGAGAACACAACAGGACCAAGGTCACGGAGCAAAATTCCATGGCACACTGGGGATCTGCATGTGGGTCACTTAGATAGTCTGACACTCTAACCACTGTACAACATTGGCTTAACTTAAGGTGTGAACAGCAGGATTGCCTTGTGTTGGTGGGGGTTAGGAGGGAACTTTCTGGGAGTTTTGCCCAAAAGTCAGAGCATCACCACACAACACCCCCAGTGTGATGATGTAACTTCTGTATGATGTCATCACATGGGGGATGTCACACAGGGTCATAGCTGGCAGGAGCCTGTGAAATCAGGGGATCCCCTACTCCCACCTGGGGACTGGCAACCCTAGTGAACAGTAACAAAACAACAACAAAAACTAACACACCTTTCCCAGAAATATCAGTTCCACCCAACTCACACATCCTGGAGAAAGTTTTCAAACCCATCTCCAAGCTCTAGTATATAAACAGGCTTAGGAAGCAATCCTAAACAGGTCTATGCAGAAGTAAAGCCAATTTTATTCAGTGGGGCTTACTCTCAGAAAAGCTTTCTTAAGATTGTAGCTTTTGTCTGCCAAAAGGCAGAATCACAAAGAAAATCACCAAATTGCAACTGGGCTTTCTTGACTATAAATTAAACGTGTGTGTGTGTGTGTGTGTAGGGTTGCCAGGTCCCTACTTTCTGCCAGCAAGGAACTCCTGGTTCCTCCTCAGGATCTTCTAGCAAGTATGCATAGCACACACGCCATGATGACATCACCCAGAAGTGACATCATCATGCTAGGAATGTCACCGGGGGGAGGATACTCTAGAATTTAGCCAGAAACTCTATGGTACCATAGAGTTTTTTGGCCAAGTGCTAGAGTGTACCCCCCCGGTGATGTGTTTGGTGCAATAACATCACCTCTGGGTGACATCATTATGCCGGGCACATTGGCATGATCCTGGGACTTTGTGGGTGGGGTTCCCCCACTGGCCAGATCTAGGCCAGCAGATTGGGGGTCCTAAAAGTAGGCACCCCCCCCCCACAACCCCGGGGGAATGATAAGCCTATGTGTGTGTGAAGTGCCATTAAATCGTTTCTAACTTTTGGTGACCCTATGAATGAATATTCTCCAAAATGTCCTATCATTAGCAGCCATTCTCAGGTCCTGCAAACTGAGGGCCATGGCTTCTTTTATTGAGTCAATCCGTCTCATGATGGGTCTTCCTCTTCCCACTGCCTTCAACTTTTCCTAACATTATTGTGAGCTAAACATGGGGACAGTGTTTTTAGAAGTCTCACCATGTTGAATTAAATAAAAGATATGCTCCATCATTAATGCCAAATCAAACAAGAATATGCACGCTTGCAAGTTTCCCTCAAAATGCCTTCTTTGCAAGGGTTTGTTTGTTTTTTAAATGGAAGTGACATATATTTTAAATTCCCAAGCACTGGCAATTTGGTGCTGGGTATAGCTATAGAGAAAGGCAAATACACAAACACATACAGCAGACGTCTGCTTAATCGAATGCTGCAGCAAATAACCATAATCATAGAAAAAATGTTCCAGAAAAGGACAGGGACCTTCTCAGCTCCCAGAGGATATCCCCATGGAAACAATGAAAATTATGCACTGAAAAATATACAGAGCAGTAATTGCTCTATAATTCGTTTTTGTGCCAAGAAACTATGTCAGGCACAACCTGCAAGTATGTAAACTACAAGGAATGCAGTAGGAATTAGAAAAAAAGGAAGACCCAATATGAGGTGAATTGACTCAACAAAGGAACACATTGACTTCAGTGTGTAAGACCAGAAAAAGGCTGTTAATGATAGGATGCTTTGAAGGTCATTAATTCATAGGGCAGCCGTAAGCTGGAAGTGACTTAACTGCACATAACACACACAAGGAATGTACGTAATGTGATTAAGCACATACACAGCAAGTATCTCCCAATGCCACTGTAGAACCACAGCAAGCCAACACTTCCTCACTCTTGCCAGGTGACTCATAAAGATTCTATGGTCAATAGAAGAAGAAGAGAAGAGAAGAAGAGATTGGATTTATACCCCGCCCTTCACTGCCCAAAGGCGTTTCAGAGTGGCTTACAAACTCCTTTCGCTTCCCCTCCCCACAACAGACACCCTGTGAGGTAGGTGGGGCTGAGAGAACTTCTAACAGAAACTGCTCTTTTTCAAGGATAGCTGTGCCAAAGCTTGTGACTGACCCAAGGTCACATCAGCAGGTGCAAGTGGAGGAGTGGGGAATCAAACTCAATTCTCCCAGATTAGAGTCACACACTTAACCACTACACCAAACTGACTGAAAGTACTTGAGAGGTCCAGGAGAATCAACAGGTACATGTCTCATGTATCTCCTGGGATGGCTATCCACCAATACCATGAAAGGAGTTTCCATTCCACCTCAAACCAAGGCCGAATGCATATTGAAATGAGGCTAGAAAAATAGCCTCTTCCAAGAAAAATGACAGCTGACCAGCTACAACCCACTTAATGAACCTAACCATTAACAATGTTTGTCTATAGTTTGCTGAATGTGATAGATCCAAAGAAGGCTTTTTCAATATGATCATCAAAACTCATTCCTTATGGACCTCAGAATCATCTTCATTCATACTGAAATTAATGATCACCCTTATAGCTTCCACTAGAATATTATGGTACAATAAAACTTGCCAGGATGCAGGGTTTGGGGTGCCTTAGGCCAGCCACTTGACATCCCCCCACCAGCTACACTTTCTATGTTGCAACAAACTGGGGTGTACATAAAGCCATGACCAGTGAATTCACTGGGAATGAGCTGGGCACACCCCAAACCACTGCATATGGACCCAAGTGGAGAGAAGAAGACACTGCTGCCCTGCAAGCCAGTTGGGTGGGGAGCCTGATAATGGTAGAACTGGAGGCTGCCTGCTCCCTCTTCCTCTCTCCCTCCTTCATGGAGACAAGAGATTGGGTTGGTTGGGGAAGGCAGGCCAGGCAAACAGACACTGGTCAAATAAACCCAGGCAGCAAAGCATGAGCCCAGGGCTTTGTTCAGGGTTGCCAATTTGCTGCTTACCAGCCTGGGCACCCAACAGCCCTCTAGTGCCATAAGCAATCATCTAAGTCTGCCTTATGGCTGGGTGGGCCTGGCTATATAGCTTGTAGGATGGACAGCTCCCCAAAACTGTCCCAGTCGTCAAGGTAAAATATCTGAGACTCATTCAAACAACTGTGAATACCTTATCATCTCCCGTGTAAAATCCAAGTTTGTGTGGACATGAACAATTTCATTAATATGTATTTTGCAAATATCACAGACTCCCAAGCAAATTTATTTTCTGCCAGGTCTACATCCCATATTGCCCTGAATCACCAAGAAAAGCTCTACCAGCCAACACTGTGCAAATGAAGTAATTCACCATCATTATACTTAATGGCTGTAACTCTTTAAAAAGAGTTCTAGTCCATTATTGGTTAGATTTGTCTCATATCTTCCTCTGCCTCCATTTGAGACATCCATGCTGATTCACTTCCTGCAATTTCCAGTTGTACAGATGAGCTCAAAACAATAGGAGAGTGCATATCCATCATTTTAAACTGCCTGTGTTAACTCTTTATTCAGACTAACCAGGAGTTTGACAGAAGTGTTGGCAGAAATAACAGAAAAATCTGAAGAACTCGAAATCTAACTGGATCAACCACACAGGAACTAAGCATACTGACAAATTCCTTACCCTTGTGGAAGTGGAATGTCCACGAATTCTGAACTTCACCAGATAATGAAGTCTGTCTATGAGAAAGTGGCAGTTTCAAACCACTCTGGATCTACATCAATACTGACTGCTAGTTGGGTTAATGTTTATTTGTTGTTGGTTTTTTATTCTATTATGCATTTTAATTCAGTCATAAGCTCACAAAGACATTTTCAACAGAAAATGGTATAAACATTTTGCTATTTAAATGATTGTCAGTGTTCTCAAGAAATTCTAAGTGATATGTAACCCCCCCCCAATAAACTAAGTTTAAAAACTTGGATCCCATGCATTACAAGGGAGGCTGCACTGCATAAATGGCAGCTTTCTCCCCTTCCTCCTGCTGCTGCACTCTTATAAAGACCTCAGACTTGTGCTTTCATGGATCAGTGGATTCCCTGAATACCTTGGGGGTCAGAGTATGTGCAGGGGGTGGGGTGGGAATAATCAGCAAAACTGCCCTCTTCTCTTCCACAAGTAGACATACCCAACACAAACAGAAAGGAAGGTTAGAGTCCAAGCCAAAATAAATACAATAAGTGAAGACCCATGACAACATGCAGGGAGAGGAAATCCCATTCCTCTCCCCCAGCCAGCTCACTGGCTCTTCTTCCCGCCTTTGTCAGTCCTACTTTTCTTACCCCTAGTTTTTCCCCACTTCCCTTCCTTGAAGTAGCTCCCACTTTTCCCTACTACCTTTTCTCCTCCCCTTGCCATTCCCTACTCCTACTGCCTTCTTAGCACTTTCCCTCCCTCTCGCATTACTCGCACTACTCGAATTCCTTCCTTCCTCCTCTCATCATGAGATGCCACTTTTTCTTCTGCTCCTCCCTGGCTCTCCTCCTCCCACCACATGTTGGATTATACAAGGTCTACAGTGCACCTACTTGAAGATCAGATGAACAGCCCATATGGGACAGCTGAAGGACTACTAGTTAGATTAGGTTTCCCACAATTTCAAATTATGTCCTTCCTGTCTCCTGACTGGCTCTTAGACTTCCTCCTGCAACTGAGCCCTTCCCCTTTGTTCCTGTCTCTCACAGCAGTTAGTTAAGTTTCTTGTTCTGTCAGAGTTTGTTTCTTCTTTAATCAGGGCCGGCTCCAGGTGTCTGGGCGCCCTAGGCAGGACAGCCTGGGGCGCCCCCCACTGGGGATGCCAACCTCCCGGTGGGGCCTGGAGACTGGGGGCGGCAGCTGGGCGCTGGCTTTCCTGGAGGCTCCGCGGCTGCGGGACCCCCAGGAAAGCCGGGAAGGGGGCGGGGGGTACAGCCTCCGCCCCCTCCCTCCCAGCACCGGCTTTTCTGGGGGCTCTGCAGCTGCGGGACCCCCAGAAAAGCCGGGAAGGGGGCAGGGGGGTCCAGCCTCTGCCCCCTCCCTCCCGGCGCCGGCTTTTCTGGGGGCTCCATGGCTGCGGGACCCCCAGAAAAGCCGGGAAGGGGTGGGGGGGTCCAGCCTCCGCCCCCTCCCTCCCGGCGCCGGCTTTTCTGGGGGCTCCGCGGCTGCAGTTGGTGCTCCATTCCTCTGCATTTTTAAATTCTGCCAACATCACAGACGTTATGGTGCCTCCTTTTCCCCACCCTCTATGCTCATGCATTCCTTCTCCTGTGTCCTTCTTTGGATAGTAGCTACAATTGTTGGGCAGAAACCTAAATCCTACCTCTGTGTGGTTCTGCTATGTGTGTTTTCCGATCCACAAATGGTTATTAGATAAAATAAAGGTTATTTATTTGAAATAAAAATATTTTCCCTTATATAAGTTTTCCCTTATATATTCCCTTACTATTCAAGTTCCCATGTATATTTTCCTGCATAACTGGGAAGATCCAGGACTCTTTTGGTTGGCAGGTAGGGAAGGCCCTGTAAAGGACCTCTGAACAGATTCATTTACTTGTAAATCTGTGAACTACGAAAGAGGGAGAGAAAGCAAACCACCCCAGAGTATACTTGGAGCAAATTAGATCATCTTCACCAGTCACATATGAACAGTGTTCCTCTTCCAGTCAAAGGGCTCAAGTCTGCATCGCAGGTCAGAGACCTCCAAAATCTGCATGTGCTATGCAGGCCAAGAGGTGAGCACCATAGAACACCAGCAGATCTTAGGTAGTTTGCAGAAGGCTCAGAACACACAGAAGATCGTAGCATGACCTGTAGTGCTTGGGGAATTGGGCTTCTAAGACACACATTATTCTCCTGTCCACCTTTCTGGCCTTATGTCCTGGTCACCTAATCCATTTTAGTAGTTTTTATACTCACTGTGAAACTCACTGATGTAAATTCCTGATGTCTTTTTTACTTTGAGGCTTGAGTTTTACAGGGGGGGGAAATCCCTTGCAGATTGCACAGTTTATAGTACTTAAATATTACTTTTTTATTGGTAATTGCACTACAGATTATGTGGTGGAAAAAAAATCCATTCTTTTTTTTTTTAAGGCATAAAACCAAGTTCCTGTCTGTTTTGCGGATGTTAGAAATCCCATGGCACATGACAAAGAAGAGTGGGAGTATTAACTCTCAAAAATCCCTGGCTAAATACCCAGAATTATTTTTTTTTAATTCCTGAAACAGGAGACAGTTTGTTTGGAAGACTGACTGTGATGGAGAAACAGGAAAACATAACACCCCTTTTATTTATTGTTTCATCATTCTTATAAAGCAAGAATGCATTTGATTAGTTCATTTGAATGATTAATTCATTTGAATGATTGGCAAGAAAGACAGCTGCATGAGAAATGATCTATTAATATTTACAAGTTCTCTACATACAAAACAATTTTGCATTCTCACATCCACCAATATTTATCCCATTTTCTTACTTTAAGTTCATATTTTTAATACTGGCAATCAATTCCAGGAAATTTGGAACCTATCTTAATATGCTTGTTTACTCTAGTGGTGTGTGTGTGTGTGAAAGAGAGAGAGAGAGACAGAGACAGAGAGACAGAGACAGAGAGAATCCTTCCAACCACCCTACACTTCCAAAAATAACACTCATTACCTTCTTCTTAGGCTGCCTGTTCTGGAAACCTCTAAACTGAGCACCCCTCCTTGGGATGCTCAGTTCTACCCCTTTGAAGTTTACAGCAACCCTCCAACGTATCAGTTACTTTGGATGACACAAGGTTGACAGATAACAACCATTTGAGCTACTGTGCCTAACGGAATTGATGGACATCCTCTCTGGAGTTGGGGGTTTTTGTGTGCACAGATTGTTAAGACAAACACAGAACACTGATGCCAAGAGAGGCCACCCTACAGAGCTGTGGATGGATGATATTATTTTTAAGAAAGAGCCCTCTGATGATATAACAGGGTTGACCCTGTTAGTGAGGGCTTCATAAATCTTTCTCAACTGAAAATTCCTGGCGGTGCAGGTTGGAGGGCAGACAAAAGAATCAAAAGAGCCAGGATGTGAAGTCTCTGTACTGTTCATGTTAGGCTTGCCTGTGGGACTCTGCAAAAATATAACAATAGCCAAGGCTGCAAGGTACAGGCTCAGTTCAGTGCCTTCTTTCAGCTGTTTCTAACCATAGCTTTAATTTTAGATTCCTTGTGCTATTGTGCACTAAACCTTTCAAAGACACAGATTCTCACCCCTCCTCTGACAGATGCCATATACATCTCTTTCAGTAACAAATGCTAATAAATGGGTTGGCCAAGATTAAATCACACCAAGATCTAGAAGGATTCACCATAGTGCAGGTGTTGTGTAGTGGGTTCGACACATGAAGAACCAGGACACAGCGTGATTATCAGCTCATCGTTTACTAGCACACACAACAGAACAAAGAATACCAGCCAGGCAGCCAACTATATACAATCCCCGTGGACCACCCACAGGTCCCATTGGAGGGTTTAAACTTCCTGCCAAGGTTTCTATTGGTGCCTGCTTGAGGTTTCAGGATCCTAGTCCTTATTGTTTACTGAAAGCCAAGCTCTGCTGTAAGTCACTGGTGCCTAGTGGCGGTCAGCAGACATAACACCCCTTTCCCCGTAGTTCAAACCTAGCCAATGTAACATAGTCTTTTAGATAGGTGGGGGTCCGGCATTCTCGCGTGGAACGTCTTGGAGTTGGAACTGGAACATCGGGGGCCTGTCCAGCTGCATTCCCGGAGTACTGTGAGGGGGAGGCAGCGGAGCCAGTGCTGAGGCAGAAGCAGGTGTACTGTCTTCTGGTGTGGCCACGGTGATGGGGGCTGGTTCCTGCAGACTCCCATCAGGAGTTTCTTGTTCTGGAAAATTGGGCAGCCCCAGCTCGGTGTTCCCCGGGGCTGGGACCTCCACCGAAGCTGGAAGCATGCGCCTTTGCAGCTGGTCGACATGCTTCTGCAGGACCTGTCTGCAGTCTGTCGAGACCTCATAGGACACGGGGCCAGTGGGGCGGATGATTCAGCCAGCAATTCATTCGGGGCCCTTCCCATAGTTCTGGATGTATACAGGGTCCTCTGGGAAGAATCCCCGCGGTGCCTCCCTTCACTCAGACAGATTGCGTGACTCTGGGGATCTGTCCAGGTGCAGTTTGTCCAAGAGGATCGCGGGCCGCTGACCCATGAGGAGTTCTGTGGGGCAGCAGCCGCTGACCAGATTCAGGGTGGTCCGCTGCATCAGGAGGAAGTGCACCAGATGGAATTCCCAGTCCCCTTTTGTCAGGCAGCTGAGGGCTTCCTTGATGGCGCACACCATCCACTCCACCTTGCCGTTGGTGGTGGGGTGAAATGGGGTGGACCATATGTGCTAGATTAGGTTGCTGTGGAGGAACTCCTGGAATTCCTCCAAGGTAAACACTGTCCCATTGTCCGAGAGGATGGTGTCTGGCAACCCGTGGGTAGCGAATATTCTGCGGAGCGCCTGGATGGTGGTTTTGGAGGCGGTGGCGGAGACCAGGCTTATCTCCAGCCATTTTGAACAAGAGTCCACCATTTCAAAAAACAGCAGTCCGTGGAATGGCCTGGCAAAATCCACGTGAAGCCTTCACCACGGCGTTTGGGTGGATTCCCAGTCTTGAGTGGGGGTGCTCGATGGATTGGGTCTGACGGTCTGGCATGTTTGGCAGTGCTTCACCCAAGCCTCCACCTCTGTGTCTATCCCTGGCCACCACACATAGCTCCTGGCCAGGGCCTTCATCCAGACGATACTGGGATGGGCTTCATGTAGAGCTTGCATAACCCTGTGACGCAGTATGCTGGGGATGACCACCTTGTCTCCCGAAAATAAACAGCCCTTGTAAGTGGACAACTTGTCTCAGCAAGCGGCAAAGGTTGTGAACTCGGGTCCTTCCACTGCTGCAGGCCACCCCCTCACCACCCAGCCCAAAACCTGGGAGATGACGGGGTCCCTAGCCAAGCGGCAGGACATATCTGCTGCCTGGAGGGGGGATCGGGAAGGTCCTCTACCTGCAGAACATGGTGGGCTGGGGCCGGATTGGCCTCAATGGACGGCAAAGGCAGGCGGCTAAGGCCTTGCCAGGGTGATGCTGCAGGGCATAGGAGTAGCCAGATAAGAAGATGGACTACTGCAGGACCCACGGGGAAAGGACCTGTGGAGTCCAACGATCAGGGGTGAAGAGGCTGAGGATGGGGCAATGGTCCGTGACAATGGTGAAGGGCCGGCCATACACAAAGTCATGAATTTTTTTTATGCTAGCCACAATCGCCAGGCCCTCCCAGTCAATCTGGGCTGACAGCATCTGGGAGTAGTAGGCAATGGGCACCTCACAGCCGTCCGGGAGATGGTGGGCCAATACCCCACCGACTCCATAGGGGGGACGCGTCGCAGGCCAGAACCACCGGCAGGGACTCATCAAAATGTGCCAGAACTTTATTCGATATCAGCAGCACTTTGACCACCTTGAAGGCGGCAGCCTGGTGGAGGCCCCAAGACCAAGGGATGTGCTTGTCCAGGAGGTGATGCAAGCGCTCCGCTAACACCGCCTTGTGGGGGAGGAAGATGTGATAGAAGTTCAGTAGACCCAGGAAAGCCTGGAGTTCCACCTTGGATTTGGGCAGGGGTGCCTCAAAGATGGCCTTTATCTTGTCCCTAGCAGGGTGGAGGCTGATTGCATCAACTGTGAAACCCAAAAAGGATGGAACCCCTAGGAGGCACTTCTCCCACTTCACCTTTAGGCCTGCCTCGTGGAAACGGTGGAGGACGGTGTGCAGCCGAGTGGCAAACTCAGCAGGCATTGCCGCAGCGATCACCACATCATCAAAAAATGGTGTGATGCCCGGGATCCCTTTCAACAGAGAGTCCATTAGTTGTTGGAAAAGGCCCGGGGCCATGCTCACTCCAAACTGTAGTCTCTTCACCTTAAAAGCCCCTCTATGTGTTACGGTAGTTTACGCAGCGGAGGTTGCCTCATCAACTGGGGAGCTGTTGGTAGGCCTGGGCAAGGTCCAGTTTCCCAAAAATCTTTGTCTCTGCCAGGGAGGCAAGCACATGGTTAATGATTGGGACCAGGTATGCGTGCTCCTAAAGTGCCTTATTTAACGTGCACGTGTAATCCATGCAGATCCGGACATCCCTTTTTGACTTAACCGGGATGACTATGGGGGTCTCCCACGCCATGTGGGAGACCAGTTCCAGGACTCCTTGCCCCATGAGATGGTCTAGTTCCGCATCTATTTTCAGTCGCAACGCGATCGGAACCATCCTGGAGCGTATACAGATGGGGGCCATGTTTGGGTCAAGTTGCAGCAACACCAGGGGCCCCGTATAACGACCCAGGGTACCGTCAAAGATGGATGGGAACTTATCTCAGACCTCACGGAAGTCCTGCAACATGTAGAACTGTACCCCTTCTGTCGATATTCCCAAAGGGGCAAACCACATGTGGCCACGGAGGCTGACCAGGTAGCCATCAAACTCCTTGTACTGGACATGGAAACTCCCCACACCCTTTATTGGAACGTGGTTCCTCTGAAAATCCTTCAGGGTAAGGGTAGCGGGGTGCAAGCAGGGGTCCCCTTGGAGGCAAAGTCTCTTAAGAATCGCCTTCGAAATAATGGAGCCAGTGGAGCCGGAATCGCGCTCCATAGTGCATGGGGACCCCTCTATTTGGACCCGGATCTGGATCTTCGGGTCTGCAGTACCTGTTCGGCTGGATCAGCTGCGAGGAGGTAGAGCTCTTCCTTGGAGTCTTCTTCCTTGTAGTGCTCATCTGCTATTTGGCGGGGCTGTGGTAGTGCCGGCTGGGCTCTGGACCCTCTGAGGGTCCAGTCACAGCTACTGGAGAAACGTCAGGTCCTACAATGCCAAGACCATGGCCACACAACCTGGAAAATCTACAGCAACTAGTTAATGAAGTTAAACCCTTAGTTAAACCTAATCTTGTGTCTGTTTCTTTCTTCCAGCTGGGGGGGGGGCAATTATTGTATGCTGAATTTCTTTCCATAGAATACACCATCTGTCATTTCTAGGCAATGATTCATATATTCCTACTGTAATCAATTGCTTGACAGACTTTCACATAACAATTTCGAGAGGAAACTAAGGAAATGAATGACTGATCAGCGCAGCTTTAAAAAAGCCAATTTGACTGACTTGCTCAATGGGAAGATTTTCTGCATCAGTACATATGAGATGTTATCATCTTGTAAGGAATCTGCAGGTTAAAAACCATGTGTGTAGTTGGTGCTTACTAGCAATTTAGAGTTAGTTCAAATGTCATCTGTTGAGGAAATTCTTTATATATAGAAGTGTGCAGTCCTTGGGAGATGAGGTGGATGAAGCATATACCTAGCCAAATAAGTCACCCTTCTACTACACCTTGAGATGGAAAGATCATACAGATCTGATATATATAAAAGCCCTAATGTATTGGCACTTTCTAGCTCTCCCACTGGCTGTGCTGTGCACTCCATCAGCCATTGACCCGTCAACTGCCACTCGAGAGTACTCGTGTGCCATTGGCTGGGTGCTGCGTCCACTCCCTTCTCCCGCCCACTGCTGCCTTGGCCAATCTTCCCTGTTAAAATAAACTGACAAAATGGCTGTATCTCCTGATGAAGATGCTTCTGCTTGGCTCCTCCATGGCTGGCTGGCTACTGAGATGAGCTACTGGCTGTCAAACCATTCTCTTCTCCTCCTGCTGTAGGGTTATTTTCCCCCTCAGTGGCTGTTTCTAGGCAACCAAGCTTGGTTCTGTCAGAAAAAAAGCAAAGGCAGGAGGCCCTTTCCAAGCCTACTTTGGCTTTTGTGGGGAACTCATTGAGGCCAGTCCTGACCAGGGTTGCCAACTCCTTTTTTTATGGTGGAGTCTCCGGAAGACAGAGTTTGGGGAGGGGAGAGGCCTCAGCTGAACAGAATGCTATAGAGTCCATCCTCCAAAGCAGTTATTTTCTCCTGGGGAGCCATTGCTGCCTATCTCCAGATGAGGGCTGGAGATCCCTCAGAATTAAAACTGCTCTCCAGGTGGTAGAGATCAACTCCCCTGGAGAAAACAGTTGCTTTGCAGGGTGGACTCTATGTCATTATACCCTGCTGAAGTCACTTCCCTCCTGCTTGGGTCCCCACTGCAGAGAAAGACTGTACTTTTCTTAGGCGGCAGGGAGGGTGGGAGATGGAAAACCGAAGTCAGAGGGGCAAATAAAGGTAGGTTGATGGTTGGCTGGGAAGGAAATAGGGTTGCCAACTCCAGGTTGGAAAAGTCCTGGCGATTTGAGGGGTGGAGTCTGGAGAGGGTGGGGTTTGAGGAGAGGTGGGACTCAAGACAGGTACAATGCCATAGACTCCAACCTCCAAACCAGCCATTCCCTCCTGGGGAACCATTGTTGCCAATCTCCAGGTGAGGGTTGGAGATCACTCAGAATTGCAACTGCTCTTCAGATGGCAGAGATCAGTTCCCTTGGAGAAAACAGTGGACTCTGTGTCATTAATACCCTGCTGATTTGCCACAGGAAATCGATGGTGAGTGCCCAAGACTAAGTCACCTTATTTGTAGTCACAATGGGCCTTATTTGTATCCACTACATAATTTGTGCATGGATGGAGTGTGCACATGATTCACACGTACTTCCCTTCCACACAGAAAGAACTGCCACAGTTACTGTCTGTACAAGATGAGATTTAATCTACACAAGGCGAAACCAGCTTTGGAACTTTCAAAAATTTCTTAAGACTCAAAAGTTGCTTTAGTTTTGGAAATTGCATGTAGAAGATTAGAATATTACCTGCACAGGTTACTCCCCTTTCCCACACAGAAAATGAAAAGCAGTGATTTTAAATTTTGTATCAGCTGCAAGATGCCGGTTGGTCCTATCCTCTCTGCTTTTGTCAATCATGTGCTCAATTAAGGAATCAGAGGGTCTGTATCAATTGCTGACCCTGTGGCTCTCTAAAACAGAACCAGTATGTACACAATGGTAATCAATACTCTGTTTATTTTAGGGTTTATATAGTTTAGCTAAAAAAAAGAGGAGTTGTAAACAGGAGGGAACAAGATTGTTATGATTTACTGCAACAAATAAAAATGTGTATTTCCCAGCAAAAAATACCTGCAAGTCTACTCACAGAATCAAATTGATAATGCACAATCATAACTGCAATTGATATTCTTTTGCTGGTTTCTTCTAGCAATGCACTGAGTTTTCACAACTGTGAAAGTAGTAATACAATCTCCATCATCAACCACCACCCTCTGTCCTCCTCACTTTCTTCACTGGTATTTATTGGCTACTGCTTCCATGCCATTTTTTTTCCTGGTAATCGTATTCTTGCTAACTACATGCTCCCAGCCAATTAGGTCTTTCATATTCAGCATCACATCACAAAACCAGATAGATTTACCATCCATCAGAATTCAGAGGAAGGGTAAGGAGCACATTTTACTTCTGCTCCTCTTAATAGTCACCTCTGGAAAATTGTCAGAAAAAGGAGAAGGGATGGCTTTTCATAGAAGTTTACATTAAAAATACGCCCTATTTAACTCTGTACTAGTTTCCTCCTTCAGGATATATCTAATCTGGATAGAAAACATGTGACTATAGGAAAGAATATTGAAGTTGAAGAGTGCAGTTCACAAAAGCAATACTGTGAAAGAATTGATATTACTTTGACTAACCTTTGCATTCCTATTTTTCCTGGGAGTCAATTCCCATGATACCAAGCCACCTTGTAGCCCTAAGCCTGCTTGCAGGGAGGGCAGGATATAAATCAAATAAATAAATTTGTATTTGGTATATGATAGGTGCTCTGCTTCTCTCAGATGCTGCTGCATGCAGGCCTGATTCCAATCAAGCCCATGGTATGCACGGCTCCGGCCTCCCACACCTGCACCATTTTCACATCCTGAAACATCCTATGAAGTTGTAAATGGCTCCATTATGAAAATTACATGTAGATGCATAAGTGATGCTAGTTTCCCAATGGAGCAAATATAGCAGCTCCTTGGGGCCATTTCAGTATGTGAAAACAACACTGGGGGGATGCTGAAGTTCTCCATACATAACAGTTATGATCAGATCAGGTCCACGGGCATCTGGGAGGCACAGAACTCCCATCACACAACTGATACAAAGTGCTGTGGTAGGCACAAGAACTTTACATTGTGTGAAGCATGAGTCTGCAAGTGATCCACGGTGAAGAGCTTAACATCTGCACATGAGAGAAACCACTTCCAATAATTTGCATGAAATGAAACAGAATAAAATACTAGGTGAGAGAGGGAGAGAACTGGTGTGAGTGGGTGAAAATTGGAAACAGTCAAGGGTTTTTGTTTTGTAAATAAATAACTTGAAACATGGAATAGTCAGTGGGAAACTTGTGAAAAGATGGCACACCTATTTCCGAATGCTGCAAAGGCACTTCTAGAAGCCAGATCTCCTATGAATTCAAAACTTTACTCAAAGGGTGCTAAATTAGTTTGACAGATAACAATCATTATTTTCAAACCCTACTTCCTCACTGTATGTTTATGATATTTTGGTCAGTTATAGGTAGCTCACTTACAAAAATTTGCATGCTATTTTTTATAAATCCAAGACAAACTTATAGCAAAACTATAAAAGATGAAAAGTTTGCATTTACAACTTCCTGTCAGAATACACAGGTATACCATTGTCTTCTAAAATGTAATATTATCCATCTGGCCAGCAAACATCTGGATATTTATCTTAGCTCATCATTTCCTCCTGTAAGTCCAAAAATTGTCAGTTATTTCAGCTGAGATTCAGCCCAAGGGAGAAAAGAAAAAGTTACATCCTTCTTTGCCCAGGTTTTATAAACTGAACTTTACCTTTTTCCCTAGGATGCCAATAAGTATAAATACAATCAGTCTGAAGTCTTCTTTTTGCAGTTTTTATGTCTATGCATATGACTCACCAGGGTGACACAACAGGATCAAACACTTTAAAAATACAGAGTTTATATTTTATGGGCCTGTGCTTTAAAGTACAACAAAGTCAATGCACATATAAAGGCCATTTTAAAATAAATACATTTTAAAATATATGCAATAGGGTGAAGATAAGCTTCTCAGGGTGGAAAAAACACACTGTGTATAGAGCAGATACATATATAAATTAAACATTCAGGCTGAAAACCAGCCAACAGATGCCTAGTTTAAGACCTCTAGATTTCAACAGGGGTTTTCATTCTTGGCTTTTTGCCCTGGGCAAAGGATGACACACTTTGAAGCATGGCACTGGAGGGAAAATCCTTATTCCATCATGCAATCTGTAATCCAGGTTGCTATTCCAGCAACCATGAGCAAAATGAGGACAGTTCTGGCTCTCTGCATAACATCCACTTGTCTCACATACAGCAGCAGGTTCAACGGTAGAAAGGACTCTTCTCCCTCATCTCAGTCTAAAGCATTTTAGTAAGAGACTGAAGAGACTCTCAGAAATCTCTTGTGTGTGGCTGGTCTGCACCAGAGTCCTCTCAGGTTCCACACTGGCCCTAAAATGTTGGCAACTCATTCATCATGATGAGACAACACCACATACACCCCCATTTATAAATAATCTGAAATCTGTGTTACCTGGAAGACGAAAATGGTCATTCTTTCTATATCATGGAAGCTTTTCAGAGCACAGTAAAGCAACCAAGGTGCCTAGAGAACAACCCCCACAGTCTTGCTGCCTCTACACATGGATAACCATGAGTATTTGCTTCTGTGGGTGAATATACCACCATTTCCCCTGACAACCTCGCTCCAGGCACAGTCTTTAAGTATGCAAGTTCAAGCAATAGTAGTTTGTTTCCACAGGGCACAATGGATTTATCTGTGAACACAACTTCATCAGGTTAGATTTCACCAACTCATATACAAAAGGTTGTCCATCAACTACTTGGAATCCATTACATACTTTTGCTTAATCCTGCCAAACATTTTCATGACAGAAGGCGTTCCATCAGTGCAGGAGTTCCCTGCCTCCCCACTCCTGCCGTAGCCCAAACTGCCCCCCCCAAAATGCTGCTCTGAGGCACAGAGGAGCCCCAGGAACAGCTTGAGGGGAATCAACAGTGAAAGGAAGGAATCAGTGAAAATTGTCCTGCTTTCTATAAATGATGGTTGGGAGCGCAGAAGCATTACACCTATACGATCCACAACAGAAAACAAATCCCTTTATGGGCACTTGCCTAGAGAAGTGGAGCTATATCATCATGAACCTCATTGCCACTTCCGCAATGTCATTTTTGTCACTCATTTGTCCCTATTGCTTCAGGGGGGTTTTCAGGGTTTTTTTCTCCCAATGTGTGTTGGTCTCTTTAGTAGTTCCAGAGGGAGCAAAACACATGTGGAAAGGGAGGGACACATCAAAGCAATCGGGACAAACAAGTGACAAAAATGACAGTGAGGAAATGGATATGTCTAAAATCTACCAGCAAGTCTTGTCTCATGTTCCATCTGACACAGGGTATAACTAACAGGGTAAGACTAACCAGACCTTCCCTGTTGCAAACTTAGGCCCCGTTCACATGGAGCATTTGCCCCACTGAAGGCACGGTAGCCCTGCGGACTTTCCGTGCGCAATCGTGCCAGCACATCTGGGAGGTGTAGCACTCCCATGGCCAACCCACGGCTTCCTGTGGAAAAGGCAGAGTAAAAAACTACTAGGGTCGAAGTACTAGTTTCCGGAAATCCCGGGGCAAAGGCCGGTGGTGTCTGATTGCAGGAGCGCCAGTATCCCGTGGCTTCCAATGCCTGCCCATGTCCCGGGGTTTCCGGATGTTGTAAGTTTCCATGGGATGTGCACCAATGCTGAATGACGCTGTGTGATCGGCGTGCTGCGCCGGAGCGTGGCAACCCAGTAGCCCATGTGATCGGGCTACCTTGCCTTATTTTGCTCCAGGGCGAACTGCCACGCCTCCCCCCCGCATTTTCTGGCCCGTATGACTGGGGCCTTAGAGTGGTTGAACTGCCTCTTTCAAGAAATTTCTTTGACTCCCTCCCATTAATTTATGAAGGCCCGTAAAATCTTTCCACGATGTGTGCTTTGACAATTCAGAACTTAAAAATTTGGTTTTGATTCATTTTTGCTGATTAGTTTTGTTTTAATTTGTTGGTATTTTTAAACACTGATTACTATTTGGTTTTAAGTTTTTAAATGTCAGATTGTGAATTTTCCATAAAAAATTCAGTTCTTTTTTAAAAAATCATTGTAATAAAAATTATAATGCATTTTAATAACCTCCTTCAAAAGCAAGTCTATTACACCACCTTTTCATAGGTAATTTCTACCTACTTCTGTAGTAAAGTTTTTCTTTTCTGGAAAGTTTTAGGATTTTGTAAAAACTGAAACATTTCTAAAAGCTAGTTCTAAATGCTTTTTAATGGCTGGGTTAGAGAATTAAGGAACAGAAGATGATCAGTTGTGACTATGGGGAACATTGTCAGGGGAAATTAGCAGCTCCAAAAGCCATGTGAACGTCAGAACACAAACACATGAGTACTCCATTTTCCTCTCTGCTGAGTGCTTCTTGTATGGTATTAAAAGTAGAGTCAAAACTGAAGTGAAGTCTCAAACTGGTGACACCAATGACTTGCAGTTGGTCACCTATCCATTTTTTACCTAATCAGTTACCTAGACTATAACCTCTAACAGGAGAATGGCTCAGGGTAAGTATCTTAACTCTTTGCCAATATACTTCTAAGTCATCCCATGTCACTTTACATTTGGTCCCACAGGAAAAAAATAAAACAAAAACAGGTACTTTTCTCTCCCCCTGCCCTGAACCAAAAGCAGCTGGGGAGGTCTATTTAGTGGAAGAAAACCAGCAGAGAAGAATTAAAATGCCAGTCTCCCTTGGAAGTTGCAGCTGCACTAGTTAAAAATAAAATCTGTGTGAGATTACATGTGATTGTTAAAGCCATGAGCAGCTTAAACCTAAGAATCAAAAAGCTCCAGTGTGTTCAAATATCACCAACACAGAGAAGCTTTTTAACAGAATTGTGTTTGGGTTAGATATTTTCTCTTTACAGTACTGCAAAGTTATACTTGGCTTCAGACTTCCAGGGCAAGAGCTTCAAAATGCCTCCAGCTCATAGTCTGTAACTCAATGATACAATTTAGACCCATTGTGAAAATGCCAAAATCTACCTATGCATATTCTCGATTTTTTTTAAAGTGAGAGTAAGAAATCTGTTTTAGTCATTTTTGTAGGTTGCATCACCAAAAAATACTCCAGTATCCTGGGACATACACCCCCATTCTCAAACTGAAAACACTATTTTTAAATTAAAGGAACAGAGGAAACCTGCATAAAGTGAAGTATCTGCAACTGATAAGGTAAAATCTCTCCTTATATATAATTCTGTTTTGGTCATGGACTCCCCTGAACATTCCAGTACGCTCCAAAATCAGTTGGCTGAATGATCTGTCATTCAGAGGGTCTCCCTATCCACTGGCTGCATTGCCTGAGTCCTGCCTCCAATATTTTAAACAGTTTGCTGTTCCTCTCCCCCCCCATAGCCAGTCAGAACACAGAGGTCATTTGCATATGTGGCCTGATTGGCATTTGCCTCTAACATTCTAAACAGTCTGCTGTTGCTGTTGGGAGTCCTGATGTAAAATACATATCCCAATCTCCCTGTGGGGCCTGGAGATCTCCCAGAAATCACTGTGTTCCCCAGCCACAGCACATCATTTCTCCCACAGAAAATTTCCCAGCTATCACAACTGATGTCCAGATGACCAAGATCAGTTCTCCTGGAGGCAATGGCTGCTTTGGCCAGTGGGCTCTGTGGCATTATACCCTGTTGAGGTCCCTCCCCAGGCAACCCTGTAACTGGCTATGGAACTGTTTTCCAGACTCTTGGAACCAAGAAGACATGGCATAGGAGGAGGTGCTTTTCTACCTTAGCTGCAATTGCATAGCCCCAAATTAACATAAGTCAGGGGTGGAGGGAACCATACTTGTTATCATGAGGTTGTCCTCCCATACTACCCAGTTGGGCAGCAAAATGACTTGAGACAGCCCTGCCTTACAGCTAAGCAGAAGGAAATAAACATGGCTTGCCTCCCTCTATTTTCCCCTTCCCTCTGCTGCCTCACCAGCCATAGCCAGGACACTCACCTGAAGCTTCCTTCTAGAGCTCGTTGTATTTCTTCCCGCAGTGGGCCTTACTCCTAGTAAACTATAAAGCCAAAGTAAACTACTGATACACAAGCAACAAACTCTACAGAGGGATTTCTTTCTTCCCTTAGATAATCAGAATTAGGGATATTAGAATACTTTGGCTGCTACTAACTAATTGAAACACATTATTAGCCACAGGCATTCTGTAGTGGACCTGGTTTCATATGCCAAGGATCTACAGAACCATTGATGGCAAGTGAGAATTTTTACCCAGACTGACTGGTAATCCACCTATCCTTCCTTTATCTCCTCTGCTTGCTCTAAATGCCCAAGCCAAGACACTTATGTGGGTACTGGTGTATCTGCAGTGGGAGAAAGATGTCTCTATGAACACCATATTACATACAACTATTAATGGCAAATTATTTTTGCACCTTCTTGATTTTATCTCCAGCATACCATACTTGTTGGCCAGCTATAAGCCTCATATATGTTCTCTTTCTACTTATACGGCATGCAATTGAGGATCAAACTTCACATGATCCCCAGTTGTGTGATTCTTCCCCTTACAGGACCCACATCTTTTCTTCTATGGAAAAAAGGAAAAATACATAAGGAACAGGAAGGGAAAAGGTAAAGCAATCCCTTGTCTCCTCCATCTTGCTAATGCTCATGTCTTCCGGGGCTGCTTGGTGTTAAAGAAACAAAGCCTCGACAGAAAAAAAAATCATGCAACCAATCATCCCATGCAGATTCACTGGAAACAATATGATTTCTGTCTAAGTTAAATGGGGATTTAACAGGCTAAGCTTTCAAGGAAGTGTTTTCAAAGAGCAGGGAATAGACTTTCCTTCTAAATCTGTTAACATAGTTTTAACTGATAGAATTATGTTCTCATCATAATGTACATAATAGCTTTTCTTGAACACTATGACTTTCAAAAATTGAAATCCTATTTTTCCAGAAAGGCAACTACTGCTGCCAATACAGTTAATGTTGTTGTTTATGAAGCAAACTCCAAGTCTCTCTCACACCCCCACATAGGACTTGGCGAATCCATGGGATGAATATTCCACTCCCCTTAGCATTGTCTCATCTCCCATGCACTTCCTCAAATCCCACCCACCCCTCTCCCTAAATGAAGTCTGAATTTCCTCCCCATAGGATTGCTGTATGTCCGATTGCTTCCTTCTTCTCCAGCTTAATTCAAAAATCCTCCCAGTATTGTTCTAGTCCGCTTCTAAATCCATTCTTCTTTCCATCAGCATTGTTCTCATCAGGACAAGAGCCCATCCCTTGTTTCCACTAAATTCAACAGCAAATACTGATTTCCTACGTGTTCCTATTATTTGTAAAAGTCAACGCCCATGTTTTCCACTCATTTGCACATTTAGTAATGCCCTCCCCAAACCCAAAATTTAGAATCCTGATGTACCATGTTGCAAAGTTCACAGCCAACTGAGGGTAACCTAAAATTGTTCACCTCCAATTTTAAGGTCAGTTGAGTTGAAAATAAATATAATATTAGAGTGAGAGTGATAGAGAGAGCAAACTCTTAGCAGTATGGGATATGTTTCATTTGTCTTCACAATTTCAGTAGCAGATGTTCATACCAGTAAACTGAGTGTTCAACCATTATACTTGTCTTTTGGCCAAACCTTAAGGAGGGATGCCCAATAAGGAGGCCTTTTTCTGACCTGTAAGGGCTGACCACTGTCCCCACAGCCTGCCCTTGTGCATCAGATGCTCCTAGTGGCTTGGCACAGCCAGAGACAATTAGATGCCTCTCAGCAGCACTATGGGGCACATCAGTTCCTCCTGCCCAGCTGACTGGCATGCAAGAAGCAGCACATCAGTTCCTCCTGCCCAGCTGACTGGCATGCAAGAAGCAGGACCCAGACTCAGCTCTGCTGCTGCTGTGTCTTTGATCTCCCTCCTGCTGGCCTCTTTGGGGAGCAAGCCCCTACAGTGAGTGTCTGCCACCCCAGTAGGGGTATTCACCAATAAAAAAAAAATACAGTTTCAGAACCAGGGTTTTTTTAGGCAGTGATTTCCACGATTGCTTCATTTTGGTTAGGTTATGGTGTCACCATATCAGGTTAGAAATCTGTGATATTTTTGGGTTCTGGATATTTGGGACCATTCTTTTTAATGTACAGCCAATTTTAGGGTCTGTGGAAGCAGTCATTGAATATACCAGCAGCAATATTGAATGGAATGCAGTCTTGCTTCTCCTTCCAAGACCTGCTGAATTTCCAAGTACATGCAATAAAGGGGTGCTGTTTTACTGGACCCCAAAGTAAGCAAGTATGCTCGCATGCACACAGCAGACACCGTTCTTTTCCATAGTCCAATTTGAGAGTCTGAGCCAGCAGTCATTAAAGACAACAACCCCAAAATCACCCAGAGTACAGTCATCCTTCTCCTTAAAAGACTTCCTCCCTCAAATTCCAAGCACTTGCAACCAGACCCCACAGTAGGTGAGTTTCCATGCACCTCTCTAGAGATTGCTGTGGAAGAGCGCTGTACACATCCCTTCCAAGGATCTGAATGGAAGGAAGGATGCTGTTGTCCAGGAAACCAGTGGTATCAAGGAGCAACTGGAGTGGATGCTACAGTCATTCTCTGTGGTTTGTCTCCAAATGCTATAGGCTGGGAGCACTATGCTCCTCCCTTGCCAGGATCCAATTGGTAAGAAGAATGCTTGCCATTGCTCAGGATAAACAAGATGAATCAGAGACACAACAAGCACATGTGCATGCTGCTGCTGGCTTGGTAATCAACTTGAAATGGAAAAAAACATGGATTTTTTTTGGGCAAGGGTACTTTCATCTCACTAAGAAACCCAGGTCCCGGTCACATGGGGCAGATAAAGCTGGGTGGAGGCATGGCTCTTTGCGCCGTCACAATTTGCCCCGCCATTACGTGATCCAATGCGATGGCGGTGAAGCAAATTTTTTCCCCATCGGCTGGTGCTTCCACACGAAGGAAATCCAGCAGCGGCCTGTCACAACCCATTTAATAGAAGACTTTTCCAGGTATTTTTAAACTCCGGATCTTCAGCGGTATGATACGGGTTGAAGACAGGTGTGCCACACCTGCCAGATGTTTCCATGTGATCGCACCCATATAATCCGCCCAGCATTCATTCCTATCATGCAGCAAATCCTCTGTGTGACCGGACCCCCAGATTCCTAATAGCATTCCAGGAGACTACTGTAATGACCTGAAACAGCCACACCTATGTACATTTTTGGCTTGGGAATTCTGTTTTCCACATCCCTACACCTCACCCTCTGGCCGGGCTGCTTTGGAGTTGCCACAACAGATAATGCAAACATTTATAACTGATCCATCAGAAATACAGCTTTTCTCCATGCAAACCATCTCAGGGTCCGGTCACGTGGAGGATTTGCTGCATGATAGGGATGAATGCTGGGCAGATTATACAGGCATGATCACATGGAAACATCTGGCAAGCATGGTGCACCCATCTCCAACCCGTATCATACTGCTGAAGATCCGGAGTTAAAAGGACCTGGAAAAGTCTTCTATTAGATGAGTTGCGACGGGTCGTTGCCAGACTTCCTTCGTGTGATCACTCCAGCGCGCTCCTCTTGCCTCGTTGGAGCACACCGGAAACACTCACCAATGGGAAAAGATCCAGTTCACTGCCATCGCATTGGATCACATAATGGTGGGGCAAATTGCGGCGGTGCAAAAAGCCACACCTCCACCCCGCGTTATCTGCCCCTTGTGACTGGGACCTTAATCTTCCTTGGTGATGCCCACAGCCAGCTTACCAAATACAGTATTATCAATACAGAAGCTTGTTAGAAAGGCACTGCAAATTTATTTAAAAGTAGCATAATTTTATAAACCAATTACTTTTTATTTTACTTTATTTATATCCTGCCTTTCTTCCTAATGGGGACCCAAAGCAAGTTACATCATTCTCCTCTCCTCTGTTTTATCCTCCCAACAACCCTGTGAGGTAGGTTAGTTAAGAGTATGTGACAGACTTAAGGTCACCCAGCAAGCTTCCATGGCAGAGTGGGGATGTGAACCTGGATTTCTCAGACCTTAAAACCACTACATTCTTTCTTTCAAGACCATCATTCTTTCAAGACAGCTCTGTTCAGTTAATTAGTAGAGGCAAAACTGGATTCTTAATTGTACAAATAGTTTTAATATCCATACAGACTATCCACAAATGGCTCTGTCGACAAAGAGCTGATCAAGGCATGAAGATCAAGGACAGTGAGAACAGTCTCACTCTCCCTTCATACATATGGAATCTGTGTACAGTCAATACATGTTTATCAACAATCTGGGTGGCTCAGGCTGAGCCGGCTGAAACTAAACCCAGCGAAGACAGAGGTCCTGTGCCTGGGTCGGACCGGTCGGGGGTTGGGGTTCCCACTTCCGACCTTCAATGGGGCACCGCTGGTGCCAGCGCTGGAGGTTAGGAGTTTGGGAGTACTCCTGGACCCCACACTAACTATGGGAGCCCAGGTGGTAGCCACTGCCAAATCGGCCTTTTACCATATTCGGCTGATTCGGCAGTTGGTCCCGTTCCTTGACTGCGAGGACCTGGCCACGGTTATCCACGCAACGGTCACCTCGAGGCTAGACCACTGTAACGCACTCTACATGGGGCTGCCTTTGGGGCAAATCCGGAGGCTGCACTAGTGCAGAATGCTGCAGCCAGGCTGTTGGTGGGCATCCCCAGGTGGGAGCACATCCAGCCTGTGCTGAAAGCGCTGCACTGGCTGCCTATAGCATACCGGATCTGCTTCAAAGTGCTGGTGCTTACCTTTAAAGCCCTATATGGCCAGGGTCCAACATACCTAAGGGACCGCCTTTCCCCACATATGCCCCAAAGAGCACTTCGGTCTGGGTCACAACATCGCCTGGTAGTCCCTGGCCCTAGGGAGAGCCAGTTTGGTGTAGTGATTAAGTGCATGGACTCTTATCTAGGAGAACTGGGTTTGATTCCCCACTCCTCCACTTGCACCTGCTGATGTGACCTTGGGTCACTCACAAGCTCTGGCACAGCTGTTCTCTCAAGGATGGTTTGTGTTAGAGTTCTCTCAGCCCCACCTACCTCACAGGGTGTCTGTTGTGGGGAGGGGAAGGGAAAGGAGTTTGTAAGCCGCTCTAAGACACCTTTGGGGAGTGAAGGGCAGGGTATAAATCCGATCTCTTCTTCTTCTTCTAGGGAGGCCAGGCTGGTGGCAACCAGGGCTAGGTCCTTTTCAGTGGCGGCTCCTACCTGGTGGAATGAGCTCCTGGATGAGATCAGGGCCCTGCGGGACCTCTCACAGTTCTGCAGGGCCTGTAAGACAAAGCTCTTCCGTCAGGCTTTTGAGTAGGAGCCGTCACTCCCTCTGCCGCTATTTCTATCATCTTATGCGGTGGATGGAGGGGACAGCTGAGGAAGATCTATCTGGGCCTGCTGTGACCAATACCACCGGATGGGGCCAAATAACACCGAATGGCAGCCTCTGTGAGTCTGACATCATTGGGTTGAGCTGAGTGAGTAACTGTTGGGCACTTTACTGTGAATACCTTTCTGGAATGTTTTATCTGTTTTATATGTTTTAAGCTGTTTATCTTTGGCCATTAGTTGCCTCATTGCCGCCCTGAGCCCGTTCGCGGGGAGGGCAGGGTAAAAATGGAATAAATAAATAAATAAATCCTTGGGGGAAAATCAAACCAACAAAACAAACCTTGATCAAATCTTACCATGAGACATGTGGTG
Organism: Gekko gecko; assembly: GCA_029375565.1. Lineage (NCBI taxonomy): Eukaryota > Metazoa > Chordata > Lepidosauria > Squamata > Gekkonidae > Gekko > Gekko gecko. Next base: position 58,916,881 of record JAPDNY010000011.1, on the reverse strand, counting down.
GAGCCGGTAGTATGAAAAAAATCTACTCCAAAGAATATCAAATACCAAGTTTATGGTGAATCCCATGGCAATTCCAATTTATTTTATTATTTATTTATTTATTTGATTTAGATCCCGCCCTTCCATGTGGGCTCAGGGTGGCGAACAAGGGCATAATGCCAAACATTAAGATTAAAACACTGAGGCAATGCCAAGAATGAATACTAAAACCATAAATAAGATATAAACTAAAAAAATAAAACAGCGGTCCCATTCTGCTCTATAGTGCATTCATGTATCATTGCACCCATAATATCCTGTGGGGCTGAAATCCCGTGCCGGGGCCAGTAAGCCTCAAGATGACAATGCCATGATGGTATGATGGTGATGAAGGTGGTAATGGAGGTGGTGGCGGCCCCTACTCGAAGGCCTGGCGGAAGAGCTCTGTCTTGCAGGCCCTGCAGAACTGCATAAGGTCCCACAGGGCCCTGATCTCCTCTGGGAGCTCATTCCACCAGGTGGGGGCCACCACCGAAAAGAGACTCACGTTTTTCCAATGTAATTTTTTTTAACTTCATAACCAAACAGTACATAACCAAACAGTATGAATGATCCATAAAACAGCGTCAACTGTGGAAGCAAACAAATGGCTTTCATAGTTTCATGGAATAGGAAACGGCCTTCCGTCCATATAACAGAAACACCTTGGAATAACACTTGCTGAGGTAATTAATAGTATAAAATATTCGTAATAGAATAATGAACACAAGCAGCAATATGAGGGGAAAACACAAGAACAAAAAACAAAACAAGGAAATTTATTCATAACAACACCAAGAAAGTCTGAGCCAGTCTAAATCTATAGAAGCATGATTCAAGCCAACCGAAAGAGGAGTACAATTAGTCCTTACAGGAAAGAGTATGGGGAAACATCATGCTTCCTCTATTCCACCTCTCTCATATCTACAAGAAACAAAAGTTAACTGCGATGTCCAAACCTATGGATTGTACTCTGCCCTCCAGTTTAGAATTCTTACCACTTACACTATGGGTGGAAATCCTGACTTGGAGGGCACATATCAAAATAAACTTTGTGGCTCAGGAAAAAAAATGACAAACTATGCTTTGTCACGAACAAGGAAGCATTTAATTGCCAAGTTCTGTGCAAGAGGTGGAGAAGTAGGAAGAAATGTCAGTTTGGTCCCCTTCCATGCTCATTTGTATGATATGAAGCTATGAGCCTATTGACCTGACCTGGATGGCCCAGGCCAGCCCGATCTCATCAGATCTCCAAAGCTAAGCAGGGTCCACTGTGGTCCATATTTGGACAGGAGACCACCAAGGAATTCCAAGATTGCTTTGCAATCTCTTGCCTTCAAACCCCTACAGGATCACCCTAAGTCAACTGCAACTTGACATCACTTTACACAGCATGATCGATGCTAGTGTTCAAGCATCAAAGACAACACATAACAAACAAGACATGAAGTCTAGCAATATAGGTGAATTTCTGATGTTCTACTGGAGTATGTGAGGTTATGATTGCCAGCTCTGGGTTGACAAATGCCTGGAGATTTGCAGGGTGGAGCCTGGGGAGGGTGGGATTTGGAGAGGGACCACAGCAGAGTGCATTGCCTTATGGTCCACCTTCCAAAGCAGCCATTTTCTCCAGGGAAACTGATCTCTGTTCTCTGGAGACCAGCTGCAATTGCAGGAGATTTCCACTCACCACCTGGAAACTGGTAACCTCATGTGACGGTGATTTTTAATATGACATTTCTCAAGTTGATATGTATTTACTTACAATGCTCTGCTGAACTGATTTCTCTAGCAACAATATCAATGGTGACTGAAATCCATTAACACTAAACCGGGACCTCTATCAGTGCTTTCAAGTCCTTCCTCAAAACTTGTCTTTTCCTCAATGTATTTGGCTTATTCCCCTTGTTCTCTATTCCATCAAAGTACATACATCTCAAGTGAATACTTATTCTTCTCCCATTAATCCCCATCTGCACCTCTGCTGCCTCTCTTGCTGACTCCCTTACGACAAAGTTTAGATTATCTCCCTTAAGCACAGATCACTCCTCTTGTACTTTGCAAAGAGTTGTGCTCATTGACTGTGTTATATAAATAGGAATTCTAATGTTCCTGTTAACAGCAGGGATGTTTCCTGGCCACTATTCCAAATAAGCAAAAGCTCTGGAATCAAGAGGACCCTCTTTCACCTCTGGCTGTCATAGCCCACCTGTGCTTCACTCATAGCCCTTCAACAGCTGTCCTGGTTTTCTACTTGAGCTCTCTGTTTAATTTCACTTTGGCAGTTGGCGGACCAAGAATTTCCATGCAAGGTTTAGTGACAGGTGTACCTGCCATTTGCTAAAGCAAACCACCTGGAAGATGTTTAACTTTCATAAAAACCTTGCTCTTCAGATATTAGAGAAGAATCTACATGACCAACCATATTTTTTGCAATTTATAGCACGAGGTATCCACAAGTCTTATCTTAAACTCTCGATCATATAGACAATCGGCCAGAAGGGAACCAAGCAATGCTCATCTAAAGAGAGTAAAACACATAATCTCAGCATCATTTAACTGCCCAGGAAAAGGTTTTTTTTCAAAAAATCTCCTGTATTGCAGTATTATTATTCATTGGTCACTGTCCAGCACACAGTTACACACACTTAAACCCACCTGAATCAAGGGGGCTTAAGAGTACCTAACTCTGTGTTGGGCTGTGGCCATTAGGTACTGTTTTCACACTTCAGCCTTGTTAATAAAAGTATTGTAATGATTTTGCAGCATATCCAGAAATATGAATAGATATATTTCCTCCATTTTTATGAACTTTCATTTTGCCCTTGAGTCTTTCCCCCCCATGAGCTGAAGCCAGAGTATAAAACACAGACCAACCCTGAAAAGGAAGGAGCCTACAATCTGTATATGTTTAGCCTTTTATCCTTAATTGCTAAATGTATAATATATCACAGTGTCACATTTGAAGACAAATGTTTGGAAATTTTATGGGTATATGGCCTTCCCCGTAGGGTGTCTATTCTTGAAATAATTCAGATTAAGAGTCAAAGAGACCCTGAAATAAATGGTGTTTGGATAAGCCAAGCTAGTGAATCTTATAGCACATGCATCTTACCAACACCTACTGTATATGTTTTACAGGAAAATGAAATACAGTCAACTTGGATATGTGTTTTCTGTGTTTAAATAATAGTAATAAAGTAAAAGCCTTCCATGTACCAACTATACAGATTAATACACGGATAAATAATTAGGACTTTGGTTGAGGCAGCAGGGCCCCAGAGAAAAAGTGACACAGAGCCCTCTTGTTTATTTATTGAGACTGAAACTCAGTCTCAGAAGGGGGGAACTGTAGCTGAATTTCTTAATATCAGCCTGAGTGTCTGTCTAATTGACCATTAACAAATCAATGCTAATAGATATAGCTGATGCGACATTTTTGTAAACTAGAGTTGACCACTTCTCCAGTGTCCTTGGCTTTCCTTTGTATAAAAAGATTAATTTACATTATTCTATGGTTATTGTATTAACTCCAGCACCCATGGGTCTCCACAATGTGTTCTTGATGGGTGAAGGTCTGTAATATATGATAATGCTTGCTGATTTAGGGGTCACAGCCATACACTGTACTCCCATGCAGTCAACATAAAGTCAAAACAATTAGTTTATCTGCTAAAGGCTCCCAGATTCTCAGAATGAGCCTTGATATTGCATCTATGACTCTTTATCACATAACTTCCCTTCTTATCTATGTTCAGTGTAAAATCGTTAAGAGAGATTCTTCTGTTAAAATGTGTTAGCCTTATGTCAGCCATTTTAATTGAACCTATGAGTCCAGAGGGTATAAATTGCTAGAGATTTGTCACCTCTGGGCTGGCCAATGGCAACTCCTCATGAGACCTTGGTGACCAGCCCAGAATGTTCTATATTTCTGAACCTCTCAGGTTCCTACAAGTGCACTAATTCAAGTATTGGATTTTTTATGAAATTATTGTATGCTGAATATTGAAATGGTATGTATTCTATCTAAAACATTTATAATTGATGAAGTGTTTTCTGTCTTAAAAGCTTATACCGGACTAAAATAGTTTTGTTGTAGAACCATGGTCTCTTTCCATACTTGATTCAGGCCCTTGCCAGTCTCCATCCCACCAATAAAAAGAACTCAAGGGAACTAGGGTTCCAGAAATGGTCCTGGGATCCCAAATCCCACAAGGCCAACATATTATCATTAGTATAACTCTAGCTAATATATTAATAGTCTTTTTTTGTTAAGAAATCAGGATTTTTTGTGGGGGGCAATACAGAAATCCAAAACTAGTATTTAGTTACCTTTAAACAAAGCACAGATTATTAAATTTTAAACTTTCATTCTGCCCACCAGTGAAAATCTCTTAAGGAAAAAAAAGCTAATAAATCTGAACTAGAATATAAATACAGTTATTGGAAGTAAAACCTTTTGTTCCATGGGACTTAATTCCAAATAATGTTTGTGATAAGAGTTCTGACAAATTCTCCTTGAAAAATATTAAGGAAAAAAAATCAATGCATATTCTAACTTTGCTTCTATTTCTGCCTATTTTTGCTCCTAAAGCTCTGTCTCTAAAAATCTCTAAAGGACTTCCTGAAATAATCACATATAGGGGCTCTTACTTGTGAAAGTTCATTCACTGTATTGAGCAATTTTACAAAAACCCATATTTTTTCTAAAATTGTAACTTCTAAATCTTTAAGATTGGAGCCAGTGTTAGATCAACTGCTAGGAAATAGAAATTGTGAGCCTCAAAAGTAAATTATGAGGGTTGGAATCCATAGGATATTGAACCTAAACACACACTGGATATGACATTCACCTTAAGTTTATTACAATAAATTCTAGAAATTGCTAAACATTGAGGTAGGAATAGCTTCATATGCATTTCAGAAAAGTATACCTCCTACTGCTAAAGTAATAGTAACAGGCAGAAAAGTATTTAAACAAGCTATAAACACTGTAAAATTTCATAGTAGTTGCAAAGGCTGCATCACTACACTGCTCTCTTAATTGAAACCTACCTTTCTATAGTAATGAAAAAGTAATAGAATTTGAATAATAAGATTTCTTAATGTAGATTCTGTGGAAAAGGAAGGAGGAGAACCACCTTTGGGGAAACTTCAGATTGAAAAATGAAAAGAAACCAGCCTGCAAACTAAGATCCCCTTTTATTTTCTGCACAGGTGCCAGCTCTTGAGCTGACACCCAATTTATTACTCTGTCAACTGGCTTATTAGAGTTGACACAAATCGAGCTGAAATACGCCTGACATGCCACAGTCAGGCTTTTTTTTCACACTTTTGTACAAAGCCAAACTTTCCACGATGTGGCGGAAAGGGGAAGGAAGCAGTGGGAGTTCTATTCCCTGCCTTCTCTCAGCAATGCAAACTTAATCCTCCCTATTCTCAATATGCAAAAGCAGCTAACCTAGGGCTAAAAACAATTCCCCAAAAATGACATAGTTGGAACACTAACATCAGACACTGGAAAGGCCTTCAGTACAGGAACTAGCACCTACATTTTTAGCAAATACTCTGACTAGACTGGTGTTACTTTTCTGGTAGCCCGGCCAATTAGAACTTTAATATGGTCCAGTCTCACACACACAAAAGATAAAAGCATTGCCATGGGATTCACAATGATCAATGAGCAGAACATAACGAATGCTAGCTCTGGTACAAATTTTACACAAGATTTCCCAACAGCGATTTTTATACCGTTGTCCTGCCAAATATTGTGTGAAAGTGCTCAATGAAATGCATCACCATGACTTGCTTAGATTTTGACAAAACAAAATTGGAAATTGTGGTTTCAAGTGACTTTGTTGGCCATCAGTTGTATTACATCCAACCCTATAAACCATGGCTTGTGTCCCTGTTAGGGATGTGCATTCACATCTACACAAACTGAAAATATACCTGAAAAAAACCCTATCAGTATTTTTCCAGTATATTGTGGCATCCCAAATGTATCCAGGTTTTCTTGGGAAAGTTGAAAAAAAATCCTATAAAAATCCCAGATATATTTGGGGATTACCAGTAGATCAAATTACCAACATTCGGTGGATTATGGAGAAAGCAAGAGAGTACCAGGAAAAGATCTACTTCTGCTTCATTGACTATGCTGAAGCCTTTGATTGTGTGGATCACAACAAACTATGGCACGTCCTTAAAGAGATGGGAGTACCAGACCACCTCACATGTCTCTTGAGAAACCTGTATAAGGGTCAAGAAGCAACAGTTAGAACAGGACATGGAACAACTGATTGGTTTAGCATAGGAAAAGGAGTACGACAAGGATGTATATTATCCCCTTGCTTATTTAATTTATATGCAGAGTACATCATGCGAAATGCCAGCCTGGATGATTCAGAAGCCGGAATTAAGATTGCTGGGGAAAACATCAACAACCTCAGATATGCAGATGATACCACTCTAATGGCAGAAATTGAAGAGGACCTAAAGAGCCTCTTGCTGATGGTCAAAGAGGAGAGTGCAAAGGTTGGCTTGAAACTCAACATCAAAAAAACTAAGATCATGGCATCCGTCCCCATCACTACTTGGCAAACAGAAGGAGAAGTTGTGGAAGCAGGCATTTTCTTCAAATACAACGATAAGAAAGAAAGGATTGACTCTGTCACAAAGGCTAAAGACTTTCTGGAACAGTTGCAAAAGCCAGAAAAGCCAGCAAAGCCTCGGGAGGATGACGATAAAGAAGATAGTGACCAGAGAAGCCATGGAGAAATTTCATCATCATCTACTGAAGAAGAATATGACTCAGAATTAGGGACAGCGGCCCCTAAAACTCCTAAAGCCAACCGAGACTATAATCTCAGAAAAAAGAAAGATAAACATTAACTTTTATCTCTAGAGCTTGAATTTAACCTATTTTTAGCAGATTCTCAGATGTTCCTTACAAAATGTCGATAATGGAAAAAGTCCTGCAGACACCGGAAGAGAAGAGAGGAGGGACTTCCGGTCCAGACAGCCCCCCCCAAGAGCTTGCTGTCAATCAACAGGAAAAGGAGATGCTGTGCCCCCTGCTGGAACAATTGCAGAAAATCAACGAAACTCTGTTCAAAATGGAAAGTGTTCTCATCAGTCGACAGAAACAGATATCGGAAACAACTAGAAAGATGATGGAGATCGAACAGAAATCGAATCTGATTCTAGGTTTCCAGGGCGTTAAAGAAGAAGAGAAAGAAGATCTCAGATTTACCTTGACAAATGTCTTGGCACCCCTAACTGGCAGTGAAGCGATAAAGTTAAAAGAAGAGGTGGATAAGGCTCCCAAAGCCTATTCCGCTTTTATAAAAGAAAATATTCTGCCAGTAGAAGGGGATGTTGAGCATAGCAGGCAACAAACTGGAGATCTAATTTCATCTGAAGAGTTTATGGAGCCCTGGAAGCTTGAAGGCCAGAAGTTTAAGGAAAAAGAGAAAAGAAAGAAGACGGATTTCATCTTCAAAATACAGAAACTTCTGAAGAGACACGCCAGCAGGGAGGAAGATGCAGCATTCAAAACTGGGACAAGTGAAGAAGACAGCAGCCCAGGGGAAAGTGGTGATGGAACGGAAGACTTCAAAGCTAAAATGGACTCAATTCATAACTGGAAGAGATTTAAAAAGAAGATACTTTGAGGACTGTTCGTGTAACATCTGGAAGGAGCTGTTTAATTACTAACCCCAATGGACTTTACTAACTGCATTAACAGAGTGACTTTGGACTTTGCAATAGTTAAAAAGAAGATCTTCTAACCATGATAGATGCCAAAATTGGTATTGGTTATTAACCTAAACTAACCCTCACTAACAGAAAAAAATTTCACTCCATCTTTTTCTTTCTCCATCTGTCTACCCTTCCCGTTTCTTATAAAAAGAATAAAATTCTCTCTTTTTTAAGAGAGTTTTACAAAAAAAAAAAAAGATGTTCCTTATATAGTTAATGGTTCCGGATGTATTTACTAACTTTTCCCATTTATACTGCACTTATATAGTATTAAGGCTCAAAAAACGATTGTAAACATTATATGATCACCGCTTCTTGGGTTTTTAGTTGTTATCTATACTTTCTCCAATAGTTTGTAGTTGACCTTTCCCTTGATTTCTGTGTAGTTTTTAGAAAAGCAATAAAAATGTAAAAAAAAGAGAGAGAGAGAGAGAGAAGTTGTGGAAGCAGTGACAGACTTTATGTTCCTGGGATCCAAGATCACTGCAGACAGTGACTGCAGCCATGAAATTAAAAGATGCCTGCTCCTTGGGAGGAAAGTGATGGCAAACCTAGACAGCACAATAAAAAGTAGAGACATCACCCTGCCAACAAAAGTGCATATGGTCAAAGCAATGGTATTCCCAGTAGTAATGTATGGCTGCAAGAGTTAGACTATAAGGCAGGCCAAGTGCCGAAGAATAGATTCTTTTGAATTATGGTGCTGGAGAAGACTCTTGAGAGTCCTGTGGAATGCAAGGAGATCAAATCAGTCAATCCTAAAAGAAATCAACCCTGACTGTTCCCTGGAAGGCCAGATACTGAAGCTGAAGCTCAAATACTTTGGCCACCAAATGAGAAGGGCGCACTCACTGGAGAAGACCCTGATGCTGGGAAAGATAGAAAGATTGCTCCCACCTCTCAGCTGTTTGTTGGGCTTCTACTGCAATCCCTTTAAAGTTTAAAGGGACTGCAGAAGATAGCCTGAGGATCAGCTGAGCCAGGAGAGCAGACTGCTCCCGCCAGCTCAGCTTGGGGCTGGCTTTGCATGCAGCCTGGTTTAAACCGGACTGCAGGAGAAGCCATCCCACCCAGTATCTGCACACAGAGGGGGGATTGCTCCCTGCAGCATGCAGATCCTGGGTCTGGCTTCTCCTGCAGCACGGTTTAAACCAGGCTGCAGAAGCTAAGCCAGTCCCAAGATTGGGCTGGCTTTTTTTAAAAAAAAAATAGCATTTTTCTTCATGGGTCTATTGGATCTGAAAAAATTCCAAAAAGATTTCCAAAAAAATCCCAGATCCGAATGCTGTATCAGCATTGGGAACTGGAATTTTCCAGAAACACCAAAAACACCAATAGACCCAAACTGAAAAATACTGGGGGGGGGGGGACTGCACACCCCTAGTCACTGTTCCAGTCTTGGAGGTTGACTGAACATAAAGAAGGGAGTCTAAAGTGAACAAAAATAACTGAAACATTGCAATAGCTGTCTTTCAGTTTTCCAACATATTCACTCCTCCAACCCTCAACCCAGACACAGCTTAATTCCCACCCCAACCATTGCTGCTGTTTTTATGTTAAAGAAAATGACCCTCTGAAGATACAAGCAATGACCTCCTGCAACACACATTTCTACCATCATGTTTAAACACTCCCTCAAATTATTTACTATGGGATGCAGTTATAAGAGAAGGCAGAAGGAGGAAAGCAACACGGCACAACATAACTTCAAAACAAACTGTAATGTGCCTGGTACTGAGTTCAGCCAAGAGAAGCCAAAAAAAGTGAGCTTTTGGCATCCTTATCCTTTGATACAGCCAATCAATAGTAAGAGACCTGTTTTAGCAATAGTAAAAATGATATTTGTGCAAGGCTGAGCAATCTGGAATCCCATCTAGGAATACTAGTGGGGGCAGGTGAAGAGACAAGGACCATAATTCATAGTTTGATGCAGCATCAGAATCAAGTCAATATCTGTGAACATAACCTAACCTTCCCCCAAAAGCCATAGTTGAGGCATCAGTAAAAGTAGCTTAATTACCCGCTAAATCAAGGGATGTCAAACATACAGCCCGTGGGCCAGAAGCGGCCCCTGCAGGACTCCTATCCAGCTCTTGTCTACTTCCTGCTTTCTGCATCACAGCTCGCTTTTGCCCAGCTCTCTCCTCTCCTGCTTCACAGAGGAGAGAAAGAAAGCTAAGCCCTCCTTCCCTCAATTGGCTGAGTGCTCCTTCCCCCTTCTCCTTGGGGGGGGGGGAGAGAGAGAGAGAGAGAGAGAGAGAGAGAGAGAGAGAGAGAGAGAGTCCCATGGCACCTTTAAGACCAAATTAAGCTTCATTCCAGGTATAAGTTTTTGTGTGCAAGCACACTTCTTCAGAGGGAGGGAGGGTGTAATGTATCCACCCAAGAACATGTGCTCAGGACAGCCATGTGCTCAGACTGGTTCAAACCGGCCGCCATGCGGCCAGGCGAATGGCCTGAGCTTCGCTCCCAAAGACAATGGACTGTAGGATCCTAGCTCCCTTCCAATTGGGGATCCAGAATCCTTGGATATAACTCAATCACTGTAAATAGCCCAATCACGGGGTATGGTGTGTGAGGGGCATGGGTTTCCTTGGGAATAAAAGCCAGTCTGAGAGCCAGCTTCTCTTGTCTTGTTCTTCAACTAATAAAGTATGCGGGAGCTGAAATCACTCGTCAGTCTCAGTACTTTTCAGAGGGGGAGTGAAAGAGCCAGAGAGATGACAAGAGAGAAAGAGGCAGACGGACAGACAGAGGCAAACACAGAGAGAGAGATCCCCCTTTCTATTTCTAACAGATGGGGGGGAACCTAACAGCGCAGCCTGCCATGTTTATTAGCAAGAGTCCGGGAGGGAGGGAGAGTCCTGTGGTATCTTTAAGGCCAACAAAGTTTTATTCCAGGTAAAAGCTTTTGTGTACAAGTACATTTCTTCAGAAGGAGGAAGGGAGGGGGAGTGAAAGAGCCAGAGCCAGAGAGAGAGAGAGAGAGAGAGAGAGAGAGAGAGAGAGAGAGAGAGAGAGAGAGAGAGAGAGACCTAACAGCACAGCTTGCAATCTTTATTAGTGGAAGGGATCCACTATTCGGAAAATTACGTTATTAGGGCTTTCCCCTCAAGAGCTTTTGGAAATGGGTGGCGATCAAGCCAAGCTAGCAGTTAGGCAGAGGATTGAAGACACCGAACGCCAATTGGACCTACAGGCGTCCCCCGCCTTTATAGCGCCACATAGTAGCAAATATATTGTTGCTCAAGCCTCATATCTATCTGTTCTGGAGTCTAATAAACTTAGGAGGGCATATACTTTGGCTAGATGCTCCGCTTTACCGTCTGCAGTTCTTGAGGGTAAATTCAAGAAAATCCCCCGAAATGAGAGGCTATGCATGTGTGCGTCTGGGGAGATCGAATCTCAGGAACACGTGTTCCTGAGGTGTCCATTATATACTGAGGCTCGCACAAAGCTCATCGACCCTCTCTTGGTTGGCCTCTCAGATCAGGATAAGATAGAGAAACTGTTATCTAACTTTGACCATACAGCGCTGCATCAGATAGCGAAATTTTGTCTCCTGGTTGTAAAAGCCCATCAGCGTCCAGGCAGCCATTTGGGTTAGGATTACCCGATCCTAATTTTACTGGTTTTATTTTTTTATCATCGTTATTTTATCCTTTTTAAGATCTAATTTTGTCCCACATTTTATCGAACCTTTGGTTTTACTGATCAAAATGCTTGTGCAATTTTATTCTTATTAACCTTGTCTTATCTTAACAGTAAAAGCTCATCAGCGTCCAGGCAGCCATTTGGGTTCGACTACCCGGACCTAATTTTATTGGTTTTATTTTTTTATCATCGCTATTTTATCCTTTTTAAGATCTAATTTTGTCCTATACTTCACCGAACTTTGGTTTTACTGATCAAAACGTTTGTACAATTTTATTCTTATTAACCTTGTCCTATCTTAATAGTTTTACCATCTGGGTACTATTTGTTTTTGTAATTTATTGACATGGTAATTACTTGTAAGTAGGGTTGTATACCGCTGGCTGTATGCCGTGACAATAAAATTCATTCATTCATTCATTCATTCATTCATTCATTCATTCATTCATTAATGGAAGGGAGCAAGAGGCCAGTAGCACTTAACAACTAACAAAATCTGTGGCAGGCCATGAGCTTTCATGAGTCATTGCTCACTTCTTCAGATACAGCTAGAATGTGAGTCCATCTGTCCTTATATCTTGGAGAGTGAAGTGATTTCAGATGTCTCAGTTCAGTCCGGGAGAACACATTGTCTTGAGCTTCATTATCCATTGCAATTCAGCAGTCTTGCTTTCTAATTTCCCTTTGAAATTCCTTTGTAAGAGAACTGCTACTCTTAAGTCAGCAACTGAATGTCCTGGAAGGTTAAAATGTTCCCCCACTGTTTTTTGAATGTTGTGGTTTCTAATAGCAGTAGAAAGAGTAAGAGTCTAGTAGCACCTTAAAGACTAACAAAATTAGTGGTAGGGTATGAGCTTTTGTGAGTCATTGCTCACTTCTTTAGCCTTATTTCCATTTATTCTTTGTATCCTCCTGTACCAAACTAAGACCTAGGTTTCTTGTCTCATTACCAATGTTGATATCACACCTAATCTAATCAAGCCTGCTATTGCCATTCAGCATCTGAAATCATCTTTATAAAGTTTATATCTCTGGTACTTAGAGCTGTCCTGGCAGCGGGGGTGGGTGGGAGGGAGCCATCCAGGAGTGTGGGGGCAGGGCAATGTCGCTGTGCTTTATGTGGTTGGTGTGATGATGTCACACAAAACTGACATCATCATGCTGGGGAAATCATGCATCAATGCTCTAGCATTTTGGCCAAAACTCTAAGGTTAGCATAAAGTTTTTGGCCAAAATGCTACAACATCAACATGTGACATCCCCGGCATAACGACACCACTTCTGTGTAACATCATTGTGCTGACCTCATTGATATGTGATGAGCCTCTTCAGGGGTAGGGCTTTCCCTGCTGGCCAGCTGCAGGCAGCAGATTGAAGCCCTGAAGACTGGGAGATCCCTTGGCTGGATCAGGGGTCTGGCAACCCTACCAGTACCTTGTGTTATGTTTTATGGTACATGTGGCCTGGCCTGACAAAGTGACATTTATGTCAGATTCGGCTTTCATAACACATGAGTTTGACACCTCTGTTCTAAATAGCCTGAAGCATCTAGGAAGAGAGACAAATTCTTGGGAACATATCTTTGAAGCCCAGTGCTGAGTGTCCTTTTCTCCCCTGTTATAGGTATTTAAGTTTTAGAATGACCAGGACCAAACCAAGATATGGTTTACTGTACTTGTTTATTTAAATTATATTTTCTTTAAATAGATTATTAAAGTAGAATTTGGTATTTCTGTAAGCTGCTTTATGTTACTATTCTGAAGGAAACTAACTAAATAAAATTATACAAATCCTTTAGAAGTTATCACTGTCTGGTGTGCTGAACCCATTTCATACAATTAAAGGTGCAGAGTTACACCTTTTATGTCCACTGAAGTCAGTTAGATGGGTGAAACTCTTCTTAGGACTGTACTGTTAGAGCATGATTCCATGCATATTTAATCAGAAGAAAGTCCCCTTGAGTTAATTAAATGATGGGGAGAGGTAAACTACAACTCCCATAAAATTCTGCAAAAACATGCATTTTGGTAACATGGACTTAGTGGAACACAAAATAACTGACTGACTGGTTTGTTCACCCATTATCTGAATTATTGGCTGCAGAGTGGTACACGGCAATGAAGGGTTTCTGGGGGGAACTAGGACTCTTATTGGATTGTATGAGAACACGCACGTGTGAAATGCTCTTGATTGAACTGTACTCTTTAAATACAGTACAAGGGAAATAATCTGAAAAGGTTCAAGTTACTCAAAAATTGCCAAACTGAGCGACAACAACAAAAATTCAGGTCCTTGACTGCCCGAGCATCCCTAAATGCTTTCTTGTATTTTTAAAAGGTATAAAATGGGACAACAGACAATGACTGTGTATTAACATATGGACAGTGAATAACATTCCTGCAAATTCATTTTTTTCTAATAAAAAATATGGTTCTGTCTCCTGTACCTTATTTATACAGTTCTACATATTTTGAACTATGCTGCACAGAAAAAATGATTACATATATAGAGATATTTCCTAAGTTTCCAAGTGTTTTACCAAATGGCTGCCTCTAAAACTGCTACATCTCTGCTCCATCTAGTGGAATTCAGAGCTTGCTTAATGCATTATTTTGCAGATACATTCCATAGGAAGGTATCCCCTAAGTAAGCCAATGCACTATACCTTAAGAAGAAATATTTCTAATATAAATTGAAATTAAATGTATTTTTATGAAAAAAAATATTTTACAACAGACAGACAAACAAACATACAAATACAAACAGAATGGGGGATTCCATTTACATCTTTGTTATATCTAATGTATTGCCACATACATTGTTGTATCTAATCTGTTACCTCATACCACCATGTATTTTTATGTATATATTTTGTATTGTATTTAACAATGTAATACTTGTCTTCTTTTAATACGGTTATGTTTTTTATTATTTATTGTAGTCTTCCAGCCATTTGTAAAAACTTGACCATGTGTCCTCAAAGCTTCCTTCCTCTCGTCCTCTCAAAAATAAAATCAGTTTATCCATCTCTGCAATTTCAAGTATTTTGTTTATAATTTCTTCTTTTGAAGGCACATTATTTTTCCTCCAACATTTGGCATATAATATTCTTGCAGTAGTCACTACATGTATAATAAGATAATAGTTCTGTTTTTGACAGTTTTCTGGCCTTATATTCAACAAAAACAATTCAGGTTTAAAGGGTATAGTACATTCTAACATTTTTTGTAACATTTCATGTATCCAGGACCAGTACTTTTTAACTCTGTCACAAGTCGAAAAAATGAACCAACATTTTTTTGACATTTCCAATAATCATTTGGTACATCTGGGTAGAACACTGCTAATTTATCTGGCATCATATACCATCTATAAAACATGTTATAAATATTTTCTTTATACAAGATTACTTTGGTCATTTTCACATTTGTTTTCCATTCCTGTAACCATTGATCTAAATCAAGATTATGGCCCAGATTTTGTGCCCATTTAACCATGGAATCTTTAACTATTTCATCCTGTGTTTTATTATCCAACATTATTGCATATAATTTCTTAATCAATTTTTCTTCAGTATTTAACAATATCTTATCTAATTCTGTTATTTTTTAATAGAAACCTATTAGTTTAACTTTAGTATATCTTGACTCTATTTGTACTCTTCCCCACCAACTTAAGTCAGAGTCTTGTTTTTTTATATTTTCTTTTGGTTTTAATTCATTTTTATTATTCAATAGAGTTTCATATTTCAAAAAAGCATTCTTTTGAAATAAGTTTCGATTTGTAAACACTTCAAGTGGTGATACCATTTTGGTATCTTAGTATAAAAAAGTCTTTTCACCTCTTCCCATACTTTCAGTAGAAATCTCCTAATAAGATGCTGTTTGAAATATTTATGGGTATCAGCTTTTCCATACCATGTAAACACATGCCAGCCTAGTAACAAGTCATGTCCCTCTGACATCAGTACTCTAGAGTTTTCTAATGTGTTCCATTCTCTTAACCACATCAATGAGGCTGAAATATATGTTTATAAAAGTTTATATCGATAGCATGCATTGTCAAAAATGTTACATAATTTGCCATCAGCTGTGCAAAAAAAATGGATAGAAATTGCCTGTCTTTGAACTTCCATATTTCTGATTTTTACCTAGTTTAGCAGTACTGTGAATCCAACATACACAATATAACTAATGTAACCCAACTGTATACATTCAGCTGACATTAAAAATAATAGTATGGAATGTACTTTTTTCCCCAAAAATTCAGGGGGCAGTATTTTCAGTGGTCAATTCAATGCAGAAAGGTATTTAATGTTGTCCATTTCAAAAATATATTTGATGTACTACAGCTCTAAGAACGAAAAGTTTTATTGTAGGCACAACTACCAAGATAAGTGTACAGCTTATATTTAATGTTTTATTGGCAAGCTGACTGGAAAGTTTGCTCTGAACTATGGACATCATGCAAACGCCTTTGAAATGAAAGAATTTAGGATCACCATGGGTTGAATCCAGCCAGCTTTTTCATTCAATCTCACCTAATTCCCCTCCTTGCTAAAGCCCCCATCCCACGTGGCTTTTGTCCATGTAGCTCTCCTGATCCCAAGCATAGTCTTTTTGGTTGTCATTCACCAGCAGAAAAGCTGGTTGGATCCAACCCAATGGTTCCATTCCCTTCAAGGAAGAGCTACTTCCTCTAAGACAAGACTCCAAGCTTGATGGAAAGGAAACACTGGATCCAATCCACTCTGAGAGAATATGATCACATTTACTTACCACAATTATCCCCCCCCTTTTTTACTTTATGTGCATGCTGTTTTAGCAGAAGAAATGTACCAATAAGAAATAGCACACATTCTTGTATTGTAGCCGATATTTATATCTGGCATACAGCTTCTCCTGGGAGAATGGAGTTTTTTAATTTTAAAAAAGAAAGCATTTCAAGACTCCTGGCAAGTGCTGTTTGTAATTTATATTTGAAGGGGGAAAGTTTTCAGAATAATCGACACACAGGAATTTCCTAGCGCTGGCAACCTTCATCTTGAAGAAGGGACAGGAAGACTGATGACTCCATGCAGCCAAAGATAATCAGGAAAACTTCTGAAGTTAGCCTTCATCTCTCCTGGCAGGCCCAACTTTCACAACCTTCGGACCCACAGGCAAACATCCTAAGAAAGCTGGTGTAAACTTGTGTGATGTCTTGGTAAAAACAAAGCACAATTGTTTTTCTGTTTGATTTAGGGCTTCAGAAGAGAGATCCTATGAGCAGCTTCTGGGCCAATCTGAACAGTTTTTTTAGAGTTTGGCCTTATTGAAAGCTAGTTCTGACACTCAGAAGCCAGCAGGCATGCCAAAACAAATGTTCAAGCAGCATTCTTCTTGCTTGTGTGGAGCAACAAATTCACATGCAATTGCAAGTTACAACTGTCAACATACAAACATGTCATTGCACTTGGATGGGAACTGGTGAGCTAATTTTCTAAGCTGCGAAATATGGAAGCAGCAAACTAATTAATCATGAGTGACAAGAAAGTGGCTACCAGCTTTTCATACTGTATTACACAGCGCTGACAGGGCCTCTGGAAAGTAGTCTTTGAAACATCACGGAAATTTAGAGATCCAGGAAAGCAATGCAGAAGTAACAGCCTTGTTGGACCCTCTTATTTCAAGAGGATGATCTTATCAGTTTGAAGTTGGAGGGATTCACTTCTGTGGCAGAACTTGTGCACAGAAGTTCCTAAGCAGAGAAAACCCTTTGCCACCTGAAACCTCAAAGAGCTGGCTGCCAGTCAGAGTAGCATAGATGGGCCAAAGGTTGCTTGGTTGGTTTAGTATAAGATACCTTCCTAAGGTCATAAGCAGTAATCAAACTGGAGCTCATGGTAAGTTGGGTGGGTCTCGGCAGTCTCCTGGAATTACGACTGATCTCCAGACTACAGAGATCAGTCCCCCTATAGAAAACAGATGCTTTGAAGCCTCGATTCTACGGCAATGTACCTTGATGGCAATTTACCCTGTCCTCAAAGCCCACCTTCTCTAGGTTCCAAACCCAAATCTCCAGGAATTTCCAAATCCAGAGCTAGCAACCCTAAGCTCATGCCAATCATCTCAGACCACAGTGTACTGTAAATAAGAAGTCCATACAGTTTTCATCTGGGAACCATATTCCACAGAACCAAACAGGTTGGAAAATTTGAAGACAAGTAGTCATCCACCTTTTTCTAAATTGGATGCCATAACTAGGAATTTGGAAAGAAACTGAATGATCCTACACAGACCTAGCACCTAAAATTTTGGTGCAGGTACTAAACACTGAAATGTTTTTCTAACTCCAAGTGTGATATCATTAACCTGCGGGAAAGCCAATGTACTGCAGAACAGAGTGCCAGACAAGGGCTGGGGACATCCAGGTCCAAATCCTCTTGGGGCAATCACTCAGCCTAATATATTTCACAGGGTCGCTATGAGGGAGAACCATGTAAGCTGTATTGAGGCATTTAAAAGAAGAACAAGGTAACAATGTGACACACAGAGTAAAGGAACAGTAAGGATAAAAATAAAAGTTATACCTTTTATTAGGACCAACCAAAATGAAAGGAACCTGTGCGAACTTTCAGGTTCTCCAGAACTCTTCAACAGGGCAGATGTTAAAAATAAAGGGAGAGGGATATGCTTTGTCCTTAACTCTTGGTGAGTTTCTGATATTAGTAGGACCTTGACTTGACTTGAAAGTACCTCTCAGTGCTTTTATTTCCATAAAACTGTAAATCTCATCTGTATCGACATGAGCAACTATTTTCCCTTTAAAGTCTTCAACAGTTCCAGAACAGTAAAAAAATAATAGATTTGTTATGTACAGTTTTCAGTTATTCCAATCAATCTAAAAAGACCTTTCTGATTATGTATGTGACAATGTATTCTGATTAGTGGATTAATGTATTGCAGCCCACAGTTTTAATACTAATCACAAGCTTTGCAAGCAACAGGTAAGATTCCACTAACAAAATGAAAATTAGTCCCTAAGAGAGGATACCATCAATGGTATATTAATCTAACCCACAGCTGTTAATTATTTACATTAAGATTTCCCCTGATACAGTGAAATATTATTTTAGTAGATTCTGTCAGATTTTGTCTTGATTTGATGAAAAGGGAGCATTAAGAAAAAAACTTCCTACTGTCTTCTCCCATTGTAGTTTTCTGTTACATGCAGAACACACTAGTTATGAGTCCTCACTGAATTCAGCAGTAAATGTTTTATTTTGTAAGAACAAACATAAACAAAACAACCAACATACATAAACAAACAAAACAAACATAAGATGGGAGAATCTCTGCACATTTTTGAGTAAACTGTTTTGTTATCCATACATCTCTCAATGTAAAAAAAAAATTCTACACCTTATATTGTTAAACATAATTTTGCACACTTTATTGTAAATGTTCTTATTGTCCTCTGTTTCAGTTATGTTCATGTTTCATTTGTTATGTTCTTCAATCCAATTGTAAAGTCCTGACCATGTTTCTTCAAAGTTTTCCTTTTTATAGCCTTTCAAAATTAAAGTTAATTTATCCATTTCAGCAGTTTCTAGTAGTTTATTATTTCTTCTTTTGAAGGTGTCTCCTTTCTTCTCCAGTATTTAGCATTTAGTTGTATTTAGTTGTAACTGCATGTAAAGTAAGATAAGAGTCTTGTTTTTTATAATTTTCTGGAAGTATATTCAATAAAAATAATTCTGGTACAAAAGGTAAGGTAAAGGTAAAGGCTCCCTTGCTTGAAAGCCAGTTGAATCCAACTCTAGGGTTGCGGTGCCCATCTCCGTTTCAAAACTGAGGAGCCAGCGCTGTCTGAAGACGTTTCCGTGGTCATGTGGCCGGCATGACTAAACACCAAGGCGCATGGAATGCTGTTACCTTCCCATCCTTTTCCTTGTAGAAATATAAAGGGAAAGTCATATCTCAGCAATAAAAAGAAAATGGGCTAGCGACTTTTCAGAGGAGCTAGTAAGATTATGATGCTATTGTGACATGTCAGCTTTGAATTCTTCAATGTGAACAATTAGCTTATATTAATGTTGTCATAAGTTACTGTGACTTTAAGGACCATCATTTCAACAATCCAGTAGTGGAACTACACTGCTCCTGACTAAGGGAGGGGAACTGTGGGAAGCTGGCTGCCAGCTCTTTAAGACCCAGGCTGAGCTTTTGTTTCCCATCTGCTGCAGGTACTTAAAGTTTTAGTGGGACCAGAGGCAAGAACCCTTTGGCTCTTGGCTCACAGCCTGTAGTCTTGACAAACTACCCAGTGGATCCCACCCTAAGATGTTTAGCGTACATTTTTTTAAATATAATTGTATTTGTATTTTGTGTGAGCCTCTTTATTTATTTACAAAATGTATATCCTGTTTTCTACCCCAGCAGAGTTACCAAGGTGACTAACAATTTTTAAAAATCATAAAACACATCACAAAAGAAAAAAGTATATATATATAAAAACACAAAACCAGTAATTCAATCACAGGACAGGAAGGAGAGGTCACTGAGGAAATGGCAGATAAAACAATGAAGTTTTCACCCACTGGCAGAAGAAAGTGATAGAGCTATGGGGTTTCCATGGTGGAGAAAAGCAGGGAAGAACTAGTCTGATTAAACACATTTCATGTCAGTGTACATTACACTATCCAAATGCTCCAAAGTTAAAAGGAAATAAGTTAAGAGAAACATCCTTAAGCAGGATCTACTATTCATCACAAATGAAAGCAGCATATTTCACATTCACAAGCAAACCTCCGTACTTGGGCACTGCATACTTGTAACAACCAGCTTTAATAAACAAGTCGACAAACGAAGGGAAGAGAAATCTATCAGCAGATATTCACTGGGATGGCTAAATCCATTTTCAGAGGCCATGCATATTATTTCTATTCTCAGATTGCGGTCTCAAAATACCATGCGAAGGAGGCTCAGTATTATCATTCTAGTCTGACATGTGGCAAAACTGAGAATCCAATTTCTCCAAGGTAGCATACGCTTGCTAAGAGACCCTAAAACATTTTTATTTCTGCATAATTCCATCTGATTTAAAAGGAACGTAGTTCCAAGTTAAGTGTGCTAGGGTGGACTTTTTGTGCTAGAATGTGCAACACTGAATGGTAGGAGGCTGCTCAAGTACCATTTTTTGCTAGATTTCTACCCATTTTAATTTTTTTAGGACAACGTATTTTTGACAAGGTAGAGAATGAAAATTAAGTTCTTTGAAGTTGCATTGATAAAGAGGGAAGTTAAGCTATTTCACATTTTAAAAGGACTACAAAATGAAATATTGTGTATGTGCCTGCAAATATGTGTCAGGGCAGATTTAATTAAATTCCAAGATCCCTGAATATGGGTATAAAGAACTGTTCCACCCCACCTATTGTATTTGAGAGAATATGCCCTACTTTATAGTCATTTTAGGGAACTGATGGGTTTCAATTCTAAATGCAGTCTACAGTCAGGAGGTATCCAAAATGACAGTCAATTGGGCTTCGTTGTAGGCACCTGGAATGCAATTTCTCTCCATGGTAGATGTGTGGGGAAATCCATTGATAATGCAAAGCAATACGGTTGGATCTTCCATGAAATGGAACCAGTCTGGTATGGGGGTCTTTTTGTTCCTCAACATTCTTCCTTTAGGAAAGTGAAGTTGACTTATAGCGGTAGAATCTGGTTACAGCAAAATTACTGATATATTGAGTTACTCTTTAATGCCCTTGCTTTCTTGAGTATGCTTAATACCATTCTAATAGTGCCATTGAAATTAAGATTTAACTGTTGCTGGTCTCTCTACACATAATTTTCTGTGGAATTTCTTTTTACTCAGTCTTTCTAAATATTTCTCTTTGGTTTGCTTGCATTTCATAGATAAGATCCCTGAAGTAGGGTGGGAATGGCCATAATTATTCACTGAGGACAGCTTCAAGAGGGGATTGGATAAAGATATGGAGCTTCAAGAGAGGGTTGGATAAACATATGGAGCAAAGGTCCATCTGTGGCTATTAGCCATGTTAGAGGGAACACTATATCTGGAACAGGGATGCTCCGTATTCTTGGTGTTTGGGGGGCAACAGTGGGAGGGCTTCAGCAGTTCTAGGCCCACTGGTGGACCTCCTGATGGCACCTGGGTTTTGGCCACTGTGTGACACAGAGTTTTGGAATGGATGGGCCACTGGCCTGAACCAACATGTCTTCTCTTATGTTCTTATGTACAGGAAGAAAGATGTGTCCCAAATCAAGTACAGGCACAGAAAAAACAACACACACTTACATAGACACATCCCCCCCAACTATAGCCCCACCAACCCTGAGTGTGAATTTGCAGGGGCCTCTGAGGCAATCTACCATTTCCTGGTGAATGAAGATCCCAGGAAAGGCAGTGCAAAACAGTTCCGTTACAAGCTCTGCCAGGCACCCTATGTGGTAGAACAGGCTCCACTGGCACATCCTTTCCACCAAGGGAGTGTGGAATGTACATAACCAGGCATGTCCCAAGTTACTAATACTTAATGAGGTCTCTTCTCTAGCCTCATTTTCAACAGAAGTAACCTGAATTATTAGGTTACAAATCAACTGCAGAGTTAGAATGCTCTGTTTGATCATTGATGTGCTGCACGAAGTAGCTGCATACATCCTGTCCTTATTAATATTTGAATTTTGGTTCCACCACATTCTATGCTTGCCATAATTGATTCGGCTCAAGAACTGGCAGTCAGAAGACACTGGCCAGGGCTGACTGGCTGCTTCGCAAAGTCCCACCCACGTCAGCCCCGGTCAGTATTTTCAGCTCAGTCTGCTCCAGTCCTCCGACAGGAGAGGACCGTCTGGAGTGTGAGTGCAGGGACAGGCCCTCAAGGCTGAGGCAAGCGAGAGAAGCCCTTTTCCGCCCCCACACCATCCCCTGGGCCTTCTGTGAGGGGACTAGGCCCAGAGAAGGCCTTTTCTGCCCCCACACACCATCCCCTGGGCCTTCTATGGGGCCCTAGGCCCAGAGAAGGCCTTTTCCGTCCCCCACATGCCATCCCCTGGGCCTTCTATGGGGGCAGTAGGCCCAGAGAAGCCCTTTTCTGCCCCCCTACACCATCCCCTGGGCCTTCTGTGGGGGCAGTAGGCCCAGAGAAGCCCTTTTCCGCCCCCTCACACCATCCCCTGGGCCTTCTATGGGGGCAGTAGGCCCAGAGAAGCCCTTTTCCACCCCTCTTCCCTTCCTTTCCCCCCTTTCCTTTCTTCCTCTCTCCTTTCTTTCTCTCTTCCCCCTCTTCCTTCCTTCCTTCCTTCCTTCCTTCCTTCCTTCCTTCCTTCCTTCCTTCCTTCCTTCCTTCCTTTCTCCAACCCTCTCTCCCTTCCACCCTCCCTCCCTTCCTTTCTAGGGCCCGTTGTCTTCCACCACAATGGGCTTTGCTCCCTAGTATTACTATATTGGCATTTGGGCCCTTAAAAATGGTGCAAGGGTGGGGGCAACTAACACACCTTCCTATCACACTGCAGCATCTGAGAACAGAAGGAATTTGATCCTTAAAATGGCAGAGATCTTTCCATGGTGGGCTTGAGGACACCATCACAGTTGAGTTACTTTGGTAGTTGAGACAGCATACATGCAGAAAGACATTACACTATAAATGTCCCTTTCAACCTCAGTTAACAGCAACTCCAGAGAAAAACAAGGCAACAAAGAAGTAGCCTCAAATGAGACAGAAAAACATGAACAAAGTTGATCGTCAGCACAACAAACATTCTTTCTTAATTAATCACCTATGCAGAGATATCTGCCGATATATATATGAACTGTTAACTTCCATTTCAATCTATCTGAGGAAATGTGTGTGTGCACAAAAGCTCATACCTTGAATAACCCTTTTTTGGCCTTAAAGGTGCCCCTGGACTCAAAACCTGTTCTACTGCTTCAGACCAGCACGGCTCATTCTTTCTTCATTTGTTAATGATTTAAGCTTGTATACAGGCTTTCCTGGTAATCTGTCATTTTTACAACTGAATTAGTTGATGTGCCAATATCCACTCCAACAACATCAAAGCCAACAATACTTTTCAATGTACTGCAGAAAGTTCACCAGTTTGTCAGGGGGAGACCAAAATTGCACACCTGAATGTGTCAAAGCAGTCTTAACATGACATTTGTGAATGTATTTCTGAGAGCAAAACACAGATGATTATATGGAGAGGCAAGGTGTACATATTTTAACTAAATTAATTTTTAAAGCAAATGTACATTCTAGTCAGTACAAGTGTTTCATTTATGGGGGAAATGTATTTGAATCTTTCCTCTGAAAATGATCATTTGGTAAGGTAAAGAGAAGGAAAATATTAGGATGAGCTTAGGAAAGTTCTGCCATTATTACACTTTCTCCAGAATTTGTACTATCAAAAATTTCTTTGATTTTCTTAGGAACATTTTTTCTCAGAACCAAAGAAAGTCAGGGCAAGTCATACCATGTTGAAAACTACTGTATTTACTACAAAGGCAGACAACGCTTAATGTAAGATGATTCCCCCTTAAAAAAGTTATACAACAGTTTTTGTGTTACTGAAATAGAACTTACATATGTGAATGTAAAATGACCCCATTTTTTATGGCATACCTAGAAAAAAAAACTAATCTTGCCTTTGAGTAAATATCAGTAATGCACAGGAGGAGGTTTAGGGTTTCACTTTTCCATAACACAAATGGGACTTCAACCCACAGTTTCCAGATTCAACTCTTATATACATTGGACAATAACAACATAGAATGAATCTTGAATAGGGTTGCCAGGTCTGGGTTGGAAAATACCTGGAGACTTTGGGGGTGGATCCAGGAGAGGGCGGGGTTTGGGGAGGGGAGGGGCCTCAGCACAGTACAAGGCCATAGAGGCCACCTTTCAAAGCAGCCATTTTCTCCAGGGGAGCTGATCTCGGTCAGCTGGAGATCAGTTGTAAAAGCGAGAGATCCCCAGGCCCCACATGGAGACCCCTAATCTTGAAGGATGTGGAGTCTCCTCAAAAAAGGGCTAAACAAGAGGCAGAACAAGCAGCCTGTCTCCTATATCTCCTTATTTATTTATTTAGATTTATATCCCGCCCTCCCAGCCAAGGCTGCCTCAGGGCGGCTTACAAACAGAAAACATACACAGCTCCTGAAGTATGCAGAAGTACAAAAGAAACCACAATCTGCTAGTGTTACAGGCCCACAGAAGTTATGAGGGCACAGCAGCGTGTGTTGATGGCAGACAATCACAGCCACAGCATATGTGCAACCATAAAGCGGCCAAAAAAATCAGGTCTCACGGAGATATAGTCTCAGGACTATTTATTTGTAACTGTAGATCAGGCAGTAATTAAAAAGAGGTATCCTTCTACACTCAGACTGGAGATTTACATACTGAAATCCCAGTTCTTGGAGACTTGGGTTCCTAGGCCTGGAGATATTTGGTGTGTGGAGGGGGGGTCTTCAAATCTGCAAGCTTCCAGCTGC
Organism: Gekko gecko; assembly: GCA_029375565.1. NCBI lineage: Eukaryota > Metazoa > Chordata > Lepidosauria > Squamata > Gekkonidae > Gekko > Gekko gecko. The sequence continues at coordinate 58,891,942 of JAPDNY010000011.1, read as the reverse complement.
AATCTCAAGTAGCACAGTTGAGAATGGCTGCTACTGTGTGATTTGCTGCTGGTGGAATAAGACCTGATGAGAATTGGGTGGCCTGTCTGAAGTACACAGCCTGGTCCCCTTAAACAGGGAAGTGATGTGCTAACTTCTGTCCTTTTTTCTTTCCACTCTTAGTATTTTTGAACCCATGTTTCAAACCAAGCAAAAGTGAAACAACACCAAAGTGTCTTGGAACTTGGAAGATATCCAGAGCTTTCCCCAGTTAAAGAACCAGGGCACACCTCTTGAAGTAGGTCTTTCCAGATGAAAGGTGAGTAGGTACAAGTTTCAGGCAGGCACTTGTGTACAGACACACCACTGCCTTCAGACAGGCACAAGAATACTCCTTCACAGAACAGGGTAATAAGGGTATAAGATAATGGCTCAGATGGGTTAAGATCTCTGATAAGGCAATTGTTTTTAAGAAGTGCTTTATCTGTTACCTCCCCCTTCCCCCTTTGCTAGCTGATCTGTTGAATTTTGTTGGTTTTGTTACCAGTTGTTTTGTTATCTGCCTTGGTCTCAGTTTTTGGGAGATCAGCACATTTATCCATCTTCCAAATAAACATTTACAACTTACTGACCCAAGATGCAGAGTTAGCCAGATTGATGGAGGGATAACCAATCAAACTATTAACGATGAAAGCTTCACCTTTAGATACTTAGCACTGGTTCATACATACTGGAGAATGAAAATGCAGAGGCTCTGGTAGTAAGATCGGTCTGCAACACTGCAAACCTGCAAGTGGAAAAGCATAGTTGGAATGTGTTAAAAACTAGCTTTACTGAAAACCAGCACACCAAGAGCCTGTAATGCTGGTTTTCCACTTGATTCACCTGCACGTCCGAACCAGGCGTACAGTGGAGAGTACTGCTCCACATGCCTCGCTTAGGTGGCTGTAGCTTCCCCGAGGCAACATGAATGCTAGAGTTGCCGGGCTTTTCGCTAGAGCCAGCGGAGCGCCTCTCCCGTTCTTTACCGCTCACTTCCGACCCTACGCAGGTCTTCTCCCTTTAAAGCAGCACAGCGTACAATTGGAGCGGGGTCCCCTCTCCGCCCACCTCGTATCCGGCGGCATCAGTTTCCCGCGGCTGCGCACTTTCTCCTTGGCGAAGAAGTCGGGAAATCTGGTTCGTATTGCGGGAGGTGGTCTGCTTGGAAACCGCGGCATAAACAGTGTGTGTGCGGGGGAGATATGCGGTGGAACACGGAGAGAGCTTGCGGGCTTCGCTCGTTCACGCAGGCGCTCGTCCTCCGTGCCGCTTTTCTCCTCCGTGGAAGCTGGAAGAGCGTTTAACCGGAGAAATCTGGGCGCAACGCAGTAGCCGCCGCCGATAACACAACTGAGCTTTTGGGGCAAGACAGGCGTCGGGCGCTCTCATTAAACTTGGGCGGCCTCGCAGAAATAAGAACAGATACGAGCCACGCCTGCCAGTCTAGCCTCCTGAGCAGGAGGGAGGAGGATTAGGGCCGTAGTGCTTGATGGGAAGCGTGGCTTACTTACTGAGTCTGGGAGAAAACGGTATGCACAAAGCATGCCGCCAAGCAAAGTTGGCGGGGAGGTGATTTATCGCAGGCTTTGAAGCAATCCAACTATTGAGTTCAATGAGCCTGGCAGAACGTATGCATATCATATGGTAGGACTGATCATTGGAGATGGGTAGAGCTGCTGTAGCGCAAGACAAAACAAGGAGCACAGAGACACTTCAAACACTTTTCCCCCCCTTTATAATCTACCTTGCTAAAATTCAACACCGATTACAGGGTGATTTTAAAAAATGCTATCAAGCAGCACAGGGCGTGCAGTGAATCCAGCAATAAGACTAGGGTTGTAGAATTAGAAGACAGCATGGGTTACAGAATAAAACAAGAGGGGAAAAGACCAACGCAATCAGATTAGCATGCAACACCCAATACAACTGGGCTAGGCTTATGAATTTAGAAGAGAAGGCAAACAACATACTGCCAAAGGCTAACACAGATAGCAAGATGGTGCCTCATAATCACAGATGCCTTGAGCCAAAAGGAAAGGTGGGGTATAAATATTGTAATAAATAAATAGAAAAATTGCATAGAGTAATCAGTGCTCCTTGGGAGGAAAGCGATGGCAAACCTAAACAGCATGATAAAAAGCAGAGACATCACCTTGCCAACAAAAGTCCGCATGGTCAAAGCAATGGTATTCCCCGTAGTAATGTATGGCTGCGAGAGTTGGACTATAAGGAAGGCCGAGCGCCGAATAATAGATTCTTTTGAACTATGGTGCTGGAGAAGACTCTTGAGGGTCCCTTGGACTGCAAGGAGATCAAATCAGTCAATCCTAAAAGAAATCAACCCTGACTGTTCCCTGGAAGGCCAGATCCTGAAGCTGAAGCTCAAATACTTTGACCACCAAATGAGAAGAGGGCATTCACTGGAGAAGACCCTGATGCTGGGAAAGATTGAAGGTCAAAGAAGAAGGGGACGGCAAAGGATGAGATGGTTAAACAGTGTCATCGATGCAACGAACATGAAATTGAGCAAACTTCAGTGGACAGCGGAAGACAGGAGGGCCTGGCGTAATCTGGTCCATGGGGTCGCGAAGAGTCGGACCCGACTGTGCGACTGAACAACAAAATCAGTTCACTCCTCCTAAGCAGATGTCCTTACATGTTCTTAGCAGAATGTAACACCTAGTGCAGGATGAAGTGAGATAAACTGATACAGTGTGAAGTAATGACACTAATAGTGGCTGATCACAACATGGAGACAAGTAGAATGGGGCAAAATCTGGTGGCCTAAGGAGAAGGCGAATGATGGCGCAAGTCAGGAAAATATGGTGCTTCATGATGGTACCAGGTTTTTAAAAGTTCTGCTCTATGGAAAGCTTTTGTGCTGTTTATGTCCAGTGGTTTGTTGTTACTTTGTAAACTGCCTTGAGCAGGATTCTGAAGAGGTGGCATAGAAATATCCTAAATTAATAATAATTAAATAATTTTGTGCATAATAATGTTCTTCTGTGCAGGTTTTATTTGGTTTTATGTACTCTAAATATACCTCACATTCCTTTCCAATAGGGAATTAAAATGGCTTCCAACATTGTTTTCCACTTTAACCTGGAACCAATAATCCTGTTCACATGTTACAATAAGTGCTTGTATATCTGCTTCTAAGAAAATTGTCATCAGTATGAAGTCACTTTACAGAGAAAAGCATGGACCAGTACCTGGATAAAGCTCTAGTTTCAATCATATATTTACCTGTCAGTGCATTGAATGTAACCTGAAAATTACTTGATGTGCATTTAAAGAAAAGTGTACACTGCACATGGATTGTACTTGTGTTCATTGTAATTTGTGAACAGGGTTCCTGTGCATTAGATTAGATGGCCTCAGTGATGGTGAAAGTGACTGGCCCAAGCTCCACCAATGAGCTTCCATGGCACAGTGAAGATTTGACCCTGGGTCTTGGAGATATGGCACATGGGGTGACCAGTATGCATAATGCATTAAATGGTACACAGGTTTTTTTCTCTCTTTCCTATCTTAATCAGGAGCCAGTAGAAATAGTTGCCTAGCCTCTCACTGACTCCTAGTGCTGGTTGTCAGCTCTTGGCCCATTGTAGTCAGACTTTGTGCCTACTTTGGGGAGAGGCAGCCTTGATAGCTCTGCAATCATAAACAGATATGGGCAGCACACTGTGCTTGATCTAGCTGCTTGACATTCTGCTTGATCTAGTTGTTGCCTTTGCCATCATCAATTGCTGTATGTTTTGAGTGTTTAGAGAAGAAATTTGGGATTGGGAAACTGGCATTCTGATGGTTTGGGGTCTTTTTTATATGGCTGGACCAATTTTCTATCAGGGATGTGAAATTCTATGACATTTATTCCATAGAACCCCAAAAGACTCCCTATTTTCTCCCACACTTTCAGCACTCTTGGAAGTCTGGTGATGTGAGCCCACTGTTAACTCCCCACTCTGTATTTCTTTAAGCAAGCCTGGCCTCAAGTTCTGCCTGGAGGCCACATGACTGAGAGAGAATAACCTGAAGTTGAATCCAGACAGGCCAAGGCAATTGGTTTTGATCTACCAGCTCTGAATAGGGTTTTGATGCTTTTTTTTAAATTAGGACCACAATCTTGTGGAATGTGGAAATATCTGCTGGACAGGATTAGGAAAAGTCCCATTGTTTCCACTAGTAGTTAAGCTTTAAAAGTGATCCTTTCCCAACAGGACTTTGACAGAATGTATGGGACTGTATTTGTTTTAGTACTGTTGAGGGTTCTTATTGTTTTTTGGGGTACGTGATTAATTTTTATTTCTGTGGAGTGTTTTGCAGTGCTTATAGTAACTTTCCCTGGGCCTTTCTGAGATAGGTAGAATATAAAGTTTTAAATTGTTGTAATGTATAAACTGGATCTTAATTGAGATCATGGAAGTACTGTGAGCTGGAAATAAGGCTGCTACAGGAATAGATGTACATGCTGCTCCCTGAAGCAGCAGTCTGGGTACATTTATGTCCTTGGCAAGGGAAGTGGTATGGGTCAGTATTTTTTTTCCAATTTAGACTGGTATGCCAGCCAATTTCATCATGAGAAGGGCACCAGGGAACATCCTGGGAGAAACCACAGGGTCTCCTAGCTAAGAAAGCGAAAAGGCCATTGCCAATCTCATCATGTCAACTTTCTCAGGAGAACAAAAGGAGATCTCTCTCTCTCTCTCTCTCTCTCTCTCTCTCTCTCTCTCTCTCTCTCTCTCTCTCACTCACACACACACACACACACACACACACACACACACACACACAGAACATAATAAATGGGGCACTAGGGTCCTTGGCATACAGAAAGTAACATGATTCCTCACTCCCCTGGTCTGATGGCCAGCCTCATTAGGATGAGAGAGTTATTAGGGCCAAGGATATCCACCATGCAAACCTAGGACCCCCTCCCTTGAACAAACTTGAATAGGATTCTGAGTAGACCCTGTTTAGTATTTTATTTACAAAAGTTATATCCCTCCTTTCTGCCCTTACAAGGGCCACCAAGGCAACTAACAATTCAAAACATACATAATTAAAGCATATTTTAAAACTCTTAAAATCAACTCCCCCAACATACATAGTTAAAACAATTAAAAACAGAGTTAAAATGCATACAAAAAATGAAAACAGCAATTAAAATATTTCTTAGGAAGGAGGGATCACTGAGCAAATACCAAATGAAGCAAAAAAAAAAAAAGTATTCACCTGTTGGTGGAAGATGGTAACAGGACAGACAGATCTCCCTGGAAAGAGAGTTTCAGAGCTTTGGTGCCATGACTGAGAAGGTGCTCTCCCAGGCTGCCATCTCAAAAGGTAGGGGCATCCAAAGTTGGACCTCCAAAAAATGACCACATTGGTTAGGTAGGTTCATAAGGGAGTAGAAGGGCCTTCAGTTATGTTCATCCCAAACCATATAAGGCTTTGAAGGTCAAGACCAGCACTTTGAATTGTACCCGGAAACAAATGGGAGCCAATGTAGATGGGCCAAGACTGGAGTGATATGGTCCCTACACCTCACTGGAATTACTCTCCCAGTGAGTTGCATAGCTGTGGAGAGCTGAACCCAAGTCCTTTAGTCTAACCATTGCATCATGCTTCTTATAGCTTATTCTTGATACGATAAAATAATATACACTGCTGTTACCTAATAGCTGCTTTTTTGGATACAACAGTGCTGTAGACCAATAGTAGGAAACTGATGCATACTAAATGGGTGGTATCTATCCACCTGGAGCATTTTGAGATCATCATTAAAGTATGAAGAATGTTCTGGTGTCACGGCAAGCAAAATAATTCATGGAACCCAACATCCAGGAGATATAAATGAGATTGATACCACTAGTATAATTAATACATCCAAGAATTAGAACATTCATTTTAGGTATGTTGTGGTCCCATGGAAGGGAATGGGAAAGTACTGTGCATATATGCATATTTTTGCTGTCATTCTGCCACTCAGCATCAAATATATATAGAGGGAGTTGACTCCTGGATGGAGTCCAAAGGGTAATTTGCTTACATTGGAGTAATCCCATTTATCTCAGTGTACATTTTAGCCATTTGTGCCTCCCTTTTCAGTCATGTGATGGCCCTACAGGGGGAAGGGGATAAGGATGTGCATTTTCTTGATTTAAAAATGTAATTTAGCTTCATTAAATTAGTTATTAGACCGATCATTTTACACATTCAATTAATTTTACAATTCCGATTATTTCAACAAAAACCCTCACATTTCTGGCTTTAACTTCCCCCCTCCCATCCAACCAACTTCACCACCACCACCAAAGGAACATTAGAGCCTATGAAAAAATGCCTTTTCTCACTTTGAGTTTTAAAATGTTTTTCTCTCTATGCTGAGAAAAGGCAAGAAGGGAGAAGTCAATTCGATTGCTTTTCCAGCCTCACCTTAGCCACCTTTTTAGAAATGCAAATAGGTCTAGCTATAGGCAATGGGTTGGCCCAGCTTCTACTCCCCTGCTGCCAAGCAGGGAACAGAAGTTTGGAGGAATTAAGACTAGAAAGACTTGAGGAAGAAACTCCTGGAGATTTCAAGAAAAGCTTCTTTGACCCAGACTGACCTGGTCAGTGGGTGAGGAAAAGAGAGATGATAAAAGTCCTGGGAGCAAGGAGGAAGGTCTCTTTGGGTGCTGATTCCATCGAAGCAGACAGAACTCTTAACTGAGGTCTGGAGGAGGAAGCTGGCTTGCATACCTGAAGGTGGCTTGAAGGTATGGAACTCCTGTAAAAATCTGTAACTTTGTAAGCAAAGGAGCCTGCCTTATATTTCACAACTGATAGGGCATGTATATAGGGAGGAACAGAGGTACTGCATTTTACCCTTTTCCTTTGAATCCGCTGCTCAGTGTGGTGCTGTGCTAAAAGTATGCTTGTGAATATTTTCTTTTTAATAAATGTGTTATAACTTTTGAACTTGGTAATCATTCTCTGTGCCTCATAGACCTCCAGTGTCTCGGACGTGCTATTTTAAAAGGACCACCAGGAGGAAGGGGAGGGCAGTCAGTTGGCAAATGGCTACTTCCTTAGTGCTGCATCAGTCAGCAAGCTGCTCCCATTGTAACTGGATTCTGGGTAGCAGGAGACACAGAGACAAGGCCTCAGAACCTGACCCTCCCAATGGGCAATTCCTACAAAGGTCAAGTGGTGGTGACAGTTGGACAGACAGAGAGAAGAGCCCTTTAGGCAAGGTGGAACAGGGCCTGCAGGCTAAGGCAGGACTGTTCTGCCACAGAGCCCACAGAAGAAAAGATGAAATAATGCTATGCTGAATGGGAGCTATAATTCACTTGCGGTAGGCTTACTGAGCTCCTAAATAGTAGCTTGGATACTATGAATTACTTCTGTGTGTATTATGTAGTTTGTGTTGTGGAGCAGGCTTCCTCTTCCTCTAAAACTTTTATTTGCTCAAGATTAATGGTTTTCTAGAGAAGAAGAAGAGATTGGATTTATACCCTGCCATTGGCTACCTGAAGGAGTCTCAGAGTGACATACAATGTCCTTTCCCTTTCCCTCCCCACAACAGACACCCTGGGAGGTAGGTGGGGTTGAGAGAGCTCTTTCGAGAACTGCTTGTGAGAGAACAGCTCTAGAGAGAACTGTGACTGACCCAAGGTCACACCAGCAGCTGCAAGTGGAGGAGTGGGGAATCAAACTCGGTTCTCCCAGATTAGAGTCCATGCTCCTAACCACTACACCAAACTGGTGCAGCATGCTGCACAGGTTAAGACTATCTAGCATGCACAGAACACATTCATAAGTCCAAGCCAGTCTCTTTTATGTTGCATTTAGGGAGATTGTATGCACATGCAGGCTGCCTGGAGGGCAGAATGCTTCTGAGCTAGGGTTGCCAACCTCTAGCTAGGATTTGGAGTCCTCCTTGAATTACAATTTGTCTCCAGTCTACAGAGATCAGGTCCCTTGGAGGAAATGGCAGTTTCAGAGGATAGATTCTATGGAAACAAATCCCCGCTGAGCTCCTTCCCAAACTCAGCCCTCCCAGGCTCCACCCTCAAATTTCCAGGAATTTCCCAAACTGGAGTTGGCAATCCTATCCTGAGCATATGAACATATGAGCATATTTACAATCTGGGGAGGGGACAGCTGTGTGTGCAGGTGATACTCCCCCATTCCTTGAGCTTGTATACAGCAGAAATCAAGAAACATAGGTTGAAAAGGCTGAGATTCTATTGTTGACTCTTTTCAGTAACCAAAGAAACTGAATTCTCAGAGGAAATTGAGGAATTGGCCCAATGTGATCTGCAGGCAGTTCATATGCTTGTTTTCTCTGAAGAACTCTGTCCCACCCACTCTATGAGTAGAAAACACCCAGACACTTCCTGTTTGGGTCTCTTCAGAGCTCTGCAGCAGCATTAAATAATAAACTCATAAAGGGACTTGGGGTAGATTTGGAATGGGTTGGGCGATACCGTTTGCCTTGGCAGCAATTCACTGCAAAATGAAATTGTATCCAGACGTGAACTAAGGATAGTTTGTTTGAATGATTCCAACTTCTACAGTAATATGGGAAATAGCTTAAACTAATAAGCAGATTTTTTTTAATAAAAATATATTGTTATGTATTGTTCGTTCAGTAGGTAGCCTCAAACATGGCAATACTGCTAATTAGAGCTACTTAAACTAACCCAATTTCTTAGTTGCTGTAGATTTTCCGGGTTGTGTGGAAACAACCCGGAAAATCTACAGCAACTCATGAACTCCGGCTGTGAAAGCCTTCAACAACCAATTTCTTAGCTTTGATAGCCAGTAGAGGATGCATTTTTCTGTGTGCCAGTCAAAACTCTGTCTTCAGCAACACCTGCATTTGTTTCTTTAAGAGTCTCACTGGGTTGTTAGTACCTGTGATTGCAAAGGGACTGTGACCGGTTATCACAATCACCACTGTGTCACATGCCTTTTAGGACTTTGCAGCTACTGCTACACCAATACCTAATTTTGTCTCTTAGTTGACTAATAGCAGTGACCAACAATGTTTTTTGCAACTACCTAGAGCCACAACTTTATGGCAAAACTACTGTGGTGGTTTTATAAGAGCTTATCTTGCTTATATACCATTATGACTTATACTGTAATGTATGTATATCATTGTTAGAAACAGTGAATGCCTGAGAAATCTGGCTGAGAGACAATTAGTGTTTCAAACTAATTGAACACATTTCACATCTTTACATACATTAGTCAGAACTGAGACCAAGGAATTTTTTTGTAAGCCCGAAGAATCAACAGAGATAACTGCAGAAACTGTGAATATGCACTGGTATATTTTACATATACCATGGCTGCTTTGATCCTTGTCTGGTTTCTTGCTAAGTGCTATTGCTTGTACAGGTCCTCCATGCAAACTCAGGGGCAAGATTGAAACCATGATTGCTTTAAATCAGAGGTGGGAAAGTGTCAAAATGTAACAAAACAAACAAAAACAGGCTGGCAACACCATGGTGGTACCATCTCCCAGTATCGTGAAATAATTAAAAATACAAAAGAGCGTCCCATATTTCAAGCTGTGACCCTATAACTTCAGTTCAATAGACATTTACTTGTAAGTGTGTATAGGATTGCAACCCTGTTTGCTGTAACAGCTCATAGTTTTCTCCTCTGTTGCCATTCCAAAAAGAATTAACAGGATTCCACATGCTCATGAATGTTTCCAATCCATTAAGGAAAGTGTCAGAAAGGAATATCATAGCTATGGAATTTATTCAATTACGTTCAGTTAGGATGAATCTGATGCGTGCAGCAAACTATTTTTCAGCAGCTGTGATCAAGATGTGAAGGAATTTTTCTCTATACGTTTTTATTTACCAGTCCCATAAAGTCTGGAGACTCAGGACTTTATCCAGGGCTCAGTGGTGACAATGGCAGGCTTCAATATAAATGTAATATTCTACTTTATATTAAACAACAATGCACAGAAATATAATCTGTGTTCTGAGAGAAAACCAGTTTTTGCCAGGCATCTTATTCTCTGGATTTCTTACCAATCTATTGGCTCATGTTCTTCAGTACGATACAAAGTTGGACTACTACAATGTGCTGTAGATAGGGCTACACTTAATGGTCACTCAGAAGCTTCAGCTGATGCAGAATTATTATTATTATTATTACTTTCAATTTATATCCCGCCTTACTGGTGCAGCACTGGCTCAAGGCGTCTTACACAGTTAAAATGCAATAGAATCAATAAATACAGTAAAATTCACAATTAAAAAACAATTACATAAGATGCTAATATATACAGATGGTGGTGTTGTGCAGATATCTATACATGGTCCAATGAGGAAAGGCCATATCCAGCATAGTACTATAGGGCCGTGGCCTGCTCAGTTTATGATGGTTTGTTCACTCAGTTTATGATGGTTCATTTGTCAGTGGCGGCTCCTAATCGAAGGCCTGGTTGAAGAGCTCTGTTTTACAGGCCCTGTGGAGCCACCACTGAAAATGCCCTAGCACTTGTAATGGCCAACCTGGCGTCTTTCAGGCCAGGGACACTCAGGCAATGTTGGGTCCCCAACCTCAGTGCTTTCTGGGGCACATATGGAGAAAGATGGTCCCTCAGGTATGCAGGCCCCTGACCATATAGGGCTTTAAAGGTCAAAACCAGCACCTTGAAATGAATCTGGTATGCTATTGGCAGCTAGTACAATGCCTTCAGCATGGGCTGGATGTGATCTCATATGGAAAGACCCATCAACAGCCTGGCTGCTGCATTTTGCACCAGCTGCAGCTTCCGGATTTGGGACAAGGGAAGCCCCTTGTAGAGAGCATTGCAGTAGTCTAACCTCGAGGTGACCATAGCATGGCTCACTGTTGCCAGGTTATGGCATTTGAGGAAGGGAACCAACTGCCTGATCAGCCGTAGATGATAAAAGGCTGACTTGGCAGTGGCTGCTACCTGGGCCTCCATTGTTAAGGCGGCATTCAGGAGCACTCCCAAGCTCCTGACCCTTGGCGCTGGCAACAATGGCGCCCCACTGAAGGTCAGTAGTGGGATCCCTACCCCCGGGCTGCTCTGACTTAGGCACAGGACATCCATCTTCATTGGATTCAATTTCAATCGGCTCAGCCTAAGCCAGCCCACCACGTCCTGAAGCACCCGTTCCAGGTCATCTGGGGTAGAGTCAGATGGGCTGCCCAACAACAGATATAGCTGGGTGTCATCTGTGTATTGGTAACACCCTAGCCTATGCCTCCGGGCAATCTGGGCAAGGGGGCACATGTAGATGTTAAATAATATCAGGGATAACACTGCCTCTTGAGGAACCCCACAAACCAGCAGGTACCTCTGGGACATCTGTTCCCCTACTGCCACCCTCTGTCCCCGACCTTGGAGAAACCATGCATTCACTTACAGTGGTAGGCTGCTTAGAGAGTGTAACATAATTTTTTAAGCAATTGTGCTGACTTCCAATTTGTCTCTGGGTTCTGTTCAAAGTGTTGGCTTCAATGGTTCTGGGTGACCTTGGGCTAGTTACTGTCTCTCAGCCTAACCTAGGAACATAAGAGAGGCCATGCTGGACAAGGACAATGGCCCCTCCACACAGTGGCCAAAATGTAGGTGCCCTCAGGAGGCCCACCAGCAGGAGCAGAACTCCAGAAGCCCTCCCGCTGTCGCCCCCCCCAAGCACCAAGAATACAGAGCATAGTGTTCCATTTATACATATATACTGATAGACCTCTGCTCCGTATGTTTATCAAATCCCTTCTTGAAGCTGTATGTGCTTGTAGCCACCATCACTTCCTATGGCAGTGAATTCCACATGTTAATTACTCTTTGGGTGAAAAAGTACTTCCTTTTATCTGTTCTAAGCTTACTGTTCATTAATTTCATTGAGTGCCCCCGAGTTCTTGTATGCTGAGAAAGGGAGAAAAGTACTTCATTCTCTACCTTCTCTACCCCATGCATAATTTTGTAAACCTGTGTCATGTCCCTCCTCAAATGTTGTTTCTCCAAGCTAAAGAGCTCTAACCTCTTTAACTTTTCTTCATAGGGAAGGTGTTCCATCCCCTTAATCATTTTAATTGCCCTTTTCTGCTTCTTTTCCAATGCTACATCTTTTTGAGGTGTAGTGACCAGAACTGTACACAATATTCCAAATGAGGCTGCACCATCGATTTATACAGGGACATTTATATACTGGCTGTTTTGTTTTCAGTCCCCTTCCTAATAGTCCCCAGCACAGCATTTGCCTTTTTGATTGCAGTTGCATACTGAGCCAACATCTTCAGTGAGTTACCTACCATGACTCCAAGGTCTCTCTCCTGGACAGTTATTTATAGTTAGGATTTTTGGCTCCATTGTACATTATGTACTTGCCCACACTGAACCTCATTTGCCAAATTGACACCCACTCACCCAGCCTTAACAGATCCCTCTGGAGCACCTCACACTCCTCCCTGGTTCTTCTCACTGCCCTGAACAACATACTGTCATCTACAAACTTAGCCACTTCACTGCTTACTCCCAACTAGGGATGGGCACATACCTAAAAAGGGAGGTTTGGTTTTGTTCGAGGTTCAGGGCAGTCCACGAATCGAACCCCGTATTGAACGGGCTCCACACAAACCGAACTAGTCCAGCAGATTTGGTTGCCTTCAAATGGACTTCCCTTCCATCTTTCTCCCAGCCGCAGGTGATTACCCAGGAAAGGACTTCCTTTCCACTTGCCAACCATTTAACCCTTCCTGCCAGTCAGAAGGGGGGGAGCAATACCAAAGTGTTAAATGGCAGCTAGCCTAACCCTAAAAGCAGAGTGGCAACTCTGTGCCACTCAGTAATTGGATTTAAATGGCTGGTCCCAAACAGCCAAACTGAACCAGCCAAAGTTTGGTAAATGTTCAGGGAAGGCACCTTCCCTGAATACTGGTTCCCAAGCTCCAAACCAGATCAGCCAAAATTTTGGCTTGTGAGCCAGTCCATGCCCCATACTCTCAACTTCAAATCCTTAATGAACTTTACAGGGATGTTGTGAGAATGCTTTTACTAAATGGGAAGAAAGATGAATGTGAGTCTGTTGAAAGATTTTATCATTTTCATGGTGATCCAGCTCTCTACCACATCAATCTGGTTGTGGGTTAAAGTTATTACTAGAACATAAGGAAGGATGACATTCTTTCTTCTCTTAAATCTTCAACCACTATTTGGTACATAGCCTGCAATAAAATAGTCTCATAAACTAGCTCACAGGCTGAACTGTTTGAAAAGGCCTGAAATGATATGGATGTTTAAGAAGCTGTCTCATAGCAATAAAAAGTACTTGGGGAAAAATATAGGCCCATAAGTGGCTTCTTTAAAAATACTGGTATGTTCTTTTGTGTGCAACCCTTGGACATGAATGGGAATAATGCTCCTAGGCATGTAATTTAACTTTTTTATTCAAGAGCAAACCTATTGTACCAAATAATTTATTTGAAATTACTGCTCAGTTCAGTAAGATTGGCCAGGTTGTCAGTGTATGTCTGTATTTGATCTTCTACATCTCCATCTTTTGAGCATCAACAATAGTGTGAAAGCCCAAAGGGAAAGGAAGGTCAGGAAGTGTCAGAAATAAACTGGAAGGAGGCCAGAAGGAAAAGTAGGATGGACTGGTGCATGTTGGCTTGGGGAATCGAAATCTGACACTTCTTCCCCTCATGAATATTGATCTGACATCCCTGAGCAACAGAACATCTCACAAAGGAGATATAAATCCAAGGCCAAGCAATGCACATCTGCGGAGGACCACAGACATGTTTATATGAACCTAGCACACCCTTGCATTTTTTTTGTTTTCTTTTTGTTTTTTTGCTGTCAAGTCACAGCTGACTTATGGCGCCCCCTTGGGGTTTTCAAGGCAAGAGACATTCAGAGGTGGTTTGCCATTGCCTGCTTCCACTTCAGGACCCTAGAATTCTTTGCAAAATCTGATGAGATTGGGCTAGCCTGGACTATCTAGGTAAAGGCTTCGTGTTGGTACAATTCCACAATGCTCAATTTCCACTCACAGAAGTTGTTTACCTGTGAGAGCAAAATTATTTTGGACCCCGGAACTCTCAGTCCTCAGTAAAGCAACATCTGTAATCTTCAAGGTACATTGCAAACTCTTGGAGAACTCTTAAGACATTTTCCTCCAGTTGAAGATTCTCTCTAGGTACATTCAATTAGCTGTTTCTATACTGGATTAGGGCCTATGGTTGTCATCATTTGAAATGGTCCCTTTAGCTGTCCCTTTAATAAGAGTTAATTGTCAGCTGATATTTTTAACTTCATACAATGAAAAAATTCATCTGCCTATTGCTGCTTATTAAACCTCTGTTAAAAGGACAAGACATTTTCCTCTGTTCATTTAACAACCTTATCAGTTGGCATCCTGTTCAGTTGCCAACCTTTTAAAAACATGCAACAGTGAAAATTTCTGTAGAACCTGAAAAGTTATACACCGTTGAATGTCAGTTTGATTAGTCCTTTAGAAAGGAATGTCATGACTTTTGTGCTTTAACACACTAAAAGCAGAAATCTACCAGGGGAATCCGTTGGTTGAATCTATGTACAAAACAATTTGTATGGTCTAACGTGTTGGGTGGTCTCAGAATCAGACCCCCAAATATGTCTTAAAACTAGACCCAGCAACTCTCTGGACTCTTCTAGGTTTGTTTTATTCAACACCACTGAGGTAATTTGCTAAGTTTATCCTTAGGCAGTCTGCATTTAATTTTAGTCAGATCTTGGCTCTTGCTTTAGTCAGGTTGTCTCACCACACATGTTGGCTTTTTTTAAATTCAAGTTGTGCTCATCTTTGAAAAATTCCACAGTAACTTTGAACAGGGATCTGGCACTGCCAGAAAGGAAACAATCCCAGTAGTACAGCATGCCCATTGCTTTGTGTACGTCTCATTATCTAAAGTCACTGAAACATTCAGATGCTGAGTATATTAAGAACACCAGGGCTAATCCTTCATCACAGTAAAAAAAATCTCTTCATGGAGGTATGGTAGCAATTTGAAATTGTCCAGATGCAGAAGAGCTACAGTGAAAATCAAGCCATACCTTATACACAGTAGTCTGTGGTTTATTTGTGAAAAACTAGAAGTACTGTGACTCACACCTTCCTTCACACTCTCTTGCCTCCATACCTTCCTCCCTAAACCAAGAAATAGGGAGTGAAGATTGGATAGCATTGCAATGTTGAGAGAAACAGACACCCTCCCACTTGGTGAAACAGTGCTGCATAATGGTTAGTGTCAGATTTGGACTGGGGTGGGATGGGGGTCCTGCATTAAAGTCCCTTATTGGTCCATGAAGCAAACTAGGCGACTTTAGGCCATCATTCTCTCTCAGCCTGTACTACACCGGGCTTCTGTGCAGAGAAAAAAAAGTGCGTATACCACCCTGAACTTGGAGGAAAGGGAAATATAAATGTGAGGGCTATTCAGAGATGTCTGCAATATTACTTGATGTGTTCTGCAGCTGAGCCCTAGCATCCAAACCCAGTTTGAAACACTGGTTCAAATTAAGCACGCTGAGAACTTCACAGCAAACAGCATTTTTGACAGCCAGGATCAGTCATGGGCTGAGCCTCAGATTGGCTTGTCCTGCCTTCACCACTTGGCACCTGACTCAAGCATCATGCTGTGTGACTTCGTGGCTGTGCAGTTACTGTAGTGGAGGAGTTTCATTTCCTTCTGCCTTGTCCTGCCATTTTTAAACTTGCACAGTGGGTGAAATTGATCTCCACCTGCACAGACATGGATGGTTGGGAGTACATGTATAAGAAAGCATGTGCTAAACTACAACTCACATGGGGGCTCTGTGAAATCAGGCACATGCTGACTGCTCCAGGTCCAGACAGATCAGCAGTCTTTAGCATTGATCAGATAGACACAGATGCACATTGAAAGGTGAAGCTGTAAAAAATAATAGTGTTTATTTTTGTACGACTGGCTCTTTTGTTCACTCTTCATTTTAACAATTGGTGATGGAGTGCAGTGAAGCCATAGCAGTGGGGAGGATTAATGTGCACCATGTACCACTGCCTGCATATGCAGAAAGGAACTCAGAGAACAGGCTTGAGCTACTCACAAGCAACCCAAACTGCTTCCTGCTCACAATGGGTTAGAGAGAGAGATGACCTGGCCTGATGGGTGCTCAAGCATCCCTAGTTCGAACGTATTTGTTAGCATTCTGCCCTTCTTCCAAATTGCTTGCAATGACCATTTAGATAGATTCACAGCATCTCTGTGAAGCAGGCTATACTGAGAGACTGCCTAAGGCCTCATATTGAGCTTTGTGGCAGAAAAAGGATTGAAGCCTGTGTCTCTTCCATCCCAGGAGAGAGAGAGAGAGAATTGGTGAAGAGGGAGAATTAATTTTATTTCACTCTGAGACCTCCTACATGCTTTGCATACACTTCATCAATGGGATCTGAAATAAATACAAGAATAAATAAAAGGCATTAAAAGCATTAATTTGAGAGAGAACACACTTTTAAAACACAAAAAGAACTGAGCATATACAGAAAATAAGCATTTCAAAAGTCAAACTTCTAAGCATATGATATTGGGCTCAGGAAATTCTTTCACAGGTACAGTATAGAGGCACATGATATATTTAGACATAATTAAGAACAACAGGGTTTTATAAAGCATATAAGAATATAGATATGAATGATGTGTAAAATATCATAGTATAAATGCTTCCCACACCAGGACTTAAGCTAAACAGAGTGGTGATCTGGCACATTTTTATCTTAAAACAGCAATAAGAGTTCCAGAATTTCATTTAACCCACAAGGGACCAAAGTTTTAACATAGAGTTCATGGCAATTCCTTGACATTTAGAGATTTTGCCCCCCCCCGACTTGCACAAGTTGTCAGGCACAGCTTGGCAATGTTGAAAGGGTGCAAAGTGGGGATGGGAAACCACATCCACTCTGAAGCTGCCACTTCCTCCAGTGGAATGGATCTCCATAGTCTGGAGATCATGTGTAATTTCAGGGGGGGCTCACCTGGAAGTTGTCAACCCTACCTAGATCCTCCCCCCACCCCCCAATCAAGTAAATCAAGTAATGTGGGTGGTTGCTAATGACTGAAGTAGCTCATAGTTCTTTTTTATATCAGCTTGATTGGAAGCAATTAAGAGGTGATCATGCAGAGTTCCATACCACAGAACTCTTGGCTAGGTTATTTCTGCCTATCATATCCCCATTAAAGCACAGGTTATCGTCCCCCCCAATCCTGGCCAGTTGGCAACATGTGAAGAGATCCCCTTTAAAGATCCAGCTCTCTCAGCATTGTAAATTCCTTTCATCCTGTTTAATTTTACTTTAACTACTGAAACAAATTCAGCACAGTCCAAAATGTAACCAGCACAGTCAATCCAAATACTCTGGTGGCTGGAAAAAATTAAGGAAGCAACACAACCAGTTCCGTTCTGGTTGCTGAGAACAGGGAACTGGAGAGCATGGGTTCAAAGACAGGCCATAAACTAACAATGATCTAACAAGCAAGTTTATGCACCATATAAGATGAAGTCTGTCCAGAGTGAAAACCTCATCTCTTTGACTTGTGATAATTAGGACTCAGGATCATGATCCCTGTCAAATACAGGACAAGATCAACACACAGGCATTTATTTTTCTTAGCATCCATCTTAATAGAGAGTTCTACAGAACTTGAAAGTTTTGCATGCTGTTTTGTGTCATAAGTCTGACCTGTAAGCCCTTCTCCGTATGGAAGGGGCTGACTAAGGTTCAATAGTGATGAGGAGGGACAGCTGTACATCCTCATAGGTACTCTGGTAACTTAAAAGGTTATAATTACATATTTAATATTAATAGCTATCTTTGCAGTTGCCTGTTGGTCCAAAGCTGACTGACAAATTCTGTCATGACCCCCTCTGACCAGCTCAGCAACTCAGAGTCCTCGGAAGAAGAGCCAGAAGAGCCAAGGCTGCCAGCCAAGGAGGAGCAGAGGGATCAGGGAGGGCCCAGAACTACCAAAGCACCTGTCAACAATGGTACAACAGCACCAGAGGCCATCCTGCTTGACCCTTGCCACTGACCCCTAAAATAGTCACCAGGCCTCCACTGGGCAGGTTGTGGACCCGAGCCCATAGCCTCCCAGGGGTTACTCTCATTCTGCAGACAGAAGGCTCAGGCCAAGGTAGCCCCAAAGAAGCAAAGTGCTTGACTGGCTAGCATGCAAGCCCATCCCAGAGCCAGAGAATGAGAACAACAATTCTTTGCAGAATCCTGACCAAAAAAAGAAGTGCAGCTGCAGGAGCTCAATACCTGCCAGCAGGGCAGCTGAGCCTGATTACTTCCCAGACTATTTAGGCTGAAGGCTGGGAAAGCTGCTTTGCTTGATCAACTGATCCACTACGTGCAAGTCTGCGCTGCCTCTTGGCTGCCAGCACCTGTCAGTGCTCCAAGACATGAGGAAACCTGACTGGGCTTGCCTGTAGAGTGCAAGACAGCTTCTGATCAGTAGATCAGTTAGATGATCCAATTCTCCCACTCTGGCAGGGATACCTCCCTCCCTGAAGCCTCCATCCCCTGCTGCTACTCAGTAGAGAAGTGGGGGGAGGAATTAAGGGGGGTGGAGTCATCATAACTTCAATACCACAACATCACTTCTGGTGTGAACCAGGAAGTGATGTTATCACATTGAAGCGATGTGAAGTCACTTCTGGGTTTCTGTCAGAAATGATTTTGCTGTGTGAGACTGATGCTTATTTATATGTTTCTGCCCACTCCCTCCAAACTCCTGAAAGTTGCCAGTGCTGGGCTGATAACCCTAAGCTCAAGTGAGAGGTCAGTTCTTATCCACACTGCCCCTAGGCATTATAGCTACAAAGCGAAGGTGCAGAAAGGAGATTTACCCTCCTTTCCAGGGAGGGTGGGGACAGAAGCAATGTTTTTTGTCTCTGTGTAGCCAACATCAACAGCTTGAGGTGCAGAGATGGGAAGGGAAATCGGCTGGGATTCTGATCAGACAATACACCCCTCAAATTTTCTGGATCTCAACAAGTCTGGGAGGCAGCATAGATTCCAGGACGGGATCAGAAGAACTTGACTTCCAACTGATGAGACTGGGAGTTGGACCCCAATTCCTCCCTCTATCTGCAAAAATTTGTTGTGTAGAGGGCAAACTTTTCCTAACAGGAGATCTGAATCCAACTCTCAACTGATCCTTCGTCAACTGGGGGTCAGCTTCATATGGCTGCAAGTAGCCTGTTCCCACAAATACACATGGACAACCTGTTGATTCATTGATCACCACTGGTGAATGGGAGATGAGCCAAAGTGGCAGGTATTCGAACAACCCTAAGACTTTGGCTCAGTTCAGACATAATGGGAAACCAGTTTTTATATTAACCATGATTAATTGGAGTATTCCAGGAAGGGTTGTTATCAAGGGATTTCCTGTGGGGTAACCCAAGTAGAATCACAGAACCACAGAGTTGGAAGGAGCCATACGGGCCATCTAGTCCAATCCCCTGCTCAATGCAGGATCAGCCTAGAGTATCCCTGACGAGTGTTTGTCCAGCCACTGCTTAAAGACTGCCAGTGAGGGGGAGCTCACCACCTCCCAAGGCAGCTGATTCTATTGTTGCACAACTCTTACTGTAAAAATGTTTTTCCTAATATCCAGCCAGTACCTTTCTGTCCTTACTCTAAACCCATTATTTTGAGTCCTATCCTCTTTTGCCAACAAAAACAGCTCCCTGCCCTTCTCTAAGTGACAGCCCTTCAAATAGAGAGAAATCATGTCCATCCCTCAGCCTCCTTCAGACTAAACGTTCCCAAGTACAGACAACAAAGCTTGAGTGAGAATTCATGTTTGCTTTCTTTCCATCCAACCCTGCCCCCAAGTCTCATTGTCACTATGCAAACACTGTCTTGATGTAACACAATTTGTTGCCCTTAGGAAACCCCCCCCTACCTGAATATGATAATGTCACATAATGACTGAATTGAGCCAAAGTCTTATGGATGTTCGAACAATCAAGATAGCCATAGCTCCATTGACATTGCTCCCCACCCCATACATGGAAGGATCTTGCTGCATAGCTGTGCATTTAAGAGAATGGATCCAGGCATGGAGTGAAGAATATGTTGCTAGGTAGACCCAGAAGTGGGGGGGGGGGCATCAAGCCAGGAAACCATGCTTATATGTAGTGCAAAATCGTGTTTTATTAATTGTGGTTAATAAACCAGCTTTATATCCTGGCTTGATATCTTAGTCTGAGGTACTCAAACTAACCACAGTTAGTATGGTGGCATGGTTTCAGATGAACAGTTAATGGTGGTCAGTATGAGTAAACCATGCTTTTGGGTTTTGTTTTTGGCAACTCACTAGATGGTCGCACCCTTCGGAGCGCCGATAGGTGCATTCTGTACCAGAGCGGTCAGAAGGGAGACCGATTGCTATCAGCCACCCCTAGAACCCCTAGATCTCCAGTAGGGACAACTCTGAAAATCCAAGGAGAAGAAATAAAGGCTTTGAAAGACATTCCATTTGAAATTTGCAAAAAAAGAAAAAACATAAAAAGGTTACAATGTTTTTACAAGAAATGTCAGCTCCATATTGTTGGCTCATGCCACAAGGACTGACTTTTAACTTTAAAGGCAAAAAAGAAAAGATTGATTCATTGGAGAAAGCCCAAATTTTCCTGCAAGAACAACAAACATCAACGGAACAAACAGGAAAGGTACAAGAGACTAGCACTCCAGATGCATGCGAAGAAGATGAAGCAAGTAGTGGCAGTTCTACATCGACATTGGTGTCTCTTGGGGATTTTTTGGACTCTGACTGAAATCTGAACTAGGAGCAGCAGCTCCAAAATTGTTTAAAGTCAAACTCCCCTTTGAGAAAAAGAAAAAACTCAAGCAGAAGAAGAAAGAGAAGTGGAGATCTGAGAATCTACTTTCTATTTAACTTGTGAAAAAGCACTTATATGTTATCTTAACTGGTTTTTAGAACTAGCGTTAATATAACTCATTTAATATGCAATTATAAACATAGGACATTCATAAAACTGAATGTAGACTTCTACAAGAGCCTTATCTACTCTGTATTTTTAGGGATAGTGGTTAGCATTGTAGTTTGTTAGATTTGTAGGATGTAGCATAAAAGCAATAACAAATTTATTTTTTAAAAAAAGTATGAGTAAACCATGGTTTTGCATTATATTTGAAACAAGTTGGAATCATCCAATCCATTGTGTTAGGACTGAATGGTGGAGTAAAGTCATTGAAACTCAAGGCAGAAATATTAAGAGAAAAGCACAGGTTTACGTTTGAATGGATATAGTATCAGACACACTATGAATGTTAGATGCTTATCAATCTTCGAAGCTCTGACATAAGCAAAGCAAGAATAGTTCATACTAGGGATGGGCACGAACCCACAAACAAACCCTGGTTCAAGCACAAACCAGGCCAGTTTATAGTTCGTGAACCAGGAGTTTGGGAGAACATGTCTCCCACAATCTGCCCATGAACCTCCATGTTTTTCATAGAAGTTCATGGGAGACAGGTTCTTGGGCTCTGAAGGCATTTAAATGCCTTTGGAGCTTACTTCTAGGTCTGGTGGCCCACCCGGAAGTGAGCTCTGAAGGCATTTAAATGTTGTCGAGGCCCACCACTGGCCCGCGGCCCCACCCAAGTGAGCTCTAAAGGCATTTAAATGCCTTAAGGGCCCATCTCTGGGTTGGGCCAGCCCAACTTGACTGAGCTCTGTGAGCCCTGAAGGCTTTTATAGGCCTTCAAAGCCCACTTCCATGTGGGGCCTGGCCATATTAGGGCTTTCCTATATAAGGGCATATAAAGCCTATCAAAGCCTTCAGAGCTCACTCTGGGAGCTCAGTCAAGTCAGGCCACCCAACTCAACTGAGCTACAAGAGTGAGCTCCAAAGGCCTATAAAGGATTTGGAGCTCATTCTCAGAGCTCAGTCGGGCTGGCCTGACTCGGAGGTGAGCTCTGAAGGCATTTAAATGCCTTTGGCGCTCACTTCCAGGTGGGTCGATTTCCCCAAACCACAAATCGGTTCATGCAATGAAGGAGTTTGTTGGAGGTTTGGGGTTCATGAAAGCCATAAACCACAAACCTCCATTTTCCTGGTTCATGCCCACCCTTAGTTCAAACCAAGAGGACAGAACCCAGCCCATCTAATAAGGTATTAGCTCTTGTCATTTCAGGAACATCATTGTTCACAACAAATAGAAATTTGGTTTGGAAATTTCTGCCATACAAATATTTGCTGAGTATGCCAGCAATTTATCCCTTATTTGCAACTGTTTCAAGAAGCCCTAGTCCACATATTTTTCAGATATTACAAATGAAAGATGCGGACGGGCCTTCTCTAGAGCGTGGTTTGATGCATTTCCCTCTGCAGTTTTGTATAGAAGATTCTCCCACCTGCCCTTGCAGCAGTGTTGTTGTCTTTGTTCAAATAAAGTGGTTGAATCTATCACACATATACTTTTGCACTGCAAATTCTATCAAGAAGAAAAGCTACAATTAATTACTCCATTGCTCTGCAGATTTAAACCATTACAGTATTATATGCAGCAGCAAAATTCTGTGTGTTAGCAAGTGGTATCAGTGGATGAAGGAAACGTCAGTTGCTGGGAAATAAATTAATGAAATGAGTGTGTTTTTTACACATGTATGAGTGTGTCTTTTACACATATATCCCCATATCTTTTATGTGTTTATTCATTTTAAATTGTCCTTTTTATCTGTATTTATTGTAACTGGTCTTATGACCGTAATAAACGTTTGAATTAAAAAGAAGCCCTGGCAGAAAATTTTGAAGCCCTTTCCTTGACAGTGAATGACACGGATGATTTATATGTACTATATCCCAACATAAAATCTAGAGTAGTTAGGTTCTGGGTGTATTCTGAATTTGTGATATAAGGAACTAGAGATTTGCATTGTCTGAAACAAATTTCCTAACTGTTTCCTGCATTCAGCCATGGCCAGGAACTAACAAGACACAAAAGCCATTCCATGAACCCAATGGGACTTTAGAGTTGTATGTCTCTCAAACAGCACAGCAAACTCGTTTTGGCACCATTGGGCATTTTAAAAGCAGTGCTCAACACGGTGTAATAGTAATCCAGAGAAAAAGATCACTCATACATCCATTGTGTGTCCCAGTTTGGATGTTGTAGGGAAGTGGCTTCCCCCCACACCCCGTTTCTCCATAACCATGTGGTATTTCTGTGTTCCATAGCCATGTGGTGTCTCTCTCAAGTTTTGCCAGTCTTTCCTGTGATCTTTCCCAAGCATGCTTTGCTGCAGGTTTGGCGAAAATCACAGCAAAGCTGAAGTGGCACCCATGTGGATGGAAAACTCAGGATTTTCCAGTCCTGCCCATACTGGTATCATTTTTCTTGCCCAGGTCCCTCGTGGCAACCATTTCCCCCTGCCAGTGAAGGGCTTTAAAAATAACCAGCAATTGGAATATCATTATAATGTTATATGAGAACCATCTGTGTACCAGATTCTCTGAATTTTCAGCTTTCAGTAATTCTCTAATCTCTTTCAGAGAGGAGATACACCTTTCCACTTCTCTCTCTGCAATGAAAGGGTCTAAAGACTTTTTTTTTAGAAAATGAAAGCTCGTAATTCAGCAAACCTGATATACAGATTGTTATAATGTCATATTGTTATAATAATATTCATTTGCTGATTAAAAAACACTGAACCCCCTAATAGTAGGAGAGGAGAAATGCTGGGAAATCTGCCATGTGGCGCTCCATTGCCACTGTGCTGTATCAGCACCACAGCAGCAACAGGGAAACCACAGACATCCATTTTGACATATGAAATACAAAAAGGTGCTCTCTTCCATGTTTTTGGAATGTCATCAAGCTGGCAAAATGCTTTCTGGGAGTCTGTTCCAAAGTATCGGTGCTGTAACAGAAAATGCATGGGAATGGACAGACAATACCCTGAGTAAAGCACAGCCGTCGCTGGCACACAGATTCATATAGGGAAACACTATAAATGCCTTTAAGACCTAGTACCTCATGCCTCTGAGAAGCAGCAGCTTGTACATTCCTATACCTCTGGTGAAATGAGCTCTGATCCATGGAAGTTCATGCTGAAACAGATTTTGTTAGCCTTTCAGAGTCCACTGAACACCTTTTTTATTTTGCTGCTGCATAGTACTCATTTGGAATCTAACACCTTGAGGCAAGCTCGGAAATAATTTTGTAAGCACTAGGGGTGTGCAAAAACATGGTATTTTCAGTTTGGGTCTATTGGACCCAATAAAATTTCAGTGTTTCTGAAAAATCCCAGATCCCAATACCGGTATGGTATTCAGATCCAGGATTTTCGGAAATCCCAATTTTTTTCAGGTCCAATAAACCCAAAAAGAAAAATACTGTTTTTAAAAAGTTAGCCCATCCCTGGAGCTGGCTTGGCTTCTCCTGCAACACAGTTTAAACCACACTGCAGGAGAAGCATGTGGCAGGGAGGCCCAAGAGCACTTCAGACTCTTGACACAATCAACAAGAAAGCTCTGAACCGCACTTCATGTCTTGCCCAAAGTTCTTCTCACTATTCAGGAGCACCCCATCAGGTTTGGGGCTGCAAGGCAGGCAGCAGCCAGTTGGTTCAACTGAAAAACAAAGCCTCGGCCCCAGGACCTGAGTGCTGAGAAAAGGACACACCTCCCAGTGCTGCAATATCCCATTCGAAGGAATCAGTACAGCCACCTGGAGCAAAACGGCAGCAATTTTATTTCAAGGCTTAGGAGATTCCTTGAAAGGCTTCAGCTGGAATTCGAGGGAACTGAAACCGAGGATGTAAAAATGAAGGGGAAGCTTCCTCCCATGTTGAGAAGCTTATATTATACGAGCCAACCCACATCCTCAACCTTTATTAATGTTTTTAAATATAGTTCCCGGGTCTGTGTTTGCAGCATGTCATTTTAGCCCTTCCGAAAAGCCTCCCGATTCACTCGTGCTTTAATTCCATTTTATGTTCTGGTATGCTGCGCTTTCCCCACAGAATATTGCAATTTTAGGCTATTCCAAGGTTAGACCGTGCTCGACACATGACTTCACTTTAACAACACCTGCCCAGAGAATAATTAGCAGTCCACATTTTAAAAAAAATAACAGGACTTCCATATAGTACAGATGGCATTTTTCATACCAGACAGCCAACGATGTATGTTGGAAACCAGCCAAACTGTCTGCAAAAACTGTGAGAAATTCAAGACAGACATCTGAGTGGAAGGAGAGCTTGACTTCTTTTTTCCCCCAAATTATATACGAACATCTGTTTAAAACCTACCTTAATATAAAACGATTTACTCTTTTTTATCTGACGCCACACATTAAAACAAAACAGGCATGATAGACTCGTTTGATTTTGCTTGTTGATCTGATGTTTGACTAATATGCTTTTATGCAGATTTGCCTCTTTTATGCCAGCTAGATGACCCCACAAGTCAAGGTGATGACTCTGAAAGCCCAGTGGGTATCTGGAGTGAAGTGCCACTGATTTCTGTGCAAAGGATTACAACATTACTTGAAGGCTTACTTTCAATTAAATATGTTTGAGGCTGCAATATCATGCACACTTTTTGTGGGCATAAACCCCATTCAACTCAGTGAGGCTTACAGTACAGTCCTAAACAGTTACACCCTTCTAAAGCCATGCTAAAAGTTTCAAAATGAATACTGCAATCTGAAAAATACTTTCCTGGGAGTAAACCCCATTGTAGACCTGCTTAAGGCTGAATGTCTGGGACATAAATGAAAAAAGGAAGGGGGGGGACTCAACCCAAGATATAACTATGAGCCAAAAGGGGCTGAGCTAACACTTTTACATTGATGGGGATGACACACATCCAGACCAATGAAATCAGAATAATTTGAAGAATTGGCATGGCTATATTTATGGCCCAACATATATACCAGTACCATAATTATAAACATACAAGGAAACATCTGGTTAGATATATATGTAAACTGAAAATATTTTATACATGTATTTGGATGTGTGTCAGTGCGATATAGAGAATAGTGACCACTGAGGAAGGCCCAAAGGGGCCAAAACGCATTTGGTCCTAAAATTTGAAATTGTTTACCCGTCATATGTATTTGTACTTGAAAAGTTTTTGTAAGTCTGGTATTTAGACTCTTTCTTTTAATCATAATATGTTTTAACATGTGTACACCTTAATAAATATTTGTACTTTTATAATATACAGTGTTAGCTCAGCCCCTTTTGGCTCACTGTCTGGGACATAAGACACAGGTACTAATGAGCACTGCTGAAGACATATTACACTTCCTTCTAGCCAGGGCTTTTTTGTAGCAAAAGTCCAGCAGGAACTCATTAGCATGATAGGCCACACCCAACAGCAGAAAATCATTAGCATATCAGGCCACACCCCTGACAGCACAGTTCATTAGCATATTAGGCCAAACCCCCATGTTACCAGAAGTGTGGTCATCCAGTCACATCCACCTTTTGCTTCTTATTCTGTTTACCTTGTTTGCTGTCAAAACCCAGGGCTTTTTTTTAAAGCAGGAACTCCTTTGCATGTTAGGCCACAGACCCCCAATGTAGCCAATCCTAATGAGTTTCTGCTGTTGGGTGTGGCCTATTATGCTAATGAGTTCCTGCTGGGTGTGGCCAACTCAGGAGCCAGCCAGAACTCCGTTCCTGTGCGTTCCTGCCCTCAAATAGCCCTGCTTCTAGCTACACAGACAAATGTGCTCCAGTGTGTACATGAAACTGCTTTGTAAGCAGACTTTGCCATTAAATTGCATGGATCAGCTCTGCATGAACATCTTTTTGCAGCTTCCCCCATAGATTTGAATGAGTAAGTCTTTGGAAAGGGGGAGAGAAGTTCTCAGCATATGCATCCAAGTTCCCACTCCCAAGTGGCACTGTCAGATCAGGGCAAATGAACCTAAACTCATGTATCCAATTTGTGCCAGACTCAAAGCACATTGAAGTCAATTTTGATTTTTTTTTCTTAGTTTCAAATTCTTGCAGAAATTACTTCTGGGAGTTTTGTGTGCACTGTACAATCAAACAGCTTAGACAACTATGTTAGTGTAAAGCAATAAGCACAGGTTAATGTTTTGACTTCCAGCTGGAATGCTTTATGAATTAAAAGGTCATGCAAACATTTCCTCTCTAAATTGCTTGTATGTAAGCATCATTCATAAGAATCACAGAAATACTGGTTTTCTATTCCTGTTGGGTCATATTTAGACTTGGCTTCTTTCCTCGCTGGAATATATATACTCCTGTGCATTTGTGTATTTGTGCGCGTGTGAAGGTAGTTTTAAAGATAAAATATATCTTGGCCACCACATATTTCAATGTTTTGCCAGCTGCACATGTGGCTTGCTTAGCAAATGAAATGGTCAGGGTTTAGCAGGATCTTTAAAAAACAAAACACAGACCATAACTCAATACAAATAACATAAATTGTTCAAAGGCTTTCCACAGTAACATCACTATTAAAACCTATGGTGAAATTAAATATTTGAAGATGCTGAAGGAAGCAACATTGATAATACAAATTATTGCTTGTTTTGTGCCAGTTTCAAACATAAAAACTAAGTAGGCCTCTAGGTGGCAGGAGTAATTTGCTAGGCCACTGATGGAGATGGTGATGATGATGATGATGATGATGATGCATTTATGTGACACTTTGTTTTCAAAGAATTGCACATGTATAATCTATTCCTAAAATAACAACAACCCTGTAAAGCTGGCCATTGCCCTATTGCAGACGGAGGGTTGAAGACAAGACATAGGGAAGTAGTAACTGAGACAAAACTCCAACCAGGGACATCCTAGTTCTTCACTTATACTCTGAACACAGTTCATTAGTTCTCCTGGAGACTTTAACATACAACTGTATGTATTGTAGAAATATGTAACATCTAACAACATTGAAATACCTTGGAAATATACTGGAACATTTCAATGGTTGTTTTTATGTAGAGTATGGCTTTCTATTGTTGCTCTTCTTCCAGAAAAGGGGATCTGTCCCCCCACACACATACCCTTCAAACACTGATTCTGCTGATCTGTTTTCATTGTAATGCGGATTACAAAGGAGAGGTATTCTGTGCACTGTATACATAGTGAATGTGGTGTAGTGGTTAGTGTGTTTGACTACGATCTGGGAACCCCATGTTCTAATTCACATTTTGCCATGGAACTGTGTTGGGTGACTGTGGACCAGTCACGCACTCACCACTCAACCTGACTCATAGGGTTATCAAGAGGATAAAAATGGAAGAGAAGAGAATGTCTCCATTATGGAGTAGGTTGGCTGAAGAATATGAGGTGAATAAAAATAATCATTGTTTTGTGCATAAAGGTTGGCACAACAGAAAACTGTGGTATATTGAATGAGAGCCAGTTCACACAGTTATTTTCACCTTCCACTGAGCAGTCTGAACCAGTGCTTAGAATGGATACTCATGGAGAAAAATGGAAGCACAAACTGCAACAATTCCTGTGATTGCTATGGCTGGAAGAAAGTGCTGCCTTGATCACAGAACTGCTTCCAGCTGTATTCATCCACAGCCTGTCTTGCCCAGGTTCTCCATTTGAATATGAGACCAAAAATTTTACACAGAAGAAACTGATGTTGTGATATTGCTATTGGGCTCCTTGAAAAAACAGTGTCAGATTCTAGCAATTCAAAATATCTTTTTGGTGCTGTGTACCAGGGGGGCTCTCATTTCTACAACTAGCAGCACCATCAAACAACATTTTAAAAAATAATCAGTGAGGCAAACATAATCACTTTAAGTGTACAATTCTTTTATTTTCAGTTTCAACAGCTTGTTTTAAACATTTCTATCCCACCATTTCCCAGTTTGGCCTCCAAAGCAGCTCATGCAAAAAGTTGAAGAGACAATTAAAACAAAATACAAAGCCAAATCAAAACAATGGGAAGTGGTTCAGCCTTAATATCTCTATCAGGGAAAATGGTAAAGCCCTTTCGTAAATACCTTCTGTGACAGTAATTCTGTCTCCAGATGGAAAACTTCCTGTAAATAAGAAGGAGTCTTCTCACCCATGGGGATGAATTTCTTTTTGTGGTACTCCTTGATATTTCCATTGAGCATATGGACTGTGCCTATAAACTTAGTAGGTCCCTTGAGATGTATGAGGGGATTGAAGGAACAACAAAAGGGAAAGGTCATCCAGATGGAGGCCTTGAGCTTTGTGGAACAATTCTCTCTTGGATCACGCCTCCCCCCCACTCTGTTTTAACTCCACTGGAAACATCACTGCTATGGCTTCTGAAATTAGTAGCTACTTTAGGGACTCATATGCATGTTTATGCCAGGCCTGGAAATGTATCTTAATTACCTTGTTTAACAAATATTTACATAATTCACCCACAAGGAATGCAGATACATGGTTGGCATGTTCAGTTGCAGTGAAGAAGTAGTTAAACATTAATGCCAGCATGTGAAGCTGATCCTACATTGTGTATGCACTTTTGTTTGCACAAGCCCAAAATACATATCTACCCAAGAGAGAGAGTTGGGCAGCAGCCAGGATATTCGAAATGAAGACTGGAGCTGATATTTGTTCTTAACATGTACTGTTTTATTTCCCTCCTGCATGCTTTCTAGGTTAACATTTAAAAAATGGTTTCAACTTGGAAAGGGACAGAATCCTAAGAAAAAGGGGGGGTTACAGTGCCGTCATAAGCAGATTATAGCCTTCTAAATCCATTGATTTCAATGGACTTGAGTGTAACTGTGTGACGGGTGGCACAATCCTGGCATTCTGCTCTCAGATCTAATTCAGATCCTCATCTCCAAAATCCAAGCCCCATTCTAACAGGACCTGATTTAGCTATCCATACTTCAACACAACACTTCCCCACAATTCCTTTACTTAATTTACCTAGGCAGGGTAGTGTTGGAGTGGCCATTAAAGTTACCAGAGAAATTTCTATTGAACCAGTGTCCTAGATGGCTTCTTCTCTCAGAGCCCCCCCCCGTTCTACCCAGAGTCCCCCCACCTTATTCTCCTGTGTTCCTCATGGCAGCAGCTATCTCCAGCCTGTGCATCATCACCTGGCCCCAGCGCTGCGGGTCCTACTTGGTGGGTAAGTGGCCCTCCATCCACCATTAGTCCCTCTATAGGAAGAGGGGGCCAACATGAGGCCCTTTGCCAGAGCAATTTTGGCTTTCTGTCCTGTCCTGGAGGCAGAGTGGTAATGAGGAGGGATCATGTCATAATCTGAAAGAACAAAGCAAGAAGTAATTTATGTGAAAATTCAATTAACACATTTTTCTACCTAATGATAGTGGCCTGAATTTTTTGAAATGCTGGTTTTCAGTCTCATGACAGGAGATGAGTCCTCGGTTTGCAAATTTTCTGAAAGAATATTAAAGGCAGGAGGTAAATTGGTAATTAAAAAAATTATTTTGAAGATGCTCACTTCAAAAATGCTATTTTCCAACCTCATTTTGGTCATTCCTGACAGTTACGTTATGCTTTTTTAAAAGAACAAAATGGCCTTTGAAAGAGTTTCATTTCTTCACAATGGACTAATTTTGGAATAGTAACATTTACTTCTCCTTGTATTGAAGCAACATACCTTTACATAGTTTCTCTGATCATTTTAAGTACAATTAGCACCAGGCTGCATCATAAAGACTATTATTTCATTTCTTACTACTGAAATAATTGAAGTTGTTATAATATTGGCAGTGATAATGTTACTAATTAATGCAAACATTTTCATTAGTTCTGCATTGCATTCTGTAGTGCACTGCCGTTTTCTTTTCTGCAGTATACAAGTGTCTGATGTAGATACAATGAATAGAGTGTCCACAGGTCATGAGTTCATCACAATATCAGATGTCAGTGATGGTGAGATGAAATTTGGAACAAGTTTTACAATGCATATTGCCCACCCTGTTTCCTGAGGTGCAAGTAGGCTCGGAATATTACTTATTGCTTTCCTCCACACCACTGACTGAGCTCTCTTTTTATACAGCTCTAGTGTATATAGCATCATTTGTAGAAAGCAAAGAGACCCAGCTTAGTGTAGTGATTAAGAGCGGTGGACTCTAATCTGGAGAAGTGAGAGAACTCCTCCACATGAGGTCAGCTAGGTGACCTTGGGTCAGTCACAGTTCTCTCTGAGCTCTCTCAGCCCCACCTACTTCACAGGGTGTCTGTTGTGGGGAGAGGAAAGGAAAGCAATTGTAAGCCACTCTGAGACTCCTTCAGGTAGAGAAGAGCAGGGTATAAAACCAATTCTCCTCCTCCTCCTCTGCAGGTGACTGACATTTGCCAAACAAAACTATTCCCTTACTGCAGCAGCGTGAACTGAGAAGGCTGGCGTCTTACAGCTAAACTGCTGACTTGAAGGGTTTTCTTTTCTTTCCTTTTGATAAAGATCACCATTTTCTAGATTTTTAAGAAGATCAAGATGGGAACAAAATGTTTTCCAATCTTATTTCCTTTCCATACCCTGCAGTGTGGGAGACCATATCACAGCCTACAATTGCATGAACTGGGTTGATGAAAAAGAGGAGTTCCATTTGACCTCTGAAAAGGCATTTCTAGGGATCATAGGATCTGCGTAGACAAAAGCCAGGTGGAATGAGGGATCTGCATAAAGAGAGGAATTGGGTGAGCTTGAGCAAAACAAAGTTGGTGGGGTTCAGCTCAATGTGATTCGATCTTCTATTAAGTTGGATAACTTGGGCTGAATCCTGCAGATCCCTTCCATTAGCATGAGTGACAGAGGAAGGCTCTTTCTGCCGGAAAAAAAGTATTTCCAGCAGATCCAACCTCTTGCCACAGATGGTACATACAAGAATATTGAATAAGGTTTCACTAGCATGCCTGATTTAGTCCACAATCTTTCACTAGTCATTCTGCTGAAAAAGCCAGTAACTGTGCAAGAAGATCAGAGTAATATGCTGATAACTGTGTTGGCACTAGCGTGCCTAGATTGCAGTTCAGTTCTTGGATCAGCCTCTTCATGTACTTGTACTCATAGTGGGATTGGAAAACTTTACTTTGTTGTCTTCTTTGGACCCTCTGAAAACAATTGTGATCTCATTCTTAGGTTCCTGGGGTATGAGTTGTTCAGAGAGGAAACAAGCAAAGTCAGCCTTATCATCCTGGAGATACAATACATTTGGCAAGTTGCTTGGAAGTAGAACAGTCCTTCTGCCTGTTTATCCCCTGTCCTTTGATAGGTTCTGATCTGTACCTCTCAGATGTAATGCGTATCTTGTCAATATGATGTCCACTGGGAGATTTTGTAAAATTGTCAGCTAGGTCACTGAAACTGCTACAGTTAGAAGGTTTGTCTAGTGCCCTGCCTTTTGAGGTCCCAGAGCCCCATGCTCTGGTGTGCAGCTTCATGGACACCCACGCTTTCCATAATGAAGGGAGAACTTTCCTCATCACACAGGCCTTACTGTCTTGATGGTACTGTTGAATTTCACAAAACCCATTTTCCTTTCTTCGAGGCAGTTCTGTTGCCTTCTTTGTAGCAGCCCTTCCTTGTGAAGGCCCTCAAGTTTATATCACATGGATAGCTGATGTGGTTCCACATGTCCCAGTCACATTCTGCTACAGTACTGGAGGTGCTGGCCTGCATCCTACCAAGCCCTTCATCCTTCCCATTCTTCTCTTCAAGGGAGTGAAAGATGCTTATGATGCCATAAAGGAGAACTAACTTTCCCCACTATTTTCTGTTCCACTCCCAGTGGCGCAGCTGGTAAGGTGCCACTCCTGTTGAAATGACTGCCTTTTGTCCCAGAATCATGACATGGTATACATCAAGCGCCACTTCAAGTCATGTTGCAATATTTTGAAGTTCTACTATGTTTCCAGATTCATAGTCCATGATTAGGCAACACAAGATGTTCCAATCAGCTTTTACAGAAGAATCCTTATCTTATGTTTGTTTCTGCTCTGTACAAATGCTGAAGCCTTTACCTTCTTTAATGGAGCATGGAATTCCATTTGCAAATTTCCTTCTTCGGCTGCATGAAACTTTCCTGAACAAAAACAATCAACTGCTTCCAACCCAGTTGTTCAGCTCTATGAAAGTGTCAGTTATTATTCATATCCATGATTGCAGTTGCATGAAGAGTTGTAATGGGTGGGGTAAGATGCATTTTACCAAAGCCTTGAACACTGTACATTCATGACCATGATTTTGTTGTTTTCATGCAATAGTCAAATCATTGTGGCGTACAGTATATATTATCATATCTGTGAAAATATTGCATTATTGTCTGAATGCATATGGATTCATGTCTCTTAGGAGGAGAAATCATGGGCATCTGTTGATACCTGAACTGAAAATCAAGATTGCTGACTGCGCTGTTTTGGACAAATGTTGCAGTGAGTCAAGGAAGTTAGCCATGACTAGGTTTTTACAAGCTCATCACAATCATTATATTTCTTCAGTTCTGCATTAGTCAACAAATTCTTCCCTGTTATAATATGTGTAGAGAGAAAAGAAAAGGAAGCCTGAGCAATCTGAATTTCCTCCTGCTACAAACCCCTTTAGGAACCAGAACATTGTTATTTTAATCTTTGAGTCCTGATTGAATCCAGCCATTTGGATTAATTTAATTCAGTTTTTTTAGGTCTTCATATGGGAATTCAGCTTCATAAACAAAATATTTGGATTCAGCATACTTAGATTAAAGTTTTGTTTAAAAGCCCTGTTCACCAACTTTTTACCCACAATGCCTTTTCTTAAGGGTGTTTCTGAAAAATTGTTCCAGACAATCAGATGCCATGATTTGTATCTGATATGCTTCAGAACCAATTCAGAGTGTCTGGAGAACAATAAACAAAATAATCTGGATTTCCCCACATTATACCTGGCTCTGCCCATTTCTAAATTAATATGAATCCAGAAGGGAATGATGATATAATCTAGAAAATGACCTTCAAAGCTATTTCAAAGCAGGCCCCATTATTTTTCCATGGGGCCAGTATCTTCTGAGGGATTTCCTGTTGAGGATGAGAACGTTCTCACTGGGGTGTTCATTTTTCCTTCTGGATTGGCACTTTAGTAGAAAGAGGTCATGTTATTGTAATATATTCTATGTGGGACTGCCCTTGAGCCTATCTGTGCAGGGAAGGGTGGATTAGAAATCAGAAGTCTAAAAAAATAAATAAAAGTGACTTGGACACAAGAGCATCTCACACCCATTCTGTGCTCCCTTCACTGGCCATTTATCCAAATCAAGGTGCTGGTGCTTACTTTAAAGCTCTCCATCATCTGGGGCCCCACAAACCTGAGTGGTACATGTATATGTCTATGTGGCAATTCCATTTCACACAGCAAGACTTCTTAGCTGTCACTCCTCTATGCTCTGCCACAACCTGCATGTAGACTTGCTTAGTCGTCACAGAAAAACAAAGATGAGTGGCAAAAGACTATGGGTATACTGGCCAAATAAACATGCTTTCCAATAATGTATTTGTTTGGTGTAGTGGTTAAGTGCATGACCGGGTGTGATTTCCCATTCCTCTACTTGCACCTGCTGGATGACCTTGGGCAAGCCATAGTTCTGCAACAGCTGTTCTTGAAAAAAGCAGTTTCTGTCAGAGCTCTCTCAGCCCCACCTACCTCACAGGGTGTTTGTTGTGGGGAAGGGAAGGGAAAGGAGTTTGTAAGCCGCTCTGAGACTCCTTCGGGTAGTGAAGGGCAGAGTATAAATCCAATCTCTTCTCTTCTTCTTCTCTTCTCATATCGTAGCCTTTACTTTTGTGCTAGGTTGCTTATATGAAGATGTTTATCTTCATGTTGCATTGCACAATTGTTTATCTTACATCACATTTTGAACATTTCTCAGGGTTTTTTTTACTGATTTCCACAAGGTGCTAATGCAGTCCTTGTTGTTCTTGGCTGAAGACTCTGTTGGGGCACTGGGCACTTTTGACATTTCAAGTGACTTACAAAAACTCCAAACAATGATTATTTCAAAAGCTTCATTTATTAAAGATTTCCTTTACAAAGTACAATCAATGTTTTGTGTAAAATTTGGACTGTACACACAAGCTTGGAAAAGAAAGGATGCCTTGACCTTTGCACTTTGATACAGAGTTATGTTTAATCAATTTGTTTGACAATTACCGGGGTAGTCAAATCTTCCTTGTGGCAATGAGGAGGTCTGAATGATGGTACTGAAGATAAAAATGTCAATTTTATGAACACCAGCTACTCTCCACAACTCAATTCCTTTGAGGCAATTATACCAAGCTGACCAGAGCTACCCTGGAATACACAGCATGTGGCCAACAGCTGCAGTGAGCCAAAATGTCATACACATGTTCATGGTAATAAACTGTAAAAATATGAATGGTAGATCTTGTATGATCCCAGAAGAACAACTTTGTTATTATACAATAAGAAGATCTGAGGAGCAAGGTTTAATAAATTCCTATTAGCAGCAAGTTGATAGTAAATGCAACATAAGATTTGTTTTGTCTGTGGTATAAGGACTTTCCCTAGCAGACTCTCACCCATTGTTCACTCTCCAAATTCAATTGTCTGCATGTATATCTGTGGGGCAACAAAACAAAAATAGAGAGAGAGAAGAAAAAAGCCATTTATTGTCATGAGTGACTACTGCCATCAGCTAATATGATCGCATTGCTAAAAATGAGTGAAAAAATGCTGTAAAATAGATATATACAGAGTTAAAATATATTTCTCATCCACTAGACAGTGTTTCTGTTGGCACTGTGGCTTTTAAAGTTTCCCCCCACCCCACAGAATATTAAATCTATTAAGAACAATGGCATTTTCAGTGCAAGCTAAAGCAAAAAAAATACCTGCCCATTTCCATGGAAATGACAAACAAAACTGGAATGTTCAAAAGCAAGTTAGGGTGGGGTGTTTTTGTTGTTGTTGTTGTTTTGTTTTGCTTCTGCTCACAAGGCACCTTTAAGGCATGGCACTTACTGAACTCATCTAAAAAAGACTCCAAGAGAAGCAGAAACCATACATCCAATTTTGTTTTATTGCCAGAGTCGCTTGCATACGTCAATAATGTCTGTGTAAGGCTTGCTGTGTTAGCATATCTTTCCTGAGAATGGAGCTGTGACTCTTTCATGCTTTATCATAAGTGTGCATGCTCAGAGCTGTGATCACTGTCGTGGCTGTCATCATTTGCTAGAGAGTCCCCTGTGTGCTGGAGGCTGGCTGCACCAATACCAGAAAGCTCTGAGGGGAGCAGTGTGCCCTTTTTCACGTTCACCAGTTCCTTTTCCCGTGCTGCAGCCCCTTGCTGCCCCCCTTTTACCCGCTTCCATTTCATCCGTCGGTTCTGGAACCAAACTTTTACCTTTGAATCAAAACAGAACAAAACATAGTCATTTGTGTGCCCTGTAGCACCACTGACTAGTGGTCAACTTGCATACATTGATTCATTTAAATATATACAGTCTTAATATTGGCTTGTTGACAATATTAACAAGCCAGTATTAACAAGTTCACAAAAGCCCAGAGATAAGAAAAGTTGTGTGCATTTGAGTGAACAGAGTGCAAAGAGAAGGGGGAGATGAAGAGAGACAGAGCCTGGCGAAGTTTGGCACTCTGGGGCAAACAGCCAACTGCACCCATATTGCAGCCTGTATTCTTTATGCAGTTTCTTGCCAGACCCCTACCCCCACCCCAAATCTTGGAGCCAGTACTGGAAGGCTGAATGTAGAATGTGCCAATATGAATAAACTTTATGTGAATTTTTGTGGGCTTCTACTGGTATATTTATAATTTTTTGTGTGGTCATCTCAGCTTCCTTTTCTGTAACAGCTGTATATATTACCAAGTATTTTATATATTACATGTAAGTACATTTTGGAGCTAACAAAAAGAGCTCAAGAAGCTATAGGATCTTCTGCCAGCATTCACTAATGTGCCTTCATTAATATAAGGTTCACCGACTTTTCATTCAGTGATGGATTGGTCAACGTGGTGATAACATGCAGAAGCACAAGGCATTCATTCTGCACAACTGGAATAATAAAAAGAGATTATTCTTTAAGACACCATTATGCTTACTGTAGGTCTGCAATGTCCATATTGTGGCTTTCTAAAAGCAAAGCTGGATAGAAAAGTCTACAATGTATAAAAAACAAGTGAGGCATTGGTGTGTTCTTGGGTATCATTGATGATTTTTGTTTCTGGGCTTTAAAAAGAAAGCCATGAGTGCATAATGATAGCATGAAACACTATGCTTCATAGGTAACAAAACTATAGCATTTCTGCATGCTAAAACTGGAAATTAAATTTCACAGCGCAAGAATAGGATTTGAAAATAAAAATAAAAACTGTCATTAATAGAATTCACATTGGTAGGCTTGTTTTGTTTTCAGGCCACTAGGATAAAAAAACTAAATTCAAAAATCTCAAAGCAGGGCAAGAGAATTCCAGATTTGTTAGAAAATGCTAAACTGGCACATCCTTGCTGCTAGACAGCTCGTCAGAGCCAAGGAAGCAGGCTAGTAAAATAAAACTAATATAAGGAGGAAAGTATTTATTGCTAGCTACTCTGATGTTAGGAAATATTGTTACGCCATCTGTCAAAACCTTTCACAAAAACAATGTCAAAGGGCTCATAATGTTTGTACTATTCATGCAGTTCTTTGTGGTAAATAATATATGTCACTTTTCACAATGAATTTCCTCTAGTAAAATAGTGGTGTGTTGCTGGTGCCAAACACTGTATTAAGTTATAATGTTTGGAACTATGGCTCTTATATAAATCTAGAAAGTTCAATGTACTATGGATTATCCTATCTACCTGTAAAAGAATATCACATGTTTTCTCATAAGAGAGTTATTCTCTCTCATGTACACATAGAGCATAAGAAAAAAATGACAAGATTAAATTCTTCAAAGGCATTTGGCAATACATCATTGAAAAGCACTAAGAGAACAATGTAGAACAAACCTGTAATGATTAGATTATTAAATGATATACTGAGTACCTAACTGGAAGGAACACTGAGTCATGACAGTGCATCTGCACAGCTCTTACAAGATTTCATAAAACTGTGGTTCAGTACAAAAATTATGTGTCCAGTACACAAATTATAGAGCATTTACCTTCACATCTAGTGCCAGGGTATGGCTGAAAGTCTTGTAATAAGTGGGACCTAAGTCAGTCTGGTGGTCTGGTTAACATTTCAATAGGAGACCTCTTAGGAATCCCATACTATAGCACCTTGAGTTCATTATGAATGACAGGAGTAGATCTACAGCTACTAAATACATACATTACATGTGGAAACAAGAGTAGCAGGAGGAAGCCAAGAATCATGTAAAGAAAGTGTGATCTGATGTGAAAATGCTTTGTGCTGTTCACCTCAAATTAGTTAGCTCTGCTGCAGTGTGGGGCTGTGCCACAGTATTTTATTGTTGGCCATCCATGGATGGGTCAACAGTGCAATCCTAAACAGAGTTACACCTAAGGTTGCCAACTTTTGGACAGGGCCTGGAGATCTGAAATTACAACTGATTTCCAGACTACAGAGATCAGTTCCCTGGATAAAAATGGCTGCTTGGGAGGGTAGACTTTATGGTACCATACTTTGCTGAGGTCCCTCCCTTCTCCAACCCTACCCTCCCTAGGACCCACATCTCAAATTCCCAGGAATTTCTCAACACAGAGTTTTTAAGTCAATGGGCTTAAAATGGTTGGATTCTGCTTAGAATAGAACAGTAAGATAACTCTACATGATTATGTGTCCAGTACACAGTATTATGTGTCCTGGCCCCACTGCTGGACCTCCTGATGGCACCTGGTATTTTTGACCGCTGTGCGACAGAGTGTTGGCCTAGATGGGCCATTGGCCTGATCCACCATTGGCTTGTCTTATGTTCTTACATTTGGTCTTTCAGGATAAAGAAAAGGTAAAAACTGAATAAAACTTTTAATGTTATAGAAATGGGATAGCAGTCTAGACAAATCTTTAGGAATAAAACACTTTAAGGCAATATCTTACCAAGGGAAAAATGAGACTGTGAAATCCTAATAGCACTCTTATTTTCTCACTGCAACTGAGAGTACGAGTATGTTTGAGTAATTGTATTTTTATTTTAGATTACAGTGGAATGGCAACAAGAATGGAAAAATAGATAAAACTGCTTGAAATATAATAGGCCCAAATTGCAAAGGTCATATGTAAGAAGAGGTGTAAATTGGCAAGAGCCTGTGAGTCTAAGGAAGTGAGTAAGCCTGAGGGAGTCTAAGTCAATCTAAGGGAATCTACTTTGGCCAGCAAGGGCTGGAAGACAGCATAAGTTAAACCATCTGAGCCTTCCTCTAAATTTAGATGCCTTATGGCAAAATTCAGAAGTAGTCTATGTAAGATGAGACAACCTTTTCTCTCCAAGCCCTTCTCTTCACTTTCTATTTCCATTACACTGTGACTGTGAATAACAAAAGTCAATTAGACTGTTTTCTCTATAGTGACCTTGCACTATGATCAAGGCAACATAAGGGCAAGCAAAACAGTATAAATAGACTGACTGGTTTGACTGTACTCTTCATTTGATTCTGCACTGCAAGGGTAAAAGAGGAAAAGGGCAAGGGGAAAGCCATAGTTCAATATCCATGCGTACATTTCCCAGGGTTTAATTCCCAAATCTTGGGTAACAGGGCTAGGAAAGACTGAGACCCTGGAGAGCTGCTGCCAGTCCAAATAGACAACACTGGGCCAGGTGGACTAATGGTCTAAATCAGCATAAGGCACTTTCATATATATGCTCAGGATGACCAAACAATCATATAAGCTGCATACCTTCTTTTGTACTTGTCAATAACTTTCCAGAACATTCAGCTGCTGACCTGAAAGTGGCAGTTCTCTTACAAAGGAATTTCAAAGGGAGATTAGAAAGAGAGACTGCTGACTTGCGACTGATAACGAAGCTCAAGATAATGCATTCACCTGGATTGAAATGAGACCTAGGTTTCCTGTCCCATTACCAATGCTGATTTTGCCTGTTACCCCTCTGCATATCTCACCTAAATCCAATCATGCCTACTATTGTCATTAACCTGCTATTGTCATTTGCCTGCTAATGTCATTTGGCATCCGAAATCACTCCACTTCCCAATAAATATGGCAGATGGACTCCCATTCTAGCTGTATCTGAAGAAGTGAGCAGTGATTCACGAAAGCTCATACCATGCCACATATTTTGTTAAGTCTTTAAGGTGCTACTGGGCTCTTGCTCTTTTCTATTGCCAACAAAGTCCTTCTGCATCCTAACAGCATGCTTGGGTCATGTAGAGAGATGCACTATTAAGAAAATTAATGGCAAGACACTGCCTTCTGCATCAACCACATTCTGCACATCTGCAGAAGAAATGTCTTGAACTTTGGTCCCATCACCCATAAAAGGTAAATAGTTGGGGCACAGTTCTGTCTTCAGTTTTCTGAAATGATCTTTTTAAAATTTTGCATAGTTCCAACTGAAGGACAGTTCCAAGTTCCAAGACAGTTATAGTTTCAGTTGAGTATTAGAGAGTTTAGAAGAAAATTATCTTTAAACCAGAGTCCAATGAGATTAACTACCTGAGGAAAATCCTGGAAAGGAAGAAACTAGCAGAGCAATGAGGAAAAGCAGTCTATATTCAATTCTATCTGTTGTGTCTGTAGTCTACAAAACTTTTTGCCAGAATAAAATGTTGCTTATCTTTCAGATGCTGTGACAAATGTGCTGTGTCCTTAGACCAGAAGCTGGCCCTTTAAATGTGGGATCTGCTCCCCAGGGCACCTGCCTTAGCCTTCCCATTGTGCTCCTCTCCCAGGCCTTCTCACCCTTGCTGTCTCTTAGACTTAAGTCCCCAGAGCTGTCATCTCTGCTTCACTTTCTCCTGGTGAGTTTTATCACCTTCAGTGGCTAGCAGAGTCTTCTCTTGCCCTTCCCAAGGCTTTTCCTGCTGTTGTCACCTCTAATCCCACAGCCTGCAGCTGAGAGCTGCTTCACCATTCCTAGCTGTTTCTCTGCTCTTCCAGCCATGTGTAGGCTCTTGAGTGTCTGCTGTTATTGTCTCCACCCCCCCCCCATCCATCACTGCCTGCTTTCAAATGTGCAGCTTGTCCCCCCACAAGTTCTGCACCGCTGCCAGCATCTCCTCAACCTCCCAGCTGATTTTTCTCAGTTGGGCTGTTTGAAGTTTCCTGATGCTGCTCAGGCCTCTAGGGCCTGTTATGACAGTCATATGTGCCATTAGACTTCTGTTAATTTGCATTCATGTTGGCTGAGTTCAGACTGGCAGTTTGCGCCGGTAGCCAGTTGTAGCAAAAAAGCCCCGGAATAAACTGTTCCGGGTTTTCCTGTTCATACAGCCCGGACTGCTGCCGGAAGATGCGGGGCGGAGCTGGGCGAGAGTGTTCAGACTGCCACGTGCAGAAGCGCACTGTATTTGGCATTTTCCCATTAATTCGGCTGTGGGTGTATGGGTGTATGTGCGCATGAACGCTCATGCGCATATGCGCATTTTGCCGGTTGGGGGAGGACCCCGCAGCGCCGGCACCGCATTGGGCAGTAGAGTGGAGCACGGCCAATCATACCGCTGCTGCCTTCTGCCCAACGTGGGTTGCTCCCGGCTTTTCAGCTGCGCGTTCAGACTTCTCAGAAGTGGAGAAACACGCGACACATGCAGGCTTTCGGATTTGCTACCAGTTTTATGAGGTATCTTTTTAATCCAGTGGTGAAGCGCAACAGCACGGGTTGGCTACGGGTGGGGGACGCCAGGCAGATGTGCCTGTGTGAATGCCCAATTTACTCCGGGATTGAATCGTCACTAGCTCGGGTCCCTACCAGGGCAAATTGCCAGTCTGAACTCAGCCGTTATGTCCGCAGACCGCCACTAGGGCACAGCGGGCTACAGAAGGAGCTTGGCTCCGAGAGAACAATGGGGACTAGGATCTTGAGATTCCTAGTCAGCACCTATGGGAACTGTGACAGGAAATTCAAACCTGCCAATGGGACTTGTGGGTGGCACCCAGGAATTGTATATAGTTGGTCACTTGACCCTTTCATGTATTCTTGTGTTGTGTCCAGTAAAGTGTGAGCTGCTAATCACTCAGCGTCTGTTGCGGTTCCATGTCTTACCTGGGACCCCGAGGTCGGCTCCTAATACACTCCCCCCCTTTGGATGAACTCACACAACCAGTTTCTTTGGAAAATTAGGTGGATAAACTTGGCCACAACTTTTATTGGTTACAGCTGTAGAGCATTGGCACAGCATGGGTCCACCGGATCCGACCTATCGGCTGGCCCGTGTGCCAGCCGAGTTAACCGTTACCCAGCCAGCCGGCATGGGTAGAGAAGGCGGGAGGGCAGGTTATCGGAATTCACACGGACGCTTGCCCCTTTGTGAGCTCCCCTGCCCTCTGGCTGTGAGGGCAAGCACTGTTATTCCCTGAGCTAGCCAGCTCCGTTCAGCCCTCACGCCAAGACCCTTAAAGGGTCCCCAGCTCCGGAATTGGCTCGCAGGCCAAATTCCGCCAACAGATCCGGCCCCATGCTGTTACCGCCGAAAGTTGTGACAGATTGTGCAATGAAAAACTGTAAATAAACACTAACAATACCATACCTACAAAGACCCAGTAAACACCCCTTCTGCGTTCCCTCAACTTCCAAACACCAAACCTCAGCACCATAATACCTGGGGAGGGATGGGTGGGCAAACCGGGCTCGCCTCGTGGTCAAGTGGGGAGGGGGAGCAGCTTCCCTTCCGCTTTTAATGCCTCCCCCCTCCCTGACCACCTCCTGCCCTCTATTGGCTGGGGAAGGGGGGGAGGTGCGTCTTTTCTTTTCCCGTCACGCACCAGGCCCCCCGCCCCTTCCCGGCCAGCGACCTCGCTGTCCCTGCCCGTCCCCGCAAATGGCGGGCCCGGCCCACCCGGGCCCTTCTGCTTGTGGTTCCATGTCTTACCTGGGACCCCGAGGTCGGCTCCTAATACACCCCCCCCTTTGAATGAACTCACACAACCAGTTTCTTTGGAAAATTAGGTGGATAAACTTGGCCACAACTTTTATTGGTTACAGCTGTAGAGCATTGGCACAGCATGGGTCCACCGGATCCGACCTATCGGCTGGCCCGTGTGCCAGCCGAGTTAACCGTTACCCAGCCAGCCGGCATGGGTAGAGAAGGCGGGAGGGCAGGTTATCGGAATTCACACGGATGCTTGCCCCTTTGTGAGCTCCCCTGCCCTCTGGCTGTGAGGGCAAGCACTGTTATTCCCTGAGCTAGCCAGCTCCGTTCAGCCCTCACGCCAAGACCCTTAAAGGGTCCCCAGCTCCGGAATTGGCTCGCAGGCCAAATTCCGCCAACAGATCCGGCCCCATGCTGTTACCGCCACAAGAACAGGACACCCCCATTAGTCCTGTTCCCGCCAACGCCCTTACAGCTGCAGCCAAGAAAGCAAGTTATGCCTGATTCCGTGCAACCAGACATCCATTCCCCAGGCCGATAGATGTACGCCATCCGCTCGGAACATGGCCTCCATCTTGTGAGATATGTCTGGATGGCGAATCCAGATACCGCCTGCCGACTCGACTACCCGGCCCAGCCTGCCGGACACTTTCCGCCTTGCCACGTCCACCTTCTTGGGATGAGCTGCGCCTCGCCATGACCTCCGTTCCAACCAATCCGACCAGAAGATGACAGTGCTGGGCAGAATCTCACGCACTAAGGCCAGGTCGGCCAGTACCTGGCGCTCGAGGGCCACTCCGGGGCACTCAGTCAAATCATTTTCCCCCAGCTGTAGCAGCAGAACGTCGGGAGGGAGGCGCCTCGCTGCTACGCGCCCCAACCAGGGCAACAGGGACCTCCATCGCATGCCTCGCTGCGCCATCCATGTAATGTGTGCCGCATCTCCCAAGCCCAAGTCTTTGCCCCAGCCCGATGAGGATGCATACAAACCTGCCCGATGAACGATGCTGTGCCCAAAAATCCAGACTGTCCTGTACCTCTGTCCTGGAACTGAGGAGTCAGAGAGCTGGTCACTGGCTGGACTCCGGCTGTGGCCTGATGTATGCCCTAAAGGCCGTAGAGCGCCAGCGGCCTATAGCCCGTATGCGTACCTCCGGCAGGCCGACGCCCGCAGCCGTGGTGGCTGCCCCAATCCTGAAGGAGTGAGGCCCGAATTCCTTGCCTGGTAAGCCCAAAGCCCCCAGAGCCAACCTGAAAACCCCCGTAAACTGATACCTGGTCAATGGGGCCCCGTCTCTATGGATAAGCAGGGGGCCACCCCCTTCCGGACGCATTGCTAAAAAGGCTCGAGTGGTCTGCACGGGACACGGGACACCCGGTAGTGGCCCCAAGTGCAGGC
Organism: Gekko gecko; assembly: GCA_029375565.1. NCBI lineage: Eukaryota > Metazoa > Chordata > Lepidosauria > Squamata > Gekkonidae > Gekko > Gekko gecko. The sequence continues at coordinate 58,847,503 of JAPDNY010000011.1, read as the reverse complement.
GCGCCCCTTTTCCCAGTTGGTCTGTCTTTGACCTCCGAATATACAATGACATCCCCTTTTTCCCGAGGTAAACATCCTGAACACCCAGGGGTGTGTTGGTGAACAAGATTTTGGAGCTCGCCACCAGTTCCCCAACCCTCAAGGCCCCAAAAAAGGCCAAGACGAATGCAGTCTCAAAGAGTGCAGCCTCGTATCGGGACCAACACAGCACTGGAAGCTCCCGCAAAATCCCCTTCAACAGCTCGAAGGTCACGGGCCGTCTGTGATCTGGAGGCCGTGCGGCTTGCCTCCGCCAGCCCTCGACTGCTCTATGGGCTTGGAATGAGTGGCACGGGTCCGCAAACCCCTCCGCCTTGCTAAAGAATGTGATGGCGGCCATGCGACCCCTGATGGTACTGTGGGAGAACCCGCCGTCCTGCAGGCATGCCATATAGCGAAGCACCCAGTCCCCTTCCACCGGCAAGGTCTGCGGCCCCCCGAATCCCGCAGTAAAGTCAAAAAAGGCGTCAATAGCCCTCGCATACTTGGCGAGAGTGGAGGGGGCGATGGACCCATAGATGCCCCGCCTTATTGTACCTTCCCAAGTTCCCACAGCTCCTCCGGAAAGGGGTCTGAAACGCGGTTGGCTCCTGGCGCCAGTATGCGGAAACGTTCCTCCTGTTGGCGAGACAAAGCGTCCGCTATGCTATTATCCACGCCTGGCACATGGCGTGCAGAAAATGTAATGTTATCAGCCAAGCAGGCCAGAACCAGGCAGCGAACCAACCGCATCACCCGTTCAGACTTGGACGTTTGCTTGTTTACCACCCGCACCACCGCCTGGTTGTCGCACCAAAACCGCACCCTTTTGTCCCTAAAGAGATCCTTCCAAATGATCACCGCCACCAGTATTGGGAAGAGTTCCAAGAAGGTGAGATCTTTGAGCACTACAGAACCCTCCCACTCCTTGGGCCAGGGCCGTGCACACCACCTGCCGTCATAGTAGACGCCGAACCCAGCGCTGCCCGCTGCATCAGAGTGGATCTGGATGGCACGCACCAGGCCCCCCCGCCCCTTCCCGGCCAGCGACCTCGCTGTCCCTGCCCGTCCCCGCAAATGGCGGGCCCGGTCCACCCGGGCCCTTCTGCTTCTTATGCACTGAACCCACTACACAACAATGGTGATGAAGGTGGGATCCTGCTGAGATGGCCGGGCTGCTGGGGCACCAGAGGATGACAAGGAACCGCTGCCGCTCCAACCCATGAACACCGGTGAACCCGTCACTACCCTGTCAACACCACACAGCACGATGGCAGTCACTCTGGGAGCAGCACTAGTCCCTCTATTCAACCCAAGCAAACCACATCACTGGGATGCCTGGGTCGAGGGACTCAAGGCCATCTTGGAATTCTATGATATAACCAATGATGGGAAGAAAAGGGGCCTCCTCATCGGCTTGTGCGGCCCCACCACCATGGAGCTAGCACGCAACTCACTGGCTCCAAAGAAAATCACAGAGTCCACTTTCGAGGACACCATAGCAGAACTACAAGGCCATTTTGTTCCCTGGCCATCAGAGATCACACGCCACATGGCCTTCTACTCCCAGCTACAGCAGCCGAGGGAACTGGTGGCTGCATACCTGGCTAAGCGCCGTCAGCTCGCCTCAGAGTGCATGTTCAGGATGCAACTGGACACAGCCCTCTGGGAGACAGGAAGCTGAGGCTCAGGATCCTGGAGGGTGAAAAATGCACTTTGGCATCAGCCATCACAACCACCATGGCTTGAGAGAGGTCACATCTAGCGCTGACCACCGCACACAAGACAACCAAGAGGAGAATGCAGTACACTGGATCCAAGCCTCCGGCCGGAGGCATAACCCAGGTACCGCTCATCACTCCACGCAGGCCAAGGAGTTCAGCCGCCAGGATTGTGTCAGCTACGTAGACCAGCACAACTGAAAGACGTGTCATTTCTGGGATGCAGTCTGCCAGACCTGTGGCCATAAGGGCCACATTGCAAGGGCATGCCGTTCCTGGGGGTCCCGGGCCATGCCATCACAACCCCCAACAGACCACAGATTCACCACACACTACGAGGAGGATGCATCCCAGAAAGAGCTCTACCTCCTCATGAGCAAGTCTTCAGAGCAGGTACTGTGACTCTCCAGCCAAACCTCAGCCCCTAAAATCCAGGTCTGGGTTAAAATTGAGGGGTCCCCTTGTTCCATGGAGCTGGATTCTGGCTCCACGGCCTTCATCATTTCAGAGGAGACCCTTAAGAGACTATGCCTGCAGGGGGGACCCCATCTACACTCTTCCCCTGTGACCCTGATGGACTTTCAAAGAAATCGTGTCCCTATCCTGGGAGTGGGGAGCTTCAGGATCCAGTACCGGGGGTTTGACAACTATTTGGACTCAATAGTGGTCCAGGGCAACCTGGTCAGCCTATTGGGCTGCATGCGGTTTGGCTCACTGGGAATTTCCATTGAGGGAGTCAAGCTCTGCGCCCCCCAAGACTTTGGCGAAATCTGTAGGGAGTTCCCAGATGTCTTCGACGGGACTCTGGGCCAATACACAGGCCCTCCCGTGTCATTGCAGCTTGACCCCCAAGTGGTCCCCATCTGCATGCGTTCCAGGACTATTCTGTTCATGTTGAAACCTAAGATTGATGTGGAACTGGATCATTTGGTGGCACAAGGAGTCCTGGAACCGGTCTCCTACGTGGCGTGGGAGACCCCCATAGTCACACCCGTGAAGCTGAACGGGGATGTCCGCATCTGTGCGGACTACAAGTACACAATTAACAAGGCTCTCCAGGATAACTCTTACCTGGTCCCGGTAGTGAGCCACGTGCTAGCCACTTTAGCTGGCACCAAGATCTTTGGCAAGCTTGATCTAGCCCAAGCTTACCAACAACTCCCGGTGGACAAGGCCACCACTGCCACACAAACAATAGTGACTCACAAGGAGGTCTTTCTAGTGAAGTGACTACAGTTTGGGGTAAGTGTGGCCCCTGGACTCTTTCAAAACCTGATGGACTCTCTCTTAAAAGGGATTCCGGGCATCACACCCATCTTTGATGATGTGATGATCGCCGTGGCGACATCAGAGGAGTTCGTCCATTGTCTGTGTGCAGTCCTCCACCACTTCCAGGATGCAGGACTGAAAGTTAAGCAGGAAAAGTGCCTGTTGGGGGTGCCATCCATCAATTTCCTGGGCTTCACAGTCGACGCGGATGGCCTACATCCAGCTAGGGATAAAATAAAGGCTATTGTTGAGGCTCCCCTGCCCAAAACCAAGGCGGAACTCCAGGCATTCCTAGGGCTCTTGAACTTCTACCATGCCTTCCTCCCCCACAAGGCAGCAGTGGTGGAGCCCCTACACCAGCTCCTGGATAAGCAGGCCCCTTGGTCTTGGGGCCCCCGCCAGGCCACAGCCTTCAAGGTGGTCAAAGCGCTGCTGATCTCCAACTGGGTCCTGGCCCATTTTGATGAGTCCCTGCCAGTAGTTCTGACTTGCGATGCCTCCCCTTATGGCAGGAGGTGCCCATCGCCTATTACTCCCAGACGCTGTCAGCAGAAGAATGGAACTACGCCCAGATTGACCGCGAGGGCCTGGAGGTCGTGGTGGGCATCAAGAAGTTCCATGACTTCATCTACAGTCGGCCCTTCACCATCACCACAGACCAACGCCCCCTTCTCAGCCTCTTCACTGTGGACTGCCGGATGCCACAAGTTCTCTCCCCGTGGATCCTCCGGTGGTCCATTTTTCTGTTGGGCTACAATTACACACTGCTGCATTGCCTGGGGAAGGCCATGGGTCATGCTGACGCCCTCAGCCACCTGCCCCTGCCATCCATCAATGCCGACCTGGCCCTGGCACACCATGTCCTCCAGGTGGAAGACCTCCCCGACTCCCCCCTCTGGGCCAAGGATGTTGCCTGGCGCTCAGCCAGGGACCCTGTTATCTCCCAGGTTCTGGGCTGGGTATTGAGGGGGTGGCCCATGGCCACAGTGGGTCCAGAATTTACAGCTTTCAGGGCTTGAAGGGATGAGTTGTCCACATAAAAGTGATGCCTACTGTGGGGGGACTGGGTGGTAGTCCCCAGCGCCCTACAACACTGAGTCCTGACAGCCCTTCACGAAGCGCATCCTGGGATTGTGTGCATGAAGGCCCCGGCAAGGAACTATGTGTGATGGCCAGGGATCGACACAGAGGTGGAGGAGTGGGTGAAGCGCTGTCAAATGTGCCAAGCTGTCCAGGCCCAATCCTCCAAGCGCGCCCACTCAGGCCTGGGACATTTGTTTTTATAAAAGAACCACAATCATCATTGGTTACTGAGTATGCATAAGTGGGTCAAAGATACAATCATTTGTGTGTGTGTGTTTGAAGGACATGTAGAAGTATACAGCATGTGCTATCATACATACTGACTTCCATCATCAAATACAATTACATTTCATTGAATTTTGTTTGTGAATGCCATAAACTCAATCTGGCTCAGTGGTATAATTACACTCTGTGCTTCATGGTTTTAGGACGAGCACCATTGAGATGGTAATGTGTATTACAAATGGAAATCTACAGCCTGATGTTGGGGCTCCCTGCTGAGCCCACAAGCTGGGGTCCTGCTCTGAAGTCCAGCCCAACTGACACAACTGTCTGAGGTAACCAGTTACTCCTCCAAAGCAATAAGCTTTTTTATTTCTCTGTCAGAGTTTTAAATGAGTTATTTTTAATGTGATAGCTAATATATTTTAAAGTGCATGTTTTATTATGGGATAGCTTCGAATCAGTTTAAGATCTAGCTTCACTTAAATGCCATTACCTTGTCATATTCTCATATCTTACAATACTGTAGTTTGAATTAAAAAAATAGTACTGAGCTGCATCCACTACATGTGCTAAATATAATGACCTGTGGAGGATGTTTCATGTGCTATTTCCTCTTGAGATCAAATTCAGAGAGATGAAATCTGAACTTACTTTGGATTTCATGAAGTGTTGATAATGGAAGTGATACATGATCTTGCTACATTTTAGAAATAGGAAGGATGTGTGAATTCTGCAAATGAATCATTAGCCCATACTATACAACAATCTTTTATGTTTGAAATTGTCAAGAAGTCTGCTTGAATGTTAGAAATCATTTTCCATAAATCAACTATGTTTATATTATTTGCTTATGTTAAAACTTATAAATTGTTTTTCTAAAATGTTTAAATCAAGACAGTCTTCAAAATTATTATGAATCATTATTATTTCTTCTTCTTCATCATCATCATCATCATCTATTAAATTTATAGACCACCCTACCCCGAAGGGCTCAGAGCAGTGAACAAGTCAAAATACACAAGAAATAAATTAGTTACAAATTGCTGACTATAAATTACTATAAAATCAAACATTAATTGATGGCTTAAAATGCAGTTTGCTTCCTCCCCCAGGCAGATCAGGAGCTGGTCAGGGAGAAGGCCACAGTGAAAGCCACAATGCTGTCCTCAACTGTAGGCATGGCGGAACATCTCTGTTTTACACACCCTGTGGAACTGAGCTAGGTCCCTCAGGGTGTGGATGTCACCAGGTAGAGAGTTCCACCAGGTCAGAGCCAGGGCAGAGAAAGCCCTGGATCTAGTTGAGAACAGCAAGACCTCTCTTGGGCCAGGGACCACCAGCAAGTTTTGATCTTCTGAGTGCAAGTCTCTTCAGGGGACAAACCAGTCCCACAGGTATTTTTTGTCATCTTCTGGGGTTTTTGTCATCTTCTGGAACAGCAGTCACTACAGGTGTGGAGGGGGAGGGATTTGTGAATTTTCTACATTGTGCAGGGGGTTGGACTAGATGACCCTGAGGTCCCTTCCATCTCTATGATTCTATGACTCTAGGTATGCTGTTCTGAGACTGTTAACAACCTTAAAGGTTGAACCAGGACCTTGAAGTGGATCCAGTATTTAATCTGGAGCCAGTGCAGCTAGCGAAGCACAGGTTGTATGTGTGCTGTTATAGGAGCACCCATAAGTACCTGTGCCATTACATTCTGAGCAAGTTTCTGGTTCAGGCTCAAGGATAGCCCTACATGGAGTGAGTTGCAGTAATCCAGACTTGATGTGACCATTGCATGGATCACTGTGGCAAGGTCAAGGCTAGAGAGGAAGGGGGCTAGTTGCCTGATCTGGTGCAGGTGGAAAAATACTATCCTGGTAACATTTGCAACCTGGGCCTCCACAGATAAGAAGGGATCCAGAAGCACACCCAGACTCTTGATGGTCAGATCCAGTATAAGTGGCAGGCCATCAAGAGCTGGGAGTTGGCACTCCAACCTCAGGTTGCCCCCACCCAGCCACAGGACTTCCATCTTTGATGGATTCAGTCTCATCTGGCTCTGCTTCAACCATCCAGTCACAATCTCCAGACCCACAGCCAAGCTAGATAGAGCAGTGGCTGGCCTATCACCCATCATCAGATATAGCTGGCTATCATCAGCATATTGATGACAACCCAGCCTGAAACTCCACACTAGCTGGGCAAGAGGGTGCATATAGATGTTAAACAATGAAGGAGAGAGGATGGCCCCTTGAGGAACCCCACACAGCAATAGGTGTCAGGATGATACTCTCTCTCCATGCATTGTCCCTGAGCCTGGAGGAATGAAGAAGCAACTTCAAGGCTGCTCCATGAACTCCCGTGTTGGTGAGGCGGTGGGCCAACATATCGTAGTTGACCATGTCAAATGCTGCCCCATATTCCATTGCTACTGGATTTCACCAGCCATGACAGACATGGGTCCAAGGAGCATGTGGTAGGCCTAATAGCACCAAGGATCCTGTTGACATCAGCCTGAAAGAGTTGGTTGAAATTATCAAACACTGAATCCAAAGACTGCCAAGGGGCCACAAGCTCCCTTACTGTGTCAACACTGGTGGGCAGGTCACGGTGGAGTGACATGACTTTATCCACAAAAAAGCTCACAAATGCCTTAATCTAGGGGCCAAATTACTCATATTTTGGGTTCTCCCAGAAAGGGAAGTTAAGGACCTAATCTCCCTAAATAATTGAGCTGGGTGTAAGCTAGCAGATGCAATGGAAGTTGCAAGTAAGTCACAGCTTTCACCACCATCTCATAGGTTTTCATAAATGACCTATAGGATGCTCTTGCAGCTTCTTCACAGGACTGGCACCACATTTGCTCTAGCCATCTGAGTTCTCACTTCATTTTTCTGAGCTCCATTGTATACCACAGGGCAGGTATGGGCGAGAATGGAGAGGACACAGGGGGTTGATCTTATTGATGGCTTCGAAGAGTCCTCCAGTCTTCTATCAGCTCATCTAATGAGTCAGGTGGTAATGGATCCCACAGAGCATTCTGGAAACCAATTGGATCCATAAGTCACCCCAGACTAACATAAATCCACTCGCTGCCTAGACAGGGTGAGATGGTCACTTAGCCGGGCTTTCAGAGCAAAGTGATCTGGCCATGGCACCCTCTCTGTAACAATCAGATCAACGTTTATCCCCACTCCAAAGATAAGATCCAGGGTATGGCCTGCTTGATGTGTAGGACCTGATACAATCTGGGAAAGTCCTAGTCCAGAGCCCACTTGGAGGGGGCTACATCAGCATGAATGCTGAAGTCCCTAAGGACCAGAAGCCTCAGGAATTCCAAGGCCCAGCCAGCAACCTCCTCCAGCAAGCCAAACTCTCCTTGGCTTCCCACACCAGACCCAGACAATCAAAACTGGGAACCTCTCGTGTGGAGAGTGCCCTGAAAGAGAAAGACTCCCAGATGAGTATCACCACTCCCACCCCATGCCCATATATCCAGGACTGATGAAGGACCGCAAAACGGAGGCAGCAAGTTCTTCTAAGGCAACTGTTTTGCCCTCCTCCCCAACCCAGGTCTTGGTCACACATGCTCAGCAAAAAAACTTCACAGTGTAGCAGTCTTGTTGGTGTTGGAGAAGGGTTTAAATTCCATACCTCTCCACCAATGTGCCTCAGGATCCTATGCAGAATTAGTCCAATCTAGGCTCAATGAAGTCAAAGGGGTTAAATTGGAGTAACTCTGCATTGGATTGCACTGTAAAAAGTATTGCACTTTAGTTATCACTGAAACGCATGACACTCCAAGTTTCCCATTTGATGATCCTGCAGAGTTAGGTGCATTGAATCAGCACACCTGAACTTCTGTTAGTTGAACTACTGTGCAAATCTTTGTGCTGTTGGCAATTGTATCAAAACCAACCTTATAGCAGAAAGCTCTACTTGTTTGAGCTACTGATTTATTTGGTCCCTATAGCAATCTAAATGCTTTACTTCCTGATCAACTTCCAGTGTTGGCACCACTGTTGCTGAGGACAGCTGCTGTATGGAAGTGTTCCAAGCCTGACACATTCATTTTCTTGGAAATCAATCCTGTTGATTTCAATAGAAATGACTTCTAAGTACATATGCTTGTTCTATTAATATTATTATTTCATGATTGGGCATTTCCCTCTCCCACTCCACTAAACCACATGTAGCACTATATGCATAATAAACCAGTTGTCATGAGAAAATGTGTGCATCACAATGTTTTAAGCTATGACAAATTATTCTCAAATGAGTTGAATTGTAGTATGTCCAACTGGGATCAGTGTTTCTGACAAATGGTTCAGACAAACCCCTGACCATAGCAGAAGGGAGGGAGGGAGGAGGGAGGGAGGGAGGGAGGGAGGGAGGGAGGGAGGGAGGGAGGGAGGGAGGGAGGGAGGGAGGAAGGAAGGAAGGAAGGAAGGAAGGAAGGAAGGAAGGAAGGAAGGAAGGAAGGAAGGAAGGAAGGAAGGAAACTTGCATGCACCCAATAATAACTGGAATTTATTTACAAGTATTACCCATTTTTGTGCATGTTATAAATCCCATTAACTAAACTATGACAATGCATTTAAGAGTACGTAAGCAGTTATTTAAGTACTTCTATGTAGGTGGCTTGTGAATTTGACATGCACACAAGCTGGAGAAGCTTTAAGATTTGATGAAGCTGTTTCCAACAATTATTTGAAGGAAAAGTTCTTATGTAGTTTATCTTATATAGTTTATCATCACACATTTTAGCATGTTTTTAAGCATACATACATTCTGATGACCAAGCCAAAGAAATTATTATAGCATCAGCAACTATTTCTGTATCACCAATTATGGATTGATCTGTTAGGCACATCTGCTCACTGGGATGAGAGAGGAGCTTCGTTTCCCTGAGTTGACAACTCAGTTAGTATTTAGGTCTCCCAGACTGATGATTAAGCTGTTGCTTAAATAGGTTGAAGAATATATGACCTCCTAGTGAACATCTCCTTGGGAGCAGGCACCAGAGAAAAATCTCGAGCCCTGCCTGAGGAATGTGCCACAGTAATCATGGGACAGGATACAGGATGAGCACTTGGATTAGATGTATTATTTCAAGGGTCCAGGCCACACAAAGGTAACTGTCTGATCAAAGCTTTTCCTCTCAGGGTCAAACTTTAGGTTCACTTTAACCCAGGTGGCTCCCCTAGAATCAGTGAGGTTGTATGAGTTGTATGTCTGTGGAGAGTTTACTTCAGTACTGTGAAATGAAAGTTGATAGATTTTTTAAAAAAAGAAATTACAGTAGTTTTTCCTGTTTCCTAAAAAATACGTTTGTGTTTGTGTGAATGTGTACCTGGTTTAACAGTCTCTTTTAAAGGCAGTTCCAGCAGGGAACAGAGGGAATCAGATCTCACATTCCACAGTCAAAACTGCAGGAAATGGACACCATATCAAAAAAAAAATCCCCAAAATAAAACATAAAAGCCATACGCTGTAGGTTTTGTGATCTGCCCTTCAAATAAGGGGTTTCCCAGCAACACATTATAAAAGCTTCCTATATAGAAAGAACAGGTGAAATATCCACCCTGTCACTGATGGAAAATTTTATGATCCCAAAGTCACACAAAATGTCAGCTCAGGGAAAGCTTGCATTACTACAAGTGACGGAATGTTTCCAAAGTTCACTGGAGTTTTATCCTAAATTAAAAGAGTTCTGTGAAGCTGGGGGAGGAGCACTCCCCCACCCCATGACTAACTGAAGGGATTATCAGTGAAGGAAATCCCACTTTCTCTGTGGGCACATGCATTTGCTCATACACTCAAAAGCAACACTAATTTAAAAATTTTCTAAATAACTGATGGCCATAAAACAGAGAATGGCAACTTGGTAAGATTTTCTGTTCGTGATAGCAAATTAAAGAATTTCATACTGTTGATTTTCTTGTCATCTTTACTGTGGTGAGCTGCAATCTTTTTATTACGTTCTTTCACAAAAGATATTGTAAGGTTGGGACCTGCTTTTGGAAGGCTGCAAAATTCTGTTTGCCATTCATTGTATCTCACTGCAGCTGTTTCTGCCGCTCTTCACACTGTAGGACAGTAAAAATTTGGATGGGATTTCTTTCAAGATATAGAAGTCAAGAATGTAAAAGACAAGCTCACAAATCCATGGAGAATATACAGTTACTATTGTATTGAGAGTGGGTTTGTTTTTTTTTAAAGACTGCTTCATCGAACAAAATTGCCAGCCAAAATATAACAAGTGCTATTTGATGAAAGATGGGGCTTGGTGAAGCACAGAGTTGTGAAATTAAACTCAATTATTTTAAAGGGTTTATACATGGTCTACTTTGATTAGTGCCTACATTTCTGTACTCCCTAGTGCCTTTACCTTCAGATATAAAATGAATCAACGATTTGACTATGTTTAAGGTAGTTTCAAATATTCATATGAGATATTTATAGGAATTATGGAAGAAGAAGAAAAAGAAGAAGAGATTGGATTTATACCCCACCCTTCACTCGGAGTCTTAGAGCAGCTTATAATCTCCTTTCTCTTCCCCTCCCCACAACAGACATCATGAATTTTGCCCTGTTTGTGGTTCATGAAAAGTTTGCGACAGGTCCACCATCACAAACTTCCACAAACCTTTAAAGCCATTCATGGCGGTTCATGGTGGTTCGTGGATGGAGCAGAAAGCGAAAGAAGAGAGGTCCTGTATAGGGATGGACACAAACCAGGAAAATGGAGGTTCATCCCGGTTTGTGGGTTTTGAAGTGTCACAAACCTTCCCATTTACCAAACCAGTTCATTTTGTGAGGCTCGTGATGCAGTAGAGTGCCCCCCTGTGGACTAGATGTGCCAAACTCACAGTGAATCTCCAACTGACTCTCCTCTACCTGATGTCCAAGTTTGATGAGGATTGGATGGGGGGGGAGTTACATTCCCGAGTTACAAGCAGGTGCCTCCAGGAAAGTGCTCTCTGGGAAAATCATAGCTATAGATTCAGGAGTGTGTTGAACAGCTCCCCTGCAAGCTAGATGCATTAAACTCACAGACAACCTCCCTGGGAAGCCCCTTTACCTGCCTTCCAAGTTGTGTGCAGATTGGCTTTGGGGGGGACAAGTAGCCGCTCCCTCAAGCAGGTGCCCCAGGAAAGTGCTCTCTGGGGAAATCACAGCCATAGGTTCAGGAGTGTGTTGAACAGCCCCCCTACAAGCTAGAAGCATCAAACACACAGTGTATTTCTTTAGGATTCCACTCTACAAACGGAGGGAGTTCTAGCATGGAAGGGGAGTGGCAAGTTGGAAAACCAAGTTGATGGGCAGGTACAGCAAGGGCAGCTGGTGATGCCAAGCCCAGTGGGCAGATGCCCAGAGACACAGAAGGCAAAGATCTTGGAGTCCATAGTGCAAAAGGGGGGAGGTCTAGCACAGGAGGGGAGTGGCAAGTTGAAAAATTAAGTTGATGGGCCGGTATAGCAAGGGCAGCTGGTCCTGCCAAGCCTGGCGGGTGGGTTTCCAGAGGTGCAGAAGTTGAGATTCTTAGGGTGCAAAGTGCAAAGGGGGGAGGACTAGTGTGGGAGAGGGATGACAAGTTGGAAAACCAAGTTGATGGGCAGGTACAACAAGAGCAGCTGGTGATGCCAAGTCCACCCCCCTCATTGTTTTGACAATTAATTGATTGGCACCAGCATGTCTGGCTCATGAACTGCCACAATGAACCAAACAAACCTCCATGAAAAACATGGCAGTTTGTAGGTGATGAGATCTCATGAACTGAAGCCTCATGAACCACGAACCGGACATGTTTGTGATGAAATTAAGTTCATGGAGAGGTTTGTGCCCATCCCTAGTCCTATATAAGATAAAACAGAAGGCAAGCAACAGCCAAAAGAGGCTCAACATCTAACTGATGAGAGGGTAGGGCCAACTGCCAAGTGTACTTGAGTGAGGGAATTCTTTTTCGCTCCCAGATCCTCTTGCATGCAGAGTTACAATATTCAACCATTTCAAGGCAGGGTTTGGAAATGAACCTTGATTTACAATCAAATAATCCTCAAATAGCTTCAAATCTTTAGTCTCATGATAATAGTAACACATGGTCTATGTTCAGTATGAAAATATGATCCTTAATTCCTATGTCTGCTATCATTTTGATTAGTTGAAAACTAACACTTGCATATCAAGGTAATACAGGTGATTTTTTAACTAGTAATTAATTGGCATGACACCTACTTAGACCAGATAACTTTTCCCTCTGCATTCCACCCGTGATGAACACTTTTTTTTTTTTTTTTTGTAAAACTCTCTTAAAAAAGAGAGAATTTTATTCTTTTTATAAGAAACAGGAAGGGTAGACAGATGGAGAAAGAAAAAGATGGAGTGAAATTTTCCTGTTAGTGAGGGTTAGTTTAGGTTAATAACCAATACCAGTTTTGGCATCTATCGTGGTTAGAGGATCTTCTTTTTAACTATTGCGAAGTCCAAAATCACTCTGTTAATGCAGTTAGTAAAGTCCATTGGGGTTAGTAATTAAACAGCTCCTTCCAGATGTTACACGAACAGTCCTCAAAATATCTTCTTTTTAAATCTCTTCCAGTTATGGATTGAGTCCATTTTAACTTTGAAGTCTTCCGTTCCATCACCACTTTCCCCTGGGCTGCTGTCTTCTTCACTTGTCCCAGTTTGGAATACTGCATCTTCCTCCCTGCTGGCGTGTCTCTTCAGAAGTTTCTGTACTTTAAAGATGAAATCCTTCTTCTTTCTTTTCTCTTTTTCCTTAAACTTCTGGCTTTCAGGCTTCCTGGGCTCCACAAACTCTTCAGATGAAATTAGATCTCCAGTTTGTCGCTTGCTATGCTCAACATCCCCTTCTACTGGCAGAGTATTCTCTTTTATAAAAGCGGAATAGGCTTTGGGAGCCTCATCCACCTCTTCTTTTAATTTTATCGCTTCACTGCCAGTTAGGGGTGCCAAGACATTTGTCATGGTAAATCCGAGATCTTCTTTCTCTTCTTCTTTAACGCCCTGGAAACCTAGAATCAAATTCGATTTCTGTTCAATCTCCATCATCTTTCTAGTTGTTTCCGATATCTGTTTCTGTCGACTGATGAGAACACTATCCATTTTAGACAGAGTTTCGTTGATTTTCTGCAATTGTTCCAGCAGGGGGCACAGCATCTCCTTTTCCTGTTGATTGACAGCAAGCTCTTGGGGGGCTGTCTGGACCGGAAGTCCCTCCTCTCTTCTCTTCCGGTGTCTGCAGGACTTTCTCCAGTATCGACATTTTGTTTTTTTGTTTACTTTTAAAAAGTTCGTGCCGCATCCCCCAGGAAGCTAAGATAATCAAAATCTTCCATGCAACCCCAACGGTACTTTCACCAACACTTTTTCTTCTCTCAGCCCCCTTCGCACTCCCTTTGTGGATCTTGCTTCTCAAAGGGGGTGGGAACTCCTCCCTCCTCCCAACGCTTATACGCATGCAGGGGGGCTCCGATTTACGCTTCAAAATAGATCTCCAACTCACGATTCGATGCTACTTCTTCTTTTTATTTTAAGCCATAGCGCTGTCTTCACTCCTGGAATTCGGTGGCGCCGCTAAGTCCCATTACGGGCACGCCGCAGCAGGGCCGATTGGGGCGGGGAGAAAGCCTCAATTTCCCGGCTGTCTGCCGGCAAAGAGGCTACTCCCCAAGCGCCCCCGGTTCGGAGCCTTTACCTAAGGCTCACTAGGGTCTTTCGCACATGCGAAGACCCCCCCTAACTGCGCGTGGGCTAATCGCCTCCGGGAGCGTCCCGAGAAGCGGCCGCCATTCGCGACGCCAAAACCGAAACCCACCCGTGATGAACACTTCATGTGAAAGTTCTACTATTGGAACATACTTTAATTAGTCAAACAAAATAGAAGCCTGGGGCACCTTAAAAACTAGCAACAGTTATTTCAGCATGAACTTTCATGAGTCAGAACACACTTCTTCAGATGGAACAGAAAGAAAGAAGATAATTTCCCCCATGTATATCCAGAACATTATAGAAGGGGAGGGAGAAACTGAGAAAAAAAAATTCTGGTTTCATTAATCAGGTGCCATTATCCATGTCAGGGTTTGAACCATTTAGTTTGTTATACATAACAGGTGATGAGACCTGTCAGAGATTCTAGCCTCTCTCTCATGTAGTGAAGATAAGGAGAACTAAAGCATGAAAGAATTAACTGACATCAGTTAAGGGTTAGAACAAAAGAACATAAGAGAAGCCAATGTTAGATCAGGCCAATGGCCCATCTAGTCCAACACTCTGTCACACAGTGGCCAAAAATACCAGGTGCCATCAGGAGGTCCAGCAGTGGGGCCAGGACATTAGAAGACACCCCCCCCCCGCCAGCACCAAGAATACAGAGCATCACTTGCCCCAGACTGAGAGTTCCTATCTATACCTTGTGGCTAATAGCCACTGATGGACTTCTGCACCATATGCTTATCTAATTCCCTCCATGCTTGTAGCTGCCACCAACTCCTGTGGCAGTGAATTCCATGTGTTACTCACTCTTTGGGTGAAGAAGTACTTCCTTTTATCCATTCTAACCTGACTGCTCAGCAATTTCATTGAGTGCCCATGAGTTCTTGTATTGTGAGAAAAGTAGAAAAGTACTTCTTTCTCTACCTGCTCTATCCCATGCATAATCTTGTAAACCTAGATCATGTCACCCCTCAGCCATCATTTCTCTAAGCTAAAGAGCCCCAAGCGCTTTAACCTTTCTTCATAGGGAAAGTGTTCCAATCCTTTTATCATTCTAGTTGCCCTTTTCTGCACTTTTTCCAATGCTATAATTTCCTTTTTGAGATGTGGTGACCAGAACTGTACACAGTACTCCAAATGAGGTTGCACCATTGATTTATACAGGGGCGTGATGATACTGGCTGATTTGTTTTCAATTCCCTTCCTAATAATCCCGAGCATAGCGCTGGCCTTTTTTATTGCAGTTGCACACTGTTTAGACATTTTCATTGAGTTACCTACTATGACTCATCCATCCTCAAGAGATCCCTTTCAAGTGCCTCCTCCCTGGTTCTCACCACCCTGAACAACTTCATGTCATGTGCAAATTTAGCCACTTCACTGCTTACTCCCAACTCCAAATCATTAATGAACAAGTTAAAACGCATCGGACCAAGTACTGATCCCTGTGGTACCCCACTGCTTACCACCCTCCACTGAGAAAATTGCCCATTTATACTCTGTTTCTTATTAATTAGCCAGTTTTTGATCCACAAGAGGACTTGTCCTTTTATCCTGTGACTATTGAGCTTACTTAGGAGCCTTTGATGAGGAACTGTATCAAAAGCTTTCTGGAAGTCAAGGTAAACAACATCT
This sequence comes from Gekko gecko, assembly GCA_029375565.1. Classification (NCBI taxonomy): domain Eukaryota; kingdom Metazoa; phylum Chordata; class Lepidosauria; order Squamata; family Gekkonidae; genus Gekko; species Gekko gecko. The sequence continues at coordinate 58,831,826 of JAPDNY010000011.1, read as the reverse complement.
ACTGGGTCCCCCTTGTCCACATGTTTGTTCACTTCCTCAAAAAACACTAACAGGTTAGTGAGACAAGATCTTCCCTTACAGAACCCATGTTGAGTCTGCCTCAATAGTTTTTGTTCATCAATGTGCCTACTAATTCTTTCCTTAATAACAGTTTCCATCAACTTACCTGGCATGTAATTTCCCAGATCTCCTCTGGAACCCTTTTTAAAGATGGGAGTGACATTAGCTACCTTCCAGTCCTCAGGAATGGAGGCAGATTTTAATGAAAAAAATTACATATTTTTGTCAGGAGATCCACATGTTCACATCTGAGTTTTTTCAGAACTCTCGGATGTATGCCATCCAGGCCTGGTGATTTATCAGTTTTTAAAGTTGTCTATCAGTCATAGGACCTCCTCTCTCGTCACCTCAATCTGACTCAGGTCTTTCAACATCCCTCCCAAAATCAGTGGTTCTAGAGTGGGCAAGCACTTCTCATCTTCCACAGTGAAGACAGAGGCAAAAAATGCATTCAGCTTCTCAGCCATTTCCCTATCATCCTTCAGTACTCCTTTTAGCCCTTGATCATCCAAGGACCTCACTGCCTCCCTGATGGTTTCATGCTTCTAATGTATTTGAAGAAAGTTTTATTGTTGGTCTTTGGTTTTTTTTGCTATATGCTCCTCATATTCCCTTTTTGCCTGCCTGATCACAGACTTGCATTTTATTTGCCACAGCCTGTGTTCCCTTTTATCAGCCCCAGTAAGACTAGCTTTCCACCACTTAAAGGAATCCTGCTTACCTTTTACAGCTTTCATTACTTTGTTTGTTAACCATGCAGGCTTTTTTCTATACCTATTTGTGCCTTTCCTAACCTGTGATATATATTTTTTTCTGAGCTTCTATTATTGTAGTTTTAAATAATCTCCAAGCTTCCCCAATGGTCTTGACCCTTTCTACTTTTCCTTTCAGTTTCCTCCTCACATGTCCCCTCATATCAGAGAAGTTACCCCTTTTAAAGTTAAAAGTGGTTGTGTCAGTCTTTTTGGGCAACTCCCTATTTATACAAATGTAAAACTCAATAACATTATGGTCACTGTTAGCAAGTGGTGCAATCACTTTTACATTTCTCACCAGGTCTTGGATGTTACTTAGGACCAAATCCAGGATTGCATCTCTCCTGGTAGGTTCTGTGACCATCTGTTCCATAGCACAGTCATTAAGAGTGTCTAGAAACTCAATCTCTTTTTCCCGACCTGACCACATATTGATATGATACAACATGTTAAGAACAGTCTATTAAAATTTCTAAAAGCTGAGTCCTCTTGTATCATTAGAAATTATGAGACAGGAAATGCAAGTCTTGATTTAAGCAAGGATGACAGAAAATGTTTAATTTTGTGGTGAGTTCTAATACAGCAGTATCACATTGTATATTCCCTTTGAAATTTTTTCTTTGATTGTTTTGTAGAACAGTGGCTTTCAGATCTGCAACAGCATTTTAGTCAAGCCACTGGAAACATTCAAAGAGTGGCTCAAGGAGTGGAATGATCTGACTCCCTAGTATAAACACCACTACACTCAATGTTTCATCTGGGATTTATTTTTTTTTTAAAAAGGCAATAGGTACTGTGTAAATTCATGACTATTTCCCATGACTATTTCAATATATGTGTCCTGTGAAAAAACTTGTTGGGTCCCAGCTGTTCTCAGCCTGTGGTGAACCCAATCACCACGATTTAGACAAGCACAAGTTAAACATGATACTGAGGTACAAGAAAAACATACCTGTGTGTAGCATTCCCACACCCAATTTCTTTTATAAAGATGTTCAGCATTATCATGCCAAGGACCTATGACCTATGCAGGTACCACACTGATGTATTCCATTGTACCTGAACCTCTGATTTAAAAGGGAAGCCAGCTGTATATACTTTTCTTGCATGCCTGGTATTTTTATTAAATCTGACATCTTGTGCCAGCAAAACAACTGCAACCCCCCCTGTAATTTACCACAAATGCTACAATCCAGATCCTGCCTGCAGTAACAGGTTCGTATGAATTGGGAAGTCAACATGGGCAGGCATTCCAAAAAGCCACTACATGTTGGAACAGCAGTGAAGCGAGGCTGTCAGCTTGAAGTTAATTCATTCTCTGTGGGTTAAATTTTCAAAGTACTTGCCCTAGAAGACTCCCTCTGAAATCAATGTGATGTTTTCAAAATACATAATGATTTAGGGACGCTAGCATACTTTATCATGCTGAAAAAATGGCATAGTTTCCAGTACAGAAAGAATAAGAAAGAAAGACCAATGCACAACAATTTAAACCAATATTGTACAATGGGAAGAAGAAGAAATCTCTCTCTGCATTCCAGGTTTCCCTGGAGGTTTCTGTACAGCAAAGAACATTTGAGAAACGTCTTTGGCAGAGCAGTTTGAGAGCTGCTTTTTCTCCTTGGGATTTCCTAAGGTTCTGATATATCTCAGATTATTCAGGGGCCGCAACATGACCATTTGCTCATATGCAGTGTATTGAACCAAAGCCTTTGAAGAATGGCCACTGGGAAAAATAAATTATTTCATCACACTGATGCTGCAATGTATCCCTTACAAAAACAGACCTGGGAAAAAGTGCAGTATTCTGTGCCAAATCATTGTCACATTTTCTTCCAATGAAATCAACCAACAAGTTCCTTCCTAACTCATCAAACCACAGACTAATAAATTGTCAGGCAATTTTGGGGAGGAGGATAGCAGTGAATTACTGTTTTTCTGTATATTAACCTGGAATATATGTAAAAAACCTTAAATGGCTCTCGATGTGCAGTGGCTTCTCCACACCACAGGATAGTTGAGCATGGATGACACTATGATTGAGTAGTGTGAAGAGTTTCCACATGATGTGGAAGAATCACAAGACAATAGGCACTAAATATTACATTTCCAGAATCTTCCATATGATAGAAGAAAGCATGTAAAGTTCTCCTTTCAAAAGAGTGAGTGATTACACATAGTATAATACTATGCCTGTAAATAATCAGCATAATTATAGATAAAGGTCACAATCCAGTCCTCAATGACATGCACTTAAACCCAATTATTTCCATGGATTTAAATGAATTTGAGTCTGTATTGGAACATGGCCAAAGAAGGGAGTTCCTTGTAATCTGTTTCTATTTCATTTGGCATAACTTTCTACAACTTGTAAGTGGAATGGAATGCTTTGATTTAAAAAAAAAACCACTCTGATTGGCTAATGCATTGGTCTTTGCGCAATTAAACTCAAACTGTATTAATGCCTGAAAAAAGCAATTGTTGGGAAATAGAAAACATGTTTAGTGTTATCTTGTTACAGTAATTATGATCGTGCCACTACATATTGTGGGTATTAAAATGATAAACTGAGATTTCTTGGAATACTTACTTGATTATTCATATTCAGTAAATCAATGTAGCAATCTAATAATGTAATAGTTATTCACAGTATGTATGGAATTTTGTACAGTGTCAGAGCATCAGTGTCAGAGTATGCAGAATTAAATTAATGCTACTTTTATTTTTTTTCAAATATTCATATCAGTGTTTGAGCTTTTTTCACCTAATGTGTGATGATGCTCTACAGGCAAGATTTCCTGAACCATATTCTGTGAACTTCTCCTCTCAATAGATAAGCAGTTCAGAAAATTAGGAAATGGCATTATTTCTACAATGAAAAAAATGTTATTAGGAATCAGTGTACTAAACGAAACCAAGACCATAATACAACACAGGGATTCATACAATTAATCCAGTGATTTTAATTTATTTACATATTACAACAACTAGGATATAGTTTTAGTAATATTTGAACACTAAATACTGGAAGACAGGAAGACAGGAACATATGCATGGATCTGGTAGGTGCTATCTATTGGTAATACAGTTTTCATTTAATTAAAGGAGACTGGAGAAAGGAGTAAAAAGTATTCATACTGTAAATGCCTACAATATTTTGTTTTTTAAAAATACATGGTAGAGGGGAAATATTAAATGTACAACTTGAAAATGCCTTTGTTTTTCTCTGTCAGACACAGCACGTAACTCATTAATTTTCCATGACTGTTATAACGTGTTAACTGATTTTATGAGTATCTCTCTCAAAGATAACATTGATATTATCCAGTATGTATACATTATATAAATGTCACATTAGAATTTTATTTTATTCCACACGTTATCATGTGCATTTTCAAATGTGATAGAGCTGGCTTGAGGTAATTGTCTACATTCAAAGCTCCATTGATTTCCTTCCTTACCTGTCTTTCAGTAAGATCCAGGTTTACTGCTATCTCGTATCTCCGCAGCCTGGTGAGGTAGTTGTGATGGGCAAATTCAGCTTCTAACTCTCTGATTTGCTCTTTGGTGAAAGCTGTTCTTTCCTTCCTTGGTTTACTGTTGACTTCTGATTTATAATTTCCCTCTTGAGAATCTGAAATAAACACAAAATCAGAAATCACAACGTGTATGATCCAATGGGATGCTATCATCACCAACGAAGATGTCAACTAAAATAGGAAAAGTTGTCTTCTATATTGGAAAGTATTGAATGTACAGCAGTATTTCCCACTTGGTATCATGGGACATGCTCCACCCTCTTTCTCTTTATTTAAAGCAACTGATCCCTCGGTCTGCTGTAGCTTTTTCCCTCCCACCCCTTTTCCCTTTCATTGCGTTTGGTTGTTACAAATCTCATTTTGGGGTTTATTGTTGTTTGTAATTGTCACTGCTTTTGGTGGTTTCAGCACTGGGATGGATCCTTTTGAGGGGAGGTTTTACCTGCATGCCTGCCTACTCTTGGTTTGGGGACTCCCTTAAGGGTCTTGGGGGTGGAGCAGTAAGTGGCATGGCCAGGTGGGGGCTGTCAGGAGGTGGTGATGGAACCATGCAGCAGACAGTGCCCATGTGGTACCCTGATATTTGCCATTCCATGGGTTACCCCTTGGCAGGTGGGCTGGAGGATGGATTGGTTAATCAGGTGGCAGGCAGGTCATCCAATGCTGGATCCATCCTCATGCTGCACCAATGCTCTTGCTGTGCATCTAATAAAGCTGCGGTCTACTTTCATCCAAACATTGTTGTCATGGTATTCCTTCTCATAATGCCCTGGGCCCTTTACTAGCTCTTGGATCTGCAATACTATTACTGGTAGTCCCTGGGCCAAGAAACATCTGATCAGTCTCAACCAGAACCAGAGCCTTCTTCATCCTGGCCCCTGCCTGGTGGAATGCTCTTCCAGCTGAAATTCAGGCCCTATGGGACTTGGGACTTTTCACAGCTCTGCAGGGCCTGCAAAACAGAGCTGTTCCACCAGGCCTGTGGCTGAGCCCTTTGACAGAGAAGAATAACAACAGCCTTCCTTTCTGGCTTTCTCCAATATCAACATGACTAAATCCTTCTCCTGATGAACTGTAAAATTTTATGTATTATTGCATTTAGACACCATCAATAGTTACGATTAGTAATCTAAAGCTAGTTATTTTTAAATTGTTAAAATTGTTTTAATTAATTTATGATTATATTATAATATGTTGTTATTCATCCTGAGGCCTGCACTAGCAGAGATCGAACCAATAGCTAAATATTCCTGCATAGACATCATTTCCATGTAGGGAAATGTCTGCACACCATCACTTGTGATAAATGCACACATATCTCTTTTGCCTTGTAGGAAAACCACCCTGTGCAAAGTTTTATCCATGTAGGAAAACCACCCTGTGCAAAGTGGTCCTAAATCAAACTATGACCCTCATATCAGATTACTCCGCCCACCCAAATTTTATAGCCATTTGTTTCTAATCTTGGCATACCGCATGCTGTAAATCCAAAATTAGCTAGCGTTCAGCATGAGAATCACTAGTCAACTTTTGGCTTCATCAACCATCTTAAAAATGTCACAGATAAATTCACACTTCAGCTGATGGTTTAAATAGAAACCTGCATCAACTTCCAGCAGATGAGCCCTTCAGCAGCCTCTTTATGACTTTTGCTGAAGGATGAGTCATCTGCATGCCTGAGATTGTCTTGCTGGCGGCAAAGTCCAATTATGAGAGTTATATCTTATAAGCAGACAATAAAAGTGATTTGAATCAAAGTTAACCAACTGTTTGGGGACCATGTGTACAAATGGGAAGATTTAAAAAAACAAACAAACCAGCCACCCAGAATAGTCTTTAAACTATTGCCATTGGTGCTGAAAACTGTTGGAAATATCTGTGATGGAAAGTGCATCTTCTTATATGTGACACAATTTTTAAAAAGTAACTAAATATTTTACAGAAAATATTATTAAAAACAAACTCTAAAAAATTATATTGGATTGCACACTAAGAGAAAGCCAACAGAAGCAAAGTAAGATTAAAATCCTAAAGGGAATAAATTCCCCAAAGGCATATACAAATAGAAAGCTTACTATACTTCCAGGAAATGCTTTGAGTAGATGTTTGGCAGGCTATTAAGGCATGACAGTTCCAACTATAGATCAGACACTTGGAAAGGCTCTTCTATATGTCACAAGTGTACAGTTTTGATTTAGGTCTACAGATCCAGGACTGTTGTGTAGTTGCAACTATGGCATCCTATATGAAACAACAAAAAGTAGAGCTGGACAGCTCCACCCTACCTCTGAAAATCACTTAGCCATTGCAAACCTGTGCCATCCAATTTCAAAGCCCTTACAGTAGGAAACAATATTTGCCCTTGTCCTGCTCTACATCCCTAAAAGTTCTTTATGCACTGTAGTATTGTCCTACATAAAGGCCATTAAAAAAACTGTAAACCAATAAAAAATAACACATGAAGTAGGGTCAGCTAACTCTGCTGGAGCGAGAAGACATATGTGTTGATGCCAGCAATTTTCCTAGAACATGTCTCCTATCTCAGGAACAGCTGTTACAATTTGTACTTAATCTTGGATACATGCTTAAGAGCTCAACTAGCTGTGATGGCATCTCTCTGTCAGCCATGGGGACACTGCTGCTGGTTTAAGACTTGGATTTCCTTCTTTCTAAAATGCCATGGAGATTCTGAAAGCCTACCTGAAGGTCCCCCAGCCAGCTGGAGACACAGGTGCTCTTCCCCAGCTGCAGAGGCTTGAAAATGGTGCAGGGTGTAGACAGAACGGGGGAAGGCAGGAGCCCCAGAGATAGGGGGCTGTGCTTGCTGGGTGATGAGGGAGCAGCCAGGGATGGAGACAGATGGGAATCTCTATGACCCAGCAAATACCACCCCTCTCTTCCACTGCTATTAGGACTCCTGTTTCCCCATCATATCACCTCCCCACCCCCCACCCCAGTTGTTTCAGTACTTGAAAAAGTGATAGGGAAACAAGATCCCTTGAGCCACAGGTCTAATCTGGATTGGTCCCTTGCAGCATTTCAAAATGGTCAAAATTTTCAGCAATATGGTATTGGCAGCCACAGGTCAAATCCATATAGTTTGGCCCTGTATATCCTGCCTGCCTACCTACAAGGGGAGGGGGGGAGATCATCACATTTTCTTAAGCAAAGTCCACTGATAACACTGTAATAGTTCAGAAAGATGTTAGCATATCCTTAACAGGGGGGAAATTGCAATCAAGTAGAACCTTAAATACCAACAACATTTTCCTAGGCTATAAGGGTATTTGATGGAGGAAGCTTTGACTGTTGTAAGATTATAGTTTGTTGATCTTTAAGGCACTACTGGAAAAGTATCCACCCTTGTCCTGCTCTACATTCGTAAAAGTTCTTTGTGCAGCCTTGCACTACATAAAGGCTTTCCTTTGCACACCTATAAATAAAATAATGCATGAAGTAGAACCCACTAACACTGCTGGAGCAAGGAAACTTTGTTGGTCTTTAAGGTGCTATTAGACTCAAATTTTGTTCTGCTATCTGTCTGAAACTACCTTAAAGAAGCTGCAACTGGACTATCTTCTCCTTCAGATAGTTTATTTGACTGTCAATTAATGTCCTTCATTGCAAATGAACTGTTAACTTTAATGCATTGCAGATCACATTTAGTTAGCTCAGGAAGATCCCACATGAAACCTAAGCAGCAAAGGAAGACTCACTATTTAGACATTCTTGCCATTACTAGATGCTAAGTATAAATGAATATTATGCTGTAACTTTTTTTTGGCAGCAAGCACTTCTGGCAGCAGCAGTAGGCTTCACTGGCAGACTGGCATATGGGTAAAGTCTGGATTAGAGTTTTATGGCCTCTCACTGAATGTATGTGTGTCATAAGGCAGCTTTTCTTGGCAAAGATGCCCTGGCCGAACCACTCTGGGATTGTTGTATGCACAGTGCACTCATTGCCACATTTGTTTGCTGGCCTTCTGCTTTCTTACTAGTTTTACATGGCTAACTTGGACTCAATGGAACATTTCTCTTCATATAATGAAATAATATTTGCATATTAAGCGATAACCATTAAATACAGTGGTAGAAACCAAATCTGTTTTCATTTCATAAAATAAATATTACAATGACATCTGCCATCAGAGCTGGAGCAGTAAGAAGTGAAAATAAAAGGAATGGCAGGAGACAATTCCATGTCTTTTGTAACTGTTAATACAAATATAATGAACACATTCCTTTTTGCATTGTGTCATTTTTCCAGTGCTAGTTACTCTCTGAACTTTTATACAAAGGAAAATATTTCATCTTACATATTAAGAACATAAGAAGAGCATTGCTGGATCAGACCTATGGTTCATCTAGTCCAGCATTCTATCTTACAGAGTCGCTAACCAGTTCCTCTGGATAGTCAACAACAGGGCAGAGAGTCCAAGGCCTTCCCCTGATGTTGCTTCTGGTTCTGAGATTCAGAGGTTTAGTGCTTCTGAATGTGGAGGTCCCCCTTAATCACTATGGCCAATAGCCACTGCTTGCCTTATCCCCTTTTGAAGCTGTTTATTCCTGTGGCCATCACTACATCCTCTGGCACTGAATTCCACTTTTTAATCACTCTGTGTGTAAAGTAGTATTTCCTTTTGTCAGTCCTGAAACTACTGCCTGTCAGCTTCCTTGGATGCCCTCAAGTTCTAGTATTTGGGGGGAGGGAACGAAAGTTCCTAGATGGTTAGGCATTATTGTTTTGTTATACGCATCAGGAATCTGGGTGTAATTTGCCTAAGACCACCCAGTGGATTCATAACTAAAACTGGGATAACTCCAGCTGCTGACCTCACTAACAGAAGTATTCCCTTTTCTCTGTCTATAAACGATGACATAGAGGATGACCACTTTATTTTAATGCTGAGTACCGTGGACTAGGATCTATTAAAAGCAGACATTCTTTTAAATGTTTGGTGCTATTAAATTAATTAAAAATATTAAACTCTATTTACTTTAATTTAGTTTTAAACATTCTGCCTATTATAGCACCTTGTAAAATTCAAGATTGCAAGAGGAGGCAAAAAAAAAAAGGTCATACCACTAGCACAAACAAAATAAATTCTAAAATTGGAAAGGTACATAGAAACATTAGACATTAACCACAAAGTCCTAGTAACAAGGCTTATGTAACAGAAGTATAAACATTTTAGTGACCGTTTCCATAAATGTCTGGCTATAACTTGAGTTTCAATTCCAACAGTAACTAGCACTTTTTGTTTTACTCAAAACCTCATAGATCTATAGAATAAAAAAATTGAAACACAAACTGTCGTAACCGACAATTGTATATCCCTGAATATGATCTTTGCACTCCCATCCTCAGCAACCCAAAAGTCTCCACTCCCTTAAACAACTTGGTTTCTTTTATCTTGCTGTGGGAGCAAGCCTAAGCAGATCTACTCAGAAGTAAGTCCCATGTTATTCTATGTTCGGAGGACCTGAACAGAATTGAAAGTGTTTGCTGCACAACACCAGTAGTCAATCAGAACAGTGTTTCATTTGGGTTTGCTTTGTTGTAATGCAATCAAATCTGAAGGGCTATGTGGTATCATTCCAGCTTAGTCATATGCATTTGGATGTACCTGAACCACAATTACAATGAAAATTGTTTGGGACTGGCTCAGACACGTGAAAATTTATTTCCTGGTATTTCAAGAGTGTTTCAGGGCTTCAGGGAGATACAGGAATGGAGGGGAAAAGAGAAGAAGCCAGCCTGGAAAATAGCTGTTAGCATCACTTGAGAAGAGATGTCAACTAACCGTTGATGTCAGGTATTTTCAACCTCCACTCATGGCCCTTTAAATTGTAAGAGAGAAAGAAATGAACTGGCACTGGAATTACTATGCTGGCATTGTGACTGCTGTAGGCTTCTCCCTACCACCAGCATCAGAGGCAGGAGAGCCCACTATCAGCCAGAAAATGGTGCGCAGACTGGCAGGCTCCTTAACTCCCATGAGGCTTGGCTGCTGCACTAGCCATTTCCTTCCTGCCACTGGGGGTGGGTGGCTTAAAAAAACACACCCAGTGATTGAATAGTATTACACTGATACAATAGTATAGTAATATTATAGTAATACCAGGTCATTGAATTCCCAGCTTTCTTTTTTTTTAAGTAAGTATCTAGATACTTCCATTGAGGAAAAATAAAGCAAACGGCATATCTCCACAACAGAAGGAACTAGAGACTTACTCTTTTTAAAAACAAAAACAAAAGCTATACTGTTATATTAATATTCAATTGTTGATTAACACCACCAGTGGTAGGGAAGGAAACAGCTACTGCAAAAGCCAAGCCTCATGGGAGAGCAGGAGCTCACCAATCCACCCACCATTTCCAAGCAGATGCCAGGGTGGAAGGGAACATCCACTGGTACAGTAAGTCTGGGGCTAGCTTCCTCTCTTTCTCTTCCTCCCTCCTGGCTCCCACTGCGTGGGGTGGTGGTGCAAAAATTAAAAATACCCAGGGGGAAAAATCCCTAACCAATAACTACACTTCCAGAAAAACAGCATAATAAATACAGTGCCCTGCTCAAAATCTGGATCCAACACTATAACAATTTTTTTGACGTGCACACCCCTAAATACCCAGCCAGCAAGAAGAATGGATCCAGCAGAAAGAAGTCAAAGGAGCTGCCAATGAGGAAAAGAATAGGTTAGTATTTGGGGCATTTGGGGCAAATATTCAGCATGGTCCTAGTTCAGGACTCACTGCTTTAATTTTCTTTCTACTGAAACTAAGCCACTGAATCTAAGCCAAAAAAGCTGTGTGCATTTATGGATAGTTACCCCTATTGTCCTTTTCTCACTTATATCAATACATTTTAGTAACTATAAGCAACAAATACTAGAGATTAAAAGCTTTCAGCTGATACAATGTTGTTCTTATTTCAACAAAACATTTTTGGATTTTTGTGAATGTTTGACTAACTACTAGGTGAAATATCTGAGCAATCCCATAGGAGACCAAATTCAATGTAATAGATACTATGAATGCTGCAAATACTCACCAACTTAAAGTTCACCAACTTATGTGGTGGATGTTGTATGCCTGGTCACTCTCCTTTGACATATTCATTTTGGAAGACTCCATTATAGGCTGAGTTCAGACTGGCAGTTTGCTCTGGTAGCCAGTCGTGGCAAAAAAAGCCCTGGAATAAACTGTTCCGGGTTTTCCCGTTTACACAGTCTGGGCCGCTGCCGGAAAATACAGGGTGGAGCTGGGCGGGAACATTCAGATTGCTGCGCCGGGGGGGGGGGCATGCTGTATTCGGCGTTTCCCCATTAATTTGGCTGTGGGTGTATGTGCGCATGAATGCTCATGCACTCATGTGCATAAGCGCATAAGCACATTTTGCCGATTGGGGGAGGACCCCGCAGCACCGGCACCGCATTGGGCAGTAGAGCGGAGCACAGCCAATCATATCGCTGCTGCCTTCTGCCCAACGTGAGTTGCTCCCGGCTTTTCGGCTGTGCGTTCAGAGTTCCCGAAAGCGGAGAAACGCGCAACACACGCAGGCTTTCGGATTTGCTACCAGTTTTATGAGGTATCTTTTTAATCCAGCGGTGAAGCGCAACAGCACGGGTTGGCTGCGGGTGGGGGATGCCAGGCAGATGTGCCTATGTGAACGCCCAATTTACTCGGGAATTGAATCTTCGCTGGCCTGGGTCCCTACTGGGGCAAATTGCCAGTCTGAACTCAGCCATAGACTAAGCTATCCTTGGCATAGCAGAATCACAGAGATCTACAAACCCTGCCACCATGGCATAGTTCACATACCTGATGGGGGTGAGGATGATGAGGACGAAGAAGAAGATATTCCACTTGCGCTAAGTAGATTTTAGTAGCTAAATGCAAAGAAACCTGAAGGACAAACTTTGGGGGAAAGTGGATTTAGCAGATATACAACTTTTAAATTCTAAGTACTTTTTGTCTTTGTCTTCTATGGCCCATCCAGCACTACTTCCCCATTGTTTTCTATTAAAACCAAATTGCTTGGGATAGTATTAAGGTACATTAGGTTGTTTTGATTTCCAAAGCAGTAAATTTTGTTTTCCTGGAATGTTTCTTTTTAGCAGTTTCTAACAGCCAGGACAGAGAGATTCCATCCCTTTTTGACCTTGAGGCCTGTATTCAGTATCACCTGAATGGTTTTCTTTTTGGTGGAAAATGGGTGGAAAACCTGGAAGAGATTTCTGGCAGATTTCATGTCAGCCTCCCATCTGTTTTGCAGCTGTTGCAACTGAGGCAAAACCTCTCTGTTTTCCTCTACTGCCAACGCCAAATGGTAGGTGTAGCTGCAGAAGGGGAAAAATCCAAGAAAGTCCCAGAATACACTCCCTTTTCCCACATAATACTTTAAGTATTAACATATGGTATATAACACCTGAGGTTAAAGGAAGGCAGCATGTATAGCATGTATTGTTCTTCATACTCCCTCCCACTCACAATATATATATATATATATATATATATACACATACATAGATGAGTGATCAGGTGAGGGGTAGTTTGATGGGCTTTGTTCTCTAAAACTTTGTTCATTGTGACTAAGCTAACTGAAATAGACAGTGTAGTTGAGAACCTACACACTTAACTTGTAAGTGTAATTTCCTCTTTAGACTATAGAACTCAGGAGAGATCTTAGATTTAGCTTTGCATGGTGAAATAAATTGTACTTGTTTACAAATAGACAGAGGTTCCTCACCAGCTAGGGAATTATTTAACTTTGTACAAATGACAAACTGAGGAAGAAAAAGAGATTAGCTCCTGTGCTCAAGATTATAATTGCTTACAATTAAATCAAGGTACTCTATGCATATGACACACTGCTAATTTCCCATATTCGAATTGGTCTTAGAGCGCTGTGGTGAGAGTCCAGCTTTTACTGTAACCGCCCCCCCCACTTAATGTTAATTATGATAAAACCAAGATTGTGGTTTTTGGTAGAAGACTGAATTATCGTGGACAATGGACAATCAACCATTAGAATAAGTATCTAGCTTTAAATATTTAGAGGTGGTGTTTCATCAGTCAGGCTCTTGGACAGTCCATATTGACTATGCTAAGTACAACCTCAAAAAAGCTATCCTTGGTATTCTTAGGTTTTATAGGAAGGGGGGAGGCTGTCTGATTTCTCCAACTTTAGAAATTTATAAAATGAAACTACTGCCCCAGCTTCTGTATGGAGTACCAGTTTGGGGCTCTGGAAATCTCCAGTCTTTAGGAGTTACTCAAAACAAATTTACACTCTGGCTCTACCCTCAATAACAACTTCATTTGTAAAACAACCATTAATTACTGGCTGAAATCAGGATACTAGAGCACTACTACTCATAATAAGCCCTTGTGCCATTGTGCCATCACCACGCCTTGATTCCATTGCAAGTACTTGTCATGATTCTTACTCTTCAGAGGAACAATGCATGTATATCCCCTTACTAGAGGATATTTTTTAAAAAATACTGAAAGCACTTAAGTGCAGGAAATCTTTCTGCATGTAGATCAGAACATAATGATATGCATATGTGTAGTCTTCATTGTCTGATATTTTCTCTTTGTTTGTGTGTCCCACTATGGACCAACAAATTACACAGTGCATCTCTAGCATGTTTCAATACACAGATTTATCTTAAGAACATAAGGACATAAGAGAAGCCAATGTTGGATCAGGCCAATGGCCTATCCAGTCCAACACTCTGTCACACAGTGGTCTTTAGGAACTCTGTCTTGTTCAGGCCTTTTCAGTTCCATGTACGTCCACACTTTCCCCCCTCTTTAATATGCTTTATACAATGGCATCACTTGATTGCTTCTTGATCTTCTTCCCTCCCATTTCCTACCTTGAACTAACCCCCCCCCACATTTCTTAGAAAGTGTCCTATCATATTTGAATGCCTGTTCGTTACACCATGCATCACTCTGCATTCAGTTCAATGTTTCTTCATTGGTCTCCATTTCTATCTGGTTCATTTTACATTCTTGTCTACCACTATATTTCAAAAACCCCAATTTCCTTTCTTCCATTTTATCCATCACCCATGCTTTACATATTCTCTTGATCTTCCATTCTCTGCTACCTTTTCCCAAATAACTAATTCATTATACAACGAAGTTTGTTTCCCTTATCTATGACATTGGAGGGTGGACTGACTAATTAATATTGTTGTTTTATTCTTATTCTTTTTTAAAAAACAAATAGTTCCCTTTGGTGATGTTCATCATTCCCCTCCTCCCCAAAGGTTACACATGGGATTGTTATATATATAACAACCTATTTGTGATTTCACTTTAATTATAACACATGAAATGTGTTTCCAAGTCCTGGATCAAATGAATCTTACAAAACCTAATTTGACCAATTGTCTACTTAAGCCAGCATCTGGTATTTAATCATGCTAAATTATTAGATGTGCCAAACTTTTTTCTTACTCTAATCTATTGTCAGTTGACCGTATAGAGAAAATTGGAGCTTGACCTTGCATTCACTGTGATCAATAGATTTTTAAAAAATTCTGTCCCTTAGCCTGGGTGTACAGTGGGTATTCACTACACTCTTTCAGTAAACTGTAACAGATGATCATTCAGTCTACAAACACTATTTCCCTTATTGTAGATATTATGGTTATTACTTGTATTTTTAAAATTTCCTTTACAACATTTATATCCCACATTTCCACCAATCAGGGCCACTATGGTTGTCACCACCTCTGACTTCTGAGCTCGTGGCATTTTCAAGTGACTTCTTCATTCCAGAAAAGGACAGTCAGACTACCACTGTAATCATTTGGTGGAAAGTGTAATTAATTCCTCTGCCACTGTTTGGCCAGTGCTTCCTTTTCAGCTGCATCTCCCAAGAGACATTATACTGCTTTTGTAGGGTAGCCCACAGGGAGTATGGCCGGCTTCCTATGATTGGGTAAAGAAATTACTAGCCCCACATTCCCAGAATTAAATCATATTTCAGATGGAATGATGCATGTCTCTATTTGTACCACTGCAACTTATGTTGTTACATAAAATCAGACAATGCCTCTGCATTCAACAGTAAAAGAATTCAGAGGTCTTCACTGTCGATGGTATCAAACCCCTGTAACAAGACCCTGCACCTACAAATGGGTTGGTGGAATGGGCAATGCTTTGCAAATTACACAAAGAGGTTGGAGACCCTGAAAACTAAATTTTTTACTTCTTTGTGTGCCATGGAAAGATCAACAGCCACGCTGATGTTTTTTGGCTTGAGAAATCACTTCGCAGAAGAACTTGAATGACTGGTGTAAGCTGATGCTTGTGTGTCACCTGTTACCAAGCTGCTACAAACCACAGCCTTTTATCCAAAGGGAAAAAGACTTTAAAAGTTGAGAAATGAAGTCCAAGTGCCATAGCTAGACTGGAACAAATTTACTCATACTTGGACACAGAGTGAGAATTGCCTGTGCCCTTTTAAGATTTGCTAAGAGTTGCTCTTTTTTTAGGCACATCCATAAGAATGGTACTGATTTGATTACAGTTTTATTCTTTTTTTAGGCTCATATGCAGCCCCGCCATATGAGTATGTAAGTTAATTCAGACTTTGCTGCCTTTCAAGTTTGCTTCCCCCCCACCACAAATGCAGCTCCTGCCTAACCAAAAATAATAAATAGCTTGCGTGTAAGCGAAGGAATGCAAGCTTTAAGTTTTCCATACTTTGCAATAAAATCTGAAATACTCACAAAGCTTGAAACAGGTTGAATTTCTTCAGAGATCCTTTAATGCATTGCTTTTCTATTCTACAGGCCATTCCTCAAGGTAGGGTTACATGAAGGATAAAGACAGTTTGTGCTTTGACAATGTCACTATGCTTAGCTACAGTGTTATACGACAACAAAGATAGGGATGAACATTACACAGCTTATGGCATGGTGGCCAGAGAGGCTTTAAAGAAAGTCAGTCTGGTGTAGTGGTTGAAGAGCTGAACTAGGATCTGGAAGACCTAGGTTCAAGTACCCACTCTGCTAGAGAAGCTTGCTGGATGACCTTGGGCCAGTCAAACAGTCTCAACCTACCCTACCTCACAAGGTTGTTGTGAAGATAAGATGGAGGTGAGGAGAATGATGTAAGCTACTTTGAAAAAAAATATCTCTCCAGGGTTCTCCATTGAGGAGAAAGCTAGGGTATAAATAAAGTAAGCAAGTAGGTATGGAAGTAAAGAGCAGCATAGCACTCTGTTCTCTGGGCTAGTGGCTTTTCTATTTATTTATTTATTTATTTATTTATTTATTTATTTATTTATTTATTTTTCATATTTATATCCCGCCCTACCTGTAGGCTCAGGGAGGCTAACAAGAGGCATATGCCATGCTAAAACAATTAAATCCAAATAAGATACTCCATCCAATAACATTAAAATATCGGTGCTCAAATACAGTTGTTATTGAAATCAAGATGGGGTCCAAAGATCTTCCAATCTCCGCAACCAGCACAGTTCCCAATGTTGGTCCAGCGATACTCCCCTAATATTGCCGACTCTTCTGATCTTCTTCTTCCCAGGGCTGTCTCACTGCACTACCTAAGTTGACATTCTTCTCCTCTTTCCCTCCTTCACCTACACATTTGCTTAGCACTACCAAATTCAACACTTAGCACCAGCACACAAATGCTGGAGTCACTTCCAGCAGAAGGCTCAAGGAATATTTGGGGAAGAGTGAAAGAGGATAACCTGTTATGATACCCATAAAAGAGGCATGAGGCTGGAGGAGAGAAATGCATGGAGTGGTTTCTGTCATGAGCACAAAGTCTAGAAGAAACAACAACACTGTGGGGACGCTGCACCAGCTATTAGGCAGGAATGGGCTGACTCCAATCCAACACTTTCACGTCATATTACTTTCTCCTGCCTTGTTGGAAGTCATTGACTCAATGTGTTCTTTTTTTAAAAATAAACTCATGTTACACATCAGTAGCATAGATTGTCCATAAACCTAACTATGCATTCACAAACCATTTTCTGTTTCATAGTCTAAATCACACATGGATATTCTCTTTTGATTTCATCTGTTGAATTCTAGCTAAACTTTCTATATTAGAAAAGAATCTTGTCTCACCGTCCAGTTTATCATACATGTGTGCATGTATCCATACATGAGGTTTATACACATATTTTATGTATCTTACTACCCCTGTGAAAGTATTAAAATGAAACCAAAAAGGGCCAGCTGTGCTCATAAATGTAGGTCAGTAAATACCCAGACGTTATCTGTTTTCCTTTTTTAAAAAAAATCCATGGGGTTGCCAATGTGCGTATTCTACTATTTCATTCACAGTTTACTTTTACAGCATTGTCTTGAAGTGTAACACCAACCATAAAAGAAAAAGGAACGGTGGAAAGTACTTTCCCACATGCAATTAAATGGAATTACCTGTCTTTCAGGAGAAGCCAAAAATAAAAAGGGCTGTAAAATATTAATAGTTTAAACATCTGAAAAGGGGTTTTATTGCCCACAGTCATGTCAAAGAGTAACACATTTGTTTTCTACTAAAGCCTACACAGAATATGGCAAATTACTTTCTAATGAACAAATTAGGGATCCAAAGAGCTTATTTCTCTTAAAAATTTAGTGCCTTGATACGTTAAACCAAACCACTTCTTCAATCTTGTCTCTATGTGCAGTGGGAAGCAAAATAGCACCTTTCCATGGGCACTCACTAAGCAGGCTTGTGTCACCTTCAAATCCAATCCTCCCTGGATATGTACACATTTATAACATTTAAATAAGATATATGTATATGAAATCCAAATCATAGCTTGGATCCAGACTAAAATGGCAATTCCCACCAATTCCCTCTTCTTGTGGCAGACCCCCTCATTTTGTTCCTAAGTGCTCCTTATTTCCCACAAACAGCTTTATGTGGAAATCCGTCAGCCGGGGGCGGGGGGGTGGGGACAGAAAAGTTGCATTCTGCTGACAAAATTTAGTCTGGATCCAACCCCTTGCCTAAATTATACCATCAGTTCCTGGGTTGTTAGAGGGATATCAATCACGCTATTCTAGACTACACAATTGGATTTTATGTGTGTATGATGTGTTCAAATGTTGCATCCCTAGAACTGCCCTCCAAGTCAAGGGCAACCTTAAGTGGGAAAGATGTGCCTACTGAATGGAGTAGGAATGCATTAATTCCTTTCTTCCACCACACAAATGGACAGCATCAGACAGCATATTACGTAGTCCAGTTGGCCTAAAGGCTAAAATCAAACACAGGAGCACACATTGCTTTCTGAACCTGAAGCAGAATTTTTTATCTTTCCTTATTTATTAGATCTGCACACTCCTCTTGGCCCTGAAACAATTTAAACATCTATTCACATGGTAGTTGTTGTCTAGTCACACAGTCGAGTCCGACTCTTTGCAACCCCATGGACCACATCAAGCCAGGCCCTCCTGTCTTCTCTCTGGAGTTTGCTTAATTTCATGTTCGTTGCTTCGATAACACTGTCTAACCATCTCATCCTTTGCTGTCCCCTTCTTCTTTGACCTTCAATCTTTCCCAGCATCAGGGTCTTCTCCAGTGAGTGCTCCCTTCTCATTTGGTGGCCCAAATATTTGAACTTCAGCTTCACTATCTGGCCTTCCAGGGAACAGTCAGGGTTGATTTCTTTTAGGAGTGACTGATTTGATCTCCCTGCAGTCCAGGGGACTCTCAAGAGTCTTCTCCAGCACCATAGTTCAAAAGAATCTATTCTTCAGCGCTTGGCCTTCCTTCTAGTCCAACTCTCACAGCCATACATTACTACTAGGAATACCATTGCTTTGACCATACAGCCTTTTTTGGCAGGGTGATGTCTCTACTTTTTATTATGCTGTCTAGGTTTGCCATCACTTTCCTCCCAAGGAGCAGGCGTCTTTTAATTTCATGGCTGCAGTCACCATCTGCAGTGATCTTCGATCCCAGGAACCTGAAGTCATCACTGCTTCCACAACTTCTCCTTCTATTTGCCAAGGAGTGATGGGGCTGAATGCCACGATCTTCGTTTTTTTGATGTTGAGTTTCAAGCCAACCTTTGTGCTCTCCTCTTTCATCTGCAGAAAGAGACTCTTCAGGTCCTCTTCACTTTCTGCCATTAGAGTGGTATCGTCTGCATATCTGAGGCTGTTGATGAACCCTAACCCAGCAATCTTAATTCTGACTTCTGAATCATTTTGCATGATGTACTCTGCATATAAATTAAATAAGCAAGGGGACAATATACATCCTTGTCATACTCCTTTTCCTATGCTAATCCAATCAGTTGTTCCATATCGTATTCTAACTATTGCTTCTTGACCCTTATACAGGTTTCTCAAGAGATATGTGAGGTGTTCTGGTACTCCCATCTCTTTAAGGACTTATCATAGATTGTTGTGATCCACACAATCAAAGGCTTTAGCATAGTCAATGAAGCAAAAGTATATCTTTTTCTGGTACTCTCTTGCTTTCTCCATAATCCAGTAAATGTTGGCAATTTGATCTCTAGTTCCTCTACCTCTTCGAAGCCCCACTTGTACTTCTGGCAGTTCTCTATCCACGTTTTGCTGAAGCCTAGCTTGTAGGATCTTTAGCGTGACCTTGCTAGCGTGTAAAATGAGTGCAATTGTGCAATAGTTTGAACATTTCTTGGCATTGCCCTTCTTTGGGATTGGAATGTATACTGACCTTTTCCAATCCTGTGGCCACTGTTGTGTTTTCCAAATTTGCTGGCAGATTCACATGGTAGGGGAATACAAATGCTGCCTATGAAGAATTGCATATAATGGTAACTGCACATTGTGATCTCCCTAGTGTTATGTAACAGTTTTATTCAGCAATCACAGTAAACTGTAGTTTGCTGACACTGCAATTTATTGTGCAAATCCTGGTTAATTTTCCAGATGTACATAACAGACCAGATTCTTTGAAAAACTCAGTTAGTCTGCTGCTATCTTATATCCAGAATATCTGGTGGCAACAGAGGAAACAACACAAGGGAGACATCTTCTACTCCAGGACACTTCTATTGCATACTGTGCCTCTGGGTGACCTGTAATTATGCAGAACAGAAGGGGTGGAGAGAGAAAACCAAGGAGCTGCACAAAGTGTGGGGGACTGAAAGAATGGAACGGGGATGGGGATCCCAAGACCCTTGAGGATCCATAAATATTTGCAGCTATCCCTGGCAGTTCCTGTACTTACTTAATTTTATTACAATCATTGATCAACTACCAATAACATAATCAACCAAGTCAGCAAGTCATAGCAAGAAATATGTACCATTTCTGTAGTGTTATTACACAAAACTTTATTTTTATGTGTATCATAATATAATGCAACCTCCTATGCCACCATTCCCCTTATGCCCTGTCTTTTCTCAGTTTTCTAATAGCATAAATTGTAGTTCAAACTTTTTTTTTGCATTTAATATTATTTTCTAAGAAGAAAAAGCCCAGGAAACATCACAATACATTTTAAAATACAGATTGGAATCATTTTAAATGTATACACTAAATAGCTTTTTAAATAAGGGGAAGGATGCCATTCCAGTTGCACGTTTTTTGGCTTCTACAACTTTTAGGACATAAGTAAACAATGTCCCCAAAATACAGCAATTTACCACTTCATTTTCTTTCTGCAAAAAAAGCAGGGACCGGTCATAAAACAACCGCATTCTGGTGATTTGTTTTTGTTGTTGTTTAATCTCTGGACAATGTAATGTATTGGAATTTTTAAAAGTCTTATAAGGTTTTGCAAAGAAAAACTGATCCAGGGCAGAACTGAATCTACTTCATTGAGCCAGATACGTTCAGAGGTAGAAAAATAACCCCAGAAGCAGATACCAACAACTTTAATGATTAATAATAATAGCTTGTCTTTTGGAAAACAATTAATTCTGCTGTCACAAACATGGATTTGTTTGGTGCCAGCTAGAACTTGGCTTGGAGTAGTGATTATACCTCAATACCCATTTGTGCATTGTTTATAGACAGATGTGTGTATGTGTTCCAAATTAATCTGTTTCTTTTCTTTTTTTGCTTTCCATTGTTGTTCTCCTAACAATCTTGCATGCCTCAAGGAAAAGACAAGAACAAACATCCTTATATTCTTCTTAAAACTACCCAGACTTTTTGTAGGTATTCCCTAAACCAAAGACCTGTGTGTATTTCCCCATTCTCTTCACAGAAGCAGTACCACATGGAGATTCCTTGATCACTAGCAGAGAGGGCAGATCCATTGAAATGAATGACAGATTCCTTCTGAATAGCATCAGGCATCTGCTAAAGCCTTGGCTAACCTGAGTCACTGCCACCATTCCATGACCTGCAACCTTCAAGCTTCCACATGCCCACACCTTCCTTAGGGAAGGAGGGGTTTGGACACATTGAGAGTAAAACGTCTAGTCTGTTTGCCCATCCATCAGCCACCTCTAACTATAGTTAAATAGTTTCCACCTATACAAAAGCTATGGTGCCCTGCCCCAACAGCAGCAAGCAACTGCCACTTCAGACCAAACTAGATGTTATGGTGTTTGTGACTCTGTCTCATGGACACCAATGGTATTTTAGAGCTGAACTCGGCCATTGAAAATGCTGTGAGGGCCTTATCCTGATGGAGCCCACAGCGCAGTGGGACCAAATAATCTCGTCCCCCACTCCTCAAAACACAGTTCTTCAAGAATTTTGGCATTAGAAAAGGTTGGGAAGGGGACAAGATCATGTGGACCTGCACTACTGTGGGATTGATCAGGACTGGGCCCTTGCAGCTGTTTTAAATGACTGAGTTCAGCTCTAAAATGCCGTTGGTGGCCACAAGTCAAAACCATGAACACTGTAATGTCTCTATTCCCTGAATAGGAACTATGCAGGGCCATCACTACAAGAAGGTGTGCATTTGTTAATTAAAACTGTTGTAAAATGAAACAGTTAAGGAAGGCACCTCTATTATAATGGAATAGGATAATTGTAGGTATCACCTTGTTTCAATGTATTGTAATTCCACTTTCTGTATTCTTTATACTTTGCCTTAGGAAACTTGTTGCTCAGACTGTTTTCTAATTCTGTAATCCTAATCATATTACATTGTTCATTAGTTGTCTTAAGCTCTCTGATTGCATTGTTTTAATTATGCTGTTTTATCACACTGTTTTATATTCTGAAATCTGCCATAATCTTAGTTAGAAAAGCAGGCTATAAATAAAGTAAAAAAAATAAATAGTTACCACTGATTCTAGTTCATTTGCCTGGAGCTGCAATAGGAGAAGTGTTGGTTCTCACTCATTAAACTGTGTGCCCTCTTGGGGTACCTCATGCCTGCCCTCTGTAAGGGAAGTCCATCAGGCAACATCCTGACAAGGACCTCCCAAACCCTGGAACCATATGTTCCGTTAAAGACAAGTAAAGTTCCCCACTTCTTCCCCTCCTTTCTTGTTTCATCCAAAGCTGTTTCACAAAATAGATTAACAAAATTAAAGAAGAAGGGGAAATCCAAATATCATGGCTGTTCTTATATGCTGGAACAGCAATTCTGTGCTGTTTGTTTTCGGCACTGTACCAAGACACATCCCATGCGCACTAGTGCCATCTGTCCCGCTGTGATCAGCAACTTCAGATCATGAAACTCAAAATTTACTCTGGATCAGCTGCAAGTCTCTCCTACAAAATAAAAAACTGAGCAAGAAAATACTAATGTGCTATTTATGTAAATTATCTTCAACACCGTCTGAACTGAGAACTGCACACAGATTACTTTGTACAGATGTAGATAATACTTCTGGTTATTTTAATGCAACCTGATTTTGATGTGTTTTACTCAGTGTTCTATGTATTTTACATAGGTAATAGCGGCCTGATAGGTGGGGTAGAACTTAATGAATAACCTACCCTTCCTCCATAGAGCTCAAACTGGGAAATACTCTATCAGGTACTAGCAAGATTAGGTTTAGTTAACCTCAGGGATAAGATTACCTCATGTTCCTTTGGATCATTCGCTCCGCCATTCTGTAAGATTCAGTCTCAAAAATTTCCAGTCTAAAGCTGTGGTCATAATATATAATTCACTTTCAATCCACTTTCAATGCACTTTCCAACTGGATTTTGCCAGGTCACACAATAAAAACCTGTTGGAAAGTGCACTGGAAGTGGTCTGAAAGTGGATTATTTAGTGTGTGTGACCGCAGCCTTAGTCTGATTTTAATAAAACAATTGCTTATGTTCCTTAATATTATGAAATATCCATGAACTAAGCATGTGGGATAATTAAAAAAAAAAGGTCTGCTCCTACTCAGTTCTACACAGTAGTGTAGCGTAATGTAGTGTAGTTTGGTGTACTGGTCAAGTTTGCAGAATCTAATCTGGGAGAACCAGGTTTGATTCCCCAGTCCTCCACTTGCACCTGCTGGATGACCTTGGGCAAGCCATAATTCTGGCACAGCTTTTCTTGAAAAAGAGCAGTTTCTGTCAGAGCTTTCTCAGCCCCACCTATTTCACAGGGTGTTGTGGGGAGGGGAAGGGAAAGGAGTTTGTAAGTCGCTCTGAGACTCCTTTGGGTAGTGAAGGGTGGGGTATAAATCCAATCTCTTCTTCCTTTTTTCTTCTATTCAGTAGATCTTATTCCCAGCATTGTACCATTTGTGTAACAGTTAGTCAAATAATCTGTATCTAATCATACAGTTTACCATTTTGGTTAACTGAAGGTAGTATACCTTTAACCCAGCACTAGGGATGGGCATGAAGCTCACCACAAACTTGACCAGCTCATGGTTTGTGGAGCAGCACATTCAGACCTTGAGTAAGTTCAGGACAGGAAGAAGAAGAAGAAGAAGAAGAAGAAGAAGAAGAAGAAGAAGAAGAAGAAGAAGAAGAAGAAGAAGAAGAAGAAGAAGAAGAAGAAGAAGAAGAAGAAGAAGAAGAAGATGATGATGATGATGATGATGATGATGATGATGATTGGATTTATACTCAGCCCTTCACTTGGAGTCTCAAGCTCATCCAGCAGCTGTGAGTGGAGGAGTGGGGAATCAAACCTGGTTCTCCCAGATTAGAATCCGTACACTTAACCACTACACCAAACTACACTACACTATACTACACTACACTACAGTGTTATGAACTTGACTGACTGCTTTGTCTTTCAGCACACACTGCACATGGTATGTGGCAAAGGGGTCATCTGAATCAATCATCACAAGCACAAATCATGATTTGGCACAGCACCAACCAACCAACCCACATGAAATTCAGTCAACATATATTTTTCTTTCTCCAGCCACTGATTAGCTACTACAATATGTCAACAAATTAGAGCTGAGTGAGTTAAAAAGGATATTTCAGGATGACTGATCTTGCAAATAAGTGCTGAGGACTGCTAACTAGCTAATTAGATATGCCTGGAGCTCTTGGGCTTGTTTAAGTCTCCAACTCCCACAATTCCAATGGCCTACAGTGAAACTTCTCCAAGTGCTCAAGAACAAAATCAGGTTACTTAGTTCCAACAAGACTTTTCTCTGCAAACTGGCTCCTCCTGTTCAGTGCCTTAGGATGCTTTTGTCTATGTTGTATGCGATCAAGGAGAGCAATCACAACCACTGTCATGTAAAGGTGAGGCTTTCTGAATTTGCCTGTTCACAAACTAAACAAGAACCTCCCCCGTGAAGACTATGGAAAAATAAACCAGGGGCACTAAGAAAAATATATTGAAGAAATTAAGGCGCAATCAAGGAAAGTGACTAGAATTTCATTTCTGTATGTGCACAGAAGATGGCCACAGTACTCACGTAAGCATATATCTTGGTTAACTATCTTATTTTTTTTGTTCCTCAAAACTTTGTTTCTCCCTTTTATAACACACTATGTGAATGAAATGGCTGAAGGGAAGGGGTACAAACATCTAGGCAGCTAGAATGTCAGATTAGGAAAATAAAAATTGAAGTGTAGAATACTGTAGACACATAAATGCTTTGATTGGAGATGAAGCTCTCAATAGAACCAAACACCTAGTTTTGAATATTTAGGGAATGTTAAGTTGGTTAAATACTGTTGCAGACAGCATGGCTCATCTGGATAGGGAAATAAATCAGTCCCTTAGGGACTGGCATTCTATGGAACAATATTTGTTTCCAAATATCTTAAAGATCTAATACAGGTTAGGGTCAGAGTTGGTAAAGTGGTCTTTCCCACAAATGGAGACAGAAAAGTAAGAAGATGCATTTGGTCATAAGATCGTTTTTTTAAAAAAAAAATATTGTCAGTATTATTTCATATAAGGGGAAACTGTTACCGAAGTACAGCTATTGAGTTTTAAAAATATATTTAAGACTAACAGAATTTTATAACATATTCTACATCCTGCAGTGCAGTTTTACATACTTGAAGCAAATGAGCTGTAGGATTGAGGCCACATGATCCCAGATGCCCATAGATGGATGCTCATGAAAAAAACATGAGGAGGGAATTATATGCATGCACATTTTTGCACAGCATTTAATACTTTCAATAATGCCTCCCATAAAGCTGTGCAAAAATGTGTATGCACAAAATTATGCTGATAGCACTTATACAAATACTAATTTTTTTAAAAAAAGAATTCATTTATAATTCACTAATAATAACCGCCTGAATGATTTGCCCTCGCTTTGTTTATAATGTTGCCTGCCATATGGCACACACTGAAAACAGGTCTCTGAGGGAAGACAGGATGTGGAAGACAGGCTGCCATTGGGCCCTGTGAGAATTTGCATGTGTTTTGTCATTTGAGAATTTGCATGTGTTTTGTGCATGCCATTTATTTTGTCGTATACTGTACTGTTTGAATGTATGAAAAGTAACTTGATGAACAGGCTTAAACTGCTCACAAACAATGAACTGTTCAACATCTTCCTTGTACACATAGAACATCTTCCTGGGGATTTTAACCAAGTCTGGTGTTCAGCAGCTTCCAAAACACTGTAAGTTGTCTTTAGTGGTGTGCATTTGGTAATTTTAATTTTTTAAATTTATTTATTTGGATTTATATCCCGCCCTCCCCTCAGTGGGCTCAGGGCAGGTTCCAACAGTATAAAATACAATACAATTAAAACCAGATTAAAACACAATATAAAATAACATAGCTCCTAAGTGCAATACATTTTGGAAATGTCTTTTGATCAATGTAGTAGGCTTTACCACTTAGCCTAGTATTTCCCAACTCAGCCCTTAATTGTAATTCTTCCATTTTTAATTTATTTAATTTGATCTCATGCTGCCTTTGGATCTCTCTCTTTTATAGCCTATGTGACTTCTCCTCAATACAGCTTGCATCGTTTCCAATAACTCTTCACTCTGGTTCATTTTTACTTTCACAGTGGCTGGATAATTATTTTTTTAAAAATGAAAGCCTGAGAATTCAGAGAACTGACTACACCTTTAGTTACAATGTATATCAATATAACTATATTCTAGGGCTGATTTAAAAAATAAAAAAAATAAAAACTTCCTGGTGACAGGGAAATAGCTACCACTGGGACAGGGTCAGGGAAAATGCTTGCCATGTGGGCCAGAAAATTTGAATTTTCCCATCCACACATTAGCCATCCAGGGTTTACTGTGATCTTTTCCAAAACTTCAGAACAAAGCAGGTTTGAGAAAGCTTGGAGAAAAGCTGGGGAAACCTCTAGAGGTGCACAAATGCACAATGATGCTGTGGAGAAGCAGGGAAAAACCTGTTTCCCGAAAGCACTGAAGTTGGAGAAGCACTGAACCCATGTGGAAGACCCTACTGTATTACCATATAGGCAATCAGACTTGGTTAACACCACAAAAGTCAAACTAAGCTATTCATACATGCTTGGGTGTCAGGGAAAGGAAATGCATTCTTATTGTTCTATTCAGACAATTAGGGGAACATGTTGTGTTATGTTGTGCTGCACTGTGGTCTTTTTATTGCTTCAATGCAGTGAACAAAGGAACTGGAGTATTAGTGTGGTTGCTGCAACAATGGGAATACATTCCCTCTGACTGACACCTGTTAAGAGCAGAAGGTGCTGCACAATTGGCGAACACTTCCCCTTTCTTAAAGGGTACCTCAACGACGATTAAAAGATGCCCTATTTGCAGCTGTGATGGCTTCAGCAGAAACTGCCCTTTTGGGTTCAGCTCTAAGTATATCACTGATTACATAAGTGGTTGGCAGCTGTTGTTTGAAATCTATACCAGTTGCTTTACTTGCAACTGCTAAAAGTATTGTCTGATACTTACACTATTTGTCCACAAGAGTTATCTTATATTCCAATAGCGAAGTTGGCCAGTCTTTGGATACTTAAATCCTTTGACAGGAGTTGTGAACAGTGAAGACAGGTCTTTCGACAATCCTGAAAAGGGCCCCAGTTTTGCAGAAAAAATGTGAAATCTTTTAAAAAAAAAATACACTGGGGGCTTTTAAAAAGCTGAAAATGATAAAAGGAGTGCCTGTAACTTTAAGCAATGGATTCCCTCAGTGGCTGTTGCTAGGCAACCACATCATTCTAAGCTTGGTTCTATCATTAAAAGCCGGGGGGAAGGGGCAGGGCCATTTCCAGGCCTAGTTTGGCCTTTGAGGAAGGACTGATCAGTGCCAGTCCTGGCTAGGATTGCCAGCTCCAAGTTGGGAAATTCCTTGAGATTCTGTGGTGGAGTCTGAGGAGGGCAGAGTTTGGAGAGGGGAGAGGCCACAGCCGAATATTATGCCATAGAGTTCACCTTCCAAAGCATTCACTGTCTCCAGGGAGACAGATCTCTACATCTAGAATTCAGTCACAATTCTGGGAGATCTCCAGGTCCCACTTGGAGGCTGACAACTCTAAGTCTGGAAGCAATATCTAATGAGTTGATACCACCTGACTTGCATGACTCAACTAGGCTTGGCTGCCTGCTACTGTTCAACAGCAGCCACCCTTTCAAAGCCAGTGTGGTGTAACAGAGTTTTAGAGTATGGTCTGGGAGACCCACGTTTGAATTACCATATTGCTTTGGAAGCTTAGAAGATGATTTTGAACTATTCACATGTTTTCAGCCTAACCTACCACAGAGGGTTGTTGTGCGGATGAAAAGGAGAGATTAATGTAAGCTGCTTTAGTCTCCACCATGGAGAAGGGGGGGGAATAAATGAAATAAATAATAAATATAGCTGAAGATGGGTAATACATAAAAGGTAGGTTGGTGAATGGCTGAGAAGGAGAAAATGAGGTAGGAAAAGGGGAGAGGATATGGGGGTTGCCCGCCAGAGGAAAAGCAGAAATAGTGTGGGGAGGAGAATACAGAAGAAAGAAGGGTTGAAGTGTTATGTATTGCTATACGTAAATGTAGGAGCTTGATTCCAGCTCCCATTAAAGCCTGGTATCCTGAAGCCTGAAATCTGATTGGACACTCTGCGCAGTTGTCCAATCAGAATAGAAGATATGTGCAGGAGGGAAACGATGTGATTGGACTTTATGTATATATTTTGATTGGTCCTTACTGCACAAATGGGCGTGGTTTAGCAAGCCTGGACTGTTTAAAAAGCGTCCTGCCGCTCCCCAGTTTCGCTGTCGTCCTATCTTGTTCTTACTCTGTAAATAAAGCTGATTTCACTGTTCAACGAACCGCTGCCTGAGTCTCATATCTAACATGAAGAACTGGTTTTTATACCCTACTTTTCTCTACCTTAAGGAGCGGCTTACAATTGCCTTCCCTTCCTCTCCCCAGAACAGGCACCTTGTGAGGTAGAAGAGGCTGAGAGAGTTCTGGGAGAATTCTGACTGGCCCAGGTTTACCCAGCAAGCTTCATGTGGAGGAGTGGGAAATCAAACCTGATTCTCCAGATTAGAGGCCACTGCTCTTAATCACTACACAATGCTAGCTTGAGGGCACCCTACCCCACCAGTCCTTGAGGACACCCTACCATGAAAGTGGGCCTGGCCCAGTGGCCAGCGCCATACAAATGGGCCACAGTTTTTCTAGGTAGAGGCTGCTGGTGAGTAAGGGAAACAGAAAGCTTAAGACAGAGGAGCAGATAAATGTAGGTTGGCTGTTGGGTGAGAAGGAGATAGGGTTGCCAAATTCAGGTTAGGAAATTCCTAGAGATTTGGGAGAGTGAAGCCTGGGGAGGGTGGGCTTTGAGAAGGGAAGGGATATAATGCCATAGACTCCACCCTACAATGCCACCATTTTCTCACACAAACTAGGTTTGCCAACCTCCAGATGGGAGCTGGTGGTCTCCAGATGACAAATATCAGTTCTCCTGGAGAAAATGGCTACTTTGAAGGGTGGACTCTATGGCATTATACCCTGCTGAAGTTGCTTCTCTCCCCAAACCTTGCCCTCCCAAGGCTCCACCCCCCCAGAACTCCAGGACTTTCCCAGCCTGGAGCTGGCAACCCTAACTGGGGGGATTGATCTCTGTAGTTGGTAGATCTGCTGTGATTCCAGGAGATCTCTAGGCCCCACCTGGAGATTGGCAACCCTTAAAGGAAAGAAGGAAGCCAGAAAAGAGAGGCTATGGGGGCTTTCAAGAAAGGGAAGAAGAAGAGGAGGAGGAGGAGGAGATTGGATCTCAGAGTAGTTTACAATCCCTTTCCCTTCCCCTCCCCACAACAGACACCCTGATAGGTAGGTGGGGCTGAGAGAGCTCTCTCAAGAACTGCCCTTGAGGGAACAGCTCTGAAAGAACTTATGACTGACCCAAGATCACACCAGCAGCTGCCTGTGGAAGAGTGAGGAATCAAGCCTGGTTCTCCCAGATTAGAGTCCGCGCTCTTAACCACTACATCAAACTGGAAAAAGGAAATAGTGTGGGTAGTGAAAATGAGATGCCTACTGCAAGTCCTTGCATCTTCCCACTTGTATCTCAATACAGATACACCTAATGTTATGAAGTCTGAATGTATTTGTTCTTTAAACATAGAACAGTGACATGATTTAGTATAGAGAGAACCAACATGTTTTTCAAAAATCACTTTTAAGGGTGATTGATTATTGAAATGATGCCAAAAATGCTCAATTCTAAGCAAGTTCTGTTAGATATTGATAATAATCACCAAATGTTGTTTTAGCTCTAAATTTTATTTTGCTTCTAGTAATCTGAAATTTTGCCTAAAGCAGAATTAGAAGCAAATGGCAAAACATCTGAGGAAGCCAAAAGTGTTTTGATGAGACAAAAGAAACTTCTTAAAGAAGTTTTACACATTGTAGCCTTTGCCAGCACAAATATTTTTATTTATTTGGGGGGGGGTGTTGTTTGTATTATATAATGTGACTTATTCATACATGGAACAACTAACAGAGCCAAGTACATTCTGTCTGTATGAATGTGTATTAATATTGTAAAACAAATCTTTGTGAGGCTGGAAAGTATGCTGTGTTTGCTCAAATTAGATAGATCTTTGCTTCAACAGAAAAAAGAACCTTGTTTATTACAGAAAATATGATATAGAAAAGATGTATCTGGCAGAATTTTCTTTTTAAAAAAGAAGTTATAACCATCCAGTACTAAATAGTCATTCAAGGTTTCATATGCTGACAATATAGGTGTTATAAGGAAAGAAAATTATTAAGTTATCTGAGCAGAAGATGAACACTAGTACTTTTAAACAGAAAAAGGAATTTTAAAAAACCACACAACCCCCCAAATTGCTATGCAAAATATGTCATTTAATTTCTGCTGCCCTCACCATGAAACTGTCTTGTTTAGGAGGATTACTTTAGTGCAGTACAATCCTAAGCACAATTAATTCAGTCTCTCCATTTAAATCAATGGGTTTAGACTGCAATAATGCTACATAGGATTGCACTATAACACAATAGCACTATACACAATGGCTTGGATCTACCAGAAATTTTCACAGATGGAAAACATTTCTTTCAGTAGAACATGATTTTCTCACCTCTTCCTTCCTGCTAAAGCCCAAAATGCCCCCTTAGTTTGCTTCTGGGGGATAGGGGACCATTAGGAATACCATAAAGTGGAGATCGATTTGCAAAGGAAGGGGGAATTGGCAAAAATTGTTCCCTCTTTCATCTGCAGAAATCCTTCATTGGATCCAAGCATTGCCTTGGATCCTTCCCAGTTCCCATATCACATCTACAAATAAGAATTGTTATACTCTGAAGCTTACTGAGAGCTACTGGAATTAAATTAGGCAGAAATCAAAAGAAAAGCCCATGGGGTGTCTAGAATGTTGAACTATAGACAGGGAGACCTGGGTTCAAAACATTACTCTGCCATGAAGCTCACTGGTTGACTTTGGGCCAGTCACTCTCCTATTGGGTTTGGGAGGCTAAGATATGGGCAGCATGTATACTGCCCTGAATTCCTTGAAGAAAGGCTAGGGCAAAAAATTAATCAAATAAATAAACCACCTTGACTTATTTATAAGTGCATAGAATGTCTACTGTACATTATTGGAAAAATGAGCATTTGCAAAACTACTTAGTACAACAGTGTCTGTATCTAAGAGGCATAAACATACACACCTCAAATACAATTTCATTTCAACAAAAGGAAAAAGTATGCATTTATGAAAAAAAATAATGTAAGGGCACTTCCAGAGAGCTGTTTTCCACAATAAAAGCGGGATCAAGGAGTCAGGGAGGAAACAGCTAACACATTCACTACTTGAACTCTTATTACACGATTTCCCAACACTTATAAGTGATTCACTTGTTTAATTTCTGACCTTGGTAACTGTCTGCAGCATAAGTGGTGGCTTGCTAGTGTGAACGCATCATAAATAAAACACTCCAAACATAACTTTTATTTCAGTCACATCATCTGAAACATAATATTTTTCTTTTGGTTATATTGTCCTAACAATGTATAATGTTTAATTAAATTAAGGGAGAAATACTAACGAAATCATACAATATTGTAGTAGAAGCTTGAGTCCCATCCTCCCTTTCTGCTCACAGAAGGGAGGAGGACAAAGTTTGCCAATTCCTGCTCACACTGTAGCCCCCCCTCTATGATTTTCATGGGGATCCACTGATACACATCAGTACAGTTCTCCATGGCCAAGAGGATTGCACTGGGAATGTGGAGGAGAAAAAATTGTTGTTTATATAGTACAGCTCTACTCAGGCTGCACAGGATCCAAGCTAAAGTAACCACCTGTCAAGGGGTACTTACCGTCATATGGTGTACAAAGGTTAGACATCCAGAAAACATGTAAGAGAGGTTCTCAGCATTATCTTAGAGAATTTCTGTTTAGGAGTATCCTCCAAGGTTACTCAGTCCTACCCTAGCCCTTGGATAGGTGTAGGTCTGCATGTCTTCTTTATCAGAATAAAAGGACCAGAACTTGGTTGGCTTCCCTCAGAGAAAACAAGTAGACAACCTACTAACCATGAGGCTTAGTACTTTTAAAACCGTTGTTATGTACTAGGTCGGCCACGTGCGAGGTCGGGTCCGGATGTGGCCATGCGAGAAGCCTTAGCTTCACTCTAGGAGACAATAGTCCGAATGGATCCTAGTCCGCACCTATCCGAAGGCTAGGATCCGAGAACTCTGGTCCACTGTAAATAATCCTATCACTGGTGTGGGGTGTGTGTTTGGGTGTGGTTTGACCAGGAATATAAGCTGACCTGCGAGCTGGTACTCTCTGCCTTGTTCTGCACTTCTAAATAAAGTATGAGCTGTTATCACTGCACTCGACGTCAGGCTCAGTACTTTACAACCATGTAGCCTAAATTTTGGCAATCTCTATACAAATATGGTTTAATATATTTACAGCAAGTCCTGATGCTTCTTCCATGCATTAATATGAAAAAATACAAGATACTATATTGCTGATATTTAACACCTCACAAACTGAATAAATTGTATTAGAAAGTTTGTTTAAGCTATGATCCAAAACAGACTACAGAGGGAATTTTATACACATAAAATTGAAAGCACAAAGCCTCCATAATCAAAATCAAATACACAACACACACACAAAATCCCACATCAGTAATGGCTATAATATATGGGAGTATTACAATATAATATATAGAGTAATATGGTAATAAAGTAATATCTTAAATAAAGTAATATAAGTTAAAATAATTTATGCATGTGGGAATAGAAAACATGGCTATTAATAAAATTCTGAATACTGAAGCTGACACATTCTTTTTAACTTTTTAAAAACTTTGCACACTTTCAGTTATAGGGTAATACAAGTAGTGTCTAATGTTCCACATTTTCTCAGCCCCACAAATATAAGGCCTTAAACTGTAAGGAATATTCTGGAGTTGCCCATCTGAATCTGTAGAACTTATCTGCTGAAACTAAAGTGGATAAAAGTCTCTCTCAGAACAAACTCAGTCACATGGGTTAAATAACTTCCATAAGCAGATTGCTACTTAAGAAATGCACCTGACAGAAGATGGCTGTGACTCATGGAAGATGATGGTACAATTATTTTATTAGCATTGAAGATGCCACAAGACTTGTATTGTTTTGGCTGCAGCAGTGCAATCCTAAAAACATTGTCCTGGGAGTATATACTTTTGATAAGACCTGAGGTTCTGAATCCTACTCATGGGGCTTATTCTCAGGAAACTGTTCTTAGGATCTCACTGTACCATAGCTACCCTTCTAGTATTTAAATGTAGTAAACTGAGGTATTATTCTAGTACTAGTCAAAAGAGCTAGTTTTTTTGCATATATACCTTAAACTACTTTTGAGTCTGGTGCCTTTCAGGCTTTAAGCTACTTCAACTTCTGAAGACAAACTGATTTTTAAAGGTTTCACACACCTTAATGGTAAAACCCACTTTGGCTTCTGAAGGCAAAGAGATGTTTTTAAAGGTTTCACAAACCTTACGAATAAAAGACTGTCCTCATGTGGTTAATGAAACTTTAATCTGGGTTTTCCAAAATTTGTTTTGATTTAGGTTTTTGTTTACCTTATCCTTAGATGTGTTAAACCTTAAAACAAAAACCTGTTTGCCTTCAGAAGCCAACATGAGTTGGTGCTGTTATGAAAAGGACCTTCCCATTTCATATCAGACATCCTCACTCCAAAAACAAACAAAAACAGCTAACCAAAAGACCAAAATGCCAAACCATTTGTGCTCTCTTCTGGAGCTTACTGACAAAAAATGCCTTATTTGTTCCATCAAGTACATTTTAGCTATCCTCAGTTTCATGCATCGTAATAGACCCTCATTTTGACCTACAACCTTATACCCCATATTCCCAAAAAACTTCCAAGCAAAGGATCCATGATTGCTTATATTCCTACCCCATAAAATATTTGCAGATACAATTTGAATGCCAACATTTTTTGGAGGTATTTGAGTGACACTTTGCTTATTATTTGAGTGAAATGGGGATTTCTTACCAGCAACAAAAAAAGCAATTTTGAATAAATAGCACAACTGTAATGATTCTTTCATTTCTAAATATGGAATTGTTGGAAAATTTCTAAATGGTGAGACTGAGTAAGGACAAAAAAGGGGGGCAAACAAAACACAGTACTTTCAAAGGACATTTTCTCTTTTAATTAATTGCTGGCCTTTAAAATATGAACTGTTTATTATTTTTCTGTTTAGTATTTGGCAGTTCCCCTTATTTGTTCAATATTTGTTTTGTGCTATTTTATGTTGTTATGTATTATTGTTTTGTAGAACAACCAAACTTATTTAAAGCAAAAGAGACACAATGCTTTTCAGTGCAGTCCACAAATTCATCTGCACACCATCAAATAGTAAGAAACCAAGTGATGTGTACACAAATCTGAGCCTGGTTAGCTGGGCATGTGACACTGCCTTCAGTGGAGAGATTGTGCTGCAGGTGACGTCAGTTGACAAACCTTGTGGTATTTGATCTGTTATGTCTGTTTCACATCACTTGAAGTGATGAACATCCTGAGTGATGAATGTACATGAAGAAGTTACCCAAGGGCAGAATCAGCCATCACAATAAGCCATGGTTCGAACAAAGCTCACTTAATTGTAATGTCTCACTGCAGATGGTCTAACAAATTGGGTTTTATTGCTTAGTACCAAATTGGGATCTCAAACTTCATGCTGGTTTGTAAACCACAGTTTGTACCAATTGTGGTTTGTTGTGTAACTGGAATTCATAAACCACAGTTTATTTAGCACTGCCTCTTGCAGCCATCTGGCCACAGAGGCAACAGAAACAGGGTATTTCCTGCTGGGCAGCAGATAGGAGTCAAAGTAACACAAAAAGTTTACATATAAACAGGATGTTTTGACATCTCTTATACAAACTAGTGTTGCCCAGGCTTGAATCCCCACTCTGCTATGGAAGCTTGTTGAGTGACCTTAGGCCAATCACTCTCTTTCGTTCAGCCTTATAGTATTTACCCAAAAAAACAATGACCCTGCTAAAAAGATATGGACAAATGGTTTATTATTGCTGTGCCTACTTGTAACTTTTATGTAACTATAAGACAACCCATTCTTGTTCTTAATGGCAACTGGGGGGAAATTAGTCTCCCTTTGATGCTGTAAACTGCTTTGGGTCTCTTCTGGAGAGAAAAGAGGGGCATAAATATCTACATAAATAAATTAGAAAAAACATTTTTTCACAATGAAAGCTCTAGTGAAGG
Source organism: Gekko gecko (assembly GCA_029375565.1). Classification (NCBI taxonomy): domain Eukaryota; kingdom Metazoa; phylum Chordata; class Lepidosauria; order Squamata; family Gekkonidae; genus Gekko; species Gekko gecko. The sequence goes on along the minus strand of JAPDNY010000011.1, from coordinate 58,795,892 downwards.
AGCATTCAGCTATAAACAAATGAAAAGTCACAGGAGAATATTGTTCTGCCTTCTCTTACATCAGACTTATTATTTAAAAGGAAAGATTGACCCTGAATATTTCATTCCAACATGTTTCCTAATTGTTTTGCTTTTTTAGCCTCCATCGCTTACAGTACAATCCTAAACAGGGTTAAATCCTGCAAAGTCAATGGGCTTAGAAACACATAACCCTGTTTAGGATTGCACTGCTAATGACCAACATACAGGCTTCTTCTTGATCAGGATTCGGTCCAAGGCATAATGAAAGAGACCTTACTGTGATGGATGAAGACCATCTGTATTTCTCCTTATCCCACTTTATACAATACACATATTGATCTCATTCCAAGAAACTGCAGGATGAACAGACATTCTTGGAAATGTCAAGTCTTTCCTTTCAAATCTATACAGGATGAAATCGTAGCTAGCTGAGTCTCACAAAGTTCTCCCTTCCCTAAATTATCCAATTGTTGAAGCGCTGGATATATTCACACTACTCTGTTCTTCATGGCTTTTATATAAAACCCAACTGCAACCCCACCCTCAGATTCCTCAGCTGGTAAAAATCAGGAAGAAAGTATTGCTGGAAAAAGTAAGACTGATGTGAATGGAGAAACAAAGAACTGCCTCTGTTCTAATGATGCTGCATGCCTACTTTTGAAGCATTCAGGGATTCTGTGGTAATTCCAGGATCCCCAATAGCCATGGCACTAAAGAAGTCTCATTTCTAAGTTATTGCATGCCATGCCTCTGGACAGATGCCCAGCATCTGTAATTAGGATTTACTATTGACTTCATTATTTAAACACACATCTGGTAATAATGCTGGGAAAGTTCCAGCTGATAAAAAAAGAACTGCAGAAGTCTGCCTGGCAACATTATCAACTCTCAGATCTGCTCTCTGTCTTAGTTTCCCACTGAAAGCAGGCTTCACCTACAATGTCAGGGCTGAATCTGAGTCTTTAGTTCTAGAACAAGAATTCAGCCTTAAATCAATATGATGTAATAAAAAAGAAGAAAATGCATTTCATTCACCAATGGATAACTACAACCAGCCCTCATACACCTGGAAATAGATCCACTAGGATATCTAGATCAGACAGATGCAGCTTCCAGACACACCCAGACTTTATTCATTCATTCATTGTATTTATAGTCTGCCCTCCCCTGTACAACAGGGCTTGGACCAGATAACAACATTATTCATCATAAAATAAATATTAAAACCAACCTTTACATACAACAACTAATACGATGTTGCATAAAAAGGGAGCACAACATTGCGCCCCTTATCTAAAAGGAGAGTACAGATTAATATATAGGGAATGCAACAGGGGGGAAAGGAAGGAGAAAAGGGGGGAAAGGGAAGGGAGGGAAAGGAAGGGAGGCCAGCCATGATGAAGGCCATCGCTGTCTTCACTCATAGGCCTGGTCGAACATTTCAGTCCTACAGGCCCTGCAGAATTGCATCAGATCTCACGGGGCCTGGGTCACACTCAACAGAGAGTTTTACCAGTCGGGGCCATGACCTAAAAAGCTCTGGCTCTGGTTGAGGACAGCTGGATACTTTTTGGGCCAGGAATCACCAGTAATTGTTATCCATTGAGCATAGTGTTCTTTGGGGGATGTACCAGGAGAGGTGGTCCCACACATATGCTGGTTCCAGACTGTTTAGAGCTTTGAAAGTTAATACCAATACCTTGAACCTGATCCAGTATTCAACTTGGAGCCAGTGCAGCTGGCAGAGCTGCTCTAAATGGGGTTCCAGTAAGAACATGCACCGCCGCATGCTGGACCAGTTTGAGTTTCCGAGTCAGCCTCAAGTGTAGCTCTGCATAGAGTGAGTTACAGTAATCTAATCTGGAGGTGACCATTGCATGGATCACTGTGGCTAAATCAGGGTGAGACAGGAAGGGGACCAGTTCTAGAACACCTCAGTTGTGATCCTTTCATTTTTATCTTTCAGATTCAAGTCAAAGAGTTACAGTGTAATTCGAGGCTGTGATCAGATGAGCTGTTTCATCTGATGTCATTGCTGTTACCCTGCAAATTTAAATTGCATGTTCAAACAGCATTGTTAATATCTCATTCCCCAGTCGTCACCCACCCCCCATCCTCACCCCACTCCAACTGCGAGTTTTTTGACACCTGGGAAAGTCTGATCTTTATGGATGTAGCTGGTTTCACCCCACATTTCCAGATGTCTGCACGCTCTATTGCAATCTCAAGCCGTTTGGGAAGTCTCAACTTTTCCTTCCATTTTTGTTTCTTTTTTGTTGTTGTTGTTCTAGAGCCAGTTAGCGATGTGAGCATCATTAGATCTTTGTGCCAGGGTTTTGAAACACCATTTGTGCATTTATTTTTTACAGACATCTCTCTCACACACGGGAGCTTCTCACACCTGGGTTTTTCTCAAAAAACTTCCAAGAAAGACGCCTATGTGTTTCAACTTTTTCCCAGGAGACATCAGCAAGCTTTCAGCTTTCCTCTGAGGCTAGAATGGCAGCCTTTTTTCATGCCAGTTTCTCTGCCTACAGCTTTGCAGCACACAGGTTGGGGAAGGGGTTAATTGAAAAGATGAGGGGGGGTTTCAGAGAGGGGAGGGAGGCAGTCTGAGAAAGATCCTCTTTCACATGCCCATGACTCCAGCTTTGCAACAAGCTTTTAAATAAAAACTCCAGCACACAGGACATAGGATGAGGCTTCTCTCTTTTATTCTCTCTCCCCAGCTTTGAAACACTGAGTTTTTCAAAATCAAGGTTCAAAACATTCCCTGTAGAATACACAAAAGTACCCACTTCCCTCACTTTGCACTACATATCCCAGCAGCCTCCTCCAACAATCCCATTGACCACCAGCCACCACCTTCTTGCCAGGAGTTTGAAGGCATGCCCTTAAGGGGGAAGGGCCACAGCTGTCAATTTGGAATCCTCATTTGATTTCTGGCAGACAACTACAGTTATATGGGAACCCCTGAGATCACAGTACTTGTCGGAGGGAGTGCTGAGCTGTCAAAATAGAGCAGTGAGTTGACTATTTGCTTACATGAATGCATGAAAAACAAATTTTAAAAGGTTTCTGCCCGACCAAGCATTCTGTGGTTACCACGCAGCAATAATCTGAATGGTCAACTATGGGGTCAGCACATGGTGCAGTGAGCTAAGGGTAGACATTTATACAAATGTTTATACAATTTGTATAATTTATACAAAACTCTCCAGCACAAAGAAATACTGACAAAATTAGAAGCACAGCCAAACCTCGCTAAGCCTGTCGTCTGACCAAAGCCCTAATGAGACAAATTGTGTGATACCTCAAAGACTAACAAAAGTGCAGGATCTCCAGCTATTTTCAGATCTTGCATACAATGAACATACAAAGAGCTACGTAGACTCATTGGAGTATTTGCAGCTCACCCCAGTTCACTGGACATGTGGAGCAAACCCTATTTTCATAGGTTCTATACACATATCTAAACCAAAGTGTGCAGGCTAGAGTTGAAGATTAATGCTGTGATCCCTCTGCTCAGCCCAGATGCATAAAAGGACATTTGGTTTTCAGATGATGACAGTTAATGACCATGACTGGTTCATTTTGTTATCATACAGCAGCTTATATGCATCCCATCTCTTCATGAATGCTAACATTACTGACTGCCCTATACACAGAACCTGTCTGAGGAAGTTCTTTAGGGGGGCAAATTGGATTAAACTGGACAAAAGACACTGTACTAGAGCCAGTTTGGTGCAGTGGTTAGGAGTGCAGACTCTAATCTGGAAGAACCGGGTTTGATTCCCCACTCCTGCATATGCAACTGCTGGTGTGACCTTTGGTCAGTTACAAGTTCTCCCAGAGCTGTTCTCTCAGGAGCGATTCTCAGTCAGAGCTCTCTCAGCCCCACCTACCTCACAGGGTGTCTGTTTGGGGAGGGGAAGGGAAAGGAAAGGACATTGTAAGCCAATCTGAGACTCCTTCGGGTAGTGAAGGGTGGGGTATAAATCCAATCTCTTCTTCTTCTTCTTCTTCTTCTTCTTCTTCTTCTTCTTCTTCTTCTTCTTCTTCTTCTTCTTCTTCTTCCTAACAGTGCCATCTCAAGCAACCTCCTATGCCCCATTGACTTCAGTGGACTCAGAAGTATATAATCCTGCTTGGGATGCAACTGTTAGTGGCCAATAAGTCTAATGCAGTTATTTTTAAAAGCAGTTGGAAGCAGCCCCGTAGGCAGGATTTTTAAAGTCAGGGGGCATTTAAATTTCTTAGGGGGCACTGGGTAATCGAATTAAAGGAATACCTGGCTCCTTCCCTACACCTGTCACTGCTTGGGGCCCCTGGGCTGAATGGGAAGTCAGGGGGCCTACCCCCAAGATTCCCAACTGTAGCTACGGGCCTGGTTGGAAGGTACATATATTTAACAAGTTTTGTTAGCCAGGCCTATTGAAAACTTCTTAGAAAATAGATTTTAAAATACGGTGTATTAGAAAATATAGATCAGTGACTGGTTGGATTCAAACTTTGATGATTCAAGTGTGTGTTTTAATTGAGGGATAAAATTGTGGCTGTCAAGCATATTCAACTTGCACACAAATTTTGGCAGGAAAATATCCATCCATATTGATGCCTACTGGTCAAGGATATGAGATTAAGTACTCCCCCCATTTAAAGATGTTTCAGTAGGCACACTGGTGGTAAAAAGATACTATTTAACTGTTTGGTTATGTACAGATTTGAAATTCTGACTTTCCCTTTGTAGCTGTCAGGTGGCTAAGACCCCCTGCAGTTTATAAAATGTAATTCTAAGTGTTTAATAGTCCTCAATTTTGTCTTCCTTCCTGCAGTGAGGTGGTTTAGCAGTTACACAAATAAATTATCTAAGGACATGGCTCAAAACCTTTAAAAGATCTTTTTCATACTTCCTGAGAAGTGCACCTGTGCTTATTTAGATTTCTTTGTTCCTTTCTCTACGTTTATTTTTCAACCATTTTAAGATGTTTGAAAATATGCATTGAATAATTTTATTTCTATTTGAAAATGCCTACAGAAAACACAGCAAACCTTGGTAGAAGAAAAAAAATAAATGTACAGTAACAAAGATACTTGCTTGTGGATCTACCCACACAGTGAGAAAATGCCAAAACAATGAAATCATGCACATAAATCATTCATCAATATGCTTCACTGATAGCATAGATGACCAATGAAAACAATGTCTGTGTGCAGTGTATTCTTACCCCAGAATATCAGATGTAACATTTTTCTTTCTCAATACAAAAGTGTTTTGATGCCCTACTCAACTTGCATATCTTTACAATGAAAGACTGCCTCATCAATCCAAATGAATAAATATGAAGAATACAAGAATATTTCCTATATTTATTTCTATTTCAAATCCAGATTTGCTAACTCCTGCTTGGGAAATTCCTGGAGATTTAGGGGTAGAACCTGAGAAGGCTGGTATTTGGGTTGGGGATGGACCAAAACAGGGCATAATGCCATAGAGTACACTCTAAAAAGGAGCCATTTTCTCCCAGGGAACCAATCTCTGTAGTCTGGAGATCAGTTGTAATTCTGGGAGATCTACAGTCCTCACCAGGAGACTGGCATCCCAAGATTTTTATGTCTTCAGTCATTCACAGAGATAAAACACAGTGTGAAGCTTCTATCAAAGGTACAGGATGAAATATACTGGGAAACTTCTTTTCAAAATGTCTAGAATGCATCCATAAAATATTAATTCAGATGACATAATAGATCCTTGCCCTTGTATTTCAGATCCAAAACATTTTGTGCTAGAGAATTAGGATTCTACAAGCGGGAAACCTGCAAGGACATTTCCCCTTCCCCCATCACATTTTCCCTTTCCCCACTATTTCCTCTTTCCCTTCCCTGAAAGCCCCCATAGCCTCTCCCCCTTCCCTGCTTCCTTCTGTCCTTCTCCTGAAAAGGGCCCTTCCCTCCCCTCCCTTACTGAGAGAAATCAAGGTTGAAAGGCTGCCATTACTGTTGTGTTTCCCTAACAACAGCCACTGAAAGCATTTGTTTGTTAAAGCTAGATGTGCTCCTTCTAATACATGGGGGTTAACCCCCAATGTATTTTTTTCAAGATTTCAGATTTTTCTGTAAACCTGGAGCTTTTCTGAAGTTTATAGAAATAGCTGTCTTGTCTGGTCATGATTTCAATGTCCACAGATAGAACCATGTTGAGAATCAGATATATTGACAAGTGGAGAACCTGCAAGGACAACATCTCACTACTCAACTTTAATTTCCTTGAACCCCTATACTTTGTCCTCTTTTCCTGCTTCCTTCTCCCCCTCCACTCACCAGCCAACCTACCTCTATCTGTTCCTTTGTCTTCAGCTCAGTTGTGCAATGCCAGCTGCCATGGTGGATCCAGTTCTGTGCTTTTGGGCTACCAGGCTTGGTCCAGTTGAGTAGTGGGGAATTTGCAAGGACTTCTTTCCAGGGGGCACCTCACTTATCCCTGCATCCACCTTCCTACACTATTTCCTCTTTCCCTTCTCCTGGCACCTCCTAAATCCTCACCTTTCCCTCTTTCCTTCTGTTCTTCACACCAGCCTACTTTTTATCTGTCCTTCATGTTTAGCTATATTTATTATTTATTTCCTCACATTTTTCCACAATGGAACTCAAACCAGCTTATAGCATTCTCTTTTCCTGCAGTTTATCCTCACAACAACCCTGTGAGGTAGCTTAGGCTAAGAATGTGTGACTGGCCCAAGGTCACTGAGGGAGCACCATGGCAGAGTGGGGATGCAAACCTGGGTCTGCCAGATCCTAGTGTGAAACTGTAATCCAGGGGTGTCAAATTCATTTGTTACAAGGGTCAGATCTGACATAAATGGGACTTTGTGGGGCCAAGCCATGCATGTCATAAAATGTAATGCCAGGTAGCAGAGATATAAATTTTATAAAATATATAAACACAATTAAATATATTATTTTTTACTTAAAATACAAATATGCTTAAAAATCTTGCAATATTTTGTTTATTTAACAGTCTTTGATAAATGACACCTCCCAAACCTCCCCCCCCAAAAAAAATACCTGCCTAAAATGGAAAGGTGGGGGAATGGTGGGATTTGGCAATGCAATTTTAAAAATAAAACATCAAGAAAAAGCACAAGGATCACAGCAGAAACTAAAATATAAATGCTCTGAGCCTAGGAACATAAAATGGCTGGGCACTGCAAGCTTCTCCCTTCCCCATCCCTTGTCTACTCAGAGTGGCAGTGGCTCTCCAGTGTAATGTCCCCCTTTGGCTGTGGGTTTCCAGGTTAGAGACAAGCTGGCTCAAAACATCAACCCTGTATTTGCAAGGAGACAACTCCAGCTTCAGGTAATTTGAAGGTATTTCTTGTTTCTGTTAGACCAAGCAGAAGAGCAAAGTGCTACTGCAGGACAATCCTGCATGGCTTCCCTTTGACTTCTGAGAATTCACTAAGCATTGTTCATACCCTTACAGAGTTACATATGTATATGTGAAGCTTCCTTATGCAATCAGAATATTGGTTAATCTATCATCTCCTGTAACTGGTAGCAAATTCACAAGGGTTTCAGGCAGACAAAGGTCTTCCCACCAGTTGGGAAGTTAAATGGAGATGTCAGGAATCAGACCTCTATTTGCTGCATGCAAAGCAAATATACTCCACTGAGCTAGGGCCTCTCCATATCTACTTTAGCAGCCATTGGTGCTAAATACTTTGCTATTAAGAACATGAATTCTGAGATTCTCAGGATACTAAATTCAGTATCCACTACTGGATTCCATGCTTGCATAATAAGGGTGCTTAAGGCATAGCCTGCAATTGTTAAATATGTCTTAAGTTTAATTAGTGATTTTGCATTCAGTGAGTACAACAACAAACACAAAAATAAGGCATAGCTTGCAATTGTTGAATATATCTTAAGTTTAATTAGTGATTTTGCATTCAGTGAATATAACAACAAACACAAAAATATTTCCATATTCAAAGGTTCATATTCAAAAACAGTCCTAAACTTTGTAAAGCAACTGTATCGTCTTACCTGTAATATGCTCTGCTTAAATAACTGGAATTCCATAACTGACATTACAAAATGCATTAACTGTACAGAAATCCAGAATGCATGAAAAGAAAACATTTTAATTATGTAACTGAGTGTGACAGAATGGGCCTGCTCTGGTCTGCAGGCCCTATTCCACTCTGCCTTCCAAGGTTTTCCTAACACCTGGAGGGGCTTTTCTTTCTGTCTCAGGTAATCTGCCACTACCAACTGACCTTTGTAAGGAATTGCCTGCTGTGAGGGTCAGGACTCCCAGAATCCCTTCCAAGATCTGAGGCCTTGCCTCTGTGTCTCCCACTGCCCAGTGCCTGGTCACCACAGGAATAGTTTACTGCCTTGTGCACTCTTTATTCTACAATCAGTGCTGTAAGTCTACAGGAAGAACAGTATAATTTGATAATGCTTAATCTTGTGCACCCTTGGAGGAATAGCCGCTTGCCAACTGCCTGCCTCCCCTCCCCGGTGCTCCCTTTAAAATAGGGTGTCCAAGACAGTGGAGGTCTATGTGGTACAGAGAACCACTACCAGCATCAAAAGTATTTATTAAAAATAAAATGTTCTCAAGCATACTTTTAGCACAGCACCAGACTGAGCAAGGGATTCAAAAGAAATGAGTAAAACGCGGTTCCTCTGTCCCTTTCTCTATACATGCCTTATCAGATATTAAAATATAGGACAGGCTCCTTAGCTTAGGCAATTACAGATCTCTATAGAGTTACTATTACCTTGAAGCTTCCTTCAGCTCTCCAGGCCACCACATGGCTAATGGCTGCCTCCCCCAGACCTCAGCTAAGTGTTCTGTCTATGCTAATAGACTCAGCTGAAAGAGACCTTCCTCCTTGCTCCCCTGAGTTTTATCACCTTTCTTTTCCCCACCCACTGACCAGGTCAGACTAGGTCAGAGAAGTTTTTCCTCAAGTTTCCATAAATTTCCTTTCCTGAAATCTCTCTAGTATCTAATTCCTCCGAATCTCTGTTCCCTGCTTGGGGAAGGGGGACAGCTTGACCCACCCATTATCTCTTTTGCTAGATCTATTAGCATTTGTATGAAGGTGGGCTAAGGTACATCTATCTGCTGTCTGCCCGGAGGGAAAAAAATCCTTTTAAAACTCAGTGAAGATTTTGCTCATTTCAAACCTCCAAAGGAAAAATGCATTTCTTTACACTGTGCGAAATGACTGTGGAAGAAGAAAGTTAAATTATCACATTAGTTTCACAAACATGTAGGGCACAAGTGTGATGGCATCATGAAAAGTATCCACACATTATTAATATTATGCTTACAGAACTATGAATTGTTTAATATGGATGTCACAGAAGTACTTGGTTGCTTAAACACAGTGAAAGGAAGGAGAGCAGCTAATTCAATGGAAGTGTCAGACCTAGCTAGGTTTCCGGTCTGCTTTCCATTTTCAAATTTCCTATGTTCCTATAGAACTGGCTTTCTTTTCGTCATTTTGAAAGCTCTACAATTCATTTCTTTGGCTAGCAGACTTCACTTTCACCGAATGCAATGATTTGAGGTTTGTTTGAATTCCTGCTGTGTGAAAATCTACTGTACTTTCCAGCAGGTGTGAGAACACTGAAACTCCTTCAGCTGCAGCTCATTTCCACTTACTGACTACTTTATCTCAGTGGATGAAGCAAAAGTGACTTTTGTGTTTCCTGGCAGTCTGCTGCTTCAAAGAATCTAATAGTGATTTGTTTATTTCAAAGGAAATGGAGGCCAGCCAGTGATGACAGATTTATTGATTTTGTGAACATCTCACACACACACACACTCACACACAAAATTCCTACTTACAGGCTGAATTCTAAGCAGAGTATAAGGAAACTGTAGTAAACAGTGATGCTCTGCCTTTCTGAAATCGAGCCAGGCTCACTATGTGCATTTGCATAGTAGTTTTCACACACTTTCTTGAAATTTTGCAGAAATACTATATCCCAAGTGCTACAAAGTCAGTTTATAAAGTAACCCTTTAAATATAATGCATATGAAAACTCATCAAATGTAATATATTAGAGATTATGTTCCGGCAAAAAATATTTTTTGTGATCATTTCAGGTGAAAAGCACTAGTTATTCTAATTAAGTCTGTGGAAGCAAGAAGGGTTCTTAATTCTTGGCTAGATTCCTTGGAATATGAGCATCAATAGTTCCTATAGAACTAGACAGTGGAGAATATTACACAGGAGCAATAAAAAATGAAAAATTAATATGAAACCTACGAGGGAGCCAAGGTAAATTGTATGTTGCTGATCAAATTTAGGCCACAGAAAGCAAAGAGCAGACCTGTCGGCAGTTTTGAGGTGTTAAATGGGCAAAGACCATTTAAGGGAGGGGCAGCATATTCTAGGAACCAAAATGAAGAAAATTTGTACTCTAAAGAGCAGACATATTATCTAATACCTTTTATTATAGGTCCAAAGTGAACAGCATGACTAGTTTCACAGTTAAATCACTTTAAAAAGCCAAAGGCTGGGGTAGCAATGGCTCGGTCTGCAATATTTGGCAGCTTCCAAGATATGTGAAAATGTTGACTGGACCAGGCAATGAAATCCAATCAGTGAAATAATCTTGAGCCAGATTAATTTTCTTTTAAAATCTGACTCTTCAGCCAAACATCTGTAAAACTGGTCATTTGAAAAGCAAATGTTATAGATCAGAAACCTCCAAATCCTGCGTTGTATCTATTGTATAACAATTCCATCAATAACAAATACATATAATTAAGAAGGCAGTAAGGCCTGGTATACACATGCAGTAGAACAAGCCATACCATTTCAAACTGCAAGCAGGGAAAAGAACACCTATCAGAGAGAAATATTTTAGCCTAGCCTTTCACATGCCAAGATAGTCTTCCACTTTCAGGTAATAATTATTTTTTGATCTTGCTACTGTGATAAATGCTATGGTGACATGTAGATTACATTACTGAATGCACTGTATGGCTGTGGTCACACTACCAATTCACACCAATATTGATGTGGTACCTTTGCGGATGTAAAGAGCATGACCAGACAACAACATCTGCCTTTCATTCTCCAGTCATCAGCACCTGGATCCAGCGTGTCCCGGAAATGGAGTTTGCTGACACTGAGGAAAGTCCTGTCTTTACGTACGCCAGCGCTTCTGCTCTGCATTTCCCGACGTTTGAACCCCCCTGTTGTGAAGTCAAGCTGGTTGGGAAGTCTGAACCTTCCCTTCCATTTCTGCCTCCTTTTTTCTTTTTCTTTTTTGATCAGGTAGCTATGTGTGCATAAGTACATAATCACCCCTAGCGTTGTCAGTCACCATGGCCAAGTAGTCATTCTGCATCAGAAGTCCATGGGGAAATTGTTTTCAGGTGACAAATCCCTGTTTCTACATCAGACTTGCTGTTTGACAGCATCCCATGATTGACACAAGGGTAGATGCACTGAAGTCAATGGGACTACTCTCATGTATATCTGCACTTTATCCCCCATTATTCCAAAGAAGAGAGGCAAAGGGAAGGAAGCTGAGAGGGGGCGGAATACTTGGCAGAGGGATTGTGGTGCTGTCAAAAAGGAGCTGGAGCTTCAGTTACACACTGACGAACATAGGTAAAAGACAAAAAAAGATATGCCACAACAATTTGAATGATCGACCATGGGTTGAGCACATGGTGAAGCCAGTTAAGGGTGGGATGTCTGATCAAAACTTCCTGCAACTATTTAAACTGCCACAAATAGAGGTGCGGCCACATTGTGCCTAGCCTCCAGTGTGACTGCAGCCTGGGAAGAGTATCTGGAAACAATATCTGGTACAGAATGCTGTAGTGAGAATGCTGATTGGAGTGGGTTATAGGGACCATATCACTCCAGTTTAGTTCCATCTACACTGGCTCCCAATTTGTTTCTAGGCACAATTCAAAGTTCTGGTGTTGACCTTTAAAATCTGTATGGCTTGGGACCTGCATACCTAAAGTGCTGCCTACTCCCATATCAAGCTACCCAATCACTAGGGTCATCTTTTGAGGTCCTGGTTTAGGTGATCCTGTTGTTTGAGACTAAACAACCTGAGAAAAGGTATTCTCTGCTAGGCATAAAGCTGCAGAATTCCCTGCCCAGGAAAATTAATCTGTCTCCCTCTATCATTGCCTTTTGTCAATGGGTGAAGATTTTTATTTTTTGGCCTCCATTCCTGTTTAAATTGCTGTTTTACATATTTTTAAGAAGTAGATTTTTAATGTCTTTTTAACTGTTTGTCACCTTTTTAAAATACTGGAGAACTTTGAAACACGGAACTCCGTTTTTAGTCTAAAGTGGTACAGTTTATTCTAGTATCTTAGCCCTCTAACACTTCATTCTGATGCATAATGGACCTAAGATAGGCACAACATTTTTCATAAACAGTGTGCCCTGGATAGTCTTCTGCCAATCAGAAACATTGTGTAGGCATTATGCTCTACAAAACTCAACTGGGCAACCTGATCCTATACCCTTCAATAGATACAGAGCTGCAAACAAAGATGTGCCACAATAGCTGAAGCAATTTCCTTTCCCAGGAAAGTGGATCAATTCAGAGTTGCTCAGGCTGCTTCCACACAGAGATTTTTAAATGTCCTACATTCCACCCTATACACTTAACAATGGTGTTTCATTGCTGTCATGTTGAATGTGACCATACTGCCAGAGGTTGCCACTTACTTCTCAGATACTTCTGTGTCCCATGCTCAGTATAGGGAAATGAGGCTGAAGCAGTTGATGTCACTATACTCTAGGAATTCTCATAGAGTAATGATGTCAACTGATACTTCCCCTCCTAGTGCCCCACCCCCAAAAGCTCCCGAAGGTTAAGGACAGATGCCTGGCACCCCTACTACTATCAGCCATTAGGATGTGGTGTAGCTGGTATACGTAGTGCTATATGACGGCAATAGTACTATATATGGGCTGTTGTACCTGTGTGTGGAAACAGAACAATTTACAGTATTAGCACTAAGACTATAACTGTCAACCATTTCTGCCACCACAGTAGCTGAGTGAATCAGCTATACTCCAGTTAAATGCGTTTGTGGATTGTAGGGTAAGGAAGCGAACAAACAGTAGCAATGAAATGCTTTGTAAACATGTCAATGTTCCTTTCCATCCATAAGTGCCTGAATATTTTGGCTACTTGGTCATTTTCCACTGCAACTCCATTTTTTGCCAACTCTTTCTAACCTCTCAATTATTTAATATACTGAGGTGAATAAAAACATTATTTCAACAGCATGTCCTTTCAGAGTTTTCTTTACATTTACTACTTCTTGCCTATTAGCAGACAGCAAGTTCAATAAGTATGTAGACACAGACAATAACAAGCCTTCCAAAATAAGTATTTAAGAGGTGTATAGACTGGTATAAAAAGTCTAAACCCACCTCCTTTCGCAAATGATTGGATAAGAATGTAAGAGCTGGGGTAGACTGAAAAATCAACATGTACGGAAAATGTCATAATAACTAAAAGGCCAGTGAAAAGTCTGCTAAGACAGCCAGATCAAAATGTCAAAATAAGGGATAGTGCCATTTCAGTGCCTGAAATAAAGGTCATGATGTGGAGCTGTGATGCTGTGATGCTTTGCAATGTGAAACAATCATTTAAAGTAAAGGGCAATGCGCTGCCATAAAGAATCAAGTCCAACAGGATAAAATGGGGCTTGCTTCTAAGTAGATTTTAGGATTGTGTCCATAATGGCATAGAGTCTACCCTCTGAAGCTGTCAACAATGTGCTCTGAGCCAGGTTAGGCCAAAAAAATATGCATTTGAGCTTTTGGTGTTTTCACTAATATTCACATCTAAGGTACCTGCGGTCATATGAGTCATTTGGTGCGGAGAAGCACCTCTATTTCCTCCGGTGGAATTTGACTCGCAGTTGCGCAGTCACACATCCCTTTGTGCTGCAGGCTCAGCCCATCACTGCACAATCGGATGCCACCTCAGGTGAGTGGGGTTTTTTTGCCTTTTGTTTCCCATGTGCATAAACAAGGAATTGTGCTTCTGCACTGAGGATTCCCCATGGAGTATGTGATTATGCGCATACTACTAAGCAAGGGGGGGGAAGCAGCACTGAGTCAGGATGGAATCAGCAGACCATCCCGATGGCTTGAGTGCGTGCTTGAGCAATCAGACAGGGGAAAGTCCATCCATGGCCCATCAGCAAGCATTAGGACCGGACTTTCCCCGGTGTCTTTTAACTCCGCTTCTGAGGCAGAGCAGCATGGGCTGCCAACGTCTGCAGTTCCTTTGCCAGATGTTGCTGTGTGGTCATGCCCTTTAGATCCATCAGGCATTTGCAGCTGAGTTAGATCTAAAGGCATGTCTGACTGCGGCCAAAAGACCTTTGCATAAATTATGTCTATGTATTTACTTTTTTCATTTAAGACATTTATACTACCATTTAGCCATTTAGGCAAATGACTACCAGCTTCATCCTCCTTTCTGTATTAGCATGTGTAAAATGGCCCATGTTTATCTTTTGGTTCAGTTCATGAACTCCTGCATCTTTTTCAAACTAATTAAACAAATTGAATGAGAATGATTATTTAAATATTTTGATATGCTTCTGTATTGTTGCCAGTCAGTGATAACTTCTCTTATGAAACCCAGGCCTAATTATCTTGTTACCTATGGACGATACTTTGAATATACTGGCTTTTGTATATGTCACTACTGAGATTGGGTAGCCTATTAGTTTTGAAAAAGAATTACTTAAAACACAGCAGCTTGCATCCGGACTATGCATCTCTATGGTTTATGAAATTCTGGAATGTTTGGATTATCCAGGAGCTATATGAGTCCACTCCATGATGAATGCACATCAAGTTGGACTATGATATTACAATACAACTGGAATGAGACACGCTAAAATTTTTGGGATTTTATTCTTCTATATTTCTGTATATTTGTTGTTTCTTGCAAGAACATCTTGGCCTTATATAGTTATATTTCTGAATTACTGAGCTTGCCATTAAATATTATTTCTACATATTTTTTGTTTATCTTTAGCCAGCGGTTTTTTGTGCTTTCTACCACCTTGAGGTTGGCAACCCTACTTCCCTGATTGATTTTTTTTTATGGAAGACCTCAAAATCTTTTTTTTTTTTGTAGTTTTGTTTAAAGCTGAGATTTTAATAAAGTTTAATTGGTGCTGTTGGATGATTCCTTGGTTTTTTTTCTTAAGGAATAGTTTAGAGCAGGGCTCATTTCCTGCAGGAGCACACAGAAGCGAAGCTCTGGCAGTAAGGAGCCCAGGGGGTGGGCACATGCAGCAAGCCCTGCCCCCTGCTCCCAGCAGCCCCCCCTCGCCTTTCCCGGCCCGCTGGCCAGCCCAGTGGAGTGCTGCCATGAGCTGGCCCTCTATCTGCTCCGCTACTGCCTGGGCCATGGCACCCAGCCCGCCTAGGCTCTGCCCATCCTCATGCTTTCCCTGGTGCAGCGCCTCTGCAAGGTGGGCTCCAGTGCCTCCCGCAAGGCCTGCAAGGAGCTCCACCCTGGCCTCCTGCACCTACTTGGCCTACTCCTGTGCCTCTGGCTCACCACTGCCCTGGCTCCCTACCTGCTTGAGGCCATGCGCATCCTCCACACCACCCTCCTTGACCCATGAGCAGCCACGCACTTTCCTGCACTTGCTGGCCATCCAAAAGAGTCCAGTGGCACCTTTAAGACCAAAGTTTATTCAGGTACAAGCTCTCCCTCCTTTGTGAGGGAAGATCTGCATGCTTCCCCCCCCCAGCTAGCAATCCAAGAGTCCAGTGGAGCCTGCGTGGTGGGTGTTGCCTTCTGACACACTTCTGGTGATGTCAGGGGGTGTGGCATATGCAAATAAGTTATGCTAATGGGCTCCTTGACACAGAGAGTACTCCATCTTTCTGTGTTATACCTCTGAGGATGCCAATCACAGCTACTGGTGAAACGTCAGGTCCTACAATGCCAAGACCATGGCCACACAACCCAGAAAATCTACAGCAACTAGTAAGACTGTCTTGCTTTTAGATGAAAGAAGCAGCAGCTGCCACCCACCCCACCCTAGCCTATTTCTATTGTCCACAGAGGTATCCATGATGTTTTTAACAATTGGTACCTTGCTTTCCATAGAAGCAGGTGCCTTTGGTTAATCAGGATAGATAGACAGCCAATGTGTGAAAAATCTTTACTGAAAACAGGATATTTACTAGCTCACTGCTGTTTAAATGCATGCTTACGAGAAAATTGATGGATAAGAATCATGAGTGATTTGGCAGTCAGTTATCGAACAAACCTGGAGCTTTGTCTGGTCTGAATAAAATTACCCTTGAATTTGTCCTTCAATTACTTCCCTGTTATTTGGACAAGGTGTCTACAAGAAATCACTGCAGACTTTAAACATCTGTGAAATCCTTTTATTGTCTTTGGATAATGTCTTGATTTACTGTCCTAAACTGATCCCTGTAAGATTATTATTTTACTTCAGAAAAGGACCATGGAGTTTGGCTTTTATATGTAAGATTAATTTAGCATTCATAAAAATTAGGTGATTTATCCCTGGCTAGAGCCAGGTATAGTTCAGACAAAAAGCTGTAAAAATGTCTCTAAAAGAACTCTGCAAATGCATCGCAATCCTGACACTCAGTTCTCCTTGCTATTTCTGTCTTGGAACAGAAGCCTCTTGAGTTGAGACTTCACTTTGTGCCAAACTGTGTGGTGGGATTGTGAGATGGAAAAAGCATTCTCTGGGGACTAGTAATACAGTGGCCAATTTATAACTCATATGATCTAATTCTCATTTCAGCTAGAGCTGAGCCTCTAATACTCTGATCCTAAACAAATTTGCCACTTAAGTCCCATTGGAATCTATGGTGTTTAAGTACCTAGGGAAGTTAGAGGGTGCTTAAATCCTACTGAAATGACATGAAGCTTACAACCCAATCTGAACAATGTTTACCAGGAAGTAAATCCCATTAAATAAAGTTTTGCAGTTAAGCTTTACAGTGGATCAAAAGTTGGGAAGATCCTGCCAGGGAATATCCTGAATACCATCTGGGGCGAGTTTGGTTTTCCTGTGTTTGCCGGTACTAAACCTGGGCATGGCTAGGTACATTTGTGACAGGGGAGGAAATGAGGAAGATCCTGTTAGTTTGCTAGCAGCAGCTGAAAAACATCTGGGCTGGTTTATGTGCAGGTACTTAGCCAAGACTGGCCAGACACACCAGACCTTGGGTGCAAGGTGAAGGGCAAGAATGAAAATGTTCTTAGGCCATGACTCACAGCCTGGGGCCTGAGTTAGGCAGCTTGGTCAACCAGGCTAGGCCAGGATATGTTTGTGTTCTCTTTGTTTTATTTCAGTTGTTTTGTTTATACTGGTTGTAGTTGTACCTTGACATTTTCTTTAAGCCACTTCAGGTCCCTTTTGGGGAGAAACATGGCACAAAAATGCTCACATAAAGAAATGCATGCATTTCAATGACAATGTTAAGCTGGTTGAAGTCCCATTTAGGGCTGCCAGGTCCTTTTCTTCTGCCAATGCGGATGGGTGGGAGGGAGCTTCCCAGGGGTGGGAGGTGGGGTGAGGTAACCACATGCAATGTCCCTGGAGTGATGATGTCATGTGGAGGAGGAGGAGGAGATTCACTCGGAGTCTCAGAGCGGCTTACAAACTCCTTTCCCTTTCCCACCCCACAACAGGCACACTGTGAGGTAGGTGGGGCTGAGAGAGCTCTGAGATAAACTGCCTTTTCAAGGACAGCTCTGACAGAACTATGATTTGCCCAAGGTCATCCAGCAGCTGCTACTGGAGGTATGGGGAATCAAACCTGGTTCTCCCAGATTAGAGTCCGTGCATTTAACCACTTCACCAAACTGGAAGGGACATCATCATGCCGGGACATCATACAGTGACGCTTTGGTATTTTGGGGGAAACTCTATCATTACCATAGCATTTTGCTCAAAATATCAGAACATCGCCATGCAATGTTCCTGACATGATGATGTCACTTCTGTGTGATGTCATCATTCTGGTGACATCGTGTCTGGCCATGGATGTTGGGCGGGGCTTTCACCTGCCAGCCAGCTGGCAGTCGGCGGGTTGGAGCCCATGAAAGTAGGGAATCCCCCACTCCCACCTGGAGGCTGGCAACCCTAATCCCATTCATATCAAACTCACGGGATACAGAAGTTACATGGATATTATGTTTAAACTGATTCTATTAAATATATCTTCTATTTTAACAGTCAAGCATAGGCCCATCTGTGGATACTTAAATATGCAGATCAGAGCCACACTGACACAAAACAGTTCTGCAAACTTGCTGCTCCCGGATTTGTAGAAAAAACTGAAAACCTTAAAAATGAAATGGGGGTGTTAAATAAGAGCATGGTCTGTGCATACCCAGCCAATGCACCAACTTTCTTTGCCTGGTGCCTGGGAGCTATGGTGGCAATGGAAGAGGCAGTCATGAGCAGTGCTAGCCTGACTAACTTTAGAGGCTGGGAGCTTGGCTGGACCAGCCAGCATCAGGAGTTGAGCCCAGTGATGAAGCTGGGGAGGCAGACTGGCCCTGGTGGTTGAGAATGGCAGTCACTCTGGGTCAGCCAGAGGAGGAGGCCGGGCCTGGCAGAAAAGCTGTAGAGCCATGCAGGGTCTGGAGATGGAGGCCAGGATCTATGGCACCTGAACTCAAATTCACTGCTTCAGTGGCAGTAGTGCCAGTGAGGGGGCTGGAAGATGCATCCCTGTTGCCACCATTTTGGTGTAGTGCTTAAGTGTGTGGAGTCTAATCTGGGAAAACTGGGTTCGATTCCCCACTCCTCCACTTGCAGCTGCTGGATGACTTTGGGCAAGCCATCATTCTGTCAGAGCCATTCGTGAAACAGCAGTTCTTGAAAGAGCTCTCTCTCAGCCCCACCTACCTCACAGGGTGTCTGTTATGAGGAAGGGAAGGGGAAGGAGTTTGTAAACTGCTCTGAGACTCTGAGTGAAGGGCGAGGTATAAATCCAGTCTCCTCTCCTCCTCCAGTCCACCATCATTGAGACAGTGAAGCTGAGATCAGGCAAGATGGGGACTGCTACCACTATGGCAAAGTTGGGGTTTGGGGGTTTGCAAAATCCTCCTCTGAGATTCTCACATGTTCACCCTTGTCAGTTTATGTAATTCTCAGTGTGGCTCCATCTCTGGAGACTAAATCCAGAAACTGAAGCCACAGACAGACTAGACATATATTTCTAGAAAACTTAAAGCTCCAAGTTTCTAGAAAAATCTGAAATCTTTAAAAAAATGCATTTGGGGGGATTAAACCCCTCCAAAATTATAGACACATCAACTGTAGCTTTAATAACTGAATGTCCTCAGTGGCCATTGCTGTGCAACCACAACAGTATTGCCAGCCCTCAAGCCTTGGTTTCTGTCAGTAAAAGGCAGAGGGACAGGACCCTTCAAGGGCTATTTTTGCCTTTGAGGGAGAATTTATTGGTGCTGGTCTGCCAGCAACCACTGGGTAACTTGCAACTTCATGAACTGCATGACTCATCCAGGCCTGGCTGCTCAAAACTGTTTAACAACACCCACCCCACAAAAGCCAGTGATAAATCCCTACTTCTGCCTTGGAAGTTCTGGGTGACTTTGGCTGCTATGACAATAAAATGGAGGAAACGAGAATGATGTAAGCAGTTTGGGGTTCTTACTTTGTAGAATGGGGTATGAATGAAGTAAATAAATAGTAAATATAGCTAAAAATTAGGGTTCTTTAATTTCTGTCATCAAAGCATGTAGCCACACCTTTCCTCAGATATGTGTTTCCACACCAAGATGCTATTAGCTTGGGGTGGGGGAGAGACAGGCAGCCTTAGGTTCACATGTCAAAAAGTAACATAGAAGTAGGAGCTACATTAAACAAAACTGAAACTAAACTATGTCCCAACCCCTGTCATACTGTAGTATGTGAAATATTTTTAGTCCCGGCTTGGGTGCCTTTAGAATTGAACCTGGGCTGGGATGGTGGGATGCTGAAAACACCAAGAGAAAAAGAAGGAAAGGTTCAGGAGACAGTTTACTGCCCATACCCCCTCTGTTGATGATTTTTAAAGATTCCTCTATGTCCACTACACTGAGCATCTTATAAAAGGAGGGGAAATGTCCTGCTTGTGGGAAGGGCAGGATATAAATTCAACAAATAAATTAATTAACATGACAGTCTTGCCACATTTCCTGATATTTATTTATTATTTTGTTGTTGAACACTGACACAGAGAGTACTTCGTCTTTCTGTGTTATACCACTGAAGGTGCCAGTCACAGCTGCTGGCGAAACGTCAGGTATTACAATGCCAAGACCATGGCCATACAGCCCAGAAAATCTACAACAACCATTTATTATTTTATTTATGAAATTTGTATCCTACCTTTCTGCCCTTACAAGGTGTCATGATCTGGGCTGTGCCACCAGAGGCCTACTAGGCCCAGGGAGCTTGGCTAGCACTAGGTGAGGCATTGCCTACAAACATCAGAAGGCTTTGGGAGGTTTTGGCACTGATTTTGACCAATAGGGAAGAAGAGGACCGGGGAATAAAAGAAGTGGTGCAAGAGGAGAAGCTGGTGACACCCCACCTGAGCCGTGACACAAGGCCTGCCAAGGTGGCTAACAATTTAAAATATGTATGATAAAATCACATTATAAAGCCATTAAGATCAGTCCCCTTCCAAACTTGCATCATTAAAACAATTTCAAAAGAGCTAAAAACAAAGATAAAATACATACAAAACATAAAAATATTAGTTAGGAAGTTGGGATCATTGAGGAAATGTGAAATGAAACCCCCCAAAAATCTATATATCTATTCTGCAAGAGAGAAAGTTTTAATTGCTTTTAAATCTGATTTTTCCTATCCATTAACCATTCCTTTGGTGATAGTGACAACCCTCTAAGCATTTCATCTCCAAAGAGTGTGGGTTAGAGTTGCCAACCTCCAGGTGATGGCTGGAGATCTCCCAGAATTACAAGTGGTCTCCAGACAACAGAGATCAGTTCCCCTGGAGAAAATAGCTGCCTTGGAATGTAGACTGTATGGCCTTATACTCCTCAGAGCTCCCTCCCCTCCCCAATGCCCACCATCTCCAGGTTCTGCCCCCAAAATCTCCAGGAATTTTCCAGATCTAGCAACCCTTGTAAGGGTGCCAAAGTTGTACCCAGAAATGTCTTTCCCATTGAAACAGGATAAAAACAACTATCAAACCAATCTATTGGCTAGATTTCCATTTTTTTTCCAAAACCCCATCAGAGGGGGGAAAAACTCATAGGCACTAACTCCAAATCTGTTCTTATTAATTCTACACAGCATACTGATCATCAAGGTTGCTTGACTATGTGCCCTCCAACCATACACTGCAAGTCATATTAAACACCACCAGAAGCTGCCATGTAATTCAATGGGATTTAATCGACTAACTAAAACCCCTTATATTTTCACTACTTTTGGTCCCTCTCATTCAGCTATACAACTACTGTGTCTGATATGCAGTTAGCATTCCCTTTTTACAGATGAGGAACTGAGTCTAAAAATTAGCAAAATGCCCAAGATCACAAGCAAACCAATGTTCAAGTTATGGTTTGAACCTGTTTTTCTGGCTAACATTTTATCTATTGGGCTGCATTAGCTCCTGCAAGAAATAAATTCATCTTTTCCCTAAGTTTACACAACTTCTAAATTATACTATTAAAATTAACTGTTGGGATAACCCTGTAATTACTTATGTCAAACAAAGGAAAACAACCCAACTCTTAAATTGTTTTATACACTGTCAAACTAAGTTTCTGTGGCTTGTATGTTTGCTCTACAAACTCAAAGTATAGTACTTTTCTTAAAAGTTATACTAATATGGGAAGATTAACTAGGAAAAAGTAACTGTGAGGAAAACATACTGGTTCTTCTTAAAAGTTATACTAATATGGGAAGATTAACTAGGAAAAAGTAACTGTGAGGAAAACATACTGTGAGGAAAACACACACACAGCATCTATACCTCGATGCTGGCTATAACCTTGTTTTATTCAGAAAGCTGTGTCACTAATACAAAAATATTATGAGCAAAGTGTGTGTATAGTAGAGGAGTTCAAGTAATTATACTATACATCCATTTACTGATTAATCATACAGTTTTGTGCTTGCCAAACATAAAACTCTTTATTTAGAGGCAAATGCAATGATTTCAACAGACTTTACTCGGGAGCAATGTGTTTAGTAGTCCACGTACTTAAAAAATATATGTGATAAATTTATATAAATTTAGTGTCTACTTATTTACAGTTATTGTAAAAATATGATGTACCAATTATGGTTATTTATTTTGGCTTATACTAAAGGAATACTTGCATGAACAGGCTGTCTATAAAATGATGACCTCTTCTATAAATTAAACCAATAATTTTTAAAATTAATTTTAATTATTTTCAATTAATTCCATAAAGTCACACTGCACCCTACCAACTCCCTGATTAGCTGCCTCTTCCTGATTTGCTGGTAACCCTACATGTGACCTCGCCAGCTCTATCTTCCTCTCTGATCTTCCTCTCCGCTCTCCCTCCCTACCCGTGTGTTTCCCACGGTAGTCTGCCACAACTCTTCATCTTCTTTATCACTTCTGTTAAAAGTGCAGCTGATCCTCAAAACCTGGTAGGCACATCAGTCTTGTCGGGATGGGTGAGGGTGTCAGACTTGCTAGGGGGTGGGAAGAGCTTAAAATTCTGAATCTGACTTCTTTTAAAAGTGCAGCTGATCCACATGAATTGAAGCACAGTAGGCACATCAGACTGAGGAAGGGATGTTAGGAACAGGTTTTCCAGTCTATTTTTGCAATCTCTGGCTTTCTTAAATAACAGAAACAATGATGGGGAGATGTTTGTCTGCTCTGGAGAGAGCTACAGGATTTCCCCTCCCCATTTTGAATTTAGTGATTTAGCAGCTCAAGGCCACTATAGAGGCATCCAAGACCCTTGCATCTGTAATTTCCCCCTGGGTGCCAAATAGGCTAGGAATGCCACTCCCAGCCCACCAGAAAAAAGAATGCCCCACAAGCAAAAAAATCCTGGCTATGGGCCTAAATGCAATCCTGAACAGAGTCCATGGGCTTAAAAATCAATGGCCTTGGGAGGGTGGAACTCTGCACTGCAGCTGGGTTATAATCTGGGTTATAATGCAGCCAGCTTCAGTTTCTAACCATCTAACTCATCCCAAAAGGTAGTAACAGAGGGTAAACTCATATAACTTAATAGAGCAGTCTAATACAGGGGTCTTCAACGTGGTGCCCCTGAGCACCATGGCACCTGCTGATGCCTTTCCTGGTGCCTTCCAAGTGCTTTTAGGAAGCAGGTGGGGCTAGTTGAGGCTCTGGCCCAGATGGGCTTCCGATTGGCCACTGGATATATATTATGCAGATTAAAATAATGTTGTTTCAGCAGCAACTGCCACCACAGTGTTGGTTTTATTTTTTCTCTGTCTCACTCTGCTTTACCAGTGTATTTTTAAAAATTACTCCTCTTTCCCCTGCACTTGGGCTTTCTCTGTGTGTGTGGCTTTGCCATTTTGTGGCTGATTCTGCCTCCTGTGGCGGCCATTGTGACCCACAGGCTTAAAAAGGTTGGGGATCCCTGGTCTAAGGCATATATTGCTGGAAGAGTGTAGCAAATTGGTGGGGTACTGAGATTGCCTCCAAGTAAAGGCAATTGTCATTTGTATGCATAGCACATACTACTACAACATACCTGTGCATTTTAGTTAGTAGGGTAATTTCTATCCTGCCCTTCTGTTCCAAAGGATGCCAAGATCAGTTTACAATAAATAAATAGGACACAGTTTATATGGAAATAGAAGCAATAACCAACTCATTAATTAATCATATATATATATATATAAAATTCTCAGTGTAGTTCCATCCATGGATACTTCAATCCAAAAACTGAGGCCAGATAAGGTTTGAAGAAAAATCTGAATTCCAAAACCAAACCCAACAAACAAATACAGTGGGCTGTTAAACCTTTCAAAATGATAGAGGTAGCACATGTAGTTTAAGAAACAGATGCCCTCAATAGCCATTGCTAGGCAACCACAACAGTATTGCCAGTCTTCAAGCCTTAGTTTCTGTCAGAAAAAGGGAGGCGGTTCAGAGCCATTTCCATGGGTAGAAATAGTATGAGGAAGTTGATACAAGGAAACAATGACATGCCTCCCACAAGTCCTTGAAGGTGCCCTTCTCATTAATGCCTAAAATACTAAAAGTAGCACACATACTGACGAGCAATAAATGATAGTAGTTTTAGTACAATAGGCTGAAAATATTAAAAATATTTTGGAATAAGAAGAAAACAAAATTGTAATATAAAAGGTAGAGTAAAAACACATAAAGGCCCCGATCATACGGGCCAGAAAATGCGGGGGAGAGGCGTGGCAGTTTGCCCCAGAGCTAAATAAGGCGCGGTAGCCCAATCACATGGGCCACCGGGTTGCCACACTCCAGCTCTGTGCCCCGATCACACTGCACTGCTGCAGCACGGCAAAAAAGCAGCAAAGTGCGCATGCGCCATTGGGGGGGCGGGCCGCTGTCGGTGTCTTGTGTGTGCGCATGCGCTGTTCAGCGTTGGTACGCATTCCTTGGACATTTACAACATCCGGAAACCCCGGGGACATGGGCGGGCGTCGGAAGCCGTAGGATACTGGCGCTCCCGCGATCAGACGCCAGCCTTTGCCCCGGGGTTTCCAGAAACTAGTATTTCGGACCTACTAGTTTTTTACTCCGCGTTTTCCACCGGAAGCTGCGGGTTGGCCACGGGAGCACTACACCTCCCAGATGTGCTCATATGATCGCGCATGGAAAGTCCACAGGGCTCCCATGCCTTCAGCGGGGCAAATGCTCAGTGTGAATGGGGCCAAAATATCATTCTTCACAAAATCTCTGTCTTTCCTTACATGTATGCTCAGTGCTTTCAGGCATACCCCCTTCCTCTTTCCAGTGAATAATGTCTGCCATTTCTATACTCTTACTTTACTAGATCAGTAGTTGCATTAACCTTCTCTGGAACTGTTCAGCTCGGAAACTGCCTCTGAAAATATATGCATAGTGTATTTACCTCCTCTTTACTAAATAATCAGAGCCATGGTTCAAAGCTAAAGCCAGCCGAAACCCAAGCTGGTTATGAATGCCATGACATTTTGAAGGTTATGGTATAATAAGAAAAACAAATATGTATTCTACAAACATGTTACTACAAAAAAGTTGTTTTCTACTTATATTTTTTTTTTTGTTTCACCACTTATTTGGGACTGCACAATATATCATTAGAACTAAAAATCTGATTTAGAATTGCACATTTGAGATAGAACTACACATTAGTCTGTGGTAATACCTGAGAACCAGAATACCATCAACAAATCATCAGCAACCTTATATCTCTCCACATATACTACTGGAGCAATATGGGACTAGGCTAGAGGGAAATAATTTCCATGCTCTAAATTTATCCTATATCTGGGCTGAGAGCCAGTTTGGTGTAGTGGTTAAGAGCATGGACTCTAATCTGGGAGAACCAGGTTTGAGTCCCCACTTGCAGCTGCTGGATGACCTTGGGCAAGCCCTTGTTCTGTCAGAGCTGTTCTCTAGTTCTCGCAGAGCTGTTCTCTCAAGGACAGTTCTGGAAAGAGCTCTCTCAGCCCCACCTACCTCACAGGCAATGGTCCCTCTAAGCTGTGGAGTCCTGTGAGCAAAAATTCCACTTTGTGAGCTACTGGCATTAAAGTTGTGAGCAAGTGAATTGGCTATTGCATAAATTAGTTTGCTCTGGAGCCATCCTTCCTGAGCTAAGACAAAAATGTGTGAGCCAGAGGCTAAAAAACTGTGAGCTAGCTCACACTAACTCAGCTTAGAGGGAACACTGCTCACAGGGTGTCTGTTGTGGGGAGGGGGAGGGAAAGGAGTTTGTAAACTGCTCTGAGACTCCAAGTGAAGGGCGAGGTATAAATCCAATCTCTCCTCCTCCTCTTCTAGTCCCTTTAAGAAGCAATACTAAGCAGGTCTACTATGAAGTCAGTTCAACTTTATTCAGTGGAGCTTACTTGCAGGAAAGTATTCTTAGGCCCCGGTCATACGGGCCAGAAAACGCAGGGGAGAGGCGTGGCAGTTCGCCGTGGAGCTTAATAAGGCGCAGTAGCTCGATCACACTCCAGCTCTGCGCCCCGATCACACCACGCTGCTGCAGCGCGGCAAAAAAGCAGCGAAGTGCGCATGCGCCATGGGGGGCGGACCGCTGTCAGTGTCTTGTGTGTGCGCATGCGCTGTTCAGCGTTGGTGCGCATCCCATGGACACTTACAACATCCGGAAACCCCAGGGACATGGGCAGGCGTCGGAAGCCACGGGATACTGGCGCTCCCGCGATCAGACGCCAGCCTTTGCCCTGGGATTTCTGGAAACTAGTACTTCGGACCTACTAGTTTTTTACTCCGCGTTTTCCACAGGAAGCCGTGGGTTGGCCACAGGAGCACTACACCTCCCAGATGTGCCCGTATGATCGCGCACGGAAAGTCCGCAGGGCTCCCGTGCCTTCAGCGGGGCAAATGCTCAGTGTGAACAGGGCCTTAAAATTGCAGCCTTAGTGTACTAGGTAATCTGTATCTGAAACAGCAACTTTAGTGTTTCTACAGACTTTCGCAATGGCTGTAGGTTGAATGCTATTTCCAGTTTCCAAGCTCAGCTTTTTAAGAATGCTTCTGAGAAAGCCAAAAACAAGAATGTGTAGTAATGAATGATTTTTTAAGTGATGTGAACTGTATTATTCACATCATTTTTTTAAAGACATAAATTTCCATTTTCAACTTTAGAGTTCTTTAAACACTTGAAGTAGTATTACCTATAAACAATACCACTTTTCTGGTCTAGAGACACATTGTAGTAATGTTGCAGGCTCCAGTGCAGGTATTCTGATTACACAGACAATTATGCTTTAAGAATTTAAAGGATTTAAGAATGGGAATGCATAGTCCACAAGTACATTCCACTAAATGCAAAGGACAGTATGTGAACTGGGTTGTGCATCCAGCTGCACATCATACTAAAAGTAACCGGGAGGATTTGTATTTGGTTGCACACAATCATTTGATTTATGCCCAGTTCAGAAAGTTAAGAATAGCTATAACACTATGGAATTACTGTGGATATCTGATATGGAAAATCAAGCAAAGCAGAATATGGGAAAATTAAGGGACAAGTTACATCTATTCCTTGGTGTATAAAATGACTTTTTCCCCAAAAAGAGAAGAAACGTTTTTTTTAATCAACAAAATGTTAAATCTTGACACAGAGAACACTACATCTTTCTGTGCTATACCTCTGAGGATGCCAGTCACAGCTACTGGCAAAATGTCAGGTCCTACAATGCCAAGACCACGGCCACGCAACCTGGAAAATCTACAGCAACTAATGAACTCCAGCCGTGAAAGCCTTCGACAACAAAATATTAAATGTTTCTTTGGCTTACTGTAGGTTTTATTCAGTGGTATTACTTTAGTAAAATTTGTTGTTCTTTTGTAATTCAATAATTTGGTTCATTCCCATGAGATTATTTTTTGTTTTTCAAATTATTATTTTTGCCATCAAAAGGTAGCATAAAATGCTGTGTTGATCTTAATGGCAAAGGGCATATACTTAAAATGACTGAAATAGTCTAGGTTTCATATCACTGCTCACTTATTTTAAAGGGGTTTTGTCACTGAGTACCCCAAAATGTATACAATGGCCACTTTTATGACAGATCAGTGTTCTTGGAATGGTTGATCCTTTCAACGCAAACAGTCATGGATTGTTGTATTTCAAGGTCATTAGAAAGAGTCAAACTTCTGAGTTACAGGAATGATCCCTGCATGTAATTGTCAGCACATTTAAAATATTCTGATGATCTGATCAAATTAGATGAATCAACTACACGCTACAAAAGTCTGCCCTGTTCATATAACTCTTTATCACCCATTGTTATAACTGCTATATGAAAGACAACCAAAATCAATAGGACTACCGACATTAACTTGTTTAGCACCAGGAGATGCTCTTTGTTCCAGAAAGAAAACATTGCTATATGTTTTCTTCATTTCTGTACCCCTCTGTCATCTCCAAACAGGTCCCTACTAGCTGAGCCCAACAACAGAGTCTGGAATTGAAAGCTCCATTTTGAGCAAATATCAACTTGCCATTGAACCACAGGCAGTTTCCTTTTTGCTGTCTGACAGTAGGTCTGCACTTATGCGATTTGTGACCAAATTCTTGTCTATTATAGTATCTTTGTGACAATCTCCTGCCTAGTATTAATCTGACAGTTTTGTAATTTTACCAGGGGCATAATTTTCTTTTATCATCATACTGTAATGGTTGTTAACACTCTGGTTGAAGGAGCTTATTGTTAATAAAAAGTCCTCTGGTTGAAGGAGCTTATTGTTAATAAAAGTAAATAAATTGAAAGCTGACCCAACTTTTGTAAATGCTGGGGGGGGGGGTTTGCACTTGCAAAAGGACTGAATTAATATGTGCCATTAATATTTATTGCAATTAAGATTAAAAAGCAAAGGTTCCTAACAGTCCTAAATATACACTGATAGCACAAAATAGTTCCTAAATACACATTGAGAGCACAAAATCAGTAGTTAGCTGTAGTTATTACATGAGAGTATGGACAGAGGTGAATGACAATATCCCATATTCTTCCAAAACAGAGAACTGTCTATGTCCTTTACCCATTCTTGGTCACAGTCCCAATAGCTATTTTAGCTATGGCCAATGGTTTTTGCAGGCTAAGTGAGTGAGTGGGTAATCAGATTTCTCTTCCCTCCCACTGCATCACAACTTCTTTGGTTCCTTGAGTCCTCATACCTAGGGCCCTTACATAATATATCAGGGTCTGCTCAAGACAACCTCCTAGGGGTCTTTCACAAAAAAAAAAAAGAATACGCACAGTATGTCTTTAAAATACCAACCTTTCTTTTAAAATACAGTGAAAGACACCTGTAACATTAAGAAATTGTTCACTACAGAAGAAATTTTCAGAACTTTTTTAAAAAATATTGCCATTACGGTCCTAGGGCTGCTACCGCTGAGCTGGGAAATCCCTAGAGATTTGGGAGTGGAGCTGGGGAGGATGGTATTAAAGGAGGGAAAGGATGTCAGCAGGGTATAATGCCATGGAGTCCACTCCCCAAAACAGCTATTTTCTCCATGGGAACTAATGTATGCCATTTGGTTGTAAGTCTGGGAGGTCTCTAGGCCCCACCTGGAGGTTGACAATCCTATATGGATCTGGCTCAATGCCGAAAAGATGATGAGAGGGGCGGTACTGTGCCTTTAGTAACAGCCAGCACACCCCCACCCACCTCCAACACCCAAGACCCTCTGACAGGGCCAGCGCTGAGTCAGGTGGGCGCAAGCTTCCCGCGCTTGCTGCTGGCCCACCCCCTCTGCCCAGTGAGGATTGTCTCTGCCCTTCCCTCCCCCTCCCCGCAGTGCGGCAAACAGGGACCCGGGTGATTTCAGGGTCCTGACTTATTATGAAGTAGATTTTCTTGGGACTGCTCCTTGAAAGGTTTAATATATTAAGATTCCAAAATGTTAAATTGTATTGATAGTACATGCAAATGATTTGGACATTCTTTTAGCACAAATTCCTGGGCACAGTCCAAAGAACTACACAGCTAGTCTAGAGTATCCATGGATGCTTTGAGTTTTTGTCTTGGACAACAGCATCATACGCAAGAGTGACGGGGCACAATTTTGACGAACAGGGAGTCTGCAGTTCAAACATAAAAAAATTAATAATAATTGGCACATGCAAACTCCAGAGTCACTTTTTGATCCAGCACTGAAATAGTGTGCTGTCAGTGTGAATGGCATACTGATTTTGAAACAAAACACTATTATAGCAATAGGTCAAGGTATAGTAATTGCCTTCTAATGTGTAATATGATCACCATTACTACTGTTAGAAAATATAGGGGCTTATATCCTATGAGAACCATGAGCATAGTGGAACTCATAGAAAAGGACTTTCCTACCCTTCTGTAGTCTGCTGTGGGACCCCTATGAAAAGCTGTCCCAGGGTTTAGAGGACACATCCAGGAATAGTACTTCACACCATGTAGGAATCTACAGTGGAAAAGAGGAATCAGAGGAAATCACCTGCCTTTTTCCTCTGCCAGAGGAAATGTCCTACCAAAGTGTTGGATACAAACACTGTAAATAAAATACACTACTTGTAAATATGCATTAAAATGCATTTCTCCCCCCATATTTTCATATTAGTTGATGCCTGGCACTTCAATTATAAGTTGATTTAATAAAACATCTCACTCATTCCAATAAGATATGTTTTCATGAAAGTATGTTTTGGCTCAGCCTAATGCCCCAATTTTAAACACACCAAACATAATCCAAAATTCCATGGGCATTCAACTATACATGTGAAGTTTAAGGAAGCCTCTGTTTTTCTGTTCAATGTAATACCTGGAGCAGCTCCCTGCACATAAAGGGCCTGCACTTGCCGAACTGTCTTTGACACACTAATCTGAATGGGAAAACCTTCACCTGTTTTAGAGCAGTACATTCATAACAATGCTCCCCCAAACACACAGGGAGCCAGTGCATCACAACTTTTCTTGAATTTAATTATTTTTAAACTGGTGGGCTTTATTTTCTCACTATGTGTTCAAAACATAGATTAGACTAAATAGGATTTCCTTTTAAAGTAAAGCTTTAGTTCATTAATCTACCAATTAGTATGGTTGTAGCTCTTATTAAGACATATCCTACTATATGCTGTGCGTTCTGCATTATTATATGATACCATTTTATATGTACTGTAGTAACAACCAATGCTTCCTCTAAACTGAGTCAGTGTGAGCTAGCTCACAGTTTTTTAACCTCTCGCTCACACATTTTTGTCTCTAGAGCAAACTAATTTATACAGTAGCCAAATTGCTCGCTCACAACTTTAATGCCAGTAGCTCACAAAATAGAATTATTGCTCACAAGATTACACAGCTTAGAGGGAGCATTGGTAACAACTTATTTAAATATGCAATACTGACAGATTTTGGATTGTCTCTGGGCTATGAGTCCTGGCCTGGATAATCCAAGCTAGTCTGATCTTGTCAGATCTTGGAAGCTAAGCAGGGTCAGTATTGGTCAGTATTTGGATGGGAGGCCACCAAGGAATACCAGAGTCACAACATGGGGGCAGGTAATGGCAAACCACCTCTGAATGTCTCTTGCCTTGAAAACCCTATGGGATTGCCATAAATCAGCTGTGACTTGACGGCCAAAAAGTGGCGGGGGGGGCACATGATTGATCGAGAGAATGGTGCAATTAGTCCCAAAGCTTCTTTGGGCCTATCTGTTGAAAAGCAGCTGTCTCTCTGCTACATGGCAAAACTGTTTCTTGAAACTGAAGGAACTTTCAAAAACAGGTTGTGAAATGACGGGGTAAGGGGGTCTACTGTCCAAAGAAAATAGTACTGGGCACACCCTTGGACAACCTAAAGTAGCTCTTTGGATATCAGTCTATATGTTTTGGCATGCCCCGTTGTGATAAATTATATTTTGATATTAAAACCCAAACATAATTAACAAATTAGCTCTGTCCAGAAAAAACAACAACATTCATCTCATAGCACATATATTTCTTTCGCCTGCTAACAGCATGCTGAAAAGTTTAAGAACTTGGATGAATCAGTTGCACAGTTTGTTTTGAATATATATATAACTAATTTTTCTTTCTGAAAAGCTTTGTAGAGTAATCAGAAGTCTTTAAAACGAATGAATTCATTCTATTAACGCATATTTATTAAATAATTTGATCCAAAGTAATATTTTAATAATAAGTACACTGGTGAGGGCAAATGTTTTAGGAAGGCTTTTCTGGGAAAATACATCAAATACTTAGAGAATTTCAGACACTAGTGCTGGGCAACCTCTGACCAACAGAGTTTAGGCAAGACTGCTATACAAGTTCTAGTTGAACTACCGCTAATTGTACAAGAGCAGTGCATGACTAATATTCTGTGGTGGGTGGGAAATGCTATGAGGTTCTAGCCAACTTATAGTGACCCCAGAGGGCTTTCAAAGCAAGAGACAACCAAAGTAGTTTGCCATTGCCTGCCTCTGGACAGCAACCCTGGACTTCCTTGGTGGTCTCCCATCCAAGTACTAACCAGGGCCAAAACCCATAGAAAATTAGGAACACTTTAGCCTACTGATTCAAATTCATATAAGCATGCCTAACTCCAGGTTAGATATTGTCCAGTGTGTTTAAGATCAAACTAACAGGTGGCGGTTTTTATTGGAACTAAGAATTTCAGATTTTTTTAAAATTAACATTAATAGGCCCATCTTAATACAAGGTTAAACTACATTTCACATTTTTTTCTTTAAGTTTAAAGTTAAGATATTGAATAAAATATTAAAAACATAATATTACACAATGTGTTTCAGTCTAAATTTTGGTAGCTTTTGCAACTGAAAGTCTGTATGTGGCTGATTTTAAAATTACAAAATTAATGTGATTGTTAAAAATTGTGTGTGAGAGAAAGCGGGAGAGAGAGACTGTTCAGCTACAAAACTTCTAGCATTTGTTTTGATATTAATTTATCCACTAAAACTCACAATGTGTTTGTGACCTGTATATTCATTTTTAATTCCAACATACTATTGAATAATATTTCCTAAATAGAATTCCAGGGGGTTTAATGTTTCTATGATTTTTTAAAATTTCTCCATCAAATTGTTTAATTTCTCCATCAAATGCTTCTTATAATTAGTGAAATTTAGTAAGCTCTCAGAAGTACCTTCCTGTTAGGCAAACGTATAACCCAAGGTACAATAATTTACATCTTGATTCCCTATCTTATTTTACTTATGCAAGATCCACTGAAGCCCATGGGGCCTGCAAGCTGTTCTAGTTTAATTACTGACAACTGTACAACAGCATATTCTCAGTGTTAGGATGGGACGTTAACTATTGTGATAGCTTTGTGACAGTCAATTGCTTGAGCTCCACTGTAATCGTAAACTATAGTTTAGCAAACAAAGTCAAGAGCAGGTCAAGAAAACATTTGCTGCACCATAAGTAAGGACTTGTATTTCATTAATGAATACTCGTTTAGGGGTATATACCCCCAAAACAAACTTCTAGCACCCCAATAAAACTGTATTGATAAAGTCTACCATATGTAACAAGATTATACCAGTATTCAGTGCTATACTGAAATAAATTTCAAAGTTCCTGATATCAAAGATATGTGATGATGATGGAGAATGCAGATTATTTAAAACAATGCAAGTTAATTTGCTTAATGACTGTTGTTCCTCTTAATCTAGATTACTTTACAAAAAGTAGAAATACTCAGGCAGAGAAGGCTATCAAAATACAGCTGCTGCAGGCACATGGAGGAACTGTCAGCAGTTTTCCGCTAGTTTGGATGACTGTATTTCCCATCATGATATCATTCGTAAATCGTGTAGGAAACAGATGACTGTTTCTCTGTGATTCTGCTACAAATCAAGTCATGTTTAGGGAAGTCCTTTAAACCTGCTGAAAAGCAATTATAAGACAAGGATGAAAATTAAGTTGCTTCATATCTTTGCAAAAAAAAAGCTTTTCAGCTTGATTTTATAAACTACAACTAAAATTGTAATGAAACAGAGAGAAACACACATTGCTTTTTCTGTTCCTAGAGATCTAACTGTTCTGTTAATGCAACAGGGATCATAGATATGAACAGTGATGCCAGATGAAGAAAATTATTTAAAATGGTCAACACCATTCTAGAAGACACACAAATAAATTTTGTGGAAAACTGCATTGATATCCTTTGGACAAACAACTTTTAACAAACCCAATAGTTTGTAGAAGTCTGCAAGGCCAACATGACTTTGAACCTTCAAGGTAACAAATGACTACAATTCAAGTATGATAAACTTGCATAGGCACATATTAGTGCACAAATAAGTGTTTCAGGCAAAAGGAAATAGTAACTCAAAACCTACCCATTACTTGTATGGAAAAGTGATTTCCCCCATAATCATTATTCAAATTATGTCACACCGATAGTGAGTTGAACCAGAAACCCAATATGTACTATTTAGAACAATTTCTTATGAAATACTGGCATGCAATCCCTGAGAGCTTACTGTCCTTTATTATACAAATGTTAAATATATTGTTCAGACATATACAGTAATAATAAATCTTGCACTGTCCTCTGAAAGCAACACTTATGCATAATACAAACTGAAACTGGAAGCTTTTGCATTTGAGATCATTTCTGCTGGCAAGAGTAATGCCCAACTGTATGCACAATATTGGCAAGTCAGTTTCTGTGTTATTTTCATAGGATGTGGAAATAAGGCTGCAATTCTGAACATATTTACATGCAGGGGAAAACTCAATGAAAATCAATAGGCTTTCTGTCCATGCAATTCTGTTTAGAATTGGGTACACTTGAACTTAAGTTATGAATCATGCTGTAACTCATTATAACCATTTTCTGGATTTCTGAATGTTTCTGTACAAAAAAAATAAAAGATTATATATCCTTTGAATTATCATCAATTTTTTTCACTTTCTGAAGTGTATCTGGGTAACTATTATACTTAATCCTTCAGCAATTAAAGATCATTTTCCCTGAGAAACAAAGATTAATAAATTCATGTTTTTATCCCACATATTGAATGGTGAGATACAAAAAGGCATCATTTATTGCCATTTATATAGACTAACTTTTTATTGTAGGAGATCGATCTATCAGGATCAGAACCATCAGAATCTGACCTATTTTATTGTAAAAGTGACTAAGTTTCCTGACATAAATGACAAGTTTGCAAAAAAAAAAATTATTAAAGAACGAAATTTCAAAATTAGAAAATTGAGGAAATATGGTTTCACTCCAAGCAGAAATATTGTTTTCAAAAGCCATAGCTTCCATTGTTAGCATTTAGTAACATTTGAAATATTCTTTTTTCTTTTTGAGGGACAGAACTTCATTTACCTTCTTAGAGCAAAGGCATGAAGGTGTCTTATCTTTATCAGTTTTACCATGGAACCAACTTTGTCATAACTAGGGCTGCTGGTGTCGCATTCTAAATTTTTGTAGAAATATACTCATTGGCCTCAGAATATCTGCAGTACAGCTAAAATTCATAAATACTTTTAAAAAGAAAAGCCATATTAATGGCAGAGTAAAATCTCTAAGCTTCGGAATCAAATGAACTTCCATGTAAATGCGCTGGACATCAGAGTGCCAAAGAATGAAATTGACTGAACTTAGTTCCAGGTAAATCTCACAGAAATTGGAGTTTTAATATTTTTCTTTAAATCTGTGTTATTTACTTGTACAAGTTAGTATTCACATCTATTTCTATATATATATTAGATAAGCAAAAAAAGCCCTATATATATTTAGTAGTATATGTATAAAAGAGTTTACAAAACATGAAGAAGGATTTTGATCTACACTTATATAGGATCTGCCTAGCGCTCTGAGTTCTTGGAGGGCAGAAGTCCATTTCTTCTACTGCCTCTTTAAAATGTGAATTGACTACATCGTTCTGCAAAACCCCTAAGAAGAACACTCACAAGTTTCCCTTCGGCTTCCCTCCTATTGAGCAATGGTTCAAAATGACCGATCCTAAACAGACAGTGGAATATCTCATGAACAACGTGACTTCTTCTAAGCCGAGAGCCCGCCTCTCTGGAGGGGGGAAAGCGACGCGAGATTCTTGAAAAGAGGGCTGGAGGGGAAACCAGGTGTCAGAGCAGCGCGTGCCCTGCTGCTCCCCGCTCTCGCCTGCCCTGGCCCGGGGAGCGCGCGGCGGTCCGCCACCTCCCGCTCCAGCCCCGGCCGCGCCTTGCCCTCGCCTGCACCTTCCCGAGAGAAGCCGCCTGCCTCGGCTCGCCCGCCCTCCCTCCCCCGCCAGAGGCTGGCAGCGGCCGGCGAGCGGCGCGCCGGACTCACCTGAGCTGTCGCTTTTCCTCTTGCCGGCCCGCTTCTCGGTCTCCGCGGGCGACAGCGCCTGCCGGCCGTAATCTCCCGGCGCGCACGCCGCCCCCGTCGGGGTGCTGCTGCTGCTGCCCAGGCTGGAAGGGTTGGAGCAGAGTCCGGGGGGGCTAGTGCCCAGCTCCGGGGGTCCCCCGGAGTCCGGCTGGAGGCACAGGCTATGCCTGGCCGACGCCGAAGGCGGGGGGGGCGGCGGCGGCGACGCCATCTGCGGAATGTGCCAGTTCGTCTGCAAGGGGGGCTGGTGGGGCGGCGGCGGCGGCGGCGGCTGGTGCTGCTGCTGGTGGTGGTGATGGTGGTGGTGGTGGTGGTGGTGCCCCCTGTGGTGCTGGCTGCCAAACATGCCCTCCTCGTTGGGGTATCCCGCTATGATGCAAGAGGAGGCCGAGGCCGAGAGCTCGGGGTAGGACATGTGATCGGAGCGGCCGTGCAGGGCGAGCGCCGACTGCGAGAAGGGGTGCAAGCCCTGCCCGGGGGCATGGTGGGGGCTGCGCAGGCAGCCGAAGAGCGTGTGATCCATGGCGGGCGGGCGGCGCGGCGGCCTCCCCTGAGCGGCACGAGCCCGCCGGCCAGAGGCGCCCCGGCCACTCCCAGGCGCCCCCCGACTAGCGAGGCGCGGCGGCGGCGGCGGCGGCGGCGGGGGGCGCACCGGGGGCGCGGAGGCTCCAGGGCTCCCCGGCTCGCCCTGCCCGTGGCCTCGCTCCGGCGGCCGCGAAGGAGAAGGTGGTCCCGCGCACAAGTGCTCCGAGGGGGAAGCGGCTCGCCGAGGTTATAAATACAGGAGTGTGTAACGTGAGCCGGGGGCTGGCTTAGCGGCACGGCACTGACCACAGGCGCGCTCGCCGCCCCAGCGCCCAGCCCAGCAGCCACACCGGCGACCCGCGGCTCCCCTCGCCCTGACCCCGGCGCAGCCTCGCCCGGCCGCGCTCCAGGGGGGACAGCAAGGTGGTGCTGCTGCTGCTGGTGGTGGGGCTTTTCCGGGGGGGGGGAGAGAACGAGCCCGCCGCATCCGCCCCTGTCGCCCTGCCAAGCGCTTCCTGCTCGTTTGAGCTCCCTCCAGGCACCGCTCTCAGAGGGCCGCTCGTGCTTCCCGTTCGGCAGCCGACATCCTGAGGCTCACCTGCCTGCTGCCCAAGACCCCATAAAAGGCACTGCGATGTGGGGAACAAGGCATGTCAAGTGCAGAGTGCTTTCACAGGAGTGGCAACTGCAACATCCCCGCGCGAGTACACAGGATTGCCAACATCTCCAGTTAATCACCACCACCTGTGGCAATCCAGGGTTTACAGATTGCACAGTCGAAGTGGTGCTATCTTCATCAGAGGTCTGGAGTTCACATTTGTCAAATAGAGCAACCCATATCACAAACTGCTTTGGAAACCCAGGCATTTTCAAAAGCCATTTGGTGATAAGGCAGAAATTTCCAAAGATTGAACTGAGTATGTGTAAGCCTTTAGGCTTGCCAAAAGCACCTCCTTGGCTTCTGGCTTCCACTTCCTAGCTTCTCTGGTGCTTGTGATGTACAGAGTAGCCTCTCTAAACTGATTTCTCATGCTGGGTCTTGAACCCAGCATTTCCAGGTCCATATTGAAATATAGATCCACTGGACCTAGTAGCTCAGGAGAATATTTGCTGTTACACATTCTCCCACATATCTCTCAAATCCACCAAGGGGGGGGGGAGATTCCCACATTAATATATCGTATTACAACTATCATGATTTCATCCACTGGCAAGCAAAATGCTCTCTTCCTTATTTTCTTAGCAGGATTTGAGAAAGAGCTACATTAGACTAATGTAGTATATTGGCTAAAAGTGCAGGCTAAGAAGTCAATGATTCAGCTCCTGCCTAGGCCTTGAATTTATTAGGTAGCGGAACATCTCTGGGCTCAGCACTATCTCCCACTTCCAACAGGATTAAGAATAGTCAAACTACCTCATTTACAGATTTTCCTATAAAAGTATCCCCAGATCTGGCAATCATTAAGAGTTATTAAACTTGCCCAATTAACTGTGAATCCTTATCAACATTTGAAAGTGCTATGCAAGTGGTAAGTAGTGTTTTGTTTCTGTATAAGACTCCCTCCCTGCCTGCCTCTTATAATGGGTACTCTCTATAAACTGAAAGAATTTAAGTGAGAAAGGTGTTCTCACCGAACTGACACAAAGATTGCCACAAATACAAACACAGTATAAATTTTCACTTAGTTCCTAAGGACACTAAAAACAATGATCACCAGCGCTGGCGCTCTCTCTCTCTCTGTGACACTTTATATATATGAAAAATGCTTGTATTAGGTGGAAGAAATAGGTTGCTTTTTAATGAGTATTAGGCATCCTTGTCAATTACAGATTACCACCCAGACAAAGTGTGGGTTTTGTGATTAGTGAATATTCAGCGGTGACATGAAATGGCTACAGAATGACCTATGCTTTGGCTTTCTGAGGAAAATGCTGTCCCTATCAAGGGATTCTAAGATCTGATCATTATTAAGAATTAACCTCAACCCTGTGACTAAATTCTTTGTCTGACATAGCAGAGTGACCACTTACGGGATTTGGTTCTTTGTCTGACAAATCTGTCTGTTCCCTGGGAATCCAGATTAATATCCAGTAGACTGCCACCAGGTCTATACATGACCACTAAAGGGCTTCAAGGTAAAGTACAACAACAACAAAAATGGGCACATATATAACAGTAATTTTGGTGGTTACCTCACAGATCACAACTTTTCTCTGACGGCTTTTTTAAAGGACTGGTTGGGAGATTACTAAACGTATCCAGGAAAGATTAGGGTCTAAGCGCTAGATACACCAACTTGATTTTAACAGCTAGAGTCTTGTGTGTGTGGGTTTTAAATGTTCTTTCTTTGAAAACCACGCCCTTATAGCAGGAAAGATGGGAGAAGTCAGTTTTAGAAACCAGTAAACAGGAAAAACTGACTCGTGGTGGGTCAATTTGTGTTTGACAAACAGATCCAGTCTCTAAGGCTCCGGTCCTATGAATTTGGTTTCGCTGAAGCCAACGGGCTCAGACTGGACCACAGAAGCTTCAAAAGCGCGGCCGCCTTTGGGCGCCTGGCAGCGGAGGCGGGGAGTGACGGAGAAAGCGCGCGAGCCACGCCGCTCTCCAGGCTCTTCCCGCGCTCAGCAGCCGGCGGGCGCCCTTCCCTCACCTGCGCTGAGGCTGACAAAGTAGCTGTCGCGCGCCTCGCTTTGCCCGCCAAAAGTACCCCTTTGGTTGCGCTCCATCGCCCCTTCCCGGCTTTTGCCACTTGACAGCTCGAGTGTGCCGAGGCGCAACCCAAAAGCACCCCAAATCCGGCTGCCTTCCTCGCATTTCTTCGAGGACAGCTCAAGGGTCCGTCAAAGAGCGCGCGAGAGGCAGAGAGGAAAACCTCACAGAGGATGCCCCCGTGGCAAAACAGCGAGCCCGCTACTCTTCCCCCTTGTTGTTTACAGTAGTCCCCTGCGTGCCACAGACTGTCTCGAGTGACCTCAGAGCATCAGTGCCACGAAGTGATGATGATAATCTCTGCGCTCGACCGCCCAGCGAAAATCCTGAACTGATGGAGGCGGGGAGAGACTGGGAGCGCGTTCCGCCACAAGCTAATAAAGTCTCCTGACACACTATTGATTTTAGAAGGTTGTGAGCCCCACCCATCATCTGTCAAGGAAAACAAAGAGATTCACAAGGCGCACAAACAAGAGGCGGACTGTTGTCCCGCCAAAAGAGATTCTCTCGCCTCTGATACTCCCCCCCCTTTGAGTTGGTGGTGTTTGCACTTTCAGGGTGTCTGGAGACACTTCGGATGCTCTTTACAAGAGCAAAATGCGGCAAGGCAGTACTGCCCAGAAACAATCATTAGGGCATGGGAGTCTTGTTTTCCTTCCCACCTAATTTTGTGTGACTTTGTTTGTTTGTTTGTTTACCAAATCCAGGAATTCTGAATTCTTCCCTGGTGAGCACACACACATACCCGCACACACAGTCCTTTCATTTGCCACTGGGAAAAAAATAGTCAGAGTTTGTATGAGAGTTTCAAGAGGTAGTTTCTTAAACGGAAATTGAGCCCTATTTTGTGGGAAATTAGTTTTGCAGACTTTCTTTTTAAAAAAAAATCTCAAAGTTTTGTTCAGCAGCTGCCTTCAGTACCCTTGCAGTTTTAGGCTGAGCTGGAACCTGCAGTGATCTATGGCCGGTAAGAGTATTTTAACAGTTTGTGAGATCTTTTGTTTACTGTATGAATTACATTTAAACCACTTTGCAGATTAACTACACTAATGCCCTACTGGAAGAGCTAATGATGGCCATAGTTTCTGGCCACTTCAAAGGTACAGACACTTTTTTTTCCGTTCAGGGAGAAAAGAAGGAAATCTGCAATTACAATACTGTTGAAATATTATGTGCTTTTTGTTGTGCTTATCATTTCAATATGTGCTCTAATATGTTTTCTTAAAGCTGTAATGTAAGACAAAGAAAATACAATGGCTGAATTTTTTCTCAGCTATTTGAAGCTGCTGTTTCCGGACATTTTACTAATTGTATATTATATAGTTGTTGAGATAGATTGCTATAAAGGTATAACATGGGGGTTTAAGTCAAAAATTATGTAGTGTGACAAAACTAAGTTACCATGAAAAACTAAGGTCGCTAGATAAAAAAACAACTGGATCAGAGTTGCGTACATTAAATTGGTTTTATGAAATAAATAATAGGGACATAAATTCAAATAGCACTTTGGCTGTTTCAGGTAAATAATAAACAGTTACCAACTCTCATCTCTAATAGGTGAGACTTCTTTAATGCACTCACTGATTGGACTGAGTTCTCTTCTTCCCCAGTGTCAGATGTTAATGTGCCCTGAAATTTCTTCTCAACCTGTTGCTGTCAATCAGTTTCTATTGATGTGGGACAACAAGTCTTGAAAGGAAAAAATGGGCAAGGAGGGGGACAACTCAGTTTGAGCCATAAAATGCTTCAACAGCTGAGTAAAAAGTTAGAGTAGTTAATGTTCCAGATCAAAGACAATATGAACGATGGCTCTTTAATTCTTTAGATGGGAAGGATGCTGTCACACTTGATCCCTAATTGTTCTTTAAGGAAAAGGCTGGAGGAAAGTCCATGGATTAAATGTTTAAGAAAAAGAAGAGGCTGAACAAAGCAACCTGTTCAGCAAGGGGACAGGGAAAGATTCTAAAGATTACAGGGACACTTTTTTTTACAAAATAAAATGATTGTATGCTATACAGATTTAAGTGTATTTAATCATCAGAAGTTTTTGTTTGATGTTACTGTCTCTTCTTTAGACATCACATCAATTGTGTTCAGAGTTCTATGTTTCCCCTTACGAATCAGAATATTCTTGTTTAGATAGGAATATGGTTGTTGGTACATTGAACCAGACATGAAAACTTAATTTACACCATAATTGCTGTTTAGTCATATCCATGTATACCAAGGAGTTATCTTATCTCATGTCTCATACAATTTTACAAAGTCATACTTTGACTTTCAGCAATGCATATTTGATCTGCTTTTGAGAAAAAGGACAGAATCTGAAACCGAAATGATAAATAGTGTGAATGTTCCATGATGTATTAAGATAACAGACTCTACTTACCTTTTCAGTGCTTTGCATATATGGGTTAATTTTGTCATATTCGTAAAATTTCAGTTAAAGTATTGAAAACTGAAGATTAACAAAAATATAAGTAACAAATCTTATAGTCATAGCTTTCCTTTACAGTATGTTTCAAGGCACTGTATATATATTTGTATTTGTTGCCACAAGGGATTATTAGTCAAAATAACAATAATTTTATTGTGCTGTCTGTGTTTAGCTATGGCTTCATTTTCAAGAACACCTAGTGGCTAATGTTTAAACTTCATATTTTTAAAAAGATGCCGGTAATAGATTCCATGACAATAACCTACCACTAGAAGTTTATCTGCCTACCTTAATAAAACATTACTGCGCTGTATTCTGAAATATGTGGCCCCAGCATATAGGTAATTTCACTAAATCATCAATACCTGGCCAATTTTAGCTTCCATCTAACTTCCTCACATTTGGGGATGTTCTATTGATTTCAACAAAGCTTGCTTTTAAATAAGCACCCTTAGGATTAGAGCCTTTTGCCCTGATCCTATGAGCCTTTGTCGAAGGCTAAAAATATATTTATGTATTTATTTATTAATTAAAACATTTCTATCCTGCCTTTCCCTGTGGTTCAAGGATGGGATGAGGTGAGCTAATACAACTGTACAACACTTCAGATTATCATATTGTACCCACAAGCACAGCAAAACACCCAAGATGTTTGGACTGACACAGAAATACAAGAAAGTGCAACTTAACTGCATAAGGCCCTATATAAATGGGATGTGTTTTGAATAAATGTATAAAAATGTTTTTTGATCTCAGGGTTGGTGGGGAGGGGGTTCTATACAACTGTCCCATATCCTTTTAATATAGGCAGGATTGCACTTACTGTTTCAGCTTCACTTCTCAGTGTCATCTCTAAAGAGCATTTATTTATTTATATATTTAAAACATTTCATTCCCACCTTTCCATCCAATTAGGATTCTCAAGATGATGAATCATTAAAAATATTTAAAAATCAACTTTGAAAAGCAATGTTTTCTATAATGACAGTTAAAAACATAAACAGAAAGGTAGTTCAGCAATGAGATATAAAGTGAAACAGTAAGATCTTTACCCTGCTGGTTGAAGATAATGATAGAGGAGGACACATGAATTTCCTTGGGGATGGGATCCCATAGTACAACATCCATGTTATTTAAAAACACACACACATGAGTATTAATACATATTTTATTCCATAGCCAAATTCACAAATAACACTGGTTTATCTTATATTTACTTGTGTACAAGATGCAGTTAGCTTGTAGCAGCCTTCTACAAGCACTCACAAGTTCAGCTACAAGTTATTCAAACCAAAATCAGGAATCTGAAAGTGAGAATGAAACATCCAATGCATAAATGAATGTATATTTCTGAAATAAAACCCCATCTAATTATATGTAATGATGGTAAAAACATTAATTCATTACTTTTCTTCTAATTTTCATTTAAAACAATTCATCATAATTGCTGGCGTGCAACATCATGATTTAAATAGGGCGTATTTTGGGGAAAGGATGGATACAGTGCAATAATAGTGCTATGTGGGCAGGAGCTATATGATCACTGTAAGTCTGAAGCGGCACAAGACTCATTAAAACAACTATATAATAGTATTTACAAATATATAATATATAATAGTACTTATTAAAACGTATGATGATTGAAAGAAAAATTCTGTGTAAGTTTTTAATTTTTGCTTTATTAAACACAAACATTTCATGTTGGCTATATAATTCCAGGAGCTATGGTGGCTCAAGTGGTTAAGATGCTGAACTGCAGGCTGGAAGGTCGGTAGTTCAACAGTTCGAGACCCAAGTGCCGCATGACGGAGTGAGTGCCCGTCTCTGGTTTCAACTCCTGCCAACCTAGCAGTTCGAAAGCAAGAAATTGCAAGTAGATAAATAGGTACTACTTCGGTGGGAAGGTAGCAGCATTCTGTGTGCCTTGGCACTTAGTCACACCAGACACATGACCACAGAAACGTCTTTGGACAGCGCTGGCTCTTCGGCTTGGAAACAGAGATGAGCACCGCAACCCTAGAGTCGGAGTCAACTAGCTTTTGAGCAAGGGAACCTTTGCCTTTACCCAGGGCTCTTTTTGTAGCAGGATCTCCTTTGCATTTTAGGTGACACACCCCTAATGTAGCCAATCCTCCAAGAGCTTACAGAGCTCTTCTTACAGGGGCTACTGTAAGATCTTGGGGGATTGGCTACATTAGGGGTGTATTGCTTAATATGCAAAGGAGCTCCTGCTACAAAAAGAGCCCTGCCTTTACCTATGTAATTCCATGATTTGAGGCTGCGATCACACACACTAAATAATCCACTTTCAGTGCACTTTCCAAGTGGATTTTTACTGTGTGAACTGGCAAAATCCAATTCAAATGTGCATTATTTAGTATGTGTGATCACAGCCTGAGTTTGTTTTGATAAGAATAGAGTATCTGCCATATTATGGGCTGTAATGGGCAGAACTTCTCCTTGTGAAACAGGTCAATCTGGACTTTGTCTGCGTGTACTTCTGAAACATTCTTCCAGCCACTGCTTCCTCATGGTCAATCCCAAAAGCAATGGTGGAAAGCTGACTGTCTGGAGTGGTTACAGTGCATCATGACAGGCACCAGTCAGAACAGGACGAGGATTTTTTTACTTGTTTGTCCATTTTTGCACTGTAAGTCTCTGTTTGTAATATAAGGAGCCCAAAATCATTAATATTTAACATGCTTTTGAAATTAAGTGAACACTTTTTAGATTATATGAATTTGAAGGGGTTTTTTTTGTAAAATGCTTTATTGTTTGTTGTTATATTATCTGTTCCCCCCTTATTTTGGATTACATAAATTCTTTGTTTATTTTCTTGTATGCATCTCACAAGCTGATGCCATTACTAAATAGCTCTTATGCTGCCCAACCTTATGCATTAAGGTTTCTCTTTCACTCATTTTTAGACTTTCTTAGGTGTGCCAGTACAGATATGAAACTCATGGAGAATACAAGCTTCCTAACTAGGACAAGTCCACATTACAGAATGGTGATACACATTTAGAATGGAATCTTACAATTCCAGTGGATAGAGAAGCCCCTATGCATCTGAAAGC
The DNA here is from genome assembly GCA_029375565.1 of Gekko gecko. Classification (NCBI taxonomy): domain Eukaryota; kingdom Metazoa; phylum Chordata; class Lepidosauria; order Squamata; family Gekkonidae; genus Gekko; species Gekko gecko. Next base: position 58,751,006 of record JAPDNY010000011.1, on the reverse strand, counting down.
TCCATGTGTATGTCAGATAATGCACATATACAAGAAAGTGTAAGACAGGAGAAAACTATTTCAGCAGGTGCCACTACTTTTGTAATTAACATAACACACTGTGGAGATAAAAATAGAAAATGGGCACAACATAAAACATATTGGCTTTCACTCTAGAACATATTTACCAGGTTAAAAACTTCATTTTGCAATGGCGTATTAGTCCTTCTAATATTAATGGCACCTAACAGAATCTCAGCACCTTTACATGGAAGTCCCATTAAATAATATTTCCAAGCAGAAAACATGTATCTTTTCAACTTATGCGATTTGATCTTGGTTTTAGATTGTAAAGTTTCTGGACATATCTTTTTAATACACACTTTGCATGAACTGGATTATTTGTAAAGCAGTATTCATAACTAAATATTATTTTATATAAAGACTTTGAATCCACACCCATTTCCATTAAAATCAAAAGAAAAATTCCTAGAAGTTTTAACAGTGCCAAAACGAGTCTTCATTCAAGATCCATCTGAGATTCCAAACTATAAACGCCTGAAAATATTTAAGTTCATTGTTTTCCTTTCAGTAAAACACACAGTGGTATTAGGATCAGTTATCTTACACCCGTCTCTCCAAATCTGTATTCACCCTGAGTCCAGTCTTCATTGGAACTTTGATATTAGAACAACTAATTGCATAACATTTCCCCCCTTGTGCCAAATAAAACAGTCCAGTTCATTCAAGCTGTGTTTTTAATCATTCTTAAACTATATTTAAATCGAGAATCTCCAAAACTTTGACAAAGTTTCATTCCAGAAGTAGCAATATATCCTAGTCAATTAATAAGTAAAGCTGCAATACCATTTCTGAATCTGTTTATCCAGTTCAGTATTTTCTGCTCCAATTGACAATGTCTCTCTAAGGTCTCAGGCAAGTGTCTTTAATAACCTATGTACTTGTGATCTTTTAAAACTGGCTATTCCATGAATTGAACCTGGTAATTTCTGCATACAGAATGTCTTACTGATCTACTGCCCTTCCTCAGAATCCTATGACCACCACAATCCAACTCATCCTTTAGATATACACACTTCTCTTCCCTACCACCAACACTCCTTCCATTGTACAGAGACACTTTGAAGTTATCCTGTACCTTATAGCTGGAGCAGTTCTTGGCTAGGTAGGATTCAGCTGCAGAAAAGTTGACCATCTTAAGTCTCTTAAGCATTTTTGCCATGTTTATAGTCATACTAGTTAAAGGGAGAATTTATTTCACCCAAACGTGTAACTGAAAACAAGTACTGAAAAACAAAATGAGAACTAATATGACACAACTTAAAAGTCTGCTTTTTGAATAATTCTTAGGTGAGGTGAAACAGCAATTGATCCTGCACAGGCTTTGTTTACAGGGCTTTTTACAAGGTCCTCATTTTGTTGCCTATCATAATCCATAGAGAGCCTGTGTGGTGTGGTGTAGTGGTTAGACTAGGATCTGAGAAACCCAAGTTTGAATCCTTTCTCTACCATGGAAGCTAGCTGAGTGACCTTGGGCCAGCCAGTCACAACTCTCAGCCTAGCCTATCTCTCAGAATTGTTGCGAGGATGAAATGGAGGAGAAGGAACGATGTAAGCTGCTTTAAGTTCCCGTTGGAGAGGAAGGTGGAGGTATAAGTGATGCAGATAAGTAAATAAATAGGGATTATATATCTTGCTAGGTGAGGACAATTGTGTAATTCATTCTGAGATTTGTAATTTAACAGGCTGCTTCCCAGGGTAAGAAGGGAATAGGAAGGGGCCGACTGCACAGGAATTTGTAGATACTGCAGTCAGCATGAGGTATAAGCAGGGCATAAGGAACTGGTTTGGGCAACTGGATTCCAATTTATGATGCACACAGGGCCCTGCCACAGAAAAGTTCAGAAGTGCATTTTTGTAAAGGAATGGGACTATAGTATAATGGAATGGTTGCAGAGGTTACTCTTATAAAGAGAATAGGATTGTAGTCTATTCTCCTGTTTATTCTATAATCATCTTGCTTTTACTGCATTACCTTCTACTTTTGTTATTCCATTCTCTGCATTATGTCCTATGCTGTTTTTGTTGGCATTGTTTTGTAATTTTATATTCCTAGTCCTACCACACTATTTATTACATGATTTACACTATCTTAACTGCATTATTCAATACTTTTATAATGCACCTTACTTTACAAGAAGACAAAAGTCACTGTAAAAGACCATAATCCTAGGAAAAGTTGAAGGTAGCAGGAAAAGAGGAAGACCCAACATGAGATGGATTGACTCAATAAAGGAAGCCACGGCCCTCAGTTTGCAAGACCTAAGCAAGGTTGTTAACAATAGGACATTTTGGAGGTCATCAGTTCATAGGATCGCTGTAAGTTGGAAGCAACTTGATGGCACTTAATAAATACACAGTGTGCCTTGAGTCTCAATGAGAAACCATGCTATAAATAAATAGGTGCAGTTGCTTCTGGAATATACATCTAATAATGGTCATGACATAACAGGGGAAGGATCCACATGAGATATAAGAAAAGCACTGCAGATTCATAGTAATGGTCTTTGGGTCTAAAACCCTGTCTCTCATAATGTCTGAACAGATGTCAAAAGGCCCTCAAGTAGGAGGGCAAAGCTTCTCCTATAGCTTAGATTGAAATACTTCTAAGCAACACCTTATATTCCCATGTGTAACCATTAGTCCATATAGAAAACACTTATATTGTGGATTTTGCTGGCACTGTTATATAATTCTGATTTTAAAAATACAGAATAGAATTCTAAAAAAATTGTATCTTTTAAAAAGTTCTTAAGAAATGTTTACTCTCTGTTAGTCTGGATTCAGCTGCTGAGCAATTTGTTTTTCATATGATGATAAAATATCATAGTATAATAACTTTCCTAAATCATCTAGGTACTAGTCAGGATTTTAAAACATTTAAATGAAGGAATAGTGTTTGAAAACATTATTTTCAAAGATTACTGATGGCCTATTGTTATACATCAGACTTTCTAAAAAGCTGCATAAGTAAGATATGGGCAATATTTGGCTTTTATTTTAATTTCCCTTCAATTTAGTAGCTTAAATTAGATCAAGGAAAATTTGTTTTGTAGAACTCATATTATGGAAGCTAAGTAGCTACAAAATACTTAGCAACAGAACGCTATTAAGGAAAAATCCATAGAAATCCAAGAATAATGCTTATACTCCCATCTACAACCAGTTAAAATTAAGAACTTAGATTTATTTTATTTAAATATTTTTGTTTAAACTATTTAAACTAATACTGACCAAATGAAACCTTAGTATGTTATGTAAGTGGAGGATCAGATAGTGGCACAACAGGAAAATATACTGCATGTAGTCATCAGTGTTTATATATAAATGTATTGTAATTGGATTATTTTCTAACAGGAGAAACATGTCACATATAAAACATCCCTGTGGATATTGTGGATATTTCTGTTTCAAAGTCAAGTAAAGCCAGTGTACATTTAAATATATAGAAACTTACTCTTTAACCATATAACCCCATCTCCCCCTGCTGCCACCTCCTTCTATCTTGCAGAGCCTGGACTCTAATCTGGGAGAACTGGGTTTGATTCCCCTCTCCTCCACTTGCAGCTGCTGGATATCCTTGGGCAAACCATAGTTCTGTCAGAGCTGTTCTTCAAAGAGCAGTTCTCTCAGAGCTCTCTCAGCCCCACCTATCTCACAAGGTGTCTGTTGTGGGGAGGGGAAGGGAAAGGGGTTTGTAAGCTGCTCTGGGACTCCGAGTGAAGGGTGGGGTATAAATCCAATCTCCTCCTCCTCCTCCTCTTCCTTTTCTTCTTCTTCCACCACTGCCTCCATTTGTCCTTTATTCCTCCCCCCCAAAACATCCTGCCAGTACCGAAATAGCGGCAATGTTTATTTGGGTTGCTAGAGAACCACTGCAATGTACAGTACCCAACAAACCCAGTGCCTTCTGTTCATAATATTTTTAAAAAACTGCTACTCTACTACTCTTAAATACAGTCTGTCACCAAGCAGGATAGGGAGGAGAAGAATTGAAGGGTGGTGGTGGAAGAATTAGATGAAGGGAAACAGAAATGAATGAGAAAAGTGTAGAAAAGAGGGAGTGAAATTAAGAGAGGGAAAGGTTGTTTTATCATGCTGCAACACCCTAACTACTGCTTTGCAAGATCTGGCTGAGTGGGTGCAAGGAAAAGAAGAGAGAAAGGCTAGACGATTGGAGAAAATGACCTACAGGCTGGCAGTTACTGTAGTTGTTGTTAAGTAAGTCTGCTTCCCTCTTGGAGCAAGGGAAGTTTTAGCCAATACTAGGGTGCGTTTAGACAGCGTGCTGGAGCGGTTTAAACTGCTCCGGCACGATGCGTTTTTTTTAAACTGGAGAATCGCGATCACACTCACCTCCTCCTTCCCTCCTTTGGAGCTCCCTGCCGTCCTCCTGCAGGTGTGTGTGGGGGTTTCCCCTCTCCTTTGAGCATGCGCACAGGCAGCCCTCTCCCGAACAGGAAGTTTGGCACGTGCGCAGAAGAGCGATCTTAACTGGTCCCTTTAAAGTTTAAATGAAGACTCCTTTTACATTGTCTCCCCGAAAATGGCCTCCCCGAGATCCTGGACTCGTCGAAATGCCTAAATTAGGCACCAGTGAAGCTTTTTTTCATTTAACTTAGGAGTGGAGCTCCGCTCAAGCGCACACCGCTAAGGGGGGGGGAATGGCGGGCTAAAACCGGAAGCTGGAGGCAGCTTCCCAGAGGGGAGGGGGGTTGAAGCACCCGGAAGTGGCTGGATGGAGCGATCAGACAGGGAAAAGTGCGGCTTGAAACGGAGAATCATGGAAAACACCACTTGGGTAAGTGGTGTCAAAATACTCCGTTTCAAAGGGGGTTTGCTCCAGAAAGCGACGGCTGGGGACGGTGGGCAGATGTTGGGCGTGTGAACGCGCAGGTAAAAGCCGTTTCTGAGCCGTGCCGAAAACGGCTCAAACGGCGCGTCTGAACGCACTCCTAGAGTGTTTTTTGCTATGCTCAGACTTCCTGCACCCCTAGTGGCTGCAGCCAGAACTGCACTTTAAAAATAAAAGGAAAGCTGTTTGACTGGATTCAGCATGATACTGGCTGGCTTTGAGGGCCTACTTCAAAGGACTTTGTCAAGCTGCACCCACCCCATCCTTTGCATGCCACTGGTAGAAAGATCACCTCCCTATCCTTCCACCCCCATGGAATTTTTTATCCACACAAGGGGGCTATGTTCAAGAAGAGAGAGAGAGAGAGAGGAAGAGGGAGGGAAGGAAGGAAGGAGATTAACACAGATGTATCACATTTGTAAAAGCTTAAGGATATAGTAATAGATAAAGTTATTAACTAGGCAAACCAAATGATTAATTTAATTAAAATGGTGTTGGGAAGTAGCTTCATATTATTCATTCTGCCATGATACAGTGGCCCTGAACAGAACATATTATAATGGATAGATAGTTGTCTCTGTGATCAAAAATCTTAGATATAATTTATAACAGAGTTCCAAGAATCCAGACTGCATAAAAAAGCAATACAAAACTAGTGTTGTTGTTTTTTTACCTTGGTAAATGCATTCTCTCATGCTGACTTCAAAGGCTCTATACCTAGTCTTTTGAAAGTTTATGTATACTTCTTTCATTAAACATCACATTGCAGCTGTGGTAACCAGATTCTTTTTTTAAAATATACCTTGACTTGATGATGAAAACATTTGACTCTAAAAATAGGACATACATTTCACTGCTGATATGTCAGAAATGGCATGGATCCAGAGATGTGGGCAAAATGTTTGTAGTTATCCAAACATTTCCCACTGGTTTCTATAAACATCAGTAGGCATCACTTTTTTGTTTTATATTAAAGATTCCTTTATCGATATTTGCAACACTTCATTCCAAATATAAGGAAATAAAACTATATCACATGAAATACAGGAATATGCTTGTAGGCATTTTATGCATAGTCAGTAAACATTTCCTGGCAAACAATAACAAGTGGACATAAATTCCATCTTAACACTACTTCCGTAGCTACATGCACGCACCATACTTGAGGGTATTAGCTCAGACACTCTCATCCGGAATGGGTGGATTGGAATTGAAAATTCTCCACCACCTCTTTTTTGCACCACATGCTTTGGAAACTTATCCTTTCTCAGGACAAATTGCGCCTTCTCAGATCCGCTTTGTGTATTGCAAAGAATTCTGCTACCCTCAAGAATTCAATCTAGCAGGATTTCTAAGTATCTGTTAACACAGTCTGTATCCCACTGACATTAGCACAAGCTTTATGAACATACAGGGGGAGACTGGAATGCCCAAGTTATGGCCTATTATGCCAAGCAAATTTGTAGGGAAAATCTTGCTCTTAGGTCATGGGTGGGAAGGGAAGGAAGGAAAGGGTAAAGCTCTCACAGCAGAGCTCTTAAATATGTTCCTGATTCCTTGGATGCTTACTTATCCATTAATTATTACTTTTCAGCCAGCTCAAACAGATCTTCCATCTAACTGCATTTAAAATGTTTCTAATATTTTTGTAGCTTTCTCTGAAGAACATACAAATATCTTATCCCTCCCTCCTTGTGTCAAGTGTCAATACAAATGAAAAGCTGTGGTTTTTTTTCTCTACAGTGTTTTATATCATTAATATTTTGCCTAAATAATACTGTCACCTGAGCTTACAACAGTGGATGCATTTAGTTTTGCTACGTACTCTTGAAACCAAATCTAGCAATTAAGCAATTAAGATTATTTGGAAAAGGCGGTGATCTGGGTTGGAAAAATTCATTTGTCAAAAGAATGCCACTGCATATCTATAACAGTTTTCATAGGCCCTGGCCTCTGAACAACACCTCACAGCATTTTGGTTTCTATGATCTGCTTCAGTGTTGGGACAGAACTAAATTGATGCATCACTTCTGTGACTTCACCTTTCTCCAGGATACTTCTTCATCCTAGGGATGCCAGCCTTTAGGTGGGACCCTGGAAATACAGTTCATCTTCAGACTACAGAGATCATTTCTTCTTGAGAAAATAGATGCTTTGAATGGTGAAATCTATTTCATTGTACCCCACTGAGGTCCCTGTCCTCTTCAGTCTCGTTCCCCAAATCTCCAGGACTTTCCCTATCTGGATCTGGCAACCTTACTTCATCCTCAGCAAAGCAGTACTGTTTCCTTTGGAGTAATTCTTTAGGCAACCAAAATGTCATACTTTCCTGGTGTACTTTTACATAGCTGACAACTGGCATGATGTAGTGGTTAAGAGTGTAAGACTAGAAGGGCGGGGGAGACCCAGATTTAAAATTCCCACTCAGCCATGAAACTCACTTGGTGACCTTAAGCCAGTCACTCTCAGCTTATAAGAAAGTTATAAAACAAAGAATGAGGATGAGAGAGCCCCCTCATTTGTAAATATATGACTTACTTCTACTCTAGGGAAAGAGGGATGAAGGGCTTCTTTAGATCACTGAAAGGCTATGCTGGGGTTTATAGGATCCACATGGACAAAACATCACATGGAGTGACAAGAACAATCAGAAGAGGAAAGATTGGTATGATATGTTTTAAAAGTATTGCAAAATTACCTTTCTTCATTTTACCAGCAATAGAATCATTTCTGCTCTTTTTCATATGCTAAATAGACAGCTCGATCATTTTTGAGAATATTAAGCAGTGCCATCCTGACTGTAAGACTGTAAGAAAAAATGCTATCCTCAGCCCATATTAATTTTCTATGCAAATCTTGCCATGTTGTAAAATTTATTTAAATGTTTCATTAAAAGTGGCCTAGTTCATTGCATTTCCAGCAGAGTTGATCTTTTGCAATATAGGCTGATTCATCCAAGGCCCCACCCATCTCTGTTTGGGATACCAACTTTGCCTTGACTGGCATTCTTGTCTGGTTTCCTGGGGTTTCTTCCAGAATATGGCTACTTGTTGTTCTTCTCCCTGAAGTTGTCTGAATTCCTGAATCAGTTTTTCCACACTCTTCTTCAAGCTCTTAATTGTCCTACCCTTTCATCTGAATCATGGGACCATGACCTTCATGGCCACAAATCCTTCCTTAGTGCTGTTTTCTGCCTCATTTTTTAGCTCTCTGATCTGGTTCAGTATGTTAGTTAGTGCAATGATTTTCAAGCATCTGAGTCACTTCAATGTTATATCCATTGGCCTACATTAGCAATGAAATTATGTCATGCTACATTGGCCTATATTTTAATATGCAACTGGGGAAAACATTTTCCATCAATCTCATGATCCAGTTTGGTGTAATGGTTAAGTGCGTGGACTCTAATCTGGGAGAACCAGGTTTGATTCCCCACTCCTCCACTTGTACCTGGCTGGATGACCTTGGGCAAACCATAGTTCTGATAAGAGCTGTTCTTGAAAAAGAGCAGTTTCTGTTAAGAGCTCTCTCAGCCCCACCTTTGGGTAGTGAGAATTGGGCTGGAGGGTATAAATCCAATCCTCCTCCTCCTCCTCCTCCTCTTCTTCTTCTTCTTCTTCTTCTTCTTCTTCTTCCTCCTCCTCCTCCTCCTCCTCCTCCTCCTCCTCCTCCTCCTCCTCCTCCTCCTCCTCCTCCTCCTCCACCTGAGGATCCGTCATGATTCCTTGTCTGCAAATGCTGTCCTTTCCCAGTCTTTATGACACTGAGATTCAAAATGGTATTCTAAGGCTGCTATGATGGATTAGGCAGGGAAGTAAATTCCTATTACAAATCTTACATATCAGGAAACAACCTACAACATAATCCCATGCAGTTATTCTCATCTAAGTCCATAGAAATCAATTGCCATATACTGAAGTAAGTCTGTGCAGGATTGCATTGTAAACATCCTATCCAGAAACTCCATTCTTCTTCAGTCTTATAAAACTGGAGTTTCTCAATCAGCCATCATTTCAATAGGTTCCATATCATGCTCTTCATGTGTTTCTGTCATCACACATTTTCTCCTGTCCCTGCTACATGCTGATCTCATTTGCCATAATTTCCTGAAGTATAGCAACCAGGCATAGAATCGCAGAGTTGGAAGGGGCCATATAGGCCATCTAGTCCAACCCCCTGCTCCGTGTAAGATCAGCCTAAAGTGTTTGTCCAGCCTGACAAGTGTTTGTCCACTCACTGCCTGGAGGCTTCCAGAAGCCTCTTGCCCTTCCACCTTTGCAACCATGCCAGTGCTAGGATGCAGACCGGCAGCCCTGACCTCCGTGCATGCATGCAGCAGCAGACCAGAGAAGGAAGCAATGCTCTGCTAAAAGACAGTTGTTCCTGAGCAGAAGCCATAAGGGAATCTCCACTCCATCACATAGGCATTTCCCCCCCACCACCTTTGTATGTTAACTTCATCTGGAAAAACACACATTCCACTCCAGCCTAGGACAAAGAGATGTGCTCTGCATAAGACAATAAGCAGCAATCCAGCCTTCCTGTTACCCATCAAGATAATGCAGCAGTCAAGCATCCAGTTGTTAAGCCAAAGCACTGGACCTGCAACTTCATTCCCTCCTTTGTCTCCCCCCCTTTCTCAGAGGTGTCCCTCCCTGCTGACCATTAAGTTTATAGTTGCCCAACCATTAATTCCTTTTTCTGCCCAATTCTTAGTTTAATATCTCCTGAGGACCAGGTGACCAAAGCAGCCCTGCCTCAGATCACATTTTTTGGTATAAAAGAAGAGTTTTATGCCATTGTTCGCTCTCTTGCTTCTTCCTCTCCTTACCCCACCCTACCTTGTTGGTTCCAAATCTAGGCCTGTTTGGAATCAGTCCATGTGTGTTGCTGGTCAACTCATGATCCCTCCCCCCTCATTGTATCCCATTTCTCGCTGCATGATCCAAGCATCTCATCGAACAGGTAAAGTATTACCTCACCAACAATAATCCTGCTCATGCAAATATTCCTTCCAACTCTGTATTCTTAGCTCTGTATTGTGTGTATGAATGCTTGATTTTTGTTTGTATGTTTGAAAACTCTTTAGTATAGAAATTCTTGCTGTAGTAATCTAGTCTCAGCATCTGTTCCTGGGGTCTGGGAATTCCAACTCCCATAAACACAAATTATGATCCTATAATTAATGCCTTTTTGCCATTTAATACTCATAATTCCTCACATTTATTAATAAATAAGGCAATTTGGCTAACACTTGATACTTCTGAACCTGTGCCTGTTAAAATGCAGGTGTAGGTTCAGGAATGTAAAGAATAGATCCTGTGCAAGCTAGAAACACCAAACTTGGAGGGCATGCAGAGGAGCATCTGGGAGAGATCTCCTGGGAGTTTAGTGTCCCTAGCTTGCACAGGAACTGTTCTATACATTCCTGAACTTCCTGAACCTGCACCTGTCAAAATGATAAAGGTTCAGGAGTGTATAGAATGGATCTTATGCAAACTATGCAACTATGCATCAAAGTTACTTTTTTTACTCATGTGGTTATTTTCTCACTCATTTTTGTTTTCTAATAAATGGCTAGTGAGGCCACGTGGCCATGCACAAGAAAAATAGCAGTGTTCTGTGCTTCATTAAATGCTTTCTCTCAGCATGCAGCTAATGACTTTTCCACTCAATGGGTACAGTGGTCATGGGGTGGGGATGTGGACTGGGAGAAGGTGAATAGAAAAGACAGTCCTTGGGGAGTGATAATTCTTTTCTTCCTTAACACTTTCTCTTACAAGAATAACAGGCTAAAAAGCAATCCTAAGAATACTGTATTGGCAGAAAGTCTCACTGAGTAGATCCAGGGAGAATTCTGAGTAGACCTGCTTAGTATTTTTCTCTAAATGAAAGACTGAATGGAAGAAATAAAAAGAAAAGTAAGGTTACCAACTGCCTGGAGAAAAATATGTCCAGTCCCTTGAGTCCTAAAAGGGTTTGTTACTTGTAAGGGAATGTTATTTAACTCCATGCCTTGAAAACCTTCAACTGCCCACTTCCACACATTAAGCCTCTGTTAAAGAGTCTGAACATTTTTATCCAGATCTTTTGGTAACACAATGTATCTTAGGCACAGAAATATTTATTGACTGGTTTTCTGGTTTTGTCTCCTGGGGAAAGAGGGTGGAGTCATGAGTGCCAGAGAAAAACTGGCCTGCCAAATTTATTAAAAACTGCTTTACTGTGTTGAGGCATTGCTATTTTTGTGAGGGTGGATGACAAGAGGAAGGCTGTATATCTTTAAGCCAAAGTGTAAGTTCAAGTTTCTTCTTTTTAACGCTAAGAAACAATATACACCTTGACTTCTGCAACAAAGATCTATGGCAGAATCATTGAATGCCTGGTTAAGTAATACCCAGAAGGTAGTTCTGTGCATTCCACTTGCCAGAAATAATGCACAGTAAAATGAACACACAGGAAAGTCAATAGGCTATTGTAAGACTCCAAGGGGCCTGTTGCACTGACAGTGTTCAAGTTGTAACTAACAATCTATAGTGTCATATATGTGAGCACAAATGATACTGCAACATTTGATGCACTAGAACTTTGATCTATTGTGACTTATAATCTATTTTAATCAGGATGGTTCAGCCTGTGGGAGAATAGTTGAAACAACAGGGCATTGCACAGATGGCCTTTAAATATAATTTTTAAAATGGATATGCAGTATATCAACCTATATTAATTTCTGGCATCAAACTCTAACATGCTTTAAATGGCCTGAATATTTTGAAGTTGCTTATGATTCAGCCAGAGTTTTCCAAATAACCTGGAAAAATGATTGCCGTAATGCTGATGTCTCTGTTTGTACTAACCAAGTTTGAACCAGAAAGCGTGCAGGAGGAAAATGGATACAATAATAAATTTAAGATCTTTTAAAAATGCAGCACTTGTTTGAGCAAAAATGATTGCCATGGGTTCAGACATACATAGCTGTATACAAGGGGGGCGGAGTGAGGGAGGGGGTAGGAGAGAGAGAGAGAACAGCTACATAGACCAGGGGTACAGCCCATAATATTGTGGACCATGCCAACATAAATATTGTGGACCATGCCATCCACTGTTGATTCTAGCAGCTCAGCAGGTGCTTCTAGACTCCTTGCTCCTGATAGGCTGCAGCTCCAAGTGAGGCCATCCCAGTGGTCATGACATTTGGGCACCAATAAGTGGCACTGCAAGAGATGGGTTAAGTCTCAGGCAAGCTGCTGAGAAGCAAAGATGCCTGGAATGGTGGTCAAGGAAACCCTTCCAATTACCAACTTCTCCAAAGAGTTTCAGTTCTTGTGAGAGCTTGGGAACCTCAATGGAATATGTGTAGCTTGTTACATTTTGTTTTAAAAGGGCTGGGGGAGGAGGGAAGATTGTCAATAGCTTGGTGAAAAAATGTTCAGTCCCTTTGACAGGGGCTTAATGGGATTAATCTGTTAAGGATATGTTGGCGAGCCAGGGTCCTATAGAAAAACATGTCTCTCATTACAACACATCAGGTGGAAGCAGAAGAGGACGGTAGTGGCTGTAGTGGGATGGAATGGAAGCATAGACAGAGAAGGCCCACAAGTGCCCACAGTGTTCCTCCCCCCATACACACTTCAGGCTTCTTTCCTGCACTGTGACAACAAAGAAAGTATGCTTAAGTGTTGATAGATCCCTGGCATCCCAGACCTGGAGACACATGGGGCAGGATCTGATGACTCTATATACTTTCTCAATATGGCCCAGTTAGTCCCAATTAAGGTTGATTCTAGTCCATGTGACTATTTGAATTGTGAACCCCTAAATGTACATTCATTTGTACTTACAAGAAAGGGGAGGTCAGCAACCGACTTGTCAAGCTGTCTAAATGCATGTTATACACAAACATGCATAACAAACAAATGGCCACTTTTCCTTCTCCTTTCTTTTCCCCTCCATGTTGCTACTTTTCCTTTAAAAAGTTGAATCGGTATATGCACAATATGTAGTTTTCCACTTAAAAGATTCTACCTAAGTTGTGATTCTAGAATGGTAAATGAGGTACATTTGACCTACTGCTTTGAGAAGGCGAAAGAATTAGAAGGATGAACTCCAGAGGAAACAGGATGGGTGCTTGAAGAAAGAAACAGAAGGGCTCATTCTAGCTGCACAAGAGCAGGCACTCAAAACGAACAGTATGACAGCCAAGGTTCAGAAGACCAGCGATGACAAAAAAAAATGTTGATTTTGTGAGACAAAGTAGGAAACAGGCAGCCATAAGGTCAGTGCCTGCAGTAAAAATGTTCAAACTGACTATAAAGAACATCATGATAGAGTTGCAGCTATGTTGCCCTAGAATATTTGCAAGAAGTATGCCCTAGAATATTATGGCAAGAAGTCAGCCAGAAATTAATGGGAGTACAAACCAGACAATAAGGGAAATAATGAATCATAAATTCTTTGGACTTCCAATTGCAAACAGATAAACACCTGGAGCATAACACCCCTGATATCACAATTGTAGAAAAAATGAGACCATTGACACTGCAATCACAGGAGACAGCAGAACAGAAAAGAAAGGAGAAAACCACAAAATACCAAGTCCTACTTATAGAGGTAAGCACCTCTGAGAGAAGAAAGTTATCATTGTACCAGTTGTCAATGGAGCCCTTGGACCAGTGCCTAGAAGTCTCAAAAAACACCTGGACATTCTGGGCATTGAGCAAAGAACACAAGCTCAGCTCCAAAAGACAAACCATTTTGGCAGTAGTGAAATTCCTCACATTGACGTTTTTAAAACTGCGCATTATATGAAATTTTCCACAGTAGATTTTTCCTCACTAAGCACAAACCCAAAATTTTCTCCATCTTACCCTGCATTTTCGGAACCTGCTGAAACTGGGGATTCCAAAAACAAGGGGTAAGAAGGAGAAAACTTTGGTTTTGCACCTGGTGATGAAAAATCTACTGCAGAAAACTTTACATATAATGCACAATTTTAAAAATCTCAGTGTGGGGAATTTCACTACTGTGGAAATGGTCACAGTGTTGCTTGGAACAGCAAGAATCCTGTGAAGATACATTGGCAATTCCCAAGAACTTGGCTAGATCTTGAATTTCAGAACACCATCTACCAGACAAATATTTGACTAAGACAATTCGTAATGATGATGATAACAACAACAATAATGATGATGATGAAATAATAATGATAATGATAATGATAATAATAAATCCTGCTAAGATGCATCCGTAATTCCCAAGTACCTGGTTAGATCTCGAATCGCAAAACACCATCTACCAGTCAGACATCTGACTATGACAAAGCTTAATAATAATAAGAATACAAAAATGGCTGTTTAAACTGATAATCCTAAATGTGTTTAAGATGTGAGTCAACACTGATTATTAAGACAGTTAAATAGTATATTGTTGCCTCAAGTTAAAAGTAGTATGTTAAGTATTCACTTCAAAATTCTGCCATCTAGTACTTTGTTGAAAAGACCTGAGTGCAGCCCAACTTTGGAAATTCCACAAGGTGTTAGCTGAAATAGCTTCTTAATTATTTAGTTTTTACAGAATAAGGTGATGGACAAGAGGAAAACAACAGACTTTTAAAATTATATTAACACCCACTATTTTTTAAAAAAAGTATTGGTTCAGTTATCTAAATCTCCTGTGGGCACTTCACCTCAAGTCTGATGCAGAAATATACTGGAAAGGAACAACTAGCTGATTGGGCTCTATGCCAATCGTTGCTGTAACTGCATGGTATCATAAAACACCTTGGCCTCTTCCGCTAGTTACAGTGATACTGTATTACAGAAAAATAACTTTTTTCCAGATAATTCACGTTTTTTAATCATTACTTTCTTTTAGCTTTACTGTATATGCTGTTCATGTCATATTAAAGAAAAATGTCTTGGCAAAGAATATTTTAAGGCAATTACTAGTGTCTAATAGAAAAACAGGTACACTGTACTTTAAGTTTTGGTTTCACACAGTGCACTTGTCAGATTTCATGGCAGTTTAGGGGGGAGCTGATAAAGTCTGCAGCCTAAGGAAGGAACTCAAGTTGTGGGCAGATCGGAAGGAAGGAGCCATAGCTCAGTAGGAGAGCACATGCTTTGTGTGCTGAAGGCTTAGGGCTGCCTGCTCTGAGTTGGAAAATACCTGGAGATTTGGGGGGTAGAAACAAAGACACAAGGAGGGGAGGAAAAACTTAACCCAATAAAATTGAATCAAGAATTGAAAAAGAAAGAAACCTAGTAGAGGGCCAATAGTTAAAACTTCATATATACTTGCTATAAGTTAAAAAGGACATGTATTTATTTTGAGAAATCAGGCCTTCTTCAGAGGTCAAACAATTTGAGGTACAAATAGGCACATGTTACAAAGAACTGGCAAGGCATATGTCAATACTGGACCAAAAAAGGAATGTTCCAAAGAGAGATTAATAGACACAAGACAGGAATGTTTATGAGGCTTGTTAGGACAATTTGGCTCTGATTAATTTGAGTATATTGTTATTTTCTGAACCAGAACTGGAAGATACACAATTGTAACATCTTTTACCACCTATGCATATGCACTGGATGCCTGACTTATTCCTACTGGCCCTCTACTAGATTTCTTTCTTTCTATTTGTACCTCAGATTGGTTGACCTTTGAAGAAGGCCTTATTGGGCTGAAACGCACTAGGTCACAATTATTGGTCTTTGTGTGTATGTCATTTGTATTTTATAATGAGGCTTTCATAGGGCCCTTATATATCTAACTTTTCTCAAAATAAATGCATGTATTTTTACTTATAACAAGTATATATGAGGTTTTAACTATTGGCCCTCTACTAGATTTTGGGGGTGGAACCTGAGGAGATTGGGATTTGGGGAGGGGAGGGACTTCAGTGGGTTATAATGCCATAGAGTCCACCTTTCAAAGTGGCCATTTTCTCCAAGTGAGCTGACCTGTCACCTAGAGATCAGTTGTAATAGCAGGAGATCTCCAGCCACCAGCTGGAGTCTGGCAACCTATGAAGGTTCCAAATTCAATCCTTGGTGTCTCCAGTTAAGAGTATAACTAACAACTGCTAAAAAATACCTTCATCTGCCTCAGCCCTACAGTTTTCCAGTTTAGTGGTGGTATAGGGTTCGCATTCCCCCACTGGGGGTGGGAGTTTGCCTGCTTTTTGGCCCTCGACCTGCCAGCTCGGAGACCCAAGATCTGCCTAATTCTAGCAACAGCATGAGAATGTCTTGTCATACGGCTGTCTCTAATAATTGAGAATGTTTTCCTACCATGAAAATAATCCATAAAAGCCTCTATTCTCCTAGAGGGTTCATGCATCAGTCTTGTTTGTGGTCCTCTTGAATACTGCATAAAGAAGGTATCCGTAATTCCAGAAGGATAGCCATGTTAGTCTGCTTCAGGGTTGCCACTAGCCTGGAGAAAAAAATGTCCTGAACCTTTAATAGAGGCTTAATAGGGTATTATTTGGTAGATGGTATTAGTTACCTGTATGCCATGAAAAACTTCAGTGGCCCATTTCCACACATTAAGGCTTTTTCCCTCTCCTTCAGGCCACTGGCAACCTTTGTCTGTTGCAGAAAAAATGAACAGGAATCTTGTGGCAGGCTAAAGACGTCTTGGGAACACAAATGATTAGTGTGTTCTATACATACTAGCATTTCCATTATATTTAATATTGTGTCTGTTAACAGCACAATCCTACTTGTCTATTCTGTTCAGAATGGCTTACTGTCAGGTAAGTATGCATATGGTTGCATTGCAAGTTTCCTTTCCAGTCATAATTACACAACTTATCAACGTTTTATAAGTATCAGCCTCCTGAACTGTTGCTGAATTTTTTCAGTACTTGCGGTTGATGGAATGTCTACAATCCCATTATGTGGATGATCCATTCAGAGGAATAATTTTACATACAGATACTCGCTGTGGGATTCAATGCTTTTGTCAAATTCTTAAAGCTCCATTAAAAAGCAATAGTTTAAAATATTATTATATGGAACTGAGTGTGGGGAAGCTAATTCACGTGTAAACAGCACAGGATTTGGCATAGATCAGAATCATAAACAGTCGCTATTCAGTTCATGGGTTATCACACATCCTCATTATTAGGCAGTTACAGAACTTAGCAACCGCTTCAATGACCACTATATTTTGTGAAGCCAGTAAACGGTACATCCTTCTGTCATCAGGTTGTTTAGCATTCTTCTTAAGAATGGTTTCTAAATAGACTGCCCAGATATCATCATACAAACTACAATAGAGGAATATGTGTTCGATTGTTTCAATCTCATCTGAATCACAACTACAAATCTTAGCAGAGTAGGGGATTTTCTTAAATCTCCCTGCTAAAACAGCAAAGGGGAGCATGTTACAGCGGGCCAACATGAATGCTCTACACAGCTGTGGGGAGGTCAAACCCAATAAGTATTGTGCTGGGGTGTTAATCAGAAAACGTGCCCATCTTAAAGGGGAACACCTACCAGAAGCCAAGGCTCTAAGCTCTTGCATCTCAATATCAACTAATCTCTGTTTAAGCAGAGCAAAGATATATATTTCAGAAAAGGACATCAAATCATTCAGGCATAAGCCTATTGAGGCGATTTTCCTTTCTATAGCAGTGAACCACTAAGAACAATGAGATTCTTTCAGCAGATATGTACTAAGGCTATTGGGGCAGCTCCTAAAATGCAAACGTAGCCAAAATCTGAAAGAGATTATCCAAGCCCTTGTTTCCAAACATATCAAATTGGATTCCAAACACATGGCAGCACAGGATACACATGAAGGCAACCCTAATATTTTCCTCACGAAATTGGATTGAAGTTGTTCTACCATTTTGTTAAAGGCAGTAATCCAAATGGGTACCCCATAAAGAAGCTTTGCACCAATTTTATACTCAAACACTTTTAGGTCCACAGGAACATATTGGTTACCCTTGGTAAAAAAGAAACGAGTTATTGCCAGCATGCAGCTATTTGCAGATTTAATTACTTCTGATCTGTGGGCTACCCACCTTGCACTATGGTGGAAGTTAATTCCCAAATATTTAAAACACTTCACCTGTTCAATGGTTTTACCCCTGAGATGCCATTTGATAGGTTTCCAGGAATTTCCAAACACCATTATTTTAGTTTTGTCAAAATTCACGGATAACCCATTCAGCTCGCAATATTCTACAAAATGTGCTAACAGCCTTTTTATCCCTACTTCAGATCTAGAAAGAATTACAGCATGATCTGCATACAATAGCAGGGGCACCGGATGGGAACTCAAAATTGGGCTGTGTCCAGCAATCCCCTCTAGCCCTGTGGCCAGATCATTTAAAAAAAGATTGAAAAGGAGGGGAGCCAATACACAGCCCAGCACAGGATTTAACAAATGTCATATCTGTGCATAGGGACCAATGTACCTAGTTCCCATAAAACTGCTTGGATGAAAACAATTCTCATGTCAATATTTATGCTAAAAATTGGGATATTGCTCTTCAGCTGTTGTGACTGAACTACTCTCTGATTTTTGGCTCACTAGTACCATAATCCAGTTGTAACTGGATTCCCTTTGAATTGGTATACTTAAACCGGTATAATACTTTCAGTACTAAAGATAGATAACTTAATAACTCCCCAGAGTTACCTAGTTACATGTTAAGTACCCTAAAGAACTCAAATGATATTGCATGCTAGTTCCCCCCCCCGAAAATCTTTGGTAATACTGCAGAAGATAAGGGGAGGGAGAGAGATGTTGATAGCATCAATATTTTCATATCAGCAATATTATAGCTACTAACAGCTCAATAATTGACATATTGCTTCAATAATGTGATCTTATCAATATTTTTTTGAGTAAGTCCCATTGAATAGACCCTCTCCCTTTTAGTAGAGTCTTAATAGGACATTATTTACTCTATGCCATGAAAATCTTCAGCTGCTCATTTCTGCACATGTCATTTTTTCTCCAGTTCTGTTGGTAACTGTTGTGTACTGGGTTTGGTGTGTAATGAAGACAGATGCTCAGTGATTACCAGCTCATAGTTTACTGCACACAACACACTAAATGGCCAAGATGGCCAACTATATACAGTCCCTGGGTGACACCCATAGGTCCCATTAGAGGGTTTGAACTTCCCACCACAGTTCCTATAGGTGCTGACTAGGAGTCTCAGGATCCTAGTCCCTATTGTCCTTTGGAGCCAAGCTCTGGTTGCATACCACTGGCATCTAGTGGTGGTCAGCGGACATAATACCCCTCCCCCCATAGTTCGAGTCCAGCCTAGGTGACATAGTCCTTGAGATAGGTTGGAGGTTGGCACTCCCTCATGGACTGTCTTGGAGTGGAAACCAGGGCATCAGGAGCCCTGGTGGCTGGCGTCACCTGGACACTTGGCTGTGGTTCTGGAGGGGCCTCTTCTGGTGCCAAGACAGAGGTAGGCATTCTATTTTCCTGTTGGGTCACGGGGGCAGGAGCCTGCTCTGGGAATTCTCCATTGGCAGTGGTGTGGTCGGGACTGTCTGGCAGGTCCATGAAACCCAGAGCCAGGGTGTCCTCCGACATCGGGAGCAGGCGCCATCTTAGCTGATCCACATGCCTCTGCAGGACCTGGACATCATCTGTGGAGACCTCATAGGACATGGGACCTGTTGGCTGGATGATGCGGCAAGCTAGCCATGTGGAACCCTGCCATAGTTCCAGATGTACATGGGGTCCCCATGAGCCTACTCTGTTCTGACAGGTTGTATGACTCCAGGGTGAAGTCTGTCCAATAGAATCGTGGGTCTCTGGCCCATCAGGAATTCCACCAGGCAGCGGCCAGTGCCCAGGTTTGGAGTTGTCTGTTGCACCAACAAGAAGTGGGCCAGGCAGAACTCCCAGTCGCTCTCCATTAGGCAGCTGAGGGCTTCCTTGGCAAAATGCACCATCTGTTCTGCCTGGCCATTGGTGGCGGGGTGGAATGGAGCAGACCTCATGTGGCAGATCAGGTTGCTGTGCAGGAACTCCAGCATTGCCATACCATGATATGTGAGCAGCCAAGAATGGGTCACTTCGAGTAGCCCCAAATAATTCCCACTATTGAGAGACCCACATTTTTCCACTTTTCCTCAAAATGCCAATCCTCATTCAGCCAGTGTGCAAATGACTGCTACAACCTGCCGAAGCACATTCTCCCAGTAATTATACTCCTCTTCAATTTGTTTTTCCAAGGGCTGTGTCAAGCCCAAGTCTTGTTTCCGAGTTAAATATGTCAACATGGCATCTTGGTGAGTTGTACTTTTTTCATGGTTGTCCATTACAGCAGTGTTTCACCAGTCACTGAATCCCTCATTTCTAGCAAAATGCGTTGACTCTTTGGCCGCAAATAGTTTACAAACAAAATAGTAAACTGATCCTTTTGAAAGAGAGTACAACAGCTGTTCTCTCTTGTAGTGTTCACCATTGGCTTTTATTCCAAAAAATATCTTCTGTGGATTCCCACTGGTGAAATTGCAACACGATTTGTCAAATGGCCCATTGTGGTGGTGACATTCATAAAATTCATCACACAACCCTGGGTCCTTAGCTTTGTTCATTTCATCCTTGGTCAGTTCTCAAAACTCCTTGGACAGTTCAAAAGTATTTACACATCTTGTCGTGGAAGTAGCTCCAGGTTGTGGCACTTCATCATTTGCAATGCCATCATGAAAATCTGGCCTTGCACCAACACTGCCTGTTTCTGATGGACATAGATTTGTTTCACTTCCTGTCTCTGAAGACTGATGCTGGTTTTGATCTGGATCATCTTTCTCTGCAGTTTGCAAGAAGAAATCTGTCAGCTTTCCTGTCTTGGCTACAAAAGACAGATTCTTTTGCTCATTCTCTTTTGCACGTTTTCTCTTTTGCGCACCACTCAACTGAACATGCTTCATTTTTGATGTTTACATGGGGCTGAAATTAAAAGGGCAGAGAGGGTAGCTTTCTGGAGGTCTTGTGGGGGATACGGGTCTTTTATACACTGTTGGTGGTACTGCCCTGTTGTGAAAAAATTCTGGATAAAAGTTTCAAAAGCTATTAGAAAATTACTGGCCATTACATCCCTTTGGAACGACCAAACTATTCCTAGAATTAGCAGAGATCTCATTTCAGTCTTCATGTTAGCAGCGAAAATGATCATAGCCAATACGTGGAAAAGTACAAATAATATGACTCTCACAATGGTATAACAAACTTTGGGAGCTTTACTCAATGGATAAGCTATCAGATAAGGTCTCTACCTTTTCTGATGCATCTGGACATAGCAATTTTCAGCTAAAATGGTTTCCATTTTTAGAATATGTTTTTAACAAGGATTCATCTAAAACTGTTCAGGTTCCAAAGAAATATTGTGATATTATTCATATGATATAATATTCATGAGTTCAATTTGGGATGTAAATGATATATATGATAGTTTCCATTATTGTTGCATTTTTGCAGGTTTTTTGAGGTTTTGTAGTTGTTATGTTGATATAAAATGAAAATTGAAATAAAAAATTATTTTTTAAAAAAGGGCAGAGAGGGTCATTGAAATGACTGTCATGACAACTGAATTTGGCTCCCTCATTTTACTTTTAAACACATGCATTTTACTTTTAAACATAGCCTATGACACTGCACCTCGCCAACAAAAAAATAGAAGATAACTCTAGGTGCACCATGATCAATTTGCACTAATTTTATCAATTTTTTTTAAAAAAATCTTCATTCATTTTTTTTCTTTTCACCCTTTTCCCAACTTTCTGGTGCCCCCTTTGGCCCTGGTGCCCTAAGCACATGCTTAGTCTGCTTAATGGTTAATCTGCCACTGATCCCAGTACAGACTTTGCCTTTTTCACTGCTCCAGCATTGTGGGTTGACAATTTCACTGAGCTATCCACCAAAACCCCAAGATCTTTTCCCTTCTCAGTCTCAGCAAGTTCAGCCCCATTAGCCTATATTTGAAACTGGGAATTTTCCCCCAAAGTGCATTACATTACATTTACTAACATTGAACTTCATTTGCTACACTGTTGCCCACTTACCCAGTTGCCAATACTAGTTGCTAGAAGGACAAACAGAGTATGAGAACTATTGTTAGCATATCACGCTTGCAGGCCCCAAAGGGGCATTTGTCTGACCACTGTTGGAAATAGGATGCTGGATTACATAGAAACTTTATATGATCCAACAGGGCACTCCTTTGCTCTGCCCCCCCCCCCATTTCATACCACCTATAAATTTCTTTTCTCATAAATAAAGGAAGTATCTAACTTCTGTCTCATGAAGATAGCCTTTATAATGTAAACGAAGTCCACTCATCTTGTGCAGTCGCCATCCTATCACTAAAACAATAGCTTCAAGAGAAATCAGCTTCCCCCATTAATCATAACAGGCTGTCATCAATGAGGCAAAAATATAATTAAGTGCCAACTACGTTAATTACTTCACTATCTACTATCAGACATCCAGCTTGCTTGTACTTCCATCTTGGGTGGATGTTCTTGAAAGACACAAAAATTATAACATATTGCCTATTAGCATGTGGCTTTGCAATTACTGTTTTTTAAATTGTCCTCGAAAGAGTGGTGAGCAGGTTGCTGTACAATCTGTTTATTATAAGATCTCAATAGCTTTCTATTATAGATTTTTTTAAAAAAAAAAATGTCCTGCCCTTATTCCTAGCAGCATTACTTACCTTTATTTATTTACTAACTTAGAACATTTATATCTCAGCTTTCTGCCTAATCAGGGCCACAAGGTGATTAACAAAACAGTATAATAAAAATACACCAAAAGTTTTTATTTATTTCCATACACTTGAATTTTGCCTTTGTTTGGAGCCTGTTGCTTCCAGGTGCTAACTCAGAACTGGGGTGGGGGGGAAGTGATCTGTATTTTAAATTCTTAAATGTTCACTGCATAGCCTGGTCAACAGCTTACCTGCTGTGACAGACTCCAGGCTTGAGATCAGCCTGCAAGAAAAGACACCTGCAGTCACGTGACTAGCAATGGTGATGTAATTCTGATGCAGAACATGGGGGGGGGTGTCTAATAAAAAAATAAAAACAAACAAACTCTTGACAGTTGGACTTTGGCAGCTGAGACTGTCAGTTGATGTGTAGTCAGTTGGTATTGTGCCAGGGGACTGATAAGTCTTGTTGAACATCTCTGAGTCTGAGGAGCAAATGAGCCTTCTCTACAGATTCCAATATTAAGGGAATCTGAGAAAAGCCAAACGTGAAAATCATAGTGAAAACGAAGGATTCTTAAAAAGGAAAATAAGCTCCTGGTGGTTAAATAAGAGATACACATTTCTCTCACACAGAAATTATACCCTGCTGGAGAAAGGGTTTGGTTTAGTGGATTTAGTGCACGCCAGGAGTGTTTATCGGACTAGTGGGTGTCCAAAATCAAAACCAAGGCACAGCAGAGGTATTTCTCTGTGAAGGTGGAGAGTACCTGAGAAATCCACACCAAAACTGGCCGTCTAGAACAGCACAAGGGTTGAGTTTAGAGAGAAAGTGTTGTGTATTGTGACATCTAAAGGGAACGATTACAAAGGAACTAACCTCAATCTGAAATATACCATTTGCAACTACATATCCACAGCATCAGCTTTTCTCCTTGTACATATGTTCCCTGCCTGTCTTTGTAAATAAAATCGTCAATTGGTTTTATTGTTCCCAGTCCCGTGTGCCTCAGTGTCTGACAAAGTGAAACATCTGACAAAGTTAAACCACAAGATTCATCACAGAAAAAGGGCAGTGAAAAGAAAACTTCTTCAGCCTGTGAAAGGTTAAAGGAACAAAACCCCTCATACCCTAAAATAAGGGGGTTAGTCACACTTGCCATATGTTTCTAGGCTTGCCATATTGCTTAGTGGACTGGACTCATCTCAGATGTCTGAGCTTTCATTTAAAAAAAAGCAGGTATCTAGCCTTTCTGCATCCAAAAATAAAAAGCAAAATGAGCTTTCTGCAGTCAAAACTGGCTGGTTACTCATCCTCATAAAGGAGGATAAGAGAAGTCAAGATTGGCTATAATGGGAATCAAGGAACAATGCTTTGCTTTCTTATTGCAGCAAGCTGCTTCTTCTGAGCTCACCTTAGTGAAGGTTCACACGACTCTAATTTCTAAAAGTAAGTAATTTTAAGG
This sequence comes from Gekko gecko, assembly GCA_029375565.1. Classification (NCBI taxonomy): domain Eukaryota; kingdom Metazoa; phylum Chordata; class Lepidosauria; order Squamata; family Gekkonidae; genus Gekko; species Gekko gecko. The sequence continues at coordinate 58,726,924 of JAPDNY010000011.1, read as the reverse complement.
AAAGAAAATATTTCATACCATCACGTGAATTTCCAGAGTATTTTTTTAAAAAAGGTAATGTAATAAACAATGACAGTACAATCACTAAAACGCTTTCCTGGGAGAAGCCCCACTGAGTAGACTTCAGCCATATCCCGAGAAGATCTTTTTAGAATTGCAATGTGAGTTTCTGTCTTTAAATATATAAAGAGGCAGTGTTTATAGGTTCTATATGTAAAGCTGAGACCAGGGCCATTTGCACAAGGGCTGTTTGCCCCAGGTTTGATGCTGTTGGAAGGTGCATTCTCTCCCCCACCCCCACCCCCGCTTCCCCATAGCATTGTGGTACATTCATGACCTTTCTTTTCTTCAACCCTTCCCAAGCCTGCTTTGCTGGGAAGTTTTGGGAATCCAATTGCAAAGTGCACTGAAAGTGGATTGAGGGTGGAAGGAGGGTATATAACAGTGGAAGTCTATGGAAATCAATAGAAGGCAAGTATGCACAGAACAGCAGCCCAAATCTTCAGCTGGCCCGAGGACTTCCCATGCATTTTAGTATTTAAATGCCAGGGTTCAAAACTTGGGAGAAAAGCAAACCAGAACTTCCTACAAGGTAACTACATGCACATTTATTAAATAGATACAGAGATATGTATTGCCAGAGAAACAGAATTAGAAACCACAGGATACAGGGCTGTTGTGTATTGAAAGGTGAATCAAGCCTATTCTTTCCTGTGTTAAGCTTGATTCTGGAATGTGGATTCTAAGCTGTCGCATTCGTATTGGTCGGTTTCTGCGAAACCAGTGTAAATAGCCAATCACTGTGTGATAATGTTGCAAAGCGGGAACAGTTGTGATTGGACCTTAACTCTGCACTGCCATTGGTCCGTTAACTATTTCTGGGTGTGGCTTTGACAGCCGGGAGAGTTTAAAAAGGAGCTGTGCTCCACTGTCTGTGTGTGTGTTCCTGAGTTGGAGTTTGCTGTTGAATAAAGCTGAATCACTTGTTGAGCTTACTTCGTTGTTGAGTCTCATACTTAACAATTGGCGACGAGGATGGGATGCTAGAGCGGGTAGGCAGTCCCGCTGAACCGAGATCGCAACGGCAGACGAGGACACACATCCGGCCGAGCCGGCTGAGGCTCCACGAGTAGAAGTGGCAGCACCGACAGCCCCGATGGCCGTCAACCCGGCGTTCGAAGCGTTCGACCCGGCGATGGAGGACTGGGACTCTTACCTGGCACGGTTCGAGTTCCACCTCCAGGCGAATCAGATAACAGATGAGGCGAGAAAGAAGGCGACGCTCCTGAGCTCGTGCGGCAAGGCCGCCTTCGACATCGCCCGGTCCCTGGTCGCTCCGACTGAGCTGAGTGCAGCAACGTGGGCTGAGATCACGGCCAAGCTCAAAGGCCATTTCTCGCCACAACCGTCTCGGATCGCGTGCCGGCACGCCTTTACAAGCGGTGCCAAGGGCCTTCCGAGTCCATCGCTGAATTCGTCACTGCCTTGCGGAAGGCGGCAAGGCCATGTGAGTTCACAGATCTGGAAGATGCCCTCCTCGACCGTTTGGTGTGCGGCCTTCGAGACGAGCGCCTTCAACAGCGTCTTTTGCCCGCACCCAACTGACGTATGCGGTTGCCTACGCCGAGGCTATCGCAGCAGAGGCCGCGGACAAGTCGACGCGAGAGGTTCGACAGCGGCAGACCCAGGTCAGCAAGGAGCCTGCAGTTCACCGGCAGTCCGCCTGCGAGTCTGACAGCGACGCCAACGGCGTGTGCCGAACTCGGGAGACACGCCCACCGCGGACCAGACCGAGAACTTCGACGACCCGTCCCTGCGCAGGCTGCGGCGGTAACCACGACAGAGACCTCTGTCGGGCTAGAGAGCTCATCTGCCACTCCTGCGGGAAGCGAGGTCATCTGGCTCGAGTTTGCCGGGCTGCGAGGAAATCGCCACCGTCTTCGCGACGAGCAGACCCCAAGGTTCGGCCTCCAGATGACAGCAGAACGTCCGATTGCCACCAGACTGACACCTGCCCTTCGACCGTCCTGGCGACCGGTGACAAGGCCACTCGGAAAATTCACGTCACGCTTTGGCTGGATGGCGTTCCGTGTACGATGGAGGTGGACTCCGGCTCATCCGTCACCGTCATCTCCACCGAAACATGGCAGCGCTTATTTCCAAGGAGGAGCCGACGTCGCCTGTCTCCAGTAACAACGCGTCTCACCGATTTCCAGGGACGACGCATTCCGTTGGCGGGACAAGCTACCTTCCAGGTGGAGTTCAAGGAGCGGAAGGCTGAACTGTCCCTCCTGGTTGCAGAGGGTGAGAGGGTCAGTTTGTTGGGCCTTGATTGGTTCAAGGCTCTAGGTATTGCCATCTCTGGCATTAATAGCATTTGCGACAATAAAAGGGAGTCTTTGTATCAAGAGTTCCCTGAAGTCTTTGGGGAAGGGCTTGGGTTGTATACTGGGCCCCGGTTTCTTTTGATTTAGACCCTTCAGTGCGTCCCATACGGCTGAAGTACAGGAAGGTACCCCTCGCTCTTAAAGCGAAGATCGAGGCAGAGCTGGACAAGCTAGTTGATCAGGGTATCCTCGAACCGGTGCCCTATGGTCGGTGGGAGACTCCCATAGTAACGCCCGTAAAGGCAGACGGGTCGATACGCATATGCGCTGATTATAAGTGCACCGTGAACAAAGCGCTCCAGCAGCACTCCTACCCAGTGCCGGTCATCAGCCATGTGTTGGCTTCACTGGGAGGAGGAAAGGTTTTCGCTAAACTTGACTTAGCCCAAGCTCTATCAGCAGTTGCCTGTAGACGATGCAACTGCTGACGCCCAGACCATAGTGACCCACAAGGGGGCATTTCGGGTCAGAAGACTACAATTTGGGGTTAACGTAGCTCCGGGCATTTTCCAGGGCTTGATGGAGGGGCTCCTGCGTGGGCTACCTGGAGTCGTGCCCTATTTTGACGACGTTCTGGTGGCAGGCTCTGACGAGTGCGAACTCATGGCTCGGCTCAGAGCAGTACTTGGCCGGTTTAAAGAAGCCGGACTGAGGGTCAAACGCTCCAAATGTGTGGTTGGAGCAGACAGAGTGGAGTTCTTGGGATTCCTGATTGACGCGGACGGAGTCCATCCTACACCAGACAAGGTATCCGCCATCAAGAACGCGCCCCCGCCACGGTCAAAGAAGGATCTCCAGTCGTTCCTGGGGATCCTAAATTTCTATCATGCCTTCCTGCCCCACAAGGCATCAGTTGCAGAACCCCTGCATGCTCTGCTCCACAAGAACGCAAAGTGGGAGTGGGGAGAGCGGCAGGAACGAGCGTTCACGGGGGTGAAAGAACTCCTCTCGTCTAGTGCGGTGCTGACCCACTTTGACGAGAACAAACTCTTGGTACTTGCGGCTGACGCATCACCTTACGGGGTGGGCGCCGTTCTCAGCCACCTCATGCCGGATGGGTCAGAAGCACCGATCGCATTCTACTCGCGATCGCTTACTGCAGCGGAGAAGAACTATGCCCAGATCGACAAGGAGGGCCTCGCCTTAATCGCCGGAATTAAAAAATTCCATGACTTTGTTTATGGGCGGAGGTTCCTCCTTGTCACAGATCACAAACCGCTTCTGGGCATCTTCTCCCCGGACCGGCAGACGCCGAACATACTGTCCCCCAGGATGTTGAGGTGGGCAGTCTTCATGTCGGCGTATGACTTTGAACTTGAGCACCGCCCGGGGAAGGCTATCGGGCATGCCGACGCCCTGAGCCATTGCCCCGCACCACTGGACAACAAAGAACTCGAGCCGGAGTTGGACATTTTGGCGCTCGAAGAGATCCCGGAGGCACCAGTAACCGCCTCAGACATTGCCGCGGCGACGGCTAAGGACCCTGTGCTTGCCCGTGTCCTTAATTGGGCATGGAGGGGGTGGCCGGCAGGGAAAATGGCGCCTGAGTTCAAACCGTTCGTTTCGCGCCAGAACGAACTATCGGTGACGAAGGGCTGTTTGCTTTGGGGAGTCGGGTGGTGATTCCCGCCAAGCTGAGGGAGGATGTTTTGGAGGCGTTACATGTGGGCCACCCTGGCATGGTTCACATGAAAGCCCTCGCCAGAGGGTACGTGTGGTGGCCGAAGCTGGACAAGGACATTGAGGCCTGGGTAAGGCAGTGTATGGAGTGTCAACAGTCCTGTCCAGAACCACCACAGGCTCCCATTCAGCCCTGGGAGAAAACGAGGAGGCCCTGGTCACGCCTCCATATTGATTTTGCGGGACCATACCATGGGCAAATGTTTTTTATCTGTGTTGACAGCTACTCTAAATGGTTAGAGGTGGTACCCATGAGGTCAACAGGGTCCGGGGCAGTCATCAACACCCTCCGGAGGTTGTTTTCGACCCACGGGCTGCCGGACTGTTTGGTCTCGGACAACGGGCCACAGTTCGTGTCAGCGGAATTTGAAAAGTTCCTTAAAGACAACCTCATCCGCCATGTGACTTCTGCGCCGTTCCATCCGGCTTCCAACGGTCAGGCTGAACGGATGGTTCAGACGACGAAGGAGTCACTTGGGCGCCTGACGTGTGGGGACTGGAGCCAGAAGATTGCCTCTTTCCTCCTGAGGCAACACATCACCCCCTGTTCAACAACGGGGAGGAGCCCAGCTGAACTTTTAATGGGCCGTAAGTTGGCTACCCTACTGGACCGACTGCACCCTGACCTTGACAGGTCCAAGCAGCGGTCAGAGACCCCAGAGCAGGGAAGAGTGTTCTTGGTTGGGGACAAGGTGTTTGCCCGCAATTATGCGGAAGGTCACAGATGGCTACCAGCCGTGGTCACAAAGGTGGCAGGGTCCAGGTTGTATGTGGTCCGGCTTCCCAGCGGACGGGAGATACGCCGCCACATTGACCAGCTCAGAGAGCGCTGGGCAGACTCAAGCGCCGAGTCAGTGCCCGAGCCTGAGCTGGTCCCCGTCCAGGAAGGGCCTCCCGGCGAGGAGGTGAGTACTGCGGATCGGGATTCGGAGTCTGGGCAGCCCCCAACTCCAGTGCCTGAGACCCCTGTATTAGTGTCCCCTGACTCTCCTGCGAGAGAGGTCATCAGAGTCCCCGAAGAGTGTGCCGCTCCACCGCCATTGGAGCAGAGACCGCTGCGCCGGTCAAACCGAAGCCGAGGTGCCCCTCCCTACCTGAAAGATTATGTTTGGAAGGGAAATGCTCCATCTTAGGGGGAGGAATTTGTTGTGTATTGAAAGGTGAATCAAGCCTATTCTTTCCTATGTTAAGCTTGATTCTGGAATGTGGATTCTAAGCTGTTGCATTCGTATTGGTCGGTTTCTGCGAAACCAGTGTAAATAGCCAATCACTGTGTGATAATGTTGCAAAGCGGGAACAGTTGTGATTGGACCTTAACTCTGCACTGCCATTGGTCCATTAACTATTTCTGGGTGTGGCTTTGACAGCCGGGAGAGTTTAAAAAGGAGCTGTGCTCCACTGTCTGTGTGTGTGTTCCTGAGTTGGAGTTTGCTGTTGAATAAAGCTGAATCACTTGTTGAGCTTACTTCGTTGTTGAGTCTCATACTTAACAGGGCCTTGCTCCATCATTCCTTCTCCCAGATGAGCTTTGTACATAAGAGCCTGAACAAAAACAGTCCATCATTACAGGAGGAGAGTTTAAGTAGTGTTGCCGACTCCAGGTTTGGAAATTCCTGAAAATTTGGGGATGGAGCCTGAGAAAGGCAGAGTTTGGACAGGGGAGGGAACTCAGCAGGGTATAGTGTCAAAGGGTCTACTCTCCAAAGCAGCCATTTTCTCCAGGGGACTGATCTCTGTAGCCTGGAAATGTTGTAATTTGGGATGATCCCCAGGCCTCACCTGGAATTTAGCAACTCTACCCAATTGTTGCTTCCTGCATTGAGCTTTTAGGTTTGAGGTGATTGAAGACTATTTTAAAGCATAACAGTATGCATGTGTTTCTTTTGTAAGTTAGATCTCCCCTTCTCCCCCTCCCCTTTTGCAATTTGCTTTCTGTAATATCACAGATTTATCCAGAGTTTACAGTGCAATCATTGCTCCTTGCTATTGTGGAATGATTTATTTCACTAGCTTTAGCTTTTATTCCAAAAGGCAGAATGCCAAATCATTACAGTATATCTGGTGTTCTATTGTTAAAATATATGATCTAGCATTACGATACTATGCAGAGATTCAAAGAGCTAGAGAAAAGAATTGTGGTAAATCAAAACCTCATAAATACTTTATAAAGTTCTTTTTAATCTCTACCCTGATGTGAAACAAAAAAGTAGTAGCTTATTTGCCATTATAATGGCAGGGTCTTGAGACCCTATCCTCCCACCTTTGTTTTATAACCAAATATGTGCATTTATCCTTTGGAGAGGCTAAAAAAACACAGCACTTGCTTGTTGTCATATTATATTTCCTGAACAACTGCATTCTTAATATTTTACTTCATTGTTAACCTTTCCTATCCCATAGTCTTTATGTCATGTAGCAAGAATTGTACAGTACTAAAATATAAGCCACTCTAAATACAAACATAAAAAAATACACTGGTAAAATATGCCCACACCTCTGAAATCCTGCTTAAGTTTGTTTGGGTTTTTTTTTTTGAAGCCTTGCAATGCTCATGGAAAATGCTTAGGCTATAACTACGGCTAATCTTCAAAGGACAGAGGTTTGGAGCCAGAGAGAAGCTGTTTTGAGCACCTGCATCCAGTTTTGTAAAGTAAATGTCCATGCTGAGAAACAGTGGGTGATATAATCTTCCCAGCACTGTTCCACTTCAGAATACAGGTGGGTGCTTGAATGTTTGAGCATAAAAATTCCCTACAGGAAATTGGCATGCTGATAACATGACAAAGCTAGAATATTTTCAAGAAGTGATAAGTATTTTCATCCTTTATACTTATACTACACTATGCAAATATTTATATTCCTAATTGTAATCAGAGCTAACCCCGAGGGTTTTGTATGTATTGTTTCTGTGTACTGTCTTTTTTCTTTTATATGTAGAAAGCACCATGAAGAGAGCACCATCACCATCTGCTGTGGAATGTACAATCCTGAGCTAACATAGGAGAGATGTAATCCTGGGCTGAAGAGAAAATATCTATTAATTTAGCATGAAATATTTAAAACAGAAGAAAAATCTATAATGATTCACATGGATGATAGATTCTGTACAGATTTATCCAGACAGAGTTGTAATTAGTACCAATTTATGTGGGTGGCAGAATTTTTTAGCCCTGTCATGCTCAAGATTTGTAACTTGTAACCTGATAAAAAGTAAATGAGAGCAAAAAAGTGTAAAATGAAGGCATGCCACTCGACTGGATATGTCACTGAATCCAAATCAGGTCACAAGACTAACTTTGCTCATTCTGTTCCACCACTCAACTTTGATCAATAAAACCCAAAGTAAAAGACAAATTATCTGGAAGACTCTCAGGCTACAGGTTTAACAAGTCTCCAAGATAAGGGAAGTATAATCAATGAGGATACCAGTTTATATGCCCTCATCATGGCAGTCTTTAAGCAACAGTACTGTTTGCAAAAGTGTAACTGGGGACTCTTATAAATTGCTGTATAAAGAACAGCTGGGGGTGAAAGGTAAGTAATTGTCCTCAGTGGCATATGTCCACCAACCCATCATTTTATTTATTTTTCCACCCATGGACTAAAATATCTCCATAATGCTAAGTTTCCTGCAATATCTAAAAAAAAGATAAATCTGTCATGAGACTGATAATCATCCCTAACCATATGGTGTGTTCAGCATGGTGAGTTCAATACTCACTGCAGTTAAATATGTGCCAAATCCTCTGCCTGCACCATTGTGGATGTGGCAAGATTGATTTATTTTTCAGCACAAGGTGAGGTAACTTATTTTATATAGTTCGTGAACTGTGCAACTAGCCAAACAGTTTGTATTGATTTTGCTGCATTGCCCAGGCCAAGTTCTATTTAAGCAAAGAATCCTCTGGATTATGTTACCGTAACATATAATATATGAAGCTGCTTTATACCATGTCAAATAATTAATTCCTCTATGTTCAGTATTGCCTGCTTTTCTGGCAGCAGCTGTCCAGGAACTCTGGCAGAGAAAGATGCACAATACTAGACTGGTTTTCACTGGAATACCAGAGACCGAATTTGGCATCTTCCACAATCTGCATGCAAAGCAAATAAGTGTACCAGTGAACCATGGCCCCTTGGGGCAGAGCATATATAATCTATACTCCACAGTCTCATTAAATTCAGAAATTAAACTTTATACTACAAAAACAGAAACTTTAAATCCATTTAACAGTAACATGTTAGTATAGATCTATGCATTCCATCAGGCTCATGGTTTAGATCCATTCCATCCCATCTATATATCTAATAGCCAAACTTTTTCTTTCTGTGTGGATACTTATTTCCACCAACAGAGGGCTCACTCTCCCCAACAGCTTTTTCTACAGAATCAGGGGACTTCCTAGGTTAGCAGAAAAATCCAAAAAGTGGGGAAAAAAACACCTCAGAGAGGGTTGAATTCCCCCAAATACCCTTTGAAATTGCCTCTGCAGGGATCTACTCCAGGTATCAATGGTGAGAGATTAGAATGTTTGGGGGGGGAGCAGGGATGCTTCTAACTGGGTCTGTCAGTAAAAGGCGGGGGGTGGGACTTTCCAGGCCTGTTTTTGCCTTTGAGGGAGGGATCCTTGGGGCCAGGCCTGACGTGTGGCCAGTGCCAGGCTGGGGAATCCCTAGAGGTTTTGTGGTGGACTCTAAGGGCTGGGTTTGGGGAAGGGAGAGGCCTCAGCTGGGTATAATGCCACAGAGTCCACCCTCCAAAGCAGCCATTTTCTCCAGTGAGACAGATCTCTGCTGTCTAGAGTTCAGTCTCCAGGCCCCACTTGAAAGTTCGCAACCCTAGGCCTGGCAGCAGTCTAGCATTGCCAGGTACCCCTGGCCACTGTCAGGGGATGGGGGGGGGTAAGGTTGCTAGATCCAGGTTGGGAAACTCCTGGAGATTTGGTGGTGGACCCTGGGGAGGACAGGGACCTCAATGAAGTTCAATGCCATACAATCCACCCTCCAAAGCATCCATTTCTCCATGGGAAGTTATCTCTGTAGTCTGGAGATGACCAGTAATTCCAGGGGATCCCGAGATCCCACCTGGAGGCTGGCATCCCTAAGCAGCAGCCTCTGGGTGACTTGATATCACCTGATTTGCATGATTCAACTAGGCCTGGCTGCTTGCTACTGTTCATCAGCAGCCACCCTATGAAAGACAGTGTGGTGCAGCATTTAGAGCTTCAAAGTAGGGTCTGTAAGACCCAAGTTCAGATCCCCATCTTGTGGTGGAAGCTGACTGGGTGATTTTGGACCAGTCACATACTTTCAGCCTAACCTACCTCACAAGGTTGTTGTGCAGATGAAAAGAAGGCAAGAATAATGTAAGCTGCTTTGGTCCCCACTGTGGAGAAGGACTGTAATTTTCCTAGATAGAGGCTGTGGGGGAGTGGGGTGGAGATGGAAAGCTGAAGACAGATAAAGGTAGGCTGGCTGTTGGGTAGAAAGGAAATAGGGTTGCTAACTCCAGGCTGGGAAATTCCTGGACATTTGAGGGGTGGAGCCTGGGGAGGGTGGGGTTTGAGGAGGGGAGGAACTACAGACTGGTATAATGCCATAGACTCCACCCTCCAAACCAAGCATTTCCTCCATGAGAACCACCATTGCCAGCCTCCAGCTGAGGGCTGGAAGTCACCCAGAATTATAGCTGTTGTCCCAGTGACAGAGATCAGTTCCCCTGCATAAAATTGCTGTTTTGGAGGGTTGAGTCTATTACATTATGCCCTGCTGAGGCTGCTTGCCTCCCCAAGCCTCACTGTCCCAAGGCTCTACCCCCAAATCTCCAGGAATTTCCCAACCTGCAGCTAGCAGCCCTAAGGTGAATTGTAGCTGGGAGATCTGTTGTGATTCCCAGAGCACTGCCACTACTGTTGTGAGGGGAGGGGTAGCAGGTAGGTGGCTGGGAGTACCAACACCGCTGCAGCTGTGTAGGGTGGGAGAGGAAAAATGCAGGAGGCTGGGAGAGTGATGGGGGCAGAAAGAGAGAGTGATGGAGTGAGGGGCAGAAAGAGAGAAGAGTGATGAGGTAGGAGCCAGAAAAACAAAAAGAATGATGACGGGTCAGAAAGAGAGAGGAAGTAACATGCATGGAGGAAAGAGAATAAGAAAGGGGGGATAGAAGGGAGAAAAATTGTGAGAGAGGAAGGGGGAGAGGGGAGGAAGCAAAGATGTGAGGAATGGGATAACCGTCCCACATGTTTCTTGCGGGTCTCTACTTGTTATGTCTAAGAGTGATCAACAGCAGATTTTGCTCAAGTACTGGGCAGACTAACTGCTGTGTGAGGGAACCAGGAAGTAAAAGAACAGGAGTTGGAAAACAAGAGGAGTGGGAAAAGAGACTTTCACCTGCCCACTCTCCTCAGTATATAGGTGTACCCTCTGTTGCTTTCCTCTTCCATCTTATATATTTATATAGATATTTATATCCCCTTGTTCTCTCCAATGGGGTCCCAACTTTACAATATCATTCTCCCTTCCTCCATTTTATCCTTACAACAACAACCCTATGAGGTAGGAGAGTGTGCCACTGGCCAAGGTCATCCAGCAAGCTTCCCTGGCAGAGTGGTTATTTGGACCTGGGTCTCCCAGATCCTAGTCCAGCTACATCATACTACATCACACTGGCTCCGTGTTCATAAGAACTAAGCCTTCTTCACATGTGGGAGGTTTGTTTACTTCTTATTACAACTGTTTGCTTTGGTTTTCAATTCAATATTTTACATTTCTCTTCACCTCCTACCCCCACCCTACCTCCACATCTCTTCATAGGTCCACTCTCTATGCTTTTGATTTTTTAATTAAATTATAAGTATTGTTATTGAATGTCATGAGCTACTTCTGATAGCTGGATGGATGGATATTTCCATCCAGTCAATCACTGATGTATTTATCATCTGTACTGGAAGAGCTTTAAGAGCCAAATATTAGGGTTAATTCAGCTGTAAGTATCTGGAGAAAAAGCGCATGTAATTTGCTCATTTCCCCTACTGAATCATTAGCTCAGCAATATAGCAGGTGGGCAGAATGAAGCTACTTGGATATAGTTTTGTCAAAATACTTTGGCTTCCTTCTGCTATTTTGTCAGTGGTGCCGATGATTATTAACAACTAGTTGTGATCAGGAAACTGATTTTAAATCTGAACTAAGCTGGCTCTTATCCTAACATTATGCATTTTAACACAAAAGCAGAATCAGTACTGACTCAGTAGGTGGTCTTTTTGGCTTAACTTGTATAGCATCTGTATTTTGCTTGGAGTTCTACCCAAAACTTGACAAGGGCCAGCCCTGCCTTTAATTTATGATGCTAGATCACAACTCACAGTGATAGGAATTCTGGCACCAATTTGTAAAGAAAGTGAGGAGTAGGTTAACAAATATGTTTTATGTTAGAATTCAGTATTTAAACTTGCACTATGTGGAATATACAGATCAAAGTTATGTTCAGCACAGAGAGTGTCTTGTGAGAATCCCAGTTATTCTACTGTAGAATTCCTTTTGAATTCAGTTTTCTTTCCCATATGAATAGCTAATTTGAGTCTCAAATGGGCCATTTTTAATGGTTTTCTGTGAATCTACTTTTATACCTTTTTAAAAACAATATCTTTTCTGGTTGCAATCTTCTCTTGGTTGCAGTCAGTGGTGTTAAATAGTGGAGCACACACTTTGTACCCAGTAGGTTTCAGGTCCAATCCCTGGCACACACAACACACCTGAACAAATGCCATCTGGTTGTGATGGGTTCAGCCTATCTAGTGTAGCGAATGCAGTTATTCTAAAAAGAAATACTTGATTTTTTCCAAGTGCAATTTGGATGCCATTGTAGGAATGAGCATGGACTTTAAAAAGGCAGTTTGATTTGGGGTCTATGGCAGCTCATGGAATGGACCCTGAACCAACCTCACTTGGACCAAACCAGTCTGGGAAGTTCGGGACAAAGCAGAATGGCAGTCTGATATGCTAGAGACTCCAAACTCACAGGAGATCTCCAGAAGACTCTCCTCTACCTGCCCACCAAGTTTGGTGAAGATTGGACTTAGGGGGTCTGAGTTACAGCCTTCCAAAGAATATGTCACAGGAACATGCTTTTGGGGGAGACATCAAGCACAAGTTCTGGAGGGTATAGAACAGACCCTGTGCAAGCTAAGGGCATCAAACTTGTAGCAGACCTTCCTGGGATGCCCCCCCCCATGCCCTCTGTAAAGCACTGGGTTCGCTGCATGGATACTCAGACTATGACATACGTTCAGACGCGTTTATTGTACTTCACGCACAAGACTGGAAAACGGCCCTGCAAGGGCCAACTATATACACTCCACCCAGCACACCCACAGTCCCATTGGAGGGTTTGAATTTCCCACCAGAGGTCCTATTGGTGGACACAGGGTGGTCTAGGATCCCTGGTCCCTATTGTGTTTTGGAACCAAGCTCCTTACTGCAGTCGTGGACCACCCCTCCCCCCATAGTTCCAAACCAACCTATGTGACATAGTCCTGCAAATAGGCTGGTGGTCTGCCGGGGCACAGGGACAGGCTCGCTAGTGATTGCCTCTGGATGAATGGCTGTTTCTGGTGGCTCTGGTCCCGGTGGTGCAGGCATCAGCTCGACCGCTGGTGCCATGCTGTGGTTTGGTGGGTTGGTCTGTGGGTTGCTCTGTGTGCTTACCTCGGGGGTGTAGAGTTTGGGCACCACAAGCCTCAGGCGCTGTCACCACTGAAGTTGGTCAATGTGTTTCTTTAGTAGTCAACCAGCCTCTGTACACACATCATATGACACTGGGCTGGTAGCCCGCACAATTCTTCCTGCCAGCCACGGGGGCCCCCTCCCAAAGTTCCTTATGTAGACGGGGTCTTCTGGAAAGAACCCCCTAGGGACTTCCCATTGTTCCATCAGTTTCCTGGAATCTGGTGCCCAGTCCAGGTATAGCCGGTCTAGCAAGATGGTGGGGCGACTGCTCATCAAGAGTTCTGCAGGGCATCTGCCACTGACGGGGTTTGGTGTCATCTGCTGGGCCAGGAGGAAGTGGGCTAGCCAGTACTCCCAGTCTCCATCCGTGATCCAGCTGAGGGCTTCCTTCGCGGTACACACCATGCGCTCTGCTTGCCCATTGGTCATGGGGTGGAAGGGCATGGATCGAATGTGCCGGATCAGGTTCTGCTGGAGGAAGTCCTGGAATTCTGCTGACATGAAGGCTGCCCTATTGTCAGAGACAATCGTGTCCAGCAGTCCATGGATGGCGAACATCCTGCGGAGCGCACAGATGACGGCTTTCACGGATGAGGTGGTCATGGGGCTTATCTCCAGCCATTTGGAGTAAGAGTCAATGGTTACCAAGAATAGTTGTCCTTGGAAGGAGCTGGCAAAGTCTATATGTAGCCGGGACCACGGCTTGTGTGTGGACTCCCAGGTTATGTGGTGCGCTTGGCAGGTTTGGGCAGACTGCCTGGCAGATCTGGCATCCCCACACCCAGGACTCGATCTTAGCATCGATCCCTGGCCACCAGACGTAGCTCTGGGCCATAGCCTTCATCCTGACTATCCCCGGGTGTGCCTTGTGAAGCACGCTGAGGACCCGCTCTCTCAGGGCATTGGGGACGACCACCCTATCCCCCCACAGGAGACACCCCTTAAGGGCCGAGAGCTCATCCTTGCAGGTGGCGAAGGTTGTGAACTCCAGGCCCATGGTGGCCACAGGCCACCCCCTCACCACCCAGCCCAAGACCCGGGAGATGAGGCCGAGGAGTGGCTTGTGATCCATCACAATAGTGGAGGGGCACCCATATACAAAGTTGTGCATTTTTTTTACCCCCACCACTACCGCCAAGCCTTCCTGATCAATTTGGGCATAGTTGTGCTCGGCAGCTGACAAGGTCTGGGAGTAGTAGGCGACCGGGACCTCATGGCCATCGGGAAGAAGGTGACCCAAAACAGTGCCCATGCCGTAGGGGGAGGTGTCACAAGCGAGGATGACTGGCAGTGACTCGTCAAAGTGGGCCAGCACCTCATTCGATATCAGGAGCGCCTTGACCCCCCAGAACGCTGTGGACTCTCTAGGGCTCCAAGACCACTGTGCTAACTTGTCCAAGAGTTTGTGCAATGGCTCTGCTACCACCGCCTTGTGGGGCAGGAAGGTGTGATAGAAGTTCAGGAGGCCAAGAAATGCTTAGAGTTCTGCCTTGGATTTGGGCGGAGGGGCCTCCACAATGGCCTTCACTTTGTCCCTTGCCAGATGGAGGTCAGAAGCATCAACCACAAGAAGTCCACCTCTGAGACGCCAAGGAGGCATTTTTCCCTCTTGACCTTAAGGCCTGCGTCACCGAACCGGCTAAGGACGGAGCAGAGGTGGGAGGCGAAGTCATCTGGGATGGCCGTGGCAATAAGGACATCATCAAAAAAGGGCATCACTCCAGGGATCCCTTTTAAGAGAGAATCTATTAATTGCTGGAACAACCCCGGGGCCACACTCACCCCAAACTGCAACTGCTTCACCTTAAATGTGCCCCTTTGGGTGACAATGGCCTGCGCAGTGGTGATGGTATCGTCCACTGGCAGCTGCTGGTACACTTGTGTGAGATCCAGCTTGTTGAAAATTTTAGCCCCTGCTAGTGTGTCCAACATATGGCTAATGACCGGGACGGGGTAACAGTGGTCATGGAGGGCCTTGTTTAACATGCACTTATAGTCCACACAGATGTGGAAATCACCATTGGGCTTCATGGGGGTTACAATGGGAGTTTCCCACGGCACATGCTATACGGGCTCCCCTTGTGCCACCAAGCGGTCTAGTTCCACATCCTATTGGTGGACACAGAGTGGTCTAGGATCCCTGGTCCCTATTGTGTTTTGGGACCAAGCTCCTTACTGCAGTTGCAGACCCCTGGTGGCAGTCCACATACATAACACCCTCCAAGTTATCTGTGGAGACTTGAGGTGTCTGAGTTTCACTCCCCCAATAAGCTGCCCCACTTTCACAAACCCCAAAGAATCTACCCTGTGCAAGCAGAGAGAGACAGAAGATTCAAAAAAGAGGGCAGGGTGGGGTATGTAAATGTGTAAACCCTCAGACAAGGTGCCTACCAACTATGCCTCACTGTCCAGCATGAGCAGAGAGGCTGTGGAATCAGAGCCATCATTCACAAACACCCAAAACTCACAACAGAGATAGAGAGACAGAAGTAACAGAAACTAGCCACAGCAGAAACAAAGCAAACCCCCAGGCTGGGTTTGGCATATGGAGCCCTGGCCCAGCAAACACACCACACACAGCCCAGAAAGTTGATCAACAAAAGGGGCAGGGGTGTAGAATTCTGGGTCCTCTTCAGAGGAACCTATATGCAAAGTCCCACTGTTCAACGTGAGCAGAAAGCTAAAAGCAAAGCAATCCCCTCCCCTCCCCAGCAAAGATTAATCTGATCAGCTTCTACATGCTATTAGTCACAAATCTGCAAATACAATATTGATCCTCTCCTACTCACTGTAACCCCCCAACAAAGGAAAGCGGGGCTGTGCCCACTCCTTATATAGTGTTCAGATTCCACAGAGCTTAATGGGAGCTCTCTAATTGGTAGCCAGCAGTACCTGTTAAGCTTTTGAGGGCCCCAATTGGTGTTTCCAAGGCTGGAGAGAATTCCATGCCCATTTTGGTATCAACACCAGGTTTTCCAGGAGACCCTTCCGTTTCCTGGACTGCCCTGGACTGCCCCTGAAATTCAGGGAATGTCTGTAGAACATGTGCTTTGTTGAACATTGCCCAGATTCAGCATGGATTTTGCTTCATGAACCAGTTCATGTCCATCCCTACCCCAATGAACTCCTGATGACATCAGTAGTACAAGTACTATGTACAAGACCAATGGGTCTCCCACTGTCAGTCCTGCATGAACCCCTGTTCCTTCTCTGAAATATCATCTAGTTCCCAAATTTAATGAACGGCTTTGTAATTATTGCAGTAGCAGTGGCAGGAAGGAGGTCTCTTACCCTATGTTCCCCTCTTCCTGGGCCCTGGAATGCTTGTACAACAGTGTATCTCATGTGCTTTGGATCCATTGAAATATAAAGATGTCTATTTTTGCCTTTGGTGCAGTTACCAGGTAAGGGATGGAAGGGAAGGAGATGTTCTTCTTTGGCTCATCTACGTTCTCTGGGGAGTATAACGTTTATGTTATAGATTAGAGGTATTAGGAATCAGTATGGTTGAACCAAGAACTTTTGAACTTTGACAGAATCCCTACTATCAGGCAGGAAGGTATGGAAAGAGCCCTGGAGAGGTGTTCCTAAACAAAGTAGATAATACTGAGCTACACAGATCAATATTCTGCCACAGAAGAAAGCATTTTCAGACCAGAAAAATGTCCTGGGTACCTGGAAACCTATACATTTCACCTGTCTTTCCATATTTTTATCAACTAGTCTATCACTAACACCTGAAGCCACTGGCAAATGCTGAAATCATTAGAATGCCATATTTGAAAGTATTCCTATCTGATCTTAGCAGCGTGTTAATTTTGGCACCTTCATAAACAAGGAGTGTGTTCATTAATGACTCTTCCCTTTGCTCAAAGAGCTCATTTCTGAAAAATTTATGTTTTCCAAGATCTAATGTAACATCTATTTTCTAGGAAGAAAACAGGTTAATGAATAATAGCATTCTGCAGTTTATTGGCCTTTTTTGTCATTCATTCCCAGTGGGAATTACAGCAAGGAACAGTTGCCCTTGTTAACCTGCAAACATTTTTCACTCAGTTAGATCATTGACTCCAGCTCAAGGGTCCAATTTTCTCTTTATTCATTAAGCACACTGGGAAGCAGAGTTCCTAACCCTTTCCAGTCTAAATGTGGAACAATCACATCCCCTCACAATCAAATGCCAATGTGCTGGGACCTCCACATTTCACTGCAATCTCTCAGTGACGCAGATTTTTAACAATTGAAGGATATTAAGTCAAAAAGTTGTTTTCTAATTGGAGGCGCTTAGGGGACTTCAGAAAACACAGTGGAGGTTGGTACATGTGCCTTTCCAATTATCTTTGTTGAAATCAGAGGAGAGGGCATCGTTAATCTCAGGCAGCAATTTCCAGAATAAAGATTTCTTGGAATAATATATCTAAGGGCCACAACTGGCATTATTATTGCTGTGGAGAGCTGACATGGCATAGCAGAATACTCCACTTAGAAGCTCAGGGTAGGGTTTGCATTGTAATTCCATTCTAACTGGCAGCCTAGTTTTCAAACAAAAAGTCATAATATTTGACTCTGTTGTTTCATATTGATGAAATTGTAGAGGAGAGTAAGTGATGAAGCCTAAACAGAATCCTACTGAGGCCTATTAATTGGAGCTTAGTCTCAGGAAAGTGTGTTTAGGGTTGTACCATAACTTTGTTGCTGTTTTCAGTTTGAACTTTTGCCTTATAGACAGTGGAATGTATACCTACATTCAAAGTATACCTAGTGGGGAAATTATTTGGGGTTACTAGGAGATTTAATTTTAAAACTACAGAAATTATTAAAAGTTAATAGGATTGTGTAAATACCTACCAAAAAAAGAACTTATTAATATAATGAAAACCCATGGCTGCAGTCCTCGCTATATGGTAGCAGTGACAGGCCCCATTGAGTGGATTTGACTACCTGCTCAGGGGACAGCCCTCAGCTGTTAAAAATAGGGATGATGATGGCTGTAATTTTACAAGGCAAAATTAAAGCATGTGTTTAACTTTCCTGCTAAAATATGTGGGATAGAAATGATTTTAAATTGGCCAGACTCTAGTTAGTGTGCATGTGTGTATAAAAAGTACAGCATGCAACAAGTAGCAAAGAGACTGATATTATACAATACTTAAATTTATAATACTGTGAGCATAATAAGTATATGAATTTTGTAGGGAAACTTCCTTTTTAAATGAGGTGGATGAAGTAGACTTCTTGCAAATACAGATTCTAGAGGACTGCCATATCAATCCATTGGAGCATGAGCAATAGAGTCCCTTCAATATTCTCTCAAACATTAATAAATTTATTGTAGCAAAGCATTCAGGGACTAGAGCCCATTTAATTTACTACATGATGCAGAATACTGGTATATATGGGGACAGCCTTATTGATTTTGGGCCCCCTGACAGAACTGGAGGATGGAACCTCAGAATCATGGGGCTCCATCCTCCTATGATGGAGGAAGAGAGCTGGCCTGGCCAGTTGCCTCCTATCCATGCTATGTGGGTGACTTCAGGGTTTGGGTGGTTGGCAAGGTGCCTCCCCATGCTGCACAGGTGGCTTCAAAGCTTGGCCAGCCATCTCCTCTTCACTGGAGCGGCTGACTGCAGGTGCTGTGCCCCCCCAGCACACACTCTGGACAGTTGTCCTGGATGCCCCATGCCTAACACCATCCCTGGCTCTAGTGTATAGACAGAGGACCAAAGGATCATGAAATCGAAGGAGTGTCACATGCATACAAGATTAAATCAAGTAATCCACTTCACAAAGCATCTTGTGGTACAAATTAGCATTGTTAAGAAGATACCATTAAAATGGCAGACATTACCTTAGCATAGAATCATAGAACCATAGAGTTGGAAGGGACCTCCAGGGTCATCTAGTCCAACCTTTTTATAGTAGAAAAGCTCTGGGACATTTGAGGCAAAACAGGGTTTCCCCCCCAAACTCTCTAACATTGTACTTGCTGCCAGAGCCATTTAGTGTTGTCCCCCATACACACACACACACACACACACAAAATTATTTAAGACATTTATATCCAGTTTTTCTCCTCAATGGGGACCCCAAATGGCTTACAGAATCATACTCTCGTCCTTCATTTTATTATCACAACAACTCTGTGAGTTAGGTTAGACTGAAAGAATGTGACTGGTTCAAGATCACCCATTCATGGCAAAGAAGGGATTTGAACCTAGGTTTCTCAGATCACAATCTGATATTCTAACTACTATACTATTTGCCTTTAGCATTTAAATCAACACAGTACATAAGTATGAAGTTATGCACAGATTTTCAAATCCACATGTTCATTAATGCAATTAATAACAATAGGTTTATTATCAGGAAATCTGATCACATGGAATGCAACATTTCCAAAGAAAGAAGAGTATCTCTAAATCTAGCTTTAATGTATTTTTAATGCTATACTAGTATAAGAGACAAGACACATGCTTTATTTATCAATATAGCTGAACTTTGCAGTTGCCCAGTTAAAACTATCCAATAATGCTCAGCTATGTTATGAATAGAGCATCTTGCCCGCCCGCCCCTCAAATGAAGCTTGACACAGGTTATGGGTTAAACTGGGAACTTTATTTACACATAAGCTGATTTGCACCACTTGGTTAACACATTAAAGCATGGCTTGTACTGAGCTTGCAAGGCAAACTTCCTGACAGGGCAAAACCACCTCAGCTCAGAGTCAGGTCCAGAATCCTTCTGAACCTTTTTCCTCATGGCCTGCATGTGAGTGCATAGAGGTGATGGAGGGACACCGTCCTACCCATTATTGCTAAGCCTTAAGGCTCATCATATGTCCCCCCGACCCAAAGAGGCCCCCATCTGAGCCACCCAGATTTTGTTGAGATGTTATGGCCCAAGGCTACATCAATAAATCATTTATATTACATTACACCCAGTCTGCCAAGCCGATAGGTACCAATCTGAGGACCCCTCCCATCACTGATATCTTAGGGTGCTTGCCATCTCTAAATCCCCTCAACCCATGCTTTTCCCACCATAGAAGAGATTATCCTTGGCTTAATTCCCCTCCCACCAACTGCCCACCAAGAGGCCATGTGTTCAAAAGCACCTCTTTGCAATTACATGAACAAAAGTACCTTACTGTTAAATCCCAAACTCTGATTGAAGCTCTCATTGATGGTTTTGAAACTACATGAACTATATAACATCAGCTGCCACCTGTCAGTCAGGTATATGTGCAGAAGTTCTTTAATGATAATCTCTTATTCTTAAGGAAACCTCATGTTGATTGCTGTCAGTTACATTATACAACTACCTGATCAAGTAACTTTTCATACAGTAAGGTTTGGGTTTATTTGGGTCAATTTCTTCTTGAAGAAAATGTCTGACTATATGTAATTGAAAATATCATGTTCCCAAGTTTGTTTTTAAATGAGCAATGGCTGAAATTCTAAGTGTCTCCCTCACCACAGCTAGAACTGGGGCAGCACAATAAAGCACATGCACGCAGAGCCATTAGTCAATGTACACCAGTCCTATGATTTGGGAGAGAACTCTTGGAACACATTTTCCCCCCAGTGTGCTGAGAAAGTGCGTAATTAGAATTCTGAATCAAGCCAAGGGGAGTTAACCTCTCACCTTTCAAAGTAATTGTGACTAAGTGGCTGCTAAAACAGCCTAGGTTTCCAGAAGGTGAACCAAAGACCAAAACTCTCTCTTTTTTAAAAAACAAACAAACCTTAACCTATGAGATTGGGCAAAAAGTGTCCACACACTTCTAGAAAACAAATTAATATCTTATAAAACAACAAGAGAGAGGATTGATCAACGTTGTACAGAGAAGTTTATGTATAAAAAAATCTGTCCTTCATTCTAATTAATAATCAGAATTAAGCTCTCTCAAGGGTTGGCCAATCCAAAGAGAACCCATAGACGTTCTTCTTGATTTGTCTTAGATAGCAGCAAAGTAATTACAATATTAATTAGGCATTCTAGGAGGGCAGGCAGATAGAGAAAATATATTCCACTAGAACTGGCTATTAAATTACAGTCTCTTTAAATGAGATTACACCACTTTTAAAATGGATAACAGCAACTTTGTAAATCATTTTCACTATAGAAGCCCTCCCCACAGTCACCAATAGCATTAAGCTTGCTGATGAATATTAAAAGAACTGACCTCTGTGCCGCAGTATGAAAAAGATTATAATTCCAGCCATAGAAAAGCATAAAACTGATTTATGACTTGGAAAATTGTAAATATAGCAAGGAGTATATGGCGTACCTTTTTATACATCAGTATTTGCAGAATATTGTGGCTGCATTAAAATGCTTTCCTCCATTGCTGTGGGGAGATCAGTAACAGGCTTTTAAAAACAAACAGAAAGTGAGATCCTCATGAATTCAGCAGCTGTGGTTTTAAGAAAGTACCTAATAATGAGACACATGATGAAATGGCAGGAACTGGTAACCAGACTGCCAGGTAGGATATGGCGTATGCTGCGGTGGCTGCTTTGAAGCATTTGTTCACTCTGCAGTTGATGAATACTTACATGTTTTGGCTCCCATTTGAAACTTCAACGGTGTGTGAATGGAGCGTACTCAGAACAGCATTTTCTCTTTCCTATTTGCAATCACAAAGCTGACCCAAATCCCAGCTCAGGGGCCCTGCAGTAGCTACAGATTCTCCAGCCTGCCAGAGACAACCCCCTTGGAAGTTAGTGAAAAGCAAAGAAATTAGATCACAAGGGTCTGAAGAGGAAGCCCAGAGTACAGTGTCATCAATGTGCTACACACAGTCCCTAACACCTCATAATTTCAGTTCACAAACCATGTGGTATAATACATCTCTGTCTATGTGTCTCTCCTGTCCAATGTCAATATACTCATAAACTTCATGGCCAAGAACATTTTTCATTGTCTCTGTATCATGTTTGCAGTCCTGACTCTTGAGAACTTAAAAAAAGCATGCATCTGAATAAGTAACATCTCTGTATTTTTTTGTACACAATATAAATCAACAGTGAGATTTGCATACGCTGGCAGTAGCATTGCAACATCCTGCTATACGCTATTCCTCATTAGATAGAGGTGTTACAATATCTCAATAAATAAATAAATAATGCAACTAATTTGCCTGCAGTCCTTCATTCAAGGAGCTCAGGACAGTATGCAGAGGGTTATTCCGTTTCATTCTCACAACAGTCCTGCAGTATAATTGGCTGAGACAAAGTGGCTAGTCCAAGACCACCCAGCAAATTGCATGGATGAGAGGTAGTTTAAATCCAGCTTTCTGGTGCATGTCTAATCACTGCACATATTGGCTGTGTTTGAGGTATAAATGCAGCTATTTAAATTAGATGTATGCCATTAACTTTTTGTTTTTAAAATCAATGAATTGTAAGTTTGACCATTTGGTAAATTTTTGTCTCTTGTATAATATATTCAAGCTGTCTTTGCTTGTGTGTTATTATAAAGAAAAACAACCAACAACTAAGAGAGACAGATAACTCGGGGTGGGACCTGAATCTAAGAATTCCAGAATCAGCTTCAGTGGTTTCCAGGGGAAAGACTGATTACTGGAAGCAAAAGTGTTAGTCAACCACCTTTGTATGACCTTATGGCCATATAAAGGGAGGAGGATGAGGAGATGTGGACTTAATAGTTAAGCAGGAAGTTACAAGTACAGATCATTTTTAAAAATGCACACAAATGCAATATTTGAATGGTTGTAGTGGAGGAGAAAGAAATCTCTAAAGACTAACAGGAGGAAAGAAAATGCATCATATTTTCCTGGCTCACCATTCTTATTAGAGGAAGTAAGGAGAACCCAGAGCCCATTGCCAGATCGCTAGGAGTCACTTTGCTTGCCAAAACGTCGTTCAAACTGAGCTAAAGAGAACAAGAATAGAAAGTCATCTTTGCTTAGTTGTGTTTAACCATAGATTTGGAGGCAGGAAAAGCAGAGAATTGAAGGGGGGGGTTAATCATCAATATATCTTATTCTCAACATGGCCTTATCTGTGTATACTTAATCCAGAGGCAGGAGCCATGAACAGACAAGACAGATCTTTCTACAAGCCTGAAAAGGCCTCAGGTCTGTAGACAAATCTTTAAAAAGTACATCGAGGGTTAACTCCCCTCCCCCAGGGTGACCAGTTGTCCTCTTTTTAAAGGACATGCCCCCTTTTTTGTTGTCCATCCTCTTTGAGGCTCTTTGTTTTTTAGGGGGGAGAGGCTGAGCCCGTTTTGCCCTACAGTCCCCTTGTGTGGAGAATTCTCAGTTTTGCCACCAGCACTACTTCCTAGTATGCTTTTTTCAATAGAACTTCTTATTTAATTCCTGCGTATCATGATTTTCTTAGGTCTATGGGCTGTTTTGCTCCATGTCCTTGACTCCTTCCATCCCTATAGCAATGGCATAGAGTTACCACCCATTGCCAGGAAGTGCAAGGGTTCTGGACATTCCTCATGTTGCTCTTGTTAGCTGTACAATGACTGGAAATAGTTAACATGTTTTTAGAGGCCTAGCAGAAAATGAGTTTGGGCAAGGTTGCCTGGCAACCAAGCTTGATACAATGTTGGGTTCCCTACTAGAAGCTTCTGCTTGTATGTGTGAAAGAACTGAAGGCCTTACTTTCTGTTCTGAATGCTTTGTGTTTGTGCTATTTAAAATTCAATCATCCTGAATATCAAATCCAAGTAAAGTATCTTGTTCTTATTATTCCAAGACTGTGTGTACTCAGTCACTCTAGTGAGTGAAGGGCTCTGGCTAACAGCTCTCTCCCTTGGAGTGTGAGTGAGTTTGCATGGGAGGCTTTTTATTGCATTTGCTGCCTCCTGCTGCTGGTGAACAACCTCATGTGCTGGAGAGAAGCCCTTTGGAATAACCAAACCAGCAAGGCAGAAGGTGAATCAGCTTGTATTTTTTCTTCATGACCAGGAATATGCCAAAGAGAAAGTGTAAATTTAGCCATGAACTTGCAAAAAATTTCCTTGATTCAGTACTGGCAGAAATGAAAATGAAGCAGAGTGGACTACATGCAAGAGTTTTGTGTCTGTGGCAAACAAAGGAAGTAATGATTTGGAAGCACATGTCAATAAAACCAAAAGCACATAAATCAAATCAAATAAATAAATAAATAAATAAACAAACACTGACAAGCACAAGGAAAAAGCCCAGAGCTGTGCAAGAAGAAAAGCTAAGGCCATTGTCAGGAGTGCTTGCTCCATACTCTGTTGCTATGGCAATTCAGGATTTAAATGAAATATTCTGCTTAGACAGCAAACTTGCTTTGCAAAACCTATTCCATATTGTGATACAATATTTTCATAAAGTTCATGGTAATAAATCAAAATTGATACAACTGAATAGGCTGCCGTATAAAAATTAGAAACAATAATGGACTGTATTACACAAGCATTAAAAGACCATGGCCTCCTAATGGAGTGTGTTGCATTCTCTGGTGATAACGCAAACACTAATTTTGGATGAATCAATCGCTATGGAAGCGAAAATGTCTTCCATGCTTTGAAGCATGAATTAAAGAGAGAATTAATTGGTGTTGGTTGTCCAGCACTCATCCTTCACAACTGTATACAACATGGGGCAGACACATTGTCTGCGGACATAGAATGCATCATACTGAAGATTTATAATTACTTGTCTGTATATATAGTAAGAACAGAAAATCCCAAGAGTTACTGTGAATTCACTGATTGTCACAGAGCAGAACAAGATGGCTATTACACTTTCCTGCTGTAGAGCGATTACTGTAGATGTTTCCTGGTGTGAAATCTTTTTTTCTGTCTCAATCCAATCCACCATCCATATTGAAGAAATTCTTTGAAAATGACTTAGCAGAAGTACATTTGTGGCACATATTCCTTAATGTCAATGTTCCATACAAAAATCCAGGAAATAGAAAGGGGGGGATCAATTTTGGAGGTTTTCACTGTTTTGCAACCTCAAAAAAAAATTGAGATTGAGAGATGACTGTGGATGATGTAAAATGTTTTGACCAGTTCTGTAACCTGAAGACTTTTGTTGAAAGTGCTAAAATAGATAAAGACTTCAAAAGTGTACCAGTGTACTTTCAAAAGTGCTGCAATTCAGACTACCATTCTGGTTTGCTCAAAACAGCACAATTTTTCTTTTGCATTCCGGGACATTCTTTAATGAATGCCCAGTGGACAGATGAAAGGAACAGATTTACTATTGAAGCTATGAAGCAGGGGTGTTATGAGGGCCAGATGTGACATAAACTGGACTTTGTCAGGTTGGGCCATGTGTCTCATAAACTGTAATGCCTGCTAGCAGAGATACAAACTTATAAAGGACACAGGCAAGCACAATTAAAGATATTATAGCAGCTATTCCACTGGAGCCCCACGTTAGGAGGGTGTATGTGTTAAAACATACCTGAGGCACCACCTTTCCCCATATATACCCCAGAGAGCACTATGGTTGGGGTCTCAAAATCGACTGACCCTCCCAGGTCCCAAGGATGCTAAGCTCATTACTACCAGGACCAGAGCCTTCTCAGTGGTGACTCCATACTGGTGGAATGAGCTTCCAGAAGATATCAGGGCCCTGCAGGATCTTTTACAGTTCCACAGGGCCTGCAAGGCCCAACTCTTCCACCAGGCTTTCAACTAAGGAGCTGCCTTCACTACTACCACCACCACCAATCATAGCTATAGATCCGGGTCCTCAATTTTGACATCTGGTCTGTGCCGCCATGTGACTTAGGAAGATCACTGAGCTGAAAAGCTGTTTGTCTGTATGCACTCTTCAGTACGCCATCTTAAGTAATTAATGAAATATTGCCAGCACTTTATGATTTTATGATCTTATTTGTAATTGAATTATTTAAATTATTTTATGTGGATTTTAATGGTTTCTATGTACCAACCAATGTAAGCTGCCCTGAGCCTGGTCACGGGGAGGATGAGATACAAATTAAATAAATAATAAAACTAATATTTCTCTGCAAAACTGACGTTTCTTGAGTTTGTTGAACTCTATATTTTAACTATAGTTAGTTCTAAATCTCCTCCCTTAAAATATAAACTACAAATATAAATGGTCTGAGCTTAGGGGGGAGAACATGAACTGCCTGAGGGGGAGCTTAGGGGGACGAACATGAAATGGCTGAGCATTGCAAGCTTCTTCCCCACCCTCCGGTCTACTCAGAGTGGCAGTGGCTCTCCAGGATCTCAGGGGGGGGTTTACAGGTGGTTTGAGATAATAATGTTGAGATAATAATTTTGGGTGTCCTCTTCAGTACTAGGGTTGTGCAAAAAATAAATAAATTTGTCTGGATTCGGATTCGGCCGAATTGGGCAGAATCCATTTCTGCTGCAGAAAGACTCCTGCATGTCAATTTCAGTAGTAGGAGCAGATTGGGGAGTCTTTGGCCAGCCTAATGTCAATTTCAGCCCCATTATATCCCATGGGCCATTGAAGTCAATGGCAAAAACATAGGATATATTCTGAAGGCTGGAAGGGAGACGGTTTGAGGGAGAGACTCCAAAGTTGCAGAGTAGCTTCAGGAGCCTCTCCCCAAGATACTCACCATGTTTCAAGAATATTGGACCAGGGGGTCCAATTCTACGTCCCCCCAAACAGGTTGCCCCCATCCCCTCCATTGTTCTCTATGGTGGGAATAAAAGTCACGTTTGTCCCACGGTGCTGTTAGTGGCTCTGGGGGGGAAAGGGTTTGAGGGAGAGGCTCCAAATTTTCAGGGTAGCTTTGGGAGCCTCTCCTCACGTAAACCCCCATGTCCCAAAGCAATTGGACCAGTGGAACCAATTCTATGGGCATCCAAACAGGTTCCCCCATTATCTCCATTGTTTCCAATGGGGAAACCCAGCCAGCAGCACTTAAGGCAGGCAAGCAGGCAGCACTTAGCAGTCAGACTCTCCCAGAGAATCTCAGGGAAAGTGAACTATCTTGGGAGGTGTTTGTTTGCCATGAGAACAAGTGGCACACGCCAGAAAAAGTGGCACTGTGGCAGTGCAAGCATGCCACCGTGCCACACAGAAACCCCAAAAGTGTAACAGGAACAACATTTATACAGGCCCTGCCCTGTATAAACTGATGGTGCAACCACATTGGACCACTCACACCACACACATACATAAAAAAAAATATTTATAGCACTGGAAAAAATGCAGAAAAGTGCAACTACAATGATAAGAGGAGGACACTTTCCATATGAAGAAAAGTTAAGGCACTTGGGGATTTTAGCTTTGAGAAACAATGACTGAGGGGTGACATAATAAGAGGTTTACAAGGCTATGCATGGGATAGAGCAGGTAGAGAAAGAAGTACTTTTCACCCTTTCTCACAAGACAAGAACTTGTGGGCATTCTATGAAATTGCTGAGCAGTCAGGTTAGAAGTTAGAACAGATGAAAGGAAGTACTTCTTCACCCAAACAGTAATCAAAATCAATAACCAAAATCACAAATGGGCCATTTTTGAGGGTGCATTCAGTTTGGACAAACCGAATGCACATCCCTATTCAGTACTAGTTCTGCTATTATTCCATTGGAGCTCCACACTAGGAGAGGGTAGTGTTAAAACTAATTTTTCTCTGCAAAACTAGAGTCCCTTGAGTATACAGAACTTTATATTTCAACCCTGGCTGGTCCAAAACCTTCCCCCCAGCACTCTTAAAATGTGAGGAGGACTACAGAGGCTGGGAGCAGTGGCTTGGAAGTTTGGCAGCCCTGGCCTCTGCTTCCTGCTTTCAGAGGCATCCCCACCCTGTGTTCTCTGCTCAGAGGCAGCCCCGTCCTCTGCTTCCTGCTCTCAGAGGCAGCACCACCCTCTGCTCTTTATATTCCAAGCTCAGAACAGTGAAGATGGGCAGGGGAGGGGGGAGAAAAGAGAGCCCCACTCCTGGATTGGAATAGAGGCCTGGCTTCCAGCCTATAGGCCATAGGTTTGACACCCCTGCTATAAAGGGTGTTCTGTTACTGCAATATAACCTACATGACTATTCATGCCTTCAGTTCTACAAATACATATTTGAACAACCATTTCTACTCAGGGAGATAAAATCTTCCAACTAGTATTCAGGTGCCACTTCATTATAGGTATACAGATACCAATGCTGTAAGCATAGAAGTTATTAGTGATAGGTAAATCAGTATCGGGGGAGGGCTTTCATTTGTTATTTGCTTACTGTGCTATTTCTTTCCTGCTTCAGTGCAAACTTGCCATTTCAGTAAAAATAATCAGTTATGTATATTAATTTATAATAAATAGTTTTCCATATGTGTGTGTGTGTATAAACCCATCCCATCTACAATGGCATCCCTGTTTCATTTGACAGTAAGAAATTCTTACTTGTTTGGGTATCTGAGAGAAAAAAAAGTCTTGTTGGTAAACAGTGTCCTCTTTTTCCACTTGCAAAATCTGGTCATCCTACCCCCCCCCCAATAATATAAGCAGCACCTGTAGCTTTAGAAACTCAGTGGCCAGTGTGGCCTTTGCTAGGCAACCACAACAGTATTGCCAACTTCAGGTCTATCAGGAAAAGGCAGGGAGCGGGGCCTTTTCCAGGATTGTTTTGGCCTTTGTGAGAGGACTCATTGGAGCCAGGCCTGGCAACAGCCACCATGTGACTTGATACCATGAAACCTGCATGTTCAACTGCAGCCATTCTACATAACCCAGTTTGGTGTAGTGGTTAGAGTTTCAAACTAAAATCTGGGAGACCCAGGATCAAATCCCAACTCTGCCATGAAGCTCAATGGATTACACATTCTCAGCCTAACCTATTTCACAAGGTTTTTGTGAGGCTAAAATGGAGGAGAGGAAAGGGGAATGAGATAAGCTGCTTTGGGTCCCCATTGTGGGGAAAGGTGGAATATGAATGAACACTGCTTGTCTGTAGCGTATACAATTGCTGGGTTTGATCCATCAACCCTTTTGTGGATGTCAAATCAGTTATAATTTCCTTCTGCATTTTCAGTTAAACAATAATAGGTGAATTGGTGCCATCCTGATGGACACAGTGAGATGTTTCTGGAAAGCTGAAGTTCTACATATGAGGGCTTCATACCTTGAATGCTATCTGCCTGTAGGATTTTGGTGTAGCAGAACAGAATAACTAAAAAAAATAATAGAATAACTTTTTTAAAAAATCTACTTTTTCACTATAACATTCTTTAATTCAGAGATAACAGAACAGTATTGGGTTAATCTGCACCACTCTGGTAGATCACCAAACATTGCACTGAAGAAGACTAAAATAATTCCAACAGAAGTACCAATGAAACTCTCTGTAGAGTATAATGTATTTATAATACATTCATAGCTGGCTTTCTGAAGACACAGAAATTGGAATCTGCTCAAGAAAGCAGATGTTTTGGTGGAACGCCCTTGGGGACACTTCACATATAGCGCCCATTTGCTGGCTGAACAGATCTTCTTAATGACAGGACTTCACATGTCAGAAGATAACATCTTTATCTTGCTTAATGCACGAGGCAGCCCAGTTACATGGTTCTTCCATGCCAATATTGCATGTTCCTGATGGTGACTGGTGCAGATGTTGTCCATGCAGTTGTGGTAAGTACAATGTCAACATTACATCCCACCACATGGAACGCTGCCACGTGGAAACTTTTTAGTGGCCTCCATGTGGAACTGATAATGTATGAAGCAGTTCTTGTCACGAACCATAATCTGCCCAAAACATTTAGAAATAGTTGTGTTATTTATGAGAATAATGAAAAGAGCTGACGAGATTATTAGGCACTTGAATTAAAACTTTGTGTATTCTTTGAATTCTGGGTAGCTAAACATTCAGAAAATGAACCATTATGTGGGACTAAAAATGTAATGCCTTTTGCATCATTACCTCAGGCACTTTACCCTATTAATTCTTTTTCAGAAGAGCTGTTGTCAAGCAGTTGGCTCAATTGCATGAATGACTAGAGCTACAAAAGACATATGAATTCAAGCTTAACATAGCATTTAAGAGAAACAGGCTGTCCACAGCCCTGATTCTGAGGCTTGTGGTGGTGATTGAGAAGTACATGCATTTTTAGGGACCACTGACTAGTCAGACGGAATGGGTTTTCTCAGAACAAAGTAAATTCCACTCACATTATTAACACTTTAATTTGTTGTGATGCATTCTGTATGTGCCAAATGTGTTGATCAGTCTCATGTCAGAGGCAGTTCAATTATAAACAGTAATAACTGCCAGGTTTAAAATGCTAAAAGAAAGCAGTTGTTATGAAACTAGAAAATAGGAGCAATCCATATCATCAGACCACCAAAAAGTTGCACAGTTTGGCACATTTCTAAAAGTCTTTGTTCTACCAAGCCCAAGTCCAGACCACACACACACATACTGCTTCAATTAAAGAGTATTTCATTTTCCAGAAAAGCAATGATGATTTTTTTAAAAAATAGAATATTTCTAAATCATACTTGCAGTGGCACTATAGGAATCTTTGGGGCTATCTCCTCAGTATGTCTGATTACGAGCTGCCTCCTCCTGTATTGCCTCCACATGTTTATTATGAACAAACTAAAGGGCTATACTAGTGTTATGCACTTAGAAAGCCATGCTCTAAAGCAACCAAACATTATTCAATTTACTTTCTATGTGCCCTGTAATAAAAACCAAACATTTATTTCTAAATCTTACACTGTCATACTAGCCATCTGGATACTCTAACAACATTACTTAAGAACGGGATTCCCATCAAGGTGTAACAAGTGCAGTTCCCCCCATCAATGCATCTCCATGCTGGGTATTACTGTACTTCTCAAATTTCTGTCCATCATGCAGTGGAAATCTATGGGGGCCCAGCAGCCACAACAAGTGCAATATAAGAACATTAGAGAAGCCATGTTAGACAGGCCAGTGGCCCATCCAGTCCAACACTCCGTGTCACACAGCTGCCATCAGGTGGTCCACTAGTAAGGGGCAGAATTGAATTCTCATTGGTCACAGCCATGCTTTTGCAGGAAGGGTTCTCATTTCTGCAAATGTGGAAATGTGCCTCATGCTGCTACAGCCTGCTAGCAAGCCAGTGAGTAGTTTCCCTTATGTATAACAGAGAATTGGAGTCATATTTTGGACAGTTATCCATGCTTTGATTACATCCAGGTTTAGGTTGAAATACTCTCTATATGGGGTTGCCTATAAAGATGGAACAGAACCTTCAACTGGTTCACAATGCAGCAACTAGGCTGATAGCAATATAATGTATAGAGATCATATTCCCATCAGTTTTAAGAGCGTTTCACTGATTGCCAGTTTGCTTCCAGGCACAATACAAAGCATTACTTTAGTCTTTCTTGGATGAGGCAAATTGTTTAGATTCTTTCCAGTCTGGTTTTAGGCCTAGTTATGGGACTGACATAGCTGTGGTTGCCTTGGTGGATGACCTGCACCAGGACAGAGGGAGGGTTGCAAAAATTTTAACGCACCAAGAAGAAGGTATCATAAAGAGTATAGAATGTACAGTAACCCCTGATTCTATTAAATATCTGGGGATAAACGTGACTAGCAGGGCTCTTTTTGTAGCAGGAACTCCTTTGCATATTAGGTGACACACCCCTAATGTAGCCAATCCTCCAAGAGCTTACAGTAGTCCCTGTAAGAAGAGCTCTGTATGCTCTTGGGGGATTGGCTACATTAAGGGTGTGTTGCCTAATATGCAAAGGAGTTCCTGCTACAAAAAGAGCCCTGGAATTGTAATCTTTTCAGAAATAACTGTCAGAAGACCTGGAAACTTATACAAGAAGATTTATCCAGATGGAAAAAAATTAAAATCCCGTGGCTGGGCAGAATTTCAGCAATCAAAATGAGTGTATTGTCAAAATTAAATTCCCTATTCCAAATGCTACCTGTACATATAGAAGAAAGGATATTGACAGAGTGGCAAAGACAGATAAATAAATTTATTTGGAACAGCAAGAAACTAAGAATAAGTTTTAAAATATTTCAAGATGAGAAAAAGAGCAGAGGATTAGCAGTTCCAAATATAAAATTATATTATCAAATGGCAAATTTGGTATGGATTGTGGATGGGATTAAAAATCCAAGACAAAGAATAGTAAATTTTGAATCAGCAGACTTGGATGAAGGTTTACATAATTATTTATGGATAAAGAAATCAACCAAAATGATTGGAACAAGAAAGGAGTCATATAATTAGAGACAGAATATGGTTTAAACACTGGAATATATTGAGTCCTCCAAATTCTTCACATGTCCACAATAGAAGTTCATTACAATAAAAATATGAGAAATAACAGTGATTTCTTAACGTATGGTAATATGGTAAATGCTCAGGGAAAACTTAAATCTTGGCAAGATATTAGAGATGAAGGAATCAATATTCAGTGGCTATTATATCATCAATTGGTTTCAAGGTTAAAGAAGATAATTAAAATGGAAGGGGGAGCTATAAGAGAGATACTGAGTTCACAGCTGATTACAAAACAAAAAGATTATCTATTATAATGGATTTACAATTTATTATTTCAGTTAGAAACACAAGAAGAACAAGTGAAAAAAAGCTATGATTAAATGAATGCAGAACTTTAGAGAGCAAATACCTATACATCAATGGGAACTATTATGGGGAAAAGAAATTAAGTTTACAGACAGCCAGATGCTATGAGAAAATTGATTAAAACAATTTTTCCAGATGATATATTACACTGAAGGATATTGAGAAAGTAGATAAAAATTATAAAGGAAAAATCTGGAAATGTCAAGAGATAGATGGAACTTTTAACCATATGTGGTGGACTTGTAAAGAAGCAAAAAGATATTGGAAGGAATTACATGGGAAAATGCACACTATATTATAATTAAAAGTCCCCAAGGAAGCTAAGAATAGGTTATTAGAAATACTGCCTACTAAATTACTAACAGTTTTGGAAGAGATATATGGTAACGGCAGCTAGAATAATCTACGCAGCAAAATGGAAATCAAACATCTGTCCAAGCTTAGAAAAATGGGAAAATAAACTTGCTGATTATGCAGTAATGGCATAATTAACAGCTTATCTGAGAATCAGATCAATTTTGAAATTTGAGGAGAGATGGCAAGAGAAAAAAGCTTAAAAATTAGAATGAAAAACAATTTAAAGTTGTATATAAATGCATGGCAATGCATACAAATGTATTATAATGTAGAAGCAGAATGAGAATAAACTTTGAATATGAAAGCATAAGGAACTGATTTTTGAACTAAAATACCCCCATTATTTACTGTGAGATATATAATATATAATTATATAATTCTTTACTGTGAGATATATTCTTTACAGTGAGGTATATAATAGATTTTTCTTTAAATTTTGGTATATTAAGAGCAATAAATAGTAAGTAGAAATGACCAAATATTTAACATGGAATCTGTAGCAATGATGAAATGAATAATATAGTTGTAAAATAGATTAATTATGAAATCTGGAATTCAAAATGTTTGAAATGTCTCAAAAATTATAATGAAGGGGAGCTGGGGATAAATATTTTCTATTTTATATACTCTGTAATATATTATTTTGTATTCCTTATATAATAGTACATAACTCTTCTTTCCTTTTGTATCACTTTCATATCATTGTTCATCTTGTTTTCTAAAAATAAAAATAAAAAATCACATTCTGTTATATATACATAATCACCGATTAAGGTCACCACTGAAGATCTTGCTCCATGCTCTTCCATATTTTGAATCTAGATTGGTGTCTACCAGAGATGGGGCATTCTCAATGGTGGTACCTAAACTCTGGAACTTCTTGCCATTAGGTGAAGACATTTTGATTATTTCAAGCCTACAGTTGATTTTAATACTCCATCTTATTGTAGTGATTTTAGGTTGTGGTTTTAAAGATCAGGGAGTTGAGGGGGACCAACTTTTAGGAATGCTCTTCCCAAGTAACCCTTTGTGAACTTGCAGTTGCAGATTTAGGGCTGAGATTCCTGACAGGTATTCATGTCTAAAGTCCTGTAAAATGTTCCTTGCAATGGTTCTGAGAAGAACCATCTTGTACAATCTTGGTTTCATTTTCATCTGATGAAGGAAGTGATTTGTCCCTTTCTCTCCCCCTGCTGTAGCCTCCCAATCTGAGTGGATAGTAGCCACATGGGTCCCCCAGCACTGTGAATAAGGGCTGCCAGAAAAAGGGATAGATATTTGACCATCAGTGTCTTCTGCTGATGCAACACTGGATCCAATCTTCAGTTTAATTTCTGTTCTTGCATTTGTACTGGCAGTGTGTTTTTTTGTGTGTGGTAAAAAATCGTCTATTTCAAGACTCGGGTTTGCACATAAACAGACTGCTGCAACAGAAGCCCCACTCACTGTTCGAAGAGCAGAAAGGAGGCAACATCTAGAAAGTTAACTGGAGAAGTGCATTAAAGGCTATAAACCAACTGAGACTGGAGTGAAATGATAATTGGTATGTCCAGATAGAGGGAAGTCTCAGCAGTATAGAGGCAGCTACACTGTAAGGCCAAGAGCAGAGAAGGAAGAGTTTTAAATGACCCCGGCAAGACAGTTGGGAGAGACTCGTCTGTATCTTCTCCATCTGCCTGCTTGACCTCCATCTGCAGCTGGGTTCCCTGTAGCATTGTTTAATCAAGGTCCATGTCCAGAAGACCCCAGAGGAAAGGAAGCCTGCTTCTACTCTGCTAGATGCTGCTGAGCTGCCCGGAAAAAAGGCATATCACTGCACACACACACCCATGATCCCCAGAGCAAAACATAAATATTAGCCAAAAACTCATAAAAACAAGCAGCAGCAAAATGGCATCATAAAAAGCAGGTAAACAGATAATTCCACAAATACACTTTATCTGCAGGCTAAAAGACAGCAAAGCCGATGTCATACATGGATATCTGGGAAGGATGAACTCAAAGCCTCAATTTTCCTGATACCAAACAAGCATAGTTATTTGTGTGGATAATTTTAATGGCAAATGCAGATTACTTATAATTTGCTTGCATGATGAAAAATCATTGTCTACTACTTAGTATAAACATGCATTCAAAAATTAATTAATTACAATTATACAAACACCTTTGTTAATTAACCTTGAAAAAGTAGCTAATCTGGATAAAGCTGGGAAGAAGAATCCTTTGGGCAAAGGCCTTGAAAAATTCATCCAAATTGATTAGGGAGACAGACAGAACTATATTTCCCATTGGAATCAAAGGGAACACTAAATACAATAATGACTCACAAAACATACTACAAAAATCTGAATTTAAAAAAATTAATGAGCAAAATAACATGAACCTGAATACAATTTCTGTGCTATTTTCTTAGCTTTTCTGTAGGTTGCTCAATATTACCACAATTGAAATTAATTTATCTTTCTGTTACTCTTGATCCATGAATATTTTTCCAAAACCGTGGACATGTTGCTTTCTCAAACTTTGGGAATCTGAACTAGCAGAACATACAGAACATCTTACATGTATACTGTGAATTCATTATACTGCTCTATTCATTTTATTTAACAATAAGGGCCACTGAGCCAGAGAACAAATGTAAACATACATAATAAAATCACATCTTTAAAACCATTAAAACAAACAAAACACATCATTAAAATGATTAAAACTAGAGCTAAACTATATACAAAACATGAAAGCAATGAAACAATTGAGCAGGAAGAAGGGATCATTGAGGGAATGCCAGTCTTCTGCTGGGAGAAGATTGGCGGCAACAAAAGGGGACAGACCAGTCTCCCTGGCAAGAGAGTTCCAGAGTTTTGGTGCCATGACTGACAAAGCCCTCTTCCAGGTTGCCATCACCTAGAAGGGGGGAACCCAAAGCAGGGTCTCTGATGATGACAATATGGTCACGTAGTTTTACACACCAGTTTCCTTGGGGGGCAGATTATATTTCTTCTGACAGCCCAGCATTCCTTCACGTTCTCTGAGAAACATCTGAGTCTTATGTGAGCTTTCTTAGTGATATCCTCATGCAATGAGAATATGTGAGTTTTGAACTTTTGCCAGGGAACATGAAAAATTTCCTTAATAAAACTGGGTATCGAAAGGAGGCCTGTCATCATTTTGCTTTTGTTGCTGTGCAATTGTGAAGCATCACAAAGATTCTGCACTTCTGTTTCAAGTCACCCCACCAAGTCATTAAACATTCTCTGGCATTTGTCAACAGTTCGGTAAACATCCAGAAAAAGGAATCTGAATCACATAGTTTATTTTACATTCTTCTTCTCCAACTGCTGATTAGGATAAATAGTTTGGATAAAAAGCCTATCTGCTCCAACAATCGTAAAAAGAAAGCAGTCAGCTATCAGCCGAGTTTAGATTGGCCTTCATATATTTTTAAACAACAGAAAAAGGGTTTATGTACTCTTTGATACATTTTCTTCCATTCTCATCCCATCATGTTAGCAACAAGTCAAAGCTAAATATGAACATTACCAAAAAAAAAAAAAAAGATCACTCGACTACTGGAGCACAAGGCTACAAGCAGGAATTCCAGACACAATGCAACATTCAGAAACTATCCAGATCTATTCAAACTGCCTATAATCCTAAGGGATTTCAGTGGGGGAAGACATTTATGGGTATAACACCTTAAGAACTGTTATACTATATCAGACCAGTCAGCCACCTAATCCTGTAATCCTTGGCGGGGGACTGTTCCTGCTTGCTCAGCGGGGCAGGAAAGAGGTTCAGAGGCCATGGATGCTCTCTGGATGCACAGAGCATGCAGGGGTCAGGTGGCAACTTGGGCTTTTCAAGAACTAATCTACTCTCCTTTGATTTTTACATTATACTAAAAATTAGAACACAAAAACATAGATCCTTACTTCTGCGTTCTGAAAAGGCGAAGCCTGGCCTTCAGACAAGAAAAGTATGCGAAAACAGTGCAGTTATTTCAGCACCCAGCCACAGCCAACAGTATTTCATGGCTGTTGTTGCATAGGGAATAAACTGTTCCAAACTGCAAAATAACCATTTTAATTATCACATCTTTGTAATTATCCACTTCATGAAACCACACTTATTCCTACTATATCATCTATGTATTAAAATTACTATGATGTGACTTTCCCCTTTCAGGTTTGTATGGGAAGCCTTCTGTCAGAATTTGACCTTCCCTTGGTGATATTTGCTGTTTAGCATGCTACAGAGGACTTTGGTTTTCACTTAGTGCCCAGGATACATTACTGTGGCTAACCACTGATGGAATGTAGGAATCAGGCCGGTGATTGCTTGGACTAGTTGATCTGCCTGGTCCACACATGCTGGACCATAAATATTTATAACTATTGGAGCTGCTCAGAATACTTTAAAATTTTGGGATTGAAATCAGCAATTTCAGTGAGGTAATTTATTTCTTCCTCAGAAGCCATATATATTGAGTGAATAGTCACCTTTTTATTCATCTTTTTATCCTATTCATAGCCATTGTTTTCACAGCTGTTGCTTCTTTGGTGCCATTCCCACTCCCCCAGCTACTGGTTCTTCCTCCTTGGATTAGTTATCAGGGACAGGCATGACCTGGGAAAATGTGGTTTGGTTCAGTTCATGGTGTGTCCAGTTAGGAAACCATGGGCCATCAAAAACTTTTAAGGGCTAAATGAACTGGTTCAGTTTGTGAGGTTTGTGATGTGGTAAAACAGCTCCATGGCAAAGACACCAAACTTACAGGGGATCTCTGGCTGACTCTCCTCTACCTGCCCTCCAGGTTTGGTGAGGATTAGACTTAGGGGGTCCAAGCTACAGCCCCCCCAAAAAAGGTGCCCCCAGGAAAGTGCTTTCTGGGGAAATGACAGTTTCAGGAGGTTCATGAGTGTATAGAACAGATCCTGTGCATGTAAGAGGAATCAGACTCATGGGACTTCTCCTTGATGCTCCTCTACAGGCCTTCCAGGTTATGTGTAGATTGGACTTAGGGGGTCCAAGTTTTGGTTCCCCAAAGAAGATTCCCACAGGGAAAATGTCAGGTGCAGGTTCAAAATCATATAGAATGCAGCTACACACACCAAACACACATGAAACCTCATCCTGCTGCCTGCTCCTCTACAGTCTCTCCAAGTTGGGGGTAGATTACATCTCTGGGACCCCACTTACAGACCCCCAAAAAGGTCTCCCCAGTGCTGTCTCTGGAAAAGACGTCTGCAGTTACAGGAGTCTATAGAATGGCTCAGGAACAAGCCAGTGACACCAAACTCACAGACCCCCACCCCAGCCAGACACTGGAAGCAAGGCAAGCATCCCCCCCAAGTCTCCAAAGGCGAGTTCTGAAGGACAGAAAGGCAGACATCCCCAGAGTTCTGATAGGGCCACCCAAAGTAATCCCATGACAGCTTGACAGGCACCCTAGCCACACCTCAGGAGCAAGGGAAACAGAGGGGTGGCTTTTGAAGCAAGCAGAGGAGTGGCTTTTGAAACAAGTTCCTGGGATTGCTCCCAGTACTACAAAACGTGGTTGATGCATTATGAAGTGTTAGAGGCCAGTCCTCTGCTTGCTTCAAATTCCTGGGCATCCCTCTGTGTTGTGAGGGTGAAAGTGGCTGCAAAGGGTGCTCATCATGGGTGGAAGAAGTCCTCCACCCCCTGCATACCCTGGGCACCAAACCCATCCTGCCAGGCCACTGGAGCCTGACCCTAGAAAGCAGCTGTGCCTCTCACCTTCTCCAGTCCTGGGGCCACAGTTTGGAAACATTTCCACACCCTCCCCAGTGACCCTATGTGGCCGTGTGCCAGATGTGCCACACTCATGTCTGGAGGGATGCAACCCCCCAACACTTGTCCTCCTTCATCCTCCATGGGAACCTACAAAGAGTGCACCCAACTATGTTGATGCCAGAGGAAAGAGTGGTGGCCAGCAGGAGGAAGAAGAGGCCCATTCCCTCTCAGATGGGAGAAGTGGAGGGAGAGCAGGAGGCTCCTTCAGGAAAGGCTCCCTGCACTCAGGCTACCATGGGTGGGACATCAAGTCAAGGCACCATCCAAGAGGTCAAAAGGGCCCAGGAAGCAGTCACTTGACTCATCAGCAATTGCTGTGGATGGCCAAACCTTCTCCCTCAAGGAGTACATAGCCTTTCACCAGCTGCAGTGGCAATGGTCAAGACTGGGCTCTCTAGAGCACAAGGCAGAACAGTGTACTTCACAGCAGACCTCTGGAGCAGCCAGCAGGACTGTCAGGGCACAGCCCAGGACCTAGGAGGGGACAGTCCTGCCATCAGGCTACAAAGTGGTTCTGCTCCATGTGCAGGGGATAGATGCAGACCACACAGAGCAAAACATCACTGCCATGGGATATAGAGTAGCCTGAGGGAATGGATGGGTGGTGGCAACATCGTCCATGGCTACATGGTCACAGACGCTGGCACCAAAATGCTGGCAAAGGTGAAGCATGTGCACCTCAAAAGCATCATCTGCCTGGCATACAGTCTTCAGCTGGTGGTTAAGGATGCTCTGGGGCTGGGGAGCACTGTCAAGACCACCTGGGACACTGCCCCCCTTGAGATATGGTCCTTGCTCAAGACTTGTCAGTGCCTGGTTGCCCATTTCTTGCACAGCAACAAGTCTGCCCATCTGTTACATGAAAGGCAGGGGGAGGGGGATGAAGAATTCCACCTATGCTATGATTGCACATTTGATGGAGCAGAAGAGCACTGTGCAAGATGTAATCTCCTTCATGATCATCCTGCATGGGAAAGAGGAGCTCAGCATCAGCTCCAATAGCTGGCTTACCCTCTCCTAAATGGTGTGTGTCCTTAAACCCTTCCAGCACATCAATGATATGCTGTGCACCCATATGGTCAGCCTCAGGCAAGTAATCCCCCTGATTCAAGGGGCACTGGAATTACACTGGAGCCAGCTGTTCACCCACAGGTCAGGGCCTTGGCAGAGAGGTGGCAGGTAGGCATCACTACCAGGTTGCATCCCCTCTACAATAAAAGGGTGTACAAGCTGGTCTGTAACTGTGTCCCCCAGATAGAAGGCAACATTGCTCTCCTGAATGAAGAGATCTTTCAATGTAAGTGTGAGCTCTGCAAAGAAGTGCAGAGGCTACAGGCCAACAGATGTAACTGGGGGAACAGCGGGTGGAAGAGACTGGGGAGGAGCCACAGCCCAGCACCTCTGCCTCAAAGAGCCCAACCAGGGAGAAGCCCTACCACTGGTTGTCAGCAGTGAACTGGGAGATCAGCAGTGGCAGGGATGCTAGGTGTGCAATGGCAGAGGTCATGGTGAGGGAGTACTTTGTCAAGTCCCCTGAGCCCACTGACCCCAATCCCATGGAGTACTGGTCACACTAGGATATCATCTGGCCCACCCAAACCCCAGCACAGAAGAGGAGTTCACAATCAAAATGTGGATTCTCAGCCAAAACCCCCACTAGCTAAGCCCCACCGCTTGGTGTGAGCAGAGAGATGGGGTGGCTCAGATCCCTGAATCCACCTAACAACCAAACCCCAGTAGGGGAGAGGAGTTCACAATGAAAATATGGGTCCTCAGCTGAGGCACCCAGTAGTTAAACCCCTCCACTCAGTATGAGAAGAGAGATAAGGTGGCTCAGAGCCCTGAGTCCACCTAACATCCAAACCCCAGCAGGGAAGAGAAGTTCATAATCAGAGGGTATAAAATGTGGCTTCTTAGCCAAGGCACCCAGTAGCTATGCCCCTCTGCTCTGCATGAGCAGAGAGATGGGGTGGCTCAGATCCCTGAGTCCACCTAATACCCAAACCCCAGCAAAGGAGAGGAGGTCACAATCAGGAGGATGTAAAATGTGAGTTCTCAGCCAAGGCACCCAGTAGCTAAGCCCCAGCAGGAGGGAGGAGTTCACACGCTGGAAGGAATAAATGAATGTGTTCTGCTAGTCTGCTTTTAATGTTCCCTGCCTCTTTGTCTAACTGACAACAACCAGCAGAGGAGACGGTGTGGAGCTGAGCTGATGTATAGCTTTCTGATCCCATAGAGCAGAATGGGAACTCTGTTATTGGCAGCCAGCAGCGTCTGTTAAGTTTTGAAGGGCTCCTATTGGTGTTTCCAAGGCTGGAGAATTCTGCCCCCTGTTGCTTTGGAATTTTGTAAGCAGTTTAATTATGTGGAGACAGTCTGTCTGGAAATGTGTCAATTCACAAACAGCCACAAACTGCCACAAACAGCACCAAAGTTTGTGGAATGTTCATGTTCATCCACGAACATCACTTTGCGAACCATGGACTGGCCAAAATTCATGATGAACTTTACTTCATAAACCAGTTCATGCCCATCCCTATTAGTCATATGGGTGATCCCATTGATGATTCCAGCTGAACAAATGATGTCACAGCTCTAAAAAGCCAACCAGCTATGTGATGCATAACCAATGGCAACAGAAGACAATGTAAATTCATAAAACAACATTTTCATAAGATTTATTTATTTATTATATTTTATTTATTATATTCAATTAGATTCATGAAGTACTAATAACAGTCAAACCAGATGTAAATATTCTCCCCTTTTGGCGGCTGCAGTACTGTTTGTGCAGCAAGCAGGGAGGGGACGTGTGGACCAGAGGAAAAAGAAAAAAGGACTTAACCATTGTTGTCCTCAACTAAAAGCCTGGCAGAACATCTCTGCCTTACAGGCCCTGTGGAATTGTGCGAGATCCTGCAGGGCCCTGATGTTGTTTGACAGAGAGTTCCACCAGGTTGGGTGTTGCTTTTGTTGAAAAAGATGTGTTGAAAAATTTCGCCCAAACAAAGGTGTTTTTCTGCATAGCAGAGAATGTTAGTGAAAAAGGGTTTTTTTGCCCCCAAGCATTTCTTTTTGCTCTAATAGTACCTTTTTATCCTTTTCAAGCATTCTTTGCAGTACCCCCCCCCAACTTTCTGACTGGAATAAAACATCTCAGAGATCTCAATTTCTCCTGATGTCTGATGAAAGGAGCTTTGACTCTTGAAAACTTATACCCTGAAACTCCTGTTGGTTACTGTGAAGAAAAGCATTTTGGATGGAGGTCTGAACTGATTAAAACTTTCACCAGGAGTTTTTAAAAGTTTGTGGGGAGAGAATAGGGAGGTAGAGCAAAGCTAGTTCAATGGCTTTCCAGCCTCACCTCTTAAGAAATGCTAATAGGTCCAGCTAGTGAAAAGGACAGTCCAGTCTCTCCCCCCCCCAAGCAGGGAACAAAGATTTGGAGGTATTAAAAACTAGAATGACTTCAGGAAGAAACTTCTGGATACTTCAGGAAAAGCTTCTTTGGCCCAGCCTGGCCAGGTCAGTGGATGGGAAAAAGAGCAAGGAGCAAGGAGGAGCAAGGAGGAATGTCTCTTTTGTGCTGATTCCCTAGAAGCAGGCAGAACTCTTAACTGAGGTCTGGAGAAGGTGGCCACTGCCATCTGAAGGAGGCGTGAAAGTGATGGGACGCCTGTAAAAATCTGTAACTTGCTAAACTAAGGAGCCTGCCTTATATTTAACAACTGATTGGGCATATATTGAGGGAGGGGCAGAGGAATTGCATTTTACCCTTTTGTTTTGAATCCCTTGTTCAATCTATTGCTGTGCTAAAAGTATGCATGTGAAAATTTTCTTTTTAATAAATTCTTTATAACTTTTGATGCTGGTAGTGGTTCTCTGTGCCACATAGACTCCCACTGTTTCAGATACACTATTTTAAAAGGGGAGCCCCAGAGGTGGGAAAGGCAAGCAGATGGCAACTGGCTATTCTCCCAGGAGCTCACAAGGCATTAATCTGTCCCTGATGTAGCCAGATGTTGGGCTAGCAGGAGACACTGAGGCAAGGCCTCTGAGCTTGGAAGAGGAGCTGAGGGTCCTAATCCCTTCAGTGGGAAATACCAGTATTGATCAGATGGTGGTAACAGCTACTGAAGAGTAAATGGAAAAGCCCCTCTAGGGAACTGGATACCCCCTAGGAGGGCAGGGCAGAAATGAGGACTACAGGCCAGAGCAGGCATGTTCTACCACAGTCCCAAAAATAGATAAGATACTTATATTCTGGCAGAGATTCTGCTTGATTGCCTATGTGGTCTTTGACAAATTATTCAGTATCTTTTGGCTCAAGTTTCCTCTTCTATATATTGGAAGGGTACTGACTTCATTTAATAAAGGGGTACAAGATGTACAGCTGTGTAGTGGTTAAAATAGGTATCAGTCTCCACGACTTCCTTTCTGTTGTTATAGTGTGCCCTGTGTCACATGTGGCATAATGCTGTTGAGGTGCTAGAAATATTTCTTTCGCCCATGTGGAAACCACATTGTCTGTGCAACTGAGTTATTTTAAGTGCAAATATGCCTGTGTGTATATTGAAGAGAGACATATGGAAAATAGGTGAACACCACACACAGCAATCATTTTAAGATGTTTATTTCTCATGATTATTTATTTATTAAAACATTTATATCCTGCCTTTTCTCATGGTTCAATAACTAAGTACATTTAATATTAAGACTGAAATCTTATTCCCATTTAACTTGGAATAAATATAATCATACACAGTGGAACTTACTCATAAGGAAACATGCATAGAAACAGACTATAAGTTACTCTAGGATTTAATTGTTCTTGAAAATGTGATCTATGTGTTACCCAGAGTTAAATATTTTGAGAACCACTGGTGTCTGCTGTACATGTTTAAATACAGCAAACTGAAAACCAGTGATATTTTAAAATGTGCCCTTAGTTTTTTTTAATGTGCTGTATTTGTTGTTGTTCAGTCGCACAGTCGAGTCTGACTCTTTGTGACCCCATGGACCAGATTACTCCAGGCCCTCCTGTCTTCCGCTGTCCGCTGAAGTTTGCTCAATAATGTGCTGTATAGCAAATATTATTACTACTCTAACATGAATGTTAAATATAATACACAAAAGATGAAGAACAACTATGAGAGTTATCACCCAGGTTTATACTCTTTTGGCTCAGAGCACAAGATAAAATTCTCATAATTCTCAGTCACAATCTGAAGCAAGTATAATAGCTACATTTGAGCCCAGTAGCACCTGCGAGACCAACAAGATATGGGGGGATCAGATTTCAAAAGTCAAAGCTCCCTTTCATATCTCGTTGGTCTCCAAGGTGCTACTGGACTCAGATTTAGTTGTTCTACCACAGATCAACACAAAGCAGCTTACATCATTCATTTAACCTCCATTTTATCCTCAGAACATCCTTGTGAGATAGGTTAGGCTGAGAGTGTGTGACTGACCCAAAGTTACTCAGTGAACTTCCACAGCAGAGTGGGGATTCAAACCTGGCTCTCCCAGGTCCTAGTATGAAACTGTAACCACTATACCACAGTGACTCATGGGGTAGGTGCTGCTAAACAGTAGCAAGCAGCTGGGCCTGGTTAAATCATACAAGTCATGAATTAGCAAGTCACCTGTGATTCTGCTGGGCCTCCCTGAAAGGCCAAAAGAGTCCTGGAAAGGGCCCAGCACCCACCTGCCTGCCTTTTACTGACAGAAACTAAGGCTTGAAGGCTGGCAATACTGTTGTGGTTGCTTGACAATGACCACTGAGGGTATTCATCTCTTACAGCTACAGGGAGTATCAATTTGAAGAGTGGGGTTAACCTCCCAAAGTTGGGTTTTT
The DNA here is from genome assembly GCA_029375565.1 of Gekko gecko. Classification (NCBI taxonomy): domain Eukaryota; kingdom Metazoa; phylum Chordata; class Lepidosauria; order Squamata; family Gekkonidae; genus Gekko; species Gekko gecko. The sequence continues at coordinate 58,682,539 of JAPDNY010000011.1, read as the reverse complement.
TTAGATTTAAGATTTTGTTGCAAACTTGGTACTTTTGTGCTGACAGATGGGGCCATGTTGAAAATTACATATGTTGACAAGTAAGGGCTTGTGAAGGGCATCTCATTCCCCCCACACTATTTCCTCTTTATTTCCCTGAAAGCCCCCATAGCTCTCCCCTTTTCCTGCTTGCTTCTCTTTCCCATGCCAGACAACTTATGGCTGTGGTCACACAAACTAAATAATCGACTTTCAATCCACGTTCAATGCACTTTCCAGCTGGATTTTGCTCGTTCACACTGAAAGTGGGTTGAAAGAAGAAGAAGAAGAGTTTGGATTTATACCCCGCCCTTCACTGCTCAAAGGCGTCTCAGAGCGGCTTACAAACTCCTTTCCCTTCCCCTCCTCACAACAGACACCCTGTGAGGTAGGTGGGGCTGAGAGAACTCTAACACAAACTGTCCTTGAGAGAACAGCTGTGCCAGAGCTTGTGACTGACCCAAGGTCACATCAGCAGGTGCAAGTGGAGGAGCGGGGAATCAAACCCGGTTCTCCCAGATAAGAGTCCGCGCACTTAACCACTACACCAAACTGGCTCTGAAAGTGGATTATTTAGTGTGTATGACTGCAGCCTACCTTTATCTGCCCCCATCTTCAGCTTTCCCTCTTTCTCTCCCCCTGGTAGCCTCTACCTAGGAAAACTATGTCCCAGTTGCCCAGTGCCAGCTGCTGATAGCTCCAGACTTACTTGAACTATTAGGAATCTCAGCTCTACAATTAGGGAAGGCATTTGAGCCTGGTGGCCTGAGGCAGTATACCTGTAACAAACTGTTGTAATCTGCCTTTCCTGTACTTGTTGTTATGCATACCTTGAATTCTAGTTTGTGCCAAGTGCTGACCTTCTGTGACAGTGCTGATGTTCCAGGTGTTTTTTCAGTGTGAGCACAGAATGGTGTAGTCATATATGTCACAGACATTGACATACTAGATGTGTGGTTTTTGCTGGGTTTTAGGCTTGTGATGATGTTCTATGATTGGGTACTACAGAATTAGTGGGAATTCTGTCTTGTATTGTGACTGTGAGAATAGGAAATGAGGGGTTAGTCACTTGGAGTTTTTTGTTGACTTCAATTTATGTTGAAGTCATGCTGACATGATGCTGACATTAGGGATTAGTCTGAGAATATGTTTCCAACTAAGACCTGCCTCTCTAAAATGGCATTCTCAGTTTTCCCATTTCCCCTTGCTTGGAGGGTGTTCTTCTAGTGTACTTCTAGTGCTGGCACAAATCTATTACATACTTATTACTGTATTTTACCAATTTAGTACTGATTGTATCCTTATCAGCTGAGTTCAGACTGGCAGTCTGCCCCAAGATAGGCATTTTTCAGCAACGTTTCACAAACGGATTAAAGGGGGCATTCACACAGGCACATCTGTCTGGCATTCCCCACCCATAGTCAACCCGTCATGTAGCACTTCGCTCCCGCGTTTAAAATATACCTGATGAAAGTGGTAGCAAATCCTGGGGAGTGCATTTATCCTGCTTCATTCTGCTTCTGGGAAGTGTGAACGCTAACCCAAAAAGCCAGGAACAACCCACGGTAATAATGTCCACCGGGTGTTTCTGCACATAAGGTGCGCTTGATTGCTCTGGAGAGGCAGCAGCGATATGATTGGATGTGCTCCGCTCTACCACCTAATGTGGTGCTGGCACAACGGGATCCTTCCCAAATCACCCTGATGTGCAGTCTGAATGCTCCCTTGCACCTCCTCCCAGTATGCTCCTGCATCAGTTGGCACAGTGTGACCGGGAAAACCTGGAACAGTTTATTTCAGGGCTTTTTTGCCACAATTTGCTCCCACTTCAAATTACCAGTCTGAACTCAGCCATCTAGTGAGCGTATAAGGAGACCATACTGTCAGTGCTGCTGTGATGAATCTAAGTTCATATACTGTATTTACTCAAAAGAAAGATAACCCTGTATGTACGCCCCTCCCCCTACAATGTTGTACACGGTTTTTTTACTGGCCATAACTGTAACTTACATGCAACATAATTTGACCCCCTCTTTTTGTGTGTGTCTGTGTGATGGCATACCTGGGGGGGGAATTTAGTCTTGCAATGGGAGTAAACACTGTAGTATAAACTCATAAATTGAGACTATTGCTTGCGTTATAAAAGACTAAGATCCTTGTGCCTGGGTCGAACAAACCATATGGGCTGCATTAGTGGGGCAAAATAAGGGAAGTTTCACAGTGGAAATCTCAGGGTTGTTTTAATGTACTTTTTATCATTTAATTTCCTTTGTTTCTTCAATAGCTAAGGGCCCAAAGAGAAAAAATGATGGTGGAGGTGTGATACTTGCATCATTCAAAAGACTTTGACAGCAATCAGAGAGTGTCATGGGGAGGCACAGTATTGGCAATAATTGATCCAAGAACTGACACCTAAAAACATGTGTACAGGCAGCAGTTCCCCAGAGAAAAATGCAACAAAGTATGCCCATTATGTTCCTTCCCCTTGTCCCATTTTTTATTACACATTTTGCTCTTACGTTCTGCTTTGGATTTCTCCTTTTGTCTGATAATAAAACCAGAAACCACTGTTGTGAGCTGAAATGCATCAAATGTCACAAAGATTAAATTCTTTTAAAGTTCACAATATCATTTCCATTAATAAAGACCCCCGCCCCAAAAAAGGAGACATTAAGCTTAGTCCTCTTTGACTTGAAGTTCAGATACCAAAACACACACAATCTCTTGGACTATTTAAATGTCTTTTAACTGTGGTAACACAAAATGCAAACTCCATTAAATTTGATTTACTTTATATGGAGCAAAAGCCAGCAAATAGGAAATGGCTACAAAACCATGATTATGATTGTTCACAACAGCTGAGTACTTAGGGCAAAAACCTTTCTGTTTATAATTTCTTTACTGATATTGGGGAAAAACTGAGATGGTAGCAAAAGGCACACCTCTGTAGTAGCTGCCACATATGATTAAATACAGCAAAGAATAACCAGAAAAGCTACATTCCCTCCAGTACAGACTTAATAGTCCATGGTGGTTCTGAAATATTTTCTCCTTATAAAGTATTTTTAAATGGTAAACCTCCACATTCAGCTACACTGGGAAGGACAATAAAAATGAATGGGATGAGATGAGATGAAACAAATGATTCTCAAGCAATGAAGGGAACAATCAACCACTGGAATTTTATTACTATCTGAACATTCCTATCAGTTACTTTGGGGCTGAAAATAAAGCCTTCAATTTTTTCTCCATTTTATACTTGCATGAATAGTGTATTCTGATTAGTTGGTTATTTTATTGTGTTTAATAAATTCTGCAAGAATATTTTATTGAACATTTGGGATATAAATATTTTAATAAATACATAATGACTGGGATATCAGCATTTTGATAAATGAATAATTTGCTTTCTTTGTTATAAAATAACTCCCAAATGTTGTTTTTTTAATCCTCTTGCTAGATGGCTAGGGTTAAAAATAGCAACTAACCATTCACTTCTTCCTTTGGAATTTTAAAGAAAATTCATTTCTGACTTCATATACTGGCTAAAATTATTTTGTGCTTCTCTTCACTTTATTTCAAAGCAAAGGATTTGGCCTTTCGTTGACTTACAAAGACTTATAAAGAACTATTTTTAAAAGGCTGGAAAATAGCTAATGTTTCTGCCGGGGGTAATGATGGAGTATCCTTTTGTCATGGCAAAGATTTATGACATGGATCAGAAACTATAGAAGGTGGTGTGCATCCTGCCATTAAGGAGAATTAATATTTTTTTAGTGATTTTTTTTTAACCAAAGTTTTTCTAGTGTCTCTTGTTAAAAGTTGATTGTTGACTTTTCATCATATGCCGAACACTTTCACTGATATTCTAACAAGACTTTCATCTTAGATCCATTATTTTTTAATGGACCTGGATACAGGCAGTGTATAGAAATGGATTTCCTTTTCAGCTCCGTGCAATGGCCTGTCGTTAGTTTGCAGAGTCCTGCAGAACTATTATGCACAGAGACATTTAAACCATTTCCAGAGCAACATGTCCCTTTTTCTAAAATGCAATTCATGCACTATCCATTATGCAGCACGGCAACATTTTAGCCATATCCCGCTTTCAAATACCTCTGCCGTTATTACTTTCTCTCACTGCTCTATAGTAAAAAAAACCCCAAACCTATAATGAATGAGATCATACTTTTTAAAAAAAATTGAGTGGATTTTGGAGAACTTTCCCCTCATCTTGGGCAATAAATCTGCCTTTGAAAAACCACAAAGCCCAAAGATTTGACCATTTGACAATAAGGCTGCACAGTGACATCACTCATCACTTATTTCTTATTAGTGGGTAGATTATACGCTTTCGATTTGGCAACTATGCATTACCAATTTTTCCCCCTTTCACAATGGCTATTTTTAGTTCTTTCTCTACCATTTTGTTGGCACTATTCTGATCTCTGTTTCCAAAGAACCCTTACCCTCTCTTTGTACTTGCAGGTTGAGCCTCTGCACAAAGTGAGCAAATGGCTTTAGTGCCCTCAATAGCCGTGAAGTGGTATTTTGAATCACAGCCCCACTGGAAGCAAATGAAGCAACTGCTCATGGTGGGTGATGCCATTCATTTTTTAAAAAGTTCTGCAATACTGTTGTATCTTCATTCAGTTTTTATTTCAAAGACTACTGGCTTTGTAATCCCCATTTGGAAAAACTGGCTCTCATGCAGACATGCATTCATTTTTCCTTTCTTCACATCCTCTCTGCAGTCTTATAGTGAAGCTAATGGACCCAGATGGGTAGTTTCCATGTGCTTGAGCGTATATCATACAAGCCTTTCCATTTTAAGACATCCCATTTTAAGGACTTGCAGCTTGCTTTGCATTTTTTCATACCTTTGTCTTTGTAGCCATTACATTTGAGTTTTTCTCTTCATTGGATTTTGAAATCAATGGAACATTTTTGGTAGATTTTTTTTTTTTACCTTTGAAATCTATTTTCCTGGATTCTTTGAAAGGTGAGTACAAGGGCTCATTTAGACTGCCTTCGGTCATCATGGTAAATGGTGGGTTATAAACAGGGTTAGACTACAGCTGAATGCAGATACAGTCCAATCAAGGGACTGAAGTTTATTGACTGGCACCACAATGAGATTTCAAACCAGATAGTATGTAGTTGGCCTTTTAACCACAATTTATACCAGGGTCCCCACTGTGGTGCCTGCCAACACCTTTCCTGGTGTCCATCGAGTGTTTTTAGAAAGCGGGCAGGGCTGGGTGAGACTTTTGCCCAGCAGGGCTTCTGACTGGCCATAGCATATCCGATGGGCAGTACAGATTTTAAAACTATTGCTTTGGCAGCAGCTGCTTCTACAGCGTAAAGAACTGTGTGACTGAAGGTAAGCTGTGGCAGATTTTGTGGCTGGCTCCTGCAGCAGCCATTTTGTGGCTGCGCCTACCACACTGTGTCAGAATTCCAAAGGTGCCCACAGGCTCAAAAAGTTTGGGGACCCCTGGTTTATACTAATTACATTTTGTTGTTATATCTGAATTCACAAATTGATGTTCACTGAACAGTATCACCCCCACCCCCAGGCTGTTTAAAGAATATAGCCCTCTTTGGTTTGTGGAACAATTTATATGGTTCTTGCTAGCCTAACCACTGTATCCTATAATGAATTTTAGAATATATCCAGAGATCCAGAATGTCAGACACTAAAGGCCAGCAAAAGCAAGCACAACAATATTCAAATTCGAAATCTGCTGCATCTCTGCAGAGTTCAAAAGAATATTAGTCGGGGTGGGAAAGGCCAGGGGTACAATAGCCATAGGCAAGTAACAAGTTCAAGCAGCAGAAATTACATCACCGTTAGGACAAAGGTCAGGATCAAAGGAAAGGAAGTCCAAGGCTAGGCAGAAGTGTGGTCAAGGTAAGGTGAGAGGTCAGAATCATAAGGAAATGGCAAGGCATAAGTTACAACAAGTAGCAGTCAAGAACAGAGTGCACAGCATAGACAATTTGTCCAAACTGAAGGGCCCAGTTTCGCGGTGGCAGCTTTATACCTTCAATCTATATCATAGTGAACATTTCAATCAGATGTTCTCCAAAGCATGGATCTGGATGAATGGCACATAGAACAATATTCTGGGGCTGCTGGCACCAGGTTCTGAGTTTGAATCCCCACGACACTTGACATCTGTAATTCTGTGAAGTGTGGACTTAATGCACAAAATATGCAGCAAGTAAGGAGTTTCTATACTATAAAAAGAGAAGGTCTCTGATTTTCTGTCTAAATATTAACATGATCAAATGTTAAATAATCAATATTTGTTAATTGCTGTAGATTTTCTGGGTTGTTTGGCTGTGGTCTTGGCATTGTAGGACCTGACGTTTTGCCAGTAGCTGTGACTGGCAACCTCAGAGGTATAACACAGAAAGATGGCATACTCTGTGGCTGATTTCCCACAAGCACTGCTCTACACTCGCTCTTCCCTTTGTCCCGATGGTACGTGTCAGTTTCACATTAAGTACTGCACAGCGGCATTTTGCCTGGCAGCACGCAATTTTCCCCGCGTCTACTCAATCCTGGTTTTTGAGGATTGAGTAGACGTGGGGGAAATCACGTGAAGCTGCGAGACAAAATGTGGCTGCGCAGCCCTTAGTGTGAAATTGACACGTACCATTGGGACAAAAGGGAAAAGCGAGCGCGGAGCAGCATGTGTGGGAAATTGGCCTCTGTGTCAAGGTGAGAAGAAAAATGGTAGGCAGGTAATTTATATCTACTCCAGAAGGTTTGGTAGGGCTGAGTCATTATCTTCTAGGGGTTCCCCAGGCTATGAACATGCTAATAGAAGTGCTTTCCTGAGGAGGTTCTTTTGTATATAGATTGTTTCCTGTTTCCTGAGGAGGTTCTTTTGTGTGTGGATTGTATGTTTTGTATGCTATACCTCTAAGGATGCCAGTCACAGCTACTGGCAAAACGTCAGGTCCTACAATGCCAAGACCATGGCCACACAACCCAGATAATCTACAGCAAATAATGAACTCCAGCCATGAAAGGCTTCAACAACATATTAAATCAATATTTACTTAAGTATATCAGGATAACTGAACATTTTTAGGCTTAACATGAAAATTACAAATATATTTATATATTAAAGTAAACTGCGAGAGACTCTTATTTATTTAGTTCATATTTATTTACTTCATACCCAGTGGTTGCTGCTTACAACATATCACCTTATCTACACATCCGCATTCACACCAGACCAGAATCTGGTAATTATTTCCATATATTTGACTGATGACTAATGATGGATTCACACAATGACTTCATATGTGTTTATTGCTCAAACTTATAGCACGCACATATGCACCAACCTGATTCCTTACATATATGAGCTCATAAATCCTGAAAAAAAGCTTCTGTTTTATTTCTGAAATGATGTATGACTTGCTCACCAGTGTGCCTGATATGGCAACAGTCCATTCTATCTCGTTGTTTTAGCTATGCCTCTCAACTAGTAATGTATCTACACACTATTTAGCCAAATTGAGCAAATTAACTAAATTGAGGTAATGTTGGATACAACAAAACAACTCACTAAAATGTGAAGAACAGGTTTCATGCTTGTTCCTTTTTTCCTTTCCTTTTGGAGACATTTTTTTTTCTAATTGGTAGTCATTTATAAGATTCATACTTTTATACAGTATTAGTTTAGCAAATCCCACTGAACTCATTCAGTTTTATATTTCTTCTTAGAGGAAACTATTATATGTAAACAGAACCTTTTAAGTTTATCAAATCCAGTATAAACACCCTTTTTATAAGACACGCTTCATACCAATCCGTGGAGATCCTTGCCTAAATTATATATGAAGTACTCTGTTCATGAGATTTAACTGCTTCAGTGCAAATCAAGAGAGCTAAAACTATTTTATATTTTTCTCTCAGGAAGCAGCACAAATGGATAGGAAATGCTAACGAAGAATTTGCATGCAAAATGGAAAAAACTGTGAAGAGGGAATTTTTTAATTGCTTTTAAGGGAGAATTTTTTTTCAGAGGGTATACATGAAGAAAGTGGGGGTGGGGGTGCACCAAACATTGCATATTGTTGCCAAATTCAAACCTGTTTTCATTTATTAAACATTATTACATAATGGGAGTGGGATGCTGTAATTCAACCCAAATGGAGAACTTCAGAAAGTGAGTGGAAATGATTCAGGACATTAAAGAGAAGCTGTTTAAATTACAAATCTTTATTATAATCAGGAGTGAAGTGGTTAATTTAAAGGGTTTACTGAAAAATAGGCTGGCAAAAATGTTTCCAAGGATATGGGGATATTTTCTCCCCTCTCTACCCCCTCCCCCTGCCTTTTGAGTCACTAGGGGTTTGGAGAGGAGGTTTGGAAGGGAAGGAGGGCTTCAGTTCCAGGATCCCTGCATTCCCACGAGTTCCATTAAGGAAGGGGGAAGAGTTTCCTGCTAAGGCAGACATCTGCAACATTCTGTGAACAGCAGGAACCAAAGACATGGTAAAAGGAGAGTGAACTCACCCTGACAATTCTGTCTGGGCTGAAAGGCAGAGTGGCTGGCTTTGAAATAAAATGATATATACATATATATTTGTTTCTGGCAGAAAAGGTTATAAACAGAATGGTGTATTAATTATGGGGAAACAATAGCATTACTGGCAGAAAAGTAACAGGCATAAACACACCCAGACATCTCTTCCTGGAATGCACTGATAAAAAAGCTGGGATTGTCATCATCTAACTTTCGCAGCACTGTTGTGGGGACCAGTGGATTTGCTGTGAGATTCCCTTAAATTGCTGATAGAGAATTTTTGGTCAGGATTTTTTGTGATATTCTGTTGCCTGTTTTATTAAAGTTTATTTTATGCTTATAATTTGAGGCTAACACAGCTGTTATTTCCTCCACTGCCTAGCTTTGATGAGCGTTGCCGGTGGAAAAGAAGCAGAGAGTGACATTGGGTAAAAATAGCTGGGGGATTTTAACTTCCACCATCTGGAGAAAACAATGTAAAGAAAAAAAGGTGTGTGGGGAGGCAGACAGGTAAAGCAGCATACAGGCCTGCTTTTTTAGTCAGAAGAATCTAATATGAGATTGGAAGAACAAAAATCCCTGAACAAAACAATTGCAATTTTTGCCTTTTGTGTTTCTGATGCTAGTGTCATGAAGTACATATAGGTATCAATCAAAAAGTACCTCAGAATATACACATTTGGTCTCTCAAAAACCCTCTCAATTCCAAGGCTAAACTTCCTGTCATAAAGGTTTCAATAAAATTTTACCATCACTACACAAAATTCCCTGGATGTTTCTTAGAGAGATTAAGTAAATTCTACTGTATCATATGAAACTTCAAAAAGCAAAATTAAGCATCCTAAGTAGAATAATAAATATCAGGATAAATAGCGTGGTGAAGTAAGTTCATGAGTAAAACATTTGTGCTTGTGTACTTTTTGGTGAGTCTCCAGGGGAAGAGAAAGTGTTTGCTCTCAAGGCTGAGATCATTTAACAAAGGTACTTTCAGGAGATGTAAAATCTGAAGAGGAAGTGTGCCACACAAATATTGTCATGAAAAGTCTACATTTCAATGCAACTGCATTTCTGCTCTTTTCGGGTGGGGTCAGGGGAGGGAATTTGATTGATTTATTTTTACAGTGTACATTCCTGAACACTCCCATTTGTTGTCTGAATTCCTGTTTGTGACCTTGAAATTCCATATTTATGATGTCACCACCTGTTTCTCTCTCCCCTCCCTTGGCATTGTATTAGAAAATGAAAACAATACAAAAATACTTCCCTCCCCACCCTGTTTTGCCCTTTTAATAAGCATGGCCTGGGCGACAAGGAAACAGATCCAGCTTTTTAAAATGGCAGAAGTTACCAAAGATATCTAAAGTGTAATAACTAGCCTATCTTTATTTTACAAAATCAAGATGAATTTGCCAACATTTCAAAGGCAGTATGGATGAAATAAAGACCTAGTTTTAAATTATTTTGATTTTTTGACCGCCTGATCTTAAAGTTAAAAATCATTCAAAAATATTTTAATAAATTGAATAGTGAAATCTCACCTGGTTAGCTTGGCCAACCAAAAGCGTGAAAAGGAGGTCTTTTAGGGGCCCAAACACACAAGGCACTTGGACTTCTGTGGTTCAGAAAAAGTGTCTTTTTACTTGGATTAGGAATGAACCACTGAGGGGTGTTAAGTCTTCCCACCACACTCAACCTGAAGCAGGCCCAGAGAGCTGCTATTTTCCCTGTTGCAGAAAATATGCAGGTCCCTATCAGGAGAGGTAGAGAGAAGGCAACAGGTATAGCCACAGGGTCAGTGTTTGGAAGGAAGACTCTGTAGAGGAAGGCAATGGTGAACCACCCCTGTTTCTCATTTGCTTTGAAAGCCCTTTGCTGGGATTGCCAGAAGAAGAAGAAGAAGAAGAAGAAGAAGAAGAAGAAGAAGAAGAAGAAGAAGAAGAAGAAGAAGAAGAAGAAGAAGAAGAAGAAGAAGAAGGAGGAGGAGGAGGAGGAGGAGGAGGAGGAGGAGGAGGAGGAGGAGACTGGATTTATACCCCGCCCTTCACTGCCCAAAGGTGTCTCAGAGCAGCTTACAAACTCCTTTCCCTCCCCTCCCCACTACAAACACCCTGTGAGGTAGGTGGGGCTGAGAGAACTTCTGACAGAAACTGTCCTTGAGAGAACAGCTGTGCCAGAGCTTGTGACTGACCCAAGGTCATATCAGCAGGTGCAAGTGGAGGAGTGGGGAATCAAACCCGGTTCTCCCAGATAAGAGTCCGCGCACTTAACCACTACACCAAACTGGCTCTCACACCAAACTGGCTCTCTTTAATTGGCTGTTACTTGACAGCACTTTAAACACATATCAGGACAGGCATCTTTGTCCCAAGAATGCAAACTAGGGTTGCCAGGCATGATGCCTAGCAACAGTGGGAGACCAGAGTGGGGAGGGGGAAGAGACATGGAGGAGTAGCTGTCAGCAATGGCGTGACAGCACTTTTGGGGAAAAGCTATAAGTGATGACACTCTTCTCCAGGAATTGCCACATCGACATAAGTACAAAAAAGCCAGAAAATAGTAGAAGAAACAAACCTTTGCAATGTCAGAATAAACTGCCCCCTCGTCAAGGAGAAAGGGCGGGAGAAGGTTTCAACATAATCGTTCTTTCTCTTCAACTCTCTAATGAGCAGCTCCGTCTTGCAGCTGAATACAAGAAGCCCATGTCTCTCTTAACTAGATCAAGATGAGTAACCATGTTAGTCTAAAGACTAACAATATTTGTGGCAGGGTATGAGCTTTTGTGAGTCACTGCTCACTTCTTCATACAGCTGAATCTAGCTGTATCTAGCTGTATCTGAAGAAGTGAGCAGTAACTCATGAAAGCTCATACCCTGCCACAAATTTTGTTAGTCTTTAAGGTGCTAAGAGACTCTCTCTCTTTTCTCTTAACTAGGGTCATATATTCCCAAGATTAAGAATTTGGTATGTCTAGCTGGGTCTCTCCTGTGTACTCCTTTGTTCAAGACTATGTACAAACATTTATTTTTGAGAATCTCAACTTACATTTAAAAAATATTCATCACCCATAAAACAACAGAACACTCCAGTTAATAGAAACCCACATGAAAATCTGCATTTGTGTAGCAAAGTTTTTTTAAGAAAATGCCTCATGTTGCCACACTGGAAACTGCTTCATTTCCAAACTAGTTTAGTGAACTACATGAACAACAACCGTGCAAAATCTGAAATGTTTATATCTGTATTGTAAAATGGCTGTCTGCAATGCGGCTATTCACTGTACCTTGCAGCTAAATAGTGGAGGGTGGGATTGTCTTGGCAGTCAGGAAGTGAGCACAGCTTGTGTTTTCCTTGGAAAAAGAATTCTTTCAGCAGAGAAGAGAAAGTGGGATTCGAGGACATGCAGTTATTGGGAAGCACTATGCTTTGTGTGGTGGAGGAACAGCATGGAAACTGTATGCTGCATAAATAGCAGACATGTTCATGATACTTGCATGTTTTTTCTTGCTTTTTTGAAAGAGAACTATTATGCAGACTGGGTGGCTGAGCTTATGAATGCCTGCAAGGGTTATCTACATCATATTTTAGTTTTAAGCATTTGTGTGGTAGAAAGGAGAGAAGGTGATGCTGTTCTTTCACCTCATAGCATGCAAACTAAGGTACACTTTCTTTCTTTCTTTCTTTCTTTCTTTCTTTCTTTCTTTCTTTCTTTCTTTCTTTCTTTCTTTCTTTCTTTCTTTCTTTCTTTCTTTCTTTCTCTCTCTCTCTCTCTCTCTCTCTCTCTCTCTCTCTCTCTCTCTCTCTTTCTTTTCTTTTCCTCGCAATTAGGTACACATCATATTTTACCATCAACTATTCCTGCCCTTAAAGTGTTGCAATACACTAAAAAAATCAAATCACTGAATATTTATAGAGGATCTTATAGATTTTAAAATGGATATATTGAGACAGTTCTGGTGCAGAACCGGACTTGGGGAGCATAGTATGAACAGCCGTCTCAAGTAGCCACTTGACAAATGATGTATCAAATACTAAAATCTACAAGGTAGCATACAAAACCATGTGCAACTCTGCCTCTCTAACTCAGCATTCCAAGAACAATATATTCCCAAATGATCTCTGACTAAATCCAGAGCATAGTGCAAAGTCTGACATAAACAAACTAACAAAAGTAAACCTGATTTTTAGAGGTTAGGTGCTGTGAATTCATCAAGTTCAATGGTCATTTGAAGCAGACTTCCACAGATGAGGCTGTTTCTATTAGATTTTTAAGGGCAAACAGTGTGCAGAGCCACAAATCCATTGGAGCCAAATTGGGACTGTCTGGAAATCTTTCAGAGGTCTACGCAGAAATGGAACAGGAGAATATTTTCTTTCTTAATCTCATATATATGTTTAATCCTGAGGGATTTATGGATATAACACAGATTTCCAGGGCTGAAACCTAAGTGCTGAAGTAGTATCCGTGTGATATAATTTGTTTTTTTTCAAGTCTGCAAAGAAAAATCTTTGTTCCATTAATTTTAAAGTGTTCAGAAGGAAAATATGATTATTACTAATTTTAAAAAATTCCAGGAAAACCAGGAAACTAGCACAAAGCCTTGCATGATTGCTTCTCCACTACAATTCCTTAGCACTGCTGAGCTATTGCTTTTCTCCAGTCAACTGGAAGCAAAATTTAAATGGTGATTCCACATGACACTATTTCATGACACAGAATGCTTACAATTCATTTGTTTGTACATATCCACACACACAAATGGCTTGTATTTATGGCTGGTATTATTGATACATTTGTGTTGTTGTTTTTATGATATTATTGCTGTGTTGTTTCACTTGCCGTAGTAACATCTAGATTAGATTACTGTCATACAATCTACATGGGTCTGCCCTTGAAGACTGTCTAGAAACTATAGTTATTAGAGAATTCTGAGGCCAGAATGCTGACTGGAGCAGGTCACAGGGACCATATCCCTCCAGCCTTGTTCCATCTACACTGGCTTCTGGGCTCAGTTCAAAGTACTGACCTTTAAAGCCCTAGACAGCTTGGAGCCAGTATAACTGAAGGACTACCTACTCCCATATGAACCTACCTGCCCATTCCAGTTACCTTCAGAGGCCTTGCTTCAGGTGCCCCCCTCATCTGAGGCTAGACAAGTAGCAACCCAAGAAAGGTCTTTTTGGTTGTGACACTGAAACTTTGGAATTCCAAAGGGAGATTAATTTGTCTCCATTGTTTTGTTTGCTGTTCCCTCATTAACCTTATTAGCCCTTCTCCCTGTTCATTTGTTTTTATGTGTTAAAATTGTTTTTAAGTAGGCTTGCCAGCCTCCAAGTGGGGCCTGGAGATCTCCCACTTTCACAACTGATCCGCAGCTGACAGATATCAGCTCCCCTGGATAAAATGGCTGCTTTGAGTTATATGTTGGGAATTCCAAAAGAAAGATTTGGTCTGAGATTTTCGCCATTATGAAGATATCCCATAGTTTATTGAGCCACAGTATGAGTGACAGAAGTTGCTTATCTTTCCATTTTGATGCCAGCACTGGTTTTGCTGCCAACAAAAGAATAGATATCAAATCCCTCCTACTTTTGGGGATATCACAGTCATGTTAAAGTTTAAGTAGAATGGTTTCAGGAAGCATTGGCACTTCATAAGTAGTGATGAGTTTGATTTGGTGTACAATTTTAAACTAGTGATCTTGAATATAGGGACATTCCCACCAAACATAAGAACCTTTTTGAGAGCATTGTTTCCAACAAGTTTTGCTGAACAATGGTTTCCGGTTCTATCTTACCTTAATACAAAGAAAGGTTGGAATGTGAATGACCCTAAACATACTTACCACAAGTTTTTTGCTTTTTTCTAGTTCTTCTACGTTGTTTCACTAATATTGGATAAGGTCTATTTTGTATTATCATTGTTAAATGATTATCATCCATGTTACTCTGGTTAAACTGGTTCTGGTTCTATTCTACTTGTTATGTATTATTACTTATAGCAATACCATATATGGCTATACTGTTGGTTTATGTCATATTGTTATTTTGTATTTGTTATATTGTTGCTATGTTCTTCTAAACATTTGGAAATTTAATAAAATATTATTTAAAAAAGAAAAGAAAATGGCTGCTTTGAAAGGTGGACTCTATGGCATTGTACCATGCTGAGGCCCCTCCCTGCCCCCAAACCCCACCCTCTCCTGGATCCACCCCCAAAGCTTTCAGGTATTTTCCAACCCAGACCTGGCAAAGCTATTTTTAAGTATCTTATATATTTGTATTTTAAATGCATTTTAATGTTTGAAAAGTTTTAATGTTATAATGTTTGAAATGTTTTACCGTTCACCGCCTTGTGGACCCTGAATTGTGTGGAAAGGCAGAATAAAAATGTTTCAGATAAATATAGTACTTTGTCATCTACCTTGAGCAGGTCTCTGGAGACATGGCATACTAATTTGCCAAATGAATTTTCATATAGTACCTTCTCTCAACAATGTTTCTGAGGCAATGAACAGATTTTAACATATCAGGTAAAATATGAAACCTACTCAGTTACAACTTAAAATCATAGCACAAGATGAAAAATGGTACAATAGTAAGAACAGCACAAACCATCTTGTGCAGTGGCTTGCCTGAGAAGATCAAGAGAGCTCCCATGCTCCTGTCAGTCTGCAAACTGCTCAGAATTAAACTTTGTTAGTCTTAAAGGTGCCACTGGACTAAAACTTGTGTAAAATAGAGCTGTTCTGGAGAGCTTTTCTACAAAGGTACTAGGGCTATAAGGTAAAGGTAAAGGTTCCCTTGCTCGAAAGCCATTCGAATCCGACTCTAGGGTTGCGGTGCTCATCTCCGTTTCAAAGCCGAAGAGCCAGCGCTGTCCGAAGACGTTTCCGTGGTCATGTGGCCGGCATGACTAAACACCAAGGTGCACGGAACGCTGTTACCTTCCACCAAGTGGTACCTATTTATCTACTTGCAATTTCTGCTTTCGAACTGCTAGGTTGGCAGGAGCTGGAACTAGAGACAGGAGCTCACCCTGTCATGCGGCACCCGGGTCTCGAACTGCTGAACTACTGACCTTCCAGAGCCTGCAGTTCAGCGTCTTAACCACTTGAGCCACTGTAGCATAATAGTCAGAAAGGCACTTTATAAAGGGATGGAAATGTGTATTCTACCACCATGTATAGGACATATTACCAGTTTGCTGCACGTATTACCCTGTCTTCGTTTTATTGTTTTGCTGATGTAATAACATTTTCCTTCATTATGTCTACACTCTGTATTATGCTTAATATGCTATGCTCATTCAGATTTTGATAATCCTAGTCCTACTACATTGCTCATTAGATGTGTCTTCATATTAACTGTATAGGCCTACACTGTGCTTATTAGATGTCTCTCTCTATGTACTATTATTAACTTATACTGTGTAATCTGCTTTGAGTCTCAATGAGAGATGTGGACTATAAATACAATCAATAAATAAGCACCACAGCATAATAATGTTATGTTTAGCATTTCTGAAAATGTCTATCTCCATAGATAAGATACTACTAAAGGTTTACTCAGAACTTCTTACTTTTCTTTTGGTAGGTGGTTTGGCTTGGGTCCTGCATGCATGGAAAAATCACAGGACCAGAATAGCTGCATCTCTTTATCTGCGTCTGAGCAACTCAAAGCTATCTAGTTGTGGAGTAATGATGACTATGTGTGCATGACTGCAGCTGGCAGCCCCAGCCCACCCCCATTGCATCTGGTTGTCAAAGGTAGTGCTTCCAACTTGAAAGGCATATTATTAAAAAAAAATGCACCTTTCAACATTTTGAGCTGAAACTTAATATTGTGGCATGTCTTATGCCTTCTTCAGACAACATAACCAGCAGGGGTCTTTTCGTAGAAGAACAGCTGCAGGAGCTCATTAGCATATGGTATGCTAATGAGCTATTAGGCTATTAGCATATGCCACGCCCCCTGACATCACCGGAAGGGGAAGCAAAGCATTTTTGCTCACATGACTCCACAGCTTAGGAGGAGCACTGAACATAACTAACAAATCTTGTGATCGGTCCTTGTGAATATGTCACTGACTGCACAGATAACTCCACTGCCTGCCTAGAAAAGATATAAAGATCTCCTACCTGGGGCTGGAAAAGAAAAGGCTGCTATCATCTTAGCCTGTAAATTGCCAGTTTTTTTAAAAAAAAGTTTCTGGTATAGTATTCCCCCATCCCCATTTTTGAGTTTTATAATAATAGCATGTGAACAACACGACTTTTGATGTATTAGGAATTTTAGTGATTATATGCTTATTTTTTATTTTCTATGACTTTAAAGTTGCTTTGATTCCTGTATTGAAAGAGATAAGCAGCATATAAATATGCTAAATGAATAAATAAAGATTGGCACCTTCTGCAGCTGCTGTTGCTGAGCTCTGCCTTTCTTCAAACAGCAATGCCCATTAAAGGTACAGCCTGCATGTGCTCTGCCACTGGCTCCCATGCTGTGTGTTTGTGTGTGTGTGGAAGAAAAAAGTGAGGTGAAGGAGAGCCAGGCCACACCAGTTCCAGTACCAGCCACGCCAGCTTCCTCCCAGCAGCCAGAGGCTTGCAATGGTCAAGAGTCTGTAAGCCGAGCTCTTCTTCTTCAGCCTTGCATGACTGCAGCAGGTGGAGTCACCTCAGACCAAACCACAGGCATACAGCATCAGACTATCTTGCAGAAAATGTAATGCACACTTAAACTTAAATCCCATTGAATTCAGTGTCACTTATCACTGTGCACAGAATAGCAGTACTGCTTACTTTTCGTTTTTGACTAGTGGGTATTTAAAGTGAAACTTCCATTCCTGAATGCAGAAGAGTTAGTTTTTATAATCTGTTTTTCTGTACCCTAAGGAGTCTTGAAGTGATTTACATCTGCCTTTCTTTCCTCTCCCCACGACATTCATATTATGTACCCAGGGCGACCGCACGCACGGTCGGATACACACATGGCCAGGCGAAGGGCCAGAGCTTCATTCCTAAAGACAATAGCCTAAAAGGACCCTAGCCTGCACCTATCAGAAGGCTAGGACCCAAGAAGGGACCTATGGGACGAAAGTACACTGTAAATATCCTATCACGGATGTAGGTGTATGTTTGGGTATGGTGTGACTTAGGAATATAAGCTGGTCTGTGAGCCGGTTAAAGCATCTCAAGACCTGACTGTAAGCAATAAAGTATGAGCTGAAATCACTCTCCAATGCATCAGTCTTAATACTTTATACAGGCGATGAAGGTGGGATCCAAATGAGCGATTTGGAACTCGAGACTGACACAAGCACCACTCTGCTCACCAACCTCCTGGAAGCCACGACCAGCATCACTGACCCCGAGTCCAGCACCGCACCAAGCACTGATTCTCCAGTCACCATGTCCCACACTGCTTCTAGAAACTCCATACCAAGTGCTGCCCAAGTCATGGTGGCCACTCAAGGGAACATCCCAGAATTTGATGCAGCCCATCCAGAGAAGTGGGAGACATGGCTCGAGCACCTGGAATACTATGTCGACTTCCACGACATCACAGACGAGGGTAAGAAGAAATCCCTTCCTGTGGGATTGATACCCTCTGGCTACTGAAAGACCTGATAGCCTCGAAGACCCTGAAAGAGGCCACCTGTGCAGAAATTGAGAAGGCACTCATGGATCACTTCGTGCCAAAGCCAACAAAAATAGCCGAGCACATAGACTTCTTTGCACGCCGCCAGGGCTCAGAGGAAACTGCCAACGACTTCCTGGCAGGCCTTCGTTGAGTGGCCACCTGATGTGAGTTCCCCAGCCTCAGCGACACATTGATGAACCAGTTCATCGTGGGCCTCCGGGAACCCAAGCTACGCCAAAAGCCCACGAGCCATGATGACTTGACCCTCGACAAGGCCCTCAAAGAAGCCATGGCATACGAGAAATCTCATCAAGAGTGCCACGTCCACTTTGCAATTACCTCTCCTGCCTCCAACACCTCAGACGAGGAGTAAGTCTTACAGGTACACCACCTGGCAAGGCAGAGCCCATGACCACAGAGACCCACAAAACCCAAGAAGCTGGGCACCCTAAGGTCCTGCGTCAGCTGTGGGGAAGCGCACGAACGCCAGACCTGTCATCTTCACAATGCCGTTTGCCAGTCCTGTGGCAAACAAGGATACATCACCCGAATCTGCCACTCTCAAGGGAACCAACAGAAAGTGTCCACCCACCAGGAATCAACAGAGCTGCATACCCTCTCCATAAACCAACAGCAACACCAGGTACTGAACTTGCCCCCTGATGCCCCCAACAAAATGCATGCTACGGTGTTAATAGAGGGGCCCCCATGTAGAATGGAATTAGACATGGGTTTGGCTTTCTCCATAATCTCAGCCAAAATCCTACAGATGCTTTGCCCACGGGGGGGGGAACCCCTCCTTCAACAGTCCTGAGGTCTGACACTGCAGGACTTTCAGAGGATCCCAGTGGCCATCAGGGGGTGGGGCAATTTCAGGGTGCAATACAAGGACTTTGATGGGCTCTTAGACTTGCTAGTGGTCAAAGGGAGTCTCACAAGCCTGTTGGGACTTTCCTGGTTTGGGCCGCTGGGTTTCCGAGTGACGGGGATAAACATGATACGGCAACCAGACTTTGACTCTCTATGTAATGAATTCCCAGGGGTGTTCAATGGCAAGCTCGACCAATACTCCAGTCCTCCGGTCTCTCTCGACCTTGACCCGGTGGTGCGGCCCATCTGTATTAGGGCCAGGCGGGCCCCAATAGTGCTACAGTCCAAGATCAAGGCAGAACTAGACTGCCTTGTAGAACAGGGGGTGCTAGAACCCATGCCTCATGGCCGGTGGGAAACCCCCATAGTCACCCCAGTGAAACCCAACAGAGATGTACACATTTGCACTGATTACAAATGGACCCTGAACAAGGCATTACAGGACCACACGTACCTGGTACTGGTGGTCAGTCATGTTTTGGCCTCATTAACAGGGGCGTGGGTTTCGGCAAACTAGATCTGGCCCAGGTTTACCAGCAACTGCTGGTGGATGACGCCACCACAGAGGCCCAGATGATAGTTACGCACAGGGGGGCTTTCAAGGTTCAGCAGCTGCAGTTTGGGGTCAGCGTGGCCCCAGGGATCTTTGAAAATCTCATGGACTGTCTTCTAAAAGGCATCCCAGGAGTCCAGCTGTTTTTTGACAATGTTCTAATCGCAGCCCTGGACTCCAAGACTTTCGCAGCCCAGCTCCAGACGGTGCTTCAATGTTTCGACTCTGCCGGCCTCACAGTGAAGTGGGAGAAATGCCTCCTGGGAGTGCTGCTGGTGGACTTCTTGGGGTTTGCCATGGATGTGCAGGGAATCCACCCCATGGACGACAAGATCCGGGCCATCGTACAAGCTCCTGCCCCCTCGTCCAAGGTGGAACTTCAAGCCTTCTTAGGCCTATTAAAATTTTATCATTACTTTCTCCCACACAAGGCTGCCATGGTGGAGCCCCTCCACCACCTCCTAGATAAGCACGCCCCCTGGGTCTGGGGCCCCAAACATGCTGCTGCCTTCCAGACAGTCAAGGAACTGTTGTCTTCCAACGCTGTCCTTGCCCACTTTGATGAGACCTTGCCTGTGGTGTTAGCTTGCGATGCGTCTCCTTATGGGGTGGAGGCAGTCCTGGCACACCAGTTGGCTGATGGCTGTGAGATTCCAGTCGCCTATTACTCTCAAACATTGTTGGCAGCGGAGCAAAACTATGCTCAGATTGATAAGGAGGCTCTGGTGATTGTGGCAGGTGTGAAAAAAATTCACAATTATTTGTATGGCCAGCCCTTCATGATTGTCATGGATCACAAGCCCCTCTTAGGCCTTCTCACCCCTGACTGCCAGACCCCACAGATGCTGTCTCCCAGGGTGCTGCGCTGGTCAATCTTCCTGGTGGGGTATCAATATTCACTCCTCCACTACTTCGGTAAGGTGATGGGCCACGCTGACACCCTGAGCCACCTCCCGTTGCCATCATCTGATCCTGACCCCACCCCGGCTCATCACATTGCCTTGCTGGAGTTCCTGCCCGAGTGGCTGGTACAGGTCAGGGAGGTGGCCCACCACACTGCCCAAGATCGCATCCTCTCCCAGGTCTTGGACTGGGTGGGGAGGGGGTGGCCACTGGCCAGGTGGGGCCGGGATGGGTCTTAACCACTCTGCACGAAACACATCCAGGGATTGTCAGAATGAAAGCACTAGCACATAGCTACATGTGGTGGCCAGGGTTAGATAGTGAGATAGAATAAAAGGTAAAGCAATGTCAGAAATGCCAGGTGTCTCAACCTAAGCCACTGAAAGCCCCGGTGCAGCCATGGGAGTCATCACACAAACCTTGGGCATGGTTATACTTGGATTTTGTGGGACCATTCCAGGGCTAGGTCTTCTTCATCCTTGTAGATGCATACACAAAATGGCTGGAAGTTGTGCCAGTTCCCTCCACCTCCTCCCACTCAGTCATTCACACAATGTGATGGATTTTTAATGTTCAAGGTATTCTCAACATTTTGGTCACGGACAATGGGACAGCTTTCACCTCTGCCGAGTTCCAAGAGTTTGTCCAGTACTATGGGATCAGGCACATACGCTCCACCCCATTCCACCCAGCAACAAATGGCCAGGTGGAAGGAATAGTCAGAACCACGAAGGAGGCCCTACGTCACATGGACGCCAGGGACTGGGACTAAACTGGCCACCTTCCTTTTCGGCCAACACACAACCCCCCACACGGCAACCAGGAGGAGCCCAGCCAAACTACTCTTGGTCTGGTGCCTAACAATGTGGCTGGATTGCCTTCACCCTGACCAGGCACCAGAACTTAGCCTGGGCACCGAAGAGCAAGTGGCCATGCGGGGATTCTTTCTAGGGGACCTATGTATGCCTGGAACTATGTGAGGGGCCCCGCATGGATTCCAGCCAAGGTGATCCGGGTGACGGGGCTGCACCTCCAGTGAGGATGGCCAAGTACTAAAGTGGCACATCGATCAGCTGCGCCACCACATACTCCCAGCGGAACCTGACGACAGCAAATATGAGAGCCCCGTCCTCCAAGAACAAGAGGCAACTGCTCCTGTGCAACCGACCACAAGCACTGGTACCTGAGGCAGGAGAAACCATCCCCACAGATCCACTCAGTAACCAGGGACCAAGCAACACAACTGTCCCAGTCTAACAACCAGGAGAAGCCCCATCAACACCAGCACCTGCACCGGTCCTGATGCTGGCAAGAACAACCACGGAAAGCATGGCCCCAGCTACGGAAGTTTGCTGTTCCACTAGAGAACAGAGAAAACCTGCATACCTGTAGGACTATGTCAGCTAGGGCACTCCGGACCAAGCGGGTAGGGCGACCACGCATGCGGTTGGATACACATGTGGTCAGGCAAAGGGCCAAAGCTTCGTTCCTAAAGACAATAGCCTAAATGGATCCTAGCCTGCACCTTTTGGAAGGCTAGGACCCAAGAAGGGACCTATGGGATGAAAGTATACTGTAAATATCCTATCACAGGTGTGGGTGTGTGTTTGGGTGTGGTGTGATTTAGGAATATAAGCTGATCTGCGAGCCAGCTAAAGCATCTCAAGATCTGACTGTAAGCAATAAAGTATGAGCTGAAATCACTCTCCAATGCATCAGTCTCAATACTTTATAATTCAACTGGTGAGGTAGGTGGGACTGAGAGAGTTCTGAGAGAAACAGTGACTGGCCCAAGTTCACACAACAGGCTTCATGGGGAGGAATGGGGAATCAAACCCGGTTCTTCAGATTACAGTCTGCTGCTTTTAACCATTACACCACATTGGTTGTGAATTGTCCTGCATTAAAAGTTGTCCTTTTATTAAATTATCCTGTATTAAAAGTAGGAAAAAACACCCTCAGCCACTAACTGGTTTCAATCCCATTTCACATTACTTCCAAGCTGGTGGTCTTTATGGAATGGGGGATGGGTGATACTTAACACAGGTTCTCTGCATTCTAACCCTACATTTCATTCAAGGTAGACTGCACTTAGTTTTCATATTTTGGTTTATTTCCCAAGTGCCTGAGCTCAGGTCTTTCTGTGTAGCATTGCAGTAATCTTTTAGCTGCTAAGAAATAGTTCAAAAAGCAGCAGTGGCATACATTTATTTGGATCAATGAAAACATCATGAAGTAATGACCATGCTTTCAAGTTTCCCAGAACTCTCCATCAGGCTGGCTTTTAAGCAAAGTAAAACAAAGCACAGAAGCAAAAGGTTGGGTTGGGTAGTTGTATTACAAAAAACCCCAATCAGTAATAGAAAATAGTCTTGAATTGAAATACAGGTGGTATTACACAGATCTAAATAGATTAGGCCACTATTTCTGCAGAAAGATAACATGTTGTAGAAAAGCATGCTGGGACAAAGAAGAATTGGTCATTCTTCCACTGCAAATATAAATGCCTTCAGCAATTTAGTGGTCAGAAAGACCCTCACCTGGCTTTCTGTAAACTATACAAAACTGATTTACTCAAGAGGGCTTTTCTATGCAGAAATAAAGTTACACTGTACAGGGACCGTGGTCCAGGCCCGTAGCTACAGTGGGGAATCTCGGGGCCCGGCCCCCTGACTTACTGCCAAGACCCCCCAACTTCCCACCCAGCCCAGGACTCCCTTGGGGGGAGGTGCGGGGTGCCCCCTGACTTATTTAAAGTGCCCCCTGAATTCAAAAATCCTGGCTATGGGCCAGCCATGGTCTATGCTACTGTGCAGGGCTTCCCCCCTCCTTTCCTTTTTTTGGAAAAAGAGGTGCTGGAACTCTCAGAAAGGAAATGAAGTTTTCAGTCTGTATACTGAAAACTCATGAACCTTTAAACATTTTTAAAATAATTTTATCGAAGAGGTTCCAGAACTCTGTTCCGGTATGTTCCCTCAGAAAAAAAGCCCTGCTACTGTGAGAAGGAAATGGCAACCCACGCCAGTATTTTTTCCAAGAAAACCCCATGGACAGTAACAAAAGGCTAAAAGATATGACGCTGGAAGATGAGCCCCTCAGGTTGGAAGGTGTCCAATATGCTACTGGAGAAGAGCAGAGGGCAAGTACAAGTAACCCCAAAAAGAGTGAAGCGGCTGGGCCAAAGCCAAAAGGACGCTCAGTTGTGGATGTGTCTGACAGTGAAAGGAAAGTCCGATGCTACAAAGAACAATATTGCATAGGAACCTGGAATGTAAGATCTATGAATCAAGGTAAGCCTGACATGGTCAAAAATGAGATGGCAAGACTGAACATCGACATCTTGAGAATCAGTGAACTAAAGTGGACAGGAATGGGTGAATTTAACTCAGAAGACCATTGTATCTACTACTGTGGCCAGGAATCCCATAGAAAAAATGGTGTGGCCTTTATAGTCAACAAGAGAGTGAGAAAGGCAGTATTGGAATATAATCTCAAAAATGACAGAATGATCTAGGTCTGAATCCAAGGCAAACCATTCAACATCACAGTAATCCAAGTCTATGCCCCAACCACTGCTGCAGAAGAGGCTGAAGTGGACCAGTTCTATGAAGACCTACAACACCTCATAGAACTAACACCAAAAAATGATGTCCTCATCATCATAGGGGACTGGAATGCTAAAGTAGGAAATCAAAAGGTAACCAAAATAACAGACAAGTTTGGCCTTGGAGAACAAAATGAAGCAGGGCAAAGGCTAACAGTTTTGTCAAGAGAACACGCTGGTCACAGTGAACACCCTTTCCCAACAACCTAAGAGGTGACTCTACACATGGACATCACCAGATGGGCAACACCGAAATCAGATTGACTATATAATTTGCATTCAAAGATGGAGAAGCTCTATCCAGTCAGTAAAAGCAAGACCTGGAGCTGACTGTGGCTCAGATCATGAGCTACTCATTGCAAAATTCAGACTTAAATTGAAGAAAGTTGGGAAAACCACTAGGCCATTCAGATTTGACCTAGATCGCATCCCCGATGAATATACAATAGAGGTGAAGAATAGGTTTAAGAGACTAGATTTGATCGATAGAGTGCCTGAAGAACTATGGACAGAGGTTCATGACATTATACAGGAGGCAGCAATCACCGCCATCCCAAAGAAAAAGAAATGCAAGAAAGCAAAGTGGCTGTCTGATGATGCTTTACAAATAGCAGAGGAAAGAAGGAAAGCAAAAGGCAAAGGTGAAAAGGCAAGATTAACCAACTGAATGCAGATTTCCAGAGAACAGCAAGGAGAGATAAGGACGCTTTCCTGAATGAACAATGCAAAGTAATAGAGGAAGACAATAGATTGGGAAGGACTAGAGATCTCTTCAAGAAAATTGGAGAAATCAAGGGATCACTCCATGCAAAGCTGGCCATGATAAAGGACAAATATGGTAGGGACCTAACAGAAGCAGAAGAGATTAGGAAAAGATGGCAAGAATACACAGAAGAACTATACAAGAAGGACCTCAATGTCCTTGACAACCACGATGGTATAATCACTGACCTCGAGCCAGACATCCTGGAATGCGAAGTTAAATGGGCCTTAGAAAGCATTACTAACAACAAAGCTAGTGGAGGTGATGGTATCCCAGCTGAGCTATTCAAAGTCTTAAAAGAAGATGCTGTTAAAGTGCTGCACTCAATTTGCCAACAAATTTGGAAAACACAACAGTGCCCACAGGATTGGAAAAGGTCAGTATACATTCCAATCCCAAAGAAGGGCAATGCCAAGGAATGTTCAAACTATCATACAATTGCACTCATTTCACACGCTAGCAAGGTCATGCTCAAGATCCTACAAGCTAGGCTCCAACAGTACGTGGATAGAGAACTGCTAGAAATACAAGCTGGGTTTCGAAGAGGTAGAGGAACTAGAGATCAAATTGCCAACATTCACTGGATTATGGAGAAAACAAGAGAGTACCAGAAAAACATCTACTTCTGCTTCATTGACTATGCTAAAGCCTTAGATTGTGTGGATCACAACAAATTATGGCAGGTTCTTAAAGAGATGGGAGTACCAGACCACCTCACTTGTGTCCTGAGAAACCTGTATAAGGGTCAAGAAGCAACAGTTAGAACCGGATATGGAACAACTGATTGGTTTAGCATAGGAAAAGGAGTACAACAAGGATGTATATTGTCCCCTTGCTTATTTAATTTATATGCAAAGTACATCATGCGAAATGCTGGCCTGGATGAATCACAAACTGGAGTTAAGATCGCTGGGGGAAAGATCAATAACCTCAGATATGCAGACGATACCACTCTGATGGCAGAAAGTGAAGAGGACCTAAAGAATCTCTTGCTCAGGGTGAAAGAAGACAGCACAAAAGTGGGCTTGAAGCTCAACATCAAAAAAACTAAGATCATGGCATCCGGCCCCATCACTTCTTGGCAAATAGAAGGGGAAGTCGTAGAAGTAGTGACAGACTTCACGTTCCTGGGATCCCAGATCACTGCAGATGGTGACTGCAGCCATGAAATTAAAAGACACCTGCTCCTTGGGAGGAAAGCAATGGCAAACCTAGCCGGCATGATAAAAAGCAGAGCCATCACCCTGCCAACAAAAGTCAGCATGGTCAAAGCAATGGTATTCCCAGTAGTAATGTATGGCTGCGAGAGCTGGACTATAAGGAAGGCCGAGCGCCGAAGAATAGATTCTTTTGAACTATGGTGCTGGAGAAGACTATTGAGAGTCCCATGGACTGCAAGGAGATCAAATCATTCAATCCTAAAAGAAATCAACCCTGACTGTTCCCTGGAAGGCCAGATCCTGAAGTTGAAGCTCAAATACTTTGGCCACCAAATGAGAAGGGAGCACTCACTGGAGAAGACTCTGATGCTGGGAAAGATTGAATGTCAAAGAAGAAGGGGACGGCAAAGGATGAGATGGTTAGACAGTGTCATCGATGCAACGAACATGAAATTGAGCAAACTTCAGCAGACAGCGGAAGACAGGAGGGCCTGGCATAAACTGGTCCATGGGGTCGTGAAGAGTCGGACTCGACTGTGCGACTGAACACAACAACAACACTGTGTACAGCTTGCTGTAAGTAGGATCCTACTATGTGATTCTGTATCATTTAATGTGTCATGTTAATATTTATGCTTTGCTTCAGTTCTGTCTTTAGATTTGTGGTTGGTTCTACATCCCTAATCCCATTATTGGGACTCCTGCGGTCACTCAAGAACTCATGGGGCAGTGTTAATGTGAAATATGCAGGGGTCAGTTGGGCCCGGAGTGTGGCGGAGCACCACTCCAGAAGCCCAGGAGTGGGCAGAAATGGTGGTGGCAGCAAGCCCCACCCCCAGCTGCCCACTCCTGCACTCCTTCTCTATGGAGTTGCACCACAGCAGCGGCACAATCTTTCCATTATATTCTATGTTGAAACCCCTTCTCTCTGGCCAGCTGGGGAAGCAAAAAGCCCTGCTCAACTTGCTGCCAGCCCAGGAGCTTCTGGGCCACTCGGCAGTACCTGCCTGCAGCCAAGTGCACGCAGCTTCTTTAAAACCACCAGTCCTTTCTGCCACCTCCTTCACCAGCCAGGACCGAACGAGTGAGCAGGCACTCTCAGACTCTTCTCTCGCTGCTCCGGCCACTCTCAGCAACTTTCTGTGCCCCCACACTGCTGACTCAGGGCGTGGGAAGAGAGGCGGGCAGGCACCGCTGCTTTCCCTCTTGCCCCCGTGATGCTTAACTTTTTTTAAAATATATATATATATTTATTACAATACAGCAGAGTGCATAAAAAGAACAAATACACTAAGTACATAAAATGGGGTGAATACTGTCTTCCTTAGCAATCTTAATCCTAACACGGGCACAACTATGAAAAATCACAGTAAACTAAGCCACCAAAACCTTAATTGGAAGAATGAACAAATACTTGCACATTAACATGCAAAATTCAACCATAAGTTAAGATCTTATATTTAAGATCTATGAATGTACTCTTCGATTATTTGCTTCAGGCTAATAGTAAGAATAGACGCAAAGATTTTGTAATCCATATTGAGCAGTGAAATTGGGGTAGGCCCGGGGATCGATAGTATCTTTCTCTTTTTTCGACAATAAAATCATGTTCGCAGATGCCCATGTGTCTGAAATTACACAAACAGCCAGAACTTGGTTGAATGCTTCCAGTAAAGGTTGTGCTAAAATTGATGAAAAGGCTCTATAATATTTCGACTGGAATCCATCCGGGCCCACAGCTTTGTTCTTCTTAAGGGTTTATTATAGCTGCTTCCACCTCCTCCAACTTGATGGATGTGTCAAGGAACGCTTGGTGTTCTTCCGAGATTCCAGTGACCGATGTTTGTAGATCCAGAAAATCTTGGTTGCACTGAGGCATAGAGGGAAGCATAGAAGGCCTCCATTACTTCAACAATGCTTTCGGATGATGACTTTAAGTGACCTTTTGAGTCTCGGATGTTATGGATCCAGCGTTCTGTTTGGTGCTTTTTTTAATTTCCAGGAGAGATATCGAAGTTTTTTAGGGCCTTTGTATGTGGACTCATGTTTAAACAATACACCGCGATGCTTAACTGCCGGAGCTTCACCCCTCCTTGCCACCCGAGGGGGTGCTCAGGGCCCTGTGGCCAGGACGAGTCTCCTGGGCTGGCGGCAAGTTGAACGAGACTCCTGGGCTGGCAGCTTTTGGCGAGGGAGGGGCTTTAAGATGGCTCTCGAGGGGCTGCCAAGTGGACGGATTGTGCATGAGGGCGGAGGTGCAGATGATGCCACACAGGAAGGCTATGGCGTGCAGGGCAGCTCGATGAGGAGCAGCCCCCACAGCTGTGCTATCTTCCAGCCAAGGGCAGGGCAAACAAGTGAGGAGAGGGCCACCAGCCTGGCTGTCTCTGCCCTGTTAGGCTGCTGGGAGGAGTTGCTGGCGCCCGGCCCAGTGCCTTTAAGATGATAGGCAGGCAGAAGTCCAACAGGGGCAGCCTCCCTCTGAATGGAGAAGCAAGCCACCTTGGGAAGTCTCCCTTTCACGCAACTATTAATTTAAATGTTCTTTAGAAAGGTGTGGAGGCGCTGGCTCCTTGGGAAGATAGTGCTGGATAGTGCTTAGAGTAGTTGCCTTTGTTTTTTAAACTTTATTTTGTTTATATACCCTACCTTTTCCCCAGTGGGGACACAAGCTGGCTTGCACAATTCACCTCTTCTCCATTTCATCCTCACAGCAACCCTGCAAGGTAGGTTAGGCCAAGATTGTGTGACTGGCCCCAGGTCACCCAGGAAAGGTCTTAGTCTGACACTCTAACCACTACATCACACTGGTTTTTACAGCCTGGGATCGAGCTATAGGACAGGCATGCTAGAGTCCTTCATCTCTTCCTAGAGGTAATGTCGACTATAAACTTTATTGGGTGTATTGGGGGCTAAATTGTTTTGCAATGGATTGAGCTCAGCAGAAATTTAGGAGAGTGAGTGAGCAGGTTTCCTATGAAATGCAGGCTGCTGGTAAACCGCACCCCCCCCCATTTAAGCAGATATTATTTAGGAGCTCTGATTGAATTTCCACATCATTGGCTGCTGGTGAAACTATAGCAATCATTTGCAACTGAATTTCTCTGTGTGGGACAAGCCAGGTGTGGCTGCAGGCTTTTCAGGAAGACAATGGATGGTGCTGACAGGCAGCATCCTGGGAGGGAGCTACATAAAGCCCTTCCTGCTCTTCTCAGCCAGAGACTGTTTGACATTTGCCCTTGGAGAAAGAAGGTGTTCAGCAGCAACCTGTGTGTTTTAATGGGGGCATGCCACAATCCCCTCTCCCACACAAAAGATCAGGCCCAGAGCAAGGAGTAAGAGAGATTTCAAAGGAGGAGAAGTGGAAGTGGATGGAAAAGCATGACTGAGTGGATGACAGCACAAGGGAACATCTGAACTATGAGACCAATGGGGTGTGAGAAGAACCAGCTGGGTGTTGTAGCCTTGAAGATGATCCACAGGAGAGTACCGAGGTGCCTTTGAAAGAACAGGGAGAGACAGAGACACGGGCACCTCCACACGTTACAAGAAAAATGATGTTTTCCAGAAGGTTCTGCATTGCCTTGATTTAATACTTCAGTTGATACAAAACCTGCAGCACAATGACTAGTGGGTGCAAGGCAGGAAATACATGATGTCACACCTGCAGAGGGGCTGTGGCTTATTGGAAAAACTTCTGCTTGCGGTTCAATCCCTGACATCCCCAGTTAAAAGGACCAGGCAGTAGTAGGTGATGTGAAGGATCTCAACCTGAGACTCTAGAGAGCTGCTGCTAGTCTGAGTTCACAGTACTGACCTTGAGGGACCAAGGGTCTGATTCAGTATGAGGCAGCTTCATTTGTGTTCATTCTAGAATACCCTAGCCTGCAGTCACTCCATCAGTTGCTGGGTCCACAAGTACTGGTTGCCATGTACAAGGCCCTTCATGGGAGGCTGCATCTTCTAGTGTGTCACAGCAGCTTGGGTCTTCTGAAGAGCTCGCCAGCTCTGAGTTGGGAAATACCTGGAGATTTTTGGGGTGGAGCCTGAGCAGGGTGTGTTGCCTTCTGACACACTCCCGGTAATGTCAGGGAGTGTGACATATGTAAATAAGTTATGCTAATGAGCTCCTGCACCTCTTTTTCTACGAAATGACCCCTGGAAATATTTCTCCATTTATTTCTCTGCTGTTTTTGTATTTTGAGGACTCATTCCTCATTGTACTATATAGTCATATCTGATGCTGGGGGGGTGACCTACAAACCTACCCCCCTCTAAGCTGTGGAGTCTTGTGAGCAGAAATTCTACTTTGTGAGCTACTGGCATTAAAGTTGTGAGTGACTCCTTTGGCTCCTTCATAAATTAGTTTGCTCTGGAGCCATCCTTCCTGAGCTAAGATAAAAATGTGTGCGCTAGCTCACACTAACTCCTCTTAAAGGGAACACTGCTTGTCTGTTGGCCTTTTAGGGCATCTGGCTGGCTATTGTGTGAAACAGGATGCTGGACTAGATGCATCACTGGTTTGATCCACCAGGACTCATCTTATGCTTTTATTATAAAAGTCTGTGATCTTTTCCAGTTGCAGTAATGTACAAGGAGAAAAGGGATACTTACTGTCTGCGATCATACATGCCTTTAGATTCGACATAGCGGCAAATGCCTGACGGATCTAAAGGACACAATCAGATAGCAACATCTGGGAAACGTGCTGCAGTCATCAGCAACACAGGCTATTTCCACCACAGAAGCAGAGTTAAAAGACACCAGGGAAAGTCTGGCTTTAACTGGTTCCAATAGGCTATGTATGGACTTTCCCCTGTCTGATCGCTCAAGCACGCTCTCATGCCATTGGGATGGTCTGATCATTCCATCCCGACTTAGTGCCATTACCCCCTTCATAGTATGCACACAATCGCATACTCCATGGGGAGCCCTCAGTGCAGAGGTGTGATTCTTCATTTGTGCACATGGGAAACAAACAGCAAAAAAAAATCTCAACTCACCACACCACACCACACAGTGATGGGCTGAGACTGCAACACAAAGGGATGTGTGATCTTGCAACTGTATCAAATTCCTCCTGAGGAAATAGCCTCACTTCCCCTCTACTCCAACTGCCGTGTGTGACCGCAGCCACTGACAGCATTATGAGCAAGGTTGCCAACAGCTCTGAAAAGATATCCTGTCCGTTTAACAAAGGCTTAATGGGAAAGTTTTTTACCCAGGTGATGTTATTTACCTCCATTCCATGAAAAGTATCAAGTTCCAATTTCCATATATTAGGCCTCTATTAAAGGGACAGGACATGTTACTACCCACCTGTTGGCAACTCTTTATTAGGAATTGGAGGGGGAATCTTTTAGCTGAAAACAGCTGGAAAAGAATCAGTTGGAGGTGGAAAGAAGTAGTTAAAAGCCCAGAAAGGATGACTAGAACTAAAAAACAATGTTGAAACATATATGACATTTTAGCATCTGTGCTATACTTCCTAGGTCATAAAAACTGTCTTCTGTATAACATAGGAAGCTGTTTGAGGAAATCTGGTTGTTACTTTACAAAGAGTAGAAAAAAGAATCACCCCTGGTAACATTATCCTATCAGTTTCATTTTCCATAGAGTTGATCCAGGAAATATTATCCTTTCAAGTATATTCTGACATTCACACACATTGTTAACTATTTATTGGCAATTTCAAGGTATGTTGTTTTTATCCTCTTAATTTATAACACAGAAAACGTTCATCCTTTCTATCCTGCTTGCTTATCTCACTTCTGTCTCCACTTCTCAAATTTGAAGTTAGCCAGCTTGATGGGTCTTGTTCTTGTGCTTCTAACCTCTGGTCAGGATCCAAAGAACTGCAAAACTAGTTCATTAAGTCCTTGGAAGATGTGGAGTTGTTTTCCTCCATCAGCAGCTAAACACATCGCATGACAACTGTTTGAAAGGAAGAAAAAAGAAGAAAAACTGATATTCCTCTCTGACAATCCTCGTCTGTGGCCCCTCTGGATCCCAGCCTCTGTCTTTAGTTTTATTTACGACTTGCACTGAAAGCATTTTCAAGGTGGGCCTTCCTAATTGCTTCCTTTCTTGTCTAGTTCTGAATGTGTGCATGAAAACAGTTGTCTTCTCAAACCCTACACATGCACACACACACACACACACACACACACAAAATCATTTCTATAAGAATGACAGGTCTCTACTAATTAATTAACAAACTAAGAAGATGTCTGTTAAAGGCCATTTTAACTGCCCCTGTAGCTTTTTCCAAACACATCTAGGCAATACAACAAATTCTGAATCTAGCTGAACACTGCATTCCCATGTGAACTATAAACTGACTGGTATGCTCTTTGTGACACATTAAAGTGACATAATTTATCCTGTAACCTAGAGGAAACATACTATCCTGTTTTCTTTATCTGGACCACAGATGTCTTGGCCTAGCATCCTCACTAGAAAACCAACAGTTAGTACTGTTTGCCTTCTTTGATTCATTCATCATGCATGGCTAGCCAAGTTCTTCTATAACTTGAAATTGCATTGGTTGATGTTAAGAAATCAGGATTCCAGTGGGGCTGCCTAGTCACAATTAATATCAAGAGAGCAATAGTCATGAAGCACAAAAATCAATATTCCGGAAACAATTCTGTAATGGGAAAAAGAAGCCACTGACTTCCACACAAATAATACTGTTTTGTTATTTCAGCCATCTGCTGTCTTTTTGCTTTGGGTTTACCCTTTATCTTTTACAGAGAGCCTATAAACGTGAGCAAATTACCATGGATCAGTTAAAGAACTGAAAAAGCCACATCTGTAATGCCTCCTGAAATGAAGCTCTTCCATGATGTTATGTGGAATAGAGCAACTGTAGTGATAAGACGTATCTTATATCTATCTATGATATTGTTCAGATGGTCATACTCAGGGGCAGGGCTTTTTTTGTAGAAAAAGCCCAGCAGGAATCTATTAGCATAATAGGCCACACCCAACAGCAGAAACTCATTAGCATATTAGGCCACACCCTGATGGCACAGCTCATTAGCATATTAGGCCACACCCCCGTGTTGCCAGAAGTGTGGACATCCAGCCAATCCCACCTTTTGCTTCTTATTCTGTTTACCTTGTTTGTTGTCAAAACCCAGGGCTTTTTTTGGAGCAGGAACTCCTTTGCATGTTAGGCCACACACCCCTAATGTAGCCAGTCCTAATGAGTTTCTGCTGTTGGGTGTGGCCTATTATGCTAATGAGTTCCTGCTGGGTGTGGCCAACTCGGGAGCCAGCTGGAACTCCCTTCCTGTGCATCCCTGCCCAAAACTAGTCCTGCTCAGGGGGAATGAGCCAGAACGGAGTTCTAGAACCTCTTCAGCAAAATGCTTTAAAAAATATTTAAAAGTTCATGAGTTTTCAGTATACAGATTGAAAACTTCATTTCCCTCTTGAGAGTTCCAGCACCTGTTTTGTTTTTTGTTTTTTGAGTCATACTCAAAAAGGGGCTTTTCTGCATAGGGTTTTTGCTCTATTTTGGCTTATTAACTGCATCAGTTTCCTTACATACAGTATCATTTGCTAGATGTTGCTTTCCCATTTTTTTCTTCAAGTTTTCGCTGTTGTTGTTTTGTAGACTACCACAAAAGTGGTCTAAAAAACACAGGACAAACTTGAAGAAAAACCAGGAGAGCAACATCTAGCACATGAAGAAAAACCAGGAGAGCAACATCTCACAAACTGTGTGTGAGAGGAGATGGGTAATGCAGTTAAGAAGCAAAGCTGAGCAAAACCTCTGTGAAGAAAAGCCCAAGAGGTGGAGGAAAAATGATGAATTAACAAATGCCTTTTTAGGTCTGTGATACCCATGCAGATCCTGCAAGTCTTCCATCTGGAAAGGCAGGAGTCACAGTGAATAACATAGTTTTCTTGTGGATTGCTGGTATCAGACACATTGAATTAACATGCATGACTGGACATACAGCAACCCCCTGCATATGAGATGACGCCTAGAAATCTTGCACATGGCAGTTTTGAAGTTCTACAAATCCATAAGCATTTAATGCACAACTCTGTATTAAAACAAGTTAACTCCCTCTTATGTACAGATGTTAACTGAAAGCTCTCCAGACGTGTCAGAAAAAGCAAGACTCAACACATATTATTTTTGCGTCCCTGAGTACTATTTGGAACGCACGAGCCGTTGGCCCAGCACATGATGATGCTTATTTTTAAACCAATCTACATAAACAAACCCTTCCATTTTTCATCCTTATGTTTCTCTTGTTTGCTATAATTAGTCCTCTGAGAAGTTACAAATTAAACAGCACTTACTCAAGCAAAATGGAAACTTCTCCTTATAATGGTTTCTTTTACAGAGAGCAGACCAAATGTAAAATCACATTTTAATTTTGAATATGGAAATTCTCCTAGTGATGAAAGTTATACTTAGTAAATCTTGGAATGCGTATTTCATATTTTAAGTGTTTTTTTAAAAAAGTAATAACGATGCCAGTGAACTTCAGTATGATGATGTTTAATGGACCCTAGAGCCTGCTCAGATCCAACTATCTGAATCCAAACATTAACTTGCATTCAGATTTAGAAGCTGAATGATGCTGAGCTTGAAAGACAGATGCTTGGACTGGGAACAACATTCATGCTACCGAGAAGAGCAACCAAAAAACTGAAAGACCGAAGACAGTTGGGCAAGATAGTGTATGGATTGGTTTTTGCTGATTTTCTCTATGAAAGACGCCACCATCTGTTAAAATAAAGCCCAAAGCAGCAATATTTATATTGAAATGTGTGTGTTGTGGAAACAACTTCTCTTTAGAATCTGGATTTGATATGGCAATTTTTCCAAGAGGATCTGTTATGTCTTTTATGATATATAACAGTATTTTTACTTGCATTTTTATTGCTTGCTTCTTTGAGCAAATAGGAATAGTGGAATATAAATTATCAGGTTAAAAAAATTAAATGAAATGGCTTGGATCCAGCAATGCCCAAGCAGAAACATAGTGTAGTTCTGCTTGTGTAGCTCTGCTTGCAGAAGATCTTGTGCAATGCCTAGCACTTCCTTCTCAACAATGATAGTGCCTAGAAATCGGTTGCACAAGATCTTGCGCAAACAGAAACATGAATGAGGATACAATAAATCTGACTTGGTGCAACAGGCTACTGTGGTCTTTTTTCTTGTGGTTCTGCTTGTGCAAGAGGTCCAGTGCACTGGATCCAAAACCATTCTTATCAGTTTTTCTGTAGATAGGGTGTTACCATGAATAGCTTTTGAAAAGTCCCTTAGGTTTGAAAGCAGATTGCCATGTAGCTGATCTTTGAGAAAAACAAGTTGCCTTTTTGGAACAGCCTTCATAGTTCTTTGGGTTGTGGTCTTAAAGTAGATTTTCTTTTTTTTGCCATTGTTTCATTATCTTGAGCTGAAGCTTCACAATTTCAAATAATAAACTTACATATTTTTTAAAAACCCTAAATTTAGAAAATCTCTTCAAACACATTATACAAATATATAGTATTAATACCTTGGTTTACTCATAAAGGATCTATACTGTAAATATGGTCCTAGAAGCAGCTGCATCACATTTGCACGGAAAGAAAACATACTGAATTGTTTAGACAGAGCCATAATATAGTGGCAATTTCTTTTCCCCTTACTTCTGAATTAACAGTTTGAAATACTGTGCTTTAAGTCCCATAAAGCTTGGTATGCCTTGGGAAAAGCACTCCAACCTTAATTTAGGCCAGGCTTCTTTCCACTTTGAAGGAACAAAATGAGGCTTTAACAATTCCAGGAGCCCTTAAGCACTTGTGGACTGAAGACTTCAAAAGCAATCAAGAAGGTATTGTTGGCGTAAAACACTCCAAAAAGGCCAATCACTTTGAGCATATCAGGGCCTCCAATCCTGCATCCAAGAAAATCTGCTTGGTTTCCCACTGTTATCAGGACATATGCAATTTTTAAACAGCACAGATCTGCTTTGCCGTATTAAATGGAGGGCTGCTCTGAATATTCTCCATTTTTGATTTTCAGACTGAAAATAGTGATGTGGCAGAGGCCAAGGAAGAGAAATATCTGCCCAAAATACTTTATGAGAATATTTGCCATTTTAGACCCAGTTCAGTTCCATTGTTATGCCAGAGGTTGCTATTTTCTATTTACT
This sequence comes from Gekko gecko, assembly GCA_029375565.1. Lineage (NCBI taxonomy): Eukaryota > Metazoa > Chordata > Lepidosauria > Squamata > Gekkonidae > Gekko > Gekko gecko. The sequence continues at coordinate 58,646,305 of JAPDNY010000011.1, read as the reverse complement.
GTCCTAATTGTTGCTTCTTGGTTTTTTTCCTTCTGGGATTAGTAGCAAAGATGATCTCAGACAACAAGGGGTCAAATAATGAATGGGATTATGTCTATATAGCTAACCACATTTGGTTATGATGGTTTCACTCAGGCAAATGAATGTGTCTGACTGGGACAGCAATGCTTCCTTGTTTCTCAGAAAGCAATAAGTGATCATGTAGTAACTGGTATTATGTGTATATGCTACATGTCCAGTCAGATTTTGATCTATAATGACATCATGAGGGCACACTGAGAAAGCAAAAGAGGCACAGTAGAAGAGAAAAATGTGAAAGAGCTGAAAATATGTCAGCAACCAGAGGTATTTTTGAGAGGGCCAGCTATTGAAAAGCATTCCACTCTCCATCCTTTTGAATTATGAGCTTCTGAAGGATGAGGCATGCTGCTGTCAAATATGGTATTATTTCAAAATGTTGCAATGTACTATTGCAAGAAAACAGTATTGCACAATCATCTGTCTAATACTGAATACCATTCCATGACAGTTACCAAATTTAATAAAATATCTATTGTTAAATATCCCATACTGAAATAAAGTATTGGAAATCCAAAATAAGGTTGCTAACTATGTATAGAGTGTTTATATTCAATGAATGTTCAGCAGAAGGGAGAAGTTTTAGGAGAACTCAGAGAGTTGATTACTTTTAGCTCTAGCTCATCTATTAGGAACACACACAACACAGAGATAAGATAGTGACTGGCAGTTTGAAGTGGGAGGGAGTCATTGCAAAAAAGACCCGGAACAGTTTTCCCGGTCACACTACACAGACTGATGCAGGAGCATACCGGGAGGAGGTGCGAGGGAGCATTCAGACTGCTGGCCCAGAGGCATGGCTGTAAACGGCTTTTTCCTGGTAACTTGGCTAGGTGTGCATATGTGCTCATATGCATAAGTGCATCAGGGTGATTTGAGGAGGATCCTGTTGCACTGGTACCACATTGGGCAGTAGGGTGGAGCACATCCAATCATATTACTGCTGCCTCTTCAGGGCAACCAAGTGCAACTTATGTGCAGAAACACCCGGCGGACATTATCACCGCGGGTTGTTCCCAGCTTTTTGGGTTAGTGTTCACACTTCCCAGAAGCAGAATGAAGCAGGATAAATGCGCTTTCCAGGATGTGCTACCATTTTCACCAGGTATCTTTTAAATGTGGGAGCGAAGCGGTACATGACTGGTTGACTATGGGTGGGGAACGCCAGACAGATGTGCCTGTGTGAACGACCCCGTTAATCTGCTTGTGAAACATTGCTCACACACGGCTATAGCGGGGCAAACTGCCAGTCTGAACTCGGCCATTGGTTGGACAGCCTGTTGCCTTCCTTGTTGGTAAATCCACTTGTGGGAATGTTTGGCTGATTTTTGTATGCAATTTTAGCAGATTGGCTCCATACAACTCTTTTTTAAAACTTAAAGTGGTAGAATAATAACTAACATTTGCTTCAACAGCCACACCTATGATTGTATGATTTAGTTTTTTAAAAAGAGGTGGATATAGGATCTGAGCAATCCCATAAAAATGTTTGGTTTGGCTTTCTTTCTCTTCCCGAAGTCTGAAGTCAAAAAAGTAACAAAGATTCTTGTTAAGTTTCCACAAAGCAACTGACTCGCTCATGATGGTACATTTGAGGTATAAAGCTTATACTGCATGCACAAAAAACAGTTGGGAATTGCAACTTTGCCAACAGATTTATGGGAATTCCAAAATTGTCGTCTTTTATTTATTTACTTTAGATTACACAAAAAGAGCCAGTTTGGTGTAGTGGTTAAATGTGTGGACTCTAATCTGGGAGAACCAGGTTTGATCCCCCACTACTCCATTTGCAGCTGCTTTATGACCTTGGGTAAGCCATAGTTTTGTCAGAGCTGTTCTTGAAAAAGAGCAGTTTCTGTCAGCGCTCTCTCAGCCCCAACTACCTCACAGGGTGTCTGTTGTGGGGAGGGGAAGGGAAAGGAGTTTGTAAGCCGCTCTGAGACTCTATGTGAAGGGTGGGGTATAAATCTAATCTCCTCCTTCTCCTCCTCCTCCTCCTCCTCCTCTTCTTCTTCTTCTTTACAATGCCAGGTCAACTTGCCCAGCAAAATTATGCTCAGCAATTAGCATCATCTATTTGTCATTAATTATTATAAACCCATATCTAATTTTCATTTACACACACACACACACACATATATATATATACACACACACACACACATAATTTTTAGCTCCTTTACCATGAAGCTGACAAAAGGCAGATCACATTGATATGTCTCAATGGCTTGGGCAAGCAGCATCTACATGCACTCCTTATTTCATTTTACAGAGCCCGTGGCTGTGCATAAGCAATATATCCATTATTCTGTTTCTTAGGAACATTACAGAACAATGAGCAGGGTTCAGAGAACCATAAGCCACAACTCAATGGCAGAGCAAACTGCCATGAACCTCCTGGTGCTAGATAAACCAATGGTCTGATTCAAATGGCTTCCTATATAATTACAGAAGCATGGGCAGAGCACTGTGAACAGAGGTCTGCTATTTGCCCACTGTCCTTCCTGCTGCCTGCGTGCCTACACCCCTGAAAAGCTGCTCTTGCGGTTGAAAGGATCCCTTGGAAGGAGCTCGGGTGTGGGTGAGGTGCTGTAGTTGGAGGGGACAATCTGTGAAAATCTTGGACCCCCCGCCAGTATAAGTAAAAGTAGGTATTTGGATCCAAGTCTATACAGAGCTTATACGAGCTGAAGTTATAGGTGTAGGATGAGATGTTTTTTAACTTAATAAGTAGTTTTAGGTTTGGTTGTTGTAACAATGCTATTTATGATTCCAGCTGTGACTTGACAGCACTTTCCACCACCACCTGACTGATCCCCAGTGTTTAAAGGAAAGGGAATGTGGGGTGGACAATCCTGCCTTGGAGTGAAGAAGCTGAGTTTAGTCATTTTTTAAAAAAACCCTTCCAACTCTACTTTTCTAGAATTATTTTTTTTTAAAAAAAAACCTTCTAGTTTAAGCTAATCACTTGCGACTGAACATCCTGATTTTACACCATCCGTAATTTCTGATTTACACTGATGTGACAGTGACATACGAAAACTGTTGCAAAAAATACACTGGTACAAATATTTAGTGCTAGTAAAATGAAACATATTGGCTTTGGTTGTTTTTTTTTCACCCTGCTATGAAATGTGTATGAAGGAACTTCTACATTTTCCCCCAAATTATTAAGTGTGTAGATTTCTGGGGTTCTGCTTTACAGGAAAAATGCTGTATCTATAAAACAGAACCATTTTGACAGCATATGCTTCTAAGATGCCTATTTTAACTCCAAGGTGTCATCCACTGGGGCAGGAAATTAACTTTTCAACCACTGATCCTTAGCACAACACCTCCTTAAATACACACACACACACACAAAGAAACATATACCAGAAAAAAATGGTGGAAGTATTGGAATACTTGATAGTGAGATAATGACCAAATATTTTAACAGCTCCCATCTCAGATTTTTAGAAAATACAGGTCTTGGTTTTTTAAATACGTTTCATGCCAGAACTTAATTTCCCCATACCCTGTAAAATCAGTTTGTTAGCAATTCTGAACGGTATGTTGTTTAACAATTCCAAATTATGCCTGAAAATTAATTGCATAACCTAAAGAGCTGAAAATCAGTGATGCATGAGTATTACAACTTTGATCTTGCAAATCAGATTTCAGTTGGGATACACTTCAGCTTTACCTGGGACTGCATTAGAACCACATCCTGCACTCCACTGTATAGAATCAGCAAGAGACAGGATCAGCCAAAATCCTGCTTCTGTAGTATGTAATGGATATGAGGTGTAATTGTGTAGTGGTTCGAGAGCTGGATTAGAATCCAAGAGACCCAAGATCAAATCCCCACTGACTTGAAACGTGCTAGGTGACACTGGGCCCATCAACCCCCCCCCAGCCGAACTCACTGCAGAGGGTTGTTGTGAGGATAAAATGGAGGAGGAGCTCCATTCTCAGCTCCTTGGAGGAGAGATGGGATAAAGATGTATTACATTCATACAGTCATAGAATAATATCAGTTACTGCATATACTTAATGAACGTGTGTAAACTTTATAAGAACATAAGAACATAAGAGAAGCCAATGTTGAATCAGGCCAATGGCCCATCTAGTCCAACACTCTGTCACACAGCGGCCAAAATATACCAGGTGCCATCAGGAGGTCCAGCAGTGGGGCCAGGGCACCAGAAGCCCTCCCACTGCTGCCCCCTCCAGCACCAAGAATAGAGTGCATCACCTGCCCCAGACTGAGACTATATTTTAGTAAGAGATAAGCTCTTTAAAGTAAAGCCTTGAAGTTCGCTGGATAACCATGCCACAAATTCTAACAGAGGGTAGAGAGAATTATCGCATTTTAGACTTAGGTTGTATACCATCATTTAAATGATCCTGTGTTCAGTGACGTGGAAGAGGTCATGACAGAACTGTCAACTACAGAGAAAGCTGAAGTAAAACACCCTCCAACCTACCCCTAGAGAGAAAGCAAGCTGCCAAATTCTGGCCACTTCCAACTGAAAGCATGCCAGAAATATCTGTGGGATTCTTGTTCGACCACCTGAAGGAACTAGTAAGGAGTTTGAAGATGAATAATTCTGCGATTCTGGCACTGTAAATCTGTGGCAGCCAATGAGCCTTGGTATTTACTTATTTAAACATTAATTTTAATGATTCAAGGCATGTTAACAAATCTAGTATCAGAAGAATGTCTAGTTCAATAACCCCATGGAAACAGGCATTGGTGCCTGCTGCAATGCAAATACAGCCATATGCCCAGCAAGGAGAAAAAAGGTAGCCAGATGCATTGTTTTGCAGGAAGGTCCCAGTAGTAATGTATGGCTGCAAGAGTTGGACTATAAGGAAGGCCAAGCGCCGAAGAATAGATTCTTTTGAACTATAGTGCTGGAAAAGACTATTGAGAGTCCCTTGGACTGCAAGGAGATCAAATCAGTCAATCCTAAAAGAAATCAACCCTAACTGTTCCCTGGAAAGCCAGATACTGAAGCTGAAGCTCAAATACTTTGGCCACCAAATGAGAAGGGAGCACTCACTGGAGAAGACCATGATGCTGGGAAAGATTGAAAGTCAAAGAAGAAGGGGGTGGCAAAGGATGAGACGATTAAACAGTGTTACTGATGCAATGAACAGGAAATTAAGCACACTCCGGATCATGGTGGAAGATAGGAGAGCCTGGCATGATATGGTACATGGGGTCGCGAAGAGTCGGACTCAACTGTGCGACTGAACAACAACCAGTCCCTTCATTTGCTTTTGGGAACAGTTCAGACATAAGAGCAAACCATATTCTGCCATTGCATGAATAAGCTCTGAAGGAGCTTCAGACATGTTTACATGGAAAATGCTCCCCCTCTGCCCTCTATCAGCGAGGCTAGTTATCACCACTTTCATAGTAAACCATAGTTTACTATAACATATGAACCATATTGCATATGATTTGCTCATTCTCTCCAAACTAGGATTCTAAACTAGGTTCAAGCCACTGTTCAGAATCATTCATTTTTGTGGGGAAAGCACCAAAGCCATAGCTGGTTCAGAATGTAACATCAAAGAATGGTCTGTCATAAAAGTAGACATAATTCATTGCCTTGTCATATGGAATAAGAGGAGCAAACAGAGTTCACATGAGCAAACCTGAAATACATTCCTGGCTGGTTCATGTAGTAGCAGATTATGGCTTGCCATTATGTCTGAACCTATGCCACTGATGTAGTCTAGGTGGTACCAAGAAACCATAAAACAATGTTGTTTAAGAAGGCACTGTGGTAATTTACCATCTAATTTAAGATTAATTTATTTTCATTTAATTTAAGATTAATTTATTCAATCAAGCTTCCTCAGATCAGCTCTAAGAATAAGCATGGTGGGCCAGGACCTGACAAGGAGTGGCAGTAGCAGGGGCAGACTTGGTGTTTCGGCAACACTTTGCTGTAGAGGTTGAATATGATCTATCTCCTCCTGCACACACAGCTGTGCTCAAGGAAGGGGGTGGGGATCATACCCATTACTTTTACTGCAGTGTCAGTTCTGAAAGAAATATACCCTACTGTAACACTTTCTGAAGTGTGAAATCAAATTGAAATGACTGGTTCTGTTTGCAATGAATAAAGATGGAGTCCTTATGTTATGCACGCACGCACAGCTCACATACAAGAAGGCATTAAAATCCCCTTGAGCTATTCATAGCCATTTTCCCTTTTTGTGGGTAAAAGAAAATCAAGAACTTATAAAAGCCCACTTCCTGAACTAGCAAAATGACTTACACCTGGTAGCAGCAACACCTGGTTACATAAGGTCTCTTTTCCTATTCCTGAGTGACTAACTGTTACTGGCTCCAAGTGTTCAACTGCTACTTTGATGTAATACCAAGGGACTGGAAACATCCCACCAAATAATAAATAAATAAGCCTTGATCATTATTTTGGATTTTTAAACAATGCTTCAGCATACTTACAGACCCAGCAAAGAAAACTGTGATGCTTGGATATCCATATATATCCAAACGCTGCCTCTTCCAAAGCAAAGTTACAAAGGGAAAAGGCAAGATCACAGTTTCTATATTATATTGCACGTGTTTTCCATGTGCAACATCACACTGAAATCTTTCTCACATCAATATTAGATTCCACTTAAATCAGCCTTTAATGAAAATAAAAAGCCTACACTAACAAAGACTTTCCTCTTCTTATTCATTCCTACCTAAGCTATGTGGCATAAATAGAGTGAAAGTACTTGTTCTTAGACTCACTTGACAACAGTCTAAATTGAGGCTACCTTATTTTCTCAACAAAACCATAACAAATCATATCAATGGTATGAAATGATTTCTCTTGTCACTGAAGTGTTTCTTTTCCATTAAATGAAACAGACTAATTGTTATTTTGGATTAAAGTCTATGACTGTGAAGGCAATCCTAAACTACTGAACAATAAAACTTCTTACAGTCCTTAGATGTACAGACAAAGGAGTGGATTAAAGTCATCTGAAACTTATACATCAGATCTAGCCATTTTTTTAAAAAAAAAGTTGTGAAACAATAGAATGGTTTTCATGTCATGGGCATTTATTCAAGCATTTGCTTCCTTTTTAAGTTTCACACCTACCGAGATTCCTTTTGATTTATGGTCCCAAATTAACTTAAAATCACAGCCAGATATTCAGCTGGAACAAATCAGCATGGAACAAGGTTGATTTACATAACGTCAGGATCCATCCCTTGTTGAATCAAAATGCAATTGCTGTGGCTGAATTTCACCAGATCTCTGTTCATGCTTCATGCTGCAATCAAGAAAATATGTGAATTGATGTCCAAGGTCAAACCCTAGGTCCAGCTTTATTGATAATAAAGCAAGAGTATAATTTCATGGAACCGTGCTATATTTCTTGTTTACTATAAACTTTCCCTAATGTCTGCGTGTCGATCTGTGGGGATTTATATGTGCTCTTATACTTGATTTGCACAGAGCTGATGACTTATGATTTATGGCCAATGCAATGTTGTGTATGATGTGTCAAAGCCTATTACACTTAGGCATGCCTAGCTCTGCATAGGATCAGGCTGTTAAGAAGATTGCAAATTAGTACAGAACACTAATTCTAATTAGTACAGAATTAGAAGGGAACTTGGAGCTGTAGCAATTGATGGGCCTAGAAATCAAAACTAAACCCAAAATGGGTCTCATGAAGAGTATGCAATCCAAAGTGGAACTCAACTGTGCTTCAGATTCCACTGGTTGTCTCCCATTTGCAGAAGTATTTATGCTGTACTTCTGGCTCAGTGTTGGAATGGCTTTTTGGAGGTACCCTCAGAAAAGGCTGGCTCTACCCAAACAATGCCCAGGTGATGATTACCTTTGGCACCCTCCCATTTGTCCAGTTTTTGAATGCTGCTATGACAAGTATAACCCAAGTGTACACAAGTGTATCTTCTGTGCTAGGCAAACCTAGAAAATCAGCTGCCCCTAAAGTTTGCATGGCATCTACAGTTATCCTAGTTAGTTGAAATGTTGAACTAGGGCTTTTTTTACATGGACCTTGAAGAAAAAGAAGGAGCTCTCTTTAATTCACATATGAATTACATTATGTGCAGTAATTTTAAAATACCTTTTACATGTATCTTTTTAAAGGGGGACTGTCTTTAATTCAGGGTTGTGTCCCTTCTGGGTAAATAGGGGTCATATGAGAGCTCCGCCTTGTATGCTGCAGCCACTCTTCTATCTACACTTGATCATCTATTTCATCTTAAACTGCTGTATTCACCTGTTCTGCTACAACCCCATTTTACAAGTCACAGTATCGTGCCAGGTAGCTTGTGAACTACCAGTAACTGGCTAGAGTCGTGGCTCAAGGCTGAGGTCAGGAGTCAGTGCAGGATTCAGGTGACTGAAGCTGGAGCCAATAGAACCATTTCTCAGATGTTGATCCAGCAAAGGTTCAGAGTGAACTGAGGCTTTAAGTACTCCTGCAAGGAGAAGGATATACAAGCCCTGCTCCTCCAGCCTGTCTCCCTGAGTGAGAGGGTAGGCCCAGACTGGGAGGGCTCCTCTTACACATCAAACGGGTTCCTGGGAGCATCTCAACTACCTCCTTCTATGGCAGCATCCAGGTGCTCAGCCCTCATCCAGGTCCATGATACCCAGATGTTGCAGCATAGGTTGTGCACATCCTAGAAGACACAGGAAGGAAATAATGAAATGCTCTATTCTAGACTTTTTAGAACAAAGCTTTTATTTCATAGGATTTTTCTGTGTGCTGCGTGTCTATAGTTTCATTTCTGGTGCTCCTCCTGGTGTGTGTTCTGTTTCTGAGACAGAACAAAGTTTGGCAACATGCTTGGAGTTGGGGGGGCGGGTAACTAGGATATTTTTCATTACTCAGAAGCAGCTCTCATTACATACCCAGTTCAGAAGCTGCAGTGATTGAGGGAGGTGAGGGGAAAGCAGCACCCCATTATGCTGATGAATTCAGCATCCCCAAAATGAAACTGGTCACTAAGTAGATAACCTTTGTAAGATATATTTCATCCTTAGCAGCTTTTCATATTTGGGAAGGGGAGATAATAATAATGGACTGCCGGACAGTTGTAAGCATTGTTGACGGAATGTTATACAAAGTTCCCTGACCACCTGAAAGTATTACATATAAAAATGTCAAGTCATATTATTAGATTGCTGTTTGAATACTTTGCTCAGAGGGAAGGCATGGTACAGCCTCATCAGATCTCAAAAGCTAAGCAAGGTCAGCCCTGGTTAGTACTCGAATGGAAGATCTCCAAGGAAAACTTTGCAGAGGAAGGCAATGGCAAAGCACCTCTGCCTCTCACTTGCCTTGAAAGCCTCTTGCTGGGGTCACCATAGGTCAGCTGTGACTTGACTACAAAGAGAGATGCATTTGAATATTACGGGCTGGGTGCTGATAGATAAGATCAGTGTCCAATGAACAGGGTTTTTTTAAAAAAAAATAGGCATTTTTACCCTGCTTTTCTTCCCAGTAGGCACCCAGAGTGCCTTACAACACCATTCTCCCCCCTCTACTTTATCCTCACAACAACAACCCTGTGAGGTAGGTTAGGCTAAGAGAGAGTATCTAGCCCAAGGATACCCAGTGAGCTTCCATGACAGAGTAGGGATTCAAACCTGGTCCTCCCTAGTTTTACACTAGCCTAACCACGACACGATGCTGACTCAAAACAAAGAACAATTCTGATGTCCACAATCAGACCAGAGAGAGAGCAAGAACAAACAGAAGAAAACAAATGGCACCGGTCCTTTAATGAAGCATCGAGCTGCTCAGTTCACCACAAAGGAGCTGTAATGTTAGCATGATTAATCAGGCACTGAGACAAGAATGTACTCCTGCCAGCAACTATACAAATATCACAAAATTACAATACGCTAGTCATTTATTTCCCTTGAAAAACATCTGGTATTGGCTGGCTTTCAGCCGCATTGGTACCGAGGTTTCCACTTCTGGCTAGTTTTCAGAAGAGGAAGAGAGTGTAAATATGTGGTACAATCACAGCAGGCAGAACGAAAGACAAAAACTGCCAGTTGCTTAGGGCAGAAAGATGGGAAATGTGTGAGGTATTAGCAAACACTTCCACATCCCTTGGAAAATTTATATTTTTGTCAATGGGACTAAAAATTATACCTTTTTGCTGTGGTTTTGCGTGAAGTGTTTCTCATGGTCAGAGGTGCCTCATAAGCATTTTCACTGCCAGAATGTTTTCATCTCCTCCTGCCTTATGCCAAATAGCCCTTGAAACAATCACATAGTTTTACTTGTAAATTTAACCGAGGTGGCTCTTCTTTCCAAACGTCCATGAAAACCTGGACGTCAAATTGAACATGTCCTAAAATTTTCCCCCTGAAGAGGAAAAGAAAATGACAGAATTCAAATTGCTGTTTATTTCTTTAACATATTTTTACCCACCCTTCTTCCAAGGATCTTTGGCAGCATACCGGCTTCTTTCCTATCCTCCATTTTATCCTCATGATAGCCTTGTGAAGTAGGCTAGTCTGAGAAAGAGTGACTGGCCCCAAGTCACCCAGTGAGCTTTGGTGACAAAATGGGGATTTGAATCAGGGTCTCCCAAGTCCTACCTAGTCCAACACTCTAACCACATCCGAAAAGGATCCAGGCCATAGTGGATGCCCCTGCAACCTCATCCAAAATGGAACTACAGGCCTTCTTAGGTCTTTTAAATTTCTATTATTCATTTCTACCACACAAAGCCATGGTGGCAGAACCCCTGCACCGCTTAGTCGACTAAGGAGTACCATGGACTTGGGACCCCAAACACACCACTGCCTTTCAAGTGGTGAAGGACCTACTCTCCTCCAACACCGTCCTTGCACATTTTAATGAAAGCCTCCCAGTAATTCTAGCATGTGACGCTTCACCTTATGGAGTAGGGGCTGTGTTGGGCCACAGGCTGGTGGACAGCTGGGAGGTGCCAGTCATGTATTACTCCCACACTCTCATGGCCATGGAGCGCAACTATGCGCAGATCGACAAGGAGGCCTTGGCGATAGTGGCGGGGGTTAAGAAATTTCATCATTACCTAGATGGTTGGCCTTTCACTGTGGTCACCGATCACAAACCCCCGCTGGGTCTCCTTGTACCGGATTGCCAAACCCCACAAATGCTGTCACCAAGAGTTCTCAATGGTCCATTTTTTTGATGGGGTACCAATAGGACCTAGTCCACTGACTGGGCAAGGCGATGGGCCACGTGGACACCTTAAGCCATCTCCTGCTTCCATCTGGTGATCCAGACCCTGCTTCCACCCACCACATTGCCCTGATTGAGGACCTCCCGGACCACCCGGTGCCGGTCTCGGAGGTTGTGCGTTACATGGGCCGGGATCGCCTCCTCTCCCGGGTTCTCAACTGGGTGGTGAGGGGGTGGCCCACAGGGCTGGTGGGCCCAGAATTCACAGCATTCTACTCCCACCGAGATGAGTTATCGCTGGCACACAAAGGGTGTCTCCTATGGGGAAGCAGGGTGGTGATACCAGGGCCCCTGCACACGAGGGTAATCACTGCCTTACATGAAAATCACCCCAGGATCATCAGAATGAAGGCCCTAGAGAGAAGCTATGTGTGGTGGCCAGGGTTGGATGGAGAAATAGAGGACAAGATGAAGAGGTGCCAACCCTGTCAGGAGTCCCGGCCTGAACCACCCAAAGCACCAATTAGACCTTGGGAGTATTCCCACAAGTGGGCAAGACTCCACTTAGACTTTGCCAGCCCATTCCAGCGACAAATCTTAGTCAACTCATACACCAAATGGCTATAGGTAGTGCCCGTGCCCTCCACATCCTCCCGTTCGGCCATCCAGGCAATGTGGAAGATTTTTAGCACACACAGAATCCCAAATGCACTGGTAAGAGATAATGGGATGGCTTTTACATCCGCCGAGTTTCAAGAATTCATAGAATACTATGGCATCAGACACATCCGCTCGGCCCCCTTCCACCTGGCTACCAACAGCCAATGGCCAAGCCGAGCGCGTGGTCCGCTCTACAAAGGAAGCCCTACAATGCATGAACCATGGGGACTGGGACTATAAACTGGTGGCTTTCTTGTTTAACCAGCACACTGCACCACCGGGCGGTATCCCGCCAAACTGCTCATGGGCCGGCGACCCACAACCTGGCTAGACCATCTCCACCCAGACAGGGCTCCAGAACACGGCGCGACCTGCGAGGATCAAGCAGCATCCCGTGGGTTCTTCCCCAGGGAGCCGGTCTACGCAAGGAACTACGCCCGGGGCCCCACATGGATCCTCGCCAACGTGGTCCAAGTGATGGGCCCCCAGTCCCACAAAGCATCCTGCAAGGATGGCCAGGTGATGCGCCACCACATCGACCATCTACGCCACTGCGTTCTTCCGCAGACCCCAGATGCCCCCAAGTACAGCGGGGAAGAAGAAGGCAGACTGGATCCAGCCAAGGGGTTGGCGCAACTTCTGTATCCACCGACCCCCACACCAAAAAGGATGGCAGAGGCCCCAGCAGAATTGAGCACTGACACCCCTCCACAGCCGCCAGAGCCAGCGCCAAGTGAGCCAAACAGCTCTGCAACAACACTGGAGGTTCAGTGTTCTACAAGAGAACGATGAAAGCCCACTTACTTAAGGGACTATGTTTGCCAGACATGTTCTGAACCATGGGGGAAGGGTATTGTGTACTGGCCGAGTCACACACGCAGTCGGGGCAACACGTGGCCTGACAAAATAGCAAAGCTTCAATACCAGGGACAATAGAACCCTAGGATCCTAAAACCAGCCAACCGGCGAGCTAGGATTCTGTAGAGAACCTATAGGAATAGAAACCTTGTATATAGCCTATCATGAGTGTGGGTGTGGGTAAAGGGTATGGTTGGAAATGTACATAAAAGCAGCCTGAAAGCTGGCAAGATTATCTCCTTTTTTCGGAATCACTAAATAAAACATGAGCTGATAATCACTCTGCGATGTGTCCATCTCTGTACTTTTCAGGTGGGGTGGTAAGGAAAGATTAGAGTAGTACTTGGGAGCAAGCTGAACCCTCAGCTAGGGTAACCAACCTCCAGGTGGGGCCTGGAATTCTCCCAGAAGAATTTCAGCTCATCTCCAGACTATAAAGGTCAGTTCCCCAGGAAGTGGCAGCATCAGAGTGTAGCCCAACCTTTTTGAGCCTGTGGGCACCTTTGGAATTCTGGCTGAGAGGTGATATGATAACCATCTTCAACTGTGGTTCAGAGGTGGTTCAAACTGTGGTTCAAAGGTAGAATCAGCTGCCTAGAGAGGTGGTTAACTCCCCTTCACTGACAACTTTCAAGAAAAGGCTGGATGAATATTTGTCAGTGATGCTTTAGGCTGGTTCTGCATTGGGCAGGGAGTTGGACTAGATGGTCTGTATGGCCCCTTCCAACTCTATGATTCTATGAACTACTTGAAGGGCTATCATATAGATGGTATGGAGTTGTTTTCTGTTGCCCCAGATCATCAGGCCAGAATCAGCTGGTTGAAATTAAATCAAAAGAGTTTTTGGCTAAACATTAGTAAGAACTTCCTGTCAGAGTGGTTCCACAATGGAACAGGTTTCCTTGGGAGGTGGGGGGCTTTCCTTCTTTGGAGGTTTTTAAACAGAGACATGATGGCTATCTGACAGCAATGCTAGGGTTCCCAAGTACTTACCGTATTTCGGCGGGGGATGCACAGCCTGGCCGGAACATTCCCCCGGGCAATACCCACGCCGCACGATGCCATTGCCAGGAAGTGATGCCAAGCGATGCTCTGGCAATGGGGCTGGAAACTCGATGGTACCAACGAGTTTCCATCCCCATTGCCAGAGCGTCGCCCAGCGTCACTTCCTGGTGACAGCATCATGTGTGCGTCTTTCCTTCCCCCAGGGATGGTCCTGCCAGGACGTATCCATCCCCTGCCAGTGTATGGTAAGTTCTTGGCAGGCCTGAGCAATGCTGATTTTGTGAACTTAGACAGATCATGAGAGGGAGTGCAGGAAGCGTTGCCTCAGTGCTTAGTTCTTGTGGTCCTTCCTTACATGCCCAGGAAAATGCTGATCACCTGGGGTCAGGAAGCAAATTTTCTCCAAGCCAGTTTGGCCAAGGATCCTGGAAGGGTTTTTTGTTTTTTTGTTTTGTTTCTGGCCATCTTCTGGGCATGGAGCAGGGGTCACTGGGATAGGGGGAGAGGTATTTGTGAATTTCCTGCATTGTGCAGGGGGTTAGATTAGATCACCCTGGAGGTCCCTTCCAACTCTGTTTCTATGGTTCTATGAGTAGTGGGTGCAACTGAAAAATGGCTGCCACAGGAGAAAAAAAGAGAGGTAATTTATAACATACACTGGGGGAGAGGGGTGAAGAAGAATAAAACCAACACTGTAGTGGCAGCTGCAGCTGAAATAACATTGTTTTAATTTGCACAGCAAATCAGATCTAACCAGGAACCCTGCTGGGCAGGAGCTCCGCATGTCTCCACCCACTTTTTAAAGGCATTTGGTGTCAGCAGGCACCATGGCACCCATAGGCACTATGTTGGGGACTCCTGGTCTGTGGCATCCCTCACTGAGGTCCCTCCTCTCTCCAAACTCCACCCTCCCCATACACTGCCCCCAAAGCTCCAGGAATTTTCCAAGCTGGAGTTGACAACCCTAACCCCCACAGTGTTCCTCAGTTGCTTGGATGGAAGACTGCCCTTGCACACTGAGCAAAATGGCCTGGGATACCACTGTTGAACACCAATGCTGTGAGAGTTGCCTACTGGCTGGCAGCATTGCTCTCCAACCAGACCATAGGATCTGACTGTAAGAAGATGAGTCTCCTTGAGGAAGGCAGAGATGAAGGCATTTCTGTGTGCTACAGAATGCCCTTCCTTATTTTGGTGTGCTTTGTTAGGTTACATAGCTGTTAAAGGCTATCTAGTTGTTGGCTGAACAGCAAGTTCCCTTACAGACTGGCTGCATCTGCAGTGGTTAAGTCTCAGGCAGAGTGCAGCAGCCCCCAGTGGACAAAATGAGAAAGGGAAGGTCCAAAATGTTAGAAGGAGGGGAATGTAGTGATGGTTGGTGGTGAATGATTTCCCCTCAAACAACAAAAGCAAAATGAGACAGATAAACAGAATCCTGTCCCAAATACATTGGTCCTGATTTAGGCAGAGTCATTTATTTTTAATGACTCCATTTATATTCAACCTTTTTCCTTCATAGAACTCAAGGAGGCTGGCATAGAATTCCTAAGAGATCTTCAATCCAGGTGCTAACCACACCGGACCCCAGGGCTGTTTCTTGAGATTGATATATTGTGTCCTTCACCCACAGCATGGGAAGTCATCTATGACTAAGAGTTCATCAAGACAGAGAGAGTGGACTCTGTCAGTATTTTAAACAATGCATTACAGCCCTGCACAACCCACCCTTGCCAACTTCTAGGTGGGGAATGTAGATCTCCCAGAATTAAAACAGATCTCCAGACCAGAGAGATCAGTTCCACTGGAGAAAATGGCTGCTTTGGAGGGTGGACTTTATGGCATTTTACCCTGCTGAGGCTCCTCCCCCAAACCCTTGTCTTCCACACCCCACCCTCAAATCTCCAGAAATTTCCCAACTTGGAGTTAGCAGCCTGAGCACAACCCCAGTTTGGATTAGACTCACGCAAGGCCAAGAAGACTGGGTTTAATCCTCCCATGTCTCTAACCAAAACCAGGGTCTCCATATTGTAATTAGTCATTAAAAAGAAAGGGGGTAGCTGCAGGCCTGTAGCTACAGTGGGGCATTTGGGGGCCTGGCCCCTGACTTCCTGCCCAGCCCCCCCTGACTTCCATCCAGCCCCCTGGCCCCCAGCTCTCTTTTAATTTTATTTTTTATTTTGTGATGACAGTGCCCCCTGACTTATTTAAAGGCCCCCCGAATTACAAAATCCTGGCTACAGGCCTGGGTAGCTCTGTGCTCCAAAGCAACTCAAAGCAACTTCAAGGTGTAAGAACCAAATCTCTTCTGGCCCTGTCTGGTGTCAGTCTGAAAAGGAGCTCCATGTGAGTCTACTTAAGCTTTCAAAGATCCTGGTAAGATCCAAACAGTGGGGGAGCCATGGCTCAGTAGTAGAGCATCTGCTTTGCATGCAGAACGTCCCAGGTTCAGTCCCTAGCATCTTCAGTTAAAAGCACCAGGCAGTAGGTGATATGATATATCCCAACCTGAGACCCTGTAGAACCACTGCCAGTCTGAGAAGATGCTACTGAACTTGATGGACCAACGGTCTGATTCAGTATAAGGCAGCTTCATGTGTGATATTCCAGGGGCTTGTCTTAGGTCAGAGTTCTATTGAAACAAAAGCACAAATTAGCCGCACAAAGTTACATTGCTTTCAGTAGAAAGCAGTGAATGATTTCAGCTTAATTGGGGCCATTTTATTTTTAAAATATTAATTAACCATGTTTTCCTCCAAAGTAGGCCAAAGATGCTTTACAAAAAACACTTACATGCATCTATAGCAACAGCAATAAAGCGTGATACCTAGGGCTGGCAGGCTGAGCTTGAGCCTGGTAACTGTTGGGAGGGCTGGGGGCAAGGACATGGGGAGAGGGTGCATGACATTGATTATGTGACTACTTGCTTCCAAGTAAAACCCAGAAACTACAACAGGTAGCTCTGGGAATCACCAGAAACAGCATTGCCAAAAATGATATGTTAAAACCATAGCGTTTCTGGCAATTTCTAGAGCTACCCTGTCATTTCCAAGTTTAATCTAGAATGACATAGTGATGTTGGAAAAAATCACTGCTTTTATTTATTTTTCTACCCCCAAAGCATGGAGCAGTGGCAGGCAACAAGGTATTGCCTAGTAATACCTTAATCCAAATCTCCATTGCAACAGCAGTTCATACCCATGCTCAATATAAACAGCAGCAAATCAGCAAAAGGCCCTCCAGAACACTGCAATCATATATACTCTCCGAAAAATAGGCATAGAAGGACCACTTCTTACCTCTAACTGCAGCCCATTCCAAAGGACCGAAGTGACTTTTTAACATGCTCTTGAGTGGTGGCTCAAAGCGAGAAGGAGTTGCCGGGAGGACCATCCTTAAAATATGTGGGGCTGTGAAGGTCAAAACCAGCCTCTTATAACAAGTCTGGCAATAAAAATATCAGCCAATGCACTGCTCCAAAATAGGTGTGATATGCTGAAAAAGATTAGTCCTAGAACAAAATGAGCTACTGTGTTCAGGACTAATTAAAGTTTTGACACACAGTCCCAAACCAACTACTGCATTACTGTGACGCACTTTATGTTACAGTAGTGTGGATCCAAGTGGACAAATCAGTTAATTCTGTGGCAGCAGCTAACAGTCAGTGAGATGAAGATACGCATAGGGACTGCTCTTAGTTAAGGGATTTCTTTTTAGCTGTTTTATGGTCTGCTCATAGCCTGACGTGCGTTTTATTCATACCATTTTAGATTTCTCTGCTTGTTTTTTGTACTTTTATGGCCTGGCTTTTTTGAATTGGCTTGGCTTGTTTTTATTGATCTCTTTCCATTTTTTCTACTGGCTGTTACCCAAACTGGATCCAAAGATGGAGAAATTGACTTTAAAAGGGTTCCAGAAAGGAATAATGCAGAACCTTCATCTATGTATACCAGGGTGGATCTTAGTAGGGCTACCCCACAATAAAGAGAGTGAGAGTCAGGAACTCATTAGCATAATATGCCACACCCAACAGAAGAAACTCATTAGCATATTAGGCCACATCCTGACAGCACAGCTCATTAGCATATTAGGCCACACCCCATGCCCTCCCTTGGCTTGTCCGGGCACCCCGCAGCTGTGGCGCGCCCGTGCAAGCTGGCCCTTGGAGGGGAGGCAGTTTAAACTGCCTTCCCTTGGCTTGCCCAGGTGCCCCATGGCTGTGGTCCGCCTGGGCAAGCTAGTCCTTGGACAGGCTGGGGAAGGCATGGGAATTGTGTTTAAATGCCTCCCTGATCCTTCCACAGCCCCTCCTGGCCCGGCCACCTCAGAATCGCCCAGGGGGGGTCGCTCTCCAGGCCTTCCCTCTGTAGCCACACTCGCAGAGGTTTTGGCTGTAATGGGCATGGCCAGCTCTGAAGCCAGCCTGAACTCCATTCCTGTGCGTTCCTGCCCAAAAATAGCCCTGGTGTGAGTGATTTTAAACACAAATAGCTTTATTGTATACAAAATAAAATAAAAGAAGTAAAAATACAAAGAACCTACATTAAGCACCTGAAAATTGATTCCCTAAGTAATCACACATGGACACACTAGTAAGAGGATGCACTTGATAAAAGGGAAAAGGGAGGAAATTGGGAAGTTTTAGGTATGGTGCATACAAACTTAAATCTGGGGCTTGAAGAATGGAGAGGTCCAGGGGTAGATGTATCAAAAAGGAGCCTACTTATTATTTATACTAGCAATAGAGATTTTAGCAAAAAGATACTGGAAAGAAATACACTGAAAAATGCAGAACATATTAAAGTTTAAATTCCCAATGGAAGCCAAGAGCAACAAATTACCAAAAATTTTAGATATTCAAATACATGGTGAGAGCAGCTAGAACTATTTATGCAGCAAAATGGAAACTAGATGTCTGTCCACATGTAGAAGAATGGGAAAATAAACTTGCTAAATATGCAGTAATGGCAAAATTAACAACCTATTTGAGAAACAGGTCTATTACAAAATTTGAGGAGTGTGTATTATGCTAGCAGGAGACAAACTTAAAGTGAGAAAATATCATATACAAATGTATGGTAATGAAATAGAAGTAGAGTTAAAATCTGTTCTAAATGTAATATTTCTAATACAAATGGGTTCTTGATATGAGATATATAGGTGGTGGTCAAACACATGAGATAATGCGGGGGGAAGTGAGGCTATTCCCTCTGGAGGAATTTGACCTGCAGTTGCGTGATCACACAGTCCTTTGAAATTGTGGGGGCAGCCCACCACTGTGTGATCAGACGCAACTGTGGGTGAGTCGGGGGGGGTTGCCGTTGTTCCCCATGCGCTTAAACAGGAAATCAATGAATCGCATCTCAGCACTGAGGGCTCCCTATGGAGTGTGCAATGATGCACATACTGAGAAGGGGGGAAAAGACAATGGCATGGAGTCGGGATGGCCTGATCAGACCATCCTGATGCCATGAGAGCATTTTGGGAACTCCTACAAGATAATGACTCAGCCCTACCCCACCTTCCTCAGTAGATATAAATTACCTGTCTACCATTTTCTTCTCACCTTGACACAGGAAGTACTCCATCTTCCTGTGTTATACCTCTGAGGATGCCAGTCACAGCTACTGGCAAAACGTCAGGTCCTACAATGCCAAGACCATGGCCATACAACCCAGAAAATCTACAACAGCTAAAGAAATAAAAACTGTTGTATTTTATAGATAATACCTTAAAGTTATAATGAAGGGGATGAAAGGGAAAATATTATCTGTCCTATACATTTTGTACTACATGATTGTCTTCAACAAATGGATTTATGTTTTATAACCCCTTTCTTTACCTTTTATAACCCCCTCCCCAGTTTTCCTAAATAAAAAAGAAGCCCACAAAGCAGTTGAATGGGTGTCCAGATAGTGGACATGTGGCACACTTTTCACTGAGTTGGGATGGTCTTTTTATCGGGAACCCACTTTCCCAGGAACATAATGGGTCCAAGATATGAAGAATCAATTTGACTGGGCAGTTTTTGAAGGTAACTGCCCTCAAATTCTGGTGGAAGGATTAGTAGGGAAACACCTGACATTCCAAGGTGGACGTTTTCAGCATATTGACAAAGAACTGGGAGTGAATGTTGGGTTTAAATGTCTTCTTGATGGCTCATTATGGGTGGGTCAGATGTTAGGCTGCCTTTATCAATGGCTGGATTGGATAAGCAATACTTAAGAGTTGCCTAGTTGTCTATAGCTGGAAATGGTTCATATTGCCTTGGTAAAGTATCTCTTGGAGCAATTACATTAGGCATACCCTGGAGCTGAGCACTGAAAGGTATGTTTTTCCTTGAGAAAGATATGCCATTTGATCTGGGGGAGATTGCACAATTCCAGGACACCCATTCTCTTTCCTGGAATTTTCCAGTGCCATGGCTGAACCCAGGTGCTTTATGAGACTCCCTCCCTGGCACTTATTGAAACAACAGTGTAGATCTGTGTTCAAAAGTGGATTAAACCCTAGCCTTGAGCTGGATAGCACAGGCAAGCCTGATCTCATCAGATCCTGGTAGCTAAGCAGGGCCAACCCTGGCAAGTATTTGGATGGGAGACCTCCAAAGAATACCAGGGGCAGAAGGCAGAGGCAGGCTATCAAGCCACTTCTCTGAATGTCCTCCATGCCCCAATAGGAGTCACCAGAGATCGCCATAGCTTCCAAGCACGGGCACACACACACAAATGCATAAAATGCACACACAAAACACACACCAAAAAGTGCATTACACCCTTCACACAAAGAAAGATATACTTCATCCAAGGCTGGAAGCACAATGCCCTCTGAACTATCAGCTTTCAAGTCAGCATACCTCATATGTTTTTGCTGTTTTCCTTTGCATTGTTTCAGACTGCAGTAAAGGTGGCTTAGCTGTCTCAAAATCTTTTGATTAGACTGCATATGGAGGGCTGAAACATTTGAAAATGAAAAATGGTGGACAGAATTATTTGTTCTATTAAAAAAACTGTATTGTATATCCTCCTCCTGGTATCTAGAAACAGCTACAGTTTCCCTGTATATGCAATAAGAAATTCAATCACCAACTGCCTGTGCAGTAGGTGAGGTCATACAGAAGTTATTCAGTGGAGGATACAGTCCTACACATTAGTGTTACTTCTGTTGATGACATCTTTTTCCATCCGTTTGGCTACTGCCTTTCTCTTTTTATAGACTCTGAATTAATGCACTTGATGCATCCCAGCTGCTGTGAGAAGAAAGGTGAAGTCTGTATTTCTCTCTGCTAGAAGAAATCACAAAAACAAGGAGGAGAACTGCTGGGTATCTTCTCTGCAGTTTTCTGCTAAAGCAGAGAAGTTTGAACTTTGCTGTTCTGTGGACTGCTGTTTTGATTAGCTTGTTTTATATTCGCTTACTTTTCAGCCTTTATGATGCATGCCACTTGAAAGATTTTCAAGTGGCAATCATAAGGCATGGCCTTAACTGACAATTGACCTTTTGACACAAGTCTGGTATACTGTAGCAGTTAGAGCAGGGGTGTAAAACATGCGGCTGGGGGAGCTTCTATCAGGCCTGCAGTGGAACTGGCTGTCTTCTGCTTCTTCTTCCAGTTCTGCTGCTGCTGCATCATTGTAGGTTTGCAGCTGACAGATACACACCTGAACAGCATACTCAAGATTGCAACAACACAGACATTTTGATGCAATAATTCAGACCAAGAGGTGTCAGTTATCAGACACTGTTAAATAAACAAAATATTGTAAGTGCTAATGTTTTAGGCATGTTTTTATTTTAAGTAAAAAAAAAACAACCTTTGTGTTTCTGTCCTTTATAAAGTTTTTATCTTTGCTACCTGACACCCCTAGGCTAGAGCATTGGACCAGGTTTGAATCCTCACTCTGCTCTGGAAGCTTCCTGGGTTGTTGTAACAATACAGTGGAGAAGGAGAGAATGGTATGAGCCACTGTGGGTACCCCATTGCAGAGTAAAGCGGAATATAAAATCTTAATGGCAATAACCTAGTGTTACCTGCCTGTATCTTGCAATGCTTCCTCTTCCCCTTCCCTTATTCAGGATAGCTGCATCAGAGTGCAGAAGGAGTTGAGTAGTTAGCATTTATCATTGTTAGCTTTGAATAAAGGTCTCCAGGTACTATTTTCTTTCTACTGATAGAGATCATCTAAGATCTTACCCCAGATGACTGACAACCATTAGAATGTCTGCACAGACAGAAAGCAGTAGGAAATCTGCTTACTAGTCATGCACACAGTGGAAATACTGCATCTGGGCTATCACTTTTTTTTAACGACAGGAAAAATCACATACCAATACAAAATGGTGCACTCTTATACTGGAATACTACACTATAGACACTATATCTATATAGCTATAGAGATAGGGTGTGAGGATTAATATAGATTCAGTTGTGCTGAGATATGGTAAGAAATGCAGAATCTCTCAGTCTGTCACTCTTGATCACCTGGAGGGCTAATATATTCACCACGGTATCCAAAACAGATGTGCATATAAAACTAAAGTAAGGGATACTTCAATCTTATAAGAAGGGTTACCAGCACTGCCTTGGTAAATGCTAGGAGATTTTGAAGGCAGTGCCGCAAGAGGGTGCAGTTTTAGGAGGATGTGACATCACTTACAGGTGACGCTCTAGGAATTTTCCCTAATCTCTGTGGTAAAGACCTTTTTTTTCCTCCCACTCCTCAGTTTCTCAAGGGCAGGGGACTGTGGCCAAGGTGGGGACTTACTCACTGCTTAGAGGCAAATGGCAAGCCTACTCATGAGACAGTCACATCTCACCAGGAAGTCTTTTCAATCTCAGAGTTCTGCGTCCAGTGAAGAAAACTGACTTTGTTCACTACATTACTCATTGTTGCATTTGTTTCACCTTTTGCACCATTCATTGTCACTCACCAGCTGCTGCTTGACAATATTATTTGAAACGATCCACAACAATATGGCCTTGAAAGAAATTAGCTAAAAAACAAAAATCCAGCTAAGCTTTGCTGTTGTATTTGAACCTCTGCACTCAAGACAATACAGATTCTGCCTGACCCATTTTGCTTTTCAGTTGCAATCAGAATCAGTATTTGTTGCTGAATTAACCTGAACAGGAAAGTTAATAATGCAAATTAACTGTCCCATTCAAATTTAATTGTTTTTAACATAATCTACTGAGCTGTTGGGGTATCATATCTATCTGAGGCCCAACAGGAAGTAACAGTGCTGGTATGTACAGTTGTCTCTAAACACAGACATCATCCATCATAAATGTTTAACATTCACTCCTGGCTTACAGCACTTGCTTCAAATGATCAGCTACTAAAGGATGTAAATAAAAAATCGGAAATGGGGGGGGTGTCTTTTAAGGAAGATTGTTTCCTGCTGTGGAAATTCTACAGTTCAAAAAGTGCCAAACTTAGTCTTAACTCTTGGAATATTTGCTGAGTGTACTATGGCAAACCAACATTAAGATCTTAACTTGAAATTTAAGTCACAGCAGAAAATATTACAGCCTACTTTTGTGACAAAGTAGGTAAGATGATATCTTTCATTGGACTGAATGAAATTATTCCAAGTCATTCTAGTTTAAAGGTTAAGTACTACAAAGCATGTTGCAAAGGGATTAAAAAAAAAGATCCAAAAGCTAAATAGTCTGTTTTGGCCATGTTTGTGTTTCCTTTTATTTGATATTCACTCAAAAAGGCCTCTGCACTCAAAGGAAGTTATGAGAAATAGCCACTTGGATTCTTAGGGTTGATGTGACAGTGAAAGTACACTGGAATGTAGGCTAAGCATCTATGAGCCAAGCCTGGACTCTTGGCCATGTCATCATTCTATGATATGTTCAAGTTTTGAGTTTATGTGGGCTTTGGCCTATTCTTGGGAATTTTCTAGTAAAAAATGTGCATTTGCATTGCAAACTGGGAAGGCTAAGTGATCTGAGCATACAATCACATCACAGAACTCTTAAACATTCCACCCACCCATTCCCAAGCCTCTTTTTCACTGTGTGTGAATTAGCCCTTACTGATTTGGAAATACAGAGCTAATGATTATGCTTCACTTTTATAATGCCTTAGCCATGTAGGAAAAACATCATGCACAGCCTTTGGGAAGGTGTTCTGCAGATGACCTCCTGCATGGTTTCTGTTCACTTTGATGAGATTTGCACAAGGGAATTTCTTGTTTGACTATGGCCCAATCTGCATCTAGCATTTGCTCCACTGGAACAGAAATTCCCCTCTGTATTGCATGCCACTTTCACTTTGATTGATTTTCAGATTTTGTGGAAGTGTCCAGACTGCATGCTGCTTTCACTTTGTTTGATCTCTCAGCTTTATGGAAATGTCTGCATAGGTTTATGGCCATTTTATAGCCATTCAGGGGTGACTCTGCAGTCAGTATGGCGTTGGCCTAGAGTATTTGAATGTGGTTTTGAGCCGCATCTTTTTCTGTTCCAGTGTGGGTTTGGTAAAACAACGGAGCAAAAACTAGATGCAGATTGGGCCTATGTCTCATGCAACTGTCGGGACCAGCCAGGCCAGGGCTGAGGGTAGCCATTCCAAAATCTAGACCTAGAGGGTATATCTTCCTGCCATATTTTTTGAGGTAACCATTTTGATTTGAAAACTGGAAAAGTCTGATGTGTACCAGGCACAGGCAGAAAGTAGTCACATTGAACTTGTCCACAGCCAATCTAGAGATTTCAAACTTCTAGAAAATTGCTGGAATTGATGTTGTACCCCTATTCCCTCTGCAATGAAAGAACACTCAGAGGCTTGTACATATACAGTTCTAGGTTCCTTACTAGGCTCATTCCAGATCTGAGGTTACCTCTCCAAACGTCAGAACCTCAGTCAGCAATTTATATTCTTGAAGCATACAGGCACTGGTTAGAGCAAGCAAGTCAAAAGTGAAACAAATACATCCCCAAAATGACTACCAACTGAGGTTAATATCTATCCACAATTTTTATATAAACAAAAATACTGATTATATCAGTATTACTCACAGGAATAGCATATCCAACAGTAATAATTGGTTGGAGTGCTTTTGCCAAAACAAACTAGAAATGTAAATCCTTTCCCTTTTATAAATTCCATAAGAGAAGGAAAAGATATTTGTAGCAATCATAAGGGATTGATTGAATGAGATCATGGAAACCTCCATGGCTTACTTAAGACTCTTTTAAAATGAAGATTATACTTATATGTACAGACCAGCTTTGATGACACCATGAAAAAGGAAGAATGATGGATCAATACTGGATATGGTTATGATGAGCAAATTACTAAGATCCTTCCGCATATTTTTATTATGTTTTTGTTGGGGTTCAGCCTCCATTGGCCATCCCTTGGGTTTAAGAACACTTATATGAATTCTGTCCAAAATTAAACAGAAGTTAGCACTTATCCCCTCAAATGTTGCAGCACAGAAATTTTAGGTGCAAGGGAACTACTATTTTTATTTTAAAAATATGATCTTTTATGTTTGATCTCTGCATCTTCAGTGTTTCAAGAAGTTATTTGGGGGTGGAAGAAAATTCTCAGTACTCCCTCGTAAGAGCATTCATTATATCAGAATAATTGACTTTTCATAGAAACCCATTATAAAGTGAACTGAGAACTAATACACCAAAGCTATAGCTCTACAAACAGATCAAATGATAGAGATCAGCAATTCAAAGTCAGGGAAGAAAAGAAATTAACATTGGCACTTTGGGTAGCTTGCATAAACTGGTAAAAATGTATGAATGATTAAATGAACAAAGATTGGTTTGAATTGTTGGGAAAAATAATAAACAAACTATCTCCTTATCTGGAGAACAAACAACCTTTCGACCATGTCCTACTGACACTTCTGAATTATGTGTATCAGAGCAAAATAATGTGTATACACCATTTAAATCTAAAGTGCCTATAAATGCATAGAAAGACATTTGCTTCTGTTGTGACTTACTGCACTTCCCAACAATAATAATGTTTCACAGCAGGCACTTCCTGCCAGCACTGCTAACTTCAGGTAGTTTTGCAGCGGTTTTGCAGCACTGTGAACCAGCCAGTTACAGGAGTAACCAGGAGGAACTCATCAAAAACAAACTGGTTGTTTGTTTTACCAGTTCTGCTCTGAATTTTCCAAATAATTATTACAATTTAAGAACTCCTTTTAACGCACAGATGTTCTAACATCCTATCTGCTCTCCTCACAAAACAGTGTAAACTTTTAGAGAATACATGAAGAATTATTAAGCCCTCAAGTTAAACCCTCAAATTATTATGACCCTCAAGTTAAAGCATGACAAAAAGGCAAAGATAGCTGTTCCACAATGAATATCAGGAAGAGGAAGCATGTGGTGGAAGGAGCAGGTAGCATATCCACCACCAGTGGCCGAGGGGACCTGGCAACCTTATGTGGTGTAATTTGACTGAGTGGTCTCAAGCCCAGCCTTCTAGTGAATCCAAATTGCCTTCTAAATACTGTTACTACATATAAGACTTCAGGAAAATAGGATAAAAAAACAATAACTTTGATTCACTAGCAGGGATAAGAGAAATAAGATTCAGTAATAAGGCTTAAATCTATTTCTAGATTACACACAGCTTTGGTTGGGCACATTAAGTTACAAAATTTCAGATGTTAACTGATGGATGCACAGAATAGTTAACAGCCAAGCTTTCATTCTTGAGGCAAGGACTGGCCTTCCCTCACTTTCAGGATTCTCACTGTGTAAATGTGAGCTTCTTTCCGAAATTACCAACCATTGGATGGTTCCCTCAGAGACATATTAAGTCACTTCCTAGTGCAGGCCTGCTTTATCAGAAAAGCCAGATCCTGAGGGTACAAGTAGACATGATGGAGATGATCAGACTCAGGGTGCTGTCACCCATTTAGAGCCTAATGTGGGCAATTTAAAAATGTTGCAAGGGCTCAGTCCTGATGAGGCCCACAATGTGGTGGGACCACGTGCTCTGATTTCCCCTTCCCCTGCACCTTTTCAAGCTCCCTCCTCCCGTGGCTGTTTCAGCACTTAGGTGCAGGGATAAACAAGAAGATTGCCTGGTCCTGCCATGCTGTGGGCCCGGTCAGGACTGGGTCCTCATGGCATTTTTAAATTGTCTGCATTAGGTTCCAAAAATGGTGGTGGCATCACCTGGTCTGACCCAGGAATGCCATCATGTATGGTTGAGCCCTGAGAGCTGCATAGTCTGCTGAGACAGGTTCTTATCCCACTTAACTCTGGAGATGTAAATCCTATCTCCATACATTCACAGCAGGCTCTTTGGCAGAATCCCTCTGGCCTCTCTCTAAAGGTTCAGAACCTATCGGATCGGAGCTGACAGCGAAGCAGCTTTTTCTCTCTCGTTCTCCCTTCCCATCTAACTTCCTCAAGCCATCCATGGGCCCTGATTGGTTGTCAGCTGCTCTGCACACAGACACACACACACAAAATGGAGGGGACTGGTGGCTGCTCATCTGTCACACCTACCTTTTAGGCATCTTGCACATTATTTTATGAAATCTCATATTCAGAAGTGGTTACTAAACTTTCTCTGGTGGTTTGGGTGAAAGACAGTACAGAAAATAGTTCTCCCGAAGCATCATCCAAATCAGCCTTTTTTCAAAAGTTTGTCTTCGGGATCTCTTGCATTGTACCTGTTCCTTGCCTATGGCAATTGTGGTCTGAACGACATAGACTGAATGGGGAGAACTGGCTGGCTGAATGTGTTCTCTTCAGTGGTAAAATTCTAGTTAATGAACTGAGCAATTAATTGCATTTCCCACAATAGTATCCCACCTTACTTTGAGGACATCAACTAAATTATTATTGCTGTCCTAGGCAGAAGACTGTATTTTATTTTTGGCATGATATATCCATTTGATATGTGGAAATTATGTTGGATGGAAGCCTGTTTGATTGGTGGATCTGTCTCAATAGTGGTTTTCAATGAGAAACACATCCAGTTTCAGAAGGTGGCCAAAAAATGGCTTGAATATCTGGCATGCTCCAGAGCCCCTCTTATGTTGTTGTTGTGTCTGAAAATACTGTCTTTAATATCTATTTTCTGGTCTCCCTCTTAAACTGATGCAAAAATAGGTCATTTTACTTCTGTATAACCCACCTCTCCCAAAGGACATTTTGCCAGCAACTAGAGTGTTTCCGCTATCAGGAACCCTGAAGCCAGGTTTGATGTGAGGTATCCAGCAATAAATGTGGAGCTGCTAAGTGTTTTTTAAAAACACATAATCAATAAAAGCTAAGTGAGAAACAACTGGATGTTTAGCTATACAACAGGAAATTCAGATCACTGCCTACAATTTAAGCCATATGTCATCCTAAATGGGCACAATAGTAAAGGAAAGTATTTAGTTTTATCTTTTTAACCATATTATTCCTACCCAAATCTCCTGTATGTATGGGTGGGATTTCTATGTCTGTTTGCATTAGGAGCTATCCCAAGACACAGTAAAGATAGGGAAATGATACGCTTTACAGAATGGAAACAATGGAATTGGAAATTCAATATGATTTGTTTGACAGAGCAGAGAGTAAATTAAAGAAAACAAATTATTTAACAGACCAACTGCTGGATCCTGCAGGATAAGAAAGAAAATGAA
The DNA here is from genome assembly GCA_029375565.1 of Gekko gecko. NCBI lineage: Eukaryota > Metazoa > Chordata > Lepidosauria > Squamata > Gekkonidae > Gekko > Gekko gecko. The sequence goes on along the minus strand of JAPDNY010000011.1, from coordinate 58,617,883 downwards.
CTTTAAAAACATACAAGTGTTTGTATTTGCATCTGAAAACACTGGAATAAATGCTGTTTTTAATGGTTTTAGATATGATAGTCTAAATGCTTATTTAATTTATATGCAGAGTACATATGCCGGCCTCGATTAATCACAAGCCAGAATTAAGATTGCCAGGAAAAATATCAACAACCTCAGATACTCAGACAATACCACTCTAATGGCAGAAAGTGAAGAGGGCCTAAAGAGCTTCTTGCTGGACATGAAAAAGGAGAGAGCAAAAGTTGGCTTGAAACTTAACATCAAAAAAACTAAGATCATGGCATCCAGCCCCATCACTCCTTGGCAAATGGAAGGGGAAGTCATGGAAGCAGTGACAGACTTCATGTTCCTGAGATCCAAGGTCACTGCAGACAGTGATTGCAGCCATGAAATTAAAAGATGCCTGCTCCTTGGGAGGAAAGCTATGGCAAACCTAGACAGTGTAATAAAAAGTAGAGACATCACCCTGCCAACAAAAGTCCATATGGTCAGAGCAATGGTATTCCCAGTAGTAATGTATGGCTGTGAGAGTTGGACCATAAGGAAGGCTGAGGGCCGAAGAATAGATGCATTTGAATTATGGTGCTAGAGAAGATGCTTGAGAGTCCCTTGGGGTTCAAGGAGATCGAATCAGTCAATCCTAAAAGGCCAGATACTGAAGCTGATGCTCAAATACTTTGGTCAAGAAATGAGAAGGGAGCACTCACTGGAGAAGACCCTGATGCTGGGAAAGACTGAAGGTCAAAGAAGAAAGGGATGGCAAAGGATGAGATGGTTAGACAATGTTATCGATGCAACAAACATGAAATTAAGCAAACTCCGGAGGATGGCGGAGGACAGGAAGGCCTGGTGTGATGTGGTCCCTGGGGTTGCGAAGGGTTGGACTTGACTGTGCAACTGAACAACAACAAGTCTAAATGCACACATCTTGGGAGTAATGCTCAGTGACATATACTAGAAAAATAGTTATGCTGTACCTCTCCCATAAAATGAGGTGGGGGCCAGATTAAAATGGTCCACCCCAGGAAACTAAAGGATCCAGTGAGTTTCCACTTGATTCCCTTGCAAACAGCACAGTCTTGCATTACTTTCTAAAAACCTCCAAAAAGGATTACCCCCACCCTCCTCAGAGAACCCTTCCATGTAGGAGGGGCTACTAGAATGCAATGGGCTCTAAGAAAACAACTCTCAAGCTGCGTTCAGACGGGCAGTTTCATCCGTTGCTGTTCCCTTATGGAGTTAAAGTGCATGATCAGACATCAACATCTGCCTGTCATGCCACAGTCATCTGAGTCCTGTCCCCCCCCCCCTTTTGCTGCATGTTTCTTTGATACCTGAGAAAGTCCAGTCCTGTTGGTCTGAGCTGGTGCAGGTCTGACTGGTCTCTTGTTTTCCAACCACCATCTGTTTTTACTAGGTAGTAAGGAGCACATAACTGCATATACACACATCTTCCCCACCCACCGGAGCTGCTCAAAACTTTGTTTTCTTTTTAAAAACTCTCAAAGAAAGACGGGGGGGGGTTCTGTCCTTTGGGGAAGGGGTGAATTGAAAAGATTAGAGGGAGGATGGCAGTGGATTCCATATCCCAGCAGTCTCAGCAAGCACTTGTGAGCTTGCTCAGAGGGCAAACTTTGTAAAAAAAAAAAAAAAAAAAAGATGGCCAACAGCCCCATGAACTACATATCCCAGCAGGGTGATCAGTGCTTGTGGGCATGCTCCGAGGACAAACATTTTGAAAAAATGGCCAGTGGACTGACTCCCTGCCCGCTGCTGTCTGATCATGTAAAAGCACTTTGAAGAGTGCTAAAAGCACTGAGTCTGATCAGGACAAAATAACCTGGCTCAATTAGAGGCGGGGCAACAGTGGATTGGACTGCCCATCTGGACTCAGCCTTAGGGTGAGATCCCACATACTAAATAATCCACTTTCAATCCGCTTTCCAACTGGATTTTGCGAGTTCACACAGTAAAATCCAGTTGGAAAGTGTATTGAAAGTGAATTGAAAGTGGACTGAAAGTGTATTATTTAGTGTGTGTGATAGCAGCCAAAGTGCTTGGGTGAGTGCCATCCAAAAGGTGACAACCAGTAGAATTTATCTGGTGCAGGTGGACATATGGAGAGAGAAGGATATATGGAGAAAGAAGGTTTTCAGCTTTGTGTGTCCCAGGCCTTGAAGTGTGCTAAAGGCTATAGTTAGCAACTTGAATTGAACTCAGAAACAAAGTGGCAGACAATGTAATTTGAGTTTATAATCTGAGAAATATTGCTCCATTGACTAGTCCCTGACAATTACCAAGCTGCCATATTTTGAACCAGTTGATGTTTCTGGATTGTCTGCCCCATGTACAGTGTATTACAGTACTCAAGCTGCTAGGTTACAAAGACATGGATCAGAATGGTCAGCTTGGCTGAGTGTAAAAAGGGAGAAAGCTGTTAAACCAAATGACAGGAGCCACTTTTGGCTGCTGCACCATTCTGCTTCTCAAGCAGTAAGGCTGGGTCTATAAACACCCTCTTAATTTGTTCTGCAACAGCTAACTCCATTCTACTCAAAGCCAAGTTTATCCAGAACATCAGCCTTCCCGAGCAACAGCATCTCCATTTTGTCTGGCTCACACCCAGCTGCTGAGCTGCTGGGCCTCCCTCTGAACTTCCCTCCCTCATTGGCCCTGCCCAACTTGAGCCCCCAAAACAACCTCCTGCTGGCTGGTTCTGTTCCCAGGAAGTCACCAACCCCTAACTCTGCCTGGCCCCAGGCCCCTCCTGTGGCTTCTGGCCCTGGCCTACTCCAGCCCCATTGGCTTGTGATACTAGGTCAACTGGGACAACTGTCCCTGGGTGGGCTGGTGAGGCCTTCTCCCTGCTTCCCGCCCCACCCCGCTATGCTGCTCCTGGCAGGTGCATCTGCCTCAATTCACCCCAGTTGTATCTGCCTTTTTGCTGCTGCTGCCACGGGCCTCCAACACTATTCTGTTGGGCCATATGGATGTAGGGAGGGCTTTTCCTGCCCTGCCAATGTTGGTGCAGCTGCCTGGTCTGGTTATGGTGCTAATGGTGGGTGTGGGGGACGCCTCCAGCTCTGATTCTGCTGCAGCCTCCAGGCCAGCCCTCAGAGCTGCAGGTAAATGCAGGGAGGGCTTTTCCTTTTTCCTCATCATTCTATGTTCCAGGCAGTGGTTTGAATTCACCAGAGAGTTTCTGACAATGGAGTGACTTTCTTGCCTCTCCTCCAGCTGCAGCCTAAAAGGCCTCCTCATATTCTGCTCCTATAGTACAAAGGGCCTCCAGGAACAGCATTTGAAGAGGCATTTTGAGCTATAGAGGCAGGAAACTGATAAAGTAAAGCTCCACAAGTGGGAATTGCTCTATCCTTGGAAATGCTCTGGTGGATCCAAGCTGTTGTGAATGAGTAAAGGCTACACCACAAGCACATACACACACACCCTAAAAGAGTCTGAGATCTACCAGTGACAAATTTAATAAAATGAATTTGGATTATTTAAGCAGCAAGTACTGTCACACAATACAAAGGAAGGCCAAAAATCTTATACTGAGATTACTGTTCTCCATGATGTTTTCACTTCCACTAGATACTAAATAAGTTCTTTTCAGCAACCAGACTTTAACCATTGTTCCATATCCAACAAAAACAAAATCTGAAGTCCTGATGAAGGCTAGTTTTAATTTGATAGATTTTCTTAAATATGCAGGAAATACTTTCAGCCTGTGCCTATCCACAGCAATTATTCATTCATTAACCTCTAGTGGGCCCCTCTAGGCCTTTGAAAATGGTGTATTGTGCACTGCCAGGTCTAAAGAAATGTCAAAGTTGTAACAATGGGTTTTTGTAATTGATCTCATCTCCCTGAGAATTGTCCTTAGCTTTTGATTCATCATACATAGATTATATGAATGAAAAATGTGTCTTGTGTTGGCTTGTTCTTTATATAGGCCGATTTTCCACAAGTGCTGCTCCGTGCTTGCCTTCCCTTTTGCCCCGATGGTATGTGTTAATTTCACACAAGCTGCTGCGGGCCGCATTTTGCCCCGCAGCTTCACTTGATTTTCCCTGCGTCTACTCAATCCTCAAAAAACAGGATTGAGTAGACGCAGGGAAAATCGTGTGAAACTGCGAGGCAAAATGTGGCAGTGCAGCAGCTTGTGTGAAATTGACACCTACCATCGGGGCAAAAGGGAAGGGCGAGTGCGGAGCAGCGCCTGTGGGAAATCAGCCATACACTTTTTTAAAAGTAACCAGAGATTGGGGAAAGCCACTGAGATTTGCAATGACTATTTTCAGAGGCCATGTGATACCAACAGTGAAAACTGTGTAGCATAAGCTAATGTTAATAAACAAGATGAACCAGACCCTCAGTTTGTATAAATCAGCATTCTTTCACTTGTGTTATTCTGCAAGTTTGGCATAAATTTATTTTTCATTCATTTGGTTGGCCAACATTCTCAATCTATGTATACTTTACAATAGGTTCCACCTAGCCAGCTTTTTCACTAGATTGTGCCCAGTTCTCTTCCTTACTACAAGACTTGTCCCACATGACTTTTGCTCATGCAAGTCCCATCCATGATCCTCAGCATAGCCTCTATAGTGGCCAAAGAGGACTTCCTCCTCCTTTTTTCAGCAGTGGAAATGGCAGCTGAATCCAACCCACTAGTCTTATGCTGAAAGAATAGGCCAAACAAATACTCAAACAAATCTTACACTGAAATGAATAGCTTACAAGCACCAATAAAATCTAGTCTACTTTTGTTTCAACTAAGACACTGACCTTTCCGGTTTTGGCATAGTATAGTATGTGCAGAACTGGGAAAACACTTTGCATAATTCAGTATTAATTTCTAAATATAATTTTTGTCTTAGTTTCCTTGCTGCAGAATTTGGATTCTGTTAACACAGAACCATCATTTTCCTTCTGCAGAACTGGGGAGCTTTTTATGTACTGAAAAACATCTACCTTGAACATATCCATTAGCTGTGCCAAATCCATAACCAAATAATCACACAGGGACCAGAAAACACATCAATTGATTATACTAGCACATGCACAGCCATCTGCATTTTGTCAACACTAGCAACTCTCTCATTAAAAAATCATTAACTTCTCAACTTCTCAAGGAGTAAATGCCAGTGAGAGCATCAGTTACTGTAGATATGCAACTGAACTGGGTGATAAAACTAAATATTGCTGACTATACACAAGAATTGGTGATCCACTTTTCCTGGTGAATGTCTCTTTTGAACCTGACTGAAAAAAGAAGGTTGGAAAAAAGATGTGCTATGATATAATCCTTAAACCATCTTTCTTTTGTTGACTCTAGGAATGTCAGCCTGCAATACAAAATTTGGGTACTGTGGGCTTGAAAGAATACTAGAAAAAGCAGATTTTAAATGCCTGCTTTCAGTGTCCTTCCTTAAAATATGCATCTGATCACTTTTCCATTTTCCATTATATATAGCTAACAAGCACTTAACATTTCTTCAGTGCAGTTACTCGGAATTATTCAGAAATCCCTGCTTTGATTTTGCTTCCTCCGTGGGCAAACTGAACTTGTTGTCCTTTGTTTTTGTAACGTGTTCTGATTTTTTTCCACATACAATATATATGCCTTTACCAACATTATTGGTGCATGTGTAATAGACACATGCGTAATTTGTGTATATTATACATATAATGATGTTAATTGTACATATACTATATAAATTGTATATGAAAATGATAACCTGATTAGACAATATAAATGAACATAGAAGCCAACATCAAAAGGCAGAGAGCTGAAACTGCGGGGGCGGGGGGGGGGAAACATAAATATATAAAAAAGAAATGAAATAGGGAAATTCAGTCATGTCTCCCTGAAACAAGTTAGCCAGCTTTATAAAGATATTTGGATAAATGTCCCAAACTTGTAGTTGCAGAAATCCAATCCTCCCTCCTTAACCAGGATATAATGGACATCTTTTTACTGTTATGCAATACCCCTGTTCAAGTCACTGAGGCCATTTAAAATAAGGCTGCAGGTAAGACCCTTCAAGTAGTTTCCTTTTTTAAAAAAGAAGTCAGTTGGTGAAACCCAAGTCCTCCATCTAACAATATAAACTCCACTTAATTATTCAAGTAATGAGCTCTCAGCTGTTGCACAATATTCTCCTGTCCTGAAGTTAAGGGATTTCCTTTCCTTAGAGTGAATTCTCGGCCAGTGTTTTACAGCCAGACATAGTACGTTAGATGGGATTGCTGATCTGTTGGACGCAAACCTACATAACACAAGAGATGTCATTAGTCCAGGACAATGGAGAAGCAAAGATCCCCTGCTGACAGGCCTACTCACTCACAAGTCCATTGGTGTCAGCATGAATAGTAGCAGAAAGAGTGTAGCTTTGGAAAATGTGAGAGGGTTGGGTTTTTTTTACACATCTCAGTTAAAAGGGAAATATAAAAGTGAAAAGAGAATCAGGCTTTGAATGTCGATATTTGTCCTACCTAGAAACACCAGGCATGTACGGGACCTGAAAGATACCATATATAGTTAACCACATGCATTTTTTTCTGCCCTGGGCCCCAGCTGTAAAGCATTATTTGAAGTCATAATGGCTGCACAGCTGCAGGAAGGGTGGAGGGTCAGGCATTCCACATCTTCTAATTGGGGGTGCAGCATGGCTGGCACAAGACAAAAACCATGATGAAGAGAAATATGTGAAAAGCCAGCTCTGTAACTCATGGACGTCCTACTTACTGTTTCTTAATTGCTTTTAATTTTTATCAGACAAAATTACAAAGACATCTTTGCCCGTCTGGTGAAAAATCAGCATATCCTCCCACCCCCAGTCCCAAAGAGGTCATGTGTCTAGTTCTAGGTCTGGCAGAAGGCTATTCACTAATATGCAAGGTTTCTCCCCCTCCTCGTTTTATCTTAGAAGGAAGTAGGTTAGACTGGCAGAGAGTGGCCTGAAGTCACCCAGTGAGCTTCATGAATGAGTAGGGTTTTAAACTTGGGTTTGGTTCCATCTTTAGTTCAAAACTATGACTTAAGCTATGGTATAAATCCATGGCTTAATGAAACAAACTACAGTTAATGTGATTGTTTGGATGTGGGCTACTCCTTTGGTTGCCAACCTCCAGGTGGTTCCTGGAAGTCTTCCAGAATCATCTGATGATGTTCAGAGATCAGTTCACTGGAGAAAATAGCTGCTTTGGATTCTATACTGTATCTCTTAAGAGGGCAGACTGTGTCACATATCTGCTGAGAGCCTTTGCCTCCCTGAACCTTCCCCTTCCCAAACTCCACCCCCAAATCTCCATGAATTTCCCAACTGGGAGTTGACACCTCTAGTTAGGGCCCCAAAAAATCAGAATCTTGAAGCTGGTTTATTAGTTACAATCAGTATCAAACATTGTTTCACATGATGTCTGAGTATAGACATCCTTGCTGAATCCCAGTTGTAATCCTGGCTTGGTCTCTGGTAGTGCACTCCCAGGTTACTGAGAGAAGGCAATTAATTTATAGAGGGCATTTCTAAAGGGAAACCAGGATCTGAATAATTGTTCACAACCTAATTCTTGTTAAAATTAAGTATGGTGCCACATTCTATCTGAACTGAGCGTATACCTTTAATTGGGTTGCATCTGTGTTTGTTGCTTAGATATATAAGTTACATGCGAGAATCAGTGTTATATAGTGGTTAGAGGACTCGACTCAGATCTGAGAAACCCAGGCTTGAACCCCTACTCCCCCCTGGAAGCTTGCTGGATAACCTTGGGCCAGTCACTCCTTCTCATCCTACACTACCTCACAACTTTCCTGTTGAGAGGATAAAGTGGAGGAGGGGAGATGTTGCAAGCTGCTTTGGGTCCCTGTTGGGGAGGAAATATAATATTTATACCCAATATCGGGTATAAATATCTAAATATATAAAACAGCAAGGGCAAAATTGTATATCGTATTCATGAAAATTAAATGAAACAATAGCAGTTTATATTTAACAAAATAACAATTATATATATTCACTGGTGATTCTTAGTGTCCAATAAAAGTTGCTTTGCAACAAAGTCACTAATGAGATAAAATGACTCACAAGTTGTAACCCATGGCTTGTGAACTGATTTTACTTTATAGATTAGGAATGAATGCTCCTTCCATCCACAGAATGTGGTCTTTTTTATTTATTTAAACCAGAGAGTTATTGTGCTACCTTCTGTAGAGACGAGGCATAGACTTCCCAGAAAACACACACGCACACACACACTGCATCTGAATGAGAACTGGCTCAACCTCCAGTGGAAAATCTTATGTCCTGAGGACAATCTTTTCAACACTGAGGGGCTTGTTTATTTTAACAAGCCCAGAAATTCCATGCTGCTGCAATATGTAGCTACAAAGAGATTCCCCGTCCATGAAACAAAATCAAACTTTGAATAGAAACAAAAACACCATATTTTTTAGGACAAGAGCTGGGAGAGTGGCAGTTTAAAAACAGAAACGTTTCACTGGTTTTGGTGGGCTGTTTCATATATGGCAATAATACAGCTCAGAGAGTGACAATTTACTATGGTTTATATACCATGGTTTGTTTGTTTTTGTTTTTTATTTACACCTAAAATCTGGAAATGACTGTGGCATTCAGAAGGAAAAGTAAAGTGGTCTATAGGAGTGCAAAAATACAGAAAATCATGTTACTTGACGATCTGAAAACCCAAGAGTGGCTCTGTTGTAATTGCCTGAAAAGCTGATGAAATGTAAGTTAAGATTTAGAGAAGGATTACTGTGTCACAGATGTATTTTCTTTTATAAGTGCAGCTTTCACTGAAGTGCAATTGTCAGCCATTTGTAAAATGTCTCTGCAGTGCCTGGTAGGAGATCTCTCTCGCTTACTCAAAGCTACATTGTGGTTTAATTCCAAGTGCAATTTTTACCACCTCCTTAGCTGCAGATCACATGTTGTCCCATCCAATGAATCACAACATTGATCAGACATGAAGTCAAGAATGGTCCAATACCTGGAACTGTTCACGAACACAAAATTTGCAACTGAATGTTGGTTACAGTCTAACTTTCAAACTGTAATGTTAAAAATCCTGGTAATTATTTAGGGGTTGATTGTCCTTATATTATTTGTCACTACTGTGGTGATAAAGCACTGTTGCAACCATAGGGGCTGGGGGAAAACACTGCTGAAAACTAAATGTCTGTATTGTGTCTCCAAACTGCTATATCAGAGAGCTTTCCTAACTAGAGATGCTTAGGCACTCACTGGTTTAGCTGCTGTTCTGTGTGCTTGTCATGAGCAGGGAGCCAATTGCTGAGTGGGCAGTTTGAAAGCAACTTCCGCCTTTTTATTAGGTTGTTTTCCATGCATGCAGACAGTCATACACAGTGTACATAACCCCCCCCCATTGCTGCCACTTTGCCACATTCCACGGCCAATTGTTTAAGTGAAGAATGAACAGAAACAGTTGGACATATGGCTATGAACACAGCTTTCTGTGCTTCCGAACAGATGCCAATGGATGCACAAGCTTCTCCCCAACCTTCCCCCATTCTTAAAATCTGAACAATCCCCACTTGGCAATAAATAAATAAAATCCAGCTTCCAATGTTATACAAACTAGCAATCTAATTGAATCACATCAAATGCTGTTTAGGGAGTCCACAGCCAAATTGCTAATACTACCGTCTTAATGTTGGTAGTATGTAGTCCATTGTTTGGAAAATAAATATCAATTAGTGTAATATCTGCACAAATATAAAAATAAAATTTAGATTAGGAAAGAAATCATAAGGATGTTATTACATTATCAAATTACTTAGACAGGATACAAGAACTGTGTGTGTGTGTGTGTGCAACCTAGCACAAGTGTTTGTAAGTGGATAAAATGCTGTCTCACCTAGAGAGCTTTAGGAATCCTTATGTACTTTAAAACAAAGAAACAATGTTATAAACTTGTTTGGGGGCACTTCAAACAATACTTTGCATATTCCTTAATAAACAATGTACATGCAACAGGTCTCAAGCTGAACTACATACTTCTGTGTTTTCAATTGTATGTCTCTTTAACATATACATGAGTGAGGGCCTAGTTATGAGCATTTTAAAGGGACATCAACTAAAAACAGACATATGTGCAGTTCAAGTTGTGATCTTCTGAAGAGTTTTTAAATTGGGAATCATATAGAAGTGTTGTGGGTCAGCCAGGGCTCAGCAATAGTGAGGACTTCTCAGGAGAGGAGGATCCCCATGTTGCCGACCTCACATTAAGAGGAGAAGCTGACCACCAGGAAAATGAGCTGCAGGCTTGTCAGGATTCATAACAACAGCTGGTGCAGAGCCACTGACACCCTCTGTCAGACTCCCACAGCAATCAGAACCAACAACTCGCTTCTTTATAAAGGAAGTTTATTGATCAGTATTGGTAGGACATCTGTACTTCAGGTTCTGTGCTGAAACTGATGGGGAAAGCGCGGGATGGGAATGATATACTGGATTCAAAGCAGGTCAGGGAGTGGAAGAGAGCCAATGAAGTTGGCCAGCGGGGCCCGCCAGAATAGTAACAGTCCCAGTGTTACCAGAGAAGATGTTACCAAGGTCAGACACATAAACTACAGATAAGAGCCTAGGCATAGACAGCGGGAAAGCGAAAGTAACATTCCAAGGAATTCATTCCCTTTCCCACCAGCCTCCTCCACCAGCCTCCTCAATGCATGGCAGCGAGCTCACACCCTCCAGTCCTGATTCTGCAGGTGAATCTGCACTTAGCATTTGCTCCCTTGTTTTACCAAACCCACACAGGAACAGGAAAAGATACAGTTCAAAACCACATTCAACTATCCCGGGCCAACACTGTAGTGACTGCAGAGCCACCCCTGAATGGCCATAAAATGGCCATAATTCTATGCAGACAGCCACTATAAAATCAGAGATCAAACAAAGTGAAAGCAGCATGCAGTCTGGACACTGCCATAAAATGTGACACTCAATCAAAGTGAAAGTGGCATGCGATGTAGATGGGAATTTCTGTTCCAGTGTGAGTTTGGTAAGACAGTGGAGCAAATCCTAGATGCAGATTGGGGCTTAGTTGCTCATTCTCAGCCCACCAGTATCACCCACACCCTTAGAATGTCACAGACAGAGGCTGAGAACAGAGCTACACAAAATATGGCAAACTGCTATAAAAACCAGTCAAGAGAGGCTCTTAGGCATGGATGCACCACATACAATAGATGCCAAGCCACCACCTCTGCCTTGCCTGACTTCTGGACCCCTGACCCTGGACTGAATGGCTCTGCCTTGCCTGACTTCTGGACCCCTGACCCTGGACTGAATGGCTCTGCCTTGCCTGACTTCTGGCACCTGATATTTGGAGCCTGCAAGCCAGTACAGAAGCATTAAAACAAGGATCATTTGAAGTGATCCTCAGAAATGTATAATTGAGAGAGCAATATTAAGGGGGTCCTCCTCAGGACTATTCAATGGGGCTTAATCCCTCAAAAGTACTTTTAGGATTGCACTGTCAGAAACTCACTGAAGGAGAGGAGCTAAAATGTAGGTTTGGTAAAACTAGAAACTGGAACACATTTGATTTCTGTAGGTAAAGGGACATGACAGTGTGTGTATGTATACACACACACACATATATACACACACACACAAACATTATGGGAAGGGTGAACATAACTGATTTAAGAATGGAATAAGGTGACTGTATGTCAGTCAATACCAGAAGGTCAAGTTTTATTCTTCTTATGGATCACATACTATGGATTTAACACTGTTCAGAAACTACAGGCAGATAGCTGCTGTAGATTTTCCGGGTTGTGTGGTCATGGTCTTGGCATTGTAGGACCTGACGTTTTGCCAGTAGCTGTGACTGGCATCCTCAGAGGTGGATACTTTGTGGAAAAAAATATTTTACATGGAGATTATTGATGATGCTCATTGCAGAAGACCTTAGTTAAACCAGTCAAAACTGGGAATGGAGCAGAAACTGTAATCACTGAAATGGCAAGGTCAATTCCATCTATGGACAGTCTGCGACTCCCAGATGGCCATTCCTCCTACTCAAAATGACTTTGTGTTGATATTGTGCACTTTGTGTGCCCATTATACAGCTTTTTCAAAATAAATAGATTTCTGTGATTTTTAAAAAATGATTTGTGTGAGAAAATGAAGCTTTATGACCTACTCACTGCACGCATTTGTGCAATGTCTCAAAATACCAACGCCTTTGTGTGGTTGCAAAAGAATTGTAGAAGGCTGCTATAATTTAAGAACAGGGAGGGGTTTTCCCCCTTTTTTTCCAGTGTAGTGGTTCAGTGTGTATTCTGTATGCACATGTGCTTCACTGCAGATGGAGATCCAAATGAATGTCAGACTCTTTGGTGTGAGTTCAAATTTCCTTGAAGGTGTTGGAATGTCTGTAAAACATCAGATGCCCTTTTGGGTTGTTTTTTACATATAAAAATATGATTCAATTCTCTACTGATTTGACATTTCACTTTATTTAGGAAAAAGTAAGAAAAAACACTGACAGCATAATATTAAAAAAATGAAAGAAAGAAAAGGAAAAGAGAGGGGAAGGTATTGTATAAAATTGCTTGCACTTCTCTGGCAGCTACCTGCATATCTTCAGTAAAGTAACCTCTGATTTTTCTGCAACCACAAATAACCCAGCTTTCCTTTGTGTCGCCTCCAGAAAGGAAGTTAAAAAAAATGTCCAGCTACTCCAAAGCTATTAATCTTTTTAATGAGATTATTGAGGGGACTAGGAATGCTTTTGTCATTTTTTCAAAATAAATTTTCTCCCCATGCTTCAGGAATGTCTTAAGTAAAATGGCAGAAGTTCCTTTTAAACTTGTTTTAACTCTTTTAGGGCCAATTGTGTGCCTGTTTTGGCTCCCTGTCTATCACAGGTGTTACTGTACAAAAAATTGGACTATTTCATGTGATATAGTAATCCATTCCCCATTTTTCTTCTTACTAGATTCCTTGATCCTGATCCAGGTCTGAAATGTGGTCCCAAAGGATAAAAGACATGATGATCAAAGAACATTAAAGATTCTATAGAGAAGCAGAAATACAAGCAATAATCCTGACTCTTTTAGATTTCTGTAAAGTTTCAACAATGTCCTGTCCAAATTGGCACAAATTATAAATTTAATTGATCAAGTTCTGACAGCAGAAGGCATAGAGACAAAGGTAAAATTCTCAAAAACTCAAAGGTAAGAAGAGTGTTAGAGAACAGTTGTGGTATCTACAGTATTTTCCATAACTGACCTATTCTACTGAAAGGAATCGAACCTGGCACACAACACTCTGCATAGGCAAAGTAATGGAAAATTGGCTGGAACCAAGGCTATATGGTGTGAGAACTGTACAAACCCTGGGGGCTCAAAAAGCCACACACACACTATCAAAAGATCCCAGCACACATGTAAAATTCATCTCAGATGCTTAGCTGTGCATCTTATACCAGTAGGCCTCTGTGGAAGTATAAGCCATTTTGAAACCAAAGACAATATTTGACTGGAAAATTGCAAACAGATGTAAACGCGGAGTATAAAGTGTGTAAAAGTGATAGCAACTGGCACCCGGGAATCATACAATTACAAGGGTCAAAATTGACTAACTGGTCCAACCCCCTGGGCTTCAAGACATCTTTGCCAGCCTTTTTCTTGCACAACACAGTGAAGCAACATTCACAATGCCTTGCCCCTGTATGGATAACAAGATCAACACAATGGGACCAAGCAGAAAGGGCAGAGAACAGGGACATTTCTCCCTGGGGGAACCACTCAGTCTGCAGAAAAGTATGACCTCCCATCCCCCGTAATGGTGGAAATTAAGACTGTACTTGTGCAATCCATTCCCAGTGGTTCTTCCACTTGCTTCCTTCTGCAGCAGAAGGCATTATCTCCTTTTCACTACCTCTCCACATTTACCTCAAAGGTACAAATAATTTAGGTAAGCTGCTTACTTCCATTTGGTTGTGGAAAAGCTGAGGTTTCTCAGCTTTTCTTCAATGTGTCTCTGGCCTAAGAAAAATATATTAGGAAGCTGTCACAACACTGAGCCTCAGATGGCTGCCAGGAAGTGAGCTGAGGAAAATATTTAGTGCATCAGCCTAAAATGAGGAAAGGTACTACTCTGGCCACCATCATTAATTCAGGATCTAAAATAACCCCAGCCTGTGAACCATCTAGAACACGTTGTTCTCTCACTAGTTTTACTACTGGACAACAGCAACTGAGTCTAGTTTGCACTAGACTTCACATTATTGGACCACATCCAGTCCATAATCAGCTCTAATTTAGGGCACAGCATAAACACCATGATGTTTAGCAATTGTCTCCCACTGCCACCTTCTGGAAATGATCTGAGAGACAGTAACATGACCACTGGAGTGCAGTGCCCTGAATTCCCATCTTAAACAGACAAACCAGAAGGATACTGTGTTAAATTGTACAGAAGGCCTCTGAATGGTTCATTAGCATCCCTCTCTTGTCAGAGTGACCAAAGCATTTAATATATCAAAACCAGGACTAAATCTAAATTCAAATGGATAATTGGTTTCTCTCAGGTACACCTGGAGCCTCAGAGCCACCTCCTGCTTGATACCTTGCCCTAAAAGACATGAGCTGAAAATAATTTAAATCATCTGAATCCAATTTCTTTATGACAGACCTTGCTCCAAAGCACTAATAATTTCTCCCTCCCTCAGACCACAGACAGAACCCCGGTAGGCAGCCCACTCTGCCTCACCATTAAAGACCAAGATGGGAAAGAGTTGAGAACTGATATGATAGGTCACACACCTCCGAATACATGGCCTAGGTTTGCAACAATTGGAATTCTCCAAGCAAACCTGACTGTACTTTGACCTCATTCTGCTGTGGAGTTATAGAAAAATTAGCATCTAGTAGTTCATGATAGTACAACCAATTCTATCAGCAATCATGTTACGGCAAGCTACAGAATTGTCCTTGGTAGAATCATGGGTGGTAAGGTGAAGCAGCCCCTTCATGAGATGGAGCAGCTCAGCTGGATGGTTTTGTGCAGACGCAAGACTGGCATGCTTCACCACCATCACACACTAGGCATAAAGATTTCCCCTAACGCGTGTTCTGTCATGCCCATCATGAGATTTCTTCTTCTTGTGTTTTAGTTGTTTTCCAGTTCATTTCATTGCCCTCAGCTTGCTGGTAAAACAGGGAGCTAAATGGGCTCTATGGGCTGGGGGAGAGAACATCTAGGAGTGGGGTTGCCAGTCTCCAGGTGAGGCCTGGAGATCTCTTGCTTTTGCAACTTATCTCCAGGTGACATATCAGCTCCCCTGGAGAAAATGGCTGCTTTGAAAAGTGGACTGTATGGCATTACACCATGCTGATGCCCCTCCCCTCCCCAAACCCCACCCTTTCCTGGATCCACCCCCAAAGTCTCCAGGTATTTTCCAACCCAGACCTGGCAACCCTATCTAGGAGCATCCCTCCTAACTGCCCGAGTCATCTGCATATTCCAAACACTGTTATGTTCTGAGCAGTTATACCCTTCAAAGCCCATTCACTTGGAAAAGTATAACTCTGCTTAGGAGAAAGTGAACAAGCATGTAGATGATGGTGACCTGGTAGACATTGTATGCTTGGACTTTCAAAAGGCTTTTGACAGGGTACTTCACCAAAGACTACTAAGTAAACTTAGGGATAAGAGGATGGTGTCAAGGAGCTACACAAGCTGACTTCATGAGTTTCCAGGGCAAGAGCACACAAGTAACCAGACTGATGTTATTTTTAATATATATATATATATATATAATTTATTGAAAAAATAGACATGTTATCAAAATTATAGCCAACAGATTAGCAAAAAACATACAGAACAGAAAACAACAAAGCTAGCTTTCAACTACCTAGCACTTCCAAAAGGTTTGTCAGGTGGGCCTCAAATGAGCATGGACTACAGATTTAGTGATTTGCCAAGCATAGACCCAGACCTGTACTCGTGAAGTCTCAGAGTGGAACCTTTGCCCCTGTGGGGATATCATACTTATAATTTTTGACTCCTCAAGTCAGGTGATGGTGACATCCAATCCTAGCACGCCTTTAGGAGAATTATCCAGAATCTTACATCAGCGCTCCTGATCTCCCCCCCACCCCATCTCTAGCAACATTTTCTCAAGAGTATCTAATTCCTCTGACCTTGGACTGATAAGGTGTCAGGCAGGCCGAAGCCCTTAATTAGCAACACCTGCAAGAAAGATCCAGGCCCATTACTTTATACATTAACCCTTGGGGGGGGGGGAGAATGATGCTTTGCCTCACAAATGGGTTCCCTTATGGAATAAAAGTTGGTTAAATGACAAGAAGAAAAGAGCAGGAATAAATGGACAGTTCTTGCAGCGGAGGGAAGTAAGCGCTGCGGTTCCACAAGGATCAGTATTGGGGCTGGTACTGTTTAATTTGTTCATTAATGATCTGACACTAGGGGTGAGCCATGTAGTGGCCAAGCTTGCAGGTGACAAAATTATTCAGGATGATGAAAGCCAACGCTGAGTGTAAAGAGCTCCAAGAGGACCTCCACAAATTGGATTAGTGGCCAACAATGTGGCAAATGATGTTCAATGTCGGTAAGTCTAAGGTGATGCAATGTTGGTAACAGTGTCAGGCCTGTAGCTACAGTGAGGCATTTTGGGGCCTGGCCCCCTGACTTCCTGCCAAGGCCCCATGACTTCCATCTAGCCCAGGCCCACCACCGCCACCCCTTCCCCAAGCAGGACTTGCTTCCCTATCCCCACCCCCTCACCCTGTTACTGCCAGAGCCCCTTGCCCTGCCATGGGAGGCCTCCACGGATGAGCGGCTGCCAGCTCCAACTGGCAAGCGGGAGTTTTTAAAATTTTATTTTAATTTAATTTTTTTATTTTTGTGATGTCAGTGCCCCCTGTCTTATTCAAAGGTCCCCTGATTTACAAAATCCTGGCTACGGGCCTGCTTCAAGTATAGGCTAATGGGGTCTGAACTTGCTGAGACTGAAAGGGAAAAAGATATTGGGGTCATAGTAGATAGCTGAATGATGAAAGTGTCAACCCAGTGTACTGCAGTGGTAAAAAAAGGAAAACTCTACGTTAGGGATTATTAGGAAAGGGATTGAAAATAAAACAGCCAATATTATAATTCCCCTGTAGAGACCTATGGTGCAGCCTCATTTGGAATACTGTGTATAGTTTTGGTCACCATATCTCAAAAAAGATTGAAGAGCCGGAAAAAGTACAGAGGAGGGCAACCAAGACGATTAGGGTGTTGGAGCACCTTCCCTAGGAGGAAAGGCTGAAGAGTCTGGGTCTTTTCAGTTTAGAAAAGAGACGACTGAGGGGGGGCATAATAGACGTTTGTAAATTTATGCATGGGGTGGAGAAAGTTGACAAATGCCCCGGTCACATGGGAGAATTTGCCCTGTGAAATGGATGGGTTGAGGGCACATCAAACGGGCGCGATCATACGGCAACATCTGGGAAGCGTAGTGCACCCATCACCAACCCGTACCGTCGGCCCGAAGAAGCAGATTTAAAAAGTACCAGCAAAAGGGTAGTAACAACCAGAAAACGCAGGTCGCAGGAGAGCATCGGATGGCAGAAGCGGAGTTAATCCAGTGCATCCAGCATGCGTCCCATCGCACCAGATGTGTTTTTTCCAAGCCTCCACAGTATGCGAAGAAACATAAGACTGCGCATGCACAAGAATGTGAAAGCGAAACCCTTTGATGTGCTTCAACACTGCCATGTGATTGCTGGCTATTGGCGTCTGCGTGGCATCTCAGGGACCCGTCTGATCGCGCTACCATGCATCTTTTTGCTCCAGCTCTAATTTGCCTCCCTTCAGTGGCACAGTACCCCATTTGTGTGACCGGTACCAAAGATAACTTTTTTCCCCTCTCTCAAAACACTAGAACTTGAGAGCATCCAGTGGAGCTGATGGGCAGTAGATTCAGGACAGACAGGGACTTCTGCTGCTCGCCTTCATAATTTGCCTTGAAAGGGATTTCCTCAGATTAACAGTTAGCTGTGTTGCAAGTTTCATCTATTCTTTTTAAAATTTACCTTGCTTTAATATTTACTTTAAAAGATTTCCTTAGCAGAGGTAAGTACTTCTTTTCCGTTACAGCATTTTATTTGCTCCAAAGGCTAGTATAAATGTAAACCATTCTGAAGAAGAAAGAGAGGCAATTTGACATGGTGAAGTCTGGAATCCCTTTTACAATATCAAATGAATCCCTCTGTTTTTCAAAGTGAAGCATGGGAATTTCGTCATGTGACCACCGTTAAAATCAATGCTTCCTTTCTTGGTTTATAAGGTCACCAGAACTTCTTGATGAAATTACACTCTGACAAGGTAGTTCGTCTCTCCCCCCCCTCTCCCCCTCCTTCCCTCTCCTTTTTTCAACAGAAAAAAGATACCTCTTGTATAATCCCTTCCAGGTTTGATTCAGGTATTTTCCATTTTTATTCAGAGGTAAATTGAATCCTGCAATTAAATCTATGGGTATCTGCACTGGGCATGGAAAGAGAAGGTGAAAAATCATTTGCTAAATGGCTGTTAATTTAAAAAGCCTGACCAACATGCTATGTGCTTCACTATTACTGCCCAGTGATCTCAAGGAAATAATTTCTTCCTGTGGTCCTGCTGGTCTCATCTGATGGATGGGAAGACCACTGGGGAAGATTCTGTAGAAAAATAACAGGACTTCCTGTGAGAATGTGGTTTCTTTTTCAAAACCATTCTGTGAGGGGGAGGAGTCCCTCAGTCACTGTACTGTGTATAAGCATACAGCCTGTTCAATGAATAAAGACTTTTCTCCTCTCCCCCTAGCACATTGTGAGGTATTTCTGTATTTACATTTTATAGAATGTGCATATAGGCTGCTCTGGGATATCAATCTCTTTCTGCTTTTTCATTGTCCTTCCGAACAACCAGAGTTATACTTTGAGACTGAACAACTGGCAATGGCAGGAAATCCCAGGAACTGGGATGTAGAACTGGGCTGTAAGTCCTGCTCTTAAAATGCCCCCCCCCCAATCATGTTGGGGATAAAATGCCTCATAACTAGTTACAAAGTGAAAAGTCAGCTGCTTAGGAGTCACCTGCATTTCTTAGAACATTTGAGTCCAGGAGCACCTTTAAGACCAACAACGTTTTTATTCATGGTATAGGCTTTTGTGTGCAAGCATGCTTCCTTACACACGGAAGCTTATACCATGAATAAAACTTAGTTGGTCTTAAAGGTGCCCCTGGACTCCAACTTTGTTCTCCTGCTTCAGAGCAACATAGCTACCCCACCTGAATCTGTCTTCTTGGAACATTGGTATTGTCGTGCCAACTTTATTTTAAGCTCTATTTAAACAAGTAGCTCTTAGCACATTTCCTATAATTGGTGATGGGGAAAGGGAAGGCATCTTTCTTCTGCTTCAAAACTGCTTTTCAGTCAATCGCTGTGTTCTCTGTATCCATATTACTCTTCCATAGCCAAATGCCTTCTGTGTTTCTGTGCCCCCTCCACATTACCCCTCTCCCCACTTACATCTCCTATTCCTGCTTCTCTTGTGTGTTTCTTTACCAGCTAAACTGATGTTTTACTTTATTTTCAATAGTCCAGGTGAAAATTATTGCTGGCAATTTTATTGCTCCAGCAAAATGTTCAGGAGCATTCTATGACATCACATTCAATCAGCCTATCAGTGCAGAATGCTTTACTACCAGTATTGCTGCCACAAAATCCCTCAGAAAATTACAATACAGATCATTGTTTGGTTCCAGTAGTACTACAAACATATTTTTCCATTGACAATCTTTCAACAACTATTTTCGGATTTTTGGAGCAGTTTTCCTGTGTTCTGATAGACCAAGACCAAACAGCTTTTTTTTGCATTAATTAATATTTTTTTCCTATTTACTTTCTTTTACATTAATTAATCATTCATCATCAGAAGAAGAAGAGGAAGAAGAAGAGCTGGTTTTCATTCCCTGCTTCAGGTAGTCACCTGAAGGAGTCTCAGAGCAGCTTACAATCTCCTTCACTTCCTCTCCCCACAACAGACACCCTGTGAGGCAGGTGGGGCTGAGAGAGCTCTGAGAGAACAGCTCTGAGGGAACTGTGGCTGACCCAAGGTCACCCAGCTGGCTTCCTGTGGAGGAGTGGGGAATCAAACCCAGTCCTCCAGATTAGAGTCTGCCGCTCTTAACCACTACATCAAACTGGCTGTAACTAAATAACTAAATCGAGTACAGTGAGAAAAGAAACTCTGGATCTTTGTGGGCTCATTCTGTATACATCATGGCTGCCGTATAATAGCACTAAAACAAAAAGGGTCAATGCATGCTTGGCTGAGGATTCCTCAGACTCACTCACTGAGTAGCAAAGTTTGAACTGAGACACAGATGTAGTTGAAAATAAGTTGTCCCTGCTTCTCCCTGGTCTTGCAACTTGACTCTGATGTCTTGTGACTTTCTAACATGTGATTATGGCTCAGCTAGTCCTATGCTGCCATTGGGCCAAAAAGAAATTCTCCCATTCCAACTCCTCCTTATTCTTGACCACCTTTCATCATATGTCAAGGAATCTGTATTAAGAAAGGAAAGCTTGCTTAAACTTTTGGCGCTTCAAAGTGCTGCTCATGGTGGCACTGGGGATCAATGCAACTTTGGATTCCAATGCAGCTTTGGAATCACCCCTGCCTACCTCTGGAAATACTGCAATCTGTTTTGCATCCTATTTTCCTTAACCTGGACCTCAGAAAGCAAATGGATATTCCATCTCCAGCAATCACATCTTCCAAGGTCAATGACCATGTATATCTGCCCTGGATTTCAGAACTATTCAAGGACACGGGGGAAAGACACAATTTTGAAGAAGGAGAAGGAGAAGAAGAAGGAGAAGAAGGGGGGAGGAGAAGAAAGGGGGAGGAGAAGAAAGGGGGAGGAGGAGTGCGAGGAGATTGGATTTATACCCCACCCTTCACTCGGAGTCTCGGAGTCTCGGAGAGGTTTACAAACTCCTTTCCCTTCCCCTCGCCAAAACAGACACCCTGTGAGGTAGGTGGGGCTGAGAGAGCTCTGACAGAAATTGCTCTTTTCAAGAACACCTCTGATATAACTATGGCTTGCCCAAGGTCATCCAGCAGCTGCAAGTGGAAGAGTGGGGAATCAAACCTGGTTCTCCCAGTTTAGAGTCCACACACTTAACCAATATACACTATACATCGATATTCTAAATCTTTAAAGCCCGATACGGCCAGGGGCCTGCATATCTGCAAGACCGCCTCTCCCTCTATGAGCTCTGAAAGGCTTTACGATCTGCCAGTCAACATCTTCTCATGGTCCCTGGGACATCCGCCTCACCTCAACTAGTGCCAGGGCCTTTTCAGCTCTGGCCCCTACCTGGTGGAATGAGCTCCCATTTGAGATCTGGGCCCTGTGGGACCTTTTACAGTTCCACAAGGCCTGCAAGGTGGAGCTCTTCCACCAGGCTTTTAATTAAGGTGATGGATGTCCCTCTCTCTTTATCTCCCTCCACTCAATGGGTCAGAACTGCATATTAGAGTTGGCATCAGTGAGGTTTTAATGTCAATGACAATGGCACTGGATGAAGGCCATGGTGGTATTTTATTAGTGTTTTAATTGTATTAATTGTATATACTGTATTTTATTAAATTTGATGTAACCCACCCTGAGCCTGCTATGCGGGCGAGGGCAGGATAAAAGTAGAATAAAATAAATAAATAAATAGTAGTATGAATACATAATGCTCAAAGAACACTTGGACATATTGGCTTAGATTCAGAGATGTGGGGGATAGAGATCAGAGAATTATTAAATCCGTATTTTCATACATACTGTGCCAAATAAAGAAAAGCATACATTGTATGATTGCATGTCTCAAAGGTAAAAGGAAGTACCAAAAAAAAAAAAAAACCCCACCCACCCCAGCACCAGTTTTGTTTTTTCTTCTTCTCTGGGACACATAAAATAGATTTCATTGAGAAGCTTCCCACTATTCTGCAGAACTGGTCCATAAATCAATGAAATCTGCATTTCTGCGGTAGCAGGAAACTTTTCAAATGATGGCAATAAATGAAGCATATGTTTTATGTGTAGGTTACTATTTTTGGCAGTTCATCAACCCCCTTTGATCTGTAGACACCAGAGTTTCATCCAGCAAGCATAAAAGGTCCAGAATAACTTCTGTGCCAAGTTTTACTGATGGCAGTAGCAGGGCGCTGGTAGCGATCCCCTAATTATTCCTACAATGCCTAGCACATGCCACTGTTGGTGGTTATAGATTTCTTTGCTGTAAACAACTGGTTGCATTTTATCCTTTCAAACCACAGGTCATGGGTTACATTATAGTGCATGTCAAATTCACATTGCCTCTGATGCTTTCCTATTTATTTGGTTTTATACATTTCCAGCTGGACAATCAGGTCAGCCTTTCAAATAACGTCACCAAAAAAAATGGCTGACCTATTTTTTTATTAGCTTCCAGGACATAATACCCATATTAGTAATTTTATTCTGGACAGAAGAAAAAAAATACAGAAGTATGTAAATTTCACTGGTTTGCCACTTAAGAGCAATTCTTAGATCACCAAAGGGGAACAAGTTACTTTGGCTATGTTTTGGTTATTTTACAAGCCAAAATAAGGTCCAGGTTTTGCAGTGGTAGTTATTCCTGAGTCAAATGTATTCACTTCTCCCAATTATATCATTAGTTTCCTATTAAAGGCCAAATTTAGCTCCGCTTGCCAGCCCAGTGCTAGCACCTGGCAAGAATTTTGGGAGGGAGGGACATGCACTCTGATACTGCAACATCACTTCCAGCACAAACCTGGAAATGATGTCATTGTGCCAAGGTGGCACTCTAGTAGTCCACATGAGCTACTAGATTTGATAACCACGATTTTATAACCACAGAAACTCAATCTACAGTATATCACAAGTACAAAGGAAAGATTACAAGTCAATTTAGTTTATGAAACCAGGATTAGGCTTGCAGACAATCACTCAAATCCTAGATTGCCTTGACGAATGCTGGTTTCATTGTCCAGCTCTGGCCAGGTGCCTTTGTAGCCAGGGTCTGTTTAAGGGTGATGGTGGGGAACAAGCAAGGATTAAGACAGGATGTTGTCATTTGTACACCACACAAATCCACACATAAACCTACTTACTGTGAAATATTGAAAGCTGACCTCAATTTGATTTTGCATTCCAAATTCTACATGGATAGGATCAATTTACCAGTTTGAGAGAGAACAAAACGTTCCCGAGTTACAAGGAAAGAGTTTTAAAAAGCCACTCTGCCTTAAGCAGTACAAAGGGTCTGTTATCGCAACCCAAGTATAGCAGTGATGCTCCCTCTAAGCTGCAGAGTCTTGTGAGCAAAAATTCTACTTTGTGAGCTACTGGCATTAAAGTTGTGAGCAATCAATTCGGCTACAGCCTAAATTAGTTTGCTCTGGAGCCATCCTTCCTGAGCTAAGACAAAAATGTGTGAGCCAGAGGCTAAAAAACTGTGAGCTAGCTCACACTAACTCAGATTAGAGGGAACACTGGATATCTACTGCTGGCTGCTAAACAGTGGCTACTGTTAGCCAAATAGCAGCAGTACTGGGATAGAACCTTACTCTTTTTGCATGCTGTTAAAATAAGAACAACTGAAATCTTTGGGTCAGTGCTGAGATTTCCATAGATGAATGATCTCAAAGGAAGGACAAGCACTCTACTTAATGTCTTCTACACAGCCTTCTAAGCCATGCCAGAGATATGTAGTAATGTATAACATTAACAGAACATTGCTTTTGTCTTATCCATTACTGTCTTACAAGCGCCAAAGAAAAGGCCTTAATTAAAAGGTCAGAATACTCCAAAACGAAGGCACTGGACAAAATGAATGGTTAAATTAGGGTTTATTAATTAAAATATGAACTGTGCATTAAACTCACTAGTCATCCACTGTGTGGACCCATCTTAGCTCTAGGCTTGACATAGCTACAAGCCTTGCCTACTTTCCTTACCTGCACCAAACTTCTGCACAGAGATGTTGCCCATCAACACCATCACCCTCCCCCCACACACACACACACCTTGCTATCAGTCTAAAGGTTCAGTGCTGATGTGCAGCACTGAGGGATTCACCCCCACCAGCCCTCTGGGATTATGCAGTCAACAGTGGTTGGTTTTGGTTGCCTCCACCCATTCTCAGATGCCTCAGGGCACTTGTTGGTTTAATTAAGGAACAGGCACCTCACCCACACATATCCTGCCGGCTCCAGTTAGGGCCATGCCAGTCCCTCAGAGTCAGTCCTGTTTATAAAACCCCACCCCACCAGTGTGCATGTGCGTGTGTGCATGCATGTGTGTGTGTGTGTGTGTGTGTGTGTGTGTGTGTGTGTGTGAGAGAGAGAGAGAGAGAGAGAGAGAGAGAGAGAGAGAGAGAGAGAGAGAGAGAGAGAGAGAGAGGCTGGTAAAAAAGCAAACCCAGCTATGAGAGAGCAGGCCTTTTATTCTTAGTTCTTTTGTTGCTTGAACTGCTTCAGGCAGCCTTTCCTCTTTCCCCACCCCCAAAGTCTGGTGCCTCCAGTTCTCTGAGGGGATGGGTGCAAAATCTGC
This sequence comes from Gekko gecko, assembly GCA_029375565.1. Classification (NCBI taxonomy): domain Eukaryota; kingdom Metazoa; phylum Chordata; class Lepidosauria; order Squamata; family Gekkonidae; genus Gekko; species Gekko gecko. Next base: position 58,593,194 of record JAPDNY010000011.1, on the reverse strand, counting down.
TCTGATTTGCTTTTGAAATGGCTACCTTTTCTTGAATCTCTTTTCAATGATGACATATTCTCAAGTTATTCTGTACCACAAAAGTATTATGAAGTTCTTCACTTCATATAAGTCAAACTGTTCTTGGTTAATAGTTTCTATTATAATGTTTATATGTATGCACAACAACAGTAACAAACTTTTTTAATATATAAAATCAATTTTAAAAAATTAAAAATCTGCCCTACCAATATCTGAGCAGAAACACCGTTTTCTTTGCATTATATTAAACTAGGAATAAGGCCCATTGTGGAAATAAATACAACGAGCTCTAGAAAGAGGCTCTGGGAGAGTGCCAAGGCCTTGGGCACTCAGTGTCAATGTGCTGTGGTGACCTCAGCAGCGTATAATGACACAGAGTCCACCATTTTCTCCAGAGGAACTGATCACTGCTACCTGAAGAGCAGTTGTAATTTTGAGTGATCTCCAACCCTCACCTGGAGATTGGCAACAATTGTTACCCAGGAGGAAATGGCTGGTTTGGAGGGTTGAGTTTATGGCAGTGTACCTGTCTGAGGTCCCACTTTTCCTCAAACCTCACCCTCTCCAGGCTCCACCCCCCAAATCTTCATGAATTTTCCAACCTGGAGTTGGCAACCCTATCTTCTTCCCAGACAAACATCAGCTTGCCATTTTCTGCCCCTCTGATTTCAGCTTTGCATCTCCTCCCCCCTCCCTCCTGGAGATCAGTTGTAATTCTGAGTGATTTCCGCCTGTCTCCTGAGATTGGGAACAGTGGTTCCCCAGAAGGGAATGGCTGGTTGGGAGGGTGGAGTCTATGGCATTGTACCTGTCTGAGATCCCAGCCCTCTTCAAACCTCACCCTCTCCAGCTTCCATCCCTCATATCTCCAGGAATTTCCCACCTGGAGTTGGCAACCCTATCTCCTTCCCAGCCAGTCATCAACCTAGCTTTATTTCCTCCTCTCTCTTCAGCTTTCCATTTCCCCCACACACACACCTGCAGCCTCTCCCGTGCTCTGAAGCCCTGACTGCCAGAGTCCATCATTTTCCATGCTCTGAAGTCCTGACTGCCACAGAGTCAACCATTTTCTCCAGGGGAACTGATCTCTGCCATCTGGAGAGCAGTCGTAATTCTGAATGATCTCCAGCCCTCACTTGGAAATTGGCAACAATGGTTTCCCTGGAGGAAACGTCGTCTTTCTCTGCAATGGGGACCAGAGCAGCTTACATCATTCTCCTCTCCCCTTTTGACTTACACAACAACCCTGTGAGGTAGGTTAGGCTGAAAGTCTGTGACCAGTCCAAAATCACCCACTCAAATTCTACAGCAAGAACCTGGATCTAGCAGAACCTGCTTTGAAGCACTGACTGCTACGCCTAGGGCAGCCAACCTCCAGTTGGAGCCTGAAGATCACCAGGTATCACAACTGAACTCCAGAGAACAGATCTCCCCCCCGGAGAAAATAACTGCTTTAGAAGGTGGGCTGTATGGCATTCTGTTCAGCTAAGGCCTCTCCCCTCCCCAAACCCTGGCTTCCATAGACTCTTCCAGAAAATATCCAGGAATCTCCCTACCTGGAGCTGGCAACCATAGACTCAGGACTGGCCCCAATGAGTTCCTCTCAAAGGCCTGCAAAGAGTTTCTGTCCTTTGTCTGAACCAAGCTTGGTTGCTTACTGTGGTGAAACGGGCTTCAGTTTACCACTCAGCTGTTTGCCTCCCACCCTCATCCCATTTGCATATTTCACTCCTTAAATTCGCTACCACGACTCACCGAATCATCAGTGCCTTTTTAGAGGGACAGTGAGACCCCTGTGGCCGAATCTCCGTGTTTGGAGATGGAATCCCCAATCTTTGGAGGATCTCTGGAAAGTTGGCAACCCAAGGGTCCGGCCTTTCCTTGCCTCCTTGGGCTACCCCCTCCCTTTGCTATTGTGCAGAGTGGGGGAGACTATGTGGTCAGAGCACAACACAGATTATTAGCCCAAATAAAAGTATTTATCTAACTATTTACACAGTTATGGAGCACGCATACACTGTAAGAGAGCCAGTTTGGTGTAGTGGTTAAGTGCGCGGACTCTTATCTGGGAGAACCAGGTTTGATTCCCCACTCCTTCACTTGCACCTGCTGATGTGACCTTGGGTCAGTCACAAGCTCTGGCACAGCTGTTCTCTCAAGGACAGTTTCTGTCAGAAGTTCTCTCAGCCCCACCTACCTCACAGGGTGTCTGTTGTGGGGAGGGGAAGGGAAAGGAGTTTGTAAGCTGCTCTGGGATGCCTTTGGGCAGTGAAGGGCGGGGTATAAATCCAATCTCTTCTTTTTTTCTTCTAAGAGTAAGCACACACTATGAACCAGCAGGGCATAAACCCACAGGGGTTAAATGCCATCCTCTTTCCCTACACATTGAGCTCTGGCTCTCTGTTCTAGCCTCTCTCTCTCTAGCCCGAGAGAGCAGGGAAACTTCCATTCATTCTCCAGTCCAGCCGACTGTGGAGTGGCTGAATTTCTGCTGCCTCCAAGGGTTCCCCCACATCTCTGGCTTGTGGCCTGGACAGCCTGGTCAGCACAGGCAGCAGGAACCTTTCCTAACCTCCTGCAGGACGAAGAAGGCCTCCTCCCTGGATGGTCTGCAGTCTATATTGATGCTGCCCTGCATGTTGGGACAGTCCCTGTTTTCCCGCCCTTTTCTGTCTTGGGGCAGCTGAGAAATGTAGTCCAGCAGATGAGGAGGGCCCATTCAACCCAGCGAGTGATACTCCTACAGGCCCCTCTCTGGAACTACAGCTCAATTAAACCTTATGGAGGAACATTTTAAACAAACAATCACAGACAGCAGCCCAGCAGCCATCTTACAAACACAGGTAACTGCCATTTCGTTACACCTACCAACAGCCACTGAGGGAAAAGTAAAGTCCCACACAGGAGGCAAGCAGGAGAAGCGTCTTTGTCAAGAGACAAAGCCATTTGCTAGGAATTCTGACAGAGAAGAGTGGCTGAAGGGGAAGTGGGCAGGGAAGAGGAGCAGACCCAGCACCTGGCCAATGGCATGCGAGTACTCTTGAGTGGCAGCTGGCAGGCCAATGGCTGAGGGAGGGCATTTTACAGCCAATGGGAGCGCATGGAATCTTGCCACCCCAAGTCAGTTTTATATATAAGGAGAGATGACTGATGCTAATCACCATTTCTGCATTTAGCAACACAGCTTGATTTAAACCAGGGTTTATTTTAATGTCCAAAATGTGAAAACGAAGAGTCCTAAAAGTATTTGCAGATTTCTTTTTTCTCTTTATACATCACTGTATCTTTCTCTCACAAAGCTGGATACAGGTTGGATCTCCCCACAACAGAACATGAATTCCAGGCCTCATCTTGCGGATTGGGTGCTCACTAATATTAGTTAAACCACTAAAACTGCAAGCTATCAAGAATACAACAAAACCTATTTCATTCTGCTTTCAGTAGTCCAAAAGCTTTGCTAAACCAGATGGTCTTAGCTTCTCTCCTGAAAAACATGACAGTATAGGGAGATTGTAGCTGTACACGAGAGGGCCCTGGATTTCAGTGACCATGCATATGTTCAATCCCCCAGTGGCATTTCCAGCAGGGCAGCCAGGTCTTCGAGCCCAAGTGTCCACTGCCACTCAGAAGAGTAGTGGGGTGGGGAATGGTGGGGAGTGATGCAAACTTGGAAGTGACGTCAGTGCATTGGTGTGATGCTCTAGGATTCCACCCAAATTCTACAATAAAACCTCTATGGTAAAACCTATGGTGGTATCCTAGAGCATCATGCTGACACACTGTTGTTACTTCTGAGTTCATGTCTGAAGGGATGTCACAGCATTGCTGATGCCTATTTTGTATATCACCACAACACCTGCCAGTTGCCAGCACTCAGCTGGCAACCCCAATTTTCAGTCAAAATAATCTTAGGTAGCAGCTGCTGCTTAAGATTTAGAAAGCCACTGCCATTCAGAGCAGACAATATTGAACCGATAGACGAGTGTTCTCAGTGTTGAGTGTTCTCAGAAATGGGTTGGATCCAGGCAGCATTTTCACTCAGTCTCATTCAATTTCCTTTTGTCTACAGCTTCTGTCCAGCGTGGCTTTTGTCCATGCAGGTCCCATGATCCCCAACAAAGCCCTTTTGGTGTTCACAGTGGACTCCTCTCTCCTGCTTTCACCAGAGGAAAAGGTGGTTGGATCCAGCTCTGTGTCTGAACATTAGTGTGTGCATACAAACATATTATCATATTTATTAGTATTAATAGTATAAAATAGATGCTCTTAAACTTGGGAAAATGTACCATGATCTGGCAGAACATGAGCTAAACACACAAAAATCTGCCACTTCAGTAGCATATGCACCAAAGGAATGTGTTCTGAAAACAGGGAAAGGTAGATTCATGTGGGTTAGATCATCACCTAGGATGAGAACCATGTGTGTGCACCCTCATTTGGCTGCCAACATTTATTTGTCAGGTTTATGCAGTGTTATGCACATGGGCCACACTATGCCAAGACCTATGGAACAGATCATATATTGATCTCAGTATTATTTATGTCACTGAAATACATCACTGGGCAGCAGAAAGTGAGAATAAGTCTTGAATCTACTAGAAACAAAACAGTCATTTTATGATTTTCTGTTTCCAAACTGTATTGTTTTTCTTGCTTTTTTTTTTACAAATGCACACAGCAACAAGTATTGTTCTTAAAATTACTCAGCAAGTTGAGATAGTAAATAGACTCCTTTCTTTGTCCAATTCCTCCATAGCATGATTCCAGCAGTAGTAGCAATCTCTGCATTTTTTGTCCACAGAAACAACTCATGTTTGCAAACTGATATAAACCTAGAGAAAAACCTCTTGGGGGATAGGAGACGTGCCACAAGATTGGAGGACGGCAGATGTTATCCCAGTTTTCAAAAAAAGGAGGAGTGATGACCCAAGAAACTACAAGCCAGTAGTTTCTGGACAGTGCTGGAGCATTGTTGCACAAAGCAAGCGGTTGGGCAAGGGATGTGTGATCATCTGAACCCACTGAAAAATATCCCCAATCAAATCTACAGTGGGAACAAATTGTGGTACACTTGCCGTGTGACCACAGCCTAAGAGTAATAGTCAATGGCATTTCATCTGAATTGAGAGAGGTGTCCAGTGTGGTTCCACAGGGTTCAGTTCTGGGCCTGGTACTTTTCAATATTTTTATAAAAGATCTGGCTGTGAGTATGGAGGGGTTACTCATTAAATTTGCAAAAGACACCAAATTGGGAGGAGCAGCAAACACTCCAGGATAGAAAACACTAGAAAAGTGGGTGGATGTGAACAAGATGCAATTTAACAAGGATAAGTGCCGAGTTCTACATCTGGGTAAAAAAACTGAGGAACACGCATACTGGATGGGGGATACACTTTTGGGTAGCAGTGTGTGTGAACAAGATCTTGGGGTACAGGTGGACCATGAGTTAACTATGAGCAGCCAGTGTGATGCAGCGACAAAAACTGTTAATGCGATTTTGGAGTGTATCAACAGAGGCATAACATCTAAGATGTGATACTGTACACTGCATTGGTCAGGCCTCACCTGGAGTACTGTGTGCAGTTCTGGAGGCCTCACTTCAAAAAGGATGTGGAGCAAGTACAGAGTGGAGCAGGTACAGAGGAGACCGGAGGATGATCAGGGACCTGCAGACCAAGCCCTATGAGGACAGACTGAGGAATTTGGGAATGTTTAGTCTGGAGAAGACGAGGTTGAGAGGGGAACACGATTGCTCTCTTTAAGTATTTGAAGGGCTATCACTTAGAGGAGGGCAGGGAGCTGTTCCTGTTGGCAGCAGAGGATAGGATTTGCAATAATGGGTTTAAATTAAGGGCAGGAAGGTAGTGGTTGGATATTAGGAAAAACTTTTTTTACAGTAAGCTGTTCAACAGTGCAACCAGCAGCCTAGGGAGGTGGTGAGCTCCCCTCACCGGCAGTCTTTAAGCAGCAGCTGGACAAAGAGTTGTCAGGGATGCTCTAGGCTGATCCTGCATTGAGCAAAGGGTTGGACTAGGTGGCTTGTATGGCCCATTCCAGCTCTGTGATTCTATGATTCTAAATATTAATCAATTTACATGTTAGTCTAATTGCCAAAATGAAGTTTTGGGGAAAAATTAAGCCCCCTAAAAAGTTAGCTGCCTGATCTCCATTAGCCCACTCAGAAACCACAATCTCCACACAAGACTGAGATTCATTCCCTGATCCAAAAAGCACCAACACGATATCCTCATATGTTACACGAGCAAGACTTTGAGAGTCACTGACATCCACCACTGTTTTCAATAAGGGAGGGACTACAGGCCCATGCAGAGTTCCACAGCATTCTGCAGAGCAGCCATCTGGACTTGGGGGCCTGGCCATTTTTCATGCACCTAATTGCCTTTACGGTTTCAGACATCTGAACTGGAAATAATTGTCTCAGTTAGTCTGATATCCTAGGAAGCTTTGTCCTTGCCGAGAAGCCCAGGATGGCATCAGGAGAGGAAGAAAAATTGCAGCTATAGGAAGATAAACAAATGTCATAATAGTGGATGGCTTTTTGAAGGACAGGCACCTTGCCATTCTGCTCCTTAAAAGTGACATTATATTGTGACTATGAATTTGCCCAAGCCAAGGAGCCAGTAGGCTACCATATTTACCCAAAAGAAAGATGATCTTGAATGTCAGATGATTTCCTTAACAAAGGTTATACACAAAAAGTTTTTTTTATTACCATGGGCTTCTCCACTTTCTCATTTTACTCGCATTTAAGTTCCTCTTTCTTTGGGGTTTTTTTCCTGTTCTGCATGTGTTTTGCTCCCTCTAGTGGTAGACTGTATAACAAACAGCTTTATTTCCCATTTATCTCCCCACAGGTTTAAACTGCAGGGAGATAAACTGGAAATAAAACTGTTTGATATTGAATCGCCCACTAGAGGGAGCAACACACATGCAGAACAGGGTGGGGAAGGAACTTAGCAGTGAGTAAGTGTTACTGCCAGTGCCCTGCCTTGTTGTTTGGGGAAATTAGCTATGAGGCAGGAGAGGCCAGAGGGGTACACGGGACCACACACCAGTTTATACCAAGGTCCAGTAGAGTAGGAAGAGTAAAAATTTGAAGAGTAAATTAGATAGTTTTTATTAAAGAATTAAAGAATTTAAAGAATTAAAGAATTTCCCTAGTTACAAGCACACTAAGCATTCAAAAAGAGCAAAGAATTCAGAACTAGGAAAGCAAAGGTGATGACAGTGAATAGAGAGTTCAGTTATGGGGTAATACAACCTGTTCAGATGTGCAGAGGTCCATGAAGAAGGGATTGTGACCCAAACAAAAGCTTGGGGGTGGACTGCCAGTTGGCATCAAGGCAAAGGCACACCCTCCAAGGCCATGTGCATGGATGGATATAGACATTAGAGAACAATGCTGACCAATGGGAGGTCTTGAGGGGCTTACCCTAGGTGAAGACAAAAGATTACCTTCAACAGTCATGGGTCCCATGGGGGTGGTTGTAGGGATGGGCAAGACTTAGGTGTGACCAATGAGGTCTCAGGGGGCAGAGTCTGGATTAACAATAGCTATAATGGGATTAGCCAGCTGTTGGATGGTTGTCATTTCCCTGGTGCCAGACAAAAGAGGTGATGTTTCTTTCTTTTCTTTTCTTTTTTTGTAAAACTCTCCTAAAAAGGAGAGAATTTTATTGCTTTTTATATAGAAAGGGGGGAGGGTATACAGTGGGACAAAGAAAAGAGGTGAGTGAAGAGTAATTAGTTTATTAAACTTTTTGTTAGTATATGTAAAGTTCTTGGCTTCTACCGTGGTTGACCGATCTTCTTTTCATCTTGCTGTAAATCCAAAACAAACTTATTAAGTAGATTAGTAAAGTCTTTTGGGGTTAATTATTAGTATACTCCATCTTTGCGCTCCATGAACAAATGTTCATATTTTGGGACGTCTTTCTTTCAGATCTCTCAAGTTATATGTTGGGCCCTTCTTTGCTTTTCCATCTTCTGATTCTTCCTCTCCTTCCTCTGGGCCACTGTCTTCTTCGCTGCTTAGCATTGTCCATTTGGCGAGTTCTGCATCTTCCTCTGAACTGGCGTGCCTCTTCAGAAATTCTTGAGCTTTGAAGACGGAGTCAGTCTTCTCTCTTCTAACTTTAAATTTAAAGACCAATCCTTTGGGGATCCACCATTTGTAGCTAATTTGGTACTTTTGCAAAAACAAGGCCAGTCCTTTATATGCTTTCCTTTTCATGCGAATTTCATATGGAACATCTTTTAGAATCCTTATATTCTGCTCCCCAATCTTCAAGGGCGTTGCTGAAGTCGCTCTTAAAATTTGATCTCGGGTATGTTGCTTAGTAAACTTGACCACCACTTCTGCTGGCAAATTATTTTTTTGTGTAAAGTTGGAGTAGGCTCTGTAGGCCATATCCATCTCTTCGCTTAATTTTTGCACTTCTATGCCAGTTATTGGTGCCAAGCCGTTCGCCAAAATACATCTGAGATCTTCTTTCTCTTCTTCCTTTATGCCCTGAAAGCAGAGAGTCAGGTTTGATTTTTCCATCTGTAGCATTAATATTTTTTTTCTTGCATCTCTTGATGTTGTTCTATTTTGCTGACCTTTTTCTTAATTTTTTTGGTGTCTTCCGTCGAGATCAGACATTTCTTTGCAATCTCCTCCATCTTCTTGGCTGTATCTGTTAACTGTGTCTGCTGATTCTTGAGCACACTTTCCATGTTACAAAGAGTTTCGCTGATTTTTTGCATTTGATCCAGCAGAGGGCGCAGCATCTCACTTTTCTGTTGATTGGCAGTTGACTCCAAGGGGAGGGTACCAGAACCGGAAGTTCCTCCCAGCTTCTTTGGCGGCTTGTCTGGGACCTTCTTTTGCCCCGACATTTTTATTGTTTACTTTTAAAAAGTTCGTGCCACGCAACTCAAGAGACAAACTATTTTCTTCACCTTCAACAAGTCCCCAAAAGGTAGCTTCACCAATCTGCTTTTTCACTCCACCCCCTTTCTTTTCTCTTTTTTAAACTCCGTCTTCTCGGGGGGGGATCCCTCCTCCCTCCTCCCATGTGCTTATACGATTAGGGGGGGAGCGCATTTACACCACTTTTGCACAGATCTTCAACTCACAGTTTGCTGCCGGTTCTTTCTTTTTTAATTCATCTTCTGCTGCTTCACTCCGGGAAGTCGGTGGCATTGCTAAGTCCCATCCAGGCACAACACAGCGGGGCCACTGGGGCTGGGGGAAAGCCTCAATTTCCCGACCATCAGGCCGGCAAAGAGGCTGCTCCCCAAAGCGCCCCCTGGTTCGGAGCCTTTAACTAAGGCTCACTAGGGTCTTCGCTTGTGCGAAGACACCCCCAACCGTGCGCGGGCTGGTCGGCTCCGGGAGCGTCCTGAGAGCCCGACCGCCATTTGCTCCACTGAAACCGAAAGTCCAAGAGGTGATGTTTCTTAATGTGGAGCAGGATGAACCTGACTGGGAGACCATTCACTAGACATGGAGAGTTAATGTTTACCTTGATAGGTCTGGCATAGGTGTAGGAATGCAGATATTTTAGACAAATATATGGAGACAGGAATGAGAGGATTATTCCAAAGGTATTTCCTGACATACAAGTGAAACAGAAGTTGGGGCTGGAAACATGCAACATTTTTCATTCATGATAATAGCAGAAACCAGAGGCTCTTTGCCCCTGCCTGCCTGTACATTTGACAGACAAAAGACTAGCCATTAATGGTCAGTAGAAGATAGGCCTCAGGCGAGAGCAGAGACTGCCCATTCTAGTCCTTTTGGACTAAGCTGACAGGAGAGAACGGGGGGTTGCTTGCATGGAGGGTGTTTGGCAGTGCCTCCAGCCTGGGGAGTCTTCACTTGGCCTGAGTTTTCCCAGCCTATATGTGGTTCTCCTAGCCTCCCAGCAAAAGCCACTGTTTAAGCCAAGTCTGGCTTTATGAGGGCACTGCTTGTAGTGGTTCAGAGGTCATTTTGCAATGACTTTCTCTTGGGAAAGACCACCCCGGGTTCAGGGCCCAGGAGGCTGATTAGATAAGAATGCAGAAAACTACATAACTAGCCTGAAAGCGAATTTAAGATGCCCCCATCTTTTTCTTGACAAGACACATGGAAAAAACTTTGTCATCCTTTCAGGTCAGATTAGGATCTGGTAGGATTAGTCCCCAGTTTGAGTCCCCAAACTGCCATAGAATCTTGATGGATGGCCTTGGGTAAGTAATACTTTCCACCTAACTCACCTACATAAGAACATAAGAACATAAGAGAAGCCAATGTTGAATCAGGCCAATGGCCCATCTAGTCCAACACTCTGTCACACAGCGGCCAAAAATACCAGGTGCCATCAGGAGGTCCAGCAGTGGGGCCACAGACCTCACAGACCTGTAGCAAGGATAATTGGAGGAGAGGAGAATGCTGTTAAGTCACTTTGGGTCCCCACTGGGGAGAAAGACGGGATTAAGGTTGCCATCTCCAAATTGGGAAATTCCTGAAGATTTGTGGAGGTAGCCTGAGGAGGATAAAGTTTGGAAAGGGGACAGGCCTCAGTGGAGTGTAATACCATACAGTCTACCCTCCAAAGCAGCCATTTTCTCCAGGGAAACTCATTTCTGTCAACTGGGGATGTTAGAATTCCAAGAGCTCTCCAGGCTCCACCTGGAGGTTGGTAACCCTAGATGGAGAGTATAGGTAAACAAAATAATATTCCTGCCAGTAAAGAATGTAATTTATTAATCTCATTTTTTAAAAGTTTACCAGGCCTGTGGTTTTCATGAACAGAAGGTACATTTTAGTACATCCAGATGCCCCTCTATACCAGGTATAGTCCTGATTTTCTGATACCTGTACTTGGAAAATCTCATTTCATAGAATGTGTGTTGCTCAAGCTGTTATTTCAAGACTCACCTCCCTTTCCCAAGTCTCTAGAAGTTAAGGGATGGTGGCCACATCTTATCTCTAGTGCACATAGCGTATAAATTCATGTACACAGATGTCAGAGCACCACATAGCACAATCTGCCATTGCACACCCTATACTATTTTGAATTGTTGATAGATAACATATTGTAGGGGGGAAATATGCTTTTCTAATAGCTCTTTAACTAAAAGAACAAATACCGTCTGTTTCTAAATTAGCACAGGGCATGCTATGACAGAATAAATGAAAACAGCAGGTAGAGCACAGCTTTCAGCAATGTGCAATCTTGTGCAGTGATCTTGGGTGTGAGAACGTCCCCATTTTCATCTGTGAAGGTTCTGTACATACCATATGCTGTGTAAGATATCTTAAAATCTGTTTTCATTTATTTAGGGCATGTTCAACCCTTTTGCATTCCAAGAAACGATTATTAGTGGCAGCAATGTGAAGATAAAGGAAAGCCTTAAGTAAATAACATGCACTGGGGGTCCAATCCTCTTGAAGACGGTAAGGCAAAGACAATTTGTGACAAGCCAAAAGGTTTTTCATTTGAAGACCCCTCCAAAGTGCAATTAGGCCATCATGCATTGTAGCCCATCCCCTCATCCAAGGGAAGAGAATGGAGAAAAAGTGATGAAGAAAAAAAGACAGATCAAAATATGGAATGGAATATATATGTAATTAAACTCTTTTTGAAAGGAAGAAAGAAGAACAAGAATTACAAGGCACAGACAATGTGACAAATAAATAGCCAAACAGGCAAGATTAATAAAAATCAAATTAAAAATGAGGGGAAAAAACAGGAAGACACTTTAACCCCCCTTAAATGGGGAATATCTTTCCACAATCACACAAGAAAACTGCTTGCAAGTAGAAAGTTGGCATACAGTCCCCATCTTATATTCAATAATGGCATCCCACATGAACTGTCTCCTGAGATTTTTCTAAATGTTGAATAGCCTTTTACAGATGTGGGACTTCTGACAACCTCCACACTCAGAAAGACCACCATTCATTTAAAACAAAGAAGTTCATTTATATCTCTACACTTACTATTGCCTTCAACTTGAGTGAATGGAGAAGCTCTCTCTGCTTGTCAAAGTCCATGTGAGTTCCAGAAAGAGGTGTTAAGCTTTAACCAGAAAACAACTGTTAATCCTCTCCTTGCCAATAAATTAAATCAGTCTTTGGTTGCTTGTCTGATCTTCAAAGTATTATCCTCTTTTCCATGGTAGACATGATTTCTCTACCTTTTAAAAGAATATACACAGTGCCTCTATTAGCTTGCCATAAAACAGATTTGCTTACTGGAATATACCCAACACAACTGCTTGCCGCTGGTGAATATAAGGGCATAGAAAACAGGGCAGTAAAGTCACCATACAATATCAGGAAAACCATTAAAATGAGCTGGAAACGCATCAAGATAGATGGCCTCTTTGTAGTTTTAGCCCAAAACCTAAGCCCTGTTTCTAAATATTTTCCCTAGTGGGAAATAACAGCTTGAAAATAATCCCAGATGTATTCATTTGTATAACATTGTGCTGCTTGCAATATATAAGCATGAAAATATTGTTGAAGTTTTCAGTTCTGGTCTTGTATTTTTAAAATGTCAAGTGCTTGAAAAACAGCATCATTTTTCCTTAAAAGCTGCTCATTTACCTGGAATGTTGGCCAGCAGGCCTACATTATGGCCTTGGTTTAAGTTTTCTGAAGATTGGAAAATTGCCGAAAGGCAGAAGGGGGCGGGGGTGGAGCAGGCAATTGTTATGGATCAAGCTAAATGCAAGCTCAAGATTCATCTGAAGGCTGGGATCCCAGCCACTGGTGTGGAAGTAAGCTCACTGAAATGAATGGGGCCTTCTCCCAAGTCAAGGAGTCTCAGATTAAAGACAGTTCTAAGCTTAAAGCCAGTAAAAGTACTTACCAAAAGTGGCCAAAAGCTGACTTTTGTGTGATTTCTCCATTTTTACTGGATCAAATCAAAACTTCCTCCACTTTTTAAAAGACATATTCCCAAATATAAAATTTTTACAAAAGTATTCATGAACAAATTTGGATGCCATCTATATATTAATTTCCAAAGTCTGTTCTCTGCACACATACTTATTTCTGCCAACAGAGGGCTCACTCTCCCCTAACAGTTTTTTCTACAGACTCAGGGACTCTCTGGGTCTCCAGAAAAATCCAAAAAGTTTAAAAAAACCACTCTGGGAGGGTTGAATTCCCCTCAGTACATTTCAAAATGGCCTCTGCAGGGGCCAGTCACTCCAGGCATCACCTGTGAGAGATTAGAATGTTCGGGGTGGGGGGCTTCTAACTGGCTCTGTCAGTAAAAGGCAGGGGGAAGGGCCCTTTCCAGGCCTATTTTGGCCTTTGAGGGAGGGAGCCTTGGGGCCAGGCCTGAAAAGGGTTGCCAGTGCCAGGCTGGGGAATCCCTAGAGATTTTGTGGTGGACTCTAAGGAGGGCTAGGTTTGGGGAAGGGAGAGGCCTTAGCTGGGTATAATGCCACACAATCCACCCTCCAAAGCAGCCATTTTCTCCAGGGAGACAGTTCTCTGCTGTCTAGAGTTCAGTTGTAATTCTGGGGGGTCTTCATGTCCCACTTGGAGATTGGCAAACTTAAGCCTGGCAGCAGTCTAAGGTTGCAAGGTCCCCCTGGCCACCAGCAGGGGAAGGGGGGTAAGGTTGCCAAATTCAGGCTGGGAAATTCCTGGAGATTTGGGGGTGGATCCTGGGGAGGACAGGGACCTCAGTGAGGTCCAATGCCATCGACTGCACCCTCCAAAGCATCAGTTTTCTCCATGGGTCAAAGAAGTGTAAGATACAAATGGTGCCTCTGGTTGTGTTTGCCCAACCAATTTGAGAAACACACAATACATTCCTGTGGAGCAGAATTCAGTAAGGAATTTATTAATTAATAAAGGAAGAGTACAGATCTCAAGGTTTTAGAAATCTAATACCCAACAGATTCTTCAAGTGTTACAAAGGGTGACATAGGATCTTATACTCAGGATGATGCACACAAATGAAACAAGATTATTGGTTCCATCAAACATCAGCACCCTGACCTCTGATTGGTGGAAAAACTTTTGGGCTAGGCTTTCTCAAGAAAAGGTTTTTTCTTTAATTAAACAATAAGCGCTTTTTTCTTCTTAGGCTATGCAGTTATAAAAGTATCCATGTAAATAGAGGGTATTATTTTTCTCTATTCAGCTAGGCAGACATGCGCAGTTAAGCTGGGCTGTCAAGACCGCAGGCCTCAGCAAAAATGGCAAATTAACATTTTGTTCTTTCAGCATTCTACCTTCCCATCATGCATCCAAACAGCAGTCATAAATGAACCAAAGTTAATACCTAAATACATTCATGATGTTAGAATCATAAATGGCACTTAACACATGCACCATGGAAGTGCTAAGTGCACCCACCAAGTCAAACCCGTTAGTCAGTGGCAGAGTATAAAGTGTTTCATAAACTGTGCGTACAACAGAAGTGCTTTCCCTCTAATTAGCCCCCACCCCAAAAAAACCCACTCGGGAGTCCTTAAGAGCTTTTAAAAGCTTGTAGCATCGAGGACCTTGTCTTCAGGGTAGTATTAGAGGCACAGAGAGGCTAATCCTCCCTCCCCTGCCATCAGCCATGTTTCACCCTTCAACTGAAACTGATGTTCAACAGCATTCAGTATTCCATCCCTCTTGGAGGGCACTGAGCATACGCAGTCTTCATCAGACCATTTTAAAAAAACTAATTTTAATACAAATTTTCACATATACTGGAAAACCTGAGTATGTGTAAACCCATTTTATCTTCAGGTGGATAGCCATGTTAGTCTGTTGTAGAAGAACAAAATTTGAGAGTAGCACAATTTTCCTCCCATTGTCCTGGGTTCACTGTCCTACTAATAGAAACAGCACCTTCAAATCTGCTGTTAGAAACAGGAACCATATTTCAATGGACAGTGGATTACTGAGAATTAGGTCAACTTTCTTTACCAAAAAAACCCCAACCGCCCTAAAATATATTTTAAAAACAGGAAGCTGTCTTTTCTTCTGGCACTCTGTTTTTCACTTGCATCATATAATCTCCATTGAGGATTTGAAAATCTCTTTTTGAATGCTATTCACAGTCCAGCCTTTTCCATGACTCGTTTTGTATGCTATACATTAAGCAGTGTTATCACAGAGCCATTATAAATCACTGTAATGAGCAAGCTTATCCGTTTCTTCCCAGCTATGTATTTGAAGTACGTTTTCTTTCTTTCCAGGGAATGCCTTGCATAAAGATAACATCCTTTATCAAACATTTCCCTTTAAAGGTCAGAAGTAATTTCTAGCATCAGAAACCAGCAATGTGCTTTGGAGGAATACTTGAGAGATGATTGTAGAAGCCCTCAGAGATGTGAGATGTAATTATGCTGCAATGATGGATGAGACACACCCATGGACACAAGATTCCTATGAATGGGGGCCATCAGGTTCAAATCCCCACTCTACCATGGAAGCTTGCTGGGTGACCTTGGGCCAGTCACAGGGTTGTTGTCAGAATAAAATGGAGGAGAGGGGAATAATGTAAGCCTCTTTGGGTCCCCATGGGGGAGAAAGGCAGGATATAAATAAAGCAAATAAATAAATAGAATTGTTGTTCTCATGTGACCAAGGTGATATGGGAGTTGGAACTGCTCCTCCATTTCTGTAATTAGAAAAATGCACCAACCATTAGCTAGCCATACTGTATTGCTCAATTTGACTTCCATTAACCCTTTATAACCCTAGTCATCATTTAAAATTAATTTCCAGTTGTGTTAATATGACGAGTACCATGTTTTCCCATTGGTTTCAGCCTTTTAAAGGGCCCTACGCATTCATTTGGTGTTAAAGAGATATTTGCAGAACAATTGAGAGGTGGGACTGCTCCTGTGCTTTTTTAATCAGAATTATTTCAGTGTGCTTAGACTAGAGTAACTCCCCATAGGACTGCCCAGTCAGTCAACTATTGATATTGTAGACATTTATTTACGTACCTCCTTTATACCCTGCCTATCTCCCCCACTCTTAACACCTAGCCTGATGAAGAATTCTGGAGAATCTGAAACCATGTTTGTAGTACAAGGAGTCACCTGGCTTTTGTTTTTGGATGTTTCTTTGGACCAAGGTACCTAGATCATGTCATCTCAAACCCAGAGAGTTCCTCTGTTACAGACACTAGCAGAGCTTCACTGCTTGGAACTGAGGCCACCTCGAAAGAGCCATTTACAGTGCAATCCTGAGAAGAGTTATACCCTTCTAACATTACTGAAACCAGTAGGCTTAGAAGGGTGTAACTGTCCAGGATTATACTGATGCACTCATAACTGTACACTTCAAGGCTAGCCTTCACCTCAGTTGTTGTTATGGATAATTAACACGAGAAACAAAGAGTAGAGAACCTACTACATTATTGAAATAGAGTAGTCTTTGTTCCTAAGAAATCTACTAAAAGATTCTGCCTGGAATCCCATGACTCCTCTCATGCGAAGTCTTCTGTCAGAGGAAGACTTTATATTGGAAGAAAATGGAGCAGGAGAAAGCCATTGACTCCAGCTGTCTATGATTGGAAGGTATATATCATGTTTGATATTCCATCCTTCCTATAACAAGAACTCATGACAACTATGATGCCTACACTTTGACCTCAGGGTAAGCAAGGAGGCTTCTTTCTACATTCTTAGCAGAGTTTTGACTTCAATTTAGAAATTTGAGCTGTCCTTATCTCCTCTTCTCCAGCTGTAGCACAATAGTATTTAAGGTTGATATTCTTGCTTTTATTCAGTTAAATATGCCCTTACTTGGACGGACAGTTCAAAAATAACTTTAAAAACAGGACATGGGGTCCATGTAATAAATACCAAAGTGAAAATGTTAACTTGCAAAAAGTAGTATATTTTTAGACCTCTTGTTATGATGGTGGCTACTTGTTTATACTACATAATAACGATAGCAGTGTAATATCAACACCAGTCAAAGCAAAGGGGATTTCAGCTTTTAGCATGGATACATATTATGCAGTCCATTTAATTTTTGTAACATAGTCAGTGTGTAGAACCAGTAAGCCGGCCAGACGTAGGAGGTGCTCCTGAGAAATAATAACTTCTTGTCTGAAATGCCCATTTCCTAAATACTGCCTCTGTTGCTCAGCTCAATGTATGAATGTGAAATCCTCTAATTAAAAAAGAAAAGACTCAATTAGCCCACAGTTTATTTTACCTGCTGCATGCATCACCTGTAGAAAGATAGTTCAATGGGAAATGTGATACATAGATTTCATTCATGAATTACAAGCTTAACCAAAGTTTTATGGGAAACTAGCTTTGCTTAAATTTATAGTTCAGTTCCTACCACTCAGCTTACAAGTTAACTTTTATAGGGGAAGAGTAATAAATTAAAACTGGGTGGAAGCATAACTTTGGCCCTCAAACTAGTTGAACAGTTAAGTTTAACACATTAAAAAGAGTATAATACAAAACTGTTAATAAAATTAGCACAGCGCTGACATGTAAAACCCATTTTATAATTGGTGGGCCCCTTCCAACGGCCTGTTGACAATGCTGAATTTCAGAAACCTACTTTGGTAACAGCATTGTAAATGTGGAAAGCTCATAAATGGATAGAACAGAAATTCATTTGCTCTTTGATTTTCTATGTGTATGTGCGTGTGTCCTTAAAGTGAAAACTGTAAAATTACCACATCATAAAAGCCAGGGTACCAAATGCTAATTGCCTATTTATAAAAAAGCTCTTTTCTACACTCATGTAGGTGTGAGGCATAAATGTCTTAGATTTTATGAAGCTGCGACTTACATTTTCAGCCTGTCTGCTCTCTCTCGCATTTCATCTTAACCTTATTTTGTTTTTTTTAAAAAAGGATTTTGTTTTATTAATCTGCTTCAGTGTTCAGTGGACATTAAATCTACAAAGCACCCTACCAGGTTTTAATTGTGACAGAACAGCCAATAATAATTGGGCCTCCTACCAACCACGAAGGCCGGCCCACCCTGACTGCTGGGCACAAATACCAGTTTCTAAGGAGCAATACCCTGTCGCGATAGTCACTTTGTCAGCTGCCTGGAGGGAAGTTGTCAAGTCTGGGACCCTGCTGCTTTATTCCTATAACTCTGTTTTAGAAACACCTCACAAGTGGAATTGTGGTTGCCTCATCCAGAAAATGTGGAAAGGATTAATGTGGCATGTAAAACAAATCACTCCTGAGCTCAGCTGAGAAAGTGGGTATTAAAAGCACTCCAGTCAAAAGGGCTTTAGTAAAAGGGTCGTGGTGATATACAGTCAGCACATGTTGGGCTGGTAAAGCTGCAGGGTGTTTGGAAATGGTAATGGTCCATGGGTGTAAATTCTTTCAAGACCTCTTAAAGGCACATATGTTTTTTGAGCATGTTCCCCAAACAAGGACCTGTTATGGGTTAGCGTCACTGATGCTTTTTTAAACTCTATTGATTGCTTTGTGGTATCCCAAGGCCACTTACCATTCTTCCAGTGTTGCTGATAATTGTAGGGAAATGATTCTTTAAAAAAACTGGACATTTACAAATTTGCAATCCATGTATTCCTAAATTAGCAGTGAGTCTTGAAAATGGAACAGGTTGCCATCTTCCAAAAAAGCTGTCTCATCTTGTTAGTATCATTTATTCTCACATCAGTTTATCTTTCTGTACATTCATATGACATAATTCTAGCTTAAAGAAATCCTTGAGGTAATCAGTAAAAACAGAGTCAAAACGTTCAACACCATGACAAACCCTCCAAAACATCAGATATCCAAAACATCAAAACAGGGGCTCAGAATAAAAGAGACCAAATATGTCAGCCACTCATCCCAAAAGCTCTTTCCCAGAGCTTTCCCAGTCTTTCTAAGAACAGGTTACATGTGGCACAGGAATTTGGTGACCGGAACTCCAGATATATTATCTATACATTATCAGGAATAACTACAGGGGGGCAGCTATGTACTGGGGGTGCAATGTTGGGAAATGAGAGATAATTCACACCTATGCCATTTCATACTGGAGTTTAAAGCAGTCTAGGGGGCATTTATGATTGTGCAAGAGGAAAAGTTAAAATCCTCCCTTTGCCAATGTCACACCCTGAGACATATTGCAACCCTACCCTTATTCAAGCTAAATAATCTGAAGTTCCAATAACAGAGCTCCACCTGTAGTTTGGTCTTATAAACAATCACTGATGGATCCCAGCCATCCATTCTAGGGAGTGGGTTCCATAGAGTAGAATATGCAACAGAAAAGCCTTTGCATCCTTGCCTTTTCACAGGAAGGTGCAAAAGGAAGAAAGTGCTCAATAAGGTATCCTGGACCTCAACCGTGTAGGTTAAAATCTATTCGTTAGAACTGGCTGCCTGTATCATTAGTTCTATTTGCACTGCTTGCGTGCATTCATGTTAGTTTTCCTTTTGTGATCCGTTGTGTACATCTATATGCATGTCCTTGTACAAGTGTTTTGGGCTCATTTGTGGTCACATTTAATTAAAACCCACATACATACACTTTACCTTATTCATACAATGTTGTCAACTATTCACCAAAACCATGCTGTCCAAATATGCCTCCAAACAATAGTTGTGAAGGTGAAGGAAGGACTTTCTATGATGTTTACCTGCTGTCAGTGAGATACTAATGTTCTCATCCAAAAACCCAGAGGGAGACCACAAATCAGGAGTAGGAGTAAGGAACAGGAGAGGTTTGCTCAAATATCCTTTAGAGAAGCAGGTATCAGATCTGACAGCTGTGCTTTGGACACACTTGCTCCCCCTTCCTGCCCATGTACTCTCTAAGGTATCTTTGATTCTGTGGCAGCAGAGATTGCCCACAGTGTCTCTTATTCCAGTTTTCCCTTATCTATTAAGTGCTTCTTTCTTTACATAGAAAATGGTAGCCAAAATGTGGGCAGAGCCCTTTGAACTGTGGCATATCTTTCAGATGAAAGGCAAAAGTGATTCAGGTGCACAACAGGAGGAAGCACTGGATCAAAGGTGGTTTCAGAAACAGCAAAGAAAGCTCAGGGAAACCACCAGAGGAAAGCAGATGGGAAACAAAGGAGTGTGAAAGCTTTTTAAAAAAATCCATTGTGGTTCAGTTCCAAAAACTGAGGGGGAAAAGCCTGTGTGAAAGGTGACAAATTTTCTCCCTCCATTCCTGGGTCATAGTAACTATAATTCATCACAATATCAAAATTATTCACAAACCATAGCTTGCCTCCAAACTGTGGAACAGTTTTCAGATAAACTATGGTTTGTGGTAAGCATTGTTTGCTTGTTTTGATTGTCAAGGCAAACTATATTTAGCAGGAACCAGGAATGGAATTGAAGTACGTGAGAGAAGAGAGGGGGAGAGGAGAAGAGGAGGCACAGCTCTGACTTCTGAATGAGGCCAGTGTATTTGGGAAAATAGCTAATGCAGACAGTTTGCCCAGCTGTAAAATGCGAACTATAGACACCTATGTCATAGGAATATTGTTAGAAGTTTAGGAGACATGAGAATCATAATGGACAATTATAACTCCATATAGATTATAATAATACACAATTCAGCTCCCATCCTCTGTCCCTATACAACCCCTGAACCCATCTTTTTGTGGACTGAACTGATTCTCATTGTCACTATAACATTAATGTTGTTATTAAATGTTATAGCTACTACTTGATAAGTAAAACAAAGCAATTAAATTAAATGTTCAGATGAAAATACAAAAAATGCAGGGCGGCTGCCTAGACTTCATTTGCAGCTAATCACCCAGTTTTGAACACTTGCTTCTCTAAATGGAGCTCATGTTACAATGGCTTTTTGGCTGTATGTGCCAGATGTTTTTTAAAAAGCACGCAAGGAACCTTGTTTTATTTCAAAGTGGGAAGTGGCTGAAATGGAAATGGAGAACAATGCTGCATCTGGTTGTTAGATTTTATTTGCCATTGCATTATGCAACTTAGCAATAACATTTCCTTCCACTGTCCCTGCACACACACCCGTAAATCTGTGGTTTCTTTCAAAACATTGCAGTTGTAGCTGGACCCCATTCTGGAGTCTTGAAATCAATTAAAATTAGAATGTTGGCTTTGATGGTGTGCAGGAAAGGATAATGGCAATAAAATTTGATTGTCTGCCTTCGACCTGAGTTTCAACAGGACAATACAGCCTATGCTTGTGAAAAAACATACAAAGACTGTACTACTGAATACTCACAAGGAGACCACACGAAGTAGCACTTAACTTTCCAGGATATATTGGTATAGGTCAACTTAAGAAAGAATTCATGGAAATGTGAGCAAAAGCTTCAACTTTAGTAGTGCTGAGAAGCAGAAAAAAACAAAACACTGAACCACCAAGCAAACTGCTTTGAATAAATGTATTTTAAAAAAAAGTAGTCAGGAATTGCCCTTGTTTTTGTTAATCCTATAAATCACCATGACTGTTAAGCAGAAAGGTCATGGTTGTATGATCAAAAACCTACTTAGCTGAGTTAAAACAATCGTGCAGGATCCTGTGTGAAATGTTGAATATTTTGGTTTCTTCTTTAAGTTCTGGTTCATTGCCGCAGGCTCTGCCTCCAACTGTAACCATGACTGAAAATATTGTTTCACCCGGTTCAGCAATGACACCATTTGTTACCTTTGCTTTACTGCAGTGCTGGTAAAAGTCAAGATCAATCGCCCCTCCCCCCAACATATCCACCATGCGGAGAACTTGCAGCCCAAATGCTAAGGAGAGATACAGTTGAAATGATGTCACTCTCTGGCATTTTCATAAAATGGAAGCCATAAACATAATTGCTATGTGTCAGCATTCAACCACCTAACCTTTCCCACCCTCCAAGAAGTTAAAACAGATAAACAAGCTTGCAACAGACAACCGAAGGCTGAGTAAATAACGGACATATTTTAACAGACAGTGAAAGAATCAGTGCTGAACATTTATTTAGGGTAATGTTATAGGGCTGTTAACTCTGGCCTGGAAAATTCCTGGAAATTTGGGATCAGAGCTTGGGAATGAATTTGGGGAGGGAGCTCAATAAAGATGCAATGCCATAGAGTCCACCCTCTAAGGCTGCCATTTTCTTCAGGGGAATTGATCTCTGTAGTCTGGAGCTCAATTGTAATTCTGGGAAAACCCCAAGCCCCACCTGGAGGTTGGCAACCCTACCTGGATGTAAGGCTGCCACTACTGAAGAGTGAGGAAAAGCAGCCTTACAGGGAGGCTCTGTGAATTTGCAGCAGAGGGAGAGGGCTAAAAGGTCAACCGGCTGACTGCCAGTAACACTCAGCACAGGCCACTGATGCCATGGCCTCCCTCCACCCATTACTGCCGGCCCACTCACTGTTAGGCCTCTACTGCCGCCTCGCTATACCCACTGGTATTAAGATTTTCTCCCCTGCTACCACTCAGCCATGGTGATCCCTTACTTACCAAGGTACTCCCTAACAACCCCAGCAAGAAACACACTGACTTGCATTTTAAGTAGCATTTATTTCAACATGATACATTCAAGGAATTGTGCACAGGATCACATCCTCAGCTTTATTCTATCCTATTTTTTCCCCATAGAATATGAAACATGGTACAAGAAGAGGACTAAAGATCACACTTGGACTTGTGCAATGCAGAGGGAATTATTAAAAAGGGTAAAAGGAGAGCCCTAAAGAATGAAAAGAGGAAACCAGGAAATGAAGGAAACATGGACAAAAATTTGTCACATCATTGTTTATGAATGAACCCATGGAATGAATTACAGAAAAAGAATGACAGGAGAAAGTTCAGAAACTTCATATAAAAGTAAATATGGAACTGACTGATCACGTGTTTCTAGAAGTAAAATCGTATCCTCTGTCTCCAACCCTCCAAAGTATTTCTGATTTACCCTGACAAATATTACCACTGATAAAGGCAACTTAAAATGGAAATAGCTATCAAACTGATTACTGCCACTAAAACAAAGTTTTGAAAATTATATATATATACATACATACATACATACATACAGGGGTCTTTTCCTAGAAGAACAGCTGCAGGAGCTCATTAGCATATGGTATGCTAATGAGTTATTAGGCTATTAGCATATGCCACGCCCCCTGACATCACCAGAAGTGATGTCAGAAGGGGAAGCAAAAGGGGGGGGGAAGCATCTTCAAAAGCCTCCCCTTCCCTTCCCCAGCTGGTCTGGTTGGGGGAGCTAAGAGAGAAGGGGTTTAAAGTTTAAACTCCTTCTCATGAGAGTTGGGCCACAGAAGGAGGAAAGAGGGAAGGAAAGAGAGAGAGTAGAGAGAAGGAAAGAAGGAAAGAAAGAGAGGGAAGGAGGGAAACAGGGAAAGGAGGAAAAAAGAGAAGAGAAGAAGGTGGGAAAGAAAGAAAGAGAGAGAGAAGAGAAGAGAAGAATGAGGGAAAGAGGAAAAAGAAAGAAGGAAAGGAGGGAATGAAAGAAATTCAGTGGCAATTCAGCCCCATTATACCCTGTGGGCCATTGAAGTCAATGGTGAAAACATAGGGTATATTCTGGGGGATGGAGGGGAGGGGGTTTGAGGGAGAGGCTCCAAGATCACAGGATAGCTGACGGAGCCTCTCCCCAAGATACCCACCAAGTTTCAAGAACATTGGACCAGGGAGTCCAGTTCTATGGGCCCCCAAACAGGTTGTCCCATATCCTCCATTGTTCTCTATGGTGGGAAAAAAGTTATGTTTTTCCCACCATAGAGAACAATGGAGGGAATAGGGGCAACCTGTTTAGGGGCCCATAGAATTGGACCCCTGGTCCAATATTCTTGAAACTTGGTGGGTATCTTGGGGAGAGGCTCCGTCAGCTATCCTGTGAGTTTGGAGCCTCTCCTCAAACCCCTCCCCTCCAGCCCCTAGAATTTACCCTATGTTTTCACCATTGACTTCAATGGCCCATAGGATATAATGGAGCTGAAATTGACATGTGGCTGCCTGAAAGACTCTCCGGGACGCCGGCTGGGGGCGGGGCTTGGCTCCTGAGCTCCCGGAGCTGCGCTCCGGTGCGCTCCCCCGAAAAGACCCCTGCATACATACATACATACATACATACATATATATATATATATATATATATATATATATATATATATATATATACATATATACACATACACACTAGGAATAAGGCCAGTTGTGGAAATAAATACAACGAGCTCTAGAAAGAGGCTCTGGGTGGGTGCACTGGCCTTGGGCACTCAGTGTCAATTTTCTGTGGCAATCTCAGCAGGGTATAATGACACATACCGTTTTCTCCAGGGGGACTGATCTCTGCCATCTGAAGAGCAGTTTTAATTCTGAGTGATCTCCAGCCCTCACCTAGAGAATGGCAGCAATAGTCCCCCAGGAGGAAATGGCTGGTTTGGAGGGTGGAGTCTGTGGCATTGTATTTGTCTGAGGTTCCACTCCTCCTCAAA
Organism: Gekko gecko; assembly: GCA_029375565.1. NCBI lineage: Eukaryota > Metazoa > Chordata > Lepidosauria > Squamata > Gekkonidae > Gekko > Gekko gecko. The sequence continues at coordinate 58,568,766 of JAPDNY010000011.1, read as the reverse complement.
CCCCACCCTCTCCAGGCTGAAAGTTTGTGACTGGTCCGAAATCACCCACTCAAGTTCCACAGCAAGAACCTCCTCTGAAGTGCTAACTGCTATGCCTAGGGTAGCCAATCTCCAGGTGGAGCCTGAAGATTACTGGGTATCACAATGGAACTCCAGACAACAGATCTTTCCCCCCCTGGAGAAAATAACTGCTTTGGAGGGTGGGATCTATGGCATTCTGTTCAGCTGAGGCCTCTCCCTTCCCCAAACTCTGGCTTCCTTCGACTCCACCAGAGAATATCCAGGAATTTCCCAACCTGGAGCTGGTAACCCTAGTCAGGACTGGCACCAATAAGTTCCCCACAAAGGCCTCGAAAGGGCTTCCTTCCTTTGCCTTTTTACTGACAGAACAAAGCTTGGTTACCTAGCAACAGCCACTGAGGGAAAAGTTAGTTCCACAGGAGCCAAGGAGAAGTGTTTTTGTCAGGAGCAACAGCTGTTTTGATAGTTTATTTTGTGAGGGAAGAGTCTCCACGCTGGCAGTGAGCGGGGGAGAGGAGCAGACCCAGCCCCCAGCCAATGGCACATGAGTACTCTTGAGTGATGGTTGATGGGCCAATGGCTGATGGAGTGCACTTCACAGCCAATGGGAGAGCTGGAAATGGCCAATACGTAAGGGAAATATATATATATAGGATATATACACACACAAGTGGAGACCCACAACAAAATGTTGCGTACTATGTTGTAGTTTGAATTGTGTGTTAATTTACAGTGCTGCTTTGCTTCACCATATGGAAAGGCTAACACATATGATAATGGTTCACAGTATTGGCTGTAGGGATCCAAATGCATCGCTTTACCTTGTCTTGGATATATGGTAATACTTCTCCTTGTTGGTGGTGCTCCATCACTAATTTCAAATACTGCAGCAATTTCTGCCACGTGGATGATTGCAGCACTTTGTATCTTCATTTGGTTCACAGTAAAAAAAGATTCAATATTCTACTGGTGATCTTCCTTGTTCTTTTGCTGTTTCTTCTTCTGTATGCAGTATTTCTTTCATATGCATATATATTTTTACATATGGGTTTATTTGTTGTATTAACTTTGTTCAGTTGTGCATTAATTTGACATTAAGGTTTGTATTTTTGGTTCTTTGCATTCTTATTTGATTTGCTTTAGTAGTATTATAATATATAGCTGTCCATAATCTGATAGTCTTTGATGATCTGGGTAAAGGTTTGTTATGCTCTGGTAGACAGATCCCTGAATATGGAAGCAATAGACTCCATGGCCTGGCGAATTATGTATTTGAGCTCCCACTGAAACAAATGAAAGTTTACTATTGTATTGACAAATTTTTTCTAAGAAATGCTGTGAAAGAGGATGGGTATCTTAAGTAATGTTGGGCACCGTACTGGCAGAATGGTTATTTTTTCATTGTGGCAGCAACTGTAATAGTGATCTCCTGATTTTTCAGTTATGCAGTGCTTTGCAGAGCAGTGGTGATAGATATGAACCATGTCTCTTATATCATAAGTAATAATGTGTTTTGCATTTTGAAGTTCTTTTGGTTTTTCCATATATAAAGTTATGTTGTGTTCTCCAGCTGCACTGTTGGCATGGTGCGTCAAAATGTCAATATCCATATTTTCCTTGTTTCTGTTGGTTGTGTATGAACACATTTTTTCTGTATGTTTTTTTAAAAATTAATGTCTTTTTCATAGTAAAGGTGGTTACTGTTTGTTAAATAGTGGGTTCAAGAGGCTATCGTGATTTCAGCATAGCTCTTTAGTTCAGTAATGTTAAGAACAACAACACACACGGTTTCGGTTTCGGCGTCGCGAATGGCGGCCGCTTCTCGGGACGCTCCCGGAGGCGGTTAGCCCACGCGCAGTCAGGGGGGGTCTTCGCTTATGCGAAAGACCCTAGTGAGCCTTAGGTTAAGGCTCCGAACCGGGGCGCTTGGGGAGTAGCCTCTTTACCGGCAGACAGCCGGGAAATTGAGGCTTTCCCCTGCCCCAATCGGCCCCGCTGCGGCGTGCCCGTAATGGGACTTAGCGGCGCCACCGAATTCCAGGAGTGAAAACAGCGCTATGGTTCAACATAAAAAGAAGAAGTAGCATCGAATCGTGAGTTGAAGATCTATTTTGAAGCGTAAATCGGAGCCCCCCTATATGCGTATAAGCGTTGGGAGGAGGGAGGAGTCCCCACCCCCCTCGAGAAGCAAGTCATACAAAGGGAGCGCGAAGGGGGACAGAAAGAAATCAAACTGTTGGTGAAAGTACCGTTGGGGCTGCATAGAAGAATGTGATCATCTTAGCTTCCTGGGGGATGCGGCACGAGCTTTTTAAAAGTAAACAAAAAAACAAAATGTCGATAATGGAAAAAGCCCGGTTGCTACAGGAAGAGAAGAGAGGAGGGACTTCCGGTCCAGACAGCCCCCCCAAGAGCTGGCTGTCAATCAACAGAAAAAGGAGATGCTGTGCCCCCTGCTGGATCAATTGCAGAAGATCAACCAAACATTGTTCAAAATGGAAAGTGTTCTCAACAGCCGACAGAAACAGATACTGGAAACAACTAGTAGGATGAAGGAGATTGAACAGAAATCGAATTTGATTCCAGGTTTCCAGGGCGCTAAAGAGGAAGAGAAAGAAGATCTCGGATTTACCTTGACAAATGTCTTGGCACCCCTAACTGGCAGTGAAGCGATAAAGTTAAAAGAAGAGGGGGAAAAGGCTCCCAAAGCCTACTCCGCCTTTATAAAAAGAAGTACTCTGCCAGTAGAAGGGGATGTCGAACATAGCAGGCGACAGACGAGAGATCTAATTTCATCTGAAGAGTTTGTGGAGCCCTGGAAGCCTGAAGGCCAGATGATTAAGAAAAAAAAGAAAAGAAAGAAGATGGATTCCATTTTTAGAACACGGAAACGCCTGAAGAGACACACCAGCAGGAAGGATGCAGCACCTAAAATTGGGATAAGTGCAGAAGACAGCAGCCTAGGGGAAGGTGATGGAACGGAAGACTTCAAAGTTAAAAGGGACTTAATCCATAACTGGAAGAAAATTAAGAAGAAGATACTTTGAGGACTGTTCGTGTTGCATCTGGAAGGAGCTGTTTAATTACTAACCCCAATGGACTTTACTAACTGTATTAACAGAGTGACTTTGGACTTTGAATTAGTTAAAAAAAAGAAGATCTTCTAACCATGATTGATGCCAAAACTTGGTATTGGTTATTAACCTAAACTAACCCTCACTAACAGAAAAAATTTCACTCCACCTTTTTCTTTCTCCATCTGTCTACCCTTCCCTTTTCTTATAAAAAGAATAAAATTCTCTCTTCTTTAAGAGAGTTTTACAAAAAAAAAAAAAAAAAAAAAAGAACAACAACACACACAGCGATCTGCAACTATATACAACCCCCCCATCCCAAACACACCCACAAAATGCAAATAAACCAATGAGAGCATAGCTGCTAGGAGCCTCTCTAACAATGCTTGTTCATTTGAAGCTCTCACTACACAGCACCCATCCCCCAAGACAGGGTTGCACCTGGTTGCAAATACAGTCCTGCAGGTAGCGGGGTGAAGCCTGTATCCACTGGGAACGTCTTAGTTCATTGCTTGGTTCAGACAAGCTACAGTCCAGTGTGGTCAGCTGTGATGCCTCTGGTGCCACGGCAGTCTCTGTGCAGGGGATAGGAAGGCTTACCCAAGCACTGCTCATCTCCGACAGCTGAGTCATGGGGTGATCTGAAGCCTGCTGTGGAACATTTCTTGCATGTCAGGTGTGATTGTGGGCTCAGGAGTGCTTGCCGTTGGGCTGCTGCCAGCCACCGGTGCCCTTTCTGGCCACCTATGCCGAATTTGATCCATGTGACACCGTAGGTCCCACCCATTAGGTTGGCCACCTCGTAGGACACCAGCCCCATTGCCCTGGATACTGTTGCTGCAACTCAGGCCAGGGGCCCCCTGTAGTTCTGAGTATAGACCATGTCTCCTGGCTGGAACACTCTCACCTCTCCCACTGTGTCAGGTTGCTGATGATCCTCTGGAGACAGGTCTGGGTGCAGTCTGTTGAGCTCTGTAGTGAGCTGCCTGTTCATCAGGAGCTCCACTGGGCTATGCCGCATTGCAGGGTGGGGCATGACATGCTGCTGTAGCAAGAAAGTAGCCAGTTGGGTGGGCTAGTCTACCTGGGTTATCTGGCAGAGACTGTCTTTCATTGTTTGCACCATCCTCTTGGGCTGCTCATTGGTCAAGGGGTGGAACAGAGCAGATGTGACGTGCCAAATGATGTCAGCCAGGAACTACTGGAACTCCACTGATGTGAACTGGGCCCCATTGTCTGACACAATGGTGTTGGGAAGTCCGTGTGTAGTGAAAAGGTGCCGAAGTGCACGGATGATGATGGCAGACAACATGGTGGATACAGGAACAACCTCTAGCTATTTGGAGTAGGAGTCCACCACGATCAGGAAAGTCTGTCCCTGGAATGGGCTGGCAAAGACCACATGGAGCCTAGACCACAGCATGCACATTGTTTCCCAAGGGTGGGGCTGGCCACGACTCTTGACAGGGCTGGTAGGCACAGACCCACTCTTCAATTGCTTTGTGCATACCAGGCCACCAAACATAGCTGCGGATGAGTGCCTTCATGCACATGATGCCCGGGTGGTCAATGTGGAGTGCCTCGAGCACTTGCTGATACAGGTTGGGCAGAATGATGACCCGGTTCCCCCAGAGCAGGCAGCCTTTGTGCACTGAAAGTTCATGTTGCTGGAAGCTGTAAAGCTGAAATTCCTCGGCCATGCAACCCACTGGCCACCCCCTCCGTACCCAATTGAGAATGTGGGCCAGGGTGTGGTCCTTAGCCAAGTGTATGGTGATGTCAGAGATGCAGAGAGGCAGCTGCAGGAGGTCCTCAAGCAGGAAAATGTGGTGAGCTGGAGATGGTTCGATAGCTGTATTGGGAAGTGGGAGGCAGTTGAGGGTGTTGGCATGGCCCAAGGCCTTGCCCGGATGGTGCTAGAGCTCATAGGAGCACTCCGACAGGAAGACGGTCCACCACAGCATCTGGGGAAACAGGATCTGTGGCATCTGCCAGTCCAGTGCAAAGATCCCCAGCAGTGGCTTGTGGTCTGTGGTGATGACGAAGCTCCGGCCATACAGGTAGTTGTGGAACTTCTTGATTCCTGCAACAATAGCCAGCATGTCCTTGTCAATCTGGGTGTTGTTGCACTCTGCAGACAATGGAATTCTGGAGAAGTAGATGATGGGGGGCCTCCCTCCCATTGGGCATCCTGTGATTTAGGACGGCTCCAAATGTGTAGGGGGAGGCATCACAGGAGTGGAAGAGGGGCTTCTTCTCATCAAAGTATGTGAGGCTGCTCTCCAAAGACAAGAGTTCCTTCACAGTGAAGAAGGCTGCAGCTTCTTTCCAGACCCAGACCCAGGGGATGGATGAGTCCAGGAGCCTATGCAATGGCTCCACAACCAATGCCTTGTATGGCAAAAGGGCATGGTAGAAGTTCAGGAGACCCAAGAAGGACTGCAGCTCTTTCTTGGACTGGGGTGCTGGAATACTGTGGATGGCCCATACCTTGGTGGGAGTTGGGTGGAGGCCCTTTGCATCCATGAAGAAACCCAGGAACTCAACTCTGGGGACGCTGAACTGGCACTTTTCCTTCTTCACCTTTAGGCCTGCATTCTGCAGTTGGTGGAGGACAGCCCAGAAATGCTCAGCGAGTTCTGCCTTGGAGCCTCCAGCGATAAGGACATCATCAAAATATAGAATGATGCCAGGGAGTCCATGGAGCAGTCCTTCCATCAAGCTCTGGAAGATCCCGGGTGCAACATTGCAAGCGCTTGACCTTCAATGCCCCCCTGTGTGTGACGATCATCAGGGCTTTGGCAGTGGCATCATCTGCTAGAAGTTGCTGGTATGCCTGGGCCAGGTCGAGCTTGGGGAAGACTATGCCACCATTCAGTGAAGCAAGGAGGTGGCTTACGATAGGCACTGAATAGGCATGTGGCTGCAGCACCTTGTTGACTGTGCACTTGTAGCCTGCACAGATTCTGACTGCTCCATTTGGCTTAAGCGGGGTGATGATGGGTGTTTCCCATCATGCCTGGGGAACTAGCTCCAAACCCCCTGGGCAATGAGCCTGTCTAGCTCTTCATCAATCTTCTGCTTGAGGGCGAAGGAAACCCAGTGAGCCTTCATGCAGATGGCCACCACTGCCAGGTCAAGGCTGAAGGAGATGGGGGGGGGGTATACTTCCCCAGGGATCCATCAAAGACACTCTTTGCAGACAACTGCAATGTCTATTTGGCCGGTGCAGTGGACACCCATCACGTGGATGCCCAGCGGCTTAAAACAGTCCAGGTTGGTGGCCTAATCGCAGGGGACTGTTGAAGTCCTTGTAGGTGACCTGGAATGTGCCAATGCCTGAGACTGGCACTCAGCAGCCCTGGAAGTCCTTTAGGATCAAGTCAAATGGCTCAAGGCATTACCCATTCAACTTAGGGCAGATGCACTGGAATGCGGTCATGGAGATGATGGACAACACAGACCCATTGTCAGTTTCCATCTCACATGGCACATTCTGGACCTTGATCATCACCTTGATCTTGGCACATGTTGAGGGCTGTAGCGTCAGGACAGGGATGCTGCTGGTTTCGGCTGGCATGCCAGAGCAGAGTGCGAGGGTGTGGCAGTCAGCATGGCAGACAGAGGCCTTCCTTGCAATGGGTGGGAACCTGCATCTTTTTTTTTTTTTGAAACAAAATTTTATTGGAGTATACTCAACATCATTAAACATCGTTACCAATACAATTTAAGAAAATTTCATCCCATCCCCCCTAATAGGCTTCCAGCACTGCTAATAACAGAAAAAAAAGAGTTAAAAGGTAATCAAGTTTAAACTTGTAACAATTGATAAACCAGGTAACACAATTCTAATACATAAATGCCTGACACTTTCAAACATAGTTTCCAATAAAGGTATAGTACAATCAGGTATTCATTTCATTTCTCATTCGATTTCAATACGAGTCAAGATTGTACATTTTCCCTTTCATTCTATATTCAGTTTCCATATACAGTTTCAGGCCTTCCCAGTCTTTTAAGTATTGTTCTGCCATTTGTCCATTTAATTTCTTCATCATTTTGTCCATTTCGGCTAAAAACAGCAGTTTCCTTAACCAGTCTTGTATATCTGGCACCTTCTCCGCTTTCCACTGTGCGCAAAAGCCATTCTCACCAATGTGATCATGTACCATAGTAATGTCCTTTTTTCTTGTGGAATTTTTTCCATTGTCAAACCTAAGAGAAGAAGCTCCGGACTTTTCCTAATAGGGATTTTTAATATCTTCTGCATCTCACAATGTACATTTGACCAGTATACTTTTACTTTATCACATGACCACCACATATGATAAAAAGAACCCTCTATTTTTTTACATTTCCAACACTTATTACTCAAGTTCTTATCCATACTAATATTAGCAATCTTTTTTTGAATCATATACTACCTGTACATCATCTTATAACAATTTTCTTTTATATTAACACAGGTTGCCATTTTAAAAGCTTTTTTCCACAGAAATTCCCATGATTCCATAGAAATGTCCTTATTCATATTTATGGCCCATTTTATCATTTGCTCTTTAACAGTTTCATCCAAAGTATATACAGTCAACAAGGTTTTATACAACTTAGATATCATTTTTTGCCCTTTTTTCAACCAGATATCTTCAAACTCATCGTTCTTAGCTCTAAAACCAACCTCTTTACAGTCTTTTTTGTAAATGTCCCATATTTGACAATATTGTAACCATCCATACTCAAATGCTAATTCATTATTTGGTTTTAAAACAAATTTCTTCCCTTCCTTTTGAAGCAACTCTTGGTATTTCAACCAATCATTGCCTTTATGTTCTGAAAAAGGATGAATAACTGCAGCAGGAACAATCCATAAAGGTCTCTCATCGGGAACTGTATTCTTGTATCTGGTCCATGCATCAAACAACATTCTCCTTATATAATGATGCTTAAACATTGAGTCTACTTTATTTTTCCCATACCAAAGATAGGCATGCCAGCCAAATCTGCAATCATGACCCTCAAGGGCCAAAAGTTTTCTATTTTCCAAATTAACCCAGCATGGGAACCTGCATCTTGACTGTCTCGGTTGAGCTTGAGTGGCAGGCATGTGTGATGTGCCCTAATTTCCTGCAGTTCCAGCACTGAGCATCCTGGAATCAGCATGACTTTTGCTGGTGGGAGCTGCCACAGCTGGTGCAGGGAGCCCCAGAGTACAGTTGGGCCCCCTCATGCTTCCGGGTAGCTACTCAGGTACACAGCACTTCCCCCATGTCTTCATCTGTGGAGGAGAAATCCATGAGGCTTTTCTGATGAACAGCCTTGGTCTTGCAAGATGGAGGTAGACTTCATGTCTGGCAGACCTCCTTCATTGACTGCTTGGCTGCTTCAGTGGCGATGGCCTCCTTGTACGTCATTTTAAAGTCTAAGTTGTGCTTCACAAAGAGCTGTCACTGCAGCTTCTTGTCCTGGAGTCCACACACCAGGTCGCAGAGAGTCTCTTCCAAGTTATGGAAGTCTCAATGGAGTGATGCCTTTTGGAGGGCAGCCACAAAGGTGGCAATCAACTTTCCTGGGGACTGACCCCTTTTGTAGAAGGCATGCCGGTAGGCTATTCTGGAGGGACATGGTGAGAAGTGGTCCTTCAGTTTGGCTTTCAGAGTGTCGAAGGAAACGGCGGCGAGGTCCTGTGGCACCACAAGGACTCACACAGTCTAGAAGGTGGAGTGCCCACAGAAGCTGAGGAACATGGCCTTGACAACCTCGTAGTCAGTGATCTCATTGGCGGTGATGTAGAACTGGAATCAGGAAATGTATGTTACCCAGTTTTCTGTGGCAGCATTGAACAGTTCAAGGTGGCCCTTGGCAGTCATGCTGAATGATCAAGCAGTTGGTGAGGTGATTCAGCCGGATCTTTTCCTAGTTCCTAGAATCCAATCCTCATCACCAATGTTAACTAGTGGGTTCAAGAGGCTGTCATGATTTCAGCATAGCTCTTTATTTTAGTAATGTTAACAACAACAACATGCACAGGGAGCCACAACTATATACAAAAACCCCAGTCCCAAACACACCCACAAAAAGCAAATAAACCAATAAGAACATAGTAGCTGGAGCCTTGATTTGCATTGCATCACTTACACTTCTGTTACCTGATTGGTCTGCTCTGCAAGGGCAGCCAATCTGAATGCAGCTGCTAGGAGCCTCTCTAACAATGCTTGTTCATTTGAAGCTCTCACTACACAACACCACCACCCCCAAGACAGGGTTGCACTTAGTTCTTGCATTAATCAATTTGTTAGTTTTTTGGATTTTCTCTTTTTGGCAGGGTGTTCTCTTTTGTGAGGTGCTTTTGGCATTGTAGTGTCCTGTATGGTACTGATGAGGGATAGTTGTTTCTGACAAAAAAAGGCAGAGATTCTGTCAGTTGTTCTGAGGGGTGCCCTCTTAAGAGAGGAGACAGCTCTGTAACAGCTTTCTGTGAAGGGAAGGGAGTGACAGTTGGAGCCCACTTTTTCTTTTTCCCTTTGTTTCCCCCCTTTTAATTTTTGTTTATTGAACACTGGAAAAAGAGCCATCTAGCCTTGCTCATTTCCTTTGTGCATAGTCAGCTAGCCAAAGAGGAGTCTGCCTGGGAATTACAATAATTTTGTTTATGTGAGGTGAGATTTCAAAGATTGCCTTACTGGGTACTGCAGGTCTTGAGATGCTACAGGTGAGGTGTACCAGTCTCTTTCTGAGTGCCCTTGCCAAAACCAGCTGTTTAAATGGCCACTAATTTATCAATGGATCAGCCTGAGGCACCTTCACTTATTCAGTCTCTTGCCTTGCTGTGGAGAATTGTGTAGTTGCAGGGCTCCAGTCTTCTTCAACCTAAGATGAGTCAACGTTCACTCATAGCACCGCAGCTGTCTTTAGCAGTTTATTTGTCTGTCAGGGTTGCTAAGGAATGTTTTAAAAGGTGGTGTGTACAAACTGACACTGATTGGAGGAAATCCTGCCTCCTCTCCATCTGACCCCTAACTCTCAGTCACTGTGCCCACCCATCCATTAATGATGCCTCAGATGTCTTTTTATAACTTCCATCTGGCTTCTAGTCAGTCAGAAGAGAGAAGCAGTGGGAAGAAGCAGTGCCCAAGCTGGGGGGGGAGAAGCAATTAAAACCCAGAGAGAATGTTTTTAAAGGACAGTGGAGCCCACAGCTACGGAGATTGAGGTGAGAAGGCTTTGCAAGGCTTTGCAGTTGCAGGCTCAGATGCCATTTTAAAACTTCCCCCTGCTATTTAGCCATTCATACTGCAGGAAAAAACATCACTGGAGATTGGCAAATAGCAGTGAGGAATCCTCCCCAGTCCCAGCTCCAGTTCTGCTGTTGCTTCTTCCTCTCTTCCCCACCCCTTATGTTTCTCTGTCTCTTGTATGTGTCTCTCTCACCCTCAGCCAGTCAGTCTTTCTCAAGCTGGTGGAGGGTGAGAAGCAGTTAGAGGCCTCCCCCCTCCGAAAATTTTAAGAGGACAGTGGAGCCCACATCAAAAGAGGTAGGCGTGAGCTCAGACGTCCTTTTAAAATGTCCCCCTGCTATTTAGCCATTCATACTACAGGAGGAATCCTCCCCAATCCCAGGTCCAGTTCTGCTTTTGCTTCCTCCCCTCTTCTCCCATGTATTACCTCTCTGTGTCTCTGTCTCTCTCTCTGACTATCAGCCAGTCTATCTCTCACTGTTGATGCAGCAGGGCCTGGAGAAGAACCCTGCGGCAGCCATGTCAAAAGGTATTGGGGGAATTCAACCCTACCCGAGTTTTTTTTTAACTTTTAGGATTTTTCTGCAGACCCATGGAATCCACTGAGTCTGTAGAAAAACCTGTTGGGGGAGAGTGTGCCCTCTGGTTGCGGAAATAATTATCCACATGCAGAGGGAACTGTTGAGAAATATATATATAGTTTTTGTCAGGAGATAATGTAATACTATGCTCTGTTTATACAATTATGAAAGCAAGATTAGCTTTTACAGAGCTTCTGTTGAAGTTTGGTGAACAACCCTGAAGTGTGTGTGTGGGGGGTAAGAATCCACAAAACGTTATCCTTGTTTTGACTGCTTTCTCTGTTTTCCCCCGCTATAGTGATATAACAAGAAATGGCATGAAAGTAAAAAAAGGCTATATGCTTGTCATAGACTACTGTGCATTTCATTGTTATGGCAGAACTTGCTATCCTTTTTAGCCATTTCAATTCATATCAAGAACCTGATACTCGCCAGGTCCCTCCTGACCACCGGCGGCGGATGGGTTTTTTTTAATAGGGTTGCCAGTTCCAGGTTGGGAAACTCTTGGAGATTCAGGGGTGGAGGCTGGGGAGGACAGGGACCTCAGTGGGGTACAATGACATAGAGTCCATCCTCTAAAGCATCCATTTTCTCCAGGGGAACTGATCTCTTTAGTCTGGAGATGAACTATAATCCCAGGGGATCCCCAGGTCCCACCTGGAGGCTGGCATCCCTAGTGCTGAATGGCAGAGCAGGAAGTGTTCGTGCAATGGCTTGGGTTCAGCCCTTGGCATCTCCAGTTAAAAGATCTCTGGTAGATGGAAAGACTTTTTGCTCATGATATGCTGCATAATGCAACAAAATGTGATTGGTGCTCATAGACAAACCAAAGAGGAAACCCTGAAACTATATTTTTAAAGCAATATTAAAGATGAAGGAGCAGCAGAAAGATCTTGCTAATCATTCCCCAAACCCTTCCAAATTGTTAATTGTTCTCAGCTGATATTCAAATTACATATCATCATAATATCTACAGAGCTTGCATGGAAGACTAAATATTAAGGTTCAATCTCTATTAGAGACTGAGACCGAAGCAGGTTTATAGCCTGCAGGCAAGTTGTGAATCCCATAAAGCACTGTTAAGGGCACCTGGTTAGTGTTCTGTACACCTGCTTAATGTTCCCCCCCCTTCCTCAAAGTCACAAACGTCAAATGTCTTGGCAACATAATGGGGTTTGAATGACAGCCGTGCTCTTGAGCAGCAGTTATGTTTTTTCACTACCAAATTGGATCATAAATGATGAAAAAGAGGTCAGAAAGGAAGTATGGAGGCAAACAAATTTGAAAGGGGAAACTGCTAATAGCCATAAACCGTGCACAATCAAAGGGCCGACAAGTCATTGTGGATTATCTGTACCATGAATTACTGATCAACCTGCGTTATGATATGGAATTTTCTGGCTCCTTTCATCTGCAATACCACACTTTCTAATGGCTCCCAGATTAAATGCACAGGTTTCCAGAAGAATTTTAGGAAGAAAGCCCCCATAGCTTTGAATTGTCATGCTTTTAATTCATTGTGTCTTTTTAATGCTCAGGACAGACTGCTTATTGATTTGATAATTGGAAATATAGCAAGGACAGTTCATACTAACACATCTGAGATAACACTAAAACAATGTGTTATATTTGCATACAAGTCAAACTAGGTTAAGCATGCACAGATGGAGTCATTGGGAATTTCAGATGCCTTCAAATTTATCCTGACAGAAACAAATATTGATTTTAAGCAGCCTGTTTTCAACTCTTAGAGTTGGATTCAACCACCTTTTCAACTGGCGAAAAAGGAAAATGGAGCCCCATTTGACCACCAAAAAGGCTATATTGAGGATCAGAGGACTTGTATGGACAAAAGCCATACAGGATGAGGGTTGTAGTAAAGAGGGGAATTGGGTAACTGAGTGAAAAAGGCAGCTGGATCCAACTTTAGGCTACAATCCTATGCACATTTATGTAGGAGAAAGCACCATGTCAGAGCTTACTTTGAGGAAACACACCAAGTCACACATTTATTTATTTGGTTAGCTATTTGGCTTTTAGCCCTCCCACCCCTACAAGCAGGCTTGGGGTGGGTTACAACAGCATGTATCCTGTCCTTATATATAATTGAGTTTTCGCCTCAGAACGTTCCATGTGCGCCAAAATAGGTTGGTCACATGAACTGCCCATCACAAGCTGTGCCTGGGTCCCACCCACAGAGCCACCAATCCCAACATTCCCTTTACCGTTAAGCCATTAGGAGATGATCAGCGAGGAGCAGCCATGCTGACCCTGTATCCTTGCAGGAGGTAGGGTCTCCCTTCAAAACGCCTCAGCTGGCTTCTGAGGCGACTGGGAGGCCAAGGCCCCTCCCCGCTGCCTTCAAACCCTCCAAGACACCCCCCCCGCACCACCTTCTCCCACCCGCCCGGACAGCCAGATGGATGGGAGAAGGCATACAAGCCGCCCCCCTGTGCCACCATCTCCTGCCCACCCGGATAGCTGGACAGACGGGAGAAGGCCTACAAGCCACCCCCCCGTGCCACCATCTCCTGCCTGCCCGGACAGCTGAACAGACGGGAGAAGGCCTACAAGCTGCCGCCCCTCATGCCATGTTCTCCCGCCCGCCCAGACAGCCAGACAGATGGGAGAAGGCCTACAAGCTGCCCCCCCGCCACCTTCTCCCACCCACCCCAGATAGCTGGAAAGATGGGAGAAGGCCTACAGACTGCCCCCCGCACCACCTTCTCCTGCCCACCCGGACAGCCAGACAGATGGGAGTAGGCCTGCAAGCTGCCGCCGCTCCCGCACCACCTTCTCCCGCCCCCCCCGACAGCTGGACGGACAGGAGAAGGCCTACAAGCTGCCCCCCCGCTCCACTGTCTCCTGCCCGCCCGGACAGCCGGACCAACGGGAGAAGGCCTGCAGGCCGCCCCCCCCGCGCCACCTTCTCCCATCCATCCAGACAGCCGGACAGATGGGAGAAGGTCTACAAGCCACTCCCCCCTTCTCCTGCCTGCCAGGACAGCTGGACAGACAGGAGAAGGCCTACAAGCTCCCCCCGCGCCACCGTCTCCTGCCCGCCCAGACAGCCAGACCAACGGGAGAAGGCCTGCAGGCCGCCCCCCGCGCCACCTTCTCCCATCCGCCCAGACAGCCGGACAGATGGGAGAAGGTCAAGCCACTTCCCTCCTTCTCCTGCCTGCCAGGACAGCTGGATGGACAGGAGATGGCCTACAACCTGCCCCCCGCACCACCGTCTCCTGCCCACCCAGACAGCCAGGCCAACGGGAGAAGGCCTGCAGGCCACCCCCCATGCCACCTTCTCCCATCTGCCCAGACAGCCGGACATATGGGAGAAGGTCTACAAGCCACTCCCCCCTCTCCTGCCTGCCAGGACAGCAGGACGGATGGGAGAAGGCCTACAAACCGCCCCCCGCGCCACCTTCTCCCACCTGCCCAGATAGCTGGACAGCCGGGAGAAGGCCTACAGGCTGCCCCCCTTCTCCTGCCTCTCTCTAGTGCCCATTGCCTCTCTTCCCGCAACAGGCCTTGCCCCTGGTCTAACATAAACCAACAATTAAAACATTTTAACAATTAAAATCCAATGTTTCAATTTACCTTCTGTTAATAGGCCAGTACCAAAGGCACCAGTAATTGTGTGCTCCTGGGTCTCTAAGTCTGCATAGGTAGATGTAACTACAATTAAGAGGGCAGGAGGCAGATGAGATCAATATCACTTGGAAATAGTGCAGATGGAACTGAGCACAACATCACAGAGCAGCATAAGGGGAAGCCAGTTTGAGTTTAGATTCATGCCGCCTCAACCATAGGCATGGTGGAACATCTTCATTTTGCAGGCCCTGTGGAAATGCACCAGGCTGGAACCAGGGCTGAAAAGGCCCTGGCTCTGGTCGAGACTACGTGGATTTCCTTCAGGCTGGATTTCCTTTCCAGCAGATGTTGATTTGTAGAGAGTAATGCTCTTGGGGGGCCACATTGAGTTGGGTTGCCAGGTCTTACCTGGCTACCAGCAAGGGGGGGGTCTTCTTCTGGTCCAGGGTATCTTTTCCTCAAATGATAGAGCATCCTCCTGCAACATGCCCTGCGTGTTGGCGTGAATATGGCATGTTGGGGGCAGGGTTCCCCCACCAGCTGGATCCAGGCCAGTGGATCGGGGGGAGCTGAAAGTGGGCAAACCCTGCCCCGAGTGGGGGAATGGCAAGCCTAATATTGAGAGAGATGGTCCTGAAGGTATGTTGGTCCCAGACCGCTAAGGGCTTTAAAGGTTAAAACCAACAACTTGAACCTCAACTGGGAGCCATGGTATGTGGTTACGGACCACTTTGTATATTTATGCATTTTTCAGATTTTCTGAACATGAGACTCTGCCTTGTCAAAAGCTCTTCCCACATGGCCAGAGGGATACTATCTTACTGAAGTGATGCAGAAAGGGTCTGTAGTTCTGCAGATCCCATGATGGATGCAGTGAAAATGAAGAAATGGGCCCTAACATGAATGTCAGGTAGCCCTGCCATGATGGATGGAGGGGAGGGGAGGATGGCTCTGGGCGCCTTAGTGGCGTGACAGGCGGGAGGTTGGAATCTGGGAGTTGTTGATTTACGCTTAGGGTGTGAGAATGGAATGTAGCTCTGGTTACCCCTATCTTCCGCAGACTGGACATTCTGACCTTGAAGAGTCAAGCTGCGAGCTTTACTATCGCTTTCAAAGCTGCAGCTTTGCTGTGAATAATGGGGGCGTTGGGAACTTCATTAGCATAGTAACTTTCGATTCCCAATCGCATGTTATTCCTTGATTGGTAGAAGGGGGGGTCCCCATTCACCCCCTTCCCTGTATAACCGCTTGCTTTCTGTAACCAAGTCATTCTGAACAATGTACCTGCTTCAGTGACCTTTTCTATTGCAGCTCTATAATAAATGCTATCCTTGCTTGCATTACAAGGCCTGGTGTTTTGCTGACTAAGTTAGGACTCCTGACAGTTTGTTCAGAAATCTTCATCAACTTTCGGGACTGGTCGTAAACCCGCAACTCCACAATGAGTGGCGGTGAAGAAGACACTCTCCCGATTGAAGAAGAAAAGGAGAAGAAGCCTCCCGGGAAAGACGTACCCAAAGAGACCCCTGACACACATGTGCCGGGACAATGGGGTTTGGAGTACGACTTTGGAGGGCCTTACGGAGACCCGTATGGGGCAGCCTATGGAGGGGTGACCACCCGAGTTGGACGCAGGCGAGACTGGGTGAAACCCTTGGCCGAAACCCACGAGACGTGGTTCGGGACCCCGAGAGCATCCATGGGAGCAAGCCACCCCGAGAGGTCGGTCCGAAAGCTGATCACGGCGGAAGCCCTGGAGGAAACCGGCCGAGACTCCGAGATCCTCGAGGGTGCCGTGGTGAGGAGGAGGTGGAGTGGGGAGCCGAGCCAAGACCGCCTGATGCGCTTTCTGGACGAATCCCTCGCACGCATCCCACAGATGATCGCGGAGGGGATACGGGAAGAGCGCGAGCGGCAGAGGCGCGAGGAACCACCAGCTCGTGTTCCTCCCGACCAGCGCCCGGCGCCGGACCAGGACCAGGGGAACGTGCCGGCCGGCCCGCCGGACCAACCAGCGGGGCCAGGACCGCAGGGGCCGCCTGGGCAACCACCCCCTTGCCCTTGGGGGTTCCTGCCACCTAAACCTGCAGAGCTCCTGGATGCCGATTTTGATGGAGACCCCGAAAAATTCCCATTCTTCCTGGTGCGAGCCGAGAGGTTTATCGAAACCTGGGGCCACCTATTCCAACGAGAAGAGCGCATGGTCGATGTCATAGCAGCCCACTTGAAGGGAGCGGCCGCGGACTGGTACGTGGGGCTCCACCAAGCTGATGGGCGTGAGCTGAGGGAGATCGATTCTTTCATGTGGGCCATGAAAGAGCAATTCGAAGATGTGCACTCTACTAAGGCAGCCAAGGCGATGATCCGAAGCCTCAAACAAGGCGCGAGGTCGGTGAGAGACTACACCTCGGAGTTCCGCAGATGTGCAGCCAAACTCCGAGGGGAAGGGAACCTCGTAGACTTCTACAAGTGGGGGCTCAATGCGGAGATCCGCCGAGAAGTCACCAGGAACCAAGACCCAAACACCCTCACGGGATGGATTCAAGCCGCCGTCACGATGGAGAACCGGCTGAAGACCATCAAACTGGATGACGCCGCAGCGATGGCTAACAGGGGCCCCGCGCCGGCAGCGAGGGGAAAACCCCTGCCCCGAATCCGAAGCCGAGGGACGGTACAAGGGAACTCCGGATGAAGCAAGGTCTTTGCCTCAAATGCGGAGAAGGGAGCCATTTCGCTGCGAACTGCCCGACAGCGTCTGCATCGCCCGGGGCGTCAAAAGGAGTCAAGAAGAAGTTTGACACATCCACACCAAAACAGGTGGCGAAACCGAAGGGGCGAAAGCTTTGCAAGCTAAACCGCTCAACGAGGCATCCGACTCATCCGATGGTGAGACCATGCCGCAGGGAAACGAGACGGACCTGCTGTAAACAGCGCTGAACAGCAGGTCCCACACTCCCAGGCGCAAATCCCGGTGAGCAAACCCCCTCTCTTTTCTTTCTCACAGTGACTCTAATGGACCCGGGTTTATTGACCCATGTGAGAGTACGAGCTCTCATTGACTCTGGGTGTGGGAGAGACCTCATCAACCCCACACTAATAACGGGACTAGGGGCAAAAGTTGTTAAACTAACTGAACCCTTGATTTTTACTCAAATGGACGGGTCCACCATGAAAGAACCCTGTAAATACGAGACTGTACCCTTGAGGGTGGGACTTGGGCAACACTGGGAAGAAAGACCTTTCGTGGTTACCCCTTCAGCCCGCTTTCCCCTGGTTCTAGGGAGCCCGTGGTTCTTTGATCACGATCCTCACGTACTATGGGGGGAGGGGAAGGTAAACTTCATCTCCAGGAAATGCCGGTCCCACTTATGGAGAAAAGAGTGGGGACCCATGACAGGGGGGCAACTCCTAGTGACGGCGGGGGTGGCGGACGCGGAGCTGGAAGGCATCCCCCCCGAGTATCACGACCTGGCTCCTGTTTTTGGGGAAGAGGAGGCCGATGAATTGCCCCCCCACAGGAACTCAGACTGTGCAATTGAAATTTTGCCCAACCAAAAGTTGCCGAAGGGGAAACTGTATTCTATGAGCCCCTCGGAAAAAGTGGAACTGAGGAAATTCATTGACAAGAACCTTAGTAGGGGTTTTATACGACCAGCATCCTCCCCGTTTGCGGCTCCTGTGCTATTCCGGAAAAAAAAGGACGGGGGGTCGCGGCTATGCACCGACTATCGTGGTTTGAATGCAGTGTCCAACACAAACGCTTACCCCATGCCTCTCATAAAAGACTTGCTGGCTGCGGTGGCTGGGGGGAAAATTTTCTCGAAGCTAGATCTCCGAGACGCCTATTTCAGAGTCCGAATTCGGGAGGGGGATGAATTTAAAACGGCGTTCAACACCCCTCTAGGCCAATTTGAATACTTGGTCATGCCATTCGGGCTTCAAGGGGCCCCAGGGGTCTTCATGAATCTGATTAATGAGGTGCTGCACAAGTATTTGTTCAAGGGGGTCCTTGTTTACCTTGATGACATTCTTTTGTACTCCCCCGACCTGAAATCTCATGTGAAACTGGTGCGGGAAGTGTTACAAACGTTGCACAAGCATAAACTGTTTGCTAAACTATCCAAGTGTGAATTTCACAAAACAGAGATCCCTTTTCTGGGCTACCGTATATCCCAAAAAGGAATTGAGATGGACCCTGACAAAATTAAGGATGTAGTAGGGTGGGAGCCTCCCAAAACGCGGAGGCAACTCCAGGGGTTCCTAGGATTCGCGAACTTTTATAGATCGTTCCTGTCGAACTTTGCCCAGGTGGCCCTTCCCTTGACTGACCTATTGAAAACCAAAGGGAAACCACCCGAATGCACTCGACCCGGGGCCAAACTAGAGTGGTCACCAGAGTGCCAGAGGGCTTTTGACAAATTGAAAACCCTTTTTACGTCGGAACCTGTATTAGCCCACCCGAATGAACTTAAGAAATTCATTGTCCAAGTTGACGCATCAGACGTTGCTATGGGAGGGGCGATCCTCCAAGAGGGTGAGGATGGTAAATTGCACCCCCTTGCCTATGTTTCCAGGAAATTTAACGATACTGAATGGAATTGGTCGGTGTGGGAGAAAGAAGCGGGATCGATCCGTTTAGCGTTGGCTACCTGGCGCCATTGGCTAGAGGGGGCGCGAGTCCCGTTCGAGGTCTGGACTGATCACAAAAACCTCGAGCTGCTCCGCTCCCCCCGTTCCCTGAACGCCAAACAGCTCCGTTGGGCTGATTTCTTCTCCAAGTTTAATTTCACACTGCACCACTTCCCGGGGACATCTAACTCGCTGGCCGATGCACTGTCCCGCCTCCCTCAACACGACAGCAAGAGGGAGGAGATTCATGACTCGGTTTTCACTCCTTCCCAGTTGGGAGGGGCAGTAACCACTCGGAGGCAGGCCAAACATTCCCCCCCGTCGCCAGACCCTCCTCCCAATGACTGGGCGGTGAAATTCTCTACAGCTCTGTCGGACGCGGATAGGGAGGAGGTGGAGGGGGAAGAAGGAATCTCCCGAGATGCGCATGGCTGCTGGACTAAAAATAACAAACTCTTTGTCCCACGGTCCCTCAGGGGGGAGGTGATGGGTTGGGCGCACGGGTCAAAGCTGGCTGGACACACGGGGTTTGTGAAATCTCTCCAGCTCCTACAAAGACAATTTTGGTGGCCGGGGCTACGAAAAGACATTTCACTCTTCACGTCAGCTTGCCAAACGTGCTTGATGAGTAAACCTCGGCCCGGTAAACCCCCGGGTGCTCTGCAACCCCTCCCCACGCCGGCTCGCCCGTGGGAAGTGATCTCTATGGACTTTATTACGGACCTACCCCTAGCGGGGGAAAGACTGTCATATGGGTTATAGTGGACCTGTTTACCAAACAGGCTCATTTCGTTCCGTTTGCCTCCATCCCCTCTGCCAAGAAACTAGCCTCTGCGTTCTTGCAACACGTAGTGAGGCTCCACACTTTACCTGCTAAGGTGATCTCGGATAGGGGGGTTCAATTCGTTTCACGGTTCTGGAGCGAACTTATGTCACTGCTTGGGGTGGAGAGGGGGGTTAGCAGTGCATACCATCCAGAATCCGATGGGCAGACCGAACGTGTGAATCAGACTTTGGAACAATACTTGCGGTGTTTTTCCAACTTTCAGCAGGACAATTGGCATTCTCTTTTGCCTTTAGCTAAGTTCTGTTACAATAATACTCAGCACTCGTCGACAGGGATGTCCCCGTTTAAAGCGGTACATGGATATGACGCCCCGCCTCTGCCATTTTTGAATTCTCCCGACCTCCCGGCGGGAGACGCTGGAGACTGGTGCAAACACTTACAGATGGCGTGGGTCTCGTTAGCCAAGACTCTAGAGGAGGCTAAGAATGCTTACAAAGTCCAGGCCGACAAGAAACGTAACCTTGCCTGGATTCCAAAGTGTGGAGAGTTTGCTTATTTGTCCACGCAACACTTGCGTCGCATTCAGCCGAGTCGCAAGCTCGGTTGGAAATATATTGGTCCCTTTGAGATTGTGAGAGTGATTAACAATGTAACTGTTGAACTTGCTTTACCCAAATCTCTAAAGTCTGTTCATCCTGTTTTTCATGTAAGGCTTCTACGCCGGGCGCCTGAAGAGAACAAATGGCGACCACAACGGCCGACCCCACCTCCGCTGCTGGTGGGGGGGGAACCTCACTACGAAGTATCGCAAATCTTGGACTCTAAGATCTCTCGCAATCGCTTGTTTTATCTGGTTGAATGGATTGACTTTGGGCCGGAGCAGAGGGAGTGGGTGCGGGCGGAAAATGTTCTGGCCCCCCGGCTTATCCGGGCGTTTCACAAGTTGTACCCCCATAAACCAAAGGGGTAGGCTTATTTTCGAGGGGGCTGCATGTCAGGTAGCCCTGCCATGATGGATGGAGGGGAGGGGAGGATGGCTCTGGGCGCCTTAGTGGCGTGACAGGCGGGAGGTTGGAATCTGGGAGTTGTTGATTTACGCTTAGGGTGTGAGAATGGAATGTAGCTCTGGTTACCCCTATCTTCCGCAGACTGGACATTCTGACCTTGAAGAGTCAAGCTGCGAGCTTTACTATCGCTTTCAAAGCTGCAGCTTTGCTGTGAATAATGGGGGCGTTGGGAACTTCATTAGCATAGTAACTTTCGATTCCCAATCGCATGTTATTCCTTGATTGGTAGAAGGGGGGGTCCCCATTCACCCCCTTCCCTGTATAACCGCTTGCTTTCTGTAACCAAGTCATTCTGAACAATGTACCTGCTTCAGTGACCTTTTCTATTGCAGCTCTATAATAAATGCTATCCTTGCTTGCATTACAAGGCCTGGTGTTTTGCTGACTAAGTTAGGACTCCTGACAATGAATTACTGGATACACACTGTCCCAGCTCGGGCAAGGACGAGCCCCACCCCCCAAACAGGGACTGCGCAGGGACGACTGACCCCCCCACGAGTCCCCGGGACGCACCTGGAGCCCTGTCCTGGGGCGAAGAAAGAGAGTCCGGGAGGCCAGCGGATGGGCCCCGGCAGAGACGGGCACGGCTGCGACGGGGGGAGGGGGGAGGCAGGCTGGGAGGGCACGGCCGAGCCCGCGCAGCCCGCAAGCAGCGGAGGTGGCATCCGGGGACAGGGAGGAGAGCCGGAAGCCGGGAGGTCAGCCGGGCCAAGGCAGGGCCGCAGGAGGACGGGTGGGAGAGACAGAGCCAGGCTCGGCATCCCGGCTTTTAGGCGGGGCCGGAGCCAGGAGGCAGGCAGAGTCCGGAGGTTGGCGGGGGTAATAAAAGGAGGGCCAGAGGCAGCAACCAGGGAGGAGGATGTCTGGACTGACTGGGGAAAGGAGGGAGGACTGCGAGAGAGAGAGAGCCTCCCCCCTGAAGCCCTGCAGGTGTGCCTGAGGCCAGGATCCAGTGTAGGTAGTGGGGAAGTGAGGAAACTTGCCCCACAGGACCCACCATCTGAGGTTGCTTATGCCTACCCCCTCCGGGGGGCCCTCGCCAACGCCAGACCCCGCGTACCTCTTCCCCAGAGCAGGAGCAGAAGGGAAGTAGCGCCAGCTGTCACGGCTACCGGAGGTATGACACTCCCTAGTGCCGAGGGGCGTGACACACACATAGTGATCACTGTTGAGATTTGTACTACTGTATTATGGTTTTGTACAGTAGCTTGAATCCATAAGCTCCTTAAAAATAAATTTCATATTTTCAAGTGCAGTACCATTGGTTTGTTTCTAATATCAGACAACATATGTATCTAGGGTCACACTCATTCTAACAAAGTGGTCAGCAAGACTTAAGATAAAAATCACCATTTGCTATGAAACTTACTGGATAAGCCTGAGTCAGTCAGACACTCTCAGCCTAACCTATCTCATAGGGTGGTTGCGAAGATCACATGGAGGAGGGGAGCAGTGTTCCCTCTAAGCTGAGTTAGTGTGAGCTAGCTCACAGTTTTTTAGCCTCCGGCTCACAGATTTTTGCCTTAGCTCAGGAAGGATGGCTCCAGAGCAAACTAATTTATGCGGCAGCCAAATTGCTCGCTTACAACTTTAATGCCAGTGGCTCACAAAGTAGAATTTTTGGTCAGAAGACTCCGCAATTTAGAGGAAGCATTGGAGGGGAGAGCCATGCGTGCTCCCCTGAGCTCTCAGGACAAAGGGCAGGATAGAAGTGCGATAAACAAATAATTATGTGGTTGCTACAAGAACATGTTTGAATTTAAATATTTTGGCACAAGACTATTTGGCCCTGCAGGTGGCAGAATGCAGAAGGAATTCTGGGGCGGGAAACACAGAAAGAGGCAAAGGCTGGGTTATGGCCCCAAGGCTCAGCTGGTGATATGTGTGACACAAGTCGGGTTAGGGTCTCCCAGCTCAACTTGCAGTCACATATAACATAAGGGAACTAAAGTTCCCAAGTGCTCTGGAGCCTGATTCGGCTGAGGAGTGCAGTGCAGGCAGAGGAGGGGCTTCAGCTTTCCCTCCTTCACCATTTTCCTGAGTTAAAACAACTGGGGGAGGGGGCATGTTCCAGGGTGCTTGGGAACTTTAGTTGCCTGATGTTAAGTGTGATTTTGAGTTGGGTTGGGAACCCCAACCCAACTTGGGTGACACCTATCCTCTAGCTGAGCCTGAAATCCAAGGTGCAGACCTTCTCTCCCTGCTTCCGATGCCAGCAGTTTGACAGGATACCATATTGATCCAAAAGATCTTTTCCAGGTCAAGAGAAAAACTTGTATTCACATACAAGTTACAGGTAAGTACAGTAATAAAACCTTTCAGGTATAACATTTTAGGGACTTTGTCTTAGGGTTGTCTTCCTTTCAAGTAAATACAGTATTCAGTTGTCCCTGCCACTTTACCTTGGTCCTCCTTCAGTCCCCCAATGAATCAAGGCCTCTATTCATTCAAGAGCTCTCAAATCTAGAGCATGACGACAATCAGTAAGTTCAATTTTTCCTACTGTTGTGACAGTTTGATGAAAGAAGAGATATTGAAGAAGTTTCTGTCTTCTTAAAGGGAGGGAAGCTCTGTCCCTTTCCGAGTATGATCCAATTAGCTGTTAATGCTAAATCCCAAAGTCTATTTTAAAGCAGCATACAGAATAACAAATATCATGTGAATTTCAGAAACAGAAACAATAAGAATACATTAGGAAAGTGTTGCTTGTACCAAAAGCATACTCCATATTTTAAAACTTGAGGAATCACATGCTTGGTTCTTGGAATCAAAACCATGCTATGTTCTTGTGCTTTCAGACCTCGTGAGAAGAGATTCAGATACACTTTTAAGAGGAACAACTATAACTGGGTTTCAAACTTCCATTGAAAAACAAAGTAGAATTTGAAACCAGTTATCACAGACAGTCGTATTGTGCACAGACTCTTTCATAAACCAACCAATGTGGGGCACTGTTGCTTCACAATAAAGTCAACATTTTTTTTAATTGGTATTTTGAGAATGTAGATGATCTTGCTCTTTATCTGTCAGAAGAATTCTTCTATTGTGATTTCAAAATGTAACACATAGTATCAGCATCCTTTTTCAAATATTAGTTTAACATTAGATGAGGAGTCTTTGCATTGTTAGTTACATTGAAAAGTGTTCACGGATGAAATGTAGTATATGATTACTTATCTACACAACAAGGATCACTATTTTTTTAATTTATATCCCACTTTTTTCCCTATTCATGATCCAAAGTGCATTATCACATCAATCTCTTTTCTTCCACCTTATCCTCACAACAATAACCTTGTGAGGTAAGTTAGGCTGAGAGATTGTGACGGGCCAAAGCTCACTTGGTCAGCTTCCATGGCACAGCAGGGAGTCAGTTGGTCATCCTAGACTATGTAACTCTAACCACTATGCAACACCACTACAGCACATGGCTAAAACTATGTTGCTCTGCAATAGTTAAGTCAGTATTTGGTCTATAAGGCTGTGGTCACACACACTAAATAATCCACTTTCAATCCACTTTCAGTGCACTTTCCAACTGGATTTTACTGTGTAAACTGGCAAATTCCAGTTGGAAAGTGCATTGAAAGTGGGTTGAAAGTGGATTATTTAGTGTGTGTGACCACAACCTCAGTTAAATATACACTAGAAGGGGTTTCGGTTTCGACGTTGCGAATGGCGGCCACCTTTCGGGGCGCTCCCGAAGGTGGTTAGCCCACACGCGGTTGGGGGGTCTTCGCATGTGCGATAGACCCTAGTGAGCCTTAGTTAAAGGCTCCGAACCGGGGGCGCTTTGGGGAGTAGCCTCTTTGCCGGCACACCGCCGGGAGGTGAGGCTTTCTCCCCGCCCCAATCGGCCCCGCTGCGTAGTGCGCCCCGAATGGGGCTTAGCAACGCCGCCGACTTCCAGGAGTGAGGAAAAGCGAGAGGAATCAACATAAAAAGATGAATCGGCACTGAACCGTGAGTTGGAGGTCTAAATTAAAGCGAAAACCTAAAAAACCCCCTTACGAGAACAAGCGGGAGGAGGGGAGTTTCCCCCCCACTAAGGAACGGGACTTACAAAAGGAAAGGGGGAGGTGAAAGAGCGGAGAGGGCTGGTGAAGTACCTCTGGGGTTTTCGAAGCAAAGTGTTAGCGTATCTCCGGAGGGACGCGGCACGAACTTTGGGAAAAGTAAACAAAAGTAATGTCGGCAATGAAAAAAGCCCCGATCAAACCGGAAAAGAAGGGAGGTGGGACTTCCGGTCCGGGGAATCCCCCTCAAGAGTCTGCTGTCAGTCAATCGAAAAGCGAGTTACTGCACCCTCTGCTGGAGCAAATGCAGAAAATCAATGAAACATTAAGCAGCATGCAAGGTGTTCTCAACAGCCAGCAAAAGCAAATGAATGAAACGTCAAAGAAGATGGAGGAAATAGCACAGAAATGTCTGGTCTCAACGGAAGATACTAAGAAAGTAAAGAAAAGGGTCAACAAGTTGGAAAAACATCAGGATGAGCAAGAAAAAAGAATTTTGCAATTGCAAATGGAAAAATCAAGTCTGATACTCCGTTTTCAGGGCATTAAAGAAGAGGAGAAAGAAGATCTCAGATTGTTACTAGCGAAGGCCTTGGCACCAGTAACTGGCAGAGAAAAGCGTGAATTACAAGAAGAGATGGATGTGGTCTATAGGGCCTACTCCACTTATACAAAGAAAAATAATCTGCCAGCTGAAGTGGTTGTCAAGTTCACTAAACAGCGTACGAGAGATCAAATATTGAGAGCAGTTTCAGCGATGCCCTTGAAGATTGAGGAACAGACTATAAGAATACTGAAAGATGTCCCATATGAAATTCGAATGAAAAGGAAGGCTTATAAAAATTTGACCACTTTTCTACAAAATCATCAGGTCACTTACAGATGGAGATTTCCTGAAGGACTGGACTTTAAGTTTAAGGACAAAAAAGAGAGAATTGACTCCATCTTCAAAGCACAAGAATTCCTGAGGAGACACGCCAGCAAGGAGGAAGATGCAGCATTCGCAACGTGGCAAGATTTGAGTAGCGAAAAAGACAGCGACTCGGAGGAGGAAGGAGCCGGAGCGGGAGACGTTGAAGAGAAAAAGGGCCCATCTTACAACTTGAGGGACACTAAGGGAAGACATCCCAAGAAGTAATAGTTCGTGGATGCGGAGGAAAGGAGATGATTAATGACTAACCCCAGAGGACATTACTAACCTGATTAACAGATTGATTTTGGACTTTTTAGTTGACTAAAAGAGACTCTCTAACCATGGTGACTGCCAAAGCGACTTTTATATTAACTAACATTAACAAATTTAACAGTAAACTCACTCTCAACTTTTCTTTGTCCAACTATATACCCTCCTTTTTTTTCTCTATATAAAAAGAATAAAATCCTCTCCTTTTTAGGAGAGTTTTTTCCAAAAAAAATATATATATATATACACTAGAAGAACAGAATTGTTCTACAAGAGTTCAAAATACTTACCTTCTTGTATTGGGCTCAATAGGTTCCAGGTTTTCAGGGCTCCAGGCAGAGCATTCCCAGGGTCCCACTCCACTCAGCTGCCCACCACCAGCCCCCCCTTGTCCATGCCCTCCTTCTCCCTTACCCATCTGCCTGCCTTCTTCCTGATTGCATGTCATTCCCTGACCTGCTGAAGAAAAAGAAGAAGAGTTGGGTTTTATACCCTGATTTTCTATACCTGAAAGAATCTCAAAGCAGCTTACAATCACCTTCTCTTCCTTTCCCCACAAAAGGCACCTCGTAAGGTAGGTGGGACTGAGAGAGTTTTGAGAGACTGGCCCAAGGTCACCCAGCAGGCTTCATGTAGAGGAGCAGGGAATCAAACCCGATTCTTCAGATTAGAGTCTGCCACTATTAACTACTACACCACACTGGCTCTCCCACTGTCTGCTGAGAAGCACTTCCACTGTCCATGCTTGCAGCTGCCTGCACCCCTTTCCCCACTAGCACTGGGCAATGTGTGCAGCAGGAAGCATGGGCGGTAGAGCACCAGCAAGTGGGTGGGCAGGGGGTGCTGCTAGAAACCTTGAGTCCTAGCAGCTGCCCCACCTCAGAGTATGCTAATTCCAGCCCTGGGGCACAAGGCTGAGTGCAGAACTTTCTGAGAAAGTCTCTTATCCAGATACAGAACAAACAAATACCTTCCACAAAGTGGTTCCAGCCAACCCAGTGATTTACCGGGGTAGGTACAAGAAAAAGTACCGGTAAGTACTAAGAAAATGGAAGTCCTACATGACTAGAGAAAGAGACAGGCTGCATGTATGTGCAATCAAATCCTTCACAACAGATGAGAAGTAGGGCTCTGTTCTAAGAGGACATCACATCATTCCTCAACTGTTCTTGCCTGGTACAGCAACCAAGCAATATTGTCGAAACCTGAGGTCATGACAACATCATCATCTAGACATGGTTTTCAGCTATGAAATGAGGCATTGTACTAGGCTTGCTTGAAATGCAGGCCCCAGTGATGCAGTGTGACCATCACATCCCATCTAATTTCACATGGCTTTCTCATGGTATAGCTGCTGCCAGTCTCCAGTCTTACAACTGAGCTCCAGACTACAGAGATCAGGTCTCCCAGAGAAAATGACTGCTCTGGAGGATTGACTCTATGGCAGAGATGTCAAACATGCAGTCTGCAGGCTGGATCAGGTTCTTGGAGGTCTCCTATCCAGCCCTCAAAGATCTGTCTGTCTCTTGCTTCTTTCTCCAGTTCTGCTGCTGCTGCTGCATCACAGCTTGCTTTGCCAGACTCTCTCAATCACACAGAGGAGATAGATAGGCAAGCTTCTGTTCCCTGCACTGGCTAAGGCGCCTCCCCCTCCTCCTCCCAGAGTTTGCTTCCTGGCCTGGCTGCCTCAATTGCACAGGAAACAAAGGCAAGCCTTTCTTCCCCTCCATTGGCTGAGGCTCCTCCCCTTTCTTCTGCCTTGCTTTGCTCAATCACATGGGAGAAATACAAAGCACCTTTAAGACCAACAAAGTTTTATTCAAGGTATGAGCTTTTGTGTGCCTTGCTACAGTGTGTGTTTTGTTGGGCTCATTATGCCAGGGCTCTCCTGGGTGCAACTGAGTACCCTCCCCATTTTCACTGTATTCATGCCCTCATGATTCAGGCATTCTCAGTAGGAAAGCAATGTGAACTATTGAGATGACGAATAACAACAAGCCAGTGATGTGGATTAAACTGAGAGTGTGTGCCCAGACCAAGTTCACCCAGCACATTTCCTTTGTAGCCTGGGGATTTTGAACTTAAGACTTTCCAGATAGTAGGCTGATACTGACCACCATACATTGCTTTCTCTCTATTCTTGCACTGTCTCATAGGAGCTGTAGTTATTTCTCTGCGGAAGACTATAGTTTTGTAGACAAACACATAGCCCTCATTCTGTGTCAAGATGCCTTCTCGTGTCCTTGACCAGCACATGAAGCAATTTATGTACAAAAGCTTGCAATGCCCTGCCATGTTGTGTTTTCTTTTTGGTCCTAGGCTCAATAAATCAAAAGTAGGTTTGCAGCTTACAGAAACGCAGCTGAACAGCATACTCAAGATTGCTAAAGCACAGACATTTTGATGCAGTAATTCAGAGCAAGAGATGTCAGTTATCAGAGACTGTTAAATAAACAAAATATTGCAAGAGTGCAATGTTTTATTTAAGTTTTTTTTAAAAAAATCTTTAATTGTGTTTGCGTCCTTTATCAAATTTATATCTCTGCTACCTGGCATTACATTTTATGACACACGTGGCCAAGCCCAACAAGGTCTCATTTATGTCATATATGGCCCTCATAACAAATTTTATAGCACACTAAGGTTCCTGCCCTCCCCAAACCCAAACATCTCCAATCTCCAGGAATTCCCAACCCAGAGTTGGCAATCTTATTTCATGGAAAAGCTTCCTTCTATTATGGCCCTACAGGCTGCACAATGTACGAGACATATATACACTTTATTGCCCTGATGGAACAGTTTACTGCATTTTGACTGGCTAGACACTGAATCCACTTTTCCTAGATCACTTGTTAAAAGTCTAATTGGCAGCTGCAGTTGCCATGTTGAAACTGCCGTTATTTTCAACATCACTTTTTTTAACCCACAGAATTGTGAAGTCCCTCTTTAGAAATCATTAAAAATTATTGAAATAATCACAAAGAACTGCTATTTCTGAGCCGCAACCATTGCCATACACCACCCTCAGGTGATACATGCAATTGAAAATATCAAGGGGGGAGAAGGGAGCAGACTCATTTGTCCCTGTCTGCAAAATCTGGCTGTAAATATAGCGAACGAGTTGCAAGGGAAAATGAAATGAGAGAATTCGTAAAGCTGGAAGATGAGATCACCACCAGCAACAATCCCCAATTTCAAAGACACTTTTCAATTCACGAGGTGAGAATGACTAGCACAGAGGCCTGTAAAATGCATCTGAAGCACATGACTTTGTTAATATATAGTTTATAAACTATCTCCCATTAACAGAGTAGGGGCTGTGTTGCATTATTGCATGACAAAAATAGGTAGTGTGAGAGTCTATCCACAAATGCGCTTTATAAATTCTCCGTGTTGTATCACCAAAGCATCATTTTATAAAGCCATTATCCATAAAATACTAGCTCCTATGTGTATAATTATTTTTAGAAACCAAAGTCTTTCTAACTTAAGCAGATCAGAGCTCTTTGGAGAATTGGAGGGAGGTACTGATTTTGCACACAGCATGAAAACTGCAAGGGGCGGGTTTTATATTTTAAGTATTTCAATTTGTTTATTACATTGGGAGCAAATAAAAATGACAGCTGCAGGTGCACTCACTGAAATCCAACAGTTAGCCAAAAGTTAGACAAAATTTCACAAATAAAACTTCACAAATTTGGGAGAATTCAAATCATGGACCAGGATTTTGCATCCTATTTTTAATATGGAAGGCAATGGTGAAATTTTGTGTCATTCATACTTTAAAAATGTGTGCTTTTGTAATCAAATGCTAATAAGACATGCACATGTGATGCTGCCTTATCCCAAATCAGACCCTCATTGAGTCTACAGCAGTACTATCTACTCTGGCAGCAGCATTCCAGTCTCTCACACAAGGGCCTGTCCCATCCAAAATCTCAGAGATCTTTTTAGCACATGTTCTGTAACCCCTCCCTCTAACCTCTTGGTGATCAGTGACTTTATCGCCCAACAATATTTATAAGCTCAGCTGCAACATGCAACTAAAACATGCTTCCTAGCTCGTTGAAAACATGCTTACTAATGTCCACTGATCCATATCCAGCAGGCTGAGATGAAATAAAGATACAAAGGGCAAAATAAATGAAAGAGTACACACTCTAAAACTGAGCCTGTTGTGGAATGTGGAGCTCTTTCTCAGTGTTTAGGGAGGAGTGTGGCTTAATGGCATCAGCAATGCTGTGATTAAGTGGGAACTCTAGATATGAAACTAGATACACTTCTGGAGCTCTGCCCTGCTGAAGTACAGAGACAGCTTTCTTCAGAGCCAGGTAAGCCCTAGCATCACAACAGGGAGTGCAATCCTTTCTTTCAGCTACACGTGCTTTATTTTCTCATGGGACTCAAGAGGTCTAAAAGACGCTTTAATGGCATCTTAGTGTAGCAGACTTGAGAATGCAAGCATCCTTTCCCCACTGAACTGAAGAGCCTGCCTTACACTCACTCAGAGCTGTTGGCCCACTCTAACTTGCAGCAGCTCTCCAGAATTCAGGCACAGGATGGACGTTCCTGACATCTGCTCCCTAAAATTCCTCAGCTAGAAAAGCCAGAGATTGAACACCCTTGTAACTATCTAGCACATTTTTATTTGGCCCTTTGTACAAGGAACGGAAAGCAGTATACATAGTTTATGCCTCCTCCATTTGAACCTCACAATTTGGTCCTTTCAGCATTTGTATCTCATCCCTGGTTTTATCAGAGTTCAATTTGTGACACAATACCTTGCATTTATCCCTGGTTGTAACAGCATCCGTTTATCCCAGGACAAGTGTGGCCTGAAACCGGGATGACCTCAGAGGGTTTTCAAGGTCAGAGATGGTTTGTCATTGCCTGACTCTGCTGTGTAGTGACCGTGACTTCCTTTGTGGTCTCCCATCCAAATACTGATCAGGGTCACGCTGCTTAGCTTCTGAGATCTGACAAGCTCAGGTTAGCCTGAGTTATCCTAGTCAGGGTGACATGTTAATTACCATTAAAAACAAAAACAAAAAGCCCTTTGGTGGCACAGGGGAGAAATGGCAGTGCAGAGGGCAAGGAAAGTGTCAGGGAAACTACCATGTGAATGAGCTCTCTGCATGCACAGCACCAACAGAAGGAAAACAAAATTATCACTATGTGGATGCAGCCCTAGTCTGACAATAGTCTAGCCACTACACCACACTGGTTTTTATTGGCTGCACATGTCATCAGAGAAGAGCTTTTGCATGCTTTCCCACCAAGTCAGTCCCTTCCTCGCTGCAAGGGAGTTCTGGAGCTCCAGCTCACCCCCACATGCAGCAATATTATTCATATGACCCATTCACTTCCACAGGACCGCTCAAAAATAAATGAGCTCTGGGATACAGCCAGACGCTCTAATCAATTACCCCAACCAATCTATGAAATCAGGACCACGTAATAAAATTGTATGGCACAGTTAACTGTGACTCTTACTAGCTTACTTGGAAGTAAGTTCCACTGAGTTCAGTGGGATCCCTATTAAGTGTATGTAGGGTTTATACCTAAGCTGATTAATACAATATGTTGCAATTTAAAATGGTGCATGGCATAAGAGGAGACTATCCTCACAGTCCACAAATGACTCTGCATTCTTGTTATAAAAGGCTGACTGAAAGTGGTAAGGCCAATCACTCATGCTTTAAAATGTAAAGATAAATTTAAGAAAGAAATGGAATACACTCAATGTTGTTGTTGTTGTTTTGCCTGCAAGTGTCCCTATATTACACAAAGAAACAACCTGCTTTGTACCATATGGATCAGGCGTATTTTCTCCCTGTTAATGACAAATGTTTGATCTGCTGTTTCACGGCACGTGTCTTGTTTCAGTCAGCTGAGGGGTGGCTCCACAGATCACGTAATGAAGTTATAAATCCTGCCCTAAGTGGCTGTAACAGATCTGGAAATTCTAAAACTGCAGGCACTCGTTTCCAAAATCCTGGAGATTTGGTGTGCTGGCTACCCCAGTGCTCTCTGTGGTGTCATAATAAAGCACAAAAACTCTGCAGTCTAATTATCACTAAAACACTATTAGCCTAATGGATGCCTTAGCCATTCTAGCAGGACCAATCTCCTAAAAAAAGTCACCTGGAAGAATTTTATTTTTTTAACTTTGAGCTCATGGAAATAGGCAAACTATTCCTGAGGGCATTCCTTTGAAAGAGGTTATGTTTCTCCCTCTCCTTTTGGTTCTGTCCACAGTACTTGCTGGATAGCTATGCGGCAACTTGGCATGCTGCTTGTGTTTGATCTGCAGCTATAGGGGGATGGCCACTTTGCTTTTTCCTCTGGAGATTAAGGGCCAAACTAGATAATGCTATGTCCCCAAGTCCACCATGGGCAGGCCAGCTCTTGAAGGTAATGCAGGGGGAGAGAGGATCCCCCTCATCCCCCCATGCTGCAGTCCCCAGCTGGAGTGAGGCCCTATGGCTTTTTTTGAAAGTTTTAAAAAAGGCTCTAAAATGGCACTGCATCCTTCTGGCAGACTCGGGAATGTGGTATTGTCTAGTTTGGCTTTAACACTGCCGTCCAAAGAACATTTTACAGGGAGTAAGCCCATTTGGCTACTGCATAAATCAGTTTGCTCTGGAGCCATCCTGCCTGAGCTAAGACAAATATCTGTGAGATGGAGGCTAAAAAACTATGAACTAACTCACACTAACTCAGCTTATAGGGAACACTGCTGACAATGTGATGGGACCTCAAGAGGCAGCCATTTTATATATGAGGGGTTACAAAGGGAGAAAAAATGGTAAAAGGGTGAGACCCATGAAATTCAGGGTGAGACATTCAAATGCAACCAAGAAAAGTACAGAGACTGCTCTTGTAAATAGTCATTGGCAACCTCCACAGTTTTCCAAGCTAAACACCTGTAATGGCTAAAGAATGTTAACCCCTTGGGAGACAGTGTCAGACTTTCCTGATTTTTAGTAGTTGGAAGCTGAAGACAACTTCTTTGGATTTTTTCTTTTTTTTTTGGGGGGGGGGTGGCAGTGGCTGGAAAATGGTGACTTTGTTATATCCTTTTTAAAAAAATCCCTGGAAAAAAAGAAGCATGTACAGAGATCCCACACAACTAATGAGGACATTCTGCAGTCTTTCCCCCACTGTATCCCAATGTAATATTCACGACATTAAGAAAGTGGTTTCATATACTATGTTTATAAAAGTGTACTGAAACTATTGTGTACATATCAGTGTAAAGTATGCATGTGACAGAGGCATGTGTATCAGCATATGTATCATTCAGGTACAGTCATCAGAGACCTGGGACACTGTAGCTCCCTGCTTTGAGTGTATGTCTAGAAGAAAACTCAGGCTTGCTAATACCTGCCCAGATTGTCATTTCAAATACAGTGGAATTTGGCATGCAGCTAGAAAAAAGCCAGTGTAAAGCCTCCTCTTAAACTTCATGGAATAAGTGTAATAATTCTTCCTATTCCAAGCGTTAAATAGTTATCTAGCAAGATTATTCTCTTTGGTCTTGCAGCACTCTGAAATCAGCCTACAACACAGTGTACTGCTAAGAACACTTTCCTGAGAGTAAGCCCCATTGAATAGACTTCAGGAGAATTCTGGATAGACCTGGTTTGGACTTTACTGATATTATAGTTTAAGTTAGAAAACATTCTCCCCTTTCAAAACAGAAGCTGCTGAAGACAAGCATTTTTTTCCACATTGATAAAATGGAACCTCCTCTTCCAGAACTGGGGTTATTTTAAACCTTGGGTTATCCATCTTTATTTCCCTCAGGCTCAGAAGCTCTGGGTTTCTTTCCACAGACTGAGTCAACTGTGGAATACAGAAAAGCGCTCCCAATACAAAATTTGATAGGATGTCATCAAAGTGCACTCCAGACAAGAAGGGCCCAAGGACTTCTCTGCTTCCAAATAATTGTATGTCTGCTTTCCTTCTCATTCAAACTAGACAAAAAAAACTATTTGGGTAAATTACTACAGGTATTTGAGCCTTGTATGTCACACATAGAGGGAGACAAAATATTGTACCCAGAGGCAGACAAGTACAACAGACAGGGAAACAAGTTGTATTGGCAAAAGGCAACATATGGTACTTGGAAAAAGAAAAACTGGCCTTAGGCCATCAAATCCAGTCTCTGGACTGTGACTACACACAAGTCTCAATAAAACGAGGGGAAGGGGGAGAGAAAATAAGTGGGGAAAGCCATGCACTGCTGTGGATCATCCATTAAGCTGTCTGTTGAATCTGGAATAATGTTAAGCAGACCAGAGAGACTCTACCATTCAAAATTACGCAGACTGAATTCATGAATACACTCCACTCATACACACAGCCTTAGTGCTACATAAATTTATTTTGCTGAGGCCCATATTTCTTTCTTTATTTGATGATTGTCGAGAGACACTGCCTCCTTCTGTGTGTCCCATTGTGAGCCCTCACATCTACAGACGGTGTGCCCACACAGGCCTCTAAAAAGGCCTTTGAGCGTCTCTCTCATGCTCTTTATGCACATGTGTGGACGATATGAATAAGGATTTGAAACTGCATGAGTTTATTCTTAAATATGGTTACAGATAAAATTTGATCAAGCTAAATTTTTTCTCAACCATATTTTAATCTTCCTGTCTTGTCGTGGGGGACAGCTCTAACAGGATGTGATGATCACCTGTGTTAAATCAGAACATGACATGCACCTAAAAAGAATTCCTTCTTGATGCCTCATGATTACAAAATGTATTTCAGGTAGATTATATAGAAGGGGAGGGGGGAAAGGAAACTGTCAATTTCCTCACTTTTCTAGTAATGAGTATGGGTACCATATTTCAGGTTTCAGTGTCTTGCAAAAATATTATACATCTATTAGTCAGTGAGACCCAAACATCTCTGCCCATTGACGTGTAGCTTTGCATTTATTTCCCAAAGTTTTCTGTGATGGAAGGTGCTATATAAATTTGATTAATAGTTTGTGTTCCCAAACACAGACAGACAGCATGATACAGTGGATGGAATGTCAGACTTGGATTGGGGAAATGTTTATTTATTTACAGATTTTTTTTAATGTTGCCTCTTCAGAGTTCTACTCAAGGCAGTTTACAATTAAAATAATAAATTATCAATATTTAAACAAAGAAGACATTAAAAGAAGCCTCGGGAGATTAGAACCAGCATTAAACTTTCCATAAAACAGACCTCAGACCAGAAGCAGACCTCGGACAACAAAGCTCTCTCAGCCCCACCTACCTCACAGGGTGTCTGTTGTGGGGGTGGGGAAGGGAAGGAGTTTGTCAGCCACTCTGAGACGCCAAGTGAAGGGCAGGGTATACATCCAATCTCCTCTTCCTCTTCTTCTTCTGAAGAGAAAACCCATAATTAAAAGCCTTGAGTAAAAAAAGAAATGTTTTGGCCTGATGCCTAAGAGCAGGTAAGTAGGTATCAGGTAAGCCTTCATAGGGAAAGCATCCCAAAGGCAAGGGGCCACTTCAGAATATGCCTCTTATCTGGTGTGCTGCTTGTAACATTTTACCTGATTTACAGTCTTCTCTCAAACCTCTTTGTGCTGAGGAACTTGGAACTCAGAGCTGTTGAAGTCAACCATGTACACTGACACAGAGACAACCCTGATTCCACACTGAGGAAAAATAACCGGACTGTGTTCTGCTCAGATAGCTCTGACCTGGATAGCCCAGGCTAGTCCGATCTCATCACATCTCAGAAGCTAAGCAGTATCGGCCCTGGCTAGTATTTGGATGGGAGACCTCCAAGGAAAACTGGGGTTGTGATGCAGAGGCAGGCAATGGAAAACCACCTGTGGACCTCTCTTGCCCACAGGGTAGCCATAAGTATGGTTGCCAGATGCCTTCGTCCTGCCAGCAGGGGGATTTTGGGGGTGTTCTGGGGTGGGCAGGGATGTCGGTGATGTGCTGATGTCAGTTCTGGAAGTGATGTTAATGCGTCAGCAACATCAGGGTGACACTCTACTTTTTGGGCAAAACTCTATGGTAAAAACGACCATAGAGTTTTGCCCAAAAAGCATTGCCCCAACATTGCCAATGCAATGACATCACTTCCAGAAGTGACGTCAGCATGTCACTGACATTGTGCGGGGACTTCTGTTTGGGGTGGGGTTTCCCCCGCTGGCCAGGAGATCCCATGCCCAATCAGGAACCAGGTAAGCCTAGCCATAAGCCAGCTGTGACTTGGACAGCACTTTCCACCGCCATTCTGCTCAGATAAGCCTCCCAGCACGGGAGTGTACTGTAATGAAATGGTTCAGAAAGATGCTTTGGTAAAGAGATAATGACTGCAGACTATACTACTGTGTACTGTGTGCTGCTGTATGCTCCTACTATTTAATTCCTGCATTGTTTAACATGTTATGGTTAAATACTTACACTTTGTTTCAGCTTTGCTTCAGATTTCTACAATCCAAACCCTACTGTATGGTTTACTGGATGTCCCATCCTCTTGACCGTATTGATTTACACTGTGTAATCCCCCTAGAGTCTCAGTGAGAAAGGCAGACTATAAATAACAATTATAAATAATTATATACTCAATTAAAACAGGAACTTCTGCACAGTTAAGTTTTCTGGAAGGCAAAAATCTCAACTATGATAAAAAGGCACACCTAATCTGGGGCCATGGTGGCTCAGAGGTTAAGATGCTGAGCTACAGATTGGAAGGTCTGTAGCTCAGCAGTCTGAGATCCTGGTACCATGTGACAGAGTGAGCTCCTGTCTCTGGCCCCAGCTCCTGCCAACCTAGCAGTTCGAAAGCAAGAAATTGCAAGTAGATAAATAGGTACCACTTCAGTGGGAAGGTAACAGCGTTCCATGCACCTCAGTGTTTAGTCATGCCAGACACATAACCATGGACAGTGCTGGCTCTTCGGCTTGGAAACAGAGATGAGCACTGCCCTCTAGAGTCGGATTCGACTGGCTTTCAAGCAAGGGAAACCTTTACCTTGTTTTATGTGCTTCAGCAGCTAAGGAGATATAATTTCTGCGTCATTATTGCGGTGATTGTTGTTTAACCTTCCAGGTGGTTTAGATTAAAAGAAAATGTTTGTGAAACAGACATACATATATACCCCCTACATTGAAAATAATATTATATACCTCACACATCTTCCATTGTGTTGTGAATTAACAGAATGAACCAGTTTTGTTCTTCACTAGGAAGTACCCCCCCCCCAAAAAAAAACACCTATTTGGAAGTTTCTATGGAAAGATTAGGCTGGGGTGAAAGAAGAAAGAGGAGGGGGGGAGGGGGAGATTGGATTTATACCCTGCCCTTCACTCAGTCTCAGAGCGGCTTACAAACTCCTGTCCCTTCCCCTCCACAAAACAGACACCCTGTGAGGTAGGTGGGGCTGAGAGAGCTCTTTCAAGAACTGTCCTTTCAAGGACAGCTCTTGCCAGAACTATGGCTTGCCCAAGGTCATCCAGCCAGGTGCAAGTGGAGGAGTGGGGAATCAAAGCCGGTTCTACCAGATTAGAGTCTGCACACCTAATCACTACACCAAACTGGCTCTAAGAAACACTTATCTGTTTCCAGATTGTCTTTTGGGGGACTTTGGTCTCACAAAGTCTATCAAAAGAAACCACAACAGACTTACTGCCTGAAACAAATACATTGTTCAATCAGAGTGCTGAAAAAGTGCTGTAAAACAGCCACAAAGCACACAGCTCCAAAACAGTAAGGTATAACCTCTTCTGAGTACTTGTGTTAGGTTGCTGTCTGGTCTCCTTGACACTAAGGCAAGTCCCTCCATCTCCTTGTAACTTACAAGGAAATGAAAATTGTTTTAATTGAAAACAAGAAGGGCATTTTTCAGTCTTGTTTTCCTGCAAGTGAAAGGTACCACAGCTGAATTCTTTCCTGCCCTCGGACTGGAATTGATTACAGACAACACACAACTGATGTTGGCAATGGGTAAGAATTCTGTTTCTGTGCTGCTGAATAATAGTTCTAAAAATTACATGGCAATTTAGTAAAGTAAAGAACAGCAACCATGCCACTGACTATATGCTACCAAGTGATTATATGTCATATGTAAAATGAAGTGTTTGCTGATTTTCCCTCCCACTATGGTTCTCCTGGTGCTCCATCGATCTGAAGGTGGAATAGCAGGCTGCAGCAGGTGGGGAAAGCTGGAAAATTCACTTCCATGAGCATCGCTGTGCTCACACTTGGTAGGTTCTAAACCATTAATTTTAAACTGAAGCTAAGCTAGAGAAATGTGGTTTAAAGTTATAGGTAAGAAATTAAAACAATGGCACCTTGTATGCTCAGATTCATAGTATTGTAGGGATTGTACATAAAAGCCATTGGTTAACTCACATGTGGAAACATTTAAAATACACCATTCCTACACTTTCTGAATTACATAGGAAATTAAGAGATGGTATAAAAAGGAACTCTCTGTTATCCTCTCTATCTGTACCTTAGAGCTAGCGGATCCTCTGAAACATAATGCTTGCCTAGAACAAGCTTAGAGGAACAGAATCAGTGTGGGGGAAAATACATTTGTCTCAATGGTACAAAAAATTCAGTGTTATGAAGTAACTAGGAATAAGGCCCGTTGTGGAAATAAATACAAGAAGTTCTAGAAAGAGGCTCTGGGAGAGTGCCCTGGCCTTGGGACTTAGCATCAGTTTGCTGTGGTGATCTCAGCAGGGTATAATGACACAGAGTCCATCATTTTCTCCAGAGGAGCTGATCTCTGCTACCTGAAGAGGAGTTGTAATTTTGAGTGATCTCCACTCCTCAGCTGGAGATTGTCAACAATAGTTCCCCAGGAGGAAATGGCTGGTTTGGAGGGTGGAGTCTATGGCATTGTACCTGTCTGAGGTTCAACCCCTCCTCAAACTCCACCCTCTCCAGGCTCCACCCCTCAAGTCTCCAGGAATTTCCCAATCTGGAGTTGGCAATCCTATCTCCTTCCCAGCCAATCATCAACCTACCATTACCTGCCCCTCTGATTTCAGGTTTCCATCTCTTCCCCTCTCCCTGTAGCCTCTACCTAGTAAAAGTACAGTCTTTCTTCAAGGTGGTGACTAAAGCAGGTCACATCATTCTCCTCTCCCCCTTTAGATTTTCACAACAACTCTGTGAGGTAGGTTACACTAAAAGTCTGTGAGTGGTCTGAAATCATCCAATCAAGTTCCACAGGAAAAACTTGGGGCTGGCAGTTCTTGAAAGAGCTCTCTCAGCCCCACCTACCTCACAGGGTGTCTGTTTTGGGGAGGGAAAGGGACAGGAGTTTGTAAGCCACTCTGAGACTCCGAGTGAAGAGCGGGGTATAAATCCAATCTCTTCTCCTTCTCCTCCTCTTCTCCTTCTCCTTCTGGATTGATTCAGTCAGGGAAGCCACAGCCCTCAGTTTGCAAAACCTGAGCAAGGCAGTTAACAGTAGGATATTTTGGAGGTTATTAATTCATAGGGTTGCCATAAATTGGAAGCAACTTGGTGGCACTTCACAGACACACAGAGAGCAGATATTTATTATGTTCATCCAGATTACACCATCTGCTGATCCACCTTCCAGTTCTCTACCTCCTTTTCAAGGTAGAAATACTATAAAAAGACAAAGCTAGATGAGTTCTGCTGAATGCTGCACCTGCAGAATATCTGCACTAAATGCCAAGTGTGTTGCTGTGGAAAAATCTGTCATGGAAGTGTGTTGATTCTCCAGTCCCAGGAGACAGTTTAGCTTTTCACAGAACATGCAAGAAGGCTTTCTCCCAAGTGGTAGACACTTTCAGAAACACATTTTGTAGCCATCTTCTGAGCACCATCTGATGGGTTTATTGGTCTTCCTTTTGGCTGGCTCGTCAAGGGGGAAAAACAAAGGTGCAGAAATATAGAGACAATTGTGTTTATTGGGTTACGATTTCATAGTCCTTCTGAGAGCTAAGATGTGAGTGTCTCCCAAGGAAAACCAGAAAGAAAAGGTACAATGTGTACTATAGTAAGGAAGAAGTCAGTTCTACCAAAAAACTGACAGAACAAGCAGCATCTTTCGTCCAATGCTACAGATACAACAGATGGAGTGATTAATACTATGAGCTATGTAGGATTCAGAGAGGGAACAAAGCTACACAAAAAAGACTTATATCTGGATGCATTCTTGTCACAAGACGATTTGGTTAACTACAGAGCAAAGTGTCCTTTGGATATGCCTCATATTCAGCTTTTCTGACACCTCAAAGAACAGCTGATTATGTCTTTTCAGAAGATGATCTATGAACATAACATGTAAAGGAGCTGAAGCTCTCCAGAACTTAGGGTTGCCAACCTCCAGGTGGTAGCTGGAGATCTCTCACTATTACAACTGATCTCCAGGCAATAGAGATCAGTTCATCAGGAGAAAATGGCTGCTTTGGAAGCTGGATTCTATAGCACTGAAGTCTCTCCCCTCCCCAAACCCTGCCTTCCTCAGGCTCCACCCCAAAATCTCCAGGTATTTCCCAACCCAGAGCTGGCAACCCTACCAGGACAAGGCTGCAAAAAGTAGCTCAGGCCTCTTGCAAAATGTCCTGGAAAATCAAAAGTTCTTCACTTTTGAATGAATATTTGTATGAAGGTGTATGAAGGTTTGTATGAAGACATGAGTCTAACTGAGAGGTCAAACAAAATCTCTGTTCGTAATGACTGCATAAAGGGTTAATAGCCTTATGAATTGCCTCACTTCTAGTAAGCAGAGCCATGTCAACAACTCTAAGTAGTAGAGACACTCACATTCAGAGGACATGACTACCTCCCAATAGCTGGGGTTCTTAAAAAAAAAGCAAACAAAAATGGTTTAACCTTGGTTATGGAATCACAATTGGCTAGAAAAACACCAGAGTTTGAGAAGGAAATAGCATTTTCACAGGATGATTAGTTGGAGTTAGACTGAAAACTTCAATCTCAGTATGATGAATGGCAGGAAGGCAAAGGCGGTGGGTCTGCCTGGCAATTATTCTTGTTTGTGTCATAGAGACTTTTTAGATGTTACAACTGCAAACAGTGGTGCCTAACCAAATTGACATAGATCCTCCAGATATGTGTGGTTGCCATGTTGTGCAAACAGAGTTAATGTATATTTACCACACATGTACAGCTTTAGTATGGATGAATTGACCACTGGATTTTTCAGGGCTCAATATACATGGTTAATACATACATTTACAATGTATACATACGTACATTGTTCACACAATATAATGGCCATGCATTTCAAGAGGATTGCAGGCAGCAGATTCTCCTGTCATGTACTCCTCTCAGTACACACTGTTGTAATATCTGGAAAAAAGCTATAAACAAATAGACAACCAGAGGTGATTTAGAGTTTGTCAAAACTGTATGACATATCAAAATGGCACTTTAAAGAGTGCCATTAATTACTGGCCAAAGATATATCAATTGAAAGAGGTTTTCCCATGTACACTGTAGCACTAGCAAAGATTTAAAATGCTATTGTTTCTCTCAAATCAGTCTTTTCCAGCATTTTCCATGTCACATAGAACATACATGAATAGCCCCCATAAGATCTCGTAGGGTGCATGTTTAGTTACTGTGCTTCCAGCTGGGCTGGGCTTGTATCAGTTCACGCTATGTAAACTACCCTGTCCAAATGGTTGGTAATTTATATGGAGCCATGCTGATTCCTACAATAGTCACAATTTGAAACAAGTTCTGTTGCCCCCATGGAAAACTGGGTGACAGTATATAGACTACTCTCATGCAAAGCCAGCTCCTATGAGGACCAGTGACCTAACCCCAGGTCCTGTTCATGACTGACATGCCCCGAAATAATCATGGCATTGATATCATATGTACATTAGAGGTTGTCTTATACCGAGCCAGACAGTTTGGTTCATTAATCTTGCAGTGCGTATTCCACCTGGCAGCAGTTTTCTAAGGTCTCAGGCCCAATGATCTTTCCCAACGCTGCTGCCTAACCCCTTTTAAGTAAGTTGTACAAAGAGATCCTTTGCTTCCATGGACCTTTCCATCCCATCCATTTTCATTGTTGGGGCCCCTTTCATTTGTTGCTTTTATGTACTTTAAACACAATGCAAAAATAACAGAAAAAATGTCCATTTCAGCAAGAAAATTGGCTATATGGACATGTTAAGTAGTGCAAAAATACGGGTTCAAGTCACACAAGGAGGAGCAAAATGAAAATGAGGTGATCATTATCTTCATACAAATCATGCACTCTCAGACTGAGTGGTGGCTCCTCCCCTTTGTCACTCTAAGAGAACACCACAGATTTATTTTAACACTAGGAATAAGGCCCATTGTGGAAATAAATAAAACAAGCTCTAGAAAGAGGCTCTGGGAGAGTGCTAAGGTCTTGGACACTCAACGTCAATTTGTTGTGGCGACCTCAGCAGAGTATAATGACACAGAGTCCACCATTTTCTCCAGTGGAACTGATCTCTGCTACCTGAAGAGGAGTTGTAATTTTGAGTGATCTCCAGCCCTCACCTGGAGATTGGCAACAATTGTTACCCAGGAGGAAACAGCTGGTTTGGACGGTGGAGCCTATGGCATTGTACCTATCTGCGGTTCAACCCTTCTTCAAACCCCACCCTCTACAGGCTCCACCTCTCAAATCCCCAGGAATTTCCCAACCTGGAGTTGGCAAGCCCATCTCCTTCCCAGCTAACCATCAACCTACTGTTATCTGCTCCTCTGACTGCAGCTGAC
This sequence comes from Gekko gecko, assembly GCA_029375565.1. Taxonomy (NCBI): domain Eukaryota; kingdom Metazoa; phylum Chordata; class Lepidosauria; order Squamata; family Gekkonidae; genus Gekko; species Gekko gecko. Next base: position 58,525,842 of record JAPDNY010000011.1, on the reverse strand, counting down.
TTCTGCTGTCCCTCCTGGAGATCAGTTGTAATTCTTAGTGATCGCCACTCCTCACCTGGAGATTGGCAACAATGGTTCCCCAGAAGGAAATGGCTGGTTGGGAGGGTGGAGTCTATGGCATTGTATCTGTCTGAGGTCTGACCCCTCCTCAAACCTCACCCTCTCCAGCTTCCATCACTCAAATCCCCAGGAATTTCTCAACCTGGAGTTGGCAACTCTGTCTCCTTCCTAGCCAAGCATCAACCTGCCATTATCTGCTCCTGATTTCAGCTTTCCATCTCCTCCTCCCTGCCTCCTGGAGATCAGTTGTAATTCTGAGTGATCTCCAACCCCCACTTGGAGATTGGCAACAATGGTTCCCCAGGAGGGAATGGCTGGTTGGGAAGGCGGAGTCTATGGCATTGTACCTGTCTGAGGTCCCACCCCTCCTCAAACCTCACCCTCTCCAGGTTCCATCCCTCAAATCTCTGGGAATTTTCCACCTGGAGTTGGCAACCCTATCTCCTTCCCAGCCAGTCATCAACCTACCTTTATTTCCCCCTCTTCAGCTTTCCATCTCCCCACCACCACCTGCAGCCTCTATGGTGCTCTGAAACCCTGACTTCCACGTCACATTGGCTGGCATGGAGGGAGGCCATTTCAGCAAGGTATAAGGACACAGAGTCCACCATGTTCTTCTGGGGAACTGATCTCTGCCATCTGGACAGCAGTTGTAATTCTGAGTGATCTCCAGCCCTCACCTGGAGATTGGCAACAATGGTTCCCCAGAAGGAAAAGTAGTCTTTCTCTGCTTGGGGACCAAAGCAGCTTACATCATTCTCCTCTCCCCCTCTTGACTTGCACAACAACCCTGTGAGGTAGGTCAAGCTGAAAGTCTGTGACTGGTCCAAAATCACCCACTCAGCTTCTACAGCAAGAACCTGGATCTAGCAGACCCTGCTCTGAAACACTGACTGCGATACCCAGGGTAGCCAACCTCCAGGTGGAGCCTGAAGATCACCAGGTATCACAACTGAACTCCAGACAACAGATCTCTCCCTCCCAGAGAAAATAACTTCTTTGAAAGGTGGGCTTTATGGCATTCTGTTCAGCTGAGGCCTCTGCCCTCCCCAAACCCTGGCTTCCATAGACTCTACCAGAAAATCTCCAGGAATCTCCCTACCTGGAGCTGGCAACCCTAATTCCTCACAAAGGCCTGCAAAGGGTTTCCTTCCTTTGTCTGAACCAAGCTTGGTTGCCTACTGTGGCGAAATAGGCTCCAGTTTACAACTTCGCAGTTTGCCTCCCACCCTCGTCCCGTAGGCGTATCTCACTCCTTAAATTCGCTGTCACCACTCACTGAATTGTCACTGCGTTTTTAGAGGGACAGTGAGACCCCTCTGGCCGAATCTCCCTATCTGGAGATGGCATCCCTAATCTTTAGGGGATCCCTGGAAAGTTGGCAACCCAAGGTTCTGGCCTTTCCTTGTCTCCCTGGGCTACCCCCTTCCTTTGGTATTGTGCAGAGCGGGGGAGACTATGTGGTCAGAGCACTACACAGATTATTAGCCCAAATAAAAGAATTGATTTAACTGTTTACACAATTATGGAGCACACACACACTAAATGAATAAGGCAAAACTGTAGGAATGAGCACACACCATGAACCAACAGGGCATAAATCAAAAAGGGGTAAATGCAGTCCTCTTTCCCTACACACAGTACTCTCTACCTCTGGAGGTTGTGGCTTCTGGCTCTGCTTCAGCCTCTCTCTCCTGCCCAAGAAAGCAGGAAAACTTCCATTCATTCCCCAGTCCTGCCGACTGTGGAGTGGCTGAATTTCTGCTGCCTCCCAGGGTTCCCCGACATCTCTGGCTTGCGGCCTAGCTGGAGTCTATATTAATGCTGCCCCGCCCCTTGGGACGTCCCCTCTTTTCCCACACTTTTTGGCCTTGGGGCAGCTGGGAACTGTAGGCCAGGAGATGAGAAAGCCCCATTCAACCCAGTGAGTGATACCCCTGCAGGCCCCTCTCTGGAACTACAACTCAATTAAGCCCTATGGGGGGACATTTTAAAGAAACAACCACAGACAGCAGTCGTTTCACAAGCACAGGTAACTGCTATTTTGTTACACCTACCAACAGCTACTGAGGGAAAAATTAGTCCCACACAGGAGGCAAGCGTCTTCATCAAGAGAGAAAGCCATTTGCCAGAAATTCTGACAGGGCACAGTGGCTGAAGGAGTGGGCGGGAAAGAGGAGCAAACTCAGCACCTGGCTAATGGCACGTGAGTACTCTTGAGTGGCGGCTGGGCAGGACTCAGGCAACGCAGCCAGTGGCTAGGGACACCCTCTGAGTGACAGATCAGAGAGCCAAAGGCTGTGGGAGCGTGTGGAACATTCAGAAGTGACATAAAAACAGGATTATATATAAGGAGAGATGTTTAATTAGTTGCCAGTACAGATTCCAGTAAACCTTTTTGACTATCCAACTTCAGTTTTTCTTTAGCATGACACCTTCATGTACTTGCTTGTTTCAGTTAAATATATGGCAGTATTTTTGGAAGCAAAAAAGAAAGATCAACTAAAGACAAAAAGGGAGCTTAGAGGATCCTATGGGGTATTTGGAACTTGTATCTTTTTCAGGATCCTCTCTGTTCCTAGAACTTCATACCCCACTCCCTGGGTGGGAATTGAGTGAATCAAAGAGAGGACATTACCTTTTGTTAAATGAAGTTAATTGGAATGAAGTGACTAGTAGAACCCATCAGAGAGCAGTCCTGCGGTCTATTTTATTAAATATTTTTATTTGTGAGCTGGGGGAGTAGGAGTGTGCTGATGAAATCTGCAGATAACACCAAGCTAAGAGGTACTGTTAATACAAAGAAGCAGCAGGAAATTATGCAGAATGAATTGGATGACCTCATGAACTGGAATAATATAAATGGAATGAAATTCAATAACACCAAGTATAAGATTACACATGTGAAGGCAAACAAAAAGCATTTTTTGTTACTGGGTAAGAGGATGAAGAGCTACCAAGTTCAGGCAGCTGCACAGCAGACAGATTCAAACACGGATTGCATATGGTTTACAAGCTTCCTAGCATCCCTGTGGGAAGGTCAAGTGCTAATGAAGAGATATCCAAGTCAGAGGCAATATGGAGTAAGACTTCATTTCAGAAGAGGACCTGGAGTCTCAGAGTAGCTTACAAAGTGCCAAGAAAAGTCTAGCTGGCATCAAGGGCCAAGCTTCAAAAAAATTAAGAAGAAGAGATTGGATTTATAGCCTGCCCTTCACTCGGAGTCTCAGAGCAGCTTACAAACTCCTTTCCCTTCCCCTCCCCACAACAAATGCCCTGTGAGGTAGATGGGGCTGAGAGAACTCTGACAGAAACTGCCCTTTCAAGAACAGCTCTGACAGAACTATGGCTGTCATCCAGCAGCTGTAAGTGGAGGAATGGGGAATCAAACCTGGTTCTCCCAGATTAGAGTCCATGCACTTAACCACTACACCAACTGGCTCTTCTTAGCTGTTTCATTCTCTGTCTAAATAAAAACAAAGCGACTCTGAGAAGGCCGATTGCCATAGCAGTGTCCACATCAGAGCTGTTCAGGTAAAGGGGGCATGAATATATGAACTCAATCACCACACTGTACAGTATACTGTAGCCGTTACAGTGTCAGACTAGACGTCCAGAGACCCAGGTTTGAATCCCCACTCTTCCATGGAAGCCTGCTGGATGACCTTGGGCCAGTCACTGTCTTTCAGCATAAACTACCACACGGGGTTGTTTTGAGGATAACATGGGTGAGGTGAGAATGATGTTGTAAGTCACTTTTGTCCACATTGGGGAGAAAAGTAGGGTATCAATATCTAAATAAAGTAAATGAAATATGTTACTTGATTGCTAGTCCCAGAATAGCCCTCTCCTTATCTCTTTTAACTACTTAGCAGAGAGAGAACAGCAAGTGTCTCTCAAGAGTGAATTCAGGACAAACCAAACAGCCCCTCGTGGAACAGCTGCTTTTACAGTTTTTACAGGGAGTGCTATTACTCTTGAAAACGGCACCAGTCACCCCCCCCAAAAAAAACAGCTAAGAGTAATGTGATAATATTCCTCTAAATATATTAGTAAAACATGGGAAAGGATTAGGAAAACATAGGATAAAAGCTGTGGGTAAAACAACCAATGGATTTTACTCTGGCCTCTTCTGCATTCTTATTTTCCTCAATTGTGTCTCTCAAGTGCTTTGTTTTTTCACCTTTTCCACATGTGTATTGCTCCCTCTGTTGGTCAATTTGATATTACATTGGTGTATGTCCAACATATAAATATGGAAATTGGCCACTAGAGGGAGCAAAACATGTGCAGAAAAGGTTTAAAATGAAGCAATAGGGACCACACAAGTGAGGGAAATGAGAATGCAGAAGAGCCCTCTGTCAATGCATGATGGAAATTAACCATTAGCAAATAACGTTTGTAGAATCTGAAGAATGAAGTACTGCCTTAGACTGATGGCAAACAGGGCCTAGCATTCAGCTTCCAGCATTGGCTAGTAATGTATCCTCTGCACAACACATAGAAGCATTTAGTTACAGAGTGATCCATCTTTTCTTTTTAGCCCCTTGTTTGGTGATCAGAATATTAGGGACCTAAGGGTAAGTTGGAAGTGACTTGACAGCACTTAACACACACGCAAGGATAAGCATGTCACTCTAGAGGAGACTTGTGCCTTTGCCTCTAGGATACCCCAATACTCAAAAAGGGAGATGAATGCTCTCGTGCCATGGGCTCCAGCAGCTGTGTAGATATGCAGGGGATTGATGCAGGGATCTACTCAGGGATCAAATGTATTGAAAACGCACCAGATTTTATGAAACTGTCTTATATCAATGGTCCATCAGGTGCAGTATTGTCTACTCTGACTGATGAGGGCTTTGCAGGATCTCAGGGAGAGAAAGGTCTTTCCTAGCACATCTGTTGCCTTTGATCCTTTTAAACTGCAAATACCAAGCACTGGACCTAGGACTTTTTACATGCGAATCACATGCTGTGCCTCTGAGCCACCCCCTCCCCTTTGAGCACAAGTCATATCACATCAAACATTATTCAGTTATAATTGACAGTACTTTTTCTCATTATTATAGAAATTGCTATCATGGGGCAACAGTGGGCATTAAATGGGGTGGCAGCATCGTTGCACTGAGCCTTCACAACATTCTGTCCTAATGAACCTCATAAGCCAAGCAGCATTTCTTCTTCAAACCAGCAAAGGTCCAAGTTACAGTTTAAAATGGCATATGCACGTTTCAAACAACAACCAATGTTTCACCAACTCCTATATTTAGTTATATATTTTGAATGGTGGTTCTCCAGTCATTTTATCCAGTGAGGGAAACTTTGGCAAATATTCTTGCACTCCTTACAACAAGGTGTCCTAACAGTGCCCTTGCTCTTGAGGACAGAGTATGTGATGGTCCCATCTGGGCTGTTTCCATTGCTGCCAGGGCCGGCTCACCCACTAGGCGAGCTAGGCACTCGCCTAGGGTGCGCTGGCCCGCAGGGGCACCAAACTGTGCCCTCCCCTCCCCTGAAAAGCCCCCCACCGCCGCCGCCACTGCCTCCCCGCTGCTGCCGCCAGTGAAGAGCACCCCAGCGGAGCTCAGGAGGTGGCGGCAGAGCTTGCCTGCCCATCCCCTCCCCCTTGGGGGGGGAGAGGAGGCGGGCGCCGGCCGGCGCCGCCAGCAAAGAGCACCCCAGCAGGGCGCAGGAGTCCGTGGCGGAGCTTGCCCACCTGCTATAGTCACGTTCCAGCCACATTTCCCAAACGGAGTAAAGGGGGCAGGGGCAAAAGGTTCTCCAGGCCCCACCAGGAGGTTGGTATCTGTACCCGCCTAGGGCGCAGAACCACCTTGAGCTGGCCCTGATTGCTGCCCCCCTGTTATGGAACAGCCTCCTAGAAGGGCAAAGGCAAGTAACTACCCTTGGGGCCTTCCAGCAAGCCTATGACAGAATGATTTAAAATGGCTTATGGGGCAGCTTGACTGGGTTGCGGTGGCTTAACTATGTTGATTATCTACTTGAATTGACTCGACACCTTGAGCCACAGGGAAGGGAAGGAGATGACTATTTTAATAATTATTCATTTAATAGATTATTGTTTGTATTATTATTTATTTTTGTCACCTGCCTTGGATCCCAACTGTGTCAGGAGTAAGGCAGAGTATAGAAATGTTCTAAATCAGCCAACAAAATATTTCATAAGAAAATCCTGCAGGTTTCGGGCAGCTGTCGAGATAGCGTCTTAGATGAAGACTTTCGGAAGGGAAACAAAAATAGTGAAGATTTTTAAGGTGACATCATCCTTTCAGCGGACAAGACACAGCCACAAATAACCCACAATAACCTTTAAAATTAGTTTTTTCCTGACTTCATAAAGCAATATTTTATTTGGCAGGCCTTCATTGGCAAGCACTTTCAACACTTCTGTTTGTTTGCCGTAACCAGGAAGATACCACCAGTCTTTTCACGTAGGCTTCCTTCAGGGCCGTGGTTTTGCCATTTTTGGTCTCTTCGTTACAGCCTGCTGCTACTGCTGAACATTTGTTTGCTGGAATCTGCTTTTAAAAACAAGGATATGAATAAAAGAAGAGCAATTCCTATAACAATGCTGGCTTGGCTTCTTTAACGACGACATCATTGCATCCAAACACACTTTTTGGAACGAGAATACTAGCTGGGGCAATTGAGTTGCTTCATATTTTGAAGTTATGTAATACCATGCAGCTGTGAACATATAAATTGCAGGAAGTCAATCTATCCTTTGATGCACTGACTGAAACCAACAGTTCAATATGGAACTGTATAAGCATATGGATGTATACGTAGAAAATTAGATCCTAAACTGGAAAAAATAAGTTTCTCATTAGATCACAGAGAGCAAGGAATATGGGGCACACTCTGGAGGCAGTTGTGCAGGAATGTACATAGGGCACAATGGATCTTACTTCTGCCTTTCTCCAGCTGGCACCGGGGCACACGCACACCCCCGTTCATGAGCCATTGTACTGACAAGGAAGACCACAAATGCCCCCTATACCAGCCATTGCTCTGGGACCTGCTCCACAAGTTACTAACGACCTTTCATCTAGCAAAATGCCTGGTATTAGTAATCATATAATATTTTTAAAAAATCAGTAATCATATATTAAAAGTAATAGAAACACAGCCTCTGTTCCCTTGGTCTCCAGTACACCGCACATACACAAAGACACAACACTCTTTTAAAAAGAATCAACTGTTGGTTAAGTGTAATCAGAGTCACATGTACCTATAGACTGGGATGCCCATTTGTAATAGCAGTTTTGGAAGCAGAGTCAGCTTGAAGGATGGCTGAAAAGTGTACACTTTTTGTTGCAGCACGTGAACCTTCAGGGCTCGTTTCCAACAGTATTGCTTGTTGTACAGGTATGTCTGGCATGGCACAGTTTGCTGGGCTGCAATAACATGATCCCCTGAAGACTTTAGGAATGTCTGGATTCCAACTTGCTTGGAAGGGATTGCAAGAAGGAATGGAAAGCACTTATGAGGGAGCAGTACAAAACCCCATCGGACCCTATTTAGGTATGGAGTGTGGGAGGGGAAGGCTGGTTGGACTATTTTACAGTCTGTACATGCTGTGGACTCCTTTAAACAATGTTGATTGATGGTAGCAGGGGTCAGTGGGATCCCCTCTATTCCCAGGGTTGCCATTGCCAACTGCCCTGCTTCGTTTTGTTTTTAGAAAATCATCATTTCCTGAATCAAATGTGAGAGTGAAATATGCTGAATCTCCAATATATATTGATGAGAGAAATACAAATATGCAGAGATTAAATCCTTTAGAAGACTTGAGAATTCCTAGAAACTTTTAGGACTCTCTGCATACCAGTCTCAGAGGTGGCTGCGCTGGTCTGCAGTGGTAAACAACTAGATTCAAGTCCAGCAGCACCTTAGAGACCAACAAAATTTTTGGCATATGAGTTTTTGAGGGTAATACGAGAGCCTGACAAAAGGAGCTTTGATTCTCAAAAGCTCATACCCCCAAAAGCTTGTTGGTCTCTGAGGTGGTACTGGACTCAGACCTCACTGTTCCACATAGCAGGAGTGGCTAGGCATTCAGAGGAGACTGATAGCAGTTCTATAAAGCTGTCAGCAGCAAAGAATGTTTTCCTCATGCATACATCCTACCTAAATACATTAAACTAGTCCTTGACATTGGCATACAGACATGGTGACTGGTGTACTCCTCCTTCCCTCCACACACACATCCTGTGTGTCCTAATGAAAGACTTCCAGGTTTCTGGAAACCCATAGTTAGTTGCTACATCTGAACCTCCAAATATGGGTTGTGCTCTTTCTCAAAACCTAGATTCCAAATCTAGGTTTAATCCCATGAGCCTAAGGGTGCTGCCACGTGTGTACCACTTAGTAGCAAGTCTTGGTTTGTCATTCTGTCCGAATGATGCCACAGACTCTTTATGAACCCCATTCACAGCTTGTGTACTCAAGCCCTGTGACAACTAATGTACAACAAAGGCACACAGATCATGTCCTTCCCTTTTCTTTCCCTCCCCCTGCCCCTGCCTGGCCCTTTAACTGAGAGGATATTGAAAATTTCCTGCTGTCCTGCCCCTCCCTTTAAAATTTTTTTTTCTTTGATAACTTTGGAAAGGCTCATTTTTTAATTTCTGTATTTTATGCTTAAGGAGGCTCACCCAGGGACTTAAACTTTCAGCTACACCCTAATACAGCTGTGTTTGTAAGTATGAAGCAACTGTAAATTTCCTCACGACTTGCTCTGCCATATGAAAGAATCAGGTAGTTGTAGCATTTCCCTCATTTTACCAGATTGCTTGCATAAAAACAACCCACATACAAAATCCATATTTTATCAGCATATTCTATCACATTCTGTAATTTCTAACCCAGCTATTCAGCTGTAACCTGCATTTAGATATAATCTGCATTTAGATGCAACAGATTACTTAAATATTTGTAAATATCTTGAAATGGGGGTGCACACAATTTCTCTATTGTTTGGTAAATGTGCAGTTCTGGCCACTGTATCTAAAAAAGGATATCACAGTGCTGGACAAAGTACAGAAGACAGCAATCAAGATGATTCGGGCGTTGGAGCGCCTTCCCTCGGAGGAAAGGGTTTGGAACTTTTCAGTTTAGAAAAGAGGCTGCTAAGAGGGGACATGGCAGAGGTTTATAAAATTTGCATAGGGTAGCGAGGGCTGACAAAGAGAAATTTTTCTCCCTCTTCCAAAATACTAGAACTGGAGGGAATTCAATGGAGCTGACGGGCAGTGGATTTGAGATGGATAAAAGGAAATACTTCTTTACACAGCAAGTGATTAAAATGTGGAATTTGCTACTAGCCATGGAGACTAAAGGGAACCTCCACATTCACTGGCAATCTTCCTCTGTATTCCAGTGCCACAAGGCAACATCAGGGAAGGGCCTTGGCCTCTGTGCCCTGTTGTTGGACCTCCAGAGGAACCGGTTGGCCACTGTGTGAGACAGGATGCTAGACTAGATGGACCACAGGTCTGATCCAGCAGGGCTCTTATGTTCTTAGTGACTTATAGGCAGGGGACTGTAAAAATATGTTAGGGTGTTACTATTGCAAGTAGAGGTGCCACTTGAAGAGTGCCAAAATAAGGAACAGATCATGAGAACATATGAAATGACATCTTATCAATAACTTAAGTAGAATAGAACATCCTTGTAGTGTATTAAAGTTTTTTTTCACAGTTATGATGGGAAATATTCCATGAATATTTCTAAATACATAAATCAGAGACAGGTATTTCTAATAAGGAACATGGCAAACTCAACTGCAAGGAGAATGGAGTACACACATAGTCTAAGATACATTCATCAGAGAAGTTTGAAAATGGGCTTCTTGTGCCTAACACCCCACATTCAGGACATGTCATGCATCCTGCAACCAGCACCCCAGCAGATGTTATGCAATACCCTATGTGGACATCATACAAGTGCATTGAGATTTACCCTTCATGCATTTAAACCTGTTTGGATTGGGGAACCAGATTTGCAGTGGCGGCCAGGGCCATATGACCACTTGGAACAAGCCACACCTGTGACATTGTGGTGTATGAGGGAAATGTCTCCTTTAAACAGACCTCAAATTGGAGCAAGCTCTGTTGGCAACCAGGAATACCTCTTCCCTTTCCAAAACCAAACTGCATTTATTTGCTTGTATTAATATTATCAAATTATTTATTAAAGGGGTAAACTGCAGTTAGTATTCACTTCCCAGACTGAATAATAATGTTTTTCTTTTTCTTTACAACATAAATGGAAAAGAAATTTCCAATAATTAAACTTGCTCTATTGACCTATCCAGACTTAACTGGCTATGCAGCCATGTAGCAGTCCATGTAAAAACAGGAAGCCGAAAGTTCCCCAAGTAACTTTGATTCACCATGAGAAAAACAGCTGGATCTTTCCCTTAATGTGCAAGTTTCTGGGGCAGGGATAAAAGGATGTATGTATATGTCTGATATCCTCTTTTAAAAATGGGTGTGTGTTTTTCCAGTGGAGAGTTTCCAGCACTGACTTTTGGAGAAGCCTGGCCCCAAGACCCTCTGATTTAAACAAAACCATTGCTTTGCAGAATGGGTTTCTTTACAAAGAATACGATTAGCATAATATGCTTTATTCTCCTATACTGAAAATACAGGTGTTCTACATTGCATTTTTTTTTCCTTTTGAAAAAAACAGTAAGAAAAATATCCATTAACAATAGTCATTGTTAAACAAGGGGGGGAACAGAGATTTTGTGTCAGTTTCTCAGCAGTTATGCTACATTTTCCCCCTGTAGGCTTCTGGGATGTTGTTTTTTATTATTATTATTTTGCTCTGCACACTTGCACATCTGCTCAACATGTGTGGCTGGCGACTGTTTTTTTCAGGGCTGAATGTCCCGCTAAATGGACAGAGTTGGGCAGATCGTTCCCTTTGAGAGAGGAGAATCTGCCTCTGGTGGATTGCTGCCAAATGCAGCGGTGCAATAAAGAAAAGAAATCTGCTTGTTCAAATTGCTCTGAAATGAACTGTGTCCTTTCCAAAAATACCATCTGGCTAGGAGCGCTTAAGGTCTGGTCAAAACACCTAGGCTTGGCAGACGCCGTTTGATGGCTGCAAGCATCTTCACGCTGGCTAAATGGGAGGAAGGCTGGATAATTTAAAATCGTAGGAGGTGGGATGAGAGCTCACATCTTGCTTTCAGGAGGCAGGATTAAACTCCTGTTGATTAATGATGAAACAACATCAAAATAGTAGCAGAAACTTAGGTTTATTTGAAAGATTTAGAGCCTGCCATTTGATCAAATGATCCTCAAGGCAACAACAAATGAAATATAATTTTCATAAACGCTACTCGACATCCCTTGGACTAGCAGATGGTGGAGGGTCCTGGGCAACTGGCAGTTTAGTGGAGCATATTTTGGGGCAGGAAGAAGAAAAGCAAGCTATGACATTCCACACAACCCTCTTTCTCCAGGGAGCGCAGAACTTCATACACGGATTTCCCCATTTTATCCTCACAACAATCCTAGGAGGTATGTTAGGCTGACCAAGTGAGACTGACCCAAGGTGACCCAGGAAGATTCCATGGAAAAAGTGGGGGGTTCAAACCTGGTTCTTCCAGATACTAGTTTGTCACTCTTAATCACTACACCATACCAGCTTCAAACATTGGCTGCGGTCAGATGAACATTTTTACGTGCAGTTTTACATGAGAGTAGCCCCATTGACTTCAGTACATTTGTGTCAATCATGGGATGCTCTGAAACAGCAGCTCTGAAGCAGAAAACCCTTTCTCTGCTAACACAGTTTGCATGGGGGAAAGCGGGATGGGAAGCAGGGTTGCCAGCTCCAGGCAGGGAAACTCCTGGAGATTTGGGGGATGGAGCCTGGGGAAGACAGGGACCTCAGTGAGGTACAATGCCATACAGTCCACCTTCCAAAGCATTCGTTTTCTCCAGGGGAACTGATCTCTGTAATATCGACCCCCTGCAGTTTAGCCAAGGTCCATGCCCAGGAAGCCCTGCACACACTTTTGGGGCAGATATTCAGCCCAAGTCTGCTCAAAAGCAGGACTGCCTGGGTTTTTTAAAAAAATTCCAGCTTTACCCAAGTCTCCCTGAATTAGGGATGCCAGCCTCCAGGTGGGACCTGCCGATATGGAAGCCTAACTAGGGACTATTTCCATGGCTTTCGAACCCCAAGAAACAGGAGAGGGGGGGGGATTTGTTGCTCAACAACAACTCCCCAGGGGGCTCTTGATCCTGACAGAATGTTTGGGTGCAGAAATCACAACCCTGAGGTGAAGATACGTTTATCCACACATCGCTAACTGAATTTTTAAAAATGGTGCAAAGACAGAAGTGTGTAATCTGACTTCCCAAATGGCTTGTGTTCACAAGACAAAGTTCAGACCTCAGGAAATGCACAGTGAGACCAGTTCAATCTGAAAGATCAAACTTTCTCCAATGTTGGGAAAGTCAGGGGTGAGAACAGGGTACTGACTACTGGGGAAGAGGATACAGATGTCACTGTCTGAATGAGCATTTTAAGTTCAGAGGGGAGAAGCAACGACATTGGATCAATCAGCTCGTCTGACCACAGCCATTGTGGGGATTTAAGCCCAGATTCTAGTCTAATGCTAGTTCTCTTTAGCTATGTCTTCTTTTGCCAGTGAGGTCCAAGATGAACTTTCCTTGGCGAGGGTAATTCTTCTTAGGAGACAAAGGAGGGATTGTAACCTCTCAGTGGCACTTGGACCTCTGGCCAAAATGCTTCCATGCTTTTGCTTATTAGGATGGGTAACGTCTAATTTGCAGAGTCAAATCCATATGTTGAGAAAGGGTTTGAGTGGGTTCATCCAGAATGGTTTTTGTGGTGGCCAGTGTAGTGTAGTGTTTAGAGTGCTGGACTAATATATGAGAGACCAAGATTCAAATCATCAATCTAGTATGTGAATGACCATGGGCCAGTCAAATACTCTCAGCCAAACCTACTTCACAGGCTTGTTGTGAGGATAAAATGGAGGTGAGGAGAATGACATAAGCCACTTTGGGTCCCCATTGGTAGAAAGGGGGGTTATAAATGAAATAAATAAATAAATAAATAAATACTCCTTTGAGACAAGTCCAGTTCTTGACTGACTTACCATTTGCTTCATCAGCTGACCTGCTTTATTTGTTTATTTAAAACCAAGGGCAGAAGTCTAACTCAAGAAGGTAGGCTGCCACAGATTATGAGGCTGCTGCCATCACTCTCTCATAATTCACTCTGGTACAATGCCCTACAAGCACAAAACAAGAACTGGAAATGAGTGTGGAGTTAATAACTCTTATCTGTTTAATGGTATGCATATGAATAGGTCCCATCTTAGATCTTGAGATTCTAGGGAGAAAGGTGGGTATATAAATATTTAAAATAAATAAACAGATCTTTTATTTGGAGAGCCAGTTTGATGTAGTGATTAGGAGCACAGACTCTAATCTGGGAGAACCAGGTTTGATTCCCCCTTCTTCCACATGCAGCTGCTGGTGTGACCTTGTGTCAGTTAACAAGTTCTTTCAGAGCTGATCTCTCATGAGCAGTTCTTGACAGAGGTCTCTCAGCCCCACCTACCTCATAGGGTGTCTGTTGTGGGGAGGGGAAGGAAAAGAGATCTGAGACTCCTTCAGGTACTGAAGGGTGGGGTATAAATCCAATATCTTCCTCTTCCTCATCTTCTTTTTAAATAAAAATAGTGAAATTTAATTTACTAAACACTTATTTTGTTTTTCATCCATCTAACACAGGTAAAAGATAGTGATAATTAGATATGCTTTAAAATAACTAGGTAGGCTAGACCTGCCCTGGATTTCTATACACAACATTTATATTTTGCCTTTTCATCCAAAATGGATCCTCAGGGTGGCTGTCATCAAAGACTAAGACAATAAACTAATCTTCATTAATTAAACAGACAATGCCCAGTTGATGAAGAAAGAAGCACCTTTCATTCAGAAAACTTGTGACAGGATATTGTTACCTAAAGGCCCTCCCCAAAAGTACAGCATTACTTTCCATTGTTTTGTGATGGCATAGTCAAGAAAGGCTGAAGTTTAAATGAAGCACATATGAAGAAGTTATGTGAACCATTCATAATGTACCATATTCGAGTGGTGATTGATGCAATCGAATACTATGACAAACATCCAGAAAAAGAAGTTGGATTCCTCTTTTTAGATGCGGAAAAAGCTTTTGACAATTTAAATTGGGAGTTTATGCTGCAAGTTATTGAAAAAATGGATATAGGACAGTCTTTTCTAAACATGATTGTGGCAATTTACTCAGAACAGAGAGCAGCTTTGAATATAAATAAAGAAAGAACAGATTTCTTTCAAGTTCAAAGGGAACACGTCAAGGCTGCCCGTTATCCCTGTTGTTGTTTATTTGGATATTGGAAATATTATTGACAGCGATAAGAAAAGATAACAGCATTGAAGGACTCACAGTGAAAGGTTTTGCATATAAATACAGGGCATTTGCAGACGATGTAATGTTTATGATTCAAGATCCAATCGACAAAATACCACAATTGATGGAAAAAATTGAAGAATTTGGATCAGTTGCGGGATTCTACGTTAATAAAAGTAAAACCAAAGTGATGTGCAAAAATATGACGAAACAAAGACAAACAGAACTTCAAGAGAAAATTCAATGTGAAGTAGTTACAAAGACTAAATTTTTAGGAATTGAATTGACCATGAAAAACATTGATTTGTTCAAAAATAACTATGAAAAGGTTTGGCACTATGAAACTATGAAAAGGTCATGTCAACAAGACATGAAGAAATGGGATACCTTGAATCTATCGTTATTGGGAAGAATTGCAACTGTAAAAATGAATGTTTTGCCGCGTTTGATGTTTTTATTTCAAGCTATTCCAATATTAAAACAAAGGAAAATACTGGATACGTGGCAGAAAGAACTATCGAAATTTGTATGGGCAGGAAGAAAGCCAAGGATTAAAATGAAAATTTTATGTGATGCAAAGGAAAGAGGAGGTCTACAACTACCAAATTTAAGACTGTATTATGATGCCGTCTGTTTAACATGGTTGGAACAGTGGATTAATTTAGAAAATAAAAAGTTATTGGCTCTAGAAGGGCATGATAACAAGTTTGGATGGCATGCATATTTATGGTATGGAAAAGTAAAAATGGATA
This sequence comes from Gekko gecko, assembly GCA_029375565.1. Classification (NCBI taxonomy): domain Eukaryota; kingdom Metazoa; phylum Chordata; class Lepidosauria; order Squamata; family Gekkonidae; genus Gekko; species Gekko gecko. Next base: position 58,510,561 of record JAPDNY010000011.1, on the reverse strand, counting down.
AATTTTTCAAACACCACTTCATAAGACGATCACTGTTCGAGACTTGGATGAGATATAGAAAATTCTTCTCAGAAGAAAGACCACTTTGGATAGTACCAGCAGAAGTGATTAATCCATATTCAAGAAATCAAGGGTTAGATTGGTTACCTTATAAAAGTCTTTTAAAATTAGAAGGGAAAAACTTTGTGTTAAAAGACAGATTTGATGTGGAATTTGAATATGATTGGTTGAAGTATAGACAGATTTATGACTTATTTAAGACCGATAAAAGAGAATATGGTTTTAGAGAAAATAACACTGAAATTGAAACTGTATGGCTTGAGAAAGGTAAAAAAATGATTTCTAAACTGTACAAGGTTTTATTGAAATGGTATACTGAGGACAAAATTGTAAAAGAGCAAATGATAAAATGGGCGGTAAATATTAATAATGAGATATTAATGACATCTTGGGAATATTTGTGGGAAAAGTCAATGAAAATTTCAACTTGTGTAAATGTTAAAGAGAATTGTTATAAAATGATGTACAGATGGTATATGACGCCTAAAAAAATTGCTATTATAAATGAAAGTATGTCTAACAAATGTTGGAAATGTAAGAAACATGAAGGGTCTTTTTACCATATGTGGTGGACATGTGATAAAGCAGTAAAGTATCGGACTGAGATCCACAATGAGATACAAAAAATTTTGAAATGTACTTTTAAGAAAGACCCACAGATGTTATTGTTAGGTCTTAAAATGGAAGAAATAAATGTAGCCAAGAGAACACTACTATGGTACTTGATTACAGCAGCTAGACTGACTTTTGCTCAATGTTGGAAACAAGATAAAGTACCTGAAACATGGGAATGGATTAAAAAGACGTTGTTTATGGCAGAAATGGACAAATTAACAGAGAAAATTAAACAATGAAGAAGACGAAACCTTTTTCGGAGACTGGAAAGACTTTCAAGAATACTTGTTGAAGAATTGGGATGTAAAACGTGGTTTGATTTGTTTTGACAGCTATTGAGGAGAAGTGGAAAGAGACTCAGATCTTTGAATTGTTACCATTAGTAAAAGAAATATGTTTAGTAGTAAATGTAATTGTATAAGAGAAATATCAAGGGGGTTGGAGCAGTGCGGGGAAGCCTTGTTTGGGAGGGAGAGGGAGAAAAGAAAAATGGATATGTATTGGTTTGTTTAAATTGTATGAACATGTGATATATCCAATAATAAATTGTATTTAAAAAAAAAAACATAATGTACCATATTCTGCTAAGCCTCTTTCAGTTCTCAGTTCATTGTGCAAACTGACTTTGAATCCAACTGGGGCCAATGGGCAAGTGTACATAGACCTAGAACCAGCATTCCCCATGTATACCTTTCTTTCATCCTGTATGTAAACCGCTTCTGCCCTTGTAAATCTGGGCTGGTCGAGACAATTGAGCATGTGCTTTTATTCTGTCAGTTCTATCATGAGATTCAGATTGAATACATTACTCCAACTATGGCTGCCTATCCAGGCAGGTTTAACCAATTTAATCCACTCTCCTTTTAGCTGATTCCTGCAATGAAATTACTGCCAAGGTAGCAAGACTTTGTGCCATGGCCAGCTTAACCAGACAGAAGATTACTGCCTCTTTTAAGAAATGTTAAATATATTTTAATTTTAATCCATTTTAGCCATCTAAGTTCTTGCCTGTATTTATTGCTTAGTCGTGTTTATGTAATAATTTCATGTCATATACTAATGCACTGTCTGATCTTGGGCTGAGGACAGACTGGCAGTATAACGTGCGAGAGAGGTGGGGCAAAAAGACCCGGACTAAGTTGTTGCAGGGATTCCCAGTCACACTGTACCTTCTGATGCGGGAGCATACCAGGGAGGAGGCGCAAGGGAGCATTCACACTGTTGGTCCACCCCTGGCAGAGGCGCAGCTGTAAGCAGCCTTTTTTCACTCTGGTGACAGGCGCCTAGGCACATAGCTGCATAGGCGCAGCAATGCAGCTTGTTCCCAGCTTTTAGTGTACAAACTTCCAGGAAGAGGGATCAACGTGCTCTCCAGAGTTTGCTACAGCTTTTACCTGGTATTTTTTTAACGCGGTAGGGAATCATCATAGGACAGGTTGAGTACAGCTGGGGAATGCCTGGCAGCTGTGGTTGTGTGAACCGGCCCCTTTAATCTGTTTGTGGAACGTGCCTATATCGGGCCAAACTGCCAGTCTGAACTCAGCCATGGATAGTAATAACAAAACTGTACTGTGCATTTCTTTCTGATACTGAGCAGTGAGAAAAGTCAGACAGACTTTTAGGGTGGGGAGGAAACCAACAAATAACCATCTAGATGTCCTGTTTCAGTCTGAAAAAGTGAGAACCATCCTCTGTGTTCCTTTTCCTTTCCCTTAATGTCTGATTGTATCAGCTGGGTAGGAGATGCAAGAGTAGATGCAGCAGATAACATGTCACTGAGGAAGCGTCCATTCTGAAAGTGTTAAAAGGAACTGTGATAGGAAGGAAAAAAGCTGAACTTCTCAGATCTGAATAGTAACTTTCATTCTGTGTCATATTGGCCACTCAACTTCAGAAATGAAATAGCCTATTTTGAAACTTTCCAGTCTAGCTTCCAACATGACTATGGAAGAGAAATCACCAGTTGTCTTGTTGGATTACCTTTGCTGGGCAGCTGACAAGTGAGTATGTTCCTCACCAACTGCTCAGAGGCTTTCAGTAACATCAACGGTAGTATTCTACTTGGCCATCTGCTAGAATGTATATAGGGGACAACAATAGCCTTGGTCCTTCCTGATAGGTAAGTGATGCTTGGTCCCTACTGCTCTGTCCTCTCCCTATAGTGTTCTACAGGGTTCCATCGGATCTCCCATGCTATCTAACATCTAGATGAAATCACTGGGGAGGTCATCCAGAGAACTGAAGTACAGTGTCACTACTCAGCGTCTTCTATCCTTCTAATTCCAGAGAGACAGCCTACTTGTTTCCAAGCCCAAATCCAAACCCATAGTATTTACCTCTGGAGTCCTAAACCACTTAGGTTAGTACCAGTGTACCTGAGGGACCATTTTGCCCATATGAACCTCCCAATGACATAAGATCAAATCTGCTTTTCTTCTTGTGCCCACACTGCAGAGGTGAATCTGGTGAGCATACGAGACAGGGCAGTGACCCAACACTTTGGAACACCCTATTCCTAAAAGCTCTTCTTGGTCCTTCCTCTTGGCCTTCCAAAATCTCTGAAGTCTATGTCTTTCACGCGTGTTTGTGATGATGACCGAAATTTAACTGTGTTTTGTGATGTTTCGCTTCTATTCTTTTGCTAATAAAATCTCTGATGTTGATACTTTTCATTCATTAAGTAATTTTATTGCCTTTATCAGTTTATTAGTTTGTTTGTGTGTGTTTAAGGTGTCATCAAGTCACAGACAACTTATGGTGACCCCAGTAATGGGCTTTCAAGGCAAGTGAGAGGCAGAGGTGGTTTGCCATTGACTTCCTCTGCAGAGTCTCCCTTGGAGGTCTCCCAAGTACTGACCCTGCTTAGCTTCCAAGATCTGATCAGATTGAGCTATACTATGCCCTCTTCCCTACCTATTAGATTGCCTATTGTTGCTTTAGTATTTTACTGCTGCTAGTTTAATTCTCTGTACTCTGACTTGACCTATTTTATTAGCAAAAGTGCTGGTCAAGTATCTTTAAATTAAATAGATATAATAAATAAAACAATACAAAGAGGGGCAGATTGGCATTGATGGATGGCTATCAAAAGCAAAATAACTCAGCTTATTGCTCCTAGCTATTGAGCCCACTTATGCATCACAAACTGTAGTGTGTTTATTAAAATGTAGCATGTAGCGTGTCATGTTTTATTTGAAGGAGAACCAAGAATTCCTTGTAGTAGTAAAAAGCAGGATTATTTTTTAAAAAGAAACCTGTATCACTGGTTGATGACAGATATACAAACTAGCCAGAAAATTGGACAGATATAGCCCCCTTTATCAACAGTGATCTGAATGGGTGGGTGGGTAGTACAGAAGGGCATCTTTGTTTTGTTGGTGCTGAGTTACAGTAAGTGATATGGAAGCATGACCTGATGATGTTATGTTGTCCAAACAATGGAAAGCTGCCTGCTTTGATAAACTGGAAGACTGCTATTAATATAAACTGTAGGGATTTAGTCACAGCTGAGAAGACTGTTTTGATCAAGAAAGCCCACTAATCTCCCTGTTTAAATAAATTGCAGCAATCCACAGCCCAGGGAAGCTGAATAGCAAATCTCCTATTCATCTGAATGGAACTGGCTTGCTGGCTTTGCAGCTATTTTGAGTAGGGATGTGCATTCCAAAATGCCAGAGCCTAAAATATACCTGGAAATGACTTTTTGGATCATCCTGTGTATTTATGGAATGAAAAATGAAATTACAGAATTTTCCAGAATTACAAAATGGGGTGTGTATTGAATAGGGAATCTATCCAGGGGACTGGAAAAATGTATTTTTAGAGTACAGGACACCAAATTTTTAGGGTACAAAAAACCCTTCTCCCCTAAAGAGCCCCTAAATTTGAAACAGATTTCACAAAAGGGTCTGACTTCATAGATCCCTGAAGAAGGTGCCCCCAGCTACCTGGGCTCCATTGTATCCTATGGGGGGGGAGAATACAGGATCTTTCTGGGGATTTGCAGCAGATGTTTCAGAGAAAATAACAACAAAATTGCAGGATACCAACTTCTCCCTCTCTCTAAAGACCATCCAAGTTTTAATTGGATGAAGGAGTTCAAATTTATGGATTCATGAACAAGGTGTTCCCAGCCATCATAGCCTCCATTGTTTCTTAGGGAAATGTCGTTCTTAAAACCTCCCATCTAATCTCTCAAAACAATCTCCAGCTCCCTGTGCAAGTGTACGCCAAAACTCCATCAGCAAACAACAAGTCAGCACAGACAGGAACAGAGGAAAATTCCCCTCCAAAACCAAAAATCACCTCCCCAGAACATAGCAAGTTCCAAAAGCACCAAACCTTTACAAAGAATTCAAACCAAAACCCAAAACAGATGGCAAAAAAACCTTAAAAAAGAAATAAAACCAAGCAAAAAGTGGGGTGGGGACAGGTAAATCCACTAAAAAACTGATATCAGAAAGAGAGAGAGAGAGAGAGGCTAATCAGGAAAACCCTGCTATGGTGTGAGATCTCTTGCCCGCTCCCCACCACTGCTCCTTAGGTTAGTGGGAATTTTTTTTAAAAAAAATGCTGTTTTGCAACATGATGTCACTTCCAGGAAAAACTCAGAAGTGATATTATGATGCTCCAGGAATACCAGAAAGTCTATGTTTTGCCATAGAGTCTCTGACGATTCCTAGAGTGATGTAACATATCTCCTGGCTTTCCCCAAAAGTGATATCATGTTGCATGTAATGATGGTGCCCCCAAGTCTATGGCCCCCATCTCCTTTTGGGTACTGGCCATAAGTAGGTTGCCAGGTTTCCAAAACTGACCCAGACTGCCCAGTATTTTCATAGACTGGCCAGGGAAAGAAAACTGGAAAAACACCGGACAGTTAAATGTCTGACATTTTCATAAGGCAGTGTCAGGGCTCTCTTGGAGGCCTAGACAAAGACAGGCGAGCCAGGGGTTGTGCAAGGACACTGGCAGAAGGGTTCAACCTCAAAGAATGCTGTCAGGGCAGCAGGTGGTGGGTGAAGGAGGTGTTGGAGGCAGAACCCCTTTCTCGGCTCCACTTCCTCCAAGCCAAAAACAGTGCAAAACACACTGTTTGGGCTTCAGGAGGCCGTGCTGAGCCCCAGTGCAAGCCAGTAGCAGGAGCTGCACCAAGCCAGCAGCAGCTCTAGTATGCAGCTCTAGAACAAAGAGAAATACATTACTTTTTTATAATTCTGGGGCAAATTGCAACTTAGGCCTGTTAACAGCCTGATCCTATACAGGAGTTCAGGAGGACATCCTCTGGAAGGTGTACTGAAGATTGAGAAAAATGCTATAGGCCACTTTGGGTCCCCATTGGAGAGAAAGCTGGGGTATGAATGGAGCAAACAGTTAGTTTGTGGACTAATCCCCCCCCCCAGCTTCCCACACTGCAGTCAATAGAGGAGATTCAGCCTCCAGCAGCACCTCATATTATTATGTCTTCCATGAGAGAGCCCAGCTAGTGCTTCAAACAGTGGTGTTGTTTTCAAAAAAATATCAGGGAAGCACAGTTTTAATAAAACAGATTTAAAGTCTCTATCAAAATGCCAGAATGACTCACCCAGACACTGATGTTCAATGTATCCACCCCGATGTTGTGTTCAGATTTATAGTGCAACATCCATCCTCGTCCAATTCTCGGGTTCTTCAAGTTTGCTCTTGCCTCTTTGAACTTTATCTTCTTATCTGTCAACATCTACCTTAATTAGTGCCAAATAATTATTATCCCTTGCAAAGGTCTAGTGCTCACCTAAGGCATGACTTGAGTTGACGTTTTAATATTAAATTGATAGAGGTGGAAACTGCTGACTGAGCTGACACAGTGGCATTTAGCAAGAACTCACAATAAAGAACAGATCTTGGTGAGACCTGGAGGTAGGAAATCTCATGCCCTGGACATATGCTAGGAGACTTTAGTTTTTAGGTGAGGCTCAATGAACAGGTTTCTCTTTCATTTTCAGCATCTATATTATCACTATTTTTGGAGGATACCAGAAAGCTGATTTGGCCAGATATATACACCTTTGTGTAATCCAAATTGTAAGCTTCCATTTTTAAAAGCAATGGAACTTTTTTTGCCCCACCCATGAGGCTTTCAGTGCCATCCTAAGCAGAGTTCCACACTTCTAAGCCCACTGATTTCTGTAGACTCGGAAGGGTGTCTCTCAGGATTGCCTGTATGTTGCATGATCCTCGGATGACAAAATATGCCACGTGTATTTCAACAGCACATCTTTTATATGCATCCCTTCTGCACCCATCCCTTTGCACTCTTGGATCAGCTTCTCCTAGTGCAATGAATGGGCCAGCCTGTTAGGGAACAAACTCCATGTGCATACTGAAGCTTATGCTGGACTCCAGAGAGAACGGTAAATGCTGCATGCCTATATCTAGGTAATATACAGTCTCTCTGGAATCAATAAGATTAACATAATAGGTGTACAGTGGTTGGGCAATACATAGTCAGCTGTTCTATAGAAACATCAGAGATTGCCCCCATACCCCAAAATGAAAACTCCAGACACAGGGCATGGGTGTAAAGGAGGATTTATTAATTCCAGCTTATGCAACAAGGAAAGTTACTCCTTCCCACTGTGTGGGTTCTCTAAAAGGCTGCCCTATGGGGTTTTGCCAGCACTTAGGCAAACCCACTCTGCCTCCAAGCTTGATGATTTTCTATCTACACTTTTCCTAGCCTGCATCAAAGTTCTGCAGAGAGATGCTGTAGAGGTTCAAGAGAAGATGCACAGCACAGAGGCACTTCCCCTCGTCCCTGGTTCTACTCCAAGGATGGCCCGTTTGGATGCCTCTCCCCAACCAAAGACATCTCATGGTGCCACTATCAGGCACCTAACTTGTCAAACCCAGTTAGGGCCTCTTCAACCCCAGACAGCCACTCATCCCCATCAATGTGAAGAAAACACAAAAAGGTTTCTCACATGGCCCATCAAACAGGTACTAAAAAAAACCAATCCTGCTCAGCTCCTAAGCAACCAGCGAGTCCAACAGTGATCAAAGAAAGGGGGAAGGGGGGGAAGCACCCAAGAAAAAAACGCAGCATACAATGTAGGATTTTATTTATTCAGTTATTTATATCCTACCTTTCCTAGTGGCTCATGGTGACGGTGGAAAGTGCCAACTTATGGCTACCCCCATAGGATTTTCAAGGCAAGAGATGAACAGAGGTGGCTCACCATTGCCTGCCTCTTCATAATAACCCTGGACTTCCTTGGTGGTCTCCCGTCCAACTACTAACCACCTGCTTAGCTTCTGAGGTCTGACGAGATCAAGCTAGCCTGGGACATCCAGAGCAGATGCTTTACAACTCACAAATAAAAAATTACACAGTTTTAAAGCAACGGAATAGTCCCCGTCCCCCCCAAAAAAGATACCTCTCCAGAAAATAGTTGCCTGCAGCCCATTAAAAGCCTTGGCAAATAAAATGGAACTGCAGCACACACACACACACACACACCCTGAACATTTCTAATGATGGCGCTTTCCTCACCTTTGCAGGGAGGCCATTCCACAAAGTGGGAGCTACAGTGGATAAGGCAGAGGCTCTGGTTGATGCTGGGCTGGGTGCTTTAAGTGGACAAATAGCCACTAGGTGTCGTAGTTGACCATAGTTGATGTATGGGTACTTATGGGAGAAAACTGTCCTTTATATATGTGGGTTGTAGGTCATAAAGGTTCTTTAAAGGTCATAAACAGCATCCTGAACTCAGAAACCAACTAGCAGCCAATGTAGATATTTAAGATGAGCTAGAAATGTTTCTGTTGAATAGCCCCTGACAATACTCAGGTTGCTTCACTCTGAAACAGAAGATGATTCCAGGCTGTCTTAAAGGCCAACCCAACATAGACTGCTCTACAGAAGTCCAATTGCAAGCTACACAAGCACTGATCAGTGTGACCAGACCAGCTGATTCTAAGAAGGATGTGAGCTGGTGAGCCAGATGCAGCTTATAGAAGGCACTCTTGGCCATGACCCCAACCTACTTTTCCAGCAGCAAAATTGGGTCCTTGAAAACTCCCAGGCTTTTACCCTGCTCTGCAAGTGTCAACTTCACTCCATTCACTACAGGTGGATCCAGTCCCTCTAAAACATAAGTTTTAAATAACTTCCAGAACTGCCCCACCCCCAATTGGCCACTGGACTCAATGTCCATGATTCCTTCCACCCCCATGTCTGCATTCCTCAAATCTCCAGGGGGGGGGGAACAGGTGCCAAAAGACATTTGCATGGGAGAAATGTGCTAAGTTGAAATACAGGCTGAAATGGTGTAAACATATCTTCAGGTGTATAAAGCAATACGCCTAGAACATGCTAACAGTGCACAAACCCATCCCATGTTTAGGACAGATTGCTAGGTTACATTTTTGCATATGTCTGTTGGCACACACATTGCTACTTGCTATCTTCTAAAGTGCACCTAGACTTAATTATTGCAGTGCACTCTATGAGGGGCTGTCTTTGAAGATCGTTCCGAAGCTTCAAGTGATGCAGTATTGCTGCAAGGCTAATCACTACATCTGCACAGGAACATATATCACCGGTTTCGGCAGCATCTCACTGGCTGCTGATTTGTTTTTGAAAACAATCCAAAGTGCTGGTGCTTATTTTTGAACTCCAAAATGAAGTTGGACCTGGTAAGTGTGTATCTATGTAATATGGAAAAAGTTATGAAATGATCTATACATAGTCTTGGACATGCCATAGTATTTCCACAGATGAAAAGCTCTCCACCCATGGAGGGCAACATTCTTACCTCTGCTTCCTCGGCAGCACCAGTATCTCCAGTGCTGCTCCAGAGGGTCCACTCCCCCCCCAGGAACAGCATGGGGGGCACTTGAAGCAGCAGCAAAAGGGGGAAGCACCTTATTCATAACTTGAAATGATACTAGGCTTAATTTCATGCTGGGAGCATGGAATTTGTAGTTTCATCTATTTCTCAAACTGAGTTGAAGGAAAAGGGAAAGCATGCTCCTCAACATGCTCCTGCTATCTTTCCATGCAACTGGTTACCCCCTCCCATCTTCTCAAGTATTTTTTTTTTCTTTGAGGAGGGAGATTTTCAGGGAAGGTTGGCTATATCTATACTTTTTAATTTTTTAAGAAATATTTTTCCAGATAATTATCTGGAGAAACTCTGGGCAAAAAAGGACATTTCTGCAGTGAGCTATGGAGAGCCACTCTCTAGGAATATCATTAAGAGTAAACTAGCCACTTCAACCATTAACCAAGAGGCTTAACTTATCTTTAAAAGGCCAGTTTGGAAACTTTCCTGGATAGCAATAATGTGTACCACACCAGGCAATATCATATACAAAATAGTCTATCAGATAGATGTCTAATCATGGAAATACCTGCTAAATGTTATATGTCCCCTTCCCCTTTTGATGGTAGACCTTGAATGGAAACTGAATATTCATACAGTTGAGTGTCTGTCCTGGATCACTCACATCATGCATGATGTTAATTACATGGTAGTTGAGAACACAGGACACAGTCACCATGAAAGACTGTCACTGAGCACCATGAAAGACTGTCACTGGTATTTTGGGGTGCTTTCTAAGAGAATCTGATTCAGCTACTGATATAGAAGATACTGATAAAAGCCAAAAATATTGGGCTTTTATTTGGCTTTATTTGGCAATACCCAATAGTGGCTGTGAAGAGGTTTAATGTTTAAAGGGCTACAGTTATCTTTCATTTCTGGCTCTTTCTGGCCATTTGCTCTGGTTTCCAAGGAAACAGGATGGAGAGGGGATCTCTGCAGGCCAATGGCAAAAGCCCCTTAGGCGGAGCTTAGAGCCAATCACTGCAATGCATCTGCAAATGGCATTGCATAGCAGGTTTGCAACTTTGCAAAGCTGTTGCTGGCTTCAGATGTGAAGTCCAGATAACTACATTGCTTTTCCAGGGAACAGGAAGGAGGGGGGAAGGAGCGGGGGCAATTTGGCCAATAGGATTTTAGGTTGGGGAAAACACTGCTCTTAAGCCAATCACAGAAGTTTGTTCTTTTTTTTGAAATTCTTCTGTGCATGGGCAGAGAGCATAAAAGCAAGGGTCTGGCTGAGCTAGACTCCATTGCTGAGAGATGTGGAAACTGGAGTGTATTCTGGCCTTTGCTTCAGCTACTACTATAAGCCTGACTCTCCTGTTGCCTGGGAGACTCTGCTGTGGACTTTGGATCAGATCCTGTCTGCCTGCCTTGGAGAAGACAGTGACTGGTTTGACTTATGACAACATTTTTTTAAAGTTTTTTTTTCTTATTTTATTGTTAATTGTCTCTTGGGCTTGGTGGGTGGTGGTAGGTGGGGGGGCTGAGGACTTTTTGTCTTTGGTTTTTTATATCCTTAGGTTAACTTTTAGTTGGTTTTCTGGCTTTTGGCTTGCAGTTATTTTTGAGGAGTTTTCTGATTTATTGTCTGGGCCTTGTGGTTGTGAGCATGTTTGGGTGGAGGCCAAGAATGTCTCAGGCCTTTTTGTCTTTGGGTTGTTTTTTTATATGTATTGTTAGGTTAACTTTTATTTGGGGGTGGGGTTTGGCTTTTGGCGTGCAGTTATTTTTGAGGAAGTTTCTGATTTGTTGTTTGGGCCTGGTAGTTGTGTGGGGGGGAGGCCAAGAGGGCCACAGGCCTTTTTGGTTTTTTGGGGGGACGGGGTGTTTCACTTTTCTGTGTGTGTGCTTCTGGTTTCAGCTTCTGGTTATTGAGTACAATTAGGTGCTGCTAAATATGCTTTTAATAATAAGGGTTTTAGGAAGTGTTTAACTTTTAAACACTTTTAAATAATAAATCTCAGCACAGGGCTTTAGTTCTTCCCTAACTAGGCAAGTGCTAGGAGGATATTTAAAAAGGCAAAGTTGTGTATGTTTTCTAGATTAACTTTTTTAAAAAAGCAGTACGCTGCAGCATTCTCAGCTTCAATGAAGGCAGGCACTTTTAGACAAATTATTTCGCTTTAGGCTGTCCTGTAGTTTTTCAAATTTCAGCAGGGAGCTACTGCATTTCTATAGGGAAAATCAGGCTTGTTCCAATAGAATATAGTCAGGAGAAGTTTGACAAAGAGCCTTAAACTTTTTAAAAGTCTTGCTATTTCATCTCAAGGATAGTTAATTAAATCATAGTCAGGTTTCAGCATAGGAAGTCACTAGTTCTAAAAAACTTTAAAACAAAACCAATCCAAAACCAAACAATGGGGGGAAAACTGAAACAAGGGTATGTTAGACACCTTTGGAAAAACAAAAATCTAGTTTTGGGGTGGGAGGGTTCATAAAAAGATGTCAGACTCTGTTAGGTTCTGATTTCAGACACTGCAGGTAGTTTAGTTGCATAATACCTTCCTCACAAGAACAAAGTTTGAGTCCAGTGGCACCTTTAAGGCCAGGAAAGTTTTAGTCAAGGTATAAGCCTTTGTGTGCAAGCACACTTCCTCAGCTATGATATTCAGGCTTATACCTTGAATAAAACATTGTTGGTCTTAAAGGTGCCACTGGACTCAAACTTTGTTCTGCTGCTTCAAACCAGCACAGTTACCCACCTGAATCTACCTTCCCTATAAGTTAGAATGAGTTTGGCCCTGGGTGACAATGAGCAGCAGACAGGCAATGCAGTAGGACCCTGGAGGCAGGGCTAAGAAGAAGACTAGAGGGGCGGAGGGGAAGGGGAGGTCTGCAGCTTTCCCTCCACCTGTGTGGAGGACTGCTCCACAGCCACCTCCCACCACTCTGGTCTCCGGCCGGCGTGATGCAATGAAGAGGCCACACAAGGTTTTCTTCATTGATGCTGCTGCTGGGGTACCCCATGCAAAGGTGCCTGCAGGTGCTGGCACTGGGCAGGGGTCTGCTGCTCAGGCAGCCTCTCCTCCAGCTGTTGTTGCTGAGGTTCAACAGCAGGAGGAGATGCCTGAGCTGTTTTTTGAGGTGAGCTTTAGGGACAAGAGTGTTCCTACTCTGGAGCTCACCCCAAGGGATCAAGAGGCTCCTGCTCTGGTTCCTCCAGGATCCAGCAGGCCTTCTGAGGAGGAACAGGAGGGGAGGCCAAAGGAAGAGATGGAGGTGTACTCCAAGGTGCTGTCATTTCAACCCCTTTCACCACAGGCATCTCTTCCTGCCATCTTAAGACATGGTGTGTCTGCTCCGAGCTCCTCACAGGAGGCAGCTCCAGGGGTGCCTGCAGCTGCTGACATCTGGAAGCACATCCAGCTGATAGAGGATACACGTTTTGCACAGTACCAGCTGTGTAGGACCCAGATCAGTTGTGGGAGAGACCTCAATCATCTCACAATTACTGGTTTGGAGAACCATCTAAAGAAGCACCACCAGTTGGTGCTTCTTTGGGTGGGGAGACAGGCTGCTGCTGGGGTGCCCAAGTGGCCACCACCAGCCAGCTAGGAGGCGAATGGTTCTGCAACCACCTCCAGTGCTGCCCCTGAATGTTCTGCAGTAGGGAAGGGATGCCAAGCACCTCTGACAGATGCTTGGTGAGGTTGGCACTAGGGTATCTTGGGGGGAGGAACAGCAGGCAAGTAGGAGGATCACTTGCCTCATTGCCATAGTAGTTGCTAGTGACTACCCCTTCGCCTTGGTTGAAGGCACTGCTTTCTGCAGGCTGCTCCAGGATGCCTATCCCTGGTGCACAACCCTTGCTCCCGCCATGCTGAGCAGGGGCATGGTGCCCTCTTTGTACAGGGCTGCCAGGGACCACATGAAGTCATAGTTGTCCTGTACTCATGGGAGAACTGTGCACTTCATATCTGACATCTGGACCTCCTGCCAGGTGGATAATACATATCTGTTGCTGACTGCACACTGGTGGCAACCCAGCAACATTGTGGGTGGGGATGGGGAAAGTACTATTAGGCAGGGTCAGGGCTGCCAGGCTGGCTATTGCAAGGCTCTGCTTCACACTGAGAAGGAAACACTGACAGGTGTGCTGGTGAACCACCTGATTGGTGACATGAGCCCTTGCTGGAACTCCTCCTGTGCCCCACTTGAGCACTTGGTGGAGCAGAAGAGAGCCCTGACTGCCCTGATCTCTGAGACCTGGGGCCATTTGGGAAGAGAGCTGACTCACCCACAAAGAATGTTTGACCATCTCTCAGCCTGTGGAAGTTCTTAGGTCTTTTAAGAGCTACACAGAGATGCTCTCATCTGACATGGCAAGTCTGGCTCTGGTCATCCCCACGATCCAAACAGCTCATGGGGACTTGGCCTCCTTTCTGGGGCCAGCTGCAGGATGTGTAGAAATGGTTCCAGCAGTGATGAAAAGGCTGCAAGATGGACTTGAGGCCCACCTTCAGCCCCTAACACAGCAACCATGTTGGCAACCATGTGTGACCCACAAATCAAGGGAAAGATCGCTGAAAAGCTCATTTGCTGGAGAGACAAGCTTTCCCAGTGTGTTGAGTGCAAGCAGGCCAAGAGGGGCATGGAATAAGTTGAAGAAGAGGGGGGCAAAAGTAGCTCTGCTGCTGTTCATCCACCACCTTCCCTGCTAGGCAGCCTCCCCCCCCCCTCCGTGGCTACCACCTCGATGACCTGTGAGATGGCATTCATCAGGCGGACCCTCTGCCCCTCTGGGAGACAGGACATGGCAACTGTGATGGTGAGGGAGTACCTGGCAGAGTCCTATGAGTTGCAGGCCACCGTTGCTTTGCTACTGAGCCACGAAGGAGACAGTCTGGCCAGACCTCTCTGCTGTGGTCCAGAGGCTCCTCTCATGCCCTCTGAAAAGGGTGCAGAGTGAGCAGGGGGGGAGTTTCCCCCATGTGAGTGACATTGTCTGCTTGCATCACTCATGTCTGCTCCCCTGGACAGTTGAGCAGTTGGTCTTCTTGGAGGTTAACTTGCCACTGTTTGGCTACCTGGTCCTAGGCTCTCAGGGTGACTGAAGTGAGCACATGCTTGTGCCTGCATCCTCTCTCAGTCTGTGCTGGAAAGTTGGGGCAAAACATTCTTCCCAAAATTAAAAATGAGACTAGAAAGAAGTAGCAGGGTCAATGGGATTGGCACAGAAATGCCCCACCAAACTCTCCATTGCCATTCTGAATCCACCTGCATCAAAATACCTCTACAGAACTCTAGCAGCAGTGCAGCACAGGGTGATGTTGAACGTGATGCACCACCAACCACCCCAAACCAAAATTATATGCTGAAATTAAAACAGCAGCAGCAGCACAAAAACTGTTCTTCATTGTGATGGAGAAGGGGTAGAGCAGGATAGTGCGATCTGTGTGCCAAACAGAAACCAGCAGAACTCACAGGAGCACCATAAATAATGAAGCTAATTTAAACATTCTTCTTTGCAGGGGTGGGAGGTGGGAAAGGGAGAGCCTGTGATGAAGAGCAGCTGCAGCACCTAGGCTAAGGCTCCTCCACTGAGGCAGTGATAGCTGGCGTGTACTGCTGCTGAGAGAGGAGGATCAGGGTGGACACACAACCCCCTCCCTCTCACTTCCTGAGGACCTCCCGGGGGAAATGGTATATAAAGTTTCTCTGGGTTTGCCCTTGGCTTTGGAAGAAAACAAAGCATTGCTGGGCTTCTGTTTATTGGGCTGCCTGCCCACCCTGCACTTTTGAGTGTTCTGTGGGGCTTCTACTGCCCTTGCTTCTGCCAAAAAAAAATTAAGGCCCTGTTTGGATTCTCTGGCATGAGATTGGTTAGTTCTGTTGGGTTTGTTTGCACTGCTGCCACATTGGCACTGGGTTGTGCTGCTGGGCACTATTACACTGGTTCTGCTGTCCTTGAGATTCTATGCTTGACATCAGTCCTGTTGAGCTGGCATTTGCCACAGCATTATTAAGTTGGCACTGGGTTTTGCTGCTGGGCACTATTGCACTGGTTCTAATGTCCTTGCAGAAATGCCCCCCCTCAGTTTCTACTTCAGAGATTCTCAGGTTTGACCTTAGTCCTGTTGGATTTTTTGGCACTGCCACAGTGGCACTGGTTCTGCTGGGCACATTGCACTGGTTTTTCAGCTGGCCTTGTAAAAATGCCCCCATAACACTTCACTTGTTACTGCAGAGATTCTCTGAGATATTCTGCTAGGCTTGTATTGCTTTGCTATTTTTCCCCCATTGAAAACAGTGGAGGATGGGGGCACCTTCTTTAGGTACCCATAGAATGGGACCCCCGGTCCAATCTCTTTGGAACTTGGGGTTCTTTTGAGGAGAGGCTCTGGCAGCTATGCTGCAAATTTGGTGCCTCTACCTCAAACCCCCCCCCCAGCCACTGAATATATCCCATGATAGATTTGCCATTGACTTCAATGGTCCCAGTAGTATATAATGGACCCAAATATAGAAGAAGAGATTGGATTTATACCCCACTCTTCACTACCCAAAGGAGTCTCAGAGTGGCTTACAAACTCCTTTCCCTTCCCCTCCCTACAACAGACAACCTGTGACGTAGGTGGGGCTGAGAGAGCTCTGACAGAAACTGCTCTTTTTCAAGAACAGCTGTGCCAGAACTATGCTTGCCCAAGGTCATCCAGCAGGTATAAGTGGAGGACTGGGGAATCAAACCTGGTTTTCTCAGATTAGAGTCCGTGCACTTAACCACTACACCAAACTGGCTTGGTGTATATTCAGAATTCACAAATATTTACCGAATCCAAATGTATACTGATATTGGGATTCAGGAATATCAGGAAATACCAATATTATTCAGGTCCAATATACCCGAACTGGGGGGAAAAGAATGTTTTTTTCTTGTACACCCCTAATCTCAACTGGGAAAAAAATGTTTTTTTTCTGATTCGGGTATAATAAAGCTGAATTTTTTTGGTATTCCGAAATATACCCAAATACCAATATGGGTATTATATTGGTAACTGAAAATATTTGGTATTCCCAAAAATATTCGGCTCTATGGGGCCATTGTAGTCAATGGCAAAAATCTTCTAACAAGTATTCAGTGGGCTGGGTGGGGATTTGAGGTAGGGGCACCAAGTTTGTCTTGTAGCTTCTGGAGCCTCTCCCAAAAAGAACCCCCAAGTTTGGAAAAAATTGGACCAGGGGGTCCAGTTCTAGGGGCATCCAAATGTGGTGCCCCAATCCTCCATTATTTCCTATGGAAGGGGAGAAAGGTAGGCAGCAGTTTCTCCCAGAGAATCTCTGCACTAGAAAGTAAGTGAGGTGTGGTGTGAGGTGGCATGTTTGCAAGGCCAGCAGCAGAACCAGTGCAATGTGCCCACCCACCAGAACCAGTGCCACTGTGGCAGTCAGTGCTCAAACCCACAGGACTCAGGTCAAATCTGAGAGTCTCTGAGGGCATGTTTGCAAGGCCAGCAGCAGAACCAGTACAATGTGCCCACCAGAATCAGTGCCACTGTGGCAGTCAGTGCCCAAACTGGAACAGGACTCAAGTCAAATCTGAGGATCTCTGCAGTACAAACTGAGGGGGTGTGTTTGCAAGGCCAGCAGCAGAACCATTGGCCATAGAGCAGTATGCCAAATCCTATTTCCTAGAGCTCCTCCTCTGGGAAAGCAGCAAGCTAGTAGTTGGGCTTCAACAAATGACGCCAGAAGCAACAACAGCTTTGCAAGCTGCCATGGTCCCTCTTCCCCCTCCCTCCTGGAAAGCAAAGCAAAGCAAAGGATGGGAAGGAGGAAAAAAAACAGTGGGGAAAAGAAGATAAGGGGAGCCCTTTAAGGTTTAAAGCCTCCCAGAGACCATATTCGACAACGCCAAAAAAAGTCAGGAAAAACCCAATTTTTTTTTTTTTTTGGGGGGGGGGTGTCAGTATTCGGCAGCCGAATCAGATCCGTGAATAAAGGCATTTTTCGGGGGGGTTTCAGTTTGGCTTTACCAAATGCACACCCCAATCTCAATTAAACTGTCTTCTCATCGGAATAGGGGTGGCTGTGTGTGCACATGCACTTGGCATTCATCACTGTGAAAACATGTTTATTTTTCATTTAATGAGATCAAGCTTTTTAATTAGGTCTGTTATGTCATCATAATGAGCATTTACAGACAAAGGTAAAAAAATTACACTGAAGGCAAAGTAGTGCTATGCTCTCCCCCCCACACTTTCAAGCTGCATTTTAAAAACTGAAGGGCAGCAAGGGAGGGAAGGGGAAAGAGTCCCGTTTATTTTGTTTTTCTTAGCAAAAAAAGAAACCCTTGACTTTCACAAATGTTCAGAGTTCATGATCCTAATACAAGCCTCCTTTTTACATAATCATTTTAAGTGGAGATCTGATGAGCAGTAAGCAAACTGTTTCCAATGCTGAAATCAAATTCTCACCTTCCAATCTCTCTCTCTCTCTCTCTCTCTCTCTCTCTCTCTCTCTCTCTCTCTCTCTCTCTCTCTCTCTCTCTCTGTGCTTCCTATCCTTAACTACAATATTTTTCTTTCCCTCTGCAACTGCCTATACCTCCATAGGAAGATTCCAGTTGATTATATCTCCCTGGGTCAAGAAAGCCAGTATCAGTGAAGAAACTAGGAAAAACAAACTAATATACAATGCATTTTTTGTAGGGGAGAACACATTCTTACCATCGGCCACCATTTATAATGCTATAGTCCCTCTGCTGGACTAAAAGAAAAACAACATGGTCTCAGATAATGACAATTTACATTGGCTTCTGAATACACATTCTTGTGATGGGTACTTGGAACTGATAGCTGTTAAGACGTCTTTTGATTCAACAGAATTCATCAAATGATTTTATTTGGAATAATTCTGCAGCTGCTGCTAGTTATATGCATCAGACATTTTGGCTGGTAGGATGGTCTTTCACACAGGGCTGGGGAGTGGTGAGGGAAGCAGGCAGGACTGGAGTATATATAAACATGCTAATATAAGGGTAAAATTTTGTGTGAGCCAGCTGTATTGCTTATATCCACACACATCTCATCTGATCTCCCACCCAGGTTGGTGCAGATATTCATCCTTCTAATAATGTTCTATGCCTGGCAGAGGCCAGAACAGAGCCTTGGGAACATATGCCCTCAGCACCATAGGTGTGTGGGCTGAGGCACCACATGGCAAAGCTAAGTGCAGTTCATCCCATCTGCATTATTCTTTCACCAGGCTGGAGGGGGAGGGGGAGAGAAGGATCGTATATACCAAGCAAAAAGCATACATACTTGTCCCAGATCACATTTTAGTCCATCAAATAGCCTATTTCTTCAAAGTCTCACATAGATATGAAGTGGTGAATATTTAGAGATACAAGGAAGTGCTGCTATTACCATAACACTCCTGTTCAGAGAGACAGCACCAGGTCCCGCCCCGCTGATGACATTATCAAGCCCTGCCTCGCAGTTTGAGATGATGGTGACCTGGCATTCCCCTCAGTGCACTCATACCCCCTCATCACAGGACTTCTGGTTACAGGCCTTGAATGCACATGAATTGCAATAAGGGTAGACATGGGGCTTCTCACTGTCTGACAGCCAAGCTTCCCAAACCGTTCAAAGTTGGGTCTAGCTTGATGCTTCCTGGACCTAAGCAAAAGCCAGAGACCAAAGCAAAATCCAATGGATATAAGCAAAAAATAGATATACAGCCCACAACACAAAGGGAAGGGACTTAATTAACATAAGAAAAGACACATACTACTTATTAAACCAGAAATTATCATAATCTAAAATAGTTCCAATTAATAACCAAACATTATCAGAATAATCAAGTAAGTAATAACAACGACCCATAATCTGAATTTCCATTATACCATTCTGAATAAATAGTTCCCTGCCTCTTTGCATGAATATGCAAACAGGAGAGTGGGGCGTGTGCTGCAACTTCTGTGCCCCCGTCAAGTTGCAGCAAAGGATTGTTGCATCTTGAAGGACATCCTTCTCAAACCAGTGGAGCTATTTTATACCTGGGAATAGATCCCAAAGTCCAAACCATGTGCCATACTTCCATTATGAAAGTCTCCCACATATACAAAGCATGGCTTTTCACTTTAAAATCTGTTCAGTCAAAAGTTTGCGTTTTGCCAGTTGCCACTCATGTATATTTTGAAAGCCACACCATTACTAAAACACTGCCAAGGTTACTTAGTGCTAAAGGCTCCCAAATGCAAGTGTTTCCTATGAAATTACTCTCTTATTTTTCATTGTACTAAAGTAAAATCAGAAATTTAAAGCAGTGGAATTTTAATATGCATGCAACTTAAAATGGGAATCTAATTGATATTATTTCTCTAAACTTTGAGGGGGTTTAGAAATGATGATGAAGGGGAAGCAGGCGGTGAAAGGGGCAGGTGTTTCCTGCTTCTGCACTTCCCTGTCTTTTCCAGAATGCAACTTCCAGGCTCAATGAAAATGTGATGTGGGTGGGACAGAAAACCTTACCTGTGGTGTGGTGTAGAAGCCTAGCATCCCATTAACATGGTCCTCTATGCATGCAGTCCTGTTAAGTGTACTAACACAATGCCTGCCTAGGCTACGGATATCTGGAGTCCTAACAGTACAGGCATAGCAGCTGCTGCCCAGCTGGGTGCAGGCAACGCAAGTTCTGTTTGCCCACCAGCATCATGTTTAAATCAGGCCCCAGACTCTCCTTCCCAAAGAGAGGAACAAGCTGCCTCTGCCTGCATTAGGTACCGGATTTCCCTATTAGGATAAAGTTCTATTTATATAAGGCAGGGGTTCTCAAACTTTTTGAGGCAAGACCCACTTCTAAACATGGATCCTGTGACATCATTCCCCTTAGGCTTCTCTCCAGCAAATGTGGAAGATTTCCTCCGCTGCAGCACTTGCTTCCAGGGCTGCTGGCACTTCCATGCACAAACAATCCACGTTTTTCTTATGCATGCCAAAGTGCTAGTGGCTGCTGAGTGCTGCAGTGAAGGAAAGCCTCTGCAGGGGCCAGAGAGAAGGGCCAGGGGAATGCTGTCATAGAGTCCAAGCCACTGTGCTTTTCTGCACTCTTTTGCAAAGTTACTCCATGCTACTTTCCTCTTCATCAATATAACATGCAGTTAACTCAGAACAAGCTTATACTTTTTTTTATCATGTTTTATAAGTATAAATACATATCATTTCTGGGCAAAAGGCTGGAGCTCATGGCCATTTTGCACACCGTGCGGAGGAAAACCCAACATGGGCTACTATGTCTCCCAAAGCCTCCTCTCCCAGCTCACCCGGTTTCTTCTCCTACCTCCATGCCTTGAAAACTGCTTGCGACATCACCTGCTGTTTGATCCTGTGAAGGCTGTTGCCATTCTCCATACCAGGGCCACCCAGCCCATGGAAACATGTGGAGATGGCATCAGAAACAACCATATCCTCAGCTTATCAGAGGTCATAGCTCAATGGTAGAGCTCGTAGTTTGCATACAGGACACTCATAGTTCAAGCCCTGTCAGGTGAAAAATCTCAGTGTTGAGTAAGAGCTACTGACTGCCAGTATATTAATCTAAACGGTCCTACTTCAAAAAGCAATTCCAATTAAGTTCATATACACCCATATCTCTAGGTCTAGTCACTTCAAATGTTTCTGCTGGGTCATGGCATCTGACCACAAAGGAGAAGGAGGCAGGCTGCTGAGCTAAGGTAAGAATCAGCCCTTATTTTGCTTTGATGGAAACTATTCATTTGTCAATGATTTGTAAATGAAAACTAAGCATGTGTAATTACAGATGCATTTCTATCTGTACCTCTGCCAGTCAGACATCATCACATAAACAATTTACTTTTTTTTTCCTTTGAGCAGTATATATGTAGAGCTTAAAGTGACTGTGCTCAGAGTATACTCAGAAACTTCTGGCTTCTGGGGGAAAATAATCTGCCCTATTCATTATGTTCAATAAGAACATTTATGTCCCCATTTGGACAAATGATTTGGTGTATATTACACATTATTCTTTTGTTAATTGCAGGTGTGAATAATGCAAACCACAACCTTGTGAAGAACTGGGTACACTGTCTAAAGAACTGGATTTATATCCTTGAAATCATTATCGCTGAAGCCTGTTTCATGAAGTGAGTTAGAAGGAAAACCACACATGGTCATTCAATTGCACTCAGAATGAATAAACAGTCCAACTGCAGGGGGCATGAAAGCACTGCAGAACTGTTTGCTTCATAGGATTGTCTTCAAGATCTGTGAGCTTTCTAAGCTTTTAGTCACTGGAATAATGTTTATTTTGTTACTGATGTTTCCTAAGATTTCTTTAAGCAAAAGAGAAAAGCAAGGTGGAGACATCCATGAAGAGCAAGTCCCATCAGTTTAATAAAATGGTTCTAATAAAATCATGGGTGGAATTTATTTATTGATTTCATATCATTCTATTAGATGCCTGCAAGGTTAGAGAGTAACAAAAAGGAACAAAGTAGGCCTTGAAGAGCTGGAAAGTCATTGGGGAATGGGGAGGGAGATGGGAAGGAAACTAAAATTTCGATTATGCATTCAGTTCAATTATACATAATTAGATTAGCTTTAATAAGACATGAGGCCAGCCATGGGGTGAAGCCAAAGGCAAACCCACAGCAAATATGGGTTTTGAAGACAAACTTACCTTTTTTGAGTTCATTTTTTAGTTCATTCCTTGTCATATCCTGAGGACACTGCTGTGTGTGTAAAGTGCCGCCAACTCGCAGCTGACTTATGGCAACCCCAGCAAGGGGCTTTCAAGACTGAGAAGCAAAGGAGGTTTCCCATTGCCTTCCTCTGCAGAGTCTTCCTCGATGGTCTCCCTTCCAAGTTCTGACCTTCCTCTGCAGAGTCTTCCTCAATGGTCTCCCTTCCAAGTTCTGACCCTGCTTAATTCCTGAGGGCTGACAAGATTGGCCTATACCATGCCACCTTTCCTCAAAGACACTGTTGTGCTCCCCAAAACTCACCTGGCACTGGTGATCATAACAAGGGATGGAGAGGGCTTGTGACGTAGAGGGTTGGTTCTGGGGCCTCTGTTATGCCAAAGACCACTGACACAACAGCATGTGAAGCACTAAAGCTTCTGTGAAATTTGGTTTCTCTGAGATGCTGGTTCCCAAGATACTACTGCAGGGCATAAGGAAAGGGCAGAATGGAGGCCACTGCTGCCAGGTACATCTGTACAGAACAAAGAAGGAGGGGGAAAACGGGCATGAAATGCATGGGGTTGTGGTAGTTGTAGATCCCAAATGCCTGCAATGACTTATTCATTGTTGAAATTCACAAAAGTATATACCACAATAAAACTGTTTGGACAGGATCTGTATTGCTCAAGGCCATTGGGTAGAATGAATAGTTCCATTTAAGTAAGTTTGGACAGGATCCTTCCCTATGTAGGTACAGCATCCCAGGTTAGAATGATCCCATAGAGTGTAAAAAGCTTACTTTCTACTACCCCCTTTGGCAAATGTTCAGGTATTAGCACTAGGTCATCATGAAGATGGGAGGCTCACACAGTCTCCCATCAAGACAACCCCTCCACTTGGTGCAGGAATGTACATTCCTGAGCATATGTTCCTCATATCTACAGGTCTTATATAGCAATGGACTGAAATGTGTGTGTGTGTGTGTGTGTGCACATGGGGGGGGATTTTTATAAATCTTTTTTGCATTGCCCCTAATAAAAATGTGCTGGGAGGAGAGGGAATATGTTCCTCCACTGACTTTCTCTGTTGCTGAATTGTGCTGGTAAGCTATTTGTATGGTAATACAAGAGCATCGGCTCAGTTACCTCAGCAACAGGTGTTTTCTCTTCCTGTTCTATTCTGAGGGAGGACAACCTAAGCACTTAAAACATTTCCTCTCACTAATGACTTCATGCAGAGGGGTGTGGCATCACATGCAAAGAAGGTGGACACCTAGAGAATGAGCTTCCTCCCTGTTCCCCCTTCCTAATTGATATATCTAACGAGGATGCAATTTTTAAAAAAATCTTTAAATATGAAGAGAAGCAGTGGCAACAAAAATATATACAACTTCATCTCCTATGGTCATATTCTGTTTTCCTCCTGGAAGGAAAACCAACGGAAAGAGCCCCAATCAAAATGGCAATGGAAGGTGCACAAGATCCATTAGGAGTTAGACCCTTAATGAGGCAAGTTTTATTATATTCACTAGCCACTCTAGAACACGGAATCTTAGAGAAACTTATGATTTTGCTTAAACCTCTTGCTGACCAGCTAGAAGACATAAAGCTTTCTTTAAATCAGGTTACACAAACGGCGGATATTGCTATGGAGCTAGGTCTTACCATACAGGATGAAGTACGACAACTCCAACAGAACGAGAACTGGGTGCAAGAAAAAATTATGATTTTGGAAAACTAACAGAGACAAAACAATTTAAAAATCAGAGGATGGGTGAAACAGCTGAAGGTTCTACTGATTTAACTGCATTTTTAGCAACATAGCGAGCATTTGCTTTAAAACTCAAAAAGGATATTGCTCCCATAATAACAAATGCATATAGACTTGGCTCAGCTAACAACCCTATATTTAAGGGTCCTAGAGACATTATAATTACTCTTTCCAATCGGTGTACTAAAAAAAATTTTAAAAAAAGAAGCAAGAGGAAAAAGACACTGCTATTTCAAGACCAGAAAATACATATCCTCCAAGACTTTTTGCCAGAGACAATGCAAAAGTGGGGCAAATTGAAACCAATTGTCAATGTATTAATTGAACCTAGAATTTGCTATAATTGGATCACTCTGGCCAAGCTGTTGAATCAAGTAACAGATCTTGATAATGGCTATCAACTTTTACAAACTTTGAACAACTCAGCTCCACAAGAGTTAATTAAAAAGTCACAAAAAAGAAAAATAAAGGTTCCACTATCTCCCACAAAAGGGAGCAGAATCCCTGTCCAACAGGGGGTTGAACGTAAGGGGATACTACAGTATCCTACTTATAGTTTGCATTGATTCAGCATGCAGTCTCATACTCTGCTTATTTTGCTTAGTTTGCTTGTCTTGCTTATTCTGCTTAAAAATCTGTGTTTAGTAGTGCTACATAGAAGGGTGGGATGCTTCCTTCTTTTGGTCTCCATAAGTTAGGGAACCCCAGAAAAAGGGTCTTTTACTACCCTTTCCCTGGGTAGTATTTTCATGGGGTTCTGGTGAGTTAGCCTCATATGGAGGTTTAGTAAATTAGTTTAGATGGGGGTTGGGGACAGGGCCGGCTCCAGGTGTCTAGGCGCCCTAGGCAGGACAGCCTGGGGTGCCCCCACTCGGGATGCCAACTTCCCGGTGGGGCCTGGAGACCGGGGTGGTGACGGCGGAGCACTGGCTTTCCTGGGGGCTCCACGGCTGCGGGGTCCCCAGGAAAGCTGGGAAGGAGGCTGGAGGTCTAGCCGCCACCCCTCCCTCCCAGCATCGGCTTTCCTGGGGGCTCCGTGGCTACGGGACCCCCACGAAAGCCGGGAAGGAGGCAGGGGTCTAGCCGCCGCCCCCTCCCTCCCAGCGCCGGCTTTCCCAGGGGCTCTGCGGCTGCAGAACCCCCAGGAAAGCTGGGAAGGGGGCGGGGTCTAGCCACCGCCCCCTTCCTCCCAGCGCCGGCTTTCCCGGGGGTTCCGTGGCTGTGAAATCCCCAGGAAAGCCGGGAAGGGGGCGGGAGGGGGTCTAGCCACTGTAAATGGGTAATATCAGCAACCTGCCATTCACACACATTCTCTGTAGTGGCTCCTGCCTTGTAGAATGGCCTGTGTTCAGCATAGCTTGTTCCCTGAATAAAGCATATTGCACTGCCTTTTAATTTTCCTATTGTTCCTTGCTTTTTTGTTATTTTATATGTTCAAAACAGTATGAAACCTAGTTACAGTCTCCCTTTGACATAACTAATTATTGTACAATTAGACAACACATAAGTAACTTATGGAATTCCCTGCCACAAGAGACGGTAGTGGCCAGAGGCTTATTTTACTTTGATATGGGATTAACAAAGCCACACTGGAGAAGCCCATCTGTGGCAATTCATTATGATGATGAAACAGAACCACCATGCTCAGAGGCAGAGTATACTGAAATACCAGTTGCTGGCAGGAAAACAGTAGGGAAAGGTGTGTTGTCTTCATGCTCTGCTTCTGGGCTTCTCAGAAAAACCAGATTTGCCACTATGAGACTTCTGAACAAGGTGGACCTTTGGTCTCATTTAGCAGGGCTGTTCTTAATTGTGTTCTTATACTAGGGTTGCCAACCTCCAGGTGGTGGCTGGAGATCTCCTGGGATTACAACTGTTCTCCAGGTGACAGAGTTTAGTTCATCTGGAGAAAATGGCTGCTTCATAAGGTGAACTCTGTGGCATTATACCCCATTGAAGTCTCTTCTCCAAAACTCTGTCCTCCTCAGACTCCACCCCGAAAATCTCCAGGTATTTCTCAACCCAGAACTGGCAACCCTATGGGATTTACTTGCCTGGTAAAGTCGCACTTAGAGGCATACTTGCATGTAAGTTTACTACTGGGGACAAGCTAAATGCTGCTACTTCCTATGGCAGGCTCCAGCTCTGTCTATCCATGTTTCCCGCTCCCACATACATGGAAACTGAACTACTAATTCCTCACAGAGACCCTTTCTGCCCTTCAGTAGGTGCAGGTTAATGCCTGTGCTGGGATGGAGTGACCAAACAAGGGCTGTCTATGTTACCCACCAAAGTAAAGTCTCGTGCCCTTAATTTTTATATAAGGGCAAGCCTTAGCTGGGGCCAATTCAGAGAGGGACCGTTACTGGGGATTAGCTGGGACTTCTAAGGTAACAACAGGAAGAAACCTCTCTGAGAAATTCCTTTGCCAGACAATATTTTTCCACCAATTTGGTTTGATTCATTAAGAGCAGGAAATATAGTAATTCTAGCATTGTATTTTAAACCTTGCTGGGGAGTGGGGGGCAGAAAGAATTCATGTCCCTTCAGTCTCTGGGTGGCATCCTCTATGGAGGCACACACAACACACACTGGATTAATGACAGATTGTTGTGATTTCAAACAATGCAGGAGAAGGTGCCTTTTGTACTGTGCACTCAAGGCATTAAGAAAACGTTTGTTTTCTCCAGCTTAGTATGACTTCCTCGAATGGGTGCTAAGTGGCCGCTCCTCAAATCCTTTAGAGACAGTTGATTTCCTTCCTCCCTTTTCTTCTCCCTACCAAATAGTTAAAAAAGAGATTACGATTTCAACTCTTAAAGCTTTTTAAATATTGTTTTCCTGGTGACTTTTAGAGAAACCTGTTGGAGGTCTGGAGTGCATTGAAGTTGGCCCCATTAATCTGTTACTGGCATGCAAAAATGGTTTTAAAAAGAATTATGGGGGGAGAGAAGAATTAATTCCCTGGGGAGAAGGATTTATTTCCCTGACTGCTGGTGCACAGCGCTACCATAACAGCTGCCCATGCTAGAGGTCTGTTCCTTCCACCAGCTGTTGATCATCTGGACTCCACTGGCGATGGAAGTGACATCTGCGCTTAGCCCCACCAAGCAGAGCAGAGAGGTGCCAAAGCCCAACAGCCTCAGTTCGTGATCCAGGCAGGCAAGGAAAGGGATTCTTGTGCCAGACCACGGCCCTGGATTAGAGCACAGAAGGGGATCATTTAGGTCAGGCAGGGTGGGCTGCACAGAAGAGAGGCAAGCAGCCAAAGAAGGGCAGGGAGAAGCTGACAGGCCACTGAGAACAGGGCGACTGTGGGATGTCAAAGCACAATGGAAGTGGCATGGGCTCCGGGGAGTGGGGGGCAGGACAGCTGAGGTAAAGAAGAGTGCAAAACACCCTGTCTCTTTTTCTGACAACATCTAAGCCAAAACTAAGCTGATTAACATGAGAAGGGATTCTAATATGCTGCCAGGTGGGTAAATGAGTACATGTGGCAGGCAAATACTCACGTTGGTTTGTGAAAGGATGCAACTCCGTGGGGCTGGATTACTCTCAAAGGTAGAGTGAAAACTCAGCTTTAGTGAGGGAAAAACAGAATTTGGATTACTCTCAAAGGTAGAGTGAAAACTCAGCTTTAGTGAGGGGAAAAAAAGTAGAGTGGGGCTGGACTACTCTCAAAGGTAGAGTGAAAACTCAGCTTTAGTGAGGGAAAAACAGAATTAACAGGTGGGGTGAGCCCCTAACATCCTCCCCTGTTCAAATGTCTTGCTCCTGCTTCTTGCAGCAGTGTGGGGGGAGGCTTCCGACTGGAGTGCCTTACCACCAAGCATCACTGTCTTTCCCTGCTGAAAGTCTCTAGGTCCAACAGAAGAAGAAACTGCCTCCTCCTGAGTCTCTGCAGTCAGTTGTGGTTTATTGTGTAGGGGCGGGAAGGGGCATGCCAAATCAATAGCAATCTTCATTCTCCAGGGCTGCCAAAGTGGGACGTTCCTTACTGATTGGAAATGCTTCCTCTCGGTAACAGGCTGGGCTATGTGATGGACTCCAGTCACCAAAGGTGAAGGGGCTTCCCAAGGTCCCTCCAACCAGCCTTGCCAGATAAGCAGGCTTTCGGCATTCTTGCTGCTCTGTGGAGCTCTGGTCACTGCTTTTTTTCTTTCTTTCCCTTTCTATCCCCTCCTTCTTAGTTGGGGCAAAGAGAGTCATATTTGGCCCAGCTGAGGGTAAGAGGCATACTTTCAGCACACCCCTCCCTTGCTTGTTTCTCTTCTCCCCTACAGCCTCCTTTTAATGAGGCCCTCTTCAGTCAGTTGTTGTGTGCCCTACGAGGGAAGGAAGGGGCATGTCTATCACTAAGATGACTAGATCACCTCCTCCTTCCCAGAAGCTCTGTCCTCTCTCTTCATATTGGGCTATCACAGCCAGCTACACCCTTGTATTAGCTGGCAATGGTGGGTGGGGCAGTTGTTTTGGCATGAGCTGGTGCATTCTTTCAAAACTGTTGAGTGAAAATATCAGCAGCTTCAACCCTAGTGTGAGGTCCAATATCTGCAAATAACCTGGCAGGAGAACAGCAACAAAATTATGACTTGTTTTTCAACACAGAAAGTGACTGTGTCCTACATGGAATTAATACCATCTTTCCAGACTGAACCCTAATTGGCGTGAGGTGGGCTCCCTCTATGTCATCCGTCAAAAGTGTATATGCCTAACTCTGAATCATTAGATCACAAACTCATCCGCCCTCTGCATGAAGCTGCTCTCCTGGATGCCACTAGATCAGGATAGGGATGCTCTATGGATTGATTTATCAAGTACTGCTAACATTTGTTTTTAGTGCCATGGCAGAGTCTTACTACATCTGTGCCCATTTATCTGTGCCCAGGTTTAGAGGGGACATGATTGCAGTCTTCAAGTATTTGAAGGGCTGTCATGTAGAAGATGGAGTGGATCTATTCTCTCTTGCTCTGGATTGCAAGACTAGATCTAATGGGTGGAAATTACAAGGGAGTCGTTACCGGCTTAATATCAGGAGAAACTTCCTGACTGTAAGAGTGGTTGAGCAATGGAACACACTGCCTCGGAAGGTGGTGGATGCTCCTTCGCTGGACGTTTTCAAGAGGAGACTGGACAACCATCTTTTGGGTATGTTGTAGGTATGTAGGGGTTTCGGCTGTGTTCCTGCAGAGTGCAGGGGGTTGGACTAGATGGCCTGCAAGGTCCCTTCCAACTCTAACATTCTATGATTCTATGATCTACCATTTCTCTGATCAGTTCACTCTAGTGCTGAGCTGAAAAGGGGAAGTACGCATTTCCAGGCACATCCAATCTTGGAAGCTAGGTAGAGTTGGCCCTGGTTTATATTTGGATAGGAAAGACCACCAAGGAGTTTCAGGGTTGCTATGCAATGGCAAACCAACTCTGTTCCCCTCTTAATTTGAAAGCCCTACAGGATCACCATAAAGCCTGCTGTGACTTGATAGCACTTTCTATCACTACCAAAAAGAAGAAGAAAAACAGGTTGCTTACCTGTAACTGATGATCTTCGAGTGGTCATCTGTGCAGTACCACACATGGGTTGGGCGCCTGCGCACGACCTCGATCGTGCGCAGGCGCCCAACCCCATGTGTGGGACTGCACAGAGACCACGACGAAGATAAACAGGTTGCTTACCTGTAACTGATGATCTTCGAGTGGTCATCTGTGCAGTCCCACACATGGGGTTGAGCGCCTGCGCACAATCGAGGTCGTGCGCAGGCGCCCAACCCATGTGTGGGACTGCACAGAGACCACGACGAAGATCGCTGTGTTCCTTGCACAACAAATTCACTGATCATTTTAGAATAACAAGGGGGATATGTAAATGGAAAAACCATGCAGGAAGAGCAGAAGAATAGAGGTAAGGTTTGCTTGGAGATAACGTCATAGAAATCCATCTTAATGGAGCTGGGCATGAGCAACAGAGCTTGTCTAACTGAATCTACATGGCACCAATATAAAAGTCAGCAAATCACAGAAAATACTATCAGTTGGAGTCCTTAAAGGGAGTTATTTCATTTATACATCTTGCAGTGCATTCCTAAACAGTTACTCCAGTCTAAAGCCCTTTTATTTGAATGGGCTTAGACTAGACTTACCTCTGCACAGGACTGCACTGTTGGCTTGTGTCCCAGTTTATTCAGAGGCAAAAGTTAGTTATGGGCTCAAACAAGCCATCCTTGAAACAATCAAGAGGAAATAGCATTGAATAGCATTATTATCAAAGTTATACAAAACATCTTTTATTCCTCAAGCCAGGTATTTCAAGTCAATAATATTCAGTAATATATTCATTTGAAAAAGGAGACTACTGGGATTAGAACTAAGCAATTGTACTGTCAGAGAGGAATATAGACCCAGGTGGATTATTTAAAAGATAAGCAAACAGAATATTTCTGAAAGGCATGTTAATATTAGGTTACATTAAAACTCCTATCCAGCACAGCATTGATTTGCATTGTTTACAGCATATCTGTAAGTTAGAATTTTACAAACAGGGGAACTGCAAGATTTGTGTGGAGGATCCTACCCTTCCCCCCCTTGTTGACAGTGGTTCTTGCTGTCCCCTCCCCGCCCCCATCCACCTACTTGTAGCACTAATGTCTCTACCTGCATAGTCCATACGATGGTGGCAGGGGCAAGGCAACAACTCCCACTCCTCTACGGGCTCACCACACTGCATTCACCCACCTACTGGCTGGCCCACCTGCTCACAGCGTTGCCACCTCCCCATGCCTGGCTCACATGGTGGCGGTGGGGAGAACGACATCTCCTGCTTCTCCACTTCTGAGCTCCCTCTCCCACCTGCCTGAAGTGCAGCTGCCACTTCCCACCAGCCTCATGTAGCAGTAGCAGCTCCCACTGCTTCTCCTCCCCTGGCCCACATTTCTCAAAATAGCAGCCCAGATCTTGCAACGTTTTTTCTTTTTTGTATTTTTTGCAAACCTGGGGGTCCTCAATGTCCGCAGAGAAATGCCATTATCTGTACCTGGCCCCATTTTCTGGGTTTTTTAATTCACTCTGGGGCCAGGTTCATAATTAGATCCAGGGGTCTTTTGGGGGGGGGAGCTCACCGGAGCGCAGCTCCGGGAGCTCAGGAGCCAAGCCCCGCCCCCAGCCGGCGTCCCGGAGAGTCTTTCAGGCAGCCGACATGTCAATTTCAGCTCCATTATATCCTATGGGCCATTGAAGTCAATGGTGAAAACTTAGGGTATATTCTGGGGGCTGGAGGGAGGGGTTTCAGGGAGAGGCTCCAAACTCACAGGGTAGCTGATGGAGCCTCTCCCCAAGATACCCACCAAGTTTCAAGAACATTGTATCAGGGGGTCCAATTCTATGGGCCCCTAAACAGGTTGCCCCTATTCCCTCCATTGTTCTCTATGGTGGGAAAAAAATAACTTGTTTTCCCATCATAGAGAACAATGGAGGGAATAGGAGCAACCTGTTTGGGGGCCCATAGAATTGGACCCCTGGCCCAATGTTCTTGAAACTTGGTGGGTATCTTTGGAGAAGCTCCAACAGCTATCCTGTGAGTTTGGAGCCCCTCCCTCAAACCCCTCCCCTCCAGCCCCCAGAATATACCCTATGCTTTCACCATTGACTTCAATGGCCCATAGGATATAATGGGGCCGAATTGCCGTCCTTTCCTTCTCTTTTTCCTCTTTCCCTCCTTCTTCTCTTCTCTCTTTCTTCCTTTCCCACCTTCTTCTCTTCTCTTTTTCCTTCTTTCCCTGTTTCCCTCCTTCTTCCCTCTCTTTCTTTCCCTCCCCTTTCCTTCTCTTTCTTTCCCTCTTTCCTTCCTTCTTTCCTTCTCTCTACTCTCTCTCTTTCATCCTTCTGTGGCCCAACTCATGAGAAGGAGTTTAAACTTTAAACGCCTTCTCTCTTAGCTTCCCCACCCAGACCAGCTGGGGAAGGGAAGGGGAGGCTTTTGAAGATGCCTCCCCCCTTTTGCTTCCCCTTCTGACATCACTTCCGGTGATGTCAGGAGGCGTGGCATATGCCAATAGCCTAATAGCTCATTAGCATACCATATGCTAATGAGCTCCTGCAGCTCTTTTTCTATGAAAAGACCCCTGATTAGATCTATGATTTTTGATGTTGTGATTTCACAAGCCTAGACTAAATCCATTCCTGACCTCTTGCTTCCCCAATCCACGATGTCTATTTTAAAAACAACCCTGATAATAGTGCCACCACCGTTGTTGTTGAGGCTGCACTGGTAATAGATAGGATTCAATCTGACATAAAATAAGGTGCTTAAGGGAACACACTAGTATTTGACTTGTCTTCCTGCTCTGCTGTCATTAGCTGCTTTGCTGTGATGTCACAGAAGGCCTTGGACAGCCTTGAACACACTCTGGTAAATGAAATTGCATATCTATTGCCTTCATGCCATTGCTTTTGGGCTATTCTTAACTGGCACATACAATTTGGTGATCTTGTGGCATCTCAACAATAAAAAACAACAAATTCTGGAGGAGTAGCTCAAAGACAGTGGCTGTAGACAAACAGGGTTGCCCTTACCTGTAACCATGGTTCATCAAGTGATCTTCTGTGCCAGCACACATGGGGAGTGCAGTCTCAAGCCACCCACAGAAGAGCTAATAAGCTTTACAAAGATCTCTCTAGAGCCTTTGAGTGCTCCTGCCCACCCCATCTCAGTGTATCTCTTTTCCTGCCCAAAGGGTCACATGACAGGGCAAGCACTCTTCCCTTAGTTCTCCCTTTGCCATTGTGAGGGCTATGATTGACCTAAAATGATAAACAGCCCACAGCGGAGAAAGGAGGGAGGGATATGTGCCTGCACAGAAGACCATTCAATGAACAATGGCTACAGGTAAGGGCAATCCCATTTACATCGCCATGGCTTCTGTGTAGTTCCACATGGAAGAATAGCAAGGTTACTCATCATGGAGGTGTGTGTGGGCTGATCAGAAGACGATTAAGGACCACATTCCTAATAGATGCCTTGTTTCAAGCCTCCACATCCATGGAGTAGTGCCATACAAAGGTGGATGGCATTGACCATGTGGCTGCTTTGCATATGTCATCCAGTGCCATGCAAGATGAGAAAGCTGCTGAAGAAGCTAGAGTTCTGGTGGAATGTGCTCTGATGTCAATGGGACAAGGTACCTTAGCTGCAGTGTATGCTGTCCTGATTGTGTTAACCACCCCAGACCCAGGGATGTCCATCGAGCAACCAGGGCCAGGGCTTTTTTGACCCTGGCCCCTGCCTGGTGGAATGAGCTCCCATATGAGATCAGGGCCCTGAGGGATTTACTACAGTTCTGCAGGGTCTGCAAGATGGAGCTCTTTGACTGGGCTTTTGGTTGAGGCAATAGACATCCCTCCCTTTTCCTGACCAACCCTCCACCAGCAGCCTAGTTCTTTTTTTTAAATTATATTTATTAGAATTTTAGCATTATATACATTGAACTTGAACATTTACATACAAAGTTTGAGTCCTTTTTACCTTATATTACAATCTATCCACTTTCTTATTCTTGACCATCTTTTAATCACACTTTTATCATCAATTCCATTTATTTGAGCGTGTAACCTGTCCATCTCTACAGCTTCCATAAGTTTTGCAGCGATTTCCTCTCTGGTGGGTATTTTATCTGTCTTCCAATATTTAGCAAACAAAATCCTTGAAACAGTTAAGATGCACAGCAAATGATAAATTTCATGACGTGTTTGTCGCTCCTCCGATACCATATTTAACACCAGCAGCCTAGTTCTAATTTGACATCAGGCACCACTGCTATATTCAAATATGACTGACATCTGAACAGGTTATTTTACATGGTAGTTTGTGATTTTATTATCTGTGATCTTATGTTGTTTTAATCTGTTATTAAATTATTGTTTATGATATTGATATAAATCACCCTGAGCCCGCTTGCAGGGAGGGCAGTATATAAATTCAAATAAATAAATAAATCTGCATATTGACTGAGGGAATGCTGATTTTCCCTTATTAACCTCTTTGAAACAAACAAACAAACAAACAAACAAACAAACAAACAAACAGGTGTTTGTCTTTTCTAAACTGTTCTGTATCCTTTAAATAAAACAGGAGTGCTCTTCTGACAGCTAGTGTGTGTAAGGTTCTTTCAGCAGTGGAGGTACAAGAAGGGAAGAAAACTGGTAAAGTTATATCTTGGCTGATGTGAAACCTGAAGATCACTTTGGGTAAGAAATCAAGGCTAAGCCTTATAACAACTTTATCTGCATACAATTTAGTGAAGGGTGGGTCACAGGGCGCTCAACTCACTAATTCTATGTGTGGAGGTGATAGCCACTAGAAAGGCTGTCTTGTATGACAAAAATGACAAATCAGACATTGCCATCAGTTCAAAAGGTTTATGCATTAATTGTGACAGAACAAGAGACAAACTCCATTGGAGGAGGGGGATGGAAGCTGGAAGGTACAAGTTATACAAACTCTTTAAGGATTTTCAGGATTCTGGAGCAGAGAAATGGCAGCCAGGTGAACATTAAGAGAAGATAAGGCCAAGCCTGTGCCTTTCAACATCAGCATTTTTTTTTTTTTGGCAACATATGATTTACAGGGTCAAAACCTTGATGCAGTAACCATTCTGAAAATTTCTTCCACTTAGCAGCATTTGTGTGTGGAAAGCTTCCTACATGCAGTCATCACCTCTGTGGCCCTCTGAGAGTAGCCATCTAAGATAGTATCAACCATGCTGACAGGTGCAAGGACCAGATTTTGGGTGTAAAACAGGACCTATGTGAAGGAGGTTGTGGGCTGGAGAGAAGGTTTTGTGAACTCCCTTTGACAGATTCCACAACATTGGGAACCACACTCTCCTTGGCCAAAATGGAATGAGGAAGATGCAGGAAATCCTGTCGTTTGCTATTTTAGCAAGGACTTTGTGCAAAATACCAATAGGTGGGGAAGTGTAGAATAGGCTGCCATGCCAATGTAGCTGGAATGCATCCACTAGTGAGCCCCTGTCTGCTGCGCCCTGGAACAGAAAAGGTGGCTATGGTGCACACCCACTTTCCTCCCTCAGAGGCAAGATTTTCCCTCCATTTCTCTGTCATTTCACTGACTGAGCAGCCCTGGTTATGTGTTTTCTTCTCCCCTGAAGAAACTTTGGCTGTCCCACCCTGTGTCAGTAATATATATATATTGGCTGTTTGCTCAGCCTAGGAACCTGAGGAAAAGGATAGGATCACCTTTTAGCATAAACCCTTGCAAATGGCACTTGAGATGTTTTAAAAATCAGAAATAACAAGTTTTATTTAACATTGAGGGGAAAGGTCAGGTGAAATCATTGGTTGAAATTGCTGAGGTAAAACTAGTACAAGCACAGACTTTTGTTCTTATACATCAGGCTAATGAGTTTCTTAAATTGTTCATAGTTACTTAGATCTTTATATTGTGAGGCTTTTGTTCAAGTATCTCCCCAAATATTATAGTACACCTTGAGTAATAACTGTCTCTTTGGGCACCTAGAAGGCTAGTACTCTCTTCCCAGTACCCAAACCCTTTCTCTTGGAACACCAGTACTCTTTTTGAGTTTTTAACTGATTTTTAAAGTCTGGCCTAGTCTAATCAAACCAGACCAGGGATCTCTGTACTCCACAGAGATAACTCTCTGTTTGACTGGGTAGGGATTCTTCTTCTCTCTCTAGAAGATTGATCCCCTTTCCTTTGGCCTGAATGGGAGTCTTCTACTACCCAAACCATATTGCCAAACTCCCCCCCTAGTTCTCTGTCTGTGCTCAAACTGCTCACAGGTAATACTGAATAGACTATATTCAGTCACGGCTGGAATCTGACTTTGTCAGCACTAAACCCTTTTCTATCAGGGCTAGTCTCAGACAGTCTCAGTACACATCTCTTCTCAGTTAAGGCAGGACTCCAACTCGATCTCCTCAGCATTCAGTTCTCATTAGGCTTTTTCTGCTCAGCTGATGCTAGCCAATCAGACTGCCTGGAGCAACCTGTCACCCTTCACAGTCCTGTAGTTGTATGTACCACACTTTTAAGCCTCTTAAAAAGTACAGTCCATCACAGTGGCATTTTGTATTGGTCTTGGAGGCAAAAGGATCTACCACTAGGTGGCACCAATCCATGAAAACTGGGAGGAGTTAATGTCTGGTTATAGACCACTCCTGGATGAAATCTGTGTGTCTGCGGATTGTCTGCTATGGTGTTATCTTGGACCGCAACACATGTGGCTGTGAGCTGCATGTTGGTTTTTATTGCCCATTGCCAGATTTGTGTAGCCTCTCTGCAGAGTTGAATGAAACCTGGGGGCCCTTTTTTGTTTATAAAAAGTATGGCTGTGATATTGTCCCTTGCAGGGAGGGTAGAAACAAACAAACAAAGTAGAAACAAACAAACAATAGCTCTTAGTTCTAGCAAATTAATATGAAGTCTAGATTCTGAATTGGACCATAACCCATGAACAGTGTGCCACAATGAGCCCCTTAACCCACTAGACATCTGTGAAAACAGATCCCAAATGAGACACCCACAGTCAAATTAGATGGAATAGACCATCAGAGTAGAATCTTGGTGACAACCCTCAGGATAGAAAACTTTTTCCATCGAGAATGTGAGTGAGGCTTAAAGGACCACAGGAACCAATTTTGAAGGGTTCTCATGTGCACTCTGGCAAAAGGCATGGCCACTGTAATGAAAGCCATGTAGCCTAGGAGGCGATTGAAACCTGTTGACAGAAAACTTCTGGACCAGACCAATAATGGCCTCAGTTTTTCAATTTGGTACAAATGCGCTGGCCTGAGCTGCATCTAAAATGGCCCTTATAAACTCCACTGACAGGAGAATGGTGGGATTTCTCCCAATTAATGAAGAAGCCTAAATTTTGGAGGATGGAAAATGCAAGCTGCAGGTCATGATGAAGCCCCTCCTTGGAATTACTAACAAAAAGCCAGTCATCAAGGTAGGCATACACCCCTTTCGCTTCAGGTGAGATACTATGACAGAAACGCAGTTAGTGAACACTGTAGGTCCTGTAGCTAAACCAAATGGGAGGACTGTGTATTCAAAGGCCTTGTCATAAATTTTTTTATGCTGGACTCATGGATTGAAATGTGGAAATAAGCATCTTTTAAGTCAAGGACAAGAAACCATTAATCCTTTTGCAGGAGAGGTAGTAATTCTTGGAGGGAAGGCATCCAAAATTTGGACTTGCTTGTTCAGGGCTCTGAGGTCCAATATGGGCCTTTTTCCACCGTCTTTTTTATTGACAGCAAAAAAAATCTGGAGAAAACCCCTTCATTGGCTGTGGAGGACAACTGATGAATAGCCCCTTTGGAAAGGTGGAACTTTCCTGTGAGAGGAAGCTGCAGGGAGATGCTGCAGAAAGCATAGTGGTATGGAATGGAGGTATGGAATCAAACTCAATGAAACAACCCTTATTTATTACAGAAATAACCCAAGGATCATCAATAATAGACAACCAAACTTGTGAAAATTGGGACAACTGGTTCAAAAAGAAAATTTGACTTGCTAGTCAGGCTGGGGCTGATCCCCTGGGATGTTGTTCCCTTGGGGTTTGGTTTGAATGCTTACACCTTGTTCTAAGGGATTACCCTGGGTGGTCTGGTTTTGTAATGACCTGTATGTTTGCTGTGGATTTTGGGGTGCCTGAAATCTGTAATCAGGGAACCTGTATGGTCCAGGAGGTTGGTACCTTTGATTGGATTTTGGGGAATATCTCTGTCTATATGGCTGAGAAGTGGAGAATATCATGCCCAATAACTTAACAGTGAGCTTATTTTTCTGAATATGATCTAGGTTTGGACACTGAACAGCTCTTGACCTTCAAATGGAAGGTCTTCCACTTTGGCCCTAGTATCCTGCAGGAAAACGTAGGATCTTAACCAGGAGTGTCTGCGCAGGGTAATTTCTGATGCCATAACTATGCTGTGACAATCAGCTGCATGTCTGGCTGCATTTAACTGTTGTTTGCTTAACTTTTGCCATTCCAGGAGTAATACCCTCACCAGCAGTTTCTTATCCTCAGGCAGGGAATCGACAAACTGACACATATGATCCCATAACAACATTTGGTAATGGCCCATAACAGCAATGGAATTGGAGACATGTAGTCCCATTGCACCAGAAGAACAGACTTTATCTAAGTGTGCAGAGTGTGTCCCAGCTCTACCCTTTGCAGGCAGCTCTTCTGAGACCAAGGCATTAGCCTGTGGATGTTGGAAGAGGTAGCTGGCTCCATCATCTCTGATTTTGCATAAATTCTCTAAATTCTTAGCCAAAGCCGGGGATGGCAAAGGCTTATCCCAGATTCCCTTGGAAATGTCATGGATGCTTTGCAGCAGAGGTAGTGCAATGGGGCCTGATTCTGGAGTATTCTAAGTTGAAAAATGATGACAACCAATGGTTGGAGGAAGCGGATCAGCTGGCAAGAGGCTCCAGGCATAGGCCATCTTGTTCAGGCTATGAACACTTGACTACAGATGAAATGGAAGAGAAAAGGCATCAGAATGAGGCCTACCAATAACTCTGTCGCTTAGAGGAAGCTAAACACTGGATGGAAGCCTGAAGGAGGATCTGGCATCCCCTACCGAATTGGAGGAAAGTTTGCAGAATGGTGTTATCCTGGCCAAACTCGACCACTTCTTTTCCCCATTAAGAAGATGTATGATCTTGAATAAAGTTATTAGGCAAATAGTGCTCACAGCGATGAAGAAGAAAAATGGAGGAAAGCAGCAAAAGGAGGGAAGAGTGCTCACCCCATGTGACCTTTTGGGTGGGAAAATGGATATACTGAGACAGGGGTGGGGAGGAGCACTCAGAGGCTCTAGAAAGATCTTTCTCAAACTTGTTAGCTCTTCTGTGGCTGGCCTGTGATGACCATGCAGTCACCATATGGGACTGCGCAGAAGCCACAACGATGAACCCTAATTTTAAAGGCAAATGTATTCATGTATAATTCTTTAGGCTTAATTTGTAAAATTTCTATTCCAACAAAAAACAGTAGGTAGAAGATAGCTAGTGGATGTAACATGTTTGCTTTCAATGCTACCAAGCTTTATTATATGATCGTGATATGAAAGTAACATTGCCATGCTGTGTGCGCTGATTTCCAGTCCCACCATTAAGACAGCTTGAGAACCAGCATTTAGTGTAATTGACCTTCATGGAGTTCCTTCATCTGGCTAAATTCCAGTGTTCCACAACTGCGTAAGTTACAAGCAAAAATAAAAACAGCTAACTCAGTTTTGTGAAGCGGACAAAAAGTAGCAAAAAAGCAAAAAAGAAGAGACATCAACAGGGATGTTGCAGCTTCTGATTATGGGAGACAGTCAAAACATCCCATTTATTTGTTGTTATAATTTTCTATTATTTTAGATGGCTAGCTTCTGTAAGGTTGGATCCAACTCTTGTCTTTCATGAATGGAAGATGCTTTTATGAGAGTTTCTCCTTCCAGTTGCCTCCTACTCCCTATCACTTGTTGTTCCTAAGGGTCCATCCATACCTTTAGGTGGCTTTGCAGGAAAAAAGAAAGTAGGAAACACGCACTGTGCAAGCCAAACTCTTCTTGTGCTTCAGTCCTAAACTGAATTAGACTTAGAATGGTTTGACTTTACTTAAGACTACCATATTGGATTGATGTAACAATAACTTAAAAATGCTTATCCCTATATAAACAATGTTGCTCCTGAGATCCTTGAGAAATGACCCTTTAAAATGAAACATGTATTTTTGCAGAGCAACATTTGTATCCTTCTGGATGTTCAAAAGAATAAATGATAGAACTAACAACACTGGTCAAATTCAGAAAGGTTGTACATGAATACGAAAATAAAACTCTGCATTACTTATTAAACATTAACCAGATTTTTTTCTCTTAGAGGCTTGTTTAGCCTTTGTATAAAGCATTAAGTCACACAAACATAGCTGAAGTTAATAATATACAACAAGGGATTACCATTCACAGGTAGGAAGTGAAAAATAATGAACCATAAACTTCAAAGTAAGAATACAACATTAAATATACCCATAGCTCTTCCATAAAGTGTGAAGTTGGCCTAAGAGTGATGGCAAGATTTTACTCTTGAAGTCAGTGATTCCTTGCTGGTTCAGAGGCTCAAATGCACACCTTGAACCCATGAAGCCTTCCTCATTCACTCCAGTGGAGGATCAACTTTGTGCATTAAAAGATATAAAACAGAATTTCTTAAGGGAAAGAAATAATGCATAGTGAAGACAATAACTATGTAAGTTTGCACACACCAGAATTCTAAGACATTCCATAGGTGTAACCTACATAAGATCAAAATGTACGATCATTGTGATGTGTTTACTTGTGGATTTTTCATACTTCAAAGTGTAGAAACAGCAAAACGGACAGACACTGATTAATATGAATTTATAGTGAAGTTCCATTTAAAGGGTCATTTCTAAGAGGTCTCAAGAGCAACATTGTTTGAATCACTATCAGCTTTAAAAATGTTTCCTGAATTGAGAGTCCCATAGAAAAAGGTCTATAGAAATGGGGGTGTTAAATAAATACTTAAAATCTCTCTTATTGGAAGAAACATGCCTTAAAGTGCTTCACTGGACCATGCCCATAACATTTTGAAATAAATAACTCTGGTGATAGCCCCTTAGAACACTCTATCATATTTTAGCCACATACTCTGTACAAAGGCAGTTAAGGCAATATTCAACAAAGCCCAGTACACCTTATAATAACTTCTGCTTCACATAAAACCTCTCTCCTAAATAACCACTGACATTCAAAATACACTGGTACTAGATTGTAATTGCAACTTTAAACATTCCATGTTTTCATTAATCAGCAAAAGATTTCAGAACGCCTGCTTGAAACTTTGGCAAAGAATTTAGCATTTCTCTCTCATGCTACTAGCAGCTGGCCAATGAAGGCAGGATTTCTGTCTCTAATCAGTGCCATGATAAGTGCAGAAGCAGAATCAGCGATCTCTTCAAGTTTCATATTGTCCTGAGGGGGAGAAGAATACCTAAATCAGATCCTTTTATTTCTAAAACAGTAAATTTGAAACATTCAGACATTCAGTATTTACAACTTTCCTGGGGAAAAGAAATCACAAGTAGTAAGGTGGGCCCATAGCTTTGAGATAAAGCACAAGTCACAGAGTCAAACCCTGGTGGGATGCAAATGAATAAAAAAACTGAATGGGGGGAAGGAATCATGTACCAAAAACAAATGGGAATGGGACATGTTGCTGCCACATATTTCTTATTCTATTTGTTCCCACTTCATAAGAACATAAGAGAAGCCATGTTAGATCAAGCCAATGGCCCATCAAGTCCAACACTCTGTCACACAGTGGCCAAAACCCAGGCGCCATCAGGAGGTCCCTTGAAGCCTAGCAGTTTACATTAGCATATGAAAGTCACAGAATCAGGAGAGATTAAACAAACATGCAATTGTCAATTATCAGGTCAAAAAAAATCTTGCAACAGAAAAGAATTGTGGTGATGGCTTTGTACAGAGTGGCTCCCACCAATAACACTGAAGGTTCCATAGTTTAAAGAAGCTGTAATGGTGCCTATTTACCTGAGCTATTCTATGATATTTTACTATTGCTATTTAGAGTCTTTTCTTCCATTTCCTTTCCTTTAGTAGTTTTTACAAGGTTAAACTACCAAGAGGCAAGCAAAGAGAGGACAAAGAGGCAAATGTTGTAACTGCAGACACCACTACCAGATGGTAGGCAGAAACACAGGAGGGGGGGGCAATACATAAGAACATAAGAGAAGCCAATGTTGGATCAGGCCAATGGCCCATCCAGTCCAACACTCTGTCACACAGTGGCCAAAAATACCAGGTGCCATCAGGAGGTCCAGCAGTGGGGCCACGACACAAGAAGCCCTCCCACTGTTGCCCCCCCAGCATCAAGAATACAGAGCATCACTTGCCCCAGACTGAGAGTTCCTATCTATACCTTGTGTCTAATAGCCACTGATGGACCTCTGCTCTAACAACTAAAGGAAAATACACTAATGACTAAAGGAAAAGGAATGGAAAACAAACTCCCACATCAATGTCATAGAACAGGCAGATGGATTAGGTGATGGCTCTCCCTCTCCTCTTCTCATAGGGCTTTATAGTCCCTGATCAAGTCACTCATTGAAGCCAACACATACACTCTGTCACAGTGCTATTTACTCCTTCACCCTCTGCACCAGGCCCAATATCTCTAGATCAAGGTTGGAATCCTTTGGCCCTGACCCATGCCTAGTAAGGAATACTGCCAACTTTTGTCCTACACCTTTAGATAGAGATGATGTGGCTCATGGAGGCAGTGGCAGCATTTGCTTTAGGGTTTACATTGCCATGGTGTTCCACTGATTATGGTCAAGCAGTACTGCTGCACCCACAAATTTTTTATCCCCCAGTGTCTAAAGACATTTTGCTGCCACAATCTGTCACCAGGCAACCCCATCAACAGCTGCTTCCATGAATTGCAGCCCCTCCACCATGGGGTTCA
Organism: Gekko gecko; assembly: GCA_029375565.1. Lineage (NCBI taxonomy): Eukaryota > Metazoa > Chordata > Lepidosauria > Squamata > Gekkonidae > Gekko > Gekko gecko. The sequence continues at coordinate 58,468,050 of JAPDNY010000011.1, read as the reverse complement.
TGGTATGGAGGATTTTGGTAATCATATGGTTCTGTGAAGACCCAGAGTCTCAGCTGGGCCTACTAACTGCTCCCTCAGTAAAGTGAGGGACAGTGAGTATGCTATGCAGTGCATGCTGACTGCTCCAAATCTCACTAGTGACGGACACAGTAGGACCCACTGTCCATCCAGTTGTACCTTTACTCTATCCCTAGAGAGATGGTACCATAATTCTTTTAAACATAGTAAGAACATAAGAAGAGCCATGCTGGATCAGACCTATCAACTTCCTTTCCTCAAACCAAAAAGCAATCTGAAAGCAAAGGTTTCTCCTTCAAACAAAAGTGGTTCCTACAGCAGATGTGGCATTCCCTACCCCTGGACCCCCCACTGAGAGTTCACTGACTTTGACTCTAAGCAGCCTGCAAAAATAGTTGATGTCTTATGGAGCAAAGGCCTGGGGAAAGAGCATTCAACTTGAAAATTAGGACTCTAAAATCAAACCCAGATCTAAACCTCCTCGGACACTGTGACAGCACATGGATTAGAGCCCGCAGAGTGTGCTCAACCTTTCCAGTAGGCATTCAGCCTCCAACAACAATGCCAAACTACCTGAGATAATTCTTCCAAAGTATAGAAGGGCATTCATGCTAGTATGCCTTGAATGCCCTACCTTCAGCTGTGATGTCAGGAAGATTTAATGGGATCTCATACTCATATCGACTCTGTAATTGTGGCAGCAGTAAAATTGACTTTGCAGATCATAAGAACATAAGAGAAGCCAATGTTGAATCAGGCCAACGGCCCATCCAGTCCAACACTCTGTCACACAGCGGCCAAAATATACCAGGTGCCATCAGGAGGTCCATCAGTGGGGCCAGGACACTAGAAGCCCTCCCACTGCTGCCCCCTCCAGCACCAAGAATAGAGTGCATCACCTGCCCCAGACTGAGAGTTCCCATCTATACCCTGTGGCTAATAGCCACTGATGGACTTCTGCTCCATATGTTTATCTAATTCCCTCTTGAAACTGTCCATGCTTGTAGCTGCCACCACCTCCTGTGACAGTGAATTCCATATGTTAATCACTCTTTGGGTGAAGAAGTACTTCCTTTTATCTGTTCTAACCCGACTGCTCAGCAATTTCATGGAGTGCCCACGAGTTCTTGTATTGTGAGAAAGGGAGAAAAGTACTTCTTTCTCAACCTGCTCAATCCCATTCATAATCTTATAAACCTCAATCATGTCACCTCTCAGCCGTCGTTTCTCCAAGCTAAAGAGCCCCAAGCATTTTAACCTTTCTTCATAGGGAAGGTGTTCCAACCCTTTTATCATTCTAGTTGCCCTTCTCTGCACTTTTTCCAATGCTATAATATCCTTTTTGAGATGTGGTGACCAGAACTGTACACAGTATTCCAAATGAGGTCGCACCAATGATTTATACAGGGGCATGATGATACTGGCTGATTTGTTTTCAATTCCCTTCCTAATAACCCCCAGCATAGCGTTGGCCTTCTTTATTGCAGCTACACACTGTGTAGACATTTTCATTGAGTTATCCACTACAACTCCAAGATCTCGCTCTTGGTCCGTCTCTGCCAGTTCAGACCCCATCAACGTGTATTTATATTTAGGATTTTTGGCTCCAATGTGCATCACTTTGCACTTGGCCACATTGAACCCCATTTGCCACGTTGACGCCCACTCACCCATCCTCGATAGATCCCTTTGGAGTGCCTCACACTCCTCCCTGGTTTTCACCACCCGGAACAACTTCGTGTCATCTGCAAATTTAGCCACTTCACTGCTTACTCCCAATTCCAAATCATTATTAAACAAGTTAAAAAGCATCGGACTGAGTACTGATCCCTGTGGTACCCCACTGCTTACCACCCTCCACTGAGAAAGTTTCCCATTTATACTCACTCTCTGTTTCCTATTTATAAGCCAGTTTTTGATCCACAAGAGGGCTTGTCCTTTTATCCCATGACTATCGAGCTTACTTAGGAGCCTTTGATGAGGAACTGTATCAAAAGCTTTCCGGAAGTCAAGGTAAATAATATCTATTGGATCCCCCTTGTCCACATGTTTGTTCACTCCCTCAAAAAACACTAACAGGTTAGTGAGACAAGATCTTCCCTTACAGAACCCATGCTGAGTCTGCCTCAATAGTTTTTGTTCATCAATGTGCCTACTAATTCTTTCCTTAATAACAGTTTCCACCAACTTACCTGATATCGATGTCAGACTGACTGGCCTGTAATTTCCCGGATCTCCCCTGGAGCCCTTTTTAAAGATGGGAGTGACATTAGCTACCTTCCAGTCCTCAGGAATGGAGGCAGATTTTAAAGAAAGATTACATATTTTTGTCAGGAGATCCACAAGTTCACATTTGAGTTCTTTCAGAACTCTCAGATGAATGCCATCCGGGCCTGGTGATTTATTAGTTTTTAAATTGTCCATCAGTCAGAGGACTTCCTCTCTTGTCATCGCAATCTGATTCAGGTCTTTCAAACCCCCTCCCGAAATCGGTGCTTCTGGAGTGGGCAAGCACTTCTCCTCATAATCTGCTTGGCTATCCCAAATTTTCAGCTCTAAGAGGTGAACTGATCTCCCCTTTATTTAATCAGGACTTCCTCTCTCCAGAAGCAAAATCATCCTGGTTACTTAGAGACAAAGAAAAACAAACTGCCCTGTGTGTGGCAAAATTTCCAGCAGCTATTGTCAAATCACATGACAACTTTTGCAGTAGCAGCCTTTAAGTTTTTACATGTTCTCCTGTGGAATGAGGTTTATTGTGGGATGAGGGTTTGCTGTTTATGACTCTGAATGCAAAAACAGAAAAAAACAATAAACAGTTGATTGAAGAAACTGAGAAGGCTCCTCAGGGCCAAGGATCCCCTCACATCGGATGATGTACTTAATAAAAGAGATGTTCCCCACAAACGTCTCCTTATCTTGCCCATCATCCTGCTAGTGAAGTCTTCTTGACCTAATCCTCCTATGTGCTACTCTCGCAATCATGTTTGCTAGGGGCTGGGGAAGCCTGGCCAATACCTTTGGCCATTTCTGCTCCTAAGGCTGCCCGCACTGAACCTCCCCGTTCCTGCGACTTCTGGCACTGCACCTGAATGCCCTTGCCTGCTGCTGCAAAGCTCTCACTGTCTTCTTCCCTCAAAACTATGCACTTAATCTGGGGGGCGGGGGGACTGTTACCAAGGGTGCCAGAAAGCCTAGCTTCACAGCCACCAAACATCTTCCTCTCCCCATCGTGCAACTCTGCCAAGCATTTTTTCTGCACTCACCCAACGGAGACCATCACACCAACTCCCTGCACCAGCTGTGGAGAAGTCGATGAGCATCGCTCCTGCCATTTCCATGATGCTACCTGCAAGACCTGCAGCAAGACAGCCCACATCGCGCATGCCTGCCCCTCCAAGGGAGCCTGGAGACACACAGCCATGCACTCTGCTGGTGGTCAAAAGGCAATCCTCTGCAGCCTATTCTGTCATGGCACCTGCCTTCCTTGGCATGCTAAATGCAAGAGTCTGAGCCCACTATATTAAGCTATCTTCCTTCTTTGGAGTGTTAGAAGTAAATTACCCTTTACCATGCAACACTGCCAGCACTCTCAGCATATGTTGGAAAAGGCAATGTCTGGTGTTCAAAGAAGAAAATAAGACCATGCAGGGGGCAGCAAAAAGACAATTAGATAGAATAGTGAGGTCAGCACTATCTCTCCTGTTAAAGTTTCAGTCTGTCTCCAGATTGCTACTCTTAGGGCAGTTTCCCCCTTCTTTTCAAAAGTACCACACTCAGTCTTACTCTCTCTCTCAGCTAGAGATGTAGTTAGGAACCTATCTCTGTCTCTTCTCCTTCCTATCAAGTACATTAATTCCTAAATAAACCTTTATCTACCCTTTAATCAGGTTGTGCACCATTGCTCTGTTAATTACTCTCCAATACTATACAACTCTATGTTAGGGTTGCCAGCCCCCAGGTCTGGGTGGGGTTTACCCACTTTTGGGGGATCCAATCTGCCCCCAGCCAGCTGGCTGGCAGGGGAAGCCCTGCCCCAAGCATTACCGGCAGGGACCATGTGGCACCCACCAATCAGCTGAAGCCCTTTAAATTAGCCAGGAGGGAAGGAAGAGAGGTGGCTGGGCGGGTGGTTGCTCTTGGGAGCAGGGTTTGAAGGCAGGGCTTGGGGCATTCCCACTCACACCCAGAACGCCCTCAAATCCCCTCGCTGGAGTTATGAGGGGACCTGGCAATCCTACTCTATGTGCCAACTCTGCCATAGAGAAATGTAAATGGCTTACAATACCAGGGATGATTCTCCCCCATCTGTCTAAATTTTGGCCAGGATGATATGTTGGGTGAAGTTTTAATCCCAAAGACCTTCATGCAGATTGAATGGAAAATGTTACAGCTGGCAGTGTGTTTTCTGTTAAAATGAATGGAAAACAAAAATGAAAAAACACACACTAAAAAAATTGTTCACCCTTAATCCTTGGCATCTGCAGTTAAACTATCTCTGTTGGCAGACTGGGGAAAACTTGGTGGGAGGCCACAGACAGCTGCTGTCAGTCACAGTAGACAATGCTGGGCTATGTAGACCAGTGGTCCCTCTCCTTGTACAAATTCGTACATGCCAGGTCCCTTTCCCTCCTTCTTGGTTTCTTGCCTCATCACAGCATTGCAAGCAGATGGAGCAAGAAATATATTTTATAAAACAAGAGCTAGTTTCACAATTTATACCACAAAACTACCAGTGAAATTAATTCCAACTGAATAAACAAAGTACAAAGAGATACAGACCCGATTGTTAGGGACTTAACTGAGGGCAGATGACTATAATGCAAGACAATTGTGAACCAAGTGATATTGCACTTGACACAAAAATAAAGCAAATATTTATGGAAATATTTATATTAACCTTGTTGGAGGTCAACAATAGAAGCATCCCATATTAAGTGGTTTAAAATATGGTTTTATCATGTATGTGTTACACTGTTAGGCACCTTGGTAGCCCTTGTAAGGGCAGAAAGGCAGGATACACATTTCTGTAAATAAATAAAAGCTTCACAAACCTTATGCAGATGACCTGTTTGTATGTTCGCTCAATGGGTGGCCTTACACACACACACCCCAACACACACGATTGCTGAATGGTCTGTGTGGGGCAAACGCCCAGAATGAGGTGGGAGCAGGGACAGCACACTCATGCACACTCTACCAGCCAACGTGATGAGTGGAAACACACACAGGCCATCTACATAGAGCTACAGTCACAGGCCTTATTCCTGATACCTAAATAAGGCTTATAGACACAATATGTTTTCAGTATATGAAAGCAGTACACACTCCAAAACTGAACTACATTGACCTAACACCTACACACAAGAAAGAGATAACAATTTGTTGGGTCTCCTTGTCCTCTGAGTAAATCTTAAAATATGCATCTGAATTAATGAGGATGCAGGAAGCCACACTAAACCAAAGCAAAATCCTAAAACAAAAGCCACTTAATACCTTTTATTAGGACCAACCAAAATGTGTTTCAAATTGCACCCTTTTCAAAATCACAGGTGAACCTATTCATGAATTATTCTCCTTCGGCTAAAATCCTCCTGCTTCTCTTTGCAGAAAAATAAAAATAAGAGATACATGTTGGAGTCAAAGCAACGCTGGGACATTCAGTTTGAAGTTGGTGCTCCCTTTCTAACTGAATTGACAATACTGTTAACATCCCAGTCTTCTACGTGGCTTTGTCATATAGAAGAAAAAATCTATTCAGTTGGGCTTAACATTGGAGACCTATCTCTGTAACACAGAAAAGTCAGCTTTTAGGCTGATCAGGCAAAGACTGGTTGACATTGAGAGGCAGGTTCTTGAGAGCCGTGCAAAAAGTAGATGCTCACCCCTCAATTTGGGGCTTTACCTTTTGGGCATAGGGCTGAGTACCTTTGTTTAACGATCCTGGGGCAACACAGAGCATATATGTTAGCAAGGTTTAATGTGTTACTATCAGTGTAATGTTCTTTGGCAATATGCCTCTTCCGTTAATCAACAACACCCATTCGTTGTTTATGGAACAGCTTTATTCGGTAGGAGATGCCAGAAACTGAGAGCAATGAACAACATCACACCACGTGAGAGTCCCCCGACCCTCCCCATTGTATCAGGCTAAATACATTTCACTATAATGGAAAACTACCTATTTAAAGGTACGAACACATCACACCTCTCCCCTCAAAGTAGAAAGAATACTCAGACTACCTACTAGGAATTTTAAAAATTAAGACATACAACATTACAAATATTGTACTCCTCAGAAGAACTTAATATTTGAGCATTATTGCTTCTGGACTTACAACTGAGGGCAAAGAACAACATCACACTACCTGAGAGTCCCCCGACCCTCCCAGGTGTATCAGGCTAAATACATTCCACTATAATGGAAAACCACCTACTTAAAGGTGCAAACACATCACAATCAGCAATATTATATGGGAGATTCCCAAAAAACCCATTCGACAGTAGATTGTGTTCCTGCACTAAGCAGGAGATAGAAACTCTTGAACATGTGTTTCTTTCATGTACTTTCTACGTGGACCTGCGCCTTACACTCATTGAGCCATGGTTGAGAAAGTATTCAGGGAACCTGATAAATGTAAGATTTACTTTTTGCTGACAACCCAAAATCATGTAATAATTGAAACTGTTGCAAAATTTCTGTATGAAGCTTCAAGAACGCATTCAGCATTCCTTGCAAACTGAGTCGTATATTCTGTATGTTATGCCAATAAAGGTCAATTGATTGATTGATTGATATTGTTTAAGTTGATATATTCAAGTTCTAGGAGGTCTCATTATGTGAAGGAGATTAATGAAAAAGTAGAGGGTGGTAGATGAGGGCTGTTGCCTTCTCTCATTGCTTCTGGGCTTCTCAGGATCACTTCTTTCTCAACCTTCCCCCAAAGAATGCAGGCGGAATGGGGGACAAAGATACCAACTATGTGACTTGTGCTCCTTCAAGGAATTGAAATGTAATAAGGTTTCTGGGAAGCCCTCTGGAAAACTGTATGTTGGACTAGATCAACCTTTGGTCTGATCCTAGATTGCTATTAATTCCATATGATCCTTATATATCATCCTTAATTTCTATCATTTTTCTTACAAGATAATTTACGACACAAAAGTGTCTGAGCATCAGTATTACCAACATGACCAAAAAAAAATCACACCTTCCCCAATCATTTTCTCTGTATCCTACAGCTGTTTGGAAATTATTGGTTCTTCTTTTGGTACAAATGTTCTAACAGTGCAAACATTTTCCTGGGAATAAGGCCATTGAATAGACCTAATTAGGAGACTGAGAAGACTTGCTTAGAATGGCACTGTAAGGCTGCAGTCCTATGCCATGCTTACATGACAGTAAGCAGCACTGAACCTAGTGAGACATGTCCAGATTAGGTCATACATTTGACACAAGTTGGGTCAGGGTTCTCTCTACTCAACTTGTAATCAGATGTGTAGATGGAGAACTAATGTTCTCAAGTGTGCTGAGGCCCAATTGGAAGTACAGCATGGGGAGAAAGGACTTTAGCCTTCCTGCCTATGCTGCTTTTCCAAGTCGGTGTGTATATGTATGTGTGTTGTAGCTTGCCCCGTTGTAGAGCTGTATGAGGGCAAACAGCCTCCTCCGCCCAACACTCTATCTGAATTGATCCTGTGTCCTTGGGAATATTCCCCATTGGCATGTATAACCTGATGGCACATGTGACCCAACCTGATTTATGTCTAACGTACCATTACATGTGATGCTTATGGATCCTGCACTGAGCAGGGGGTTGGACTAGGTGGCCTGTATGGCCCCTTCCAACTCGGTGATTCTATGATCTTCTATAAACTAGTTTGGTTCTTAGTTCTGAGTAGATATGAATAGGATTGTGCAGTAAAAGTAGTATTCATTTTGAAAGTCTTGTTTTAATATGATGGCTGACTACTTGCAGTACTGAGCTCCAGTCTTCAATTGCTTAAGCTTAAACCAAAAACAATCACCAGAGGATTTGGAATACATGCAACAAAATAGCTATGATAGTTTCTCTGCTACAGTTACACTTGGCAGGGATTTAGAGTCTAGCTCTATTCCCTCTGCTATCCTATTCACAGCATGCTGGGTACATTCTTGGTAAATGATAGTCCATGCAAGAGGACTCCCTCAGGGTGCTGACAGATCAATGAAACTCTAACCTTCACTTTCTCTGCAGGGTTAAAAGCAACTATGCAAAACATTTTTCATTGTGTCCTCATAATTATATATTCAGCTCTTTTTTGTAAGAGGCTTGTAAAGAATTCTGTTCCCTTAAATATGTGTGTGTGGGTGTGTGCCTGTATATCAAGAAAAGTTTGAACTGATTTTCTTGTTTACAGATGAACCTGTAGGTGCATACTCAGTCCCAATGGAATTTTGATAGAAAAACCACAATTCTTAGAATTTCTGTTGAATGAAGCTCGCTGTGCAACCTGACTTAATAAAGATGATGCAGATAATTATGTCTACTACAACTTTTTCCCTGCCCATAAAAGCACTTTTTGTTCAACATGTTAGAAATTCTCATGGTGATGTTTAGGGAGTCGCATATTCAAACACAGGGAACTTCACAGGCTTCAATATTTGAAAGGTTTACTGTAAGCCACAGTGCACAGAAGGACAGGCAAGCAAAGTAAACAGCAGAGATCTTGTTTTCATCCTACACCAATTATCTCACATTATCGACCACCCACTGCCTCTTCTGCAGTTCTATCATTCTAGTGTGTGATGCTTATGGATAATGTAAAGCAAATTGTTTTACTCATCAGAAAAACCTGTAACAAAAAAGGCAATGATCCTGACAATTATTCTTTCCTATGTATTGCTGAATTCTGTGGTTACCGCCCCCACACACACCTCAAAAAACCATCATTTTTTTAAACCACTAGTTCAGCTAACCCAGTTTAGGAAAGATCCTGCTGTAAAATCTATCTTCGTGGGTAGGGATAATTTGCACTGTTATTTATGTGGGTGGTTTACTATACGTATATGTATACCAAAGTACAAAACCTTTACCACATCATCTGGACGTAATTTTCAAGAGAAAGCAGTCTGGGAACTTGCCAGTCATACAAGTAGATTCCCAAAGTCTACTTTTCTTTAAGGTAAGGCAAATCTTATAATTCAAAGTGGACTCAACATTGAAGTTACTGCATCTGATTTTAATGTTATGTCACTGTCATTTAAAAAATTATTGCTTTATGATCTAAAACAAAACTCTTCCCCTAGACATAGTAAGTACATGTTCAAATCCATTCTCAGTGGAAAAGGAATGTAACAACATTTTAAATATTTGTGCGGAAAAGCTGAAAAGGAGGAGGTGTCAGGCAAAATACAGAGAATAGGCACCACCAGAAGGTTAAACCAGAATGTACACCGAACACTGAAATGCAGGGGTGGTCAAGCAGAGTAGGATAATTCAAGTCAGGACAGATATGCCAGTGTGTCAGGTTGCCTGCACAAATATAATTACTCCTACTTCAGAAAAGGTAGCCTTTAATTTTTCCATCACCACTAATTATTTTTCCAGTCAACTCCCAATAAATCCTACGTGGAACTTGGCCATCAGAAGACATCAACATGAGTTCTGACAGCATGCTGACCCAGGTTGGAATAGTTTCAAAAATTATACTTTTCTGGGGTCAAGTCATAATGGCTGAGAGGAAAAAAAAGGTTTGGCTTTCTCACTAAATAAAATTATAAGCATTCTTCACCTATAAAACTCTCTTATACGATTATATTTAGATTGGCAGCTATTTTGGCAGACTACAACTAAATCAAAGGTTCTGCAAATGCTACTTGCTTCAAAGAGGTAGTCTGCTAATAAGGAGATAGATTCTGTACAATGCATTTGGTAATGCATTGTGTGGTCTTAGTTCTAAAGACGTAGCTGTACTATTCTAACATCAACTGAATACTTATTTATTCTTAGAGGATTTTATATAAGGTTTTTCCTTTTCTTCCCCCTCTCTGTAATGATGGATTATTTTATTTTAATTTACTGATGCCTTAGTTTTTAATTTGGATAATTATTTTTAAAATTATGCATAATTAATATTGCAGATTGTTCTATATCCCCAAAGATTTTACTTTTCTGCTCTCTCATGTTTTGTAAAATGAATTTTTATCTTTGCTTTCAAATGTGACTATTATATTTTTAAAAAATATTCTGAAAGCCACACTAGACAGCAGATTTTTGCAGAGGGAGCACAACATAAATGTTTTAATGAATAAAAGGACAAGGAGCTGTAAATTATTTGGAAGACTGGGCTTAGAAGATCCACCAGATTCCTTTAATAAAGAAAACCAGCATCACTGAAAACACACAGAAACATTTTAAAAAAATTAAAATTAATTAATTAATTAATCAGTTGCTGTAGATTTTCCGGGTTGTGTGGCCATGGTCTTGGCATTGTAGGACCTGATGTTTTGCCAATAGCTGTGACTGGCATCCTCAGAGGTATCACACAGAAAGATGGAGTACTCTCTGTGTCAAGGTGAGCAGAAAAATGGTAGGTAGGTACTGTATTTTTCGCACCATAAGACGCACCTGACCATAAGATGCACATCATCTGGGAGGGAAAGGGCGGGAGTTAGAACGCCTGCCCCTTCCCTGGCTTTCCTGGGTGTGCCGCTACTGTGGCGTGCTCAGGAAAGCCGGGGCTGGGGCTGGGAGGGAAAGGGCAGGCGTTAGAACGCCCGCCCCTTCCCTGGCTTCCCTGGGCGCGCCGCTGCTGTGGTGTGCTCAGGAAAGCCAGTGCTGGGGCTGGGAGGGAATGGGCGGGAGTTAGAATGTCCGCCCCTTCCCTGGCTTTCCTGGGCACGCCGCAGCTGCGGTACGCCCAGTAAAGCCGGCGCTCCACCCCCTCCCAACTTTTGCAGTATTCGCTCCATAAGACGCACACACTTTCCCCCCCACTTTTTTTTTGGGGGGGGGAGTGCATCTTATGGAGTGAAAAATATGGTAATTTATATCTACCCTGGAAGGTGGGGTAGGGCTATAGTTCTCCAGGAGATGAACATGCTAATGGAGGAGCTTTCCTGAGGACGTTCTTTTGTCTATGGATTGTTTCCTGAGGAGGTTTCCTGTTTCTTGAGGAGGTTCTTTTGTGTGTGGAATGGCTATGGAAACTCTAATCTTATCTGTAGTGCTATTGTCAGCTGTAGAGCATGTTGTGTTTTTCAGGACAGGAAACCATGCCCTATTTATTTTTAAACTCTCTTCTTTCCTGTTGAAATTGTGTTTATGTTTATGAATTTCAATGGCTTCCCTGTGTAATCTGACATGGTAATTGGAAGTGTTATCCAGTCTTTCAGTGTCTTGGAACAAAATGCTGTGTCCTGTTTGGGTTAGGCTATGTTCAGCCACTGCTGATTTTTCAGGATGGCCAAGTCTGCAGTGTCTTTCATATTACCTGCCTACCATTTTTCTGCTCACCTTGACACAGAGAGCACTCCATCTTTCTGTGCTATACCTCTGAGGATGCCAGTCACAGCTACTGGCGAAACGTCAGGTCCTACAATGCCAAGACCACAGCCATACAACCCAGAAAATTTATAGCAACTAATGAACTCCAGCCATGAAAGACTTTGACAACAAATTAATTAATTACTGTACTTTGTAGATAAAGATAAATCCATCCTAAAATCTGTGTTGCAGAATCTTGTGCAGTCTCATTTTGGTAAATACATTCATGAAAACCAGCATTTCGTATTGCCAGGAGTTTAAAATCTTTTCTTAGTACTGTTGCTCAGCTGTTTCCTCTACTAAATATTGGGAAGGATTCAAAAGAGAGCTATAAAAGTGATAAAGTGCTTCAAAGGCAGACCCCATGAGACTGTAGTATGCAACTGGTACAATTTAAACCTATGAAAGGAAGATGAAGAGAGAGTATCACCCAATAGTATTTGACAATTTCAAAGAATATCCAAAAGAAAAAGGGGGAACAATTTGGTGTATTCACAGAGGACTGGCATTAAACACTGCAAGGGAGATTTAGGTTAAAACACTAGGAATAACCTTTTTAACTCTATGAAAATTCCAACAATGAAACAAGTTAGGAACACTACCCTCTGAAGCTAGGAAGGGAAGTTGATAAACTTACCTACCTGGAGGTTTTATAGTAATGGTTTCACAGATGTCTTTGAGTGATGTTTTAGGTATAAGATACAAGCATCCATGACAGAAAGAGGGATATTAAAACTCTTTAAAAATGTTTTTTAAAATGTAACATATGTATTTCTTGTGAGGCACTTAGTCAAGATAATCAGCACTTAAGAAGTTATAGAATTCTATTTACCTTCCCAATATCTGGTTGTAATCTCATGGCAAAAGAGGGTATTGTATGAATATAATACTACTAGAGAACCTTTTCATTCATTTTCCTTTTACTAACAATTGTATACAATATCTTCAGCTTCCACCATCTTAAAAGAATACGAAGTACTACCTCTCAGTTCTACAGAGACAATTATAAAGAGAGAATTTCCAGCATTCACAATTTACCTTACGCACAAGTATGTTCACAGATGAGATGTACGTCATGCAGAGAGAGCTTTAAAAAGCTGGATTTGACTCCAAACTTTTGATATTTACATGCTTTTCAAATGATTTTCTCATTTTACACTCATCTTTAGCATAATCTAATTGGGGCTCATATTTTTAGCTAATTTCTATCTTGTAAAACATTTGCAAGATTACTTTTACCCATATTTTTAGATATCATAAACTACATCAATACATCTGTCTCTTTAGCTCATTATCATTACTTTTAGTTGGAACAGAAATATCAGTTTTAATAATTAAAACATTCCACAAGTATGTAATTGTTGGCTGGCCATTAACCAATAAATAATATCTCTGAATTATGCTTTTCTCCTGCAGGATACCTGTTATCAGATATCATGCTCACTGTTCTCCTGTCACTTTGATTTCCCAGTTTTCTAATTTAAAAAATTACTTTTTTCTTTCTTTTTTTTTGGGGGGGGGCATATTACCTCCTAGTTATTTTAAATGACTTGAGGCTATTTTATTCTCTGTGAAACATGATATTTACTTGAACAGACAATTCCTTGTTTGTGACCTACAGGAGTACTTTCAAGGAGGCTGCATGCTGAACAACTGCTGGCCAATGCTCTTTGCTAAATTCATGACATATTGTTTGATCTGTATGGATTCACAGTCTACCTCCAGACAGTGAACCATAGTGCCACCCTTCCAGGTTCAATTACTGTTTTGCTGTTTAAGTAGAACTATACTTGAAAATGGTGTGGAAACTTTAGTCCATAATGCAGATGTGGACTACACAGTATCAACACTTAAAGATTTTCACTGATCACCTGATCATTTCTCAGCGCAATTCAATTTTTTTTTTTAAGAATCTTTAAAGCCCTGTATGGTGTAGGGATCAGACATCTGAGATACCATTATACTCTTACCTAGACATCATGTTCAGCACCTTGGGGCCCTGCTTCATGTTCACAGGACCTATACAAGGATTTTCAGATACATACACAATTTGTATCAGGACCACACAATACTTCTGACACAGGAGTAAAGAGATTAGTAAGTTTGAGGAGGTTCATTTTATCTTCTCCTCACATGAGTCCCCACCCCCAAGAATTATGCTATATATAGAATACAGAACATTAAATGTATTGAAATAAATGGGACAAGTACTTGTGAACTAAAGCTGCAATGATTTCAACAACAGTAAAGCATGTGTAACTCTTGTATCCATATATTAAGTTGACATGGATGGAAGACTACCATACTACTTAGTTTGTGAGCTACATGTTCTGAGAAACAGACCAAGCTATGTTTTTGTAACATTGCAAAATAAAGTCTCTTTGGAGAGACTGCAATCCATTAAAACTCGGTATGGAAGAAAATAAGAAATCTGCAGTTTAAAGGACATTTCTCTTGTTTCTTAGACACACTAAATTAATGAACAATAATCTTATGTGATATGAAGGACTTTCCTGTCTAGACAAAAGCATGACGATACAATAACCTATATTTATCTAAATTTACTATTAGTCTTTCAAATCTCCCATTAATCCTAACTCCTACAAACGAAGAATAATTTGAGAAATAAACAATAATTTATAGTAACTACTGAATTCATCTCTAACATTCCTCAGATAATCCATCAGAGCTGACTGAGAGGAAATGCTCGGGATCTGTAAAGTAAAAGTGTGTGTGTGGGGGGAATTTCTGCAGTTCCATTCTCTTTTAGGTTTGATCCTTTTCTATTTCTGGAGATTAGATCCAAAGAACTAAATTTGCAAACTTCAGTGAAACAGAATCTCAGAGTAAAGAGGAAATGGTTCTTCCTTCAGCCTCACCCTGTATCAGCAGGTGGATTTTTTCCCAAATACTCCTGGGACAATTTTATTATTTGGTACATGTGCTCCCTCAGGAACCTCAGGGAAGCCAGGGAGTACATTTGTCAGATCCCTAAATTCACAAGTGTATTCCTATGGCAATTTAAAGAAATTCTCTTATGTCCACAGTCTCTGAACACTGGGGAAACTGTTTTTTAAAAACCAACAAGCTTGGTCAGGCAGCTCATCAGAACTCCACTGGATCAGGATTCAGTCTCAGGACCAATCCAGAGAGGGCTGACTTGATTGCAACATCTGATATAGCAGAACTTTGCTGTAATCCTTTTTTAAAAGCTCCAATGGAACAGAGAAAAATTAGACTCTCAGAACAAAATTCAGCATGCAGGCTCTGTTACCCTGAAAAATGCTGTGGTCAAGTATACAAATTCAGATGGCAAGGAGCTCAGCAGAAGCAATAACAATGCTAAGGCATAGACATTTCTTTGTATGAAGGAATATGCTTTTATATGTGACTAGGAATAAGGCCCATTGTGGAAATAAATACAACAAGCTCTAGAAAGAGGCTCTGAGAGAGTGCCAACACCTTGAGCACTCAGCGTCAATTTGTTGTGATGACTTCAGCAGGGTATAATGACACAGAGTCCATCATTTTCTCCACAGGAACTGATCTCTGCTACCTGAAGAGCAGTTGTAATTTTGAGTGATCTCCACCCCTCACCTGGACACTGGCAACAATGGTTCTCCAGGAGGAAATGGCTGGTTTGGAGGGTGAAGTCTATGGCATTGTACCTGTCTGAGGTCCTACCCCTCCTCAAACCCCACCCTCTCCAGGCTCCACCCCTCAAATCTCCAGGAATTTCCCAACCTAGAGGTGGCAACCCTATCTCCCTCCCAGCCAACCAACAACCTACTTTTATCTGCCTCTCTGACTTCAGCTTTCTGTCTCCTCCCCCCTCCCTTCTACAGAGCAGTTGTAATTCTGAGTGACCTCCAGTCCTCACCTGGAGATTGGCAACAATGGTTCCCCAGGAGGAAATGGCTGGTTGGAGCGTAGAGTCTATGGCATTGTACCTGTCTGAGGTCCCACCCATTCTCAAACCCCATCGTCTCCAGGCTCCACCCCTCAATTTCCCAACCTGGAGTTGGGAACTCTATCTCCTTCCCAGCCAAGTATCAACCTGCCATTATCTGCCCCTCACTCTTCAGCTTTTTATCTCCCTCCCACACCTGTAGCCTCTACCATGCTACGTCACATTGGCTGTCATAGGGGGGCTGTTATGTAAGAGGACTGCCATCAGGGGTCTGCAACCGCCATAAGAAGCTTGGTCCCAAAACACAATAGGGACTAGGGATCCGAGACCACCCTGTGTCCACCAACAGGACCTCTGGCAGGAAATTCAAACCCTCCAATGGGACTGTGGGTGTGCCGGGTGGACTGTATGTAGTTGGCCTTTGCAGGGCCAGGTTTTTAGTCTTGTGTGTGAAATACAATAAACACATCTGAATGCATGCGGCGAACCCAGTACTTCACAGTGGTGATGAGGATGGGATCCCGATGAGCGGGCCTGACTCTCCAACCAGTGCAGCACCGAGCACCGATCCAGAGGAAGCCACTGCACCCGCACTGCTCCCGAGCAGCACCACTTTGCACCCAGCTCTCCCTGACTCCACCCCCCCGCACTGTGCTAGAGTCATGGCCACTGCTCCGGGACACCTCGAAGTCTTCAACCCCACACATCCCGAGTTCTGGGATTTGTGGATGGACCAGCTGACCTGCTACCTCGCCTACCATGAGGTGACCGACGCTGGCAAGAGATGGGCCCTCCTCCTCAGCTCATGTGGAGTGGCAACCATACAGCTCACAAAGAGCCTCCTGGCCCCTAAGGCAATCCTCAAATGTACGTACGAGGAGATTATCAAAGACTTGACCAGGCATTTCACGCCCAAGCCAACTATGATGGCCAGGAGAATGGAGTTCCAGGGGCGCATCCAGAAACCCAGTGAAATGGCTGCTGCTTTCATGGCCGCGCTGCACCAACACACAATGGAGTGCGGTTTCACCAAGATGGAGGAGAATATCTTGACTCAGTTTGTCTGGGGAATCAGCACTGTAAAACTCCGCCGCAAGATGATCAGCACCCACGACCTCAAACTAGATGATGCCCTCCAGCTCGCTATCGCCTATGAAGCCTCCCACTGCAACAGTCCACTGACGGTGTCTCACCACGTGCCCCCCAACTTGGCGCCTGAAAACTTCGACGAGGAGGACATCCACCTCATCCGACCCTCCAGCAGAGGGAAGCCCACAGGAGCGGCCAGGGCATCTGGGCTCTCCAGGAAACCCACTGGTTGGGCAACATGCACCAGTTGTGGTGACGCTCACGAGCACAAGTCATGCAGGTTCCAAGATGCCGTTTGCCACATGTGTGGAAAACAGGGACACCTTGCCCGAGCCTGCAAGTCCAAGGGAGCCCAAAACCAGCAATCCCAGCAGCGGCCACACTGCCAAGCCACCGTGCAACACGAGGCCTCCACAGATACCAATGACCTCTACCTCCTGACCAGCCAACCCTTGCTACTACACCTCCCCAACCTGCCCACAGCCCCGAAGATTCATGTCCAGGTCCAGATAGAGGGGTCCCCCTGCACAATCGAAGTGGACTCTGGGTCAGCGACCTCCATCATATCAGTGGAAACGCTGAACAGACTTGCCCGAACAGGGGGCCCCGCCTGCGCCCATCGCCCTTGAGTCTAGTGGACTTCCAATGGAACCCGGTCCTGATTTGGGATGTGGGGACATTCCGGGTGGAGTACAGGGGGTTTGAGGGTTCACTGGACTTGATAGTAGTTGAGGGCAACTTGGTTAGTCTCTTGGGGCGGGCATCGTTTGCGCCAGTGGGCATCACCATTGGGGGGGTGAGGCAATGCGCACAGAGGGATTTTGCCAAGGTTTGCATGGACTTCCCCAGGATTTTCGATGGGGCTCTGGGTTGCTTTAAGGGGCCCCCAGTTTCACTGCAGCTAGACCCCCTGATTGCTGCCATCCGCATGCAGTTCCGCCGCGCCCCAATAGCATTGCAGACAAAAATAGATGCGGAACTAGACCGTTTGGTGGTGCAAGGGGTCCTGGAACCCATCTCGCATGCACTGTGGGAGACTCCTATCGTAACCCCCATAAAGCCCAATGGCGACATCCGCATCTGTGTGAAATATAAATGCATGTTGAACAAGGCCCTCCACAACCACTCCTATCCGGTCCTGGTTGTGAGTCATGTGTTAACATCCTTAGCTGGGGCCAAGATCTTCGGAAAGTTGGTTCTTGCACAAGCATACCAACAACTGCCCATGGATGAGGCTACGGCCACCACTCAAACCATCATGACACAACAGGGGGATTCAAAGTCAAGTGGCTGCAGTTCAGGATTAGTGTGGCCCCACGGATATTCCAGCAGCTAATGGACTCTCTGTTAAAAGGAGTCCCTGGGGTGACGCCCTTCTTTGATGACATCCTCATTGCCGTGGCCACCCCAGAGGACATTGCCTCCCGTCTCCACGCTGTCCTGCACTGCTTCGACTCGGCGGGCCTGAAGGTCAAGAAGGAGAAGTGCCTTTTCGGAGACCCAGAGGTGGATTTCTTGGGGTTCTGGGTTGACGCAACAGGCCTCCATCCGGCGAGGGACAAAGTCAAGGCCATCGTGGAGGTCCCCATGCCCAGCAACAAGGCAGAACTGCAGGCATTTTTAGGACTTCTGAACGTCTACCATGGCTTTCTCTTCCACAAGGTGGCAGTAGCCGAGCCCTGCACTGGTTGTTAGACAAGTCAGAGCTGTGGTCCTGGGGCCCCCGGAAGGGGAAGGTGGCGGTGTTCAGGGATGTAAAGGCCCTCCTGGCCCCACTGCTGGACCTCCTGATGGCACCTGGTATATTTTGGCCGTTGTGTGACAGAGTGTTGGACTAGATGGGCCATTGGCCTGATTCAACATTGGCTTCTCTTAGGTTCTTATGTTCTTATCTCGAACGAGGAGCTAGCTCATTTTGACAAGCCCCTGACAGTGGTCTTCACGTGTGACGCCTCCCCTTACGGCGTGGGCGCGGTCTTGGGTTACATTCTCCTTGACAGCCGAGAGGTCCTGGTGGCCTACTATTTTCGGACCTTGTCAGCTGCCAAGCAGAAATACACCCAGATCAACTGGGAGGGCTTGGCGATTGTGGCTGGGGTGAAGAAATTCCATGACTATGTGTATGGGCGCCCCTTCACGATTGTTATGGACCATAAGCCTCTCCTCGGTCTCTTTGTGGTGGACAAGCAGACCCCTCAAGTACTCCCCCCTGGGTCCTCTGCTGGTCCCTCTTCCTGGCGGGTTACTCCTACAGCCTGGAGCATCGCCCGGGCAAGGCTATGGGTCACGCTGATGCACTCAGCCACCTTCCACTTCCAGTCATGGATGCCGATCCCACCCCCGCCCCTGGGGTCCTCTTGATCGAGAGCCTCCTCCAGATCCACTCCTGCGGGCCGCTGATGTTGCTGCCCGCTCGGCTCGTGACCCCATCATCTCCCGGGTCTTGGGCTGGGTGGTGAGGGGTGGCCCACGGTCACTGCGGGCCTGGAGTTCACTGCCTTTTAACTACACAATTGTTCTTTAACATACACGAAAATGAAATATGCAAGGAAAGTTATTTACATACTGTTCTGGCTGCCGTTAAAGCAACTGACCTGGTGTCACTTTTCTTGGAATGGGTTGCAAGTGACTGCACTGGCAAGATCTTCCCCGATAAAAGTCAAACGGCTTAATTATTTCAAGAGTGTCTTTCAATGGACTTAAAACTGTGTAACTCTGTTTAGGATTGCACAGAATATCTAAGAGTCAGATATTTGTAACTAACAAGCTTTCGTTCTATTTACCATGTCCTATGCCCTACCACCTACTACCAGTGCATAAATTGAATATGAAATATAATTTTATTTAGTTGCCTAGCTTCATATTTTTGCCTCTTACGTAAGAATAGTTCTCTCACCTTAGTTATTCTGAGATTTAGCAAAACCAAGATCTCAGTCTAGTCCAAGTCCTGATCATCAGTGTCCTAATTATCTGAAATATTTTGTCCTCTCATAGGTGAACAAGGTTTAACTCCCATTATACTTTATAAACAACTTACCATACAGCACGCTAGACAGCTGTTTGTTAAAAAAAGGAAAATCATGCTCTTTAAGCCAGATGAGATGCTTTTCTTACTGGTGCTGCTCATCCACGCTATAAATGTAAGAGCTAGTCAGCATGGTTGTAAACTTTCTTACGGCTACTTGCTTCAGATTAATTCACAAAGGAGACTATAATAGTGTGTTCATTTTGCAAAGCATTACTAAAAGATAAAAATTAAATATATCCAGCCTTTCTACTTTGCTAATTGTACCAGCTAATATAAGATATTTTTCACCGATGTCCCGAAAAACTATGAATTATGAACACAATGGAAAATCCAGTGTGGTTTCAACAGTTGAATACAGGGTCTGAGGTTTACTTGATCATATTAAATATTTGTCTGGAGTACAATAAATAATGCCTCACTGAAAATTAAAGCAACATGGTAGCAGACAAAAAGAAACTAGCAGTAGAATATAAAGCTCAAACACATGTAAAGGTAAAGGTTCCCTTGCTCGAAAGCCAGTCGAATCCGACTCTAGGGTTGCGGTGCTCATCTCCGTTTCAAAGCCGAAGAGCCAGCGCTGTCCAAAGACATTTCTGTGGTCATGTGGCCGGCATGACTAAACACCAAGGCACACAGAACGCTGTTACCTTCCCACCGAAGTGGTACCTATTTGTCTACTTGCAATTTCTTGCTTTCGAACTGCTAGGTTGGCAGGAGCTGGAACTAGAGACGGGAGCTCACCCCATCATGCGGCACTCACGGGTCTTGAACTGCTGAACTACTGACCTTCCACAGCCTGCAGTTCAGCATCTTAACCACTTGAGCCACCGCAGCTCCTAACACATGAAGTCGCCTTATATGAATCAGGCCATTGGTTCACTGAGATCAGACTGGCAGTGGCCCTCCGTGTACTTTAAAAACAAAATATCATGCAAAATAGGTCCCCCCCCATAAAAGGATGGGCTTAAGAATATACTTCATTAGTGTAGTGTTGTTATGATGAAGATGGAATGAACCCTAACAGCTTACAGTTCCATCTTTTGTTTGCAGGCATGTCTGTTCTAATATTTCTGGAGTCTTATTTGTTTGGAGAGTTACAATTACACTCTGCAAAAGCTAATGAAGGAACTCAGGAAGTTCTTAAAATGAAAATGCATCGCAACAAGAGATGTTTAGGATTTAAGTTTGACAGATATGCAAATACGTCAAGCCAAGGTACCTTCCTAACATACTACAAAGAATAGCTACTATGAATACTACAGGACTTGGTTAGAAAGTTGCCTTGCAACTATTTTATCAGACAAAATTTGTCTGTTTACAAAGCAACTTAAAAATACAATAACACATAGGTCTACTAAACTGTCAGATTATTAAATAACATATTTAATAATACTCAGCATATATCTGTCACTTTAAGTGCAACATTTGTTGTGGTGGTGGTGGAGGAGGAAGATTACGTATATATTACTAAGTATCTCACATGTTGCTTCTGGAAATAATAGGCTGAGAAAGGACTTTCCATTTGTTCAAGAGGCAGAGTGATTTCTGTCAATGTTCTATGATCAATGCTCTGTGGTCTAAAAGCAAAGTTTTGTTTTTCAGCACCATTAGCTGGGATAGAATAGTAGAAAAACAAGGATAACTGACTAGTAGCAACCAAGATATGAGCTCATCTAATTGTTCCTGTTTTTGACTCATTTCCACTTTTGTTCCTATTTGTTGTTTGCCTCTTTCACTCGATTAGTGGTTTTAATTGTGGTGAAGAGTTAAATAAAGGAAAGCTTTTAATTACTTTGTGAAAGAATGTACGTTAGTGTTTTCAGTTAAGGTTTCACCATCAAAATTAGTTGGGCTTTAGTGTAATCTAAAAAGAATGTCATGCTCTGTGTTGTGAATTAAAGCAAGCACAATGGCAATATCCATATGTAATTTTCCCACCACCACCCATAGCTAGACAGCAAGACAGCTTGCTTGCAAGAAAGTTTTAAAAAACCACTGTCATATTAGATACGCTGGTTTTAATTTACATCCCTGATGGAAGCAAAAGAAAAAGAACTGATTTATGTGTAAGTGAAAGCTCAAAAGGTACTTCGAGGTGGAGAAAATTTCAAAATTGTCATGCTATCAGGATGACCCCTCTCTCTTATACTACCCACCATATTTCAGTCAGTGATGTCACAAGGTGGATCTCTGAAAGATTACCTTAGTGGCTAGGTAAGAGTGTATGTGAGATTTGGAAAGCAAAATGCATGAGAAAGACTCTTTATTCTTATTCCCTCTGGCTTATATATTTTTGTTTTTTGTTTCACAGGGTGACATTCTGTTCTTCAGACTGTTAATATAAATTTCTTCATAACTGGAAACATGCTTACTGTTGTCATGGAACTCAACAAATAAAGAGGACTAGTTGAGGATGCCTTTGTGCCAGAACAGACCAATGCTTGGGGAGATGCCACAGAGATTGAGAGGTTAAAAGACCCTGAAACCATGGTCTTTGAGGCCAGTAAGGTGCAATATGGATCACCTCCACCTTCAGGTCTATCAACTATTACAAGACTTACGGAATGAGTTTCATGGATGGAAACATGTAAGCAAAACCCTCTAGCTATTTGCACACCCAATGCTTTGTCAAATCTGCTCCTAGAGAAGAAGTTCACAACTTGTCAACTGTTGAGATGTGTGAACAGATTGATGTTTACTATGCACATATTAGTCTGTTCCAGCAGTGTCCTGACAAGCCAATCTGCCACAATCTACCTACTACTTGCACAGCCTTGACTGATTCCATAGGCTGTTCTGCCTGTTCTGCCTATTTCTGTTGCCAACTGTATGGGGAGACTTCAAACAAGACCCCCTCCCATGAAGGACATATGATTTTGCTAACACATTTTATGTCTGTATTAGAACATCTTTTTCTTCCAGATGTTCCTGGAAGGCAAGAAGTACCAGTCTTATTGCACAGACTTCTAAACAGTTGGTGCTCATTTTGACTTCTGATGCTGTCTAATTGCCTTATGCCACTGCCTCTTGGGACTGGGTTCCCTACCCACTCGCACTGGCATCTGTTCTCACTACCACGTTCTGAGGACTCTGAAGAGGGAAACTCTGAGACAGTCAGTCACTAGCCACCATGGGAACTCCCTCAAAGGCTGGAAGAGATGGCTATAAGCCATTGTTGTTATCCAGCTATTTGTACATGGAACGATATTGACAGTCTTCGAACAGGCCTTGCCAGCAATTGAGCCAGGATTATTAGTTCTTACTGGGAATGTTATGAGGTTACTTATATCATGTCCCTTATTTTCAGTTGTTGCTCTGTTCACAAGAAATCTCTGCCCAGACTCTGCAAGTGTAAAATCTGTTGCTGGGGGATCAAACAGCTTCCTCAGCTAATAGATATAATAACAAAGCCAAAAGTTTCCTTTCAAAAACTTTTACCTCTTCATTCTGCAATTCAGTCCTGTTAGGTATAGGAAGTCTCTCATATCCCCATCTTTCTCTGTACTATAAAAAAGCTGAGTAGACTTCTAATGTTCTTGGTCCTCTGGACCTATTTCTATCAGATATTGAAATGTTTGAAGGAAAAGCTGATGTTTAATGAGACTTCAGTCATTTGAGAGCTGGATAAACTAGTCTCTAGGTCCAGGGAGAGCTGTTGGTGGCATCTCCAAAACTCAGTGTTCTCAATTGACTTGCTTAATTTCTGCAAAGTTCTGTAGGTGACACTGATGCCTAGAGGGTGGCCAGCTCTACTACAGTCATGCAACAGTTCTTCTCACCTGACTTGGATGGGTTGGAAGGTTTACTGTAGAAAGTTCTGGGGTTTCCACCTGATGTCCTAGGTTTCTATATATGGAAGTTTCGTTAGGATCAGGAGTGTTCATGGTTTTAGATCCAAAAGGGGGAAAACAGTTGTAACTGTTGTTCATTGTTGTGATCTACTGTGTGGTCTACTTTGGAATCTGTGCAGGTACAGATCAGTTACAGCTAAGTGCAACTCTGTTTTCATCATTATGATCACTGTGCAGTCCCACATTTGAGAGAGTAGGGACCTCACTATATGTGTTGAGTGCTGTCAAATCACTTCCAACTTATGGTTACCCTATGAATTAAGGACCTTCAAAATGCCCTAACAGCCTTGCTCAGGTCTTGCAGACTGAGGGCTGTGGCTTCCTTTACTGAGCCACTCACGTTATTGAGTTCACTACTTAAGGAAAAATGGAGGAGGAGTGTAGCTCTCAAGCAAATAAGCTTTGTAACATTGCCTTCCTGACTTCAGCCTTTTTTACAGTGTAACCAGGTGAAGGAAGAGCACTCGAACAACCTGTGTGGTGTACCTGCTTTTCCAAATGCATTCAAGAGCATCATCTGTTTTTGTACTAAACACGGTATTGCTCTCAAAGGGGTGGGGAAGGGGTTGGGAAGCATAGTCAAAACACACCTAGGCATGGTGTCTGCATACTATGGAGGAGGGCCATGGCCCTATAGGCAGAAGCTGCTGCATATGCTGTAGTATTATTTTGCTGCCTCAAAAGCTTAATGGCTTCAGCCTGCAGCACTTCGGCCAATTCTTTTGTTTTGTTTTTGTCAGGGAGGGTCTCTAAATAATATGACATCATTCATATAGGAATAACTGGTAGCAGCCCATAGTTGCCTCATAGTTGGCTAACCTGAGTGAGAGAGCAGCCAAAGTATCAGATTTTTATCCCTTATTATCTAATGGGAGCTGAGGGATAAGGTACCTTTTGCTTATTATGGGTGGATTCCTCAACAAGAGACTCAGTTTTTGGGTGGGAGAGAGAAACTTAGAACTGTCCTCCTTAACAATGTACACAGATTCCACTTTCCAAGGGGAGACTGACAGGAAGGCACCAGGCCTGTAGCTACAGTGGGGCATTTCGGGGCCTGGCCCCCTGACTTCCTGCCAAGGCCCCCCGACTTCCATCCAGCCCCCAGCTCTCTGGGCCATCCAGAGGACTTCCAACTCTCTGGGCCACCTGGAGGACTCCTCACCACTGCCCCTTCCCAAAGTGTGGCTTGCTTCCCCATGTAGGCAAGCAGACTGCGAACGCTGAAAAAGTGAGTTTTTAACATTTTTTTAAATTTTGTGATGTCAGTGCCCCCTGACTTATTTAAAAGCCCCCTGAATTACAAAATCCTGGCTACGGGCCTGGAAGGCACGTTTCTACCATAGTTTTGCTGATGGGTCTAGCAAACTTTGTACCATAGGGAACACCATTTATCCCACAGAGTCAGGTTGCACGGTTCTCAAGACAGGATCAGTGGCTTTTGGAGTCACAGAAGCCACATCAATTTGGAGGCAATTGGCTATCCTTAATATGTGCTCCAAGTAGAGGCACAGGTCCTTCCTGGCTGAAACTGGAGTGAGATCCCCCACCATCTGATTGGGGGATGGCTCTGAAAGGACTCTGGACTCAGTTATCAGATAAGAGTATATTAGAACCAGTGGAACAGTGTGAGGAAGATCAATATTGTCT
This sequence comes from Gekko gecko, assembly GCA_029375565.1. Classification (NCBI taxonomy): domain Eukaryota; kingdom Metazoa; phylum Chordata; class Lepidosauria; order Squamata; family Gekkonidae; genus Gekko; species Gekko gecko. The sequence goes on along the minus strand of JAPDNY010000011.1, from coordinate 58,442,979 downwards.
GAACTTTGACTGGCAAACACAATGAGGTAGTGGGGAAGGAAATGGGTGGCAATGCTGAGGAGAAGGCAATCATGAAAAATCCCTCTACAGAACCAAAGAGTAGACACAGATCTGAACAGAGTGATCCTTCTGCATTGGATCCAACAGGAGGGCTAGCATCATGGAGATATAGATGTACTTCAGTGGTCACAATCTCTAAATGACCTTTTCCTCCTAAATTGTGAACATCAGCCAGTCTCAGCTGATTCTTCAGTGGAACTGAGGTGAACATGGGAGCTCCTTTGTGCCTTGGAATGGGTGGAGTCACCCAAAAGCTCTCAAATCAACTGGATCTAAATGAGGGGAGGGTGTATAGGGAGGATGAGATGGTGGAGGGCTGAGGGCTGTAGATGGCACTGGAGTACCTGAGGCGAAATGAATCTTCCTGGTTTGGAACTACTGTGACGAGCCTGACGGAAATGAAGCCAATAGTAGGGCCGACTGGCCTCTTGTTATCAAACAGACAGAACCAGCCCAAGATGCCCTACCCGAGGAGGGAGATGGGTGGTGGCTGCTTTGTCCACTCCTTTCCCCAAAGGGCTGGCTTCAGGTGAAAAGCCCAATCATGTCTGGCTTTTGGGGTGAACTGCTTGCAGACAGAGCAAGGGGACACTTTATTGCCTTCAATGAGGCAAAGTAAGCAATGGGAATCCATTTGTGCCATCTTGTTACCAGCAGGGGTCTTTTCGTAGAAAAAGAGCTGCAGGAGCTCATTAGCATATGGTATGCTAATGAGCTACTAGGCTATTAGCATATGCCATGCTCCCTGACATCACCAGAAGAGGGTTTGAGGGAGAGGCTCCAAATTTTCAGGGTAGCTTTGGGAGCCTCTCCCCACATACACCCGCATGTCTCAAAGCAATTGGACCAAATGGGTCTAATTCTATGGGCACCCAAACAGGTTACCCCCATTACCTCCATTGTTTCCAACGGGGAAACCCAGCCAGCAGCATTTAAGGCAGGCAAGCAGGCAGCCACCCAGAGAATCTCAGGGAAAGTGAACTGTCTTGGGATGTGCTTGTTTGCCATGAGAACAAGTGGCACACTCCAGAACAAGTGGCACTGTCGCAGTGCAAGCATGCCACAGTGCCACACAGAAACCCCAAAAGGCCAAAAGGAACAACATTTATACATGTATAAATAGATGGTGCAACCTCATTGGACCACTCACATCACACACACCTCAAAAAGAATATTTATAGCACTGGGAAAAATGCAGAAAAGGGCAACTGCAGATGAAAGAAAGTACTTCTTCACCCAAACAGTGATTAACACATGGAATTCACTGCTACAGGAGGTGGTGGTGGTGGTGCTGGCTGGCATGAACAGCTTCCAGATGGAATTTGACAAATGTATGGAGGCTGGAGCAGACAGGAAAAAAACAAACCAACCCCCACCACCACCACCAAGCAACAGCAACCAGCAGAACTTTTTAAAGTTGTAAACCTGTAAAAACCAAAAACCCTTTCATCTGTTCTAACTTCTAACCTGACTGCTCAGCAATTTCACTGAGTGCCCATGAGTTCTTGTCTTGTGAGAAAGGGTGAAAAGTACTTCTTTCTCTACCTGCTCTATCCCATGCATAGTCTTGTAAACCTCTTATCATGTTACCCCTCAGTCATTGTTTCTCAAAGCTAAGATCCCCAAACATGATAACCTTTCTTCATAGGGAAAGTGTCCTCCTCTTATTACTGCAGTAGCCCTTTTCTGCATTTTTTCCAGTGCTATAACTATTCTTTTTGAGATGTGGTGGGAGAGTCTGACTTCTGGGTGGCTGCCTGCTTGCCTGCCTTAAATGCTGCTGGCTGGGTTTCCCCATTGGAAACAATGGAGGTAATGGGGGTAACCTGTTTGGGTGCCCATAGAATTAGACCCATTTGGTCCAATTGCTTTGAGACCTGGGGGTGTATGTGGGGAGAGACTCCCGAAGATACCCTGAAAATTTGGAGCCTCTCCCTCAAACCCCCTCCCCCCGAGCTACTAACAGCAACGTGGGGAAAAAGTAACTTTTTCCCACCATAGAGAACAATGGAAGGAATGGGGGGAACCTGTTTGGGGGCCCATAGAATTGGACCCCCTGGTCCAATGCTCTTGAAACTTGGTGGGTATCTTGGGGAGAGGCTCCTACAGTTACCCTGTGAGTTTGGAGCCTCTTCCTCAAACCCCTTCCTCTCCAGCCCTCAGAATATACCCTATGTTTTCACCATTGACTTCAATGGCCCATAGGATATAATGGGGCTGAAATTGACATTTGGCTGGTGAAAGACTCCCGAAACTGACATGCGGGAGCCTTTCTGCCCTCCAAAGCTGCCAGAGCTGTGCTCCAGTGCGCTCCCCCCCAAAAGATACCTGGTTACCAGCCCTGGTACACTTCTTATATAATACCTTTTGGGTCATTTCAACTCACAACTGTCATAGGAGACTGGAATGCTAAAGTAGGAAGTCAAAAGGTAACTAGAATAACAGACAAGTTTGGCCTTGGAGAACAAAATGAAGCAGGGCAAAGGCTAACAGAGTTTTGTCAAGAGAACATGCTGGTCATAGCAAACACCCTCTTCCAACAACCTAAGAGGCAACTCTATAGATGGGCAACACCGAAATCAGATTGATTATGTCATTTGCAGGCAAAGATGGAGAAGTTCTATCCAGTCAGTAAAAACAAGACCTGGATCTGACTGTGGCTCGGATCAAGCAGTAAAAACAAGACCTGGAGCTGACTGTGGCTCGGATCAAGAGCTACTCATTGCAAAATTCAGACTTAAACTGAAGAAAGTTGGGAAAACCACTAGGTCATTCAGATTTGACCTCGATCACATCCCTGATGAATATACAGTGGAGGTGAAGAATAGGTTTAAGGGACTAGGTTTGATAGATAGAGTGCCTGAAGAACTATGGACAGAGGTTCATGACATTGTACAGGAGGCTGCAATCACCACTGTCCCAAAGAAAAAGAAACACAAGAAAGCAAAGTGGCTGTCTGATGAGGCTTTACAAATAGCAGAGGAAAGAAGGAAAGTGAAAGGCAAAGCTGAAAAGGAAAGATTTACCCAACTGTATGCAGACTTCCAGAGAACAGCAAGGAGAGATAAGGAGGCTTTCCTGAATGAACAATGCAAAGTAATACAGGAAAGCAATAGATGGGAAGGACGAGAGATCTCTTCAAGAAAATTGGGAGAAATCAAGGGATCATTTCATGCAAAGCTGGCCATGATAAAGGACAAAAACGGTAGGAACCTAACAGAAGCAGACGAGATTAGGAAGAGATGGCAAGAATACACAGTAGAACTATACAAGAAGGAGCTGAATGTTCTTGACAACCATGACTTTGTAATCACTGATCTTGAGCCAGACATCCTGGAATGCGAAGTCAAATGGGCCTTAGAAAGCATTACTAACAACAAAGCTAGTGGAGATGATAGTATCCCAGCTCAGCTAATCAAAGTCTTAAAAGATGATGCTCTTAAAGTGCTGCACTCAGTTTGCCAGCAAATTTGGAAAACACAACTGTGGCCACAGGATTGGAAAAGGTCAGTATACATTCCAGTCCCAAAGAAGGGCAATGCCAAGGAATGTTCAAACTATCACACAATTGCACTCATTTCACATGCTAGCAAGATCATGCTAAAGATCCTACAAGCTAGGCTTCAGCAGTACATGTATAGAAAACTGCCAGAAATACAAGCCGGGTTTCGAAGAGGAACTAGAGATCAAATTGCCAACATTCGCTGGATTATGGAGAAAGCAAGAGAGTACCAGAAAAATATCTACTTCTGCTTCATTGACTACACTAAAGCTTTTGATTGTGTGGATCACAACGAACTATGGCAAGTCCTTAAAGAAATGGGAGTACCAGACCACCTCACATGTCTCTTGAGAAACCTGTATAAGGGTCAAGAAGTGACAGTTAGAACAGGATATGGAACAACTGATTGGTTTAGCATAGGAAAAGGAGTACGACAAGGATGTATATTGTCCCTTTGCTTATTTAATTTATATGCATCATGCGAAATGCCAGCCTGGATTATTCAGAAACTGGAATTAAGATTGCTGGGAAAAACATCAACAACTTCAGATATGCAGACGATACCACTCTAATGGCAGAAAGTGAAGAGGATCTAAAGAGCCTCTTGCTAAAGATGAAAGAGGAGAGAGCAAAGGTTGGCTTGAAACTCAACATCAAAAAAATGAAGATCATGGCATCCAGCCCCATCACTCCTTGACAAATAGAAGGCAAAGTCATGGAAGCAGTGGCAGACTTCACATTCCTGGGATCCAAGATCACTGCAGACGGTGACTGCTGCCATGAAATTAAAAGATGCCTGCTCCTTGGGTGGAAAGTGATGGCCAACCTAGACAGCATATTAAAAAGTAGAGACATTACCCTGCCAACAAAAGTCCGTATGGTCAAAGCAATGATATTCTCAGTAGTACTGTATGGCTGCGAGAGTTGGACTAGAAGGAAAGCCGAGCACCGAAGAATAGATTCTTTTGAACTATGATGCTGGAGAAGACTCTTGAGGACTGCAAGGAGATCAAATCAGTCAATCCTAAAAGAAATCAACCCTGACTGTTCCCTGGAAGGCCAGATACTGGAGCTGAAGCTCAAATACTTTGGCCACCAAATGAGAAGGGAGCACTCACTGGAGAAGACCCTGATGCTGGGAAAGACTGAATGTCAAAGAAGAAGGGAACACCAAGGATGAGATGGTTAGACGGTGTTAACGAGGCAACGAACATGAAATTAAGCAAACTCTGGAGCACGACAGAAGACAGGAGGGCCTGGCGTGATGTGATCCATGGGGTCGCAGAGCGTCAGACTCGACTGTGTGACTGAACAACAACAACAGGTTGAAAGGAACAACCCAGACAAAAATAACAAAAGTTGGAAGCTCCTCTATCTGTGGCAGCAGAAAGAAGACTGAAATACTTTCCCCCTTCTATCATGTGACCATTTTTATGGAAAGACTGGCTGGCTGGCAGGAAGAGTGCCCACTAGAGCCCTGAAAACAAAATCCCAAGCTGGTAACATCAGTTCTGAAAAATTAGGATAATAAACACAGTGAGCTGCTCAAAACCCAGATCTGAAATTATGAAAAATGCACACAGATCTTTGGGCAACCCATCTGATTCCATTGGGATAACTAAGTTGGAACTGAGATCTGCCACCAAAGCATCTACTGAATGCAGTTTAATTCAATTAGCTGATTAGCCAGTGATTTAATTTTGTTTTGGCTGGGGGGTATCCCACTCTGCCTTAAGCATCTTATCAAAAATTCATGGGAATGGGTGTGCCAAAGGCTTGAATTCCCCTTGAGGAAATGCTCTGTAGGAGCCCTTGAGTTGAATGGTAAGTAACCTGCCCTTCTTTACATTCTTGATCATTAGATAATTACAGCACTCTAGGTATCTTTAGCAATAACTTTGGGAACATCTCGAGGAAACGTTTAGCTGAAGGAGTGGTTTCAAGAGGTTCTTCCTCTGATAACTCCTCATTCTCCTATTGTTAGAAGGAATATGACATGACTCCAAGTCATAATCTAGCAGAGGATTATGATGTCTGATTCATCTGTCAGAGTTGGGATACTACTATTCCTCTTGATGGGGGTAGGTTGAGGGTATAGCAAGACTGAGAGCCTGCTTCAGAGGAGTTTCCCTCCCTGGAACCTCTTCCTATGTCAGAGCATGGCATGAATAGCTCCTGCTTTTGTATTTATATTTGTGCCTTCTATACTTCTTACATGGCTCTCTGCTCTGTAGGTGTAGCCACTCCCGTCCCCTATAAACTTGCCATGTCTGCTGAGATTGCTCACTGTACTTCTTTAAGTCTCTCCTACCTGATCCAGGCAAGGAAGTATGCACGGTCATTTTCTCTCCAGAGATCAGGGAAAGGGCTGCCACTCATCCCATATCGCAGTGCTGGTTAAGAGACACCTCTCCAGGAGAGGTGAGGAGCATGTGCTAGTGCTGACTCCTCTATTCTCCTCAGAAGGTATGCTAGTCAGCTCTGCTGAACCTACGCATGCCAACATAAAGGTCCTGTCTTCATATGGTAGGCAAAAAGTTGCCTTTGTTGCCTGGATGTTTCTTGCCTGCTTTAAGCTAACTCTCGCCTTTCATAAGTGGATCTGTTCCTAAGCTTGAGCTCAGGCATGGAATGGGGAAGAAAGCAGCGCTGAACCTTGCAGCCACTGGTCCTGGGTTTCACTGACTTTGAGGGAATGGCATTTAGGGGCTCCTGGGCTGGGTGGGGAATTTATATGGATGTTTATACCCAACTTTTTCCCCCAATAGGGAACTCAAGCAGCTTACATCACCACTCTCCTCTCTTCCATTTTATCCTAACAGCTACTGTGTGAGGTATGCTAGGATGAGAAGTATTGGCCAGAGGTCGTCCAAAAACCTTCAGCAGAAGATTGGGGATTTGAATCCAGGCTTCCCATGCCCTAGTCTAGTACTCTAACCACTCCACTGTGTACATGCTGGCAGAGTCCCCATATAATGATTTATTGCTGCCTCTTTACCATCCTCCTGCTGAGGGTGGGAGAGAAACCTCGGGTGTCAGGAGTTCATTTCCATGGGAGGTGGTTTTCCATCAGCTTTGGAGCACCAACCTGAGCCTCTAAGCCTTACCCCCCCCCCCAGATGTGAAAAAGGGATGAGGAGATAGAAGACAGGACTGTGGATAACTAGAGTGATTTTGCCTCATTAAGAGCAAATGCTGTAAGAAGCTTTCTCCTATCTAGACACAGCCAAACTGGGAATTATTCACAGAAACCACACCTTATGCGGGTTGTCAAATACTAACAATGCAGCGTGTATCCACAGCGTGTGTGCACACCTCCACAACAGTCCAGACTGCCCCACCTCTGAATCACCGGAGAGAATTTTTATTCACTGTTTACAGTACTGCATACAGTTAACAGAACAATACTCTCAGACATTTAATACAGAATTTAAGTGCTACATTAATGATAAATCAGTGGAAGTTATTCTCTAACATATAAAATCTTAAAAAGTACAAAAATTGTGATGCTATAAAAGCAAAGTAATTGATGGACTAAAAGACAACCCAGTTAAATCACCTTTGACTAGACAATACACTCATTTGCTCCCAAGTAGATCCAGCTACATAACTCAGACCAAAATGCATCACAGAGAAAAAACATTATCGGAAAATAACCTAAGACAACACAAATGAGCAAGCCAAGGCACACTTTTAAGGAAGTTATCTAGATAGCTATCAACAATCAGCTTCTGTTATAAACACTAGGATTATCAGCTGTGTATATCGTACTCCCAGTAACGGGAAAGCAAGGGTGGCCACTTGTAAAACAGTGTGAACATCTACATGTCCACAGAAATATGTTTTTAAACATCTGCCTTGTCAACATGCATGCACTGACAGGTAAGCGAATGTCTTCTATCAATATAAAATGAAGGAACTCTGGCAATACATTTATAATTATAATCAGCATAGAATGAAGATCTACTGCCTGTTGCTGTAATTATATTAATAATATCATTGCTGACTGATGAAGAAATATGATATTTATGCTTGAGGGATTGAAAACTCATTGACGGTCAATTGTTGAGCAATCTCATCTTTGGTAAGGCATTTTACCACAAAGCTAAAGTAAGCCCTGTCTGCAATCCAGCTGGTTACTTCTTACCCCCTTCACTGCATTATCAGCTGTGTTATTGACTCATTGGCTTTGTAACAATTATAACTATAAGACAGAACAAACAGCACAGTGTGGCTGCAACTCTGCACACTTATGCTAGAATCACACTGCCTTCAAAGAGTTCAGGACCTCCCCCCCCCCCCAAAAAAAAAATCTTTTTGGAGGTACTTCCATAACATACAGAAAATATATTGAAATTTTAGTACACTTATCCAAGGTACCCTAATAATTAGTAAAAATAATAGCCACAGCTTAGGACATTTACAGTATTTCTTATTAGTGGCCAGTTCTCCAGCAGAGAGCAAAGCAGAACAGAGAGAATGCAAGCACAGTCCTTCTTATAGTTCAAACAGTTTATTTTGGGAGATTCTACTAGCAATCTATGGAATCCAGTGTCTGAGGGGCTGCCTAGTTGTGCATAGATATGACCCAGTAATAGCAAAATAAGAATTATGAATGTCTGTTTAGCCTCCACTGGTGAAAAACATGCAAATTTTATCTAACTGTGAAAATTATAATACACACTTGAAGCTAAAACATTATATTGGCTGCTATTGTGGTTTTAGCTTACCATGTCAAGTATATAAAAATCCAGGTAGTACTAGTAGTAGAAGTTGAAGAAGAAGAGGAGGAGGAGATCAGATTTATACCCACCCCTCGCTACCCAAAGGAGTCTCAGAGCGGCTTACAATCCCTTTCCCTTCCCCTCCCCACAACAGACACCCTTTGAGGTAGGTGGGGCTGAGAGAGCTCTCTCAAAAACTGATCTTGAGAGAACAGCTCTGAAAGAATTTATGACAGACCCAAGGGCATGCCAACAGCTGCATATGGAGAAGTGGGGAATCAAACCCGGTTCTCCCAGATTAGATTCCGCACTCTTAACCACTACACCGACTGCATTAAATTAGAAGAATGATTCCTTCAAAGACCATCTTAATGACCACCCGACTAGACATAAAAGCTGCAGAACATATACTGTCCACTAGGCAATTCTTTTTACAGACTGCTATTACAATGATGTAATTGAAAGTTATCAAATGATTACCAGTTATCTAAAAATAATCATTGCGTAGTAACATTGAAAATATAAGACTGTCATGTCATCTTTTTCACTACATGGATATGTATGCTGCACCTACAGACAGAATATAGTTGTCTAGTTACTGCAGAGGGCAGTAATGAAAGCATTCACCTTCCCCCCCCCCATAATGTACTGGCATTATTACCACTGATTCAACCATTGCAATCTAAGTAAAAATATATATATTAAAGATAATTACATTATAATTATTTGTTCACATACTAAGCAATTTTAAAAATGTTTCGGCACCTTTATAATTAACTCTCATATTTACATAGCGAACATCAAAACAAAGAGAAATGTAATTTGCAGCCCTTTTACCCACAGCTATAAACTACATTTTACCTTATGTCATTAACAAACAAATGGGTTCAAAATGCTGTTCTGGATTAAACGATATAATATACTTGACTGATTGATTGAAGATTAATTATGCCAAAGTATATTACTGACAGATCACTGAAGTCTGTGGAGAATCAGGGCATGAACAGAAATGAGCCAAGAAAGATGGTAAAATCATGTAAGTGGCAGTGGAAATAATTTTAAACTGGTTATTTAAAACATTTGGAGACCACCAGAACAGAAATGTTAGATTTGTTAAAGACGTTGGCGTACTTTCAAGAAGTCCTATTTTTTTGCCACTGTGCAAGAGGTTATACTGCTGGGAAACTGTGTTTTAAGTTTGGAGCTGTTTAAAACCTGGTTTTATGGAACAAGGATGATCAGAAACAACACAATTCAGAAGAGACATGAAATATCAAACACAAGTTTGTGTGTGTTTGATGTGGAAGGACTGAAAGATGCCCTGAATAAACCACAGGTTTGTTTTGCAAGAAGAGCTGCAGTTACTCCAGGCAGGAGAAAACAACAGTTTTAATTTGACAGATATATGTAAATGAAAGACTAGGTTCAGAGTTGGCTCAGCCATTTGGCACTGATGTCACAATGCCAGGATGGATGGTTTTCAATATCTGATCCACAAGTACTAAAAATTTTTGATCTGAGTCTTTGGACAAAACAGGTTTTAGTCTCAAGCAGATATTCCTCAACTGCAAGCAGAGGGTTAAAAACAGGCTGCGCCTGGTACATCTCTCTGTTGCAAGTGGGTGTCACAAGAGTCACATACTAACCTTGTTCACAATTTGCAAGTTGCCAAGAAGGCAAGTCTTTATTCAAAGCCTTTTGCCTCCTTGCACCAATTTTTCAGGAGGGAAGGCTAAAGTCTCTGTTGCAAACATAAACTTAGTTCAGTGTTACACCTTGGGATGGGCACAAAATGCATGATGAGCAAAACCCATCCAGAAACTCTGGCACGAAAATGCTAGACAATGGTGGGGATGGTGTTTTCCAGTCGTGGAAACAAATAGGGACCCTCCAAAGCTTGACAGGCACTGCTGCTTGACAATAACAGAGTTCCCATTCATCACAATGGGACTCAGATCTATGTAAGTGTAGGATGAGTGCGTGTTCCCTTTGTTGGTGTGGTTTTGGATGGAGAGGGTGTATTTGTGAAAGAGCTTTGCTGCTAGGTGTAGTGGGGGGACTGCTTAGCTAGCTTACTCAGTCAGGGGCTGGGGCACTTTGCTTTGCCCTGAGTTCCTCTGTGTTCTGATTTGGTTTCTGTTTGTTTGCTGCAAAGGATAGAAAAATCGACATTGAATTCCTCTTTCACATAGCATATTTGTTTAGCAGGATTTTCATGCTATCTGCTTCCTTGGTGGTTACCCTTCCTTTTCATTTTATTTCAGCCCCCCACATACACACAAACACACTTTGGGTGGCAGTAAGATGAGGGACCTGTGCCACAAGGTGCATAGGTTCCAGAGCCATGGACATGGCCAGAGGCAGCAGCAGGTGGAAGAAGCTGGGGAGGAGGAGGGGAGGATGGAGGTAGGGAAGGAAGGTGTGCGGCCTGATAAGGGATAGCCAAGCCAAAATCCCCAGTTCTGGTTGTCGATTGTGAAGTGGGAGGTCAGGAGCAGTGCTGAGGGGGGCAGGCATGCAATGGCGGAGGTGATGGTCAGGGAGTACCTTGCATAGTCCCCTATGTTTTGAAGCAGGCTAGAAGCTGTCATTTTGTTGGTGTTGGGGGGGCGGCTCAACAGCAATCACCCTTTGCTCATGATGCTGTCAGGTGACTGACAGTCCCAAACCCAGTTTTTGCCCATCTCTAGTTACACCATCCCTATTACTTGTGTTTAGTAAGATTTTATGCTTAGCTATTAAAGATCCATTTTCTTTAATTGACTAGATATGTGACTGGATTGTACTGTAACCCAATGCCACTGTTGACAAATAGTACAAAGCTACCTAACAGAAGTAAAGGGAGAGCCAGGAAGAAGGGGGGAGGGAAACATCTGCATCCCTTATTGTCTCAGACACAGGTGCATGCCAGTTCTCTGGGGGATTAGGAGCACCTGGGGAAGACTGAAGGGAAGAGAAGGAGCAGAACTTGTGGTGGTGTCTTTTGGAGGGCTGGGTCCCAAACCAAGGGGTTAGGGGAAAGGGTCTTCCCATAGCTTGTGGTCTGGAGCTCAAGGGGAACATAGACTGCTCTCTTTAGTCTGCCTGAGGCTGGAAGGAGGCAGAGAGATGAGAGGGACATATATGACATGTATAATGTTCACATAATAGATGCTTGCACTTCAGAATTCTCACAATCTGAACGTAAACAAAATTAAACCCCTTATATTTCCTTAACATTAACACTCAATTCAGCACCTGTATTTAGTTTGCCAGTTGGCTCAAACTTGGGTTTTTTTAGCCAGTTTGGCTCTCATAAAAACTCAAAACTTCATTCAGCAGATACTAGGACCCAGTAGCCATGGGAGTACATGCCATCAGCTAAGTTACAACAGCTGTGATCCTTAGCACACAGAGAAAGAGTACACATTACAAGTGCATGTACCAGAACCTCCAAAGGCTACTTTTTATAATGAAAAGTAGCTTCAAGAGTGTGCCAGTTCTGAGCAGGGAACTGTCAGGGGATGCTTAAATGTTTTTTCTAACAGCTCTTTTTACACACCTAAGTGCTCCCTCAGCTTCCACCACCCTTTGGGGATCCAGGTGTATGTTGCAACTGCAGCCCTGAAAGAAGGAAAAGTGGCTTAGATTGAAGGATTAGGAATAGGTGAATGGCCACTGGAGAAAGACAGAAGTGACTTATTCTTCCACTCAGAATCAGCCTTTTCTCAAATGGCCATTGGAACATCCTGGAATTAACTTGGATGTGAAGTTTGCCTCTTACCTGAGAGCAAGTTCAACCAAATTCAGTGAAATTTTCTTCCATGCAAATATGCATGAAATCAAGCTGCACATTTCAATATACTTATCCTGTATGCCAATAAAGGTACTGAAACTGAAAATACTTATCCATTTGTAAACTGGCCTAACTATATATTTTGATAAATAAGAACACAAAATGGCCTCCTCTGTCCAAAATAAACATCTGAAAGAGGACAAAACTGAATACAGACAAAGCAGAGGCAATTCTGCCTGACTGTCAATATTTTGGAGAAGAGTGGTTTGCCCATAGCTGAAGAAGTGCAGGTTTTCCTATAGGATCAGGAAAGAACCCAGGGTGATCCTAGATACTGGCCTGCTTTTTGAGAAACAGGTGGAGCTGTTGCTTGCTATGAGCACCTTTACCCATCGGCATTTAGTTCACAGACTCCTAGGGTTGCCAGGTCTTGGATGGAAAATACCTGGAGACTTTGGGGATGGATCCAGGAGAGGGTGGGGTTTGGGGAGGGGAGGGACCTCAGCATGGTACAATGCCATAGAGTCCACCCTTCAAAGCAGCCATTTTCTCCAGGGGAGCTGAGAGGTCAGCCTGAGATTAATTGTAAAAGCAGGAGATCTCCAGGCCCTACAGACTCCCATTCTTTCTAGGCGGACTCTGGTCTGAAACAGCAGGGCTCTTCTTATGTTCTTAATGCCAGAATGCATAATACTCACCAATCTGAATGTTTACCAGTAATTCAGATACATTAACTTCACTCTACTAACTTGTGTCCTGGTTCACCTTACAAATAATGTGTGCTTTTCATTTGTTGTAACAGACATCCTGGTTTCTTATCAGCCACACACTTAGTGCTGTTTTCTTTCAATACTGTTATGTTTAAAACAGCAAGTGCTTAATAGCTTTCAGATAAGCCAGTCAGATTGGTTATAAAGTGTTTCATGAGCTAGTTATCACCATAAAAGTCCTGCTCTGAAACCCAGTATATAAGTTTGTAGCTTGCTTTTTATGTTTAGAATAAAAACCCTTTATTAAGATTTCATATGGATAAAACAATTTTGAAGCACACGAGTATTGTGTCACTGGAAATGCAGGAAACAAGCCATTTCAATTATCTTCCTTTTACACTTTGTATAAAACTTTTGTCCTACACAGGAGTAAAACCCATACAATTACCTTTGCAGCTAGCAAAATGTTTTCATTGTGCTGCCTGTTGTGGATCTGTGACACCACAAATAAGTGTGGTGCATAAGTCCTGTCCTACTCAGGCCTTATTGTGTTGTGAATAATGTAGAGACTGTCTTACTCTCCAACCAGCTGTAAATGCCTAAGTAGGAAAGGGAAAGTCTGAATCAGAAAATTTCCCTTTCAAAATGGTTTTGACCAAGTTTAAGCTCTACTTCAGTTAGCAAGCCCACAGTAACCAGCTAAATTTTTTTGTAAAGACAATTCAATCTGAATCTCTGACAATCACAGAAGTATAGAAAATAGCGATAGAAGGCAGAGGTGTATGTTTGAGTTAGAATTAGACTGGAATATCTGCTTTGGAAGTAGAAGGCACTTCTATGCATGCAAAGGGAGGGTATACAATTTCTGCAGAACTTTTTCTATAGTTGCAGCCTCCATTACTGCATCTATCTACTCTCAAGAGTTCTTCAAACTCCAGGCGTGAGGTCAGGACAGAGGGAGCTGCCAGCAGTAAGGAGTAGGTGAAGGCCCCATTCCAAGAGTGGAGCTGTATTTACCACTGCCTAGATCCCACCACAGTGTTGAGAAGAGTGCAGTGCTTCTGCACACAGTGAATATTTCATCTGCACTTGAGCAAAGTTAAAGGACAACAATTGCTATCAAGCAGGAAATCTTTTGGGACACATTCCCTAGAAATATCAGGTGGATGATGTCCAAGTCGTCCAGTACATTTCTGGTTTTGTTTAGTTTTAAATTGCATTTGGATATAGAACATTACTGATCTAGGCAGAAAATTTGATTCCAGTTTCACCTACTACTACCTGGCCCAATGAAACAATATGGACATTTTGGGTTGAGCTCTGAGTTTCTCTGAGTTGAGGCCGATGCAGAAGATTTAGAAGGAGGCTCTGCTGGCATCTTTGATGCAGGAGGGGCAAAAGCCAATTCCCAAAGAGCGACCTTGAGTCTTGCGGCTCTATTTTTGTGCGTTTGATTTGAGAATTCTGCACACAGAGCACAAGCCTCGGGTCGATGATCTTCGCCTAAGCAAATGATACAGAGAGTGTGCCCATCTCATGGGGCTAGTTTACTTCCACACGAAGCACACCTCTTGAAGCACCCCCAATTCTTATCCATAAACTGCTGTGATGGGGGGAAGTGGTGAGAGGGGTGGGGGGTGGACCGAAGGTCTGAAGAGCACGAAATGTTCTCACCCTGCAAATTCCTGAGGTAAAGTCAAGTAAGATTGTGGAGAAGACGGAAACAAAATTCTCCTTTAGAATGAAAAAGTCCCGATGTGAGGGAAATAACTAACACCAACTGACGAAAAGCTGTTAACAGCACGGCGGTCAGAAGAGAACTGGTGGGATGTCCGCGCCCCGCCCCCTTGGGCATGCACAGTAAGGGTTCCCACACAGGCTCATGGCGGAGGCACGAAAATCCCTTTGTGAGCTTTGTACAACACCAATCAGATCAGTGGAGGCACACTAGATCCCATAGGTGTGATGCACAGAGACCACGAAGAACTTTTGTTGTCATTTCAGAGCAACAACAGAAGAGGATGAGTGAGAACTTGTTGCTAGGCAAAGCCAAAGTCAGAATGGAACCTCTGAAACTGATTGTTCTGCAGAGCAGGAAAGGCAAAAACTGGGAGGGGCTTACTCCCACAGCAGGCTAGGAGCCCAGTCTGAATAACAACCTGTACTTGCAAGAGTGGATGGGAAGAATAATCCACACAGAGGACACCCTCTATCCCTGATGAGAAAGATTATTCACTGTAAATCTATGATTCAGACAGAAAATTGTATCCCAGTTTCACTTAAAACCAAAGAGAACAATCCTAAGTAGGCCTACTAAGACTCCTACTCAAGACTATTCAGAGGGCCTTACTCCTAGGAAAGTGTTCTCAGGAGGATACTGATATTCATATATATCTATAACTACATATCAATCACACGATAGACAGACAGACAGACAGACAGACAGACAGACAGACAGAGCATATCGCCAAAAGCCTAGACTGTGGAGCAGTACGGGGCACACTGGCCAGTTCCAGGACTCAGCACACTGTTGTACTAAAGGTGTTCCCAGGCAGCTGAAGGGATGTAAGGATATATTCTCTGTTTTTATGACTTGTTGATTTCTTTTCTGTACATTACTAAAGAGATTTCAATAAAACTGTTTTCTTCTTCACCATTTGTGTGCTTATATCCTTCAGCAGAAACCTTTTGTCTTTTGGCAATATACAGAGTAGTTATGAGAAACTCTACTAGTTGCACAACACAACGATTTAGCTATCAGTGGTTAGATTATGGCTATAGGCAGTGGTTTTGTCCTCTCAGAAGTCCATTTCTAAAAGAACTGCAAAAATAATTTAGTGCCTAGTCTCCTGTAAGTCCCCTTTGAATTTTGGAGATTTAATCTTTGCATATGGTATATGCATATGCAAGGAAACTGAATCAGAAACCCAACGGCAGACACTCTGCCAATATAAATATTCATATCACGGACAGTACCACACAGGTTGACTCACACCAGAAAGCAAAGAAATATCCTTAGTTAAAAAAAATATTTTGATGGAAAATTCAAGCAGCACCACAATTGCCAGCTACAAGCCCAGTAGAGTATATTTATTTTTTACACTGCTGTCTAGTATAAAGAATGACCTTTCATAATTAGTACAAAGCTGTATTTGAAGGAATGGGGTATAGTAACCATTATTTAAATAGATGCCCAAAACAAACTGTAACTTCTAGATATACTGAAGAATCAAATGTAATTGGTTTAGACAGTTGGAAATGGAAATTCTATAAATTATGAAGTTGTTCTTATTTTCCTACCATATGGTAGGAAAATATATCTCACAAAAATTCAAATGCAATGGCAGGCCACTATGTATTTCTTCCAGAAACTACATGGGCGTTTCTTAAAACTAACCAAAACCTAGTAACGTAAGTGTAGCTGCCAATGAAACAAATTGCACAAAAATAGGTCTTTAATATACTTTAAAAGACTAATATGAGGCAAGTAAGAGTTTTATGCACATGTATGTCTGTGTGAGATGGCGGGGCTCTCCCCCATCAAATCATAAACTGCTTCCTCTGGAGGGTCAGCAACATGCGCAGATCTGTACTCTATATTATTTTAATGTTCCATGGAAATTAACAGGACCTTGCTTTGATGCTTATAGGCTTAAATTTGGAATGTTCCATTTACCACAGCCACTCAAAAGTTTTAAGAAACAATTTAGATATTAATGTCCATGAGGGGGTGAAGTAGTCCTTTATCAGACCTCTTGAAACCTGCTTGCTAGATAGAGACACCAGATCTTGTAGGACTTTTAATAGGAAAGGTGTTCTTTTTCTCTTTCCACCTTGGTTGGCTTTCTAAATTTCTTCAGACTAAATACTGGGTCTCAAATTATGCCCAGGCCTTTGCCTGAGACACAGACAACTTTATTCTACAACTTGCTGGCATGGTCCAAAGGTTACAAAAAAAAAACCTGGGGGACCATTAGCCTAATGTACCACCCCTCTTTATGGTTCAAAAGGAAAACATTTAAATTCATGGCAAACTATAGCCTGTGTCCTAACCTCAAACTCTCTTCACTTGAACCCAAGGCTCTGAACTTTGGCTTAATCTGTGAGCCTGGGAATTCCTTAGGGCCAGTTCACACAATACTAAGTCCTTGTGGGGGCTATATTCCAATCCTGACCATGGCATGCATGGAAAAGGAGCTTCAGCCTCCCTTCAATACGTTTTTCATGAACTTAAAAGGCCCAGGGGAGCTGCTAACTACTCTGTTTGGAAACCTATGCATACCCATCATTAGATGCAAGTTTCCAAATTGAGCAACCAGCATGGTTGCCATGTCAGCTTGCAAACAGCATGGGTAGGAAAGCCTCTATGTGCACTACAATGGGTATATGGCCCCCACATTCCTGGGAGACACAGAACTCCCAGTACTCATGTGATACAGATTCTTTATGAGGGCCCACAGGATTCTGTATTATGTGAATTTGCCATTAGGCTCCAGATTCCCAATGCCAATGAACCATGGTTGGAAAGGATCTAAAAGTGGATCTCATTCACATTACAAAATTCACATTAAAAAGGGAACATTCACCACATTCCACTATCCAGCTCTCTGGGTGACTGTTTCAGTTATCTACCCTCAGACTACCCTATCTCAAAAACAGTAGAAAAGAGCAAGAGACCAGTAGCACCTTAAAGACTAACAAGATTTGTGGCAGGGCATGAGCTCTCATGAGTCACTGCTCACATCTTCTTCTGATGCTACTGAACTCTTGCTCTTCTGCTGCTACAGACAGACTAACATGGCTATCCATCTTGATTTATATCACAAAGTTGCCATGAAGATAAAACAGGGCAGACTGTTTATTTCATTCTGACCTCCTTGGAGGAAGATCAAAATAAACACATTTCAATAATTTATACAAAAAAAAGTTCACTTGTTTTTCAAAAACAAGGAAACCCCTTTCCATCCAGTCTATTTTGTAACCAAACTACACTAATATCAGAGTAGAAGCATTGAGTATTTAAAATGCTTTGAGCAGCTCCTAATTTAACTTCCAAAATTAACCTCTAATTTCAATCCTTTTCCACAAGCATGCTTAAAAAAAAGAAATGCCACCCTCAATGAAACATGAAACATTTTAATGCCGAACACTGCCCCCAGTTGGATGCTTTAGAAGTGGATTAAGTAAGGAAAAGTCAGCCTTTTCAGCATCAAGCTTTAATTTCTAAAGAACAGCTAAACTAAATGTCCAGTTTTTTAGTTTGAACTGAAAACTTTATTTCCTGTCTTTTAAAAGAAAAGATGTTGTACAGTTGCTACATCTTAAAAACTAAGTTAGCTGTGGTTATATAAAAGCCCCAATAGCACTTTACATGGCAATCCTTGAAGCCAGCCTGTTAAAAGCAAAGAGAGTCAGAAGCTTGTAAGTATGTAGGGAAACATAACAAGGAACCACAGCCAATTAGGGAGCCTTTAGAGGTGGCAGACCCCACACATTCATTGTGTGCAAGGACAATGCCATGTTCACAGCTTGATTTTCAGGAAAGAGCTTTGTATGAACGGAGGTTTCACAGAGATTATATATACACAGTTGCTTGGATTTCTGTAATCTGTTGCTTCAGTTGATGACATGAGGATGACTACGTACAGATTACCTCTCTGAAGTCATCATTTCACTCAAACAGAATCTCCACTGTATGCTTGTCCTGGCTGTGAAGCTCCAATTCATTCCCAAAGTGGCTTAACTGGAAGTATGCTTACTCGCCATCAGGAACAATGTCAAGAATTATCATTTTGAAAGGGCAATTCCCAAAGGCAGAGAAGGAGCTATTAACAGAGCTAAATTCTATTCTGCAGTTACTAAACAAATCCAAGCCTGGCATCAAAGACTTTAATTTAGGACAATGCATACAATTAAGATTTAAAGATTCACTGTTTCCATACAACCACAAATAGGGTCTTTTCAAGTGCCCTACATAGAACAAAGTTAATAATTCTTGCCTATGGAATGGCCTCTTACTTTGCTTTAGGTATCATTTTTTTTACAGACTTTCACTGAGGAGTCTTAAGCGCCTTTTACTTGCATTCGTATCCTATTGTGAGACCAATCTATTACCTGTTCATTTTGAGAAATCAAAAATCATGGTGTTTTTGAGATCTTGGAGATGTTTTAACTGGTGTGTTAAATGTAATGACATTGAACAAATAAAACACTATAAATATTTGTAAGTAATTTTTCAGTACAATAATAGTTGGACAGCACAGCAGAAACAAGCAATTAATCTGACCAAGTGCAGTATGTCTGCTGTTGAATATTTCTTTTATGTGAAGGGTGGCCAATATGTACCTGTGGCCATCCGTGTTTTCAATGCAAAATCAGTATCCCAGTTACTTTATGGAATTTCTATTAGTGCTTTCAACCAATGTGCTGAGCAAATTCAGGTGATGTTTCTGCACCATGCTTTGGGAGTCCCAAAGTGTGTAAGCTATGCGGTCAGGGGTTTCGAGAAAGGGCAGAGCATTTTAGAGGCCAGAGCTTAGCTCGTAACGCTGAAATTTTGGCTACGCCTCAATTATAGGGCAGAATCCTCTAGCTATGAGCTGTACATGCTGACTGATTCCTCCCTAAGTGGTCACGTTTAATTTTGAGGAAAATACAGTCTATTGGTATCCCTCTCAATTTTCTCTTTATTTCAGAAGAATCTCAAGGGTTTAGATCACTGAAACAGAGACTTTTGAATATTTAAAAACAAACTCTCTGCTCTTTAGCAAACATGACATGCTCCCCACTGGAGTTTGGTATCACAACTGATCATGATACTACTTTCATACTTAACTTCTCCTCAATTATGTCGAGCTTTTATGCTCACAGGATCTAATGCTCTCCCCACAGCAGTTCTGTTTGGAAAATTTGCAAATGTTCCTCCTCTATTCCATGTTTTGTTTTATTGTGACTTCTATGTTAAACTGTGGGATTCTTTAATTAGTCCTCTTCTGCACTAGTTTCATGAATATCCTGATGAGAGGCTTGTTTTATATCTTCTGTCAGACCAGCACCCTCATATTATTTGTTTAGTAATTGCTATGAAGATTCAGGAGCATAAGGTAAAATCCTCTAAAGGGTAATGCTAAAATCATACTGGTTTTCTTTCTTTTGTTGAGTTTATAATCTATGGCAATAAAGGTACTGAACTGAACTACCTTATGAATATCATTTTAGGCTGCTGAATAATATTTATGATGTTTTCACGGTTTGTTCTGACGCTGTTGGTTTTAGGAGAGATGGCATATACATTTCCAAATAAATAAGTGAAAATATATGTTTATGCTTGAAATTATGAATGCTGTTGAAGAGTAAACATGATCAGGCAAGCACTTTTACAACCAAAAAACAGCTTAGGGTATTTGTTGTTTGGATTTTTATTCACTACAAAGATATCATTAAGATTATAAAGATGGAGAGTATTCACAGATATAATGTGTATCTATTCATTCTAGTACATACCTGTTGGTAGTGTATAATGAGACCATAAAGGAAAATATTTGTCTTATTCACTTCCTTGGCAAATTCTACTAACTTGGGCATTTCACTGCTGCAAGATGTATCTTCTAAGTTATTCAAGTGTACCTGCAAAGGAACAGGATACCTTCAGAAAATAATTTAATTTCTCAAAAGAAAATAGAACTTCAAGCAGAAGATTACCAAGTGCTATTTACAACAGCACCAAAGGAAGACTTCTGTTTACTCCTTTGTACATTTCAATAAATATGTAAATAATCCAGTAGTTCTCAAGTATTACCAACATCTCCGCCCCAATAGGTCCTCGCGGCACAGAGCCAACTATGGCACCAAGAGGCGCACATCGGGCAGAGCACGCAAGCAATCCAAAGAAAACTATCTTCCCCACCTTCTGAAGAAGCACAAGTAAAAATGTGAGTTGATCCACATTTTAACAAACAATTGCCTAAATGACAGCAGCAAAGCTGTGCCAAAGCCCCAAACAAGCAGAAAGGGGAGGGGAATACCTGATCCCAATAAGACTGATTTTAAAGCAGGGACCGAGAAGGCAGCTTGAAATAAGCGAAAAACCAATGGAGTGTGGTGCAGAATAGCAAGAAAGCAATAAATTACTAGGCTTTCAGAGACTTTTAAAAACTTTCATCTTATTGTAAACAATGATGCAGCGAGCAGAAAAAATGGCAGCTAAAGGGAAACTAGCAGCAGGAACTGCCAGCTCATCATCTCCGGCTACCAAACTGGAAATAACCACAGACTTTCCTAAAATGATTGCTGCTGCTTTGCGCCCTCTGCTGGATCAGATGATCAATCTTAATGACAAGTTTGACATGTTGCAAAAAGAACTCAAAGAAAACTCAGCAACAGCAGAGAAGATAGTTAAGAAGCTGAAAAAAGTTGACGTTAAGTCAAAAGAATTTGGACAAAGACTAGAAGTAATGGAAAAATAAAAAATATCTGAGAAACAGCAATTGTTACTTCTTCAAATGGAGAAATCAGTGTATGTACTGAGATTTCAAGGTATCCTGGAGCAGAAAGGAGTGACCCTAAAAGAGATTTTAAGCGAAGAACTGGCTCCTGTGGTGGGCTTAACAGTGGAAGCTCTACAAAATGATATTGATCTGGTTTATCGTACATATCTAGAATTTATCAAAAAAACAAGCTACCCGGGGAAGTATATGTGAAATTCTCAAAAAGGTCAACAAGAGACATTACCTTGAAAGTGATAGATGGAATAACCCTGAAAATTAAAGGAGAACAATTCAAAGATTTAAAAGATGTTCCATTTGACATCAGGAAAACGAGGAAACAATACAGAGACTTGGCACTGTTCTTACAGAAAAATACCACTCCATACAGATGGATAATACCTGAAGGGCTTATCTTCAACTTCAATGACAAAAAAGAAAAGATTGACTCTGTGCATAAAGTGAAAAAGTTCTTAGAGCAACAACAGAAAGCAACAGAGGGATCTGAGAAAGTAGAGGATAACAAAGATGCAGAAGACTAAGAAGATAAAGATGGGGAAAGTTCTGACACCACCTCGAACAGCTCGGCAGAATCGTCTGATCTTGAACCAGAATTAGGGGCTGCTGCCCCTAAACCTCTAAAAATTAAACTGGGTTTTGTTAAAAAGAAGCTTAGAGGAAAGAAAAAAGCAAAATAGATTAATTTTGATAGTTTGTTGTTTATTTTTAATTCATAATTTTAAAGCTAGAATGTACACACTACAGAGGAATATGATTGTGACTATTTGTTTTCTACTTTTGTACAACTAATTCTCACTTTTTACCATGTGGTAATAAGGAAGTATCAATAATTTTAAACTTTGGTATTAATGATCCTTGCTTCTCTTATTTTTTAGATTGTATCTATTCCCCAGACCCTGTAGGTTTGTAGTTTAGGAAAGCAAAATAATATATATATATATTTTAAAAGTATTACCAACATCTCCTATAGTGGCATTTTTTCCCCGTACACAAATGTTCCTGGCATTCAGATTTTCACTTAAATTGTATTTTTAACTGAAGGAAGCAGTGACAAGCACCAAACAATTGGAGAACTCCATTCTATTTAAAGTAAATAGATACTCACAGGACAGTCCAATTTTTGCTTGCCTCAGTCATGTGGCACACAGTAAAACTGTTTTTATATTGTTGTTACCCACTTCAGGTCTTGAGTTGCTCAGTCAAGATACAGGTATATAAATAGTTTAAATCGATAAATATTTTAAATCAACAATAACAATGTAAAGAACTACCTTACCGAAATTAGAACAATGGAATATAAAACAGAAGCATTTGTGTTTCCAAGCATTTCCACTAGATGTTGGGTTTTATGAAAGTCAGACAGTGTATCCTAAAGAAGACCAAAGCTCATGTTAAGAAAAAGGCATCTTCACAAGCACATATGTAATGTAAATCATTATCTATATTTTTTCCTCTTCCTCCTATATAACAGAGCTATAGATCACAAGAGATGTAAGGGACAAAAACCACACCCAAGTCCAATTCTCTCCTGCAAGGCAAGTTCATCCATTTTTGTATAAGAATCTCTGTGCACTCACTGATAAATGCTAATTCACTTTAGGAAGCACAGAGCCACACTGGAGGGGCCAAACACTGTCGGTGCGGGGTGTGTGGAGAGAAGGTTTGGGTAAAAAAGAAAAAAGTCACTCCAGAGAACACAAGTAAGTCAACTTGCATATTATAGTAGATTATTAAAACTTATAGAGCCACTAAGTAACCAATCTGACTAGAGGAAAATGTCTTTCCAACCATATTATCAGTCAGATTCTTTGAGTCTGATGGCAGGAAGGGCTTAAGTATATTGTATTCTACAGAATGTCTTCCTGCAAAACATGGTGTTTGGAGCAGGAAATTGAAAATGCAATAGAAATATTGCAAGAAATAAAACTAAATAAGTAGTAATTGTCCTGATTTAGAAATTCCCTTCCAAAATGTTGAGTTGAATGCCAGAAAAATGATGATAACTTTGTACGGAGTGTATCTGATTATAAAACGCTCAAACAGTACTTTCATTTAGCCAACATTCAAACTGAGAGAACTGATGCCTAGATGAAACATATGGCCTAGTTTAACTCAGAATCTATTCTTTATAATTCAGGGTCTGAGTTTTGTCAATCTGACAGTGAACCATGAAAGTTGCAAAGAGGCCAGTTTTCCCAAGGACAATGATGTGATGCTATAAACATGCTTAGAAGTTGCTATTGATTTTTCCACAATACTTACATTTATGCAAATAAAGTTGTAACACTGTCCTAATAAGATATTTTGCAGATGGTTATAATCTTTACATAGGGTTGATGATAAACTTCTAACCTGCTGAAAAAGGAAATACAGCCTGCATTACTGAAATCACTCTTAACCATGATTACACTTCACATCTCAAAGAACCCATCATGGAAGGTGGCGGTGACTGGTGATCCAATTGTGGAGTCAGTTACTTTAGGTAACAAGATGCACAATGGCACAAAAACTCTTTCAATCTTTCAGACTGGAATTATGCTTATTTTGACATGCTGGTGAGAATGAGAAACTTGTACTTACTTTCACATGACTCTTCAATGTTTTATGAAGAAGAAACCCCACCTGCACAGCATTTTCATTCATATCAGTGATAACACAAACTTGTTGTGATATTGCCTCTAATAAAGAGAATTTAAAACAAGGAGAGAAGAACATATATTCTTTTTACTGTCACTTCCATAGTATCCTTTTGTGTACAGTTACAATACAGTTCTTTCCTCCACATTGCTTGAAACCTGCTTTCATTTCTATATTCTATATTGAGTCATATCTATACATAGAGAGAATGGGATTTATTTTACCTGAATCATATTTATGCTGCCTTCCTGCCTGATCAGGGTTCCCAAGGCAATGCACATACAAACATCATAAAAATTAAAAACATTTAAAATTATAAAATAATTCAATAAAAACACATGAATAAAAAATACCAGAACCAGAGAGGACTAATACAGTTATTGAGGGTATGCCACATGGAAAAAAAGGCTTCAGTACTGGTGGAAGATACCAACAGAGGATTAATCTCCCTAGTGAAAGAGTTTCAAGGTTTCAGTGCCACAACTGAGGAAGCCCTTTCTCAGATCACCACCCATCTAGTGTCAGCCTAATGCATGTCAGCCTGCTTTGTGTTCAAGTGCTGGTCTTGGTTATGGAAATAAGCATCATGTTCTGTGTTCCTAATGAAAGAATTTAAAATGTTGTATTTTCTGATAGTTGCGGTGTTCTGGGCTATGGATGCACTAGTTTGGTGCAGTAGACTCTAATCTGGAAGAACCGGGTTTGATTCCCCATGCCTCCACTTGCAGCTGCTGGATGACCTTGGGAAAGCCATAGTTCTGTCAGAGCTGTTCTTGAAAGAGCAGTTCTTGAAAGAGCTCTCTCAGCCCCACCTACCGCACAGGGTATCTATTGTGGGGAGGGGAAGGAAAAGGAGTCTGTAAGCCGCTCTGAGATTCCCTCAGGTAGTGAAGGGCAGGTATAACTCCAATCTCTTCTTCTCCTCCTTCTTCTAATGAGTACTGTGGGAAACCTAGCCTTAAACTATAAAATTCACTAATTATGTGATTCCACCTCAAAAACCATTAATAGATAGGATCTGCCATTGTATTAAGTTGTCATTGCTGGTCACTTCCAGGTGTCATTATGAAAGACCAACAAGCCCAAGTAATGGTTTACAGCAGCAAAATTAATATGCAAGAAAAACTTGGTATCTACTGCCATGAAAGACTCAGCCCCGTATAGTCTTCAAAAAATGGGTCAGGACTCTTCAGTGAATTGCGGAACCCTCCTGCTAGGTTACAAGCTCCTATGGAGCTGCCTTTTCAGTTTTATTTTTTTGGTACTACCTTTTGGAAGGACCTGCTACATAGAGAGCAAAGGTATTAGGCCTCCTGCATTTCTTTCTATGCATGCTAAGAATAGCATCAGGAAGAGGCAAGTTCATTTAGTGTTGCAGAGGATTCCTCCATGCTCTAACCTTTGACTTGTTCCTCACTCTGATGTACCTCTTGGTGCTTGGCATGTATTTCCTGTCTCTGGTTCCCTAGGTCTACAATGCATAGGTTCTGGCCTTCTTCCTTCTAGCGCTGGTCTCATGCTCAGTGCGCCCTGAGTCTCTAACATGAAAAGTCATGAACTCTAACATGAGCGCTGGTCTCATGCTCAGCGCGCCCTGAGTCTACAAAGGTAGAAGATCACTCTCCTGGAGCACTACACTCTTCCACAACTAAACGAAAACATACAGGCATTCTCAGAGCTTGCTTATACAAGCATGATCTGCACCCGATAACTGTGGCATTTGATACCTTGAGCACAACGCTTTTCATTTGAGTTTCTTCATATGCTCAGTAACTGTCAAGAGTATGACTCCTACCAGAGAGAAAGGGCCTAGGTTCTAGAACCACCGCAGAAGACAGTCAGTGAAGCAGCTGCTCCACTAAGAATTTCCACTGAAGAACATCAGAAGTCCAGGAAACAAAGGAATACTGTTTCCCTGTTTCCAGAAAGGTCTCACTGTCTCGTTCCTTGGACTATGACAATCCAGTTCCAGAACCATCAGACACACTTTTATGGTGGGGCAAACTTTGTTTTTCCATATATGATTCCTGCAAAACTTTTTTTCCTATTTAAGATGCAATGAACAAGCCATAGTTTGAAATTACAGAAGGGAAGAAACATGAACATGCACTAGGAAGAATGTGAGAGGCACAGGGGAAGAAGGGAGGATATAACCCAAAGGCTCCCTGCAGTCATGTCAAAAACATGGTTTAGTGTTGCACGCAAACTGATCCCATCAGCCTTTGCATGCTCATTAAGACCCATGGACAAACAAGTGTTGGATGAAGACAGCTGGACTGCTAGACAATTATGATTATTCAGCTTTTTGTTATTGTATATATAAAACATATTTTTAGAAGTCATGAACTCTAACATGAAAATGAAATTAATATCTGATAAGAGAAAGCTGCTTTGTCTTGCTCTTATTCTTATAACCATTCTTATAACCCCATCACCATTCAAACATACATACAGATTTATTTTTAACATCAAAATAGTTCCAGTAATTAAGGTGTAATCTTAAACAACTCATACTTTATGCAGGGACAAGTGTACACACACCCAGAGGTTTTGCTACAATTTTTCAAAGCAGAATGAGAGTGTTCCATTCCAAACACAGCAGTGTATTAAAAATACTCCAAAAGCTGGTTGGTCAAAACTTGGTACTCTAAAATAGGGATCTAATAATGGACAAAATATCAGACGGCATCTCTAATCTAGACCCTTCTTTGGTCATTCTACTTATATTCATAGGTGGTACCCAATTCTGGAGAAATTAGAATATGTTATTGAAAAGATTAAACTTTCTCGAAGGTCCCAATATTATAACTTTTTGAAAAATGGTTGCTCTGATGCATAATAACAAAATTCAAAGGGATCTTTCCCTCTTTTAGGTTGGCTTTTTATATTTGAAACTTGTATTCTGTATCTCTAACGGCAAGTCCATGTTGTATTATTATGTCTAAGTTTAATAATGTTTTGTTTGTTAAATTTAAAATAAAAATATTTTTTAAAAATACTCCAAAAGCTTTGGCTGCACAGATACGTCTGTTTAATCCTTTCTTACAATTGTCTACAATCACTGACCATGTGAAGAAATACTGATGAATGAGCCTTGATTTTTTTTTGCCCCCCCGTGGGGGATTTTTTATTGTTTTTTCTATAAACTACAATGAAATTCAGGAAGGGAACTACAAACTAAGAGAGAAAGTTAAAAAAAACCCACTAAAAACCCAAGAGATGGTGGTCATACATAATGCTTATAAAATTAGCTCTTAGCTGAATGTTACAATACAAATTCATTGAATGTGGTCACCTAAAAATATGATTAAACTATAAAAGACCTTGAAACTCCCTCTTATCTGACTTCATAAAGAGCAAAATAAGATACGGTTATACATAGTATGAAATTTTAAGAGATTCCAGAGAGGAAAAACTTTTCATTTTTTGTTCTTTTTCTTTCTCAACCAGTATTTTGTTTTTGGGCTGCTGCCCCCAATGCTGAATCAGAGTCCTCATCAGAAGATGCCACTCCTTCTTCTTCACTTTCTTTGGTGCTGTTATCTTTCTCCTCTTCTTCTTCTCCTGCTGGGTGACTACAAAGATGCAAAAACTCTCGCTCCTTGTCAGAGTCAATTTTTTCTTTCTTGTCCATAAATTTAAAGATTATGCCTTCGAAAACGATCTATCTGTAGGCGACGTTGCTCTTCTGTAAGAATAAAGTCAAGTCTCTGAATTTCCCTCTTTTCCTTCTTATTTCAAACAGAATATCCTTCAACACTTTTATTTCTTTGACCTTAATTTTCAAAGTGATTCCAGTTGTTACTTTAAGTATTTGGTCCCTCAATTGTCTTCTGGAGAATCTCACCATTACTTCCCCAGGCAGATTGTTCTTTCTTGTAAATTCTGAATACGACCTAAAGATTGTATCAGTTTCGCTTTGTAGTTCATCACTTTTGACATCTGCTATTGGGGCTAAGGAATCACATATGATCTGCTTCAGATTCTCCCCCTTCTCTTCTGGGACCCCTTGAAATCTTAGGATGTAGCTTGCCCATTCCAATTGAAGCTGTAACAAGTGAGATTCATTGATTACTCTCCTTTTCTCTGTCATCTGCAGTTGTTTTTTAAGCTTTTTAGTGTTGGCATCCACCTCTTTAAGCTCTTGCTCTGTTTTTTCTGCTTTTTTGTCGTCTCTGTCAATTGCATTTGTTGTGCATCGAACTTTTGGTGCAATGCTGTTACTTGTTCCAGCAGAGGTCACAATGCTTCGGTCAGCATCCTTTGGAGCTCTGCAGTTGTTTCCTGTCTAGGAGCAGGACTCACTGGGCTGGCGTTTCCAGCCAGCAATTTAGGTTTTGTTTGTTTGTCCTTCTCTTCCCTCCTTGGAGGCATCATTTTTCCCAGTTTATTTTTTACAAAAGTTCTCACAGTCTCTTAAAACTCTTTAGAAAGTACAGTAAGTTCTTATAAGCTCTCTATTTCAGCACATTTCGCTTTTAAAGTCCACCCCCCCCTTCAAACGCTCAAAGTTCGTTTGTTTTCTTCTTATCGGGGGAGAGTTCCCTCCCCCCCTCGCTTTCTAAGGGGAGGTTTTTAGCTATTTCTTTGGTATTTCTCGTTTCAACTTTAACTCACATTTCAATCTTGTCTCTGCTTTTCTCGCTCATACGCTCAGCCACCAAACGCTTGTTCCAATGTTAATTCCGTTCACAGACGCTCCACAGTGGGACCTTCAGGGCATGGAGAAGCCCCCCTTCACCGGCTAGTCGCTGGAGGAAGAGCTCTTCTAGTGCCCCATGGCTGAGAGCCCAATGCAAAGGCTCTGGGGGTGGTGCGGACAATTGCACCCCCTCCCAGCTGCAGGTGCTGGCGCACGGTTTCCGGGAGCTCAGGAAGCCGTGGCCACCATAGCAGATGCCAAAACCGGAAGAGACAATGAGCCTTGATTTTCTCTCTCCTTATAATAATTATCTTTTGGTTTCGTAAGATTCCATGCGCTCCCATTGGCTGTAAAATGCCCTCCCTCAGCCATTGGCCCATCAGCCGCCACTCAAGAGTACTCACATGCCATTGGCCGGGTGCTGGGTCTGCTCCTCTTCCCCACCCACTCCCCCTTCAGACAGATTTGCATGTCACATTTACTGGCAAACAGCTCTCTCTCCTGAGGAAGACAGTTCTCTTGACTCCTGTGAGGGACTGTCCCCTCAGTGGCTGTTGGTAGGCAACCAAGCTTGGTTCTGTGAGTAAAAAAAACAAAGGACTTTCAGCATAACCCCCTCCCCCGCCCATAACCCCCTCCCCAACGGCCACTTTCCTGTCAGAATAAATGGAAAAAGGCTCTTTCTCCTGCTTAACTTCAGCATGGCTGGCTGGCTAACGAGGTGGGCCAGCGACCATCAAACCATTTTCTTCAACTCCCTGCTGTGCGGCTGACTTTCCCCTAGGGTTGCCAATCTCCAGGTGGGACCTGGAGATCTCCCACTGTTACAATTGACCTCCAGATGACAGAGATCAGTTCCCCAGGAGAAAATGGTTGCTTTGGAGGGTAGACTCTATGGCATTATACCCTGCTGAGTCCTTCCACACACACCCCAAATGCTGCCCTTCAGAGGATCCACCCCCCAAATCTCCAGGTATTTCCCTAATCAGAGTTGGCACCTGTACTTTCTCCTCTGTCAGTAAAAGGCCCTTTCCACACCTATGTTGGCCTTTGGGAGAAAACTCATTAGGCCCAGTCCTGATCAGGTTGCCAACTCCAGGTGGGTAATTCCTGGAGATTTGAGGGATGGAGCCTGGAGAGGGTGAGGTTTGAAGAGGGGTGGCACCTCAGACAGGTACGATGCCATAGACTCCACCCTCCAATCCAGCCATTCCCTGATGGGGAACCATTGTTGCCAATCTCCAGGTGGGGGCTGGAGATCACTCAAAATTACAACTGCTCTCTAGGAGGGAGGGGGAGCAGATGGAAAACTAAAGGTAGGTTGATGGTTGGCTGGGAGGGAGATAGGGTTATCAACTCCAGGTTGGGAAATTCCTGGAGATTTGAGGGGTCAAACCTGGAGAGGGTGAGTGTTGAGGAGGGGTGGGACCTCAGACAGGTACAATGCCACAGACTCCACCCTCCAAACCAGCCACTCCCTCCTGGGGAACCACTGTTACCAATCTTGGGAGTGGGCTGGAGATCACTCAAAATTACTACTGCTCTTCAGGTAGCAAAGATCAGTTCCTCTGGAGAAAATGGTGGACTCTGTCATTACACCCTGCTGAGATTGCCACAGCAAATTGTCACTGAGTGCCCAAAGCTGGGGCACTCTCCCAGAGCCTCTTTCTAGAGCCCGTTGTATTTATTTCCACAACGGGCCTTATTCCTAGTTTACTATATTTCAGTGCAATCCTAAGCAGAACTACACCCTTCTAAGGCCACTCACCTGGATGGCCTAGGCTAGCCCAATTTCAACAGATCTTGGAAGCTCAGCAGGGTTGGCCCTGGTTAGTATTTGGATGGGAGACCACCAAGGAAGTCCAGGATCACTATGCAGAGGCAGGCAATGGAAAATCACCTCTGAACATCTCTTGCCTCAAAAAACAATTCAGGATCAACAACTGTCAGCTGTGACTCAACAACACTTTCCACCACCACCACAAGGCTGCTTAACTCCTGCTTAGAGCTGCACTGCTAGGCACTTAGTTATGCACTGAACACTCCTACTCCATTCCAGTTCTTCCAGACTGCAGAGGCAGAGACAGAACCAGTGGTTGTCCGTAATGGTGGGGATGATCTACTGCCAGTGCAGTGCAACTAAGGATACTGGTCAGAACCCACAGGTTTGTTTAGATAAGGAATCACTTAGCTGTACAATAATGAACAGTTGCTTTAGAGGTAGCAAGTCAAAGCAAGGCACCCTAAGTAGTTTTACTGCTTAAGGCCAGTCCCACTGAATGCACCAATTAGCAGCCAATTTTATGAAGTGAGACTAAATATTTGTTACCACTTCCAAACTTGAATTTAGGCTCACTGCACCCTAAAAATTTCAGGCATTAAACAATGTGTACAAATCAGAGCAAGAATTCTTTAAAAAAGATTCCCCACTACCACCACCTATTTTTGGACGTATATTTCAAGGTGTACCTGAAAGGCAGGCAGAATGTTTACATGTTCCAACTAGAGGTTCAAAGATATACTTGCCCTAAGGGCAAAAGTCCTTAAAGAGAATTTTAAAGGATGTTTTTGTACTACCTGGGTCCTAACTACCTTTCTAAATGAGTCATTCTAACTGCAGGATGAGGTTTCCCTATTTGCAGACTAATAATATGAAAAAGACAGACATGCGCCACATTGTCTGCACATCTAGCAAGTTCTTACCTGTTTTGCTTAAAGAGCATTCAAAGTGTTTTGTTTTTTTAAAAATATATTATTTTCTAACATTGGTTGCAAAAGACAGCCTTACAAAAGCTAAAAGAAAGAATCTTTATTTTTAAGAAATAATATTCTGAAGGTAGAAATTCAAACAGTTTACATACTGCAACTACAATGCTTTGCATCTGAATGTTCATTATGCTTTTCTTACCTACATCAGTGCTCAGTTTAACAGAATGGAATGTGTCGTTATTATCAGCGGCTTATGTTGCCGACAGCATTAAACATTGTTTGAGCTTTCCTAGAACATTTGGAATTCATTAACTGTATTTGCATAGGTAGGATTACATTTGTAATACAGATTACCAAATTTTGCTGATATAATTAAAATCAGATGATATACACATTACTTTTAAACTATTTTAAGCCATTTTAATACTGCAATTGTAGCAATCACATTCAAATACTAGATAAGCAAGAGTTTGCAATAAACACAAGAAATACACTATTGTATTCATAAGTATTTTTTTGCAAGAGATTAAAATAAATTTTGTACAAAAGTAATGGAAAGGAATATAAAGGTTTATTAATCAGTTGTAAAGCAACTACTGATTATTGTGGTCTATACTGATTTATAGATCTATGCTGCAAGGGAAAATTATATACCAAGAAAAGGCTGAGGAAAAAGAGTTGACTATTCTTAAAAAGCAACGGTACAAAGACAAACAAGTAACATTCACACAACAATATATGGGAAAAGACTTATTATATTAGAATAAAACAAAGGACCAAAAACATTTCAACAATGTTTTAATCAGTGGTCTATTTCTACAAAATAACTATATAAAAGCAATATAAAAACATAAAGTAAAAGTTGGTAAAATTTCAAAATTTTGGCAAGCTATAGCTGTCCCATTAAATCAAGTGACTCCAATTATTCTTTAAATATTTTCTAAAAAATTAAAACTTCAATTTTAAAATCATTTTTAAAGATCGTTTTAGATGGAACTGTAAAAAGTAAGTGGATTTTGCTTGGTTTTGGGTAATGTGGAGAACAAACAGGACAAAATGGGTTTGGGCTACTGGATATAAGTTTTTCAGTATTCCTCAATTTTCTCTTCATGTTACAGCTGTGCACAACCAATTCAAATACCCTTCCCTTAGATCAGCTTCATTCTGGGCATCCTGACCTGGATGGCCCAGGCTACCCTCATCTTGTTAAATCTTCAAAGCTAAGCTTCCATTGTCCTGGCTCCACTGATGGACCACCTGATGGTACCTGGTATTTTGGCAACTGTGTGACAGAGTGTTGGACTGGATGGGCCATTGGGCCTGGTCCAACATTGGCTTCTCTTATGTTCTTATGTTCTTCAGCAGAGTCAACCCTGGTTAGTATTTGGGTGGGAGACCACCAAGGGAGTCCAAGATGATTTTACAGAGGCAGCAACAGAAGCCACCTCTGAACATCTCTTGCCCTGAAAACCTTCTGGAGTTGTCATAAGTCAACTGCAACTTGATGCCACTTTTCTCCATCATCACCACAATCTGGACATCGGGCTAAGGTAAGCTCATTTCCAGAGCTTGACAGTCTTCCATTTAAAGGAAGTACAAAATAAATCAATAGAAAAGTGTTATGGATGTATACATTTGCATTTATATAGCCTATAACATCATAGCATAATCCTAGGCTAGCCCAATCTTGCTATATCTCAGAAGCTAAGCAGGGTTGGTCCTGGTTAGTATTTGGATGGGATAGCACCAAGACTAGGGTTGCTATACAGAGGTAGGCAATGGCAAACCGCCTCTGAACATCTCTTGCCTTGAAACCCTACCATAAGTTAGCTGGCAACAACAACAAAAATGGAAGATTTGCATTCACTTACCATGAAGCTTCCTTTCTCGGTGGTCTGGGAGTGGGGCAGTCCTTAGTCTTAAGAATGGGCTCCTCCTCTAGAACAGGGTTGGTTTTCTCAGATCAATCCAGGAAGGGGAGGGGCCTGTCTCCTGGGAACATCCCAGTTGTCTCCAAGCCCTGCATCCCCTAACATCACACTAAGGAAAAGAAAAACACTTCTCCCCACCATAGTGAAACTCAATTTCCAGGGCAACCAGCCTCGTAAACCATGCCCCTCCAGCGGGTGTAGTCCAAGGATGAAACCCACTGTCGCTCTCTCACCTAATTAACTCATTTTTTTTTTTAGCATCTCAGAGAAACTTTGTAAACATTCATCCTGTTTCTAAACCTCCCCCAAAAAATCTCCAGAAGCTGCCCCCCCCCAAACTGGGTGGGTAGGATTGCCCCACTCCCAAACCACCGAGAAAGGAAGCTTCACGGTAAGTGAATACAAATCTTCCATTCTCCAGTGGTCCTGGGAGTGGGGCAGTCCTTGGGACATAAAATAGCAGTGTGTCCCAGGGTGGGAAATCCAGCTTCTGGTTTATAAGGCGTGCTGCAGCACACCTCAATGAAAAGCCACCGCAACCAAAGTCAGCTTCTCTACTCTATAGCATCTAGTAAACGAGTGCAGATTTCCAGGTGGCCACCGTACCTACCATCTCCAGGGACAGGAAATGATCTGTAAGCTGCTGACGTAGCAACCCCTCACAGAGAATATGCTGCAACACCTTTGGGTGGATCCAGCCCCTGAGCCTTGAATGCAACAATGATGTCACCCCTAAAACCACCTACTTAAGGTAAAAGGTGATACCAGATGACCTAAGTAAGATATCCAAAAGTAAACAAATAGGGTATCCAAATCATGCCAACATTTGGCCTTTAGATGAAAAAAACTAAATACCCAATGGATATCTAGGCAAAAGAACTGGATTAACTTCGGGAACAAAGGCCAGATCCAAGCGTGACATCACCCTATCATTGTGGAAAACATGACGTTCCCTGTCAACTGACAGGGTCCTCAATTCTGACACCTGCCTAGTTGATGTGATGCCCACAAAAAGAAAGTCTTGAATGTTAATTCCTTGAGACGCCATGGGTTCAAAGTTCTCTACACAATACTCTCAGGACCCTGTGTGGGTTCAGAAACCTCTGCACTTGTGGCAGATTTAACCACACAGTAACCCCTTAGGTATCTTTTAACGTGTGGACTTCCCTTCCTAGCCCCCATCACCACCAATATGGCTGCCACCTGTCACTTTAATGTACTCACACTAAGTCCTCTAGCCAAACCATCTTGGAGAGAGCTAAGACACCTCTGACACATGTAACAGTTCCCAACCACGTTCTGAACACCAAGAAAGAAGAACCTGCCATGTTGTGTTATGCAACTATGTGTGGAACCCTTCCTAGAAAACTAACATGGTGTCTGTCACTCTGTCAGGGTAACCCAACCCTTCTAGCTGTTTCCACTCGACCTCTAGGCTGTTAGGTTTAGGAGGGCTGGACAAGGATGTTGTACTGATCCTAGTATCAATAAGTCCTTTCCAAGTGGTTCCGTGGTCCTTTCCCAGTGGTTCCATGGTCAAAAATCTCTTCAGATCCTGGAACCAAGTTCTTTGTAGCCAAAAGAGTGCTATCAGCACTAGTTCTGTTCCAACAGCTTCTGAATTGCCTTGTGAAGCAATTAAGTCAGCTGGAATGTGTACAGTCATGCCTGTGGCCAGTCACAGTTCAGAATGTCTGTTCCTGCTGCCTATTGGCTTTTAACTCTGAATATGAAAAGTGGAATTTAATGATTCTGGTCTGTGTTAAAGAAGTCCATTTCCATTATCCTGTACCTTTTGCAGACCTGTTGAAAACCCAACTTGCAGAGCATCCATATGGACTGGTCTAATCTCCATCTACTCAACCAGTCCGTCGATGCACTGTCCTGGCCTGACACGTGGACCACCTCCAATGACTGCAGCTGGATCTCCGCCCATCTGATCAGGTCCTCTGCTTCTGCGTGTAGGGTCAAAAATCTGGTTCCTTATGACTTTGTTGTCATATTGTCTGTCTGGACTAGAATGTGATGACCTGTTAGTATCTCGGAGAATTCCAACAGCCCCAGCCTAGTGGCTCTGAGTTCTAAAAATATTATACTCAGTGAGGTCTCTTCCTGAGACCAAACCCCTTGTGTCGTTGTCCCTTGAGAGTGGGTTCCCCACCCCAGCATACTCACATCTGTGGTCATCACCACCCTCTTTAAATTTCAGATTGGGGATCCCCATTGGAAACAAAAGGATTCCAGTCACCACTGCAGTTGATGCTGAAGTTCTTTTGGCAACTGTGCCAGCTTGTAGCCCTAATTGGCCACCACATCCTGATAAGGTAAGGGAAAACGTCTGTAGAGGTTGGGTATGGAACCTTGACCACTGAAGCACTTCATGGCTTGACACCATCATGCTCAGAAGCACGGCCAGTACCATCCCCTCTATCTTGCATTTTTTCAGCCTGTCTATGATCAGAAGTTGTATGTTGTGTTGTCTCTCCCAAGATAGAGAAACCAAGTCCTTCATTTTGCCTATCTGCACCCCTAGGTGTACCCAAGATTGAGAGTTGTTTAGATTGTCCTTCTCCATGTTGACCACGAAGGCATGGTCCCTCAAAAAAAAAAAAATCACCATCTCTGATGCTTCCCCGCTCTGCTGGTAAGAAGGGGCCTTGACAAGGATGTTATCTAGATATGGTGACCGCAACATTCCCTGAAGTCTCAGATGTGTTACAATGGCCACCATAAACTTGGTGAACCCTCTTGGGAATGACTTCAGGTGGAAAGACAAAACTGGTTCTGAAGTGCTTCCCATCTGAAGTGCAGGAACCTGCGGTGAGCCTCTTGAATACTCCTCCTACAGATTGATGGATGCCAAGAAATCCTTTGCTTGAATATCTGCCAGAATCAGAGTTTTCATCCTGAATATTCTAGTCCTGATGCAGTTTTTAACATTTCAGGTACCAGATTTTCCTGGCATCCCTATTATTCTTTGGTTCTGGGCATGATACCCATTTGGAGTCACGACAGAACTGACAAGAGCTTTGTTTGAACATACAACATGTCTTTATCTTCAAAAATATATGTCAAGTCCATCTCCAAAAAAGTTCATGCCCTTAAAGGGAACTGTCATTACTTTAGCCTGTGCCGCAGAGTCTCCATCCCACTTCTAAGCCATATGTTCCTTCTGGCTGCTACACTGCATGCCATGGCTCTAGCTAACTGCTGCAGGATGTCCATTGAAGTATCTGCCACGAAAAAACAGCTGGGACGCTCGAAGAGGATAGACGTGCGGGGGAAGAGCTCCTCGCACCTCTTTTGTTTATCCACATTCCTTTGGCTTTTTTATCTCTAGACGAATACTTCTGGCTTTCAGAAGATATTTGCAATGGACTTAAGCCCAAACTGAAAGAGCGGCGGCTCTCTCGGGGGTTATTTTTGACTTGTCCTAATGCAGGGGAGTGGATGAAGGCAGCAAAGTCTTTTTTATATGTGACCTTGCTGTGAAGACTCGAAGAGCACGGAGGGGGCTGGGAGTGTTAACTAAAGGGAAAGAAATAAGAGAAATTGGCGATTTGGAAAGACGTTCTTTTTTTTTTTGCTTCAAGAGGCTGGAGGAAAGCCAGAATAATAAAACCGGCGTGAGGCGAACTGGGAGAGAGCTACAAGAAGCAATATAGGAAGAGGAGTGGAGTGGAAAAACGAACAGCAGTATACATACATAACCAAAGCTAAGTATTGGAAGGGGGGAAACTGTTTAAAAGGTGGTGAAACTAGCTATGTAAAGGAGGTCCCAAACTGTAAAGAATAAAAAAGAGAGAGAAAGAGACTAAGTGAGATGACTAAGGGGAAAATATAGAGAGCGGGGACTTTAAGGCAGCCATTGAATCAACAAAGGGGTTAAAGGGGCAGTAGGATAATTTAATATATCTAGAAAGGAAAAGATTACATGGAATTACAGATGGTACCTTGTCCAGTCTTGTTTATCTTAACAGGAGAGGGGATTTGGGAGTTCGTGGAGGTTCCAGTGTTGACGCAGTGAGAGCCGGTGTTGGGAGATCGGAGGACGGAGTCAAGCAACCTCAGGAGGCGTGGTCGAGACCCAGAGAATGAACGGCCGTTCGGATCAAGTTGAAAGGAGCCGAGGGAATCCGAAGAAAGCCGGGAAGTGACGGGTTCGCACGAGGGACAATCGGAGGACGCGAGAAGAGTGGGAAGTGCCAAAGGAGTGGAGTGGAGTGACTCAGCGCCGCACAAAGGACTTGACTGGGAAAACTAGTTGGGAACAGTCTTCCTGTAGAACGGAGAAAGAGTGGCATAGAGTGGAAAAAGGGAAGGGAGGCTGAAGGAAAAGGGCAAAGCGCTGGGGGCTTGTCTATACTCTCAAACATAAAAAAGGGGATATAGAAATTTTTGTTAGCAGCCAGAATTACCTTGGAAGCTGTTCTATATAGTTAAATAGAACCTCTGAGCTTAATGTAATTTTAACTAATACATTACAATTTAAAGTAAACATGGCTACAGGCACAGGTAGAAAAGGTTCCTCGGCATCTCCCAGCCAAACATCAGGGCTAGCTTTAATCAAATCTAGCGTAACAACTGTAGATTTACAAAACATGCTACAAATTTTTTTACAAATGGCAGCAGAGCAAAATGCTGAAATCATAAAAAAAGAAATGGAACCGCTACAAAACAAAATGGATCAAATAGCAAAGCAACTAAAAAATGATACTGAAGAAATTAAACTAGAAATCAAAAAATTAACTAAGACCACAAGGCATTTAGAAAAAAAATGGAAGATATTGACCAAGAAGTATGGGAATTAAAATCTAAAACTGACAGAATGGAAGAAACTTTGATGGCTCTTGAACTGGAGAAAGCAAAACACACTTTAAGATTTCAAAATGTTACTGAAAAATTTGGAAAAAACTTAAAGGAGGAATTAAGAAGAAATATTGTTGAGCAATCTAATATACCAGATGAAAAAGATGTATTGGAAAATATAGATACAGTATATAGAAGAAACTCGGCATATTCGAAAAAATATAAAACTCCAAGGGAAGTCCATGTAAAATTTGCAAAGAAACACATAAAAGACCGAATACTCCAAGAGGCGAATAAAAAGAAAATGATAATAGAAGGAAATGAGATTAGAATTTTGAAAGACATCCCCTGGAGAATTAGGGAAAGGTGTCATAAATATTCCACCTTAGCTGAACTTTTAAGAAAAAATGAGATTCAATATAGGTGGTTAATACCAGAAGGCCTCCAATTTACGTATAGAAGTCAAAGATATAAGCTGGACTCTGTTTTCAAACTGGAAAATTTTCTGGAAAGGTTGGGGGAAGATCTTGGCTGGCAAAGGCCACAGGAAGAGGAAGACCAACAAGAGGGGGAAGAAGAAGAAAAGGAGGAAGGAGAAGACAGAGAAAGCAGAGAAGATCGAGTAGGAGAAGGTTACAAAAAGGAGCATCTGAAGTCCTACTGAAAGATACCAGGAAAAGAGACTATAAAAAAGTCCAATTAAAGTACAAAACGGCATCACAAATTCAAACAAGGTGGCAACTTAAAAATATTGTTCATAAAAAGAAAGATGGCGAGTAAGAAAGTATCCCTGATTTCAGTGAATGTTAATGGTTTAAATAGCCCATGCAAAAGGAGAAGAATTATACATCAAGCAATTAAACTAAAGAATGATATAACGTGCTTTCAAGAAACCCACATAAAAAAAGACCATGAAAAACATTTAATGTGCAAGAAATTGGGTATAGTCTTCACTGCATCAGATAAAGTTAAAAAAAGAGGTGTAGTTATGTACGTAAGGGAGAAACTGAACCCTATACTTAAATTTAAATCTAATGATGGGAGAATTATTGGAGTACAGGTACAAATTAGAGAAACGGAAATTTTAATTATAAACATATACACCCCAAATCAAAATCAAGACATATTTTTTGCAGAATTGAGGAGCTATATCTCTAAAGAAAATCCCAAAAATATATGTTTAGTAGGAGATTTTAACGCGGTGCTAGATCCCAAAGATGATAGGAAAAGAACAAGTAAGTCACATAAGTCGGGAGCAGTTTTGACGACAAATTTCCTAAAATTAATGGAAGAATTCAATTTGTTGGATCTATGGAGAACTAGGAACCCACACAAAAGAGATTATACTTTTTTTTCTCATAGACATAACTCTTGGTCAAGAATAGACATGATGTGGGTTAATATAAACATAATAAAAATATTTTCAGAGGTTGAAATTCTTGCAAATACATTTGCAGACCACAATCCTATGTGGGCAGCTATACAAGAACCATATAGTTGTAAGAGATGGAGATTAAATGTAAATTTAATGAGGGATAGAGACTTTGTTAAAAAACTGAGACAAGACATAAAAGTATTTATTGAGATAAACAAAAAGGAGTTCACTAATTTGAATATTATTTGGGATACCCTTAAAGCATATATTAGGGGTATATTCATAAATCAAGAAGCAGGGAAAAATAAACAGAAAAGAGAAAAATTTAAAAAATTAACGACAGAATTAAGGAATTTAGAAAAGATAAGCCATAATAAAGAAAACTTAAAGGAGATAAGACTAAGGATAAAAATGAAGCAACATCAAATAAATTTAGGATTAACACAAGAGATAGCACAAAAAATCGAATACACAAAAGCGTATTTTTTTGAAAATGCGAATAAGCCCTCTCATTGGTTAGCCTATAAACTTAGAAAAGAAAGAGAAAAAAGATTTATTGTGGCATTAGAAGACGAAAAGCATGCAATAAAATACAAAGCACAGGATTTAAAAACAATTGTGGAAATTTTTTATAAAAATTTATATAAACAGACTCCACACAATAGTCAGAAAATTCAAGAATTTTTATTGAAACATATAACAACTAAATGCACAGAGGAACAAAGGAAAATATTGAATGAAAATATCTCCATGTTTGAATTGATAAATGCAATTAAAACTCAAAAGACCAAGAAATCTCCAGGCCCAGATGCAATACCAGCAGAAATTTATAAGGTGTTAGAAGATGAAATAACAGATTTACTTAAAGATGTAATGAATAACGTATTGGCGACTGGTAAAATCCCCACGACTTGGAAAGAAGCATTAATAACACTTATTCACAAACCGGATACAGAAAATCTGGATATTAAAAATTATAGACCCATCTCCTTGTTAAATGTAGATTACAAAATTTTCGCTTCAATCTTAGCAAATAGGTTTAAGAAAGTTATGGCAGAAACAATCCATAAAGACCAATCTGGCTTTATTCCGAGAAGGCAAATTAAAAACAATATAAGAAATATAATCAATATACTAGAATATTATGAGCAAAATCCCGGAAAACAACTTGCCCTAATTTTTTTAGACGCAGAAAAAGCCTTCAATAATGTTAATTGGGAATACTTAAAACAGAAGTTAACTTTATGGAACTGCGGTGAAAGATTCCTTAACTCAATCAAAGCCATTTATGAAGATCAAAACGCGAAAATTATTATCAATGGAGATGTAACTAGTAATATTCCTATACAAAAGGGTACGAGACAGGGATTCCCCTTATCACCGTTACTATTTATTTTTGGACTAGAGACTTTAAATGATATAGTGAGAAATAATGAGAATATAACGGGGGCAAAAATAAAAGAAGAACAATATAAACTACAGGCTTTTGCAGATGACCTGGTTTTCATTCTGGAAGACCCAATAAAAGCATTGCCATACCTATTGGAAGATCTATATGATTATGGTCAAATTGCGGGTTTGAGAATTAATATAAAGAAAACAAAAATTATAACTAAAAACTGTATAACCGCACAAATTACCAATATTCAAAATATTTCAAAGATTCAGGTAGTCGAAAAAATTAAGTATTTAGGAATTATCCTGACAAATAACAATAAAAACCTTTATAAAAATAATTATTTGAAACTTCTAGCGGAAATAAAAAAGGATCTTAATAGATGGCAGGACCTACACATTTCATTTATGGGCAGAATTGCCACTATTAAAATGAATATTTTACCGCATTTTTTATTTTTGGCTCAAGCTATTCCTATATTAACAAATAAAAGTTTTTTTGAAGAAATAAATACGGTAGTCAAAACATTTATATGGCACACTAAGAAACCGAGAATTAGTAGAAAATTACTCACAGATAAGAAAGAAAGGCCTAGGTTTTCCAAATTGGAATTTGTACTACCAGGCGGCAGCAATGGGATGGATACGAGAATGGATCCAATTAGAAGATCAAAGAACATTGAAACTAGAAGGACATGATCTACCTATGGGCTGGCATGCCCATATCTGGTATAACATGGATAAAAGCCAACAAATTTTTGTAAACCATGCTATAAGGGGCCCCTTAATGAAAATCTGGAAAGAAATTAAAATGAGATATTATTCCAAAATTCCGATTTGGGTTTCACCTGTCGAGGCTTTTACGCTACCATCGCTTTGGTCCAAGGAAAAAAAACTAACTTATGAAAACCTATTGACAGAAAACAGAGAATTAATACCACTAGACTCACAAGAAATCCGAAATGCAAATTTAACCCCCTGGGAAAAAATACAGCTAAAAT
Organism: Gekko gecko; assembly: GCA_029375565.1. NCBI lineage: Eukaryota > Metazoa > Chordata > Lepidosauria > Squamata > Gekkonidae > Gekko > Gekko gecko. Next base: position 58,401,205 of record JAPDNY010000011.1, on the reverse strand, counting down.
CTAGATTTGCTAAAGATAAAAAAACAAATTTCATGAATATGTACTCCCAATTAGACAAAATCTGGCTTTCCTCGGCAGATAAATTAATACAAAAATTGTATAATTTTCTTTTAACAGAGGAACTACTGGATGAAATTGTAAAACCTAATATGATTTGGTGGATGAAAGATATAGGGCAAAACATTACTCTAGAACAATGGTCCAGAATGTGGAATTCTCTTAAGCTGCTCAGAGCTACAAATTATAAAGAAAATATTTATAAGATGTTTTTCAGATGGCACTGGACGCCGGACAAAGTATCAAAATGCTATAAAAAAGCTTCGAATGTCTGTTGGAGGTGCAAAAAGAAGTAGGAACGTATCTGCATACCTGGTGGAATTGTGAAAAAATAAGAAAATTTTGGAAAACGATTAAAAAAATAATAGAAGATTCCACCAAAGTGAAGCTAGAATTGGAACCAGAGGTTTTTTTGTTAAATATGATTCCGGTGAAAATCAATAAAGAAGACCAAAGAATTATCTTATATATAATTACAGCAGCGAGAATAAAAATAGCAAAATTTTGGAAAAAAGAGAATATCCCTAACGCAGAAGAAATTATAGATTCCATACTGGAAATAGCTGAATTAGATAGACTAAACCTTACACTTTCCAGAAAAGACGATTTAGTTTATGAAAACAGATGGAAAAAAATTTATAATTGGATAGAAAAAAAGACATGAAAAATAAACAAACAATCACATCCTCCCAATGCCACTCCTATTTTATCTAGACAGTGTAACAGAAACAGACTTAATTAAGGTATATGCGCGATAATATACTAAGAATTTATGTAATGTCTCGCAAATCTTGTTGTAGACCGGGATTTTGTTTTTGTGTATATATGCTGGAAAATTTATAAATAAAAATATTTTTAAAAAAAGAAGTATCTGCCACAATCACTGTTGCTAGGGCAACCTTCTTAAGTTCGTCTTTAATTTCTTCTGGAACTCTACTACCAGCTGACACTAGTCCTGATGCCCAAGAATGTACCGCCCTGGCAAACATCAAGCCTGCTGTTTACATTCTGACAGAGCAGGCTGAGGCTATAAAGTTTTTGTGTAAGGCTTACTCAAATCCCCTATCGCTGGGGTCTTAGGCAGCCTATCTGCATCCATAGTTAGAACTGAGCTGGAGGTCAAGCTAGTTCCACATTCATCCACCACTGGCACCTTGAATTTCTTCGTGGCCTCTGATACCAGGGAACAAAGCTTAGGGGGAAAAATCTGATGGTTAGTTTTTAGCTTGGAAGGGTGTTCCCAGTCTGCCTTCATCCTACTATAAAAGGCTGCGGGCAGCTGGAGGAGCAGAGGAGGCTTGCCATTGCCTGCCTCAGCATAGCAACCCTGGACTTCCAAGCACTAATCAGGACTGACCCGGCTTAACTTCTCAGATCTGACAAGCATGGTTGAGCCTAGGCCATCCAGGTCAGGGCTGGCATCCCTGCTTGTAGTACTGCCAGTCTGTACATCATCTGGCCAGATTCCACCAGAAGTTCGGGGTCAAGATCATCATTTTACTTAGGTCTGGAGGAAAATCTAAGTACTTGGAAAGTAATCTCATGTACAGCTCTTGAGGGAATAGCCAAGACTGTACTGTTGGTACTACTTCCTCTCCTTCCTCCGACCATTCCCATTCTGCCCTAAGGATGGAACTGGAGAGTCTGAGCCCTTCCTGGACTTTTTGCAGCCATCAAGTCGCAGCCCACTTATGGTGACCCCTTGGGGTTTTCAAAGCAGGTGATGTTCAGAGATGGTTTGCCTTGCCTGCCTCTATGTCATGCCTCTGGTATTGTTTGGTGGTCTCCCATCCAAATGGGACCAGGGCTGACCGTGCTTATTTGATGAGCTCAGGCTATCCTTACTGCCTCTGTTTCCTAGTTCTACATAGAGTCCTGCGCGGACTGTAAAGCATATGATCTGAATAGATCTGACTTGCTAAGTGAGGGTCCAGGGAACCAAAATGGCCACCACCATTTTCCCTGCCCTTCTATGGCCTTCCCTGGGCCTTTTAGCTCCCTGTCTATTCCATGGGAACTTTCCCGCTTTTCCCGCTGAAGGGGAAAGGGAGGGTGGGGGAAGCGCTCTTTAATCTGCTCCAGCCTGTCCCAGGTTTGGGAGGTTGGAATTCCAGAAATCAAGTTCCCCTTCTTCCTCCCTGAACAGCTAGGGGGTTTGCTTGGGGATTTCCCCCCAGTCTACCACCTTGCCCACCTTTGCCTCCGGTCTACTTTTTTGCCCTGTTAGGGCTTACCATGATTCTGGAGAGGGCTAGAGGCTCCTGGCTTGTCTGTTCCTCCGCACATCGGGTCCTCCAAAACTGGGGAGATTGCCGGATCTGTGGCATCAGCCCAGTCTCCTTGCAGACTCAACTGCTTCCTCTGATGTGTGTTGGTTGAGGAAGGTACCTCCAGCTGCAGGCTGGGCCCAGGAGTCTGCGTACACAGCCTTGGCTGCTGGGGATCTCCCAGTGCCATCAGCTTCCTTTGCAGTCTGCTACCAATCACGGTTTGAAATAATGAAGAGGGAGGGTCTCTCCATTCTCCCTCTCTTCTTCTCATTCCTGGATTGTTGCGCTCTACAGACCGCCTATGAAACATGTCCTGCTCAAGCAGCAGGGCCGGTGAGACAAGATGTTCCCAGGGGACTGGCCCCTCCCCTTCCTGGACTGATCTGAAGAAACTGACCCTGTTCCAGAGGAGGAGCCTATTCCCGAGAGTAAAGACTGCCCCACTCCCAGTACCACCAGAGAAAGAAGCATTAGACCAAGAACACGAGTAAGTTTCAAACACACATCACTGTGCCCCAACACATTACATGTAAATAAATCCTACCGAAATTAAAGAGACATTTGTATTTAGGGCTGATATAATTAACTAGTGATGCACAATTGCTTGAATTATCATAGTTCTCATTTCCTGTTCTAGCTCAGCAAGGACTTCAATGGGACTGTAGCTTGATAGTCAAGAAATAACTGCTGCTCCTTGTACATACAAAGTACAGCTGCTATATACCAATACTTGCAATATACCAGCAGAAGATATCCCACTTAAGTATTAAACTTATTGAGTTATGGCAAGCATAAGCGTGTGTTTGGGAACCTGGAAAAAGAAGGTGCTTTGATGTATGTTTGATTCCCCTAAATACCAACATTTGGGAGAATCTGAGTTTCCTTTATAATACATAGTATTAATCTCTTGTATTAAACAGAGTACAGGAATACTAAAAAGCATATTTGCTCGTTGTAACTACATAAATCTTGAAGACTATTTTACAGAAGAATTCTCTTGTGGCACCCAAAAATGAATTCCCAATCAAAAGAAATAGTGTTAACAAATATTTCAACCCTACCAAATTAAATTGGCATATAACATGCTCATAGATGCTACAGATAATATGTTAAATAAATCTAATTCTCAACATTGCAAAATCTGAAGATACTTAAATCCAGAGACTGGAGCCATGAACAGACAAGAAAGATTTTTCTACAACCCTGAAAAAGCCCTAAGTTTGCAGAAAAATTGGAAATCTTTTAAAAAATAGTAATTGGGGAGTTGGCGGTGGAAAGTACCATCAAGTTGCAAGTTTTATAGTGACCCTGTGTAGGGTTTTCAAGGCAAGAAATTAACAGTAGTAGTTTGCCATTGCCTCCCTCTGCACAGCAATCCCTGGATTTCCTTGGTGGTCTCCCATCCAAGCACTAACCAGGGCCAAACCTTCCTAGTTTCCAAGATCTGACAAGATCAAACTAGCCTGGGCCATCCAGTCCAGGGCACTGGAGAGTTATAAGCCCAAAAATAATAGAAGCAGTGTCTGTACCCTTAAAGAAACTAACGCTTTTTGCAGTAGCTGTTGTGAGGGTTGCTAGGCAGAATTGCCAGTTTTCAACCCTGTCAGAAAGAGCTAGGGAGAGGGCCCTCTTCATGGCTGTTTTAATCTTTGAGGGAAGGCTCATAAGAATCAGGCCTGGCAGCAATCACCAGCCAACTTGCTACCATACAACCTGCATGACTTGTCTAGGACTGGCTGCTTGCTATTATTCCAACAGCAGCCACTCCATGAAAACCAGTGTGGTGTAATGATTACAGTTTCTGACTAGGATCTAGGGTACCCAAGTTTGAATCACCATTCTACCATGGAAGCTCATTGGGTGACCGTAGGCTAGTCACACACAGCCTAACCTACCACACAGGGTTGTTGTGAGAATAAAATGGAGAAGAGGGGAAAGATGTAAGCTTCTTTGGGTCCCCATTGTGGAGCAAGGAGGGATATAAATGAAATAAATAAGAAATATAGCCAAATATGGAGGGCTAATAAAAGACAGGTTGATTGGTGGGTAGGACGGAGAAGTAGAAGCAAGGAAAGAAGAAATAATGTGGGCAGATGGATACAGCAGCTTCTACCATGCAACTGAGCCATAGTTTTCCCAGGTAGAGGCTGCCAAGTGGCAGCTTTCAGGGAAGGGCAAGAAGGAACAGTGGGGATGGAAAATGATACTCCCCACAAGTCCTTGTGGGTCCCCTGCTTGTAATTTATACTATTTTAAAAAAACAAGAAAAACTAGAATGTGAGGAATCTTTTTTTTAATAAGTTGTGACTAATTACTTGAACAAAATACAAAATACAAAAAAAGGCAGAGAACCAAAATGAAAACCAAAGGATGTGTCTGGATATCTTCAGTTTCTACAAAGGTTTCTGGACATTCTTTGCCAAGAAATGCCCATCGTAAACACAGGTACACAATATGGTTTTAGACTGGCTTGTTTACGCAAATTATTCTGCTTTTTTACTCTTGGCATCTTTAGCTTCTTTAATAGCTTGTTAGTTTGAGCTTGTTTAGCAACCCTGGGTGGGCGTAACAAGTCTGCACAACAAACACAATGTTGTTTTGTTGAGATGATGTGCTCACACCTAGGTGTAAAGAGAATATGCAATGTGGTTTTATAGGCAGTTCTGTATTTGTTAGTTTGTTAGTAAGACACTCTTTTATGAAAACTCTTCATATATATATGAGGATATAATTGCTTTAAACAAGAACTATCCTAAGGGTTAGTAAATGCATTAGCAATCAGAGTCTCGGATGCTAAAACTGAACCTTTCCACTGAACTGCCATACATGAATTTAACAACTGCACTCTAATTTGATTTGAACTTTTAAGTAATTTCAGTGAAATGTTTCATATATACTTTTTAGTTAAGTGTTTGCAGAAACTAAATATTCCCAGAGTAAGATAAACTATGAAATTCTGTTTACAAACTCCCATGTACATGCAGGCATATATATGTGAACTTCCTGCTCCATTCAGAATGTGGACCACCCATCCTCTCTCCTTCTTGGGATATGCCACATTGCTCCTTGTGGGCTCTTTATTTAAGCAAAATAAATAAATCCCTGTCTTACAGATCAGCAATACAGAACTGCATGTTCCATCCTAGCCAGTTGTGTAGCCTCCATGTCTACTGCTGACCCTTCCAGCAGGGAAGGAAGACCAGACCCAGCAAGTGCCGCCCCAGTTCCCCCCCTCTCCCTATGAGTTCAGGGCGGTCTTTAAGCTGTCACTTCCAGCCAGGCCAGGCCTACATTAAGCTCACCTGAGAGACTGTGAGCAGACACCTGGCTCCCATGTGGCCATGCCCTGCTCACAATGTCTATACTGAAGAAATATTACATTAAAAAATATAAAAGCAATTTGCTTGATTACACTGATACTCTCTACTTACACTGTAGTCAGGTGTTACAATCAAACTTCAATTATGATCAGAACAAGTCTGATTTTCAGAACAAGTCATGTTGAGTGCCATGCCAAATTCAAAAATGTTCTAAACAGAAAAGTCTTCAAATCTAACCACAGCTTGTTGTGCCGTCTACATCCATCTGCTGTAACAAACTAAGGTTTGTTATTTCACCCATAAACCATGATTACAGTTTAATCCTGGTTTGGAATCTCACTTTGTGAACAAGAAATAAAACTCCAATGTCCAGTGTTCCCTCTAGGCTGAGTTAGTGTGAGCTAGCCTCCAGCTCACACATTTTTGTGTTAGCTCAGGAAGGATGGCTTCAGAACAAACTAATTTATGCAGCAGCCAAATTGCTTGTTCACAACTTTAATTCCAGTAGCTCACAAAGTAGAATTCTTGCTTGCAGGACTCCACAGTTTAGAGGGAGCAATTAAGCCTACATTTGAGACTTCAATTTTGGCTCCATCAATGAGGGGAGGAAGAAAAACAAGGTTCCTTCCCTTCATGAAAATTCAAATACATCAATGACTACATGGTCTCTGTAGGAAAAGATAACTACGAGGAGAAAAAAAACTACATTGCAAGCATGAATGAGGCTCAAACGAGGCTCATTTTATTGTCTCTTACTTGCCCATACTCCAGTGGGGCTGCTGAGCTGCCACTGCTATATCCTATGAGAAGCAGCATATCATTCACTCTTTCCTCAAAGGCCACAGAAGAAACTATTCAGGCAGAACCATCTGCCTGTAAAGGAGCAAAAGGATCTCTTGTGGGGTGCATGAATGTGAAGAAACTTTATACATGACTGACTTGGGGCTGTGTTCTTCAGCACAGCTGCTATCATCTGGGGAATTAGCTCTTTCTGGACCTGACTGACCACCTCAGAACAGCCCTTGAATTTCAGCAGTCATAGTCTGAATGACACAGAAAGATCCTTCTTTGACTTTCCTGAACTTCCAGTAGTGTGAGGAGCAGTTTAGCCAGAAAAAAGTCTCTCAGGAGTAGGATCCAAGTTCTAAGTACACACAGTTAGACAAACGTAAGGAACTGGGAGGGGGAAACAGAACTTAGAAAGAAAAAAATACTGTTTCTCGCCACTGCAAAACTTACATGAGTAGTCATCGCACCTGCCTTAAGAGGAGGACCAAGCATTTGAAGACTGCTAAAATGGTTTTAATGGTTTTATTGGTTTTATTGATAGTCAATTATTTATGCTTTTAGTATCTACTTATGGCATTTGCCTCTATGTTTTATTGTCAATGTATGGCTTTTTGCCTTCTGTTTGTTGGAAGGGCGGGATATAAATCCAATAAATAAATAAATAAATAAAAGTTTTGCTTTCGCAACCATCAACTGTATGCTATCCAGACATGGTAACTAGTTAAGTTTTCAGTTATCAACGATTCCTGAAACTTCATTAAAATTCTTTAATTCTTTGGATGCCCTCTTGAAAATTACAGTTCTGACATGGTTAACTAGTCATTTTCTGTGATAAAGAATGAACTCTTTCAACTTACCTGCAATAACCCTATTCTTATCATCAGTTTACCTGCACTGTTTTCCTGCAATATACCTCTCTTTCACTCCTTTGCTGTTTTATGATTCAGCTATAACCATGTGAATTTCTTGCTTTTCATGTATTTAAAAGTAGCTAGCTCTCAAATTCATTCTTTATTAATGACTTGACCTGACAACCAGAGTCCAAAATGCTCCTCACCTGAAAGGTTTCACTGAGGTTTTGCTCCTGATGTCCCTCACTTGTCCAGCTGACCACATAGTGCTCTCTAGTTCTTGCTTAACAATTCTCTAACAGCATTCCAGTCTTGTAACACAATGTTTTATACCTCTGGTTAATGTGGTATTGTATATTCTCTCCTGCTATCCTTACCATTCTGATGCCGCAACCTTTTGTAATCTTTCCTTATACCAGCTCCACAGCATTAACCTCTGGCAGGTACTGGATATGGAACCTAAATTCTTTCTTTGATTTCCTTGCTTTGATTCTCCCGTGAGCTGATTCTTGCCCGTGAGAACTGCCTGAAAATCCTTGGAATGGAATATATAGTTTAACAAGGCTATGAATTTTTACTATATGAACATACTTTATTTTATGTCTTGTTGACTCTGTTGATCATATTATTGCTGGCTGATGTAGAACCATAATAAAATTAAGCAAAATTAAGTATTGAGATGTGCGAGTGAGTCTTACTGTGAAGCCTGAAAAAGTAAGGTGTTTGTCACTGTTAACAACTACTGGCTATGGCCAGGAACCTCTCACAACCAGAAAATTTCTTTGTTATCAGCTGTGACCACCATGTTAATATTTATGATGTTGTTTTAAATTTTAATTTTATTAACTAATATTTTGAATAAATGTTGTTACCCATCCTGAGCCTGCTTCTGGGAAGGGCAGGCTATAAATGTGAATGAATGAATGAATGAATGAATGAATGAATGAATGAATGAATGAATGAATGAATGAATTGGTGGCTAGAGTGATGCCTTAACGTCAAAAAGAATGAGTTAAAGCACATCGATGCAATACAGCCCCTTGTAGAATGTACTGTTAATACTATCTAACACAGTAGCTCTTTCTTGCAGCAGCCATGATATGGAGCATCAAGTATGATGACAATTGCCAAACCACATATTTCTATAATCATTCAAGAGAGAATAGCAAAACCCTGTCAATCATCTTGTGGCCCTGTTACCCTTTGGGTTGTACTAGGATGAGAAAAGAACATCTATCAACTCAATTCAAAGATGATGCCAGAAGCCTTCAAAAGAACCAGCATGGTATACTAGTTAAAGTATTGGACTAGGATCTGGGAAACCCAGGTTCGAATCTCCACTCTGCCATGGAAGCTCTCTAGGGTGACCTTGGGCCAGTCATACACTCTTACCCTAACCTACCTCACAGGGCTGTTAAGAAGATAAATGTAAGCTCCTTTGGGTCCTCATAGGGGATAATGATGAGATATAAATAAAGTAAATAGGATATTCAACATCTTTTCACTCCCTCATTTAAAACTGAAGGGCTTTCTCATGCAACTGTAAAGGAATTAACCAAAGTGGTCTGTGTGGCTTTATAATTTGTCTATTGGGAGGGAAGGCAGCATGGTACAGCCCAATCTCGTCAGATCTCAGAAGCTAAGCAGGGTTGATACTTGGAAGGGAGACCACCAAGAAAGACTCTGCAGAGAAAGGCAATGGCAAACCACCTTGGCTTCTCACTTGCCTTGAAAGTCCCTAAGTCAGCTGTGACTTGACGGCACTTTACACACACGTAGGCTGAGTTCAGACTGGCAGTTTGCCCCGGTAGGGACCAGGGCCAGCGACAATTCAATCCAGGAGTAAATTTGGTGTTCACACAGGCACATCTGCCTGGCGTCCCCCACCCGTAGCCAACCCATGCTGTTGCGCTTCACCACCGGATTAAAAAGATACCTCATAAATCTAGTAGCAAATCTGAAAGCCCACGTGTGTCGTGCGTTTCTTCACTTCTGGGAAGTCTGAACGTGCAGCCGAAAAGCCGGGAGCAACCCGCATTGGGCAGAAGGCAGCAGCAGTATGATTGGCCATGCTCCGCTCTACTGCCCAATGCGGTGCCAGCGCTGTGGGGTCCTCCCCAATCGGCAAAATGCGCTTATGCGCTTATGTGCATGAGCACTCATGTGCACATACACCCACAGCCGAATTAATGGGGAAACACCGAATACAACGCGCCTCCGGGGCAGCAGTCTGAACGCTCCCGCCTGGCTCCGCCCCGTATCTTCCGGCAGCAGCCCGGGCTGTCTGAATGGGAAAACCCGGAACAGTTTATTCCGGGACTTTTTTGCCATGACTAGCTACTGGAGCAAACTGCCAGTCTGTCCTCAACCCCACACATACACACACACACCCTAATTTATCTATTATAATTTAAGCTGTTTCAATGCAAAATTAAGGTTTCAACTTGGCTATATAAACTGACAGGCACAAGGACAGACACGTACCCCTAATTAAAGATTCAGCTGCATACAGATCCTTCTTGTAGGTCACCTAAAGGTAAGATAAAGTTAATTAAGTTTAACAGAATGAGAAAAAATTAATAAATAAATAAATGCAGTGCCCAAAGGCAGTTATTCACACTGAAATACTGCTAACTGATAATATTGATAATATTTCTTAATTATAGCTAGTAGCAACAGAAATCACAAGAAAAAATATGCTAAAAACATAAAAAACTATTAAGTTTTTAAATCTAATTCATTCTAAATCATTTACTTTGAAAACTTGCAAGAAGCACTAGATATACTTTACCTTAAATACTTATCTCATTCACTCTATAAGAATATACTTCTGTTAGTAGAATATAAAATTTGTCAATTGCATTTTCGTATAAAAGGAGTTCCTGTACAACATAATCAGCATAAACTAGAATTAATAAAGCAACTTATTTTAATAACAGCTAGATATGTAGTTTGATTCCAGTGGCACCTTTAAGACCAACAATGTTTAATTCAAGGTATAAGCTTTTGTGC